>JASDDO010000016.1:135937965-137335827 GCA_030015575.1 Agapanthus africanus
GACTACTGTGACTATGATGAGATCATACTAGTGGGGCCACGGTAGTCGATGAGTACATCCTATAACTGTTCCTAGTCGAGGGTGTGTCGAGACAGGGCATCGATACACCAGAGTAGACTAGAGTATACGCATCTTGACCCATATGATGGGCGATGGATGATCCCATATACATAGGTGTTTGACATCAAAGATGGTGTGCAGGTGCTCAGTGGAGACTGGGTACACTGAACGGACTCGCCGAGAACTTCTAAATGGTATTATACCTATCGTCAGATAGCAGTTCTCCGGTGACACTGGTACAGGTTAGTCTGTAGACCTGATATCGTCATAGAGTCTTGTGTGATTCCCACTGTGCTTTGATTTCCACCTTACCACGTCTAAGAGGGCATGCAAAACGGTGGCTTTTGGGTACAGTCCCGAATCACATGGAGGCAATGAGCGATAGGTGGGGTTTCGTCTCTCCCGGTATTGGGAGTTGATGTTGTGCTGTGTTCGATTGGCTATAACTGGAAATCCTTGGCCAGGGCTGATATGGAGTGCTGCTGGTAAGAGTTATCAGTAGTTTCTCGACCCGTTATGAGCCTTATATCGACACGACTTATCGGTTACTGGGGTTTGACGTATACCACCCCTAGACTAGATATGCAACATATCAGACGAAGAGACCGGACTGTACGGGAGTGTTACTGATTGGATTCACAGGAGAATGTACAGGCTTGCTTGTTGATCTTCTGATCGCTCAATACCTGGGTGGCTGTTACGTTTAGCTGACCGCTTGCAGCTTGTGGGTGTTTGATATGATCATCACCTACTTCCGGCGTATTGACGATTCTTTAGAGTCCTACACAGAGGTTTCCTGGCTCAGGAAAAACGGAGTAGGAGCACATATGTGATATGTGCGGGACCGAGAATAATACGATATGAGATACTGTATTCTATTCTTGCGATATGAGATATCAGCCGGGTATATGTGATATAACCGGGTCATCGGATCAAGTGTTGATTCGATGAAATGGTACATGTTATATTAGTCGGTTATATGTAATATAGCCGGATTATCGGATCAAGTGTTGATTCGATAATTTAATGTATAATTATATATGTGATATATTACGTTACGTTAACTAATATAAGCTCGCTTTATTGATTCATTTTCTCACGGGATAATACATTGATATATATGCGATATATGTTAATTGTATTATTTTCTATTATTACAAAATATATTGTATATGTGATATATAATATTGTAACATGTTAGGGTTACAAATTTAACAATGGTTTAGGGTTTAAACTTGGTTAGGGTTTGGATTAGGGTTAGCTTTTGCATGAAGCTTCCATGAAGCTTCATGAAGCTTTGACTTTGTCTTTGGCTTGATATTTTGTGAAGATATTATGTTAACCCAATCCAAACCATTAACTCTAGTTAATTCTCTACAAGGGTTAACTCCTTCATGCTTAACCCGTGGTTAGATTTGTAACCACTACAATAATTCATTATTCATCACAAAAGGATTAGCTCATTATTCTTCTTCTTCTTCCTTGGTTGAAAAGCTTCACTAGCTTTTTCAAAAGTGGTGAATAAAAGTGAGAATTTGAAAACAAAAGAGAGCAATATTCCTACTTCATCATCCTTATCTATTCTAGCCACTTAGATTAGGGTGTTCACTTCTCTAATAAGTTGTTTAGTGAAGTGTAAGCTTGGGTTAGAGATTCTTCAAGGTAGATCATCTTGGATCATGAAGACTACAAGCAAGGTGTCTCATTTACCTCATGGAGCCACTCGAGAGTCGGAGTTCATGTTGATCGCAGCGAAGAGACCTCAACACGGAGCTTATGAAGCGAAGGAACGGACTACAAATGTTGTAATCCCTATCTCTTAGTTTTAAAGATGTTTACTTGCATGTTTAACCCTAATAATCTAGCAAAGATCCCGGCTTTGGGTTGTTCGGCACTTGAAAAATTTGATTTTGGCATGGTTGATGCCTTGTAGAACCTTGTTCTAGTGCCTAGTAACCCTATAGTGACATGAGTACAGCTTAGTCCGTTGACTTGACACTGTCACTTCGCCTCGAGTGTGTTCCCACTGTTCTTAGATTACTACCCTACCACGGCTCTATTGAGTCGTGCAAACAGGTAGTAGTTGGGTGCAATCCCGAAGCACTTGGAGGCAGTGACGGTTAGACAGGATTCGTCTCTCCCGGTATTGGGAGTTGATATCGCGCTGTGTCTAGGAGAGCCATTACACAAAGTCCTTGGCCAGGGCAAGCGAGATTTACTGGTAGTGTTTCCAGTAGTTTCTCAGGGTGTTCTGGGCTACACTCCGACACGACTTGTACTGCTATTAGGGGTCTGACGTTTACCGCCCCCTAGGCCCGACATGCGATACTCTTAGACGAACAGACCGGACTGTACGAAGATTGTCACATTCAGGCTCAGTAGGAGTTCGGATGGGTTCACCTCATCGGTCTTCTTATCGGCATCTACCTGGGGACCGTTATGTACAGCTAGTACCGCTTACGGCCTGTGGTTAAACCCACTGCCAGCGTAGTGTCGAGTCTTTAGAGTCCCACACAGAGGGTTGTTCACCTTTGCGCAAAACGAGATAGAGGTCGTATGGTTTTACGACAGGGTTCGTTCACATATGCGTACTTGTGCGTGTTCGGTGTTCGGGCAGTTGATACTAGCAGGCTTTTGTTTAAGCCAGATCCTAGTATTTAGTTTTGGGTTGGTTCGGTCTCATTGTATTCGTGTTCCTCGGAGCACGGATGCGGGTGTGTATACACAGTTGACAGAGGCAGAGGAACCTCATTAGGGTTTTTACCATTGACTTGATTAAAACCATAATAAGATGGAGGAAATTGATTAATGAGTTTTAATTAGAGATAATTGTATCATGGTTAATTGGTTTTACCATTTGACTTTGTTGACCCATGTTGACTTAGATATTTTTGTGAGCATGCTTAGCATTAATTGTGACATGATAATGGTCAAATCAACATCAACCATGACAATTTATCCTAATTAAAATTATCATTATTCTTTTTCATCATATGAGAGCCATCTTCTCATTCTATCATGATACATTCTCTCTCTTGCTAGCTCTCTCTTCTTCCTCTCTCAAGGCTCTCTTGTTTCATGAGTTGAAAATCAAGAGCATTGTGAGATCAAACCACCAAAACAATTCTCTACTCACTCTAGGGTTCTTAGTCTAGCACACCAAGCACCTTAGTTACTTCAAGATAGAAGTTGGAGCTCAAGGTAGAGGCCTTCGGGTGGATCTTTCTTTGGCATAGAGAAGACGATGAGGAGGAGCCATCTACACCACTCCAAGGAGCTCACAATAAGGAGAAGCACCGCAAGAAGAGAAGGAGTTCAAGTTTGAGGTATAACTTTCTATCATAGTAGATAGAACCTTCTTTTGTTGGTTAGGTTTATGGTAAAGATCCGGTTAAGGTTTATTCTAGCGCCAAGTTCGTTATCGCTAAGAAATTTTTGTTCCGCATTTGTCCACGGAAGTTGGCCGGGGCGCTAGTGTAATCCTTCAGAATGAGTGGTATTAAATGCAGTTTTCTGAGATGAACAAATACCCCCAAACTTATCTTTTGCTCGTCCCGAGCAAAACAAAATCCTAGCCTCACTTTCGCAGGGAACACGATTGCACTGAGCTCGTGCAACAAGCCGTTAAACCTCTAGGTGTCCCTAGTAGGAGGAGTGTTGTCTCTTGAGGGTTTTCAGCGGATTACACCCACAAAATCCCGTCAAGCTAGTTTCATAAGTTAACATCGATTCTACTCCTACACTTTAGTATCTAAATTAGAAATTCTATCATCCGAAGTTAGAAATATTCAACCCTTATGTTTCACACCTCCAATTTATTCAACCCCAGATCCTATACATTTTACAGTTTAGAAAGATCTCGGTATCTCTTGTGTTTTCTTTCTAAAAGTGCGGTCTCCAATCAGGGATTTTTATCATCTTTACGGAAAACATAAGTCTTATTCTTTATTTCTATCTTTCCTCCAAACATCGATTGTTGCCCCTACGTGTGTGTAAATTTTTCACCCCTATACTCTAGAATTCAATTCAAGCTATAGTACCCTTGCCCTAATATCTAATACTATTTTTTTCGTTAATGATGGACGGTGTTGCTCACACACCTTTCATGCGACTATTAATGCTTCTTGAGGCACTAACAGCCGATTACTGAATGTGTGGGCTTTAAAGCGCAAATAGCAGTTTCCAGGTCTTGACTTTATTTTTTTTTTCTTCTTTTCTTTTATTTTTCATTTTCAAGACCGGATATATTTTTCAATGATGCTCTTTTGGTGGTCAGCTTTAAATACCGTTCTTTCTTTCATACTAGGTTTTCAGGCAAGAGTATTTTTAGGTATCCTCTACTATCCCAAGTTTCAAGGTGTGTGTATGTGTAGTTTGTAGGGTATATATTTTCTAAATTTGGACTTAAGAATAGAAACTATTTTTCAGACTTATTCTTCAGTAAAGCTTTCAATACTTTCCCTTCATCTCGACTTAACTTAAGAACTGAACTCAAGATTACATACTTCTATATAAAAAAAAACTGTAAAGACGTATAATTACCAAGGTTAAACAGAATGAGGGTTATTTTTAGGGTTTTCAATTCCTAGGCCTAGAATTTAGTTGTTTCAAACGTATCAACTAAATTTTCGGAATAAAAATCTAAGTTACCCTATTAGCTAACTTGACGACAAAGTTTTTATATTTTTGTAAATTTTTTTGATTTTTGTGGGTTTTAATAAGGTATGCAAATGCAGAATATACATATGAATGCGAAGGTAGAAAGCTTACCGAGCACACCCACAAACTTAAACATGACAGTGCCCTCCTGTCAGGCTACACCAAGAAGGTCAAAATTGTCGGCGCTCCCCTGTTTTTATTTTTTATTTTTTTATTTATATGAACAGAAAAAGAATTCAAAATATATATACACAAAAAGGTCCCCCCCAAACTTAAGTGAAACAGTGTCTCCACTGTTTAAGAGTTGAAGTTTAAAGTCAGGGGAGAGAGAATAGTATCAAGCTATACAAGACCTTACACATGCCAAAAGTTAACACCAACCATTCAAAATTTTTATCAGGATAAGACCCGGGCTGGTGAAAGAATGCGGAGAGGAAAGAAATGGAGAATACGCGAGACCGTATGCGGATAGAAGCGGGATACGGTCTTGGTGGAGGAGAAGAATTGCGAAAGGGAGAAAGAAGTGGAATACGAACTTGAGGGTGGAAATGGAGTGAATAAATTAGTATAATTTGTGATGACCGATGTGTAAAAAGTGATTGTACTAATCTATTAACCCGTCGAGAAATGGGGTAAAATCCCTCAAGATTCGTGAGAAGACATGGGTAGACCGAATTTGGTAAACCAGACATAGTAAATAAAAGTGATACGGTTTCTTGCAAGGTCAGAACGATGGAAAGGATGGAGGGAAGTGACCGAGGAATGATATCGGTTAAAGATTCAGGAGGGTGTACACAGTCAATGAAAGGGACATGATGAATTGGAAAATCCGACTCATCAAGTAAAACTGGTTCATCCTCAATACTATCCTCAAAATTCTCCTCAAAAATCTGCTCATCCATGCATTTATCATCATCAATATCAAGACGCATATGAAGTTCGGGAAAAACAGTTAATGACTCGGGATGATGTCCACACGGAAGTGAAAGGACATGATGAATTGGAGAGACAAACTCATCCAAAACTATGGGTTCATCATCCAAAATATTTCCAGCGTCGATGTCCTCAATCAACTGAAAATCAAATTTCTCAGACACCTCATCAAAAGTATGGATTTCAATCAATTCAGGTTCTAGAGCGGAGGTGTAGTGGTCAAACGGGTTGGGATTGGTTTCACTTGGAATGGACCCTTCACAATCTGGTAAATCAAACACTACAAAGTCACACAACTCATTAAACGTTCTATCTTCAATTGGTGAATCGTTCGGGACATTCGATAGACTTTCAAGACCGGAGTTGTGGAATTCAACTTGGAACGGGTAGGTTTGATTTGGAAAGGTGTACAGCTCACTCTCACTACTCAAATTCTCAGCCTGTCCTATCGCTTCATCATACATCGGAAAATTTGGAGCTAGTTGAAAACTAGCTACCGGTTCGTTAGGTTGTATGAGGGAGGCCATGAACGCATTCAAATCCATCATCTGTTGGTACGATGCTACCTGAAAGTCTTCCAACGACTGTTCCAGACTAGACATAGGTTGTGGAGGGGTTTCAGTAAAAGATTCAAAGTCGGTTGGATATTGGAAACTCCCAAATGGCTGTGTAGAAGCAATGTCTAGGGAATATGCAACAGTTAGGTAGGATTGATAGGAATTGAATGGTTGGACAAGATGATGATCAACGTCATGATAAGAAGGTGAATGGAATTGTTGATCAAAAGAAGTTGCAGTGGTGAAAGGAGTGAAAGATCGGCTACGAGATTGTTCAATGCGTTCAGCAATAGACATGGGTTTCGGGGTTACAACAGGACTCTCAAAAGGGGTATCAATGTAAGAAGGTGGGGTAGGTTAAAACGGTTGATACAAAGTGGATTGCGGAGTCCAATTGTTTGTCCTAGACGCGTCTATCCGATCTTTTAAAGAAATTTTGGGCATGGAGGGATCGTTCGACGTTCGACCAAAGCAAGAAACGTAAGAAGTAATGTCTGGTTGTGGGTACCAAAGTTCGGCAAGAGTTTTTCGAGATGGGGTACCCATGATATAAAGAGATGAAGAAGAAAAGGAGACAAGGAGGGGAAAAAGAATGTGATTTTTTTTATAATTTTATAATTTTTTTTGTTAGTTATCAACAAAAGAATGAAATATACACACATAAAGAATCTGGACAAAAAACAATCACGACACAAAAATACCATGCACCTAATCGATCTAGGGTTCACCTAGGTCAACTAGAACTACTCAAGAACTTGATTGTTGAAGTAAAACTGTGTCGAGAAACGGGCTCAAGATATACTGATCACGAGGCCAGGTAAGTGCAGAGATAAGGGAAGGTTTTCCAACGCTTTCGCGAAGGTCCTTAATTAGATAACCCTTTCTCTTTTGGCGGTTTCGCCGTGAACACTTTCCAAGACACCCCATGAACGATATACCATTAAGCGGTGTTCTAAACGCAGTTAACTTCTTCTAGTGAGCACGGAGTCTTTAAAGGCTTAAAGTCTAGTTTCTTTTTAAAATTTGTGCGGGTAAACATAATGCTCAATTCGTGATTTGTGGGCCACGGAAAAGGTGATGAAATCCTTTACTGTATGTTGTGGGGTTCGCTTGCCCTTAAGTCCGTATTAATGGATATAATGCGCAATTCAATAAAAAAAATTATTCAAAGAATCAAACAATCGTTTTTTATGTTTAAGCTCGGCATTGCAACAAATATGGGTTAGTCAATTTTAGCGTTTGATATCGAACTTGCAAAGAATTCTGCAAAGATATTATATTGGATGCGTCGGATTTGAGAAGAAGATGTTAGTAAAGTACGTACCGATAAATTTTCACGTTAAGAAACCCTCGTTGAATTGAATCCGGTTAGCTTGAAAAGTTCGCTTGCGCTGGTCAAACTACCCGGATCTTTGGCACTGTACTTCGCAATCACCTTAGCCTTGAATGTGTACTTTGCTCCCCACGATCGCAGTTCGCAAATCCGTCAAAATCTACAAATGTCGGAAAACGGATTATTAGTGCGAAAAACAATATGAATGCCCAAACACCTGCACACTAAAAATTATAAAAAAAACAAACAATAAAATTGGGACAATAACAGAACACTGGAGCACAGAACCAAATTTTGGAGCAAATGGAGGTGAAACGGCCAGCAGCGCCCGAATTCTTGTGGGTCTCGCCGGTTTTCTTATAGAGTTGGGGTTCTAAATTTCTTCTTCTGTCTCAGTGTTCTACTAGTGTTTCAATGGTATTGCTTATTGTTTCAGTTAAGATCCAGGGTGCTTGCAGGTCAAAAATCCAGAGAACAAAAAGTGTCAGCAATGTTAGTTTTGGTTTTGAAATTTTTAGGTTGTTTTTAGAAAAGGGTATTAGATGATATAAACAAGATTAACCAAAAATAACAAGAATAAAAACGTTACTGTCTCCCCGGCAACGACGCCATTTGATTGGTACGCTTTTGGCGTATCGAGTTTTAAGAGTTCTAAAGTTTAACCGCAATCAGTGTTGGAGATAGTGCCCTCATAGTCAATTATTGGATCGCAGGTACGTGATTGCAATGATTGCGGAGGACCTATCCCGGTAGGACAGTCTTACTCAAAATGATAGTATGCTATCTGGTTTGCCTTTATCAGTCGTGTACATGTTCAGGTGACTGATTGCATGTTACACTTTGATAGAGCCCTTAGGATCTTGCTTTACTACCAACAGTATGATGGCGATCATATACGTGAGAGTTGGGTAGTTTATATGCATATCCTTAATTGTGGTCCCTAGTCGTGGGAGTTTCGAGACAGGGCATCGATACTCCGGAGTAGACTAGTGTATACAGTCGAGACCCCGACGAGGGGCGGTGGCCGGTCTCACAAGCCACTGGTGTCAGTTGGATCACCTAAGATGTATACAGGTGCTCATTGGGTTATGAGTACACCGGACAGGACTCGCCGGGAATCTGCTAATTAGTATTATATCTACCGTCAGATAGCAGTTCCCTGGTGACATGTGTACAGGTTAGTTCATCGACCTGAGGTCGTCATTTGTCTCGTGTGAGTTCCCACTGTGCTTTGATTTCTACCCTACCACGGCTCAAAGGAGTCGTGCAAACAGGTAGTTTTTGGGTACAGTCCCGAGCCATATGGAGGCACGTGAGCGGATCGGCAGGGGATTCGTCTCTCCCGGTATTGGGGGCGAGATCGTGCTATGTCTAGGAGAGCCATTACACAAATCCATGGCCATGGTAGGAGATTTACTGGTAGGTACTCCAGTAGTATCTCAGGGTGTATTTGGGCTTCACTCCGACATGACTTATACTGCTATTGGGGGTCTGACGTTACTAGCCCCCTAGGCAGATATGCGATACTCATTGACGAACGGACCGGACTGTATATACATTGTCACTGTTAGGCTCAGTAGGGTTTTCGGAGGAGTTCTCTCATCGGTCTCCCTTGAGTTCGCTCCTCGGCCACCCTTGAGGTCAGTCCATGGGCAGCCGTTATGCATAGCTAGTGCCGCTGACGGTTTGTGGTTAAACCCACTGCCAGGGTGCTGACGAGTCATTAGAATCCCCCACAGACAGTTTCCCAAGTTCGGGCGAAACGTTGTAGAGGCCGTATGGTTTTATGGCAGGGTTCGGAAAATGCACGTGCGTTTACGCACGTGTCGATTTTCGGACAGGTGATACTGGTCGGCTTTGGTTTAAGCCGCATCCGAGTATTATATTGAGTAGGTATAATATCTTTGTCTCAGTTGCATTTGTATTCGGTCGTAATACAAATGCGGGTATATTTATACAGTTTCGGGGTTATCCTGAAAGTTATTTCAGGATCACTTTTGGAAGTTGCCAGTTTCCAGTTTTCTATCAGCCGTCTTTTAACATTCGGTTAAAGACGGATTTATCTTTTCTTCTGATATGAGTGAGTCATCATTCTAGAAGCTTCTAGAAGTGATGATGAGGCATATGACTCATTAGTGCATTAATGGTTTCATTAAAGGCATGATGAGGTGTTATTAGTGAGTCATTGTTTTCTTTAATGATTCTTGGATTGCTTAAGATATTTTGAAGTGAGAAGCTTTTAGCTTAAGGTTACCCCCTTCTCCTACGGTCACCTCCCTCTTGCTATATATGGCTTGCCCTCTCTCTCTCCTCATTCTCACACTCTCACTTGATAGTTTTTCATGGTTGGAAAAAAGATTATGATAGATTTGGGGTGTATGGAATCCACAGCTCATTTCATTCCATCACCCAATTCCCTCGGCAACTTCATTAACCGATCGTCCACGGATTTGGACGAAGTGAGACAAAGTCATCTACTCATTCTCTACATCAATCTTGGTCGTCTCTTTTAGCAAACTTGACGATCGTGTTGCCTCGAGTTAGAGGCGGGAGCCCGTTTAAAGAACCGATCATGTGGTGCCACCTCGACGAGGAGATCGGAGATCGACGAGATCGGAGCAGCCGCAACGGAGCGTGGGATGATGGTTGAAGAACGAAGGACTCGGATCGTTCGGTACAATCTTTCTACACTCTTTACAGTTTGTTAGTTTAGCAATAATGGCAGATCCGGGTTAAAGTATACGATAGCGCCAGTTAAAAGTTTTTGTTCCGCATTTGGCGTCTGTAGACTGCCGGGGCGCTAACGTAGACTTACAGTGGTCTCAGAGCCTCACCATTTTGCTATACTAACTTGTGCTAACGCGTTTAAAACATCGATCCGACCGGAAATCGAAAACTACAAAATCCTATGCCGACAGTTTCTGTTAATTTTAAACGGTCTCAAAATTCATTTCTGGATGTCTTAAAAATCCGTGCAGGCATATTTAAGAACCACGACGAAATTTGGGGTCGTGACTCCTCCAAGCCGCCGCGGAAGGGCAGCCAAACCAATGGTTTGGCCGCGCTTCCGCGGCCACGTGGGGAGCACGTGCTCCCAAATTTTGTCAGTAGGTTCTCTGTTGGGTTTTGTGATTTTTGGTATATAAAGTTTTGGCCCAGGTTTTGTTACTGTTTACCAGTATGCAGTGGGGCCCACTTTTTGATAATTGGTCTTTGGTCGATCGAAATTTAAACACGTTAGTTTACAGTGCTTACATTATATCTCCGACCGGGAATGTCATTTGATCGGTAAACTGCGTCTGATTGCTATAGTTCTTTTAGACGGGTTTGCGAACGTGACATTCGCGTTGATGTTCTGTGTTGTGCTGTGATGTTGCGGATTTGTCGTGTTGGATAGCAGTGTGCAATGGTAGTACAGTTTGAGTTTATATGTACATTTGATATTGCGGGGCGAGCGTCCAACTTGTGGACAGCCGTCACTGCCTGTTGTATAATATTCTTTTGGGGCACGACCAGGATGCGGTCGATGTACCTATTGTACTATTTTTCATTACTGTACTAGGTTTTGCCCCGCGACGGAGTGCACGGATAGCCGGGTTCGGGAAAGCAACGGGTCCGCATCTCATGGCTTTGAGAGGTAGAGGGGCCCCACTTCAAAATTGGCAGACTATTCGCCGCACTCGTAGGGGGTACAGGTTGACCCAAGGAGGGGTGCCCAAGATTACCGGATTCCGTGAAGTGCCGGGTGTTCCATTCACTATGCTGTGGGGACTGCCTCGCTTCAGGTTTTGGCGGGTAACTTGCCGCACCCGTAGGGGTCTAGGTTTCATTGCACAGGCTATCCACACGACAGGGGAACGTCGAGTTTCAGCAGCGGCTCTGTGAAACTCGGGGATCCCAGATTATCTGTATTGTTCTGTGATGCTTATTACTTTTCTGTAATGTTGCATATTATCACGCCTGGAGCGATTATGTATATTGGTTTATATACTATTAGATGTTGTATTTGTTTTACACCCGTGCTAGTCCAGTCCCCGCTCTGTCGTTAGTTAAGTAACCTAACGAGTGATGACGGGACCCAGAGACGAATGCGGATGGCATATACGTACATTTTATTTTCGTTCTTTTCTGGTGTGATTGAATGATGGGACTGCATTGATTCTGATCAATGCAAAAGTAAAACAAACCTGTATACAGTTGTTGGAACAATTTAAAAAGTGTTATTACAAAGACGTTTCCTTTTGTTATGCATAGCGGTATTCAGTGGAATATCCTGCACCTCATTCGACGGGGCAAGGGCCGATATCCCTTCACCGGGACTGACCCCTTGGACAGAAGTTTGCGTCAGAGTAATAACTTCACTATAGTCGATTACATGTTGCTTTGCATAGCGGTATTCAGTGGAATATCCTGCACCTCATTCCACGAGGAAAGAGCCGAGATCCCTTTACCGGGAGTGACCTCTTTAGCAAAAGGTTTTCGCCACTATATTTTAAAAAGCTATCAGGTTCCTTCAGCGATATCAAGTTCACTACGTTAAAGGTTTTTCGCCAAAAACCAGTCGTAGCCCTCCGTCGTTTCTTATGGATGGTCAGTAGTATTCAAGCTATGTTTGTTGGCATACGTCAAGGCATAGTGTTTGGTAGCTGCTGGGTATTCATTTGTTGCATAGATAGATGAGTTGGTTTGGGACAGTCGTATTACCTTGTTGGCATACGTCAAGGGTATGTACGGGTGGGTTCAAATTAACAAGATAATGACGGGCAGAACTTGACATGTGACTTATGATTTGTTGGCATACGTCAAGGTCATAAGAGCATGGGGCAAGAAAATGATATCGGGAGTTTCTAAAGAAACTGAAACTTGCCAAGTATGCGCATACCTTCTGGAGTATGAATAACGTGGATGCATTCCATCACGTTAACATGCGATGAGAGTTGGATCCCGATTCCCACTGATGAGTTGGTTTACTCTTCGGGTGATCCCGATTGATTCTTCTTTAGGTTTGGAGGAGGATTTGACAGGACAATGGGAGGTTTCCGGATTAGATAAAATGATGACCATTCTGATCTAGGTTAGAGTGCACGCAGAGTGTTTCTTTTCTCTCTCTCTCTTTGGCAGCGACCTTTGACCGACCCTAGACTATGACTCAGTGACCAGGTTGACCGAATCTTCTTAAAATACTGGCTTTTGGATTGTCTGAGTTGCATAAGTCATTGCCACTCCTTCTTCTACCCTTTGAATTTCTCAGAACACCCGTATTACTACGGATATCCACTTCCATTGGATAGATCCATCGTATGGTTATATACGAACTCGAAGGGACTTCTTCGAGGATGGATCCAGGTTCAGGAGAAATAGAATTGGTTTATTCAGTTGTCTTTTATTATCACCTTCTCTCAGGTTGCGAGAGCTCCTTGGTTTAGGAGAGTACACCTATTACGCCTATTGGATAGTCTTATTCCAAACCATAGGCTGGTGCCGAAAGGTAGGGAATGAAGAAAACCAATTAGCCTAAGTAGGGTGTGCAGAAGGTAATATGTAAAGACAAAATAAAGGGATTAGAAAGAGGGCAAAGTAAATTACGACTGATATCATTCACGACCAAAACCGCGTACTTCATCGCCGCTCCTATTTCACCTTTAAAAAGAATAAGGTATTATTCAGTTGTCTTTTATCGTCGCCTTCTCTCAAGATGCGAGTACTCCTTGGTTTAGGAGGGTACACCTATTATGCTTACTGGATAGTCTTCTTCCAAACCATAGGCTGGTGCCGAATGGTAGGGAATGAAGAAAACCATTTAGCCTAACGATGGTGTACAGAAGGTAACGACTAAAGACAAATAAAGGGATTTGGTGAGATGGCAATAAAATATACGGTTGAAGTCATGAATTGGATTATGGAAGAGGCATTGCTATGAATACCAGGATACCCCTACGAAACATTTTCATGTTTCAGTGCATTGTTAAAGAAAAACTGTTTTTCCCGATTAGACACTTACTCCAAGGGTATGTATTTACCAGGTTTCATTCTCATATCTGTATGGTTTTACAGATGATGAGTGGGAGTAAGATATTGGGAATTAGGTGATCATCCTCATTATATCGGAATTCGTTGTAATTGGTGATATTTGAGGAAATCGCCAGGGTACAGTTTTCTACCTACGACGCACAGGTTTTGAGTTGTTTAACTCAGCGGACTTATACAGAGTATTGTATGTTGTCCAGTGTCCATCAGGACAAAGGGGTAGGTCCTCGTACTATGTTCTGTTTACTTATAACTTCTCTAGTATTTAGACGAGTGTTTCGTAGAAATACATGGTCTAAGTTTTGATAAGTTGTGGGTATAAGAATAAAGTAGAGAACCAGGTATCACAAGTATCAGGATTCTTCAAAGAGATCGAAGATGTAGATTCTTGTGATTGGTATTCAGATGATAGTGATGGTTTTGAGAAACGTGTTTCTCTTTCAGGTTACTCATAATTGGATGGATTCCTAAGTTGAGTAATGCTGATTAGCCTCTTTCCATTAAGTTGATATGCACTGGAGACAGCTGCATAGATTGAATATGGTTCCAATTAAATAAGTGCCAAAGTTTCTGTATTGGATATAGAATGGATCGTACCTTAAAGAAAATTAAGGTACGTGGAGTTGTCCAGCTTATGATTAAAACCAGACACTGGATAACTCAGGGCACGTTTCTGTAATGGCTGTTTGTGGGTTGACCCTGGCTATGACGAGGGTTGATATTCTACCATTAAGAAGATCAATAGTGATATTGTTCTTGACTCGCCACAGTTTTAGTAAAAATGGATCTTTTTCAGAAAACAGTAGTGGGAGTATGGTAGAACTGGAAGTGATTCCAGAACCGCGAACGATTACGGAAAATTTAATAGGACCTAAATATTCAATCAGGTTTGACATTCCAATAGCCACTCCGCAGGTATGGTAGGCAACCTCAGACGCCCGAGAGGTACTTCGGTAGCCTCAAGGACGGTGACAGGGAGGTTCTTATCTACCAAGACTTGACACTACTGTTGTTCCAGGATATGAGACCCGGTAGGAGGGTTGTCGTAGTCAGTGGGAGCAGCGGAAGCATAGTGGGCAAGTAGCTTATGTCTATTTATAGACTAGAGCAGTTATAGCGGAGATAGATCATCTAATTTTGATGTGACAGTCATGGGTTTGACTTCAATCAGAATAGGGGATGAATCAGTTAAGAAGGCAGTAGGGTGTGATGTCATGGTATCTGGATGACATACACAGAGTAGGAAGTAAAATTCCTATACTACGATCGGTTGTACTGTGGTCGTCACACAGTTGTTTCTCCAGACAGGATATGGATATAATATTTGACATTCCGGTTTCTAGATCTATGGTTTTAGATCTGGATTTGGGTAGTTTCCCAATGTGGATACTTTGACAGATATTCTAATGGTTTTTGGAATAGTTGACTCCTAGCATGGTGGTGTACCTGCAGGTGATGGAGTCACCCTCTCTAAAGGTGTCTTACAGACTAAAGAGGAGAGGGATGTGCATGATTGGCAGATCACTTGCTTAGGCAATTGAGTCAATCATGAGATGTCAAGTACCACACCAGATGTTGTTTTTGCACTAGATGCAATAAGTTTGTATTAATCCAATCCTGGAGAAACATAGGGAAGCATTTTTAGAACATTAGTACATGTTCTATGGATTTGATAACGGCAGCCTCTTTCGGGAGACGGTTATCATTCCAGGCTTCAAAGGTGACATGGATGACAGAGTGATTGTCAGAGTTTTAGTTTTCCCTCTGACGAGGGACAGTATTATGGACAGGTGGTTCCAGAGGATACTGTGGGTGGAATGGTGCCCGATACTGATTAGGTTCAGTGATCGATTCAGTCTAAGAAGTTTGGATATGGAGTTCATTTATGAACTAAGGTCCCATCAGATATCCAGACATATTCTAAGACAGGTACTACTCAATTCGGGAGATGGCTGTCTCCGCGAACTTGAGATTAAGAGAGATACAGAAAGAAACTTCTAGGCGGATCCACTCACCGAGGCTATTTCTCGAACACAATAGTTTTACAAACGGGCTTTGTGAAACTGATTAGCAGAGGAGTTGGATGTTCGGTTTCACACGGGCTGTGAGTAGTCGACATCGTAATATTAGCCTTGAGTGCAAGTGGGAGATTGTTGGAGATAGTGCCCTCATAGTCAATTATTGGATCGCAGGTACGTGATTGCAATGATTGCGGAGGACCTATCCCGGTAGGACAGTCTTACTCAAAATGATAGTATGCTATCTGGTTTGCCTTTATCAGTCGTGTACATGTTCAGGTGACTGATTGCATGTTACACTTTGATAGAGCCCTTAGGATCTTGCTTTACTACCAACAGTATGATGGCGATCATATACGTGAGAGTTGGGTAGTTTATATGCATATCCTTAATTGTGGTCCCTAGTCATGGGAGTTTCGAGACAGGGCATCGATACTCCGGAGTAGACTAGTGTATACAGTCGAGACCCCGACGAGGGGCGGTGGCCGGTCTCACAAGCCACTGGTGTCAGTTGGATCACCTAAGATGTATACAGGTGCTCATTGGGTTATGAGTACACCGGACAGGACTCGCCGGGAATCTGCTAGTTAGTATTATATCTACCGTCAGATAGCAGTTCCCTGGTGACATGTGTACAGGTTAGTTCATCGACCTGAGGTCGTCATTTGTCTCGTGTGAGTTCCCACTGTGCTTTGATTTCTACCCTACCACGGCTCAAAGGAGTCGTGCAAACAGGTAGTTTTTGGGTACAGTCCCGAGCCATATGGAGGCACGTGAGCGGATCGGCAGGGGATTCGTCTCTCCCGGTATTGGGGGCGAGATCGTGCTATGTCTAGGAGAGCCATTACAAAAATCCATGGCCATGGTAGGAGATTTACTGGTAGGTACTCCAGTAGTATCTCAGGGTGTATTTGGGCTTCACTCCGACATGACTTATACTGCTATTGGGGGTCTGACGTTACTAGCCCCCTAGGCAGATATGCGATACTCATTGACGAACGGACCGGACTGTATATACATTGTCACTGTTAGGCTCAGTAGGGTTTTCGGAGGAGTTCGCTCATCGGTCTCCCTTGAGTTCGCTCCTCGGCCACCCTTGAGGTCAGTCCATAGGCAGCCGTTATGCATAGCTAGTGCCGCTGACGGTTTGTGGTTAAACCCACTGCCAGGGTGCTGACGAGTCATTAGAGTCCCCCACAGACAGTTTCCCAAGTTCGGGCGAAACGTTGTAGAGGCCGTATGGTTTTATGGCAGGGTTCGGAAAATTCACGTGCGTTTACGCACGTGTCGATTTTCGGACAGGTGATACTGGTCGGCTTTGGTTTAAGCCGCATCCGAGTATTATATTGAGTAGGTATAATATCTTTGTCTCAGTTGCATTTGTATTCGGTCGTAATACAAATGCGGGTGTATTTATACAGTTTCGGGGTTATCCTGAAAGTTGTTTCAGGATCACTTTTGGAAGTTGCCAGTTTCCAGTTTTCTATCAGCCGTCTTTTAACATTCGGTTAAAGACGGATTTATCTTTTCTTCTGATATGAGTGAGTCATCATTCTAGAAGCTTCTAGAAGTGATGATGAGGCATATGACTCATTAGTGCATTAATGGTTTCATTAAAGGCATGATGAGGTGTTATTAGTGAGTCATTGTTTTCTTTAATGATTCTTGGATTGCTTAAGATATTTTGAAGTGAGAAGCTTTTAGCTTAAGGTTACCCCCTTCTCCTACGGTCACCTCCCTCTTGCTATATATGGCTTGCCCTCTCTCTCTCCTCATTCTCACACTCTCACTTGATAGTTTTTCATGGTTGGAAAAAAGATTATGATAGATTTGGGGTGTATGGAATCCACAGCTCATTTCATTCCATCACCCAATTCCCTCGGCAACTTCATTAACCGATCGTCCACGGGTTTGGACGAAGTGAGACAAAGTCATCTACTCATTCTCTACATCAATCTTGGTCGTCTCTTTTAGCAAACTTGACGATCGAGTTGCCTCGAGTTAGAGGCGGGAGCCCGTTTAAAGAACCGATCATGTGGTGCCACCTCGACGAGGAGATCGGAGATCGACGAGATCGGAGCAGCCGCAACGGAGCGTGGGATGATGGTTGAAGAACGAAGGACTCGGATCGTTCGGTACAATCTTTCTACACTCTTTACAGTTTGTTAGTTTAGCAATAATGGCAGATCCGGGTTAAAGTATACGATAGCGCCAGTTAAAAGTTTTTGTTCCGCATTTGGCGTCTGTAGACTGCCGGGGCGCTAACGTAGACTTACAATCAAGACGGTATCGCTTTGCAGCTAGCCGCGATGAGTACGGGTCGTCCGCAGGGAGACGGAGCGTTTCAAGTTCTTGTTTTCACGAGTTAATGCGCGAGGTGGAAATGTTCGTATCTAACCTATGTGTGTATATGCAACGTATAAATTGTTAGGATTAGATAAGTTATTGTAAGTTAAGGAAATCCGTATTCAATCCTTTGAGCCGAGCTCGACCACTAAAGCTAGAGCAATCGGCAACAACGCGGATTAGGGTGCTTAAGCACGGTATTTATGAAATCAAGCTTATTGACCCTTGTCCGTTCGTTCTTGTCGCTTGCTTTCGCCTCCGGCCAATCCGAACGCAACCGGTCACGGTTAGGAATCACCGATACCTTGGTAGGGTATGGTGCCTAACAAAGCGCTTGCGTAAAGTTTGGGCGGAGTTTAATGGAAAAGATCGGGAAAAGGAAATGAGAAAAGAAATCTTAACTTACAATATCGTTTTCTTTCCTAACAACATCAATATTCACAAACCATCAAACAACAAACAAAGAGAAAGAGCAAATGAAAAAGAAAGAAAGGAATAACAACAATACAAGCAAGTAAATGACATGGTAATTAAAAGAGCAAGTAAGTAAAGCAAGAATGGAAATGCAAGTAAGAAATACTAAGAACCCAAAGTTCAAAAGAAACTTTTATTATGTCCAAGTGATACAACCTTGAGTTCAATAACCAAATCATAAATTTGCAAGCTCGATAAAGAGGTTGCAAGATCAAGAGAAGGCAAGGAGCTCAAGGGAAACTAAGCTATGTACAAGAACACAAAAAAGAGAAACAAAAAGAGTATGAAATCTTGAACAAAACTTGGACAAAGAATGACCCTCTCTCCCTTGCTCACTGTTCTGCTTTTATAGGCACAAAAGAATAATAAATAAGCAATAAAAGTAAGTTGATGTGACTGCAAGGGAGGGACAGTAGAAAAATGGGCCTCATTGGGTCAAGGGGGCCGGCGAGCTCGGTTTTTATGGGCATGTGGCCGGCCAAATTCCGAGCTAATGGGCTCGTGTTGGTTGTGTGGTCTTGTGTTCTCTCGACAAGTCCACTGGTGTTACTTGATTTCTCTATAGAGATCTGGGTTGTACTCAGTAGCTTGGAGGGAACTTGATTCTTTTTAAATCACATCATATCCTTTTGCATTAAACACACATCACTTCATGTGTGCCCACTTGCTCCAAGGCAGCCCCCCTCTAGGTCCATGTACCAACAAGCTAGTGTACACACTTGTATGTGTTGGACCATTTAGATAAAAAGTGTGTACACATGCATATTGCAAAAAGATACTCTTGAAATATCAGTCGGTTTCCAGTTCCGATTGCAGTGTCGGCTCACAAACGTTATATCCATGATTTTGAATGTATTTCCAGTATTTTGTCACGAATACCTGTAATCTGTAATTATTGACCAGACACTGGTTAATATTACCGATTTATACAAAAAATAGATAATGAATGAGTGGTATTAAATGCAGTTTTCTGAGATGTGCAAGGATGTTCGGTGTAAATTTAACAGATCCACGATTGTTGAGCTACGGTTCCTGCCATTGTTTGAGAACCACTCAACTACCAACCAAAACACTATCTAAAGACCACATGCTTGCTTAGGACTGGACATCTGACTTGCAAGCGGTGTGAGCCTTAGGTCATGATCCCTAGCTCTCATACTCGATCTGACCTTGAATGCTTCAAGTTCAGGACTAAACATCTGATCACTCGTCCGACCTTAGGAATTGGGCCCCTGGATCGATCGTTGTTGCTTAAGGAGGCCGAGCACGGGCTGACTACCTCGCCCTAAGCAGGATCCAACCTAGATCCATTAAACCGTGAACGTAGGATTGAACGTCTGCATCGTTCTCGGTGACAAATTCGAGCTGGAACTTACTGCAAGCTGCCTTGGCCCTATCTTCGCCGACATAGACAGCTATGGTAAGGCTGCATACTGGCTTTGATGCCGAGGGTCGTCCCATCTAGTACTTCGAGGATTAGATAGGGGACGAAAGAGGCATTACTTGTCGAGGCAAGTTGAACTTCTTGGTCTTGAACAGGGCCTCGAGGGCCTCGTTGATTGATCGACGATGATCAGCTAACTGCCATGATCTACGGCTGTAAGAGTCGGAGATGAACTAGGACAAAGCTAGAGCTAGAGCTATTTGCCTAAGGATTTTGGGTTAATTCTTCAAAAGCTTTTCATGTGTCTAGGGCCTTATATAGTCTCTGATTACTTAGGGCTCAAGCTCTCAGTTATCGGGCCGAATCTCAAATCTCTACCCGCTCTGCCTTCCAGAAGCTTCTTTCTTGCCATGCCATTTTGGCCAAACTTAGCGGGCCACATTATCTTGTGGGTCACTGGATAAACAATTTTATGCTCAAACACATCTATACAAAAATTACAAAAAGCCATCTAAACCTCAAACTCTGCATTATAATGGTATGGGTGTATTTATATCTCACCTCCATAATTTCAATATTTTTAAGTTTCTTCTCTAAAAAAACTATATTTCTAAATTTCACCCCTTAACTCTGTAAGTTGTTCAAAAATACCCCCCTGGATAGTTTTAACAAGTATTCGAAGAGAATGTTTTTCAACTTGAGTTAAAAACAGTTATTAGCTTATTAGCTTAGTAAAAAAAGAAAATGCCCCCTTCCCAAATGATCTTCTTCTCCACTAAATTCATAAATTGAAGGCTAGGGCTAGGGTTCTTCTTAATTATCAAAAAATACATATACTCATTTCTTACTCCATTATAAAAAAACATAACATCTATTCTTAAATGTTATCCTTAACCCAACCATAAAGGTTTCATCTCTTTCATTACTTATTTTCTTCGTTGGAATTGTTGTAATTGCAATAATAAAGATCACAATCTCCATCTACATTAACATAGTAGAAATGTTAATGAAAAATTGCTCTAATTTTTTGTCTAAAGAAAAGCCCTAATTTTAAAATTAAGAAGAACCTTAGCTATAACCTTCAATTTATGACATTAGTGAAGAAGATCGGGGGGGGGGGGGGGGGGTCGTCTTTTACTTTGTTAATAACTGTTATTAACTCAAGATGAAAAATATTCTCTTCAAATGCTTGGTTAAATTAGTTAGGGAGACATTTTTGAACAACTTAAAGATTTTAGGGATGGAATTTAGAAATATAATTTTTTATGGTAGAAATTTAGAAATATTGAAATTTTCGGGGTGAGATATTAAAAAAAGCCTAATATTATTGATATTTATTGATTTGATTTCATCCTAGTTGAGTGACTTCTTGAAAACCCTCGGACCCTTATATATATTAATACCCTTTAAATGAAGTCATGAATTTGCTTAATATCTACGTTATATATAACCTACACCTACCTTCCCCAACCCAACCCCATAATAAATGTGAAGACATGATCAAAGATGAATTAAAAAGGAAGCAAATATCAAAGTTCCTTTGGGTTTCAAGATAACTCCACTGCCAACCTAACAAGGGGACCCAACTGCTAAATTTGCTTCTCCACTCCAATTTTCAATCCCAAAACGATATTTAACTCTGTTTTATAGGAAAACCATATCTCCATTTTTATGTTTCTTCTAATTTAGTTAAGTCACCTAAACATTGAAATATATATATATATATATATATATATATATATATATATATGAAGGAAAGCACCCTCGCATTTTAAACAAATAAAGCTGGGACTACAGATACAAAGGTAACCACCTCTCACTACATACAAAAGTAAACCCCCCCTCGGCTCCATGCACTGAAGCTATATATATATATATATATATATGCGGCTCCATAGCCCCCGTCGATCGGTCATCTACATTAGCCATATCTGAGCCCAGCTATAATGCCTTCCCAGACTGGTCCTGTAGAAGTACCCATGTCCTTTTCCTAATCCTGCTTGTAGCGGAACATGATCAAAATTTACAAGATATTTATTACGACCCACTTGATTAATGCAGTGTGAGATTTATTCACAATATTAAAAATATGTTGTTTCGTTCCTGCCAGGTAAACAAACACACCACGCGCCACTATGTCTCACATTCCCATTTTCGTGTTATCGATCACCACTCAACAATGTCCCCAAAAGATTGCTGATAGTTTCGGGAAGAGGTCTATTATGTATGACTATCTGGAACCTATCTTACACCTGATGTGTATAATCACACTCACTCTATTGTGTATGCCTTCCATTCCGATCCCTGTTGAGTTTCCATAGATTCAGATTTATTTACAAGTTAAGAGATAACGGATTCATATTTATCTACAAGGCAAGGAATGACAAATTCCGACTTATCTACAAGCAGGGTGATATTTATTAGTTAGGAAATTAGTTATTTAGACTTATCTCTAGTTATTTAGACTTATCTCTAGCATACTATATATATTGTAGTATATTGCAACCCTAGAGATTGATGCTTTTATGATAGATTTTGTTAATTAGAGAAAATTCATTGATAATTGTGAGAGCTCTAGGGTTTGAGAGAGATTTGTAATTCTCCATTGATTTGTACTCCTCCAGATATTTGATTATTAATAAATATTCGTCTTCGTCTATTTATTTTGTGATTAGTACTCGTATTTCTATCTTACATGTGCTTTGTTATCTTCTCTATATCGTTTGTTTTGTCTTCGTGATTGCAATAAATTGGTATCAGATCTATTGTTGCATTGTTGTGGGATTTTTGGTTGAACCATTAGGTTTTTGATTTTGCGATCTAGGTCAACGATGGGTAACGACAACTACATCATCTTCCTCATTTTCTTAGATCGTGATTTTGAATTTTAGGGTTCGTTAGTACTCAAGTTATTTTGATCTCACATCATGTCTCCAATAATCATGAAGTTCTATATCGAGAAGTTTGATGGAAATACGAGTTTAAGTTTGTGGAAAGTCTGTATGGTTACCGTTTTGACTCAAAACAATATGAAGAAGGCGGTTTTAGGGAAGGATAAAAGCTTTCCACTATGACGGAGGAAGCTTGGAAGGAGATGGATGGAAAGCCCTCACGACTATCCACTTGTGTCTGACTAACGAAGTTCTGCAAGAAGTTTTGATGGAGAAGACGGCTTGTGGAATAAATTGGAGTTATATTAAAGGAAATCTCTCACGAATCGACTCCTGTTGAAGCAGCATCTTTATACACTTCGTATGTCAGAAGGTGTTAGTTATATATATTCCCTAGAGGCCATTGTTGTACATATGATGTATATTATAGTGGATGCTTGGATATATAGAGAGAGAGGACTTTCTTGCTCGACATGATAGTATGCTATTTGGTTACACTTTGTCTTAACATGTTGACTTGTATTAGTTTACTGTCTTGCTCTCACATGTTGATAAAGCCCTTAGGATAAGTACTCGACTACTGGGACTATGATGAGATCATACTAGTGGGGTCAGGGTAGTCAACGAGTACATCCTATAACTGTTCCTAGTCGAGGGTGTATCGAGACAGGGCATCGATACACCAGAGTAGACTAGCGTATACGCATCTTGACCCAGATGATCTCAAGATTCTTCTTGAAAGATTATACCAAAGTGAACAACCAGTGACCCGGCGAGGGCCTTCGCTCACTCTGATCCGGGATAAGTAACAGCTGCCTCGCTAGCGAAGGGTCTTCCTGGCTGGGGAGACCGATCGTAGGGCGCCTTCACCTCTCCCAGGGTTTACCAGCAATTTTGAACACCTGTTTTGTTTCAGCGGAAGCGCGACGGGAGCTTGCGGCCAACCGGGGCAAAGTGGTTTATGATTGAATCTCAGAGGCATTCTTATCATTTGGTAGATCCAAGTCCATGGCCTATTTCGGATGGGCGATGGATGATCCCATATCCATTGGTGTTTGACATCAGAGATGGTGTACGGGTGCTCAGTGGAGACTGGGTACACTGAACGGACTCGTCGAGAACTCCTATATGGATTTATACCAATCGTCAGATAGCAGTTCTCTGGTGACACTGGTACAGGTTAGTCTGTAGACCCGAGATCGTCATAGAGTCTTATGTGATTCCCACTGTGCTTTGATTTCCACCTTACCATGTCCAAGTGGGCGTGTAAAACGGTGGCTTTTGGGTACAGTCCCGAATCACATGGAGGCAATGAGCGATAGGAAGGGATTCGTCTCTCCCGGTATAGGGAATTAATGTTGTGCTGTGCTCGATTGGCTATAACTGGAATTCCTTGGCCAGGGCTGATATAGAGTGCTACTGGTAAGTGTTATCAGTAGTTTCTTGACCTGTTATGAGCCTCACATCGACATGACTTATCGGTTACTGGGGTCTGACGTTTACCACCCCTAGACTAGATATGCAACATATCAGACGAAGAGAACGGACTGTATGGTAGTGTTACTGATTGGATTCACAGGAGAATGTACAGGCTTGCTTGTTGATCTTCTGATCGCTCAATACCTGGGTGGCTGTTACGTTTAGCTGACCGCTTGCAGCTTATGGGTGTTTGGTATGATCATCACCTACTGCCGGCGTATTGACGATTCTTTAGAGTCCTACACAGAGGTTTCTTGGCTCAGGCAAAACGGAGTAGGAGCATATATGTGATATGTGCGGGACCGAGAATAATACGATATGAGATACCGTATTCTATTCTCGCGATATATATCGGCCGGGTATATGTGATATAGCCGGGTCATCGGATCAAGTGTTGATTCGATGAAACGATACATGTTATATTAGTCGGTTATATGCGATATAGCCGGATTGTCGGATCAAGTGTTGATTCGATAATTTAATGTATAATTATATATGAGATATATTACATTACATTAACTAATATAAGCTCGCTTTATTGTTTCATTTTCTCACCGGATAATACATTGATATATATGGGATATATGTTAATTGTATTATTTTCTTTTGTTACAAAAATATATTATATATGTGATATATAATATTATAACAAGTTATGATTACAAATGTAACATGTTTTTTGGAGAATAAACATAATTAGGGTTTGATTTGGGTTAGCATTTGGGTTAGCTTTTTCCTGAAGCTTCATGAAGCTTTGTTTTGTTTTATGCTAAGATATTTTGTGTTGATATTTATTAACCCAACCCAAATCCTTTACCTTAGGTTTATTCTCTACATGAGTTAAGCCATTCATTCTTAACTCAAGGTTAGTTTTGTAACCATAGCAATAGTTTCATTATTCATCACAAATACTTTTCTTCTTCTTCTTCCTCTTAAAATGCTTTCTAGCTTTTGGGTTAGTGATGAATAAGTGTGAGAAATTGAAAGAAAAAGAGAGCTAAATTCCTACTCCATCATCCTTATCTATTCTAGCCACTTAGATTAGGGTGTTCACTTCACTAATACTTGATTAGAGAAGTGAGAGCTTGAGTTAAAGATTTTTCAAGATAGATCATCTTCGAAAAAGAAGACTTCAAGCAAGCATGGATCGTTCGGCTTGTGGAGCCTCTCTAGAGTCCGGAAGTTCATGGATCGCGGCGAAGGGACTACTACTCGGAGCTTATGAAGCGAAGGAGCGGACTATAAAGGTTGTAATCCCTCTCTCTTAGATGTAAAGATGTTTACATGCTATGTTAACCCTAAAACTCTAGCAAAGATCCTCGCTTTAGGTTGTTCGGCACTTGAAATATTTAGATTTAGCATGGTTGATGCCTTATAAAGCCTTGTGATAGTGCCTAGTAACCCTACAGAAGGCTCTCCAATACAATCTCACATCGGTGAGATTAATGCGATCGTTACGGATCTGGGTAAGATCGACATTAAGACTGATGATGAAAATCAAGCTCTTCTCTTGTTGTGTTCATTTTCGCTCTCTTATAAGCACTTCTGTGACACCATGGTTTATGGACGAGACACGATCTCCATCAAGGATATCAAAAAGAATTTGATGAACAAAGAGAAGATCGACAAGAAGTTGACTTCTATCGAAGCGGATGGTTCATCGTCTGGCCTATTTGTTCGAGGGTGAGTACCGAAAAGAGATTCGGAAGCCAATAGGAAGAAGTCGCGGTCAAAATCCAAAGGCTAAAAATGTTATCTGCAATTATTGTAAGAAAAAGAGGCACTTCAAGCTCGATTACTTTAAGTTGCAGAACAAGTTAAAGCAGGAAGAAAAATCAAAGAAGGAGTTTTCGGCTGAAACGGGTATAGCGGAAGGAGAAGAAGATCTTCTTGTGGTCCTTAACAATACACAGCAATCCAAGAATGAGTGGATCATAGATTCGGGTTGTTATTACCACATGTGTCCGAACGGGGATTTGTTCACTATGTACGAGTCCGTTGATGGTGGAGTGGTTTTGATGGGTAACAATAGCTCGTGCCGAGCTATTGGCAAAGGGATAATCCAAATCAAGATATTTGATGGTGTTGTGAGGACATTAGCGGAAGTCAGGCACGTACCTGACTTGAAGAAAAATCTCATCTCTTTAGGTGCACTCGACGACAAGGGTTACAAATTTTCCGATGAAAGTGGAGTTTTGAAGGTAATCAAAGGTACTCTCATTGTGACGAAGGTCTTGAAGAAAGGTTCTTTTTATTCGTTATAGGGTTTGACGACTTCCGGATTGGCGGATATTTCATCATCCAAATCTATCATAGATTTGGAAACTACCAGATTGTGGCACATGAGGCTCGGGCATATGAGTTAGAGAGGTATGGCCGAGTTGTCGAAACATGGTCTACTTGGTGGAAAGAGTACGATAAAGCTGTATTTTTGTGAACATTGCGTTTTTGAGAAGCAGAAACGTATTAGCTTCAGTTTGGCAGTGCACAATACAAAAGGTACTCTTGATTATATCCATTCGGATTTGTGGGGACCCTCTCCAGTTGCTTCTAAATTAAGCGGTGCCAAGTATCTGCTTACCTACATTGATGATTTTTCGAGAAAGTTTTGGGTCTACTTCTTGAAGCACAAAAGTGATGTGTTTACTATATTCAAGCAATGGAAGACATTGCTTGAGAAGCAGACATGGAAGCAAATAAAGAGACCGAGGACGGACAACGGGTTAGAGTTTTGCGGTGGAGATTTCAACAATTTCTGCAAAAATGAAGGGATAGTTAGGCATCATACCGTTGTCTACACACTACAGCAGAATGGAGTCGTGGAGCGGATGAACCGGACTCTCTTGGAGAAAGCTAAGTTCATGTTGTCTAATGCACAGCTTGACAAGAAGTTTTGGGCAGAAACGGTGAACACGACGTGATATATTATAAATCGGTCACCTCATACAACGTTAAGTAGTAAGACACCGGAGCAAGTATGGTAAGGAAAACACGCCGATTATTCAATACTTAAGGTGTTTGGTTGCCCTTCTTATGCACATTGCCGTGAAGGCAAGTTGGATTCTCGGGCGAAGAAGTGCATATTTCTTGGTTATGCTACCGGCGTAAAGAGTTTCGGATCCAAAGTCGCCTAAATTTATGATTAGCAGAGATGTGGCATATGATGAATCTGCTATGTTGAACCCGAACAATAAGGAATCTCCATTTGAAAACGATTCAAAGAAAGATGAGCCGAGAGTTGATATTGAGGTCAGTGAGAGCTCGGGTTTGCGGGAGATTTCTCATTCACCATCGTCTGAAAAAGCTCAATATGAGCAGTCCTAAGATGAGTATTTATTTGCTCATGACCGACAGATAAGGAACATTAGACCGCCACAGAGGTATGGCTATGATGACCTAGTGGCGCATGCGATGTTATTGCAGAGACAAGTGATAGTAGCGAGCCGACAAGCTATAAAGAAGCCATCTCATTCGATGAAGCAGCTTGTTGGCTAGTCGCTATGAATGAAGAGATTTAGTCTTTTCATAAGAACCAAACTTGGAAGCTCGTGAAGCCCGAAAGAGGAAAGAAGATAGTTGGCTAGAAGTGGGTTTTCAAGAAGAAAGAAGGTGACCAAGGGACGGTTGATATAAGATATAAGGCGCGGTTGGTAGCTAAAGGCTATTCGCAGGTGCAGAGAGTTGACTTCACTGAGGTAGTTTCTCCGGTTGCTAAACACACCTCTATACGTGTTTTTCTCGATTTGGTAGCTATACAAGATTTGGAGCTTGAGTACTCGATGTGAAGACCGCATTCTTGCACGATGATTTGGTAGAGAAAATCTACATGCAATGGCCCGAAAGTTTCGAAGTCAAAGGAAAAGAAGATCATGTTTGCTTGTTAGTGAAGTCTCTCTACGGTTTGAAGCAGTCACCAAGACATTGGTATAAGAAGTTCGACTCCTTCATGAAAAAATAGGGTTTATGAGAAGTATGGGCAACATCTGTGTATATTCGAAGAAGCTCGCTGATGGTTCTTTCATATATTTGCTACTCTATGTTGATAATATGTTGATAGCAGCAGGATATATGGTTGATATTGTGAATTTGAAGGAACAGTTGAAAGGTAAGTTTGAGACCAAGGATTTGGGAGTGACCAAGAAAATACTTGGTATGGAGCTCGGGCGTGATTGCAAATGAGGAAACCTATACTTTTCTCAACAGCGATATGTTGAGAAAGTTTTGGAACATTTCGGCATGACAGACGCTAAATCTGTAAGTGAAAGTTCCTAGCGCCTTCGCCGCGGCAACCGCAGCCGATGCGGAACCGAAAAACAAAAATTACCAAGAGATCACTAGAACCAAATCCATAGAAATCTTTCTAAACACCAAAACTAGCAAACTAGCATACAAGGTTTAGGGAATACAACCCTTGACGCATGTGCACCTAATCGTGGAAGACCCCTCCAAGTTTCTCGTTGGATATCGAGAAAAAACTTGAATGGCGACCGCCCTTACCGAAGATGATCCACTCGAGGGAGCCGCTCTAAGCTCCAGCTCCACCTAGTGAAGCAACCGACGCTCCAAGCTCGATAGGAATGAAGAGTGGGGATGTATGAATTTTCCACTATAATTTTTTTCTCAAATCCAAAGATCAAGAGAGCTATCAAGAAAGAGGAAGAGGAGGTGAAGAAGAGGTAACCATTAAAAAAATGAGATA
Source organism: Agapanthus africanus (assembly GCA_030015575.1). Classification (NCBI taxonomy): domain Eukaryota; kingdom Viridiplantae; phylum Streptophyta; class Magnoliopsida; order Asparagales; family Amaryllidaceae; genus Agapanthus; species Agapanthus africanus. The sequence goes on from JASDDO010000016.1 coordinate 135,966,826, forward strand.
AGTGTTGGTTGCATGAATGAATGGGAGAATGAATGAATGGCTTCATTATTTTCCAACCTTAAAAAAATTTCATAACCTTTTCACAATAAACAAGTGAAGCCCATTCCTCTCTACACGTCCTCAACCATGCTCAATGCCACCTCACACTCTACCTCATTTCATGAATATTCACAAATAAAGTGTCCTCCTTCTAGAAGATATTCCGTAGAAATACGGAATACAACCCGGTATACGTATCGAAATACATATATGCGTATCCGTATAAAAATACGAATAGCCAAAAGAGAGAAAATGGATAGTGAACAATAATACTAGAATATATATTAAAAATATATATAAATTATTAAATCAAAACTTGATTTAATAATCTAGCTTAATACTAAGTCGCCAGTATTATCAACCGTCCGATTAAAGTTCGTGTAGCATGTACAAGTATTTAATTGAACCCCTATATGTACCAACATACGTCATCTACATCATATCGCCTGAATCGGGAAAACCTTCTGTATAGGATTCAAAAGACTCGACAATACGTTAGCAGTGATTGCTGGATAAATCCATAACCACAAACACGTCAGCGGCATTAGCTGTACATTACGGCTACCCAGGAATATGCCGAAAGGGAGATTGACAATTGTTGGGTTTCTTAGCACCCTGGCCGCCTACCGCGGGCGTTGCGGAACGAAAACTTTAACTTTTAAAAGCTAGACTTGTTGCAAAAGGTTTTCTCCAACGACCAAGTGTGGATTATGATGAAACCTTTTCTCCAGTGGCTATGCTTAAGTCCATCTGGATCCTACTTACTATCGCTGCATACCATGACTACGAAATCTGGCAGATGGATGTTAAGATCGCCTTTCTAAATGGTGATTTAGAAGAGAGTGTGTACATGACTCAGCCAGAGGGCTTCATGGATAGTGGGAGCAGCGGAAAGGTGTGAAAGCTGCTTAAATCAATTTACGGGTTAAAGCAGGCATCGCAGAGTTGGAACATCTGTTTTGATGTGGCGGTCAAAGAGTTTGACTTCGTAAAAAACGTAGATGAACCTTGTATATACAAGAAGGTGGCAGAGAGTAAGGTCGTCTTCCTCGTATTGTACGTGGATGACATACTCTTGATAGGAAATGATGTTCCTATGCTGCACTCGGCTAAGCTCTTCTTATCATAAAGATTCTCCATGAAGGATCTGGGTGATGCCTCCTACATCCTGGGGATTGAGATCTATAGAGATAGGTCTAAACGGATACTAGGATTGTCCCAATCCATGTACATTAACAACATACTACAGAGGTTTAGTATGGAGGATTCCAAGCGTGGGAATTTACCCACGATCTCAGAAATCACTCTCTCCAAAGAGATGTCCCCCAAGACTGATTTGGAGAGGGCTCGCATGCAAGATATACCCTATGCTTCGGCAGTCGGGTCTATCATGTATGCGATGTTATGTACCCGACCGGATGTAGCGTACGCACTGGGTGTTGTAAGCAGGTATCAATCAGATCCTGGGGAGAATCACTGGACGGCTGTGAAGAACATTCTTAAGTACTTGATAAGGACTAAAGAAATTTTCTTGGTGTATGGTAATGGTGAACTCCAAGTGGAGTCCTTTACTGACTCGAGCTTCCAGAGTGATAAGGACGACTCTAAGTCGGTCTCGGGTTTTGTCTTCACTCTCAATCGAGGGACGGTTTGTTGGAAGAGTTCCAAGAAAGAAACCGTGGTAGACTCAACGATGGAGGCTGAATACATCGCTGCCAACGATGCCGCCAAAGAGGTTGTCTGGATCAAAAAGTTCATAACCGAACTAGGTGTGGTTCCGTCCATCGAGCATCCAATACCTTTGTATTGTGATAACAATGGAGCAGTGGCTTTGGCCAAGGAAACCAGGTCCCATCAGCGATCCAGGCATATTCTGATACGGTATCACCTGATCCGGAAGATAGTTGATCGCCGGGAGATCGAGATCAGGAGAGTTGACACGAAGAATAACACGGCGGATCCACTTACGAAGGCCATACCCCAGATATAATTTGAGAGACTCTTAAGGATGTTGGGTATGAGATACTGCAACAATTAGCCTTAGTGCAAGTGGGAGATTGTTAGTTGTATGTATGCCCTAGAGGCCATTGTTGTACATGATTGTATATTATAATGGATGCTTGACATATATAGAGAGGACTTTCTTGCTCGACATGATAGTATGCTATCTGGTTGCTCTTTATCTTAACATGTAGACTTGTATTGTGATACTGTCTTTCTCTTACATGTTGATAAAGCCCTTCGGATATGTACTTGACTATCAGGACTATGATGGAGATCATACTAGTGGGGCCAGGGTAGTCCATAAGTTCATCCTTTAATTGTTTCTAGTCAAGGGTGTATCAAGACAGGGCATCGATATTCCAGAGTAGACTAGCGTATACGTTTCTTGACCCATATGATGGGCGATGGATGATCCTACATCCATTGGTGTTTAACATCAAAGATTGTATACGGGTGCTCATTGGAGACTGGGTACACTGAACAGGACTCGCCGAGAACTCCTAGATGGTATTATACCTCACGTCAGATAGCAGTTCTCTGGTGACACTGGTACAGGTTAGTCTGTAGACCCGAGATCGTCATAGAGTCTTGTGTAATTCCCACTGTGCTTTGATTTCCACCTTACCACGTTCAAGAGAATGTGAAAAACGGTGGTTTTTGGGTACAGTCCCGAGTCACATGGAGGCAATGAGTGATAGGAGGGGTTTCGTCTCTCCCGGTATTAGGGGTTGATGTTGCGCTGTGCTCGATTGGTTATAACATGAAGTCCCTGGCCAGGGCTGATATGGAGATTTACTGGTAAGTGTTATCAGTAGTTTCTCGACCCGTTATGAGCCTTACATCGGCACGACTTATCAAGTTACTGGGGTTTGACGTTTACCACCCCTAGACTAGATATGCAATATATCAGACGAAGAGATCGGACTGTACGGTAGTGTTACTTATTGGATTCACAGAAGTACGAGCAGGCTTGCTTGTTGATCTTCTGATCGCTCAATACCCGGGTAGCCTTTACGTGCAGCTAGTACCACTAACGGCTTGTGGATGACTGATATGATCATTACCTACTGCCGGTGTATTGACGAGTCTTTAGAGTCCTACACAGAGGTTTCCTGGCTCAGTCGAAACGAAGTAGGAGCACAAATGTGATATATGCGGGACCGAGATTGATACGCGTGTGTGATACCGTATTCTAATCTCGCGATAAGTAATATTGATCGGTTATATGTGATATAGACGGTTATCGAATCAAGTGTTGATTCAATAAGTTGATATATATGATATTAGTCGGTTATATGTGATATAGCTAGATTATTAAATCAAGTGTTGATTTACTAATTTAATGTATGATTATATATTTGATATATTAATTTTACATTAGCTAATATTAGCTCACTTAAGCATTTCTTTTTCTCACTCATATATAATATATATGTGATATATATTATTGTTTTTGTGTCATGCTTGATGATACATTGTACATGGGTGTATGAGACTCACACCATGCTTTAGATAATAAGGGTTATTATTTATTTAAAGTAATTCATAATTAGGTGAAAATTGGCCATGGCTATGAAGCTTGTAGAGAAGCTTGTAGTAACCATTGACTTAATCCACTAATTTTGTTTTACTTGAGATATTTATTAACCCAACCATTATCTTAAGCCATGGTTAAGTCTCTACATGAGTTATATGAGATATTATCTCACCCATGGTTGCCTCTCTCACTCAATTCATTCTACACTTCATCTTCTTCTTCACCAAAAGAAAAAGCTCTCTAGGTTTTCAAGAGGTGAAGAAAATTAGTGAGAAAAAGAATTCTAAAGTGAGCAAAAATCCTACTTCATCAACTTACACTAGATTAGCCATTTAGTTTAGGTTGTTTGCTTCACTAATTCCCAATTAGAGAAGAGGTAGCTTGAGTTGGAGATTTCTCGACGTAGATCATCTTCGGCCTCGAAGACTTCAAGCAAGCTTGTTCTTTTCGCCTAGTGGAGCGTAGCGAGAGTCCGGGAGACCACTACTTGCAATGAATGGACTACTACACGGAGCTTTTGAAGTGAAGGACCAGTCTACAAAGGTTGTATTCCTTATTCACTTAGTGTAATATTTGATTACATGCATGCTTACCCTAATTCCTCTAGTTAGATCCTATGCTAGGGTTACTTAGCACACTAAATTTTTTAAAACGGCATGGTTGATGCCTTCCGAAACCTTATAGTTGTGCTAAAGAACCCTACAGTCTTGCACTCCCAGCTCCACCTCCACGTGGACCTCCTGCACAGCCTAATCGCCAATTCCATCAGGCACTGAGAAACATACCTCGAGGGCAGAGAAACATGCCCTACGGACAGAGGAATGTGCCTCCAGCTAAGAGGAATGTCCCCCGGCGTCAGGCTTTCACATTAGTAGCCGTAGAAGCCGAGACTGTAGACCAAAGTAACACTGGTAATTCCTTTCAATCTTTTCAAACCCTTGTATTATCTTGTTACTTTTCATGTAATACCAGTATTTCTTTCACAATCACGATCATCAAATTGTTTTGAATCTGTTACACTTTCCTTATACAAATTTCGAGGACGAAATTTTTATAAGGAAGGTAGAATGTAACAACCTTAAACTTTCTGTATAATTTTTTCCAAAATACAGAAAGGGATACCCTAGTCTGAGCACAAGTTATAAATTTTATTTACTTTTGAACAGCAAGAAAACACTTGTAGCTCATTGGTAAAGCCTTGCACTGCTGTGACGTAACCCCTGTGATTGAATCTCCCCAGCCACATTATCTTTTTATTTATTTTTCTTTTAATCTTTTAGAAGTCCAAGGGTTTGCACGTGCACTACACGTAAAATGAAGAGAAACAAATAAAACAAACATGTGGAAAATGTTGCACACACAGATTTGGACACGTGTCTTCAATCCTAGCCCTTACCTCCGGAAAATGACCGGCGACGATTGCTTTGGGGACTTGTGCAAGTGGTAGATTGTTAGTTGTATGTATGCCCTAGAGGTCATTATTGTAAATGATTGTATATTATAATGGATGCTTGGACATATATAGGGAAGATTTTCTTGCTCAACATGATAGTATGCTATTTGGTTTCTCTTTATCTTAACATGTAAACTAATATTGTGATATTGTCTTGCTCTCACATGTTGGTAAAGCCCTTATGTAACATTTCAGAAAAATAAAATATTATATTTAGGAATTTAAATAAATCAAATAATAAATATTAGGAATATTTTAATGAATGGAGATTAGTTTTAATGTTATGGTATGATTGGAAAAATATTGGAAAATTCCATTGAATGTTGATTTTTAAAGAAATTGTGAGATTTAGACATTTTATGAATTATTATATAATTTATTATATACAAGTTTATGTTTAAGCTTGATTAATAATTACTAATTATGCATTAAGCGTGATTATGCATGTGACATGCACCGTGTCATATTACACAACTTGTTACATTTCTTTTGTTTTTGAAAACCATGCTTGTTTTCTCTTATCACTAGGTTTTGTTTCTTTCTGTTTTGGATTTAAAATGAAAAGAAAAGGATAAAGAATAGAAAAGAAAAGAAAAGGGAATAAAGAATTGTAGCATGGCTTGAGGTATGGGCAATGAGAGAGAGGGTGATGGGTAATTTGACCTTGGCCTCATTTGTCTACCTTCATTTTCTCTTCATCATTTTCCCCTTCCCTTCCCCCATGGCTGCCCCCTCTCCTCCACCTCCTCTACCTCCTCACTAATACCCCAAATCCATATCAAAACATTTCATTCCTTTCATTAAAATTGTGCACAAGCCCACTACTAGCATGATAGACCAAACAAGATGAGATTTTGAGCACTTGGGGCAACTCAAGAAAATTCTTGAGTTGCCAAATGTGATAATCTCCACATCCTTAGTTTAGAATTTAAATTCCTTAAAGTTCCATATTAGTTTTGGGTTGATTAATTAAGGTTTGGCGATCTTGGAAAATTCCAAGATGAGGGTTAAGGAATTTTATGAGTTGTGAAGTGTAATTGAGCTTAGTAAAGGCCATAAAACCCTTTTTAGTGTTAGAATTCTGAACTAAACCAGAGATTAAAACCCCGAGACATGAACTTAGAATCCCCGATATCGGAAATTTGTGGAAATTGTGATGTTGTTTCGAGATCTGCTATCACCCGGGAGCTCTATAAAAAAAGTAGCAATTACAGAGAGGTGTGCAGGCAACCTAGAAGCTAACCCCAAAACCTGAAACCCCCACTCCATGTTCTGGCTGCCAATTATCTCATTTTGGCCGCAAATTGCGGTCTTGGTGCGATGGAATTGCCTCGTGCTTGGTCCATGGTTCCATTTTAGGCAAATTAGACCTACCCCATATGCATAATTAGCTAATTTCATCTGGAACAAAATCTGGAAATGTTTTCTGGAGTTGCTGTTTCGTTTTGTGACTTTTGATGACTTGAATTTGTGATATTGTGTTTTGTATCGGTCACTTAACATTTGTACATCGATATCGGGAGTTGTTTGGTTATTCTTGCATGCGTAGACTATAGGTTCTAATCTATGTGTGATACGTGTGACGTTTTGGTTTTCGTGCGCGATTTCGGTTTACGATACTATGTGTTTATATGTGTAGGCACCCTCGCATGGACTTCGGATAACAAGAAGGAGCATGGCTACATCGACTTCGGCAAGTAAGGATCGAGGTGAGTAGATGTATATCTATGGGGGAAGTCGAGTGGATGGCGTATAGCACCCCCGCAATTTCGTAGCATTTGATGCGTTATGATATATTTTTACATATGTGTTTTATGAGATGTGTATACTTAGTAAGAAATGCTTTAGGTGACTTTGGGTTGGATTTAGTGTAGTTGGAGGAATGCATTTTTAGATTAGCTTCTTAGTCACGAAACCCTAGAGTATAGGTTGATACACACACACATGTGTGTTGGGGTCGAAAATTGCACCCCGGTTGACTAAGGCAAAGTCAAGGTCAACCCCAAGCCAGCTGGGCCCAAGCCCAGATCAAGTGGGCCCATGACCGAGTCGAGCCGGAACATGAAGCGGTCGGCATCCCCATGCAAATCATGTAAAAAATAATTTTGATGTAATTTTTATGGGCATAAAGCCAAATTTTTGTAAGCCCATGGATTATGTGTAAAAAGAAATGGCACATGAGCCATAGGATGAGCAAAATGCCATTTTGTAAAGCCCAAGGGGCTATATGTAAATATGTATGCCTATATAAGGCAACATGATGATGAATAAAGCATATAATTTTCATTCCCCAAAAAAAATCTAGGGTTTGTGCCTCTTTCCCCTTTCTGAAAGTTCCAAACCTTCTTCTTTCTTTTGAAATTAAATCAAGAGTTTTACTCTTCTTTTTCCAAAACTAAATAGTTTTTCACCACAAAACCCACAAAGGGGAACTTGGATCTGTCATTAGATCTCAAGAAGAAGAGATTTTTAAAATCCCACATCTCTTGAACTTCAAGATCCGTCCAACAGAGAAGGAAGAAGAAGACCCATCTCTAGAGACCCCACTTTGGGAAAGCACTAGGGCTCAAAGGGAGAAGCCCTTCATCGGCTTCAAACATCCTAGGAGTTTAACTCCTCATACACACACACACACACACACACACAGAGAATAATAAGTGCTCCTTTCTGGGAGTACAACTCCCATTGCAGGGACCAAGTCCCTTTTTGCGCCCGAGCATCCACGTGCTGACACGTGGAGCGCTAGCAGCGCTGACACGTGGGGCGCTAGCGCTCTTGAGCTCAGAGCGCTAGCGCCCGAGCGCCCACGTGCTGACACGTGGCGCGCTCAGCGCTGGCGCTTTTTCCCACGCATCCTTTGGATGCCCTTTCCTTTTTTTATTTTTATATATATGTATATATACTCACACACTCCACAACACCGTCCCTCTAAAAAAATTTGGGCCGGGGCGCTGCCCCGTATCCCGCAGGGGGCTGCCAGCCCCCTTGACCCCCAGCCCGCTATCCGGATAGCGGGACCCCCGTAAAAACTCTGCTTGGCTCCCGATATTTCCAAGCCTCCTCCAAAACAAAACACACGTACACTGCACATTGAGTTCGCATGACCAGTTTAACCCGTCAATCGGAGGTTCTCTCGCTCCAAAGGCGAGGGTAATTAACAGCAGCTTAGTCCGCGGCTGCCGGAGATTCGGATCCCCGCGATCAATAAACCCCAGCCTACCATAGGCAGGGGGAATCTGTAATGCGCCTGACAAGCGCGCACGTGTATTCCCATCTCAATGGGGTGACGAAAAACACCCTACAGATTCTGGCACGCCCGGTGGGACCAATCTCTCCTCCCATATTTTGGGTTAAATGTTCATGCGAGCTCAATCAATGTACATACCGATCGTATATACTGAAATCATGTTTCTATTTGCAGGGGTTAACAGTTTCCAATTGCCATCTTCGAACGCAAGCCGGTATTTGAACGGCTTTCCTTGGCCCCAGCTGGGGGCAAGGCTATCAACACCGACAAAGTAATAAGGCATCTCATGCAAGCTCCAGCGGCGCCCTTGACAACTGCTCAATCGGGTATCTTCTCTAAGATCCCCGTAAGATGACCTCTAAGTCGTTAAACTGGAAATAGATGACCTTTACGTCGTTAAACTGGAAACAGACGACCACCACGTCGTTAAACTAGGAACAATCGACTTCTAAGTCGTTAAACTGGGAATGTAAAAAAATGTGTAAATAAACAAAAAAAATGTGTAAATAAATAAATAAAAAGAAAAGCCGAAATGATGGGGCAACTCGCAATAAAAATCAGCGAGTAAAATAAAGCCGAAATGATAGGGCAACAGCGAATAAAAGCCGAAATGATGGGGCAATCGCGACCTTCGCGATAAGAAAAGCTGAAATGATAGAGCAATCACGGTAAAAAAACGGCGAATGATGAGTCGCTCCTAGTACCATATTCTAGTCTAGCGATGCAGAAGCCAACCAAAATCCAATTTCTCAAAATTCTCCCTGCCCTACGGGTAGTCCCCCAAATTGACTACCGTATACAATCCATGGGCTCAAATAACTCTCAGCATACCCATGCCCCACCGCAATCACCAGTCCAGCGGCTGGTCTCCGCCTTTGGAATTATGCTCCATTGAGAAGACCCACTCATGTATCCTCACGATACATGAGGAGAACAAACCTTTGTGGGATCCTTACGACTCATAAAGGAAAAACACACTTAGGAGTCCTCACGACTCCTAAGGAGAAAATACACCTGCGGGATCCTTACGACTCGTAGGGAGAAAATGCTTTTATGGGACCCCCACGGCCCATAAAATTGAAAAGCCTTAGGCGATAGGGATCTAAACCGTCTCCTAAGCCATCACTCCCCAATCCCCAAGTGGCGAATGATGAGTCGCTCCTGGTACCATATTCCAGTGCAGCGATGCAGACGCCAACCAAATTCCAAATCCCATACCCCAACGGCGAATGATGAGTCGCTCCTGGTACCATATTCCTGTGCAGCGATGCAGACACCAACAAAGTCCCGAAATTTTTCCAGCCCTACGGTCTGGATCATACATCCTGCAAAACTGTATACAATCCACGGGCGTAAAACAACCCCAATCTCTCCCAAGCCCTACTGGTGAGACCACATCCAAAGTCCAAAAAATAAAATAAAATAAAATGGTATGTCCACAAGCAAAATGGGCACGGATGAAAACCCGAAAGGGCCCCGTGAGTAAAAACAGCAAGACTGTCGGCGAGTTTGTGAAAATCCGAAAGGGCGCAAACTCGTGAAAAACAGATGAAATGCACTCGCAAAGTCCTCTCGACTTTGTGAGGAGAAAATTCCCGCGTGAGATCCTCATGACTCACAAAGGATCAATACACTTAGGAGTCCCCACGACTCCTAAGGAGAAAATACCCCTACGGGATCCTCACGACCCGTAGGGAGAAAATGCTTTGTGAGACCCTTACGGCTCACAAAATTGAAAAGTCTTAGGTGATAGGGACCTAAAACCTGTCTCCTAAGCCATCGCTTCCTGATAAGCAAGCGCAAATGATGATTCGCTCCTGGTACCATATTCCAGTGTAGCGATATGATGCCAAGCAAAAACCAATTCCCAAATCCTCCCGGGGCAAATGATGAGTTGCTCCTGGCATTATTCCGGTGCAGCAATGCAGATGCCAACAAAAAAACCAATCCCAAATCCTCTTATGGAAAATGATGATTCGCTCCTGGTACCATATTCCAGTGTAGCGATGTTGATGTCAACCCAAATCAAATCAAACCAACAACCTCTGCGGCGGAATCATGCTCCGTCCCAGAATTTACCCCGTGTCGAAATCATGCTTCACCTCGGGATATCTACCTTCCATGTCGGAATTATGCTTCACCTCGGAATCAAATCAACCAACCAGCTCTGCGTCAGAGTCATGCTCCTTCTCAGAGCGTACCCCACGTCGAAATCAAGCTTCGCCTCGGTGTATCTGCCTTCCCTGTCGGAATTATGCTTCGGCTCAGAATCAACCAACGACCTCCTCGTCGGAATTATGCTCCGCCTCGGAATCAATTCAACCAGCAAGATCTGCGTCGGAATCATGCTTCGTCTCAGAATGTGCACCCCGTGTCGAAATCATGCTTCGCCTCGGTGTATCTGCCTTCCCTGTCGAAATTATGCTTCGTCTCAGAATCAAGTTTGCCAACAAGCTCTGCGCCGGAATCATGCTTCGCCTCGGAGTATTTGCCTTCCCTGTCGGAATTATGCTTCGCCCGGGAATAAACCTCTGCATCGAAATTATGCTTCGGTCAGAATGTCTGCCGCTCATCGGAATGATGCTCCGATCCCTGGAATCATGATCCGCTCATCGGAATGATGCTCCGATCTCTGGAATCATGCTCCACCCTTCGGAATGATGCTCCAATCTCTGGAATCATGCTCCTCCCTTCGGAATGATGCTCCGATCCCTGGAATGATGCTCCGCTCATCGGAATGATGCTCCGATCCCTGGAATGATGCTTCGCTCATCGGAATGATGCTCCGATCCCTGAAATGATGCTCCGCTCATCGGAATGATGCCCCGATCCCGGAATTATGCTCCGACTCTTCGGAATGATGCTTCGATCTTTGGAATCATGCTTCGCGCTTCGGAATGATGCTCCGATCCTTGGAATCATGCCTCTACCCTTCGGAATTATGCTTCGACTCTTCGGAATGATGCTCCGACCTTGGAATTATGCTCCGCAAATCGGAATGATGCTCCGATCCTCGGGAATCATGCTCCCCGAGGGATACTCCGACCCTGGAATTATGCTCTGCGAATCAGAATGATACTCCGATCCCCGAGAATCATGCTCCCCGAGATGATGCTCCGCCCCTGGAATGATGTTCCACCTCGAAGTCCAACTTCAAGATCCATCAATTTTATGCACATGACCCAAATATGTGGTGTGCATTTATTGATGGGGGGCACTTTGTTGGGGTCGAAAATTGCACCCCGGTTGACCAAGTCAAGGTCAAGGTCAACCCTAAGCCAGCTGGGCCCAAGCCCAGATCAAGTGGGCCCATGCCCGAGTCGATCCGGAACATGAAGCGGCCGACCTCCCCATGCAAATCATGTAAAAAATAATTTTGATGTAATTTTTATGGGCATAAAGCCAAATTTTTGTAAGCCCATGGCTTATATGCAAAAAGAAATGGCACATGAGCCATGAGATGGGCAAAATACCATTTTGTAAAGCCCAATGGGCTATATGTAAATATGCATGCCTATATAAGACAACATGATGATGAATAAAGCATAGAATTTTCATTCCCCAAAAAAATCTAGGGTTTGTGTCTCTTTCCCCTTTCTGAAAGTTCCAAACCTTCTCCTTTCTTTTGAAATTAAATCAAGAGTTTTACTTTTCTTTTTCCAAAACTAAATAGCTTTTCACCACAAAACCCACAAAGGGGAACTTGGATCTGTCATTAGATCTCAAAAAGAAGAGATTTTTAAAATCTCACATCTCTTGATCTTCAAGATCCGGCCAACAGAGAAGGAAGAAGAAGACCCGTCTCCAGAGACCCCATTTTGGGGAAGCACTAGGGCTCAAGGGGAGAAACCCTTCATCAGATTCAAACATCCTAGGAGTTTAACTCCTCATATATATATATATATATACAGAATAATAAGTGCTCCTTTCTGGGAGTACTACTCCCATTGCAGGGACGAAGTCCCTTTATGCGCCCGAGCGTCCACGTGCTGACACGTGGAGCGCTAGCGCTCTTGCGCTCAGGGCGCTAGCGCCCAAAGCGCTAGCGCCCGAGCGCCCACGTGCTGACACGTGGAGCGCTAGCGCTCGAGCGCCCACGTGCTGACACGTGGAGCGCTAGCGCTCTTGCGCTCAGAGAGCTAGCGCCCACGTGATGACACGTGGAGTGCTAGCGCTCTTGCGCTCAGAGCGCTAGCGCCCGAGCGCCCATGTGCTGACACGTGGCACGCTAGCGCTCAAAGCGCCGGCGCTTTTTCCTACGCATCCTTTGGATGCCCTTTCCTTTTTTTTATTTTTATATATATGTATATATACTCACACACTCCACAACACCGTCCCTCTAAAAAAATTTGGGTCGGGGCGCTGCCCCGCATCCCGCAAGGGGGCTGCTAGCCCCCTTGACCCTTAGCCCGCTATTCGGGTAGCGGGACCCCCGTAAAAACTCTGCTTGGATCCCGATATATCCAAGCCTCCTCCAAAACAAAACACACGTACACTGCACATTGAGTTCGCATGACCAGTTTAACCCTTCAATCGGAGGTTCCCTCGCTCCAAAGGCGAGGGGTAATTAACGGCAGCTTAGTCCGCGGCTGCCGGAGATTCGGATCCCCACGATCAATAAACCCCAGCCTACCCTAGGCAGGGGGAATCTGTAATGCGCCTGACAAGCGCGCGCGCGTATTCCCATCTCAATGTGGTGACGAAAAACACCCTACAACATGCACACACGTGATATGTCTTTGGTGTATATGATTATATGTATATATATGTGTGTGTGTGTGTGTGCGTGTGTGTGGAAGTGTTGAAATACACACACACACACATACGTATACACGGGTGATGAGGATAGTATATGATACTTGGAGATGAGTCGATATGATCGTGCATGATGCCGTCAGATCGGTTATGTGATTTTGATGGTGTAATTAGATACGACATGATATTATAGCGGATCGATGGGCGATGTGTTTTCATACACACGTGGATATATGTTGATGGTATCGGAAAGTACTAGAATTTAGATCAGTACCCCTAATTCATGATATTATGATAATGATACCATGTGAATAATGAGGTAAGTGTGATATTGACCCGTACCCCGATTTTGGGATGTCGTACGATAGATTTTACCGTACAAGATATAAATATGATGATTGATCCGCACTCTCGACTCGAGAATGTCATATTATATATTTTATCGTACGTGACGCTGTTGAGGCGGGATCACCGACTACTAGATATATCGACTCGGACTTAGGTGGTTTTCCTTACCCTTTCGATTTGTCCCTTAATTTACTCCCGTAGTTTACTTGGTAGATGTTAAACTGGGCTCGAGTCATACTTATTTCAAACTAACGAATCGTGAGTATTTTAAAGACAGGCCGAGGGATACTACGGATTTTCCAAAGGACGTACCTTTTCTTAAAAGCACCTAGCCCCTATTTTCTAAAATCCACGATTCGTGCTATTTCAAATGCCAAAACTGTATGACTCGTATATAGAAATTCATATTCTTCATTGTTGCGTTTATTATGAATTTTCCATATATTCTTACTGTTCGCATCGCATTGCATGCTTAAATGTGTTTTCGTTAGTTATTATGGAACCCTGTTGTCAGGACACCAGCACCATTACCGATGATGCGTATGTCCACGAACACTTTCTTGCCGGCTCACACACATCATCATCGGTAATTTCCATGTTACGTACACTTTAGAAAACATTACCTTATCGGTATAACCTGCTAGCTGGTAGTTTCAACATATTATTAGTATGCTTGCTTTCATGTGCTAAATTAGATATTGCATTCCATACTTAGATACCCATGCATGTAGATATTCATTTGTCATGCAATATTATGGGGCTTTTTTCCGGTAATTCACTGTTTATTTACTATCGAGTTTGGGATTTCATATTTTCCATGAGATTTCTGGATTTGTAGAAACCGCAAGGATTTTATAAAATCATTTTCATTTTAAAAGATATAAATTGCGGTTTTCTCGTGATATGATGTGAGATGTGTCCACCATGATTTTTCTCGGTTCTTGAGAGGTATCATACACCCAATTTGAGAAGGAGGATGAACCTTCTGCGGGTGCATGGTGGACCCGGTGCGGTACCCCGGGGCAAAATGGTCGCAGATGATGGCTTTGAGCCCGGCAGGGGAGCACTACAGACCGGTTATTTATGACGCGGCGGATATCCGGAGGATACCGCCGTAGTCGTGAGATTTAATGATATGGGCCAGTCCGGATTGCCGGATCCCGGGGCCAGTCCGGATTGCCGGAGCCTGAGATACTGAGATTTGATGATAGGGGCCAGTCCAGATTGCCGGAGCCCGAGATATTGAGATATTGGGATATATGTTTTGTGTCGATGCTTGACACGGATTCTCTGTTGATTTCAATGATGATACTCTGATTTTTATACAGAAATCTCACTGAGATAAGAAAACAGTTTTCTTATTCAAGATGTATTCTGTTTTCATTCTTAATGCATTCGTACATCATATATGTGATATGTTGCTACCTGAGGCATTGACACGAGTACTTGGTATTACACTTATGTATAGATGTTTACTCTTTCCTTTATTAGATACTTCAAGTTATATATTAAAGAGAATATTATTGTATGACCTAGGAGAGAGTCATACATGCGATTTCTTCTCGGTGATGTCTTCTACTCACGAGCTGGCAACTGTGATGACCCGAAAGTACCGAGCGTGACTGGTACTTAAATTACGAAACGTCCCGAGGAGTACGTAATCTAAGTAAGCTAAAACCCAGAAATCAAAACCAAGTAAAGAAGTAGAGTGAAGGAAAAACCAATTTTAAAGCAAGAAATTTAACAACTGAAGCCGAGGTAAGCATTTTTAAAATCTCAAATCTTTTCTGAAAATTTCGGCAGCGTTTCCTTTGTAAATACTGACTCCAAACAGGTACAAACCTGATAAAGCATATATAATGAATAAAGGCATCTGTAAGCGGGAGCTAGCTCTTCACCAAAAGGGCGGACAAAACCACACAAGCAATATAATATACAACGCCGAAGGGCGAGGATCAAAACTCAAAAGAAAGCCCATATCCACCAGAAAACTATAATAATACAAGCGTGATTCTAAGGTCGAAAGAATAAATGCTGGTCTTCTAGTTGTATCAAATATACAAGTCTGGTTGATGGAGTTTACTAGATACAACTGAAATAATAAATGTACAATGGTGGTCACGATGCAAGTGAACCCACCTACCAATGCAATCACCTGAAATGAAAGCAGTGTGCCAACAAGCCGTCAAGATACCTGTACGGCAAAACCTGCAAGAAACTATGGCACAACGGGGGTGAGTTGCCAACTCGTGAGTAGAAAATATCACAGAGCAGAAATCGAATGTATGACGCTATCCTAGGTCATATCAAGTAATATCCTCAAATAATATCCTGATCCATCTACACATAAGTGCAATACCACGTGCTCGTGTCAGTGCCTCATATAGCAACATATCAGATATATGATGTATGAATGCATTACTAATGGAAACAGAATACATCATGAATGAGACAACTGTTTTCTTTATTTAATGAGATTTCTGTATGTATATAAATCGAGTATCATCAATGAAATCAGCAGAGAAACCAGTGTCAAGTATCGACACAAAACATAAATCTCAATATCTCAGGCTCCGGCTATCCGGACTGGCCTTTATCATCAATTTCAATATCTCAGTGTCTTAAATCTCAATATCTCAATACCTCAGGCTCCGTCAGTCCGGATCGGCCCATATCATCAATCACACGACCAGGTATCCTCTAGATATCCGCCGTGTCAGACAATCACCGGTATCCAGTCTGCCCCTGCCGGGCTCATCGTCTACAACTCGAGCTTCTTGTCCCGGGGTACCATACCGGGTCCACCATGTATCCGCAGATGGTTCATCCAACTCCTCGAATCGGGTCTCGAAAACCATCTCAGAACCGAGAAAACATCATGGTGGACAATACTCATCATATCAAGGAAAACCGCATCTATCTCTTTAAAACAAATCATTAGTTTATAAAACTTTCACATGCGGTTTCCAAATCCAGAATCTCAAGAAGGATCCGAAATCATAAAAATCATGATATCAATAAACAGTGAATACCGGCATAAATCTCCATAATACTGCATGACCAATGAATATATGAATGCATCTGATATCATGCAATAAATGCAATAGTTAAACTAGCATATGAAAGCTATAACATATTGCAACTATCAACTAGCAAGCTATGTCAATGAATAGTATTCTCTAAAGTGTACGTGACATGGCAATTACCGATGATGATGTGTGTGAGCCGGCAAGCAGGTGCACGTAGAACATATGCATCATCGGTAATGGTGCTGATGTCCTGACAGCAGGGTTTCATAATAATTATAGATAACATATGTACAAGTATGCAATGCGATAAAACATCATGAATATGCAGAAAGTGATGTAGTAACAACAACACTGAAAAATATACATACCCAATATACTAGTCATACAGTTTGGTATTTAAAATACTCACGATTCTCCACTTTTGAAAACGAGTATGACTCGAGCCCAATCAAAAGGGTAAGGGAATCCACCTAAATCTGAGTCGATATATATATATATATATATATATATATATATATATATATATATATATATATATATATATATATATATATATATAGCAGTCGGTGATCTCGCCTCAATAGTATCACGTACGATACAATAAATAATATGACATTCTCGAGTTAAGACTGCGGATCTATCCTCATAACTATATCTCGTACGGTAAATCTATCGTACGTCATCCCAAATCTGGGTACGGGTCAAATATCATATTTATCTCATTACTCATCAGGTATCCTTATCATCATATGTCATGAACTGGGGAACAGATCTAAGTCTAGTACAAACTGATACCATCAATAAATATATATGCGTGTGTCTGAAACACATCGCCTAAAGATCCACTATAATCTCTTGTCGTATCTTATAGTACGAACCAAATCACATCACCGATCTCACGGTATCATGCCCAAACACATCGACTCATCTCCAAGTACCATATACTATCTTCAACATCCGTGTATACGTGTATGCATATATATATAAACACCAACACATCCACCTATTCATATATATATATATATATATACATATATATATATATATATACATATGACACCCAAAACCATATCCCGTGCGTGTATGTGTATGTGTAACAACCTCACTCTAGGGTTCGCGACTAAGAAACCAACTAAACCACTTTCCTCAAATCTCGCTAACATTAACCCATGATCTCCTAATGCTTTTCTTGCTAAGGTTCATATCTCTCCATAACCCATATATGTATATTTATACCACATCACATCAAAATCTTATGAAATTGTGGGGGTGCTATACGCCATCCACCCGACTTCCCCCGTAGATATATATCTACTCACCTTGATCTTCACTTGCCGATGCAGATGTCGTCATGCGCTTGCTTGTCGTCTCGAAGTTCTCGTGAGGGTACTTACATATCATAACAAATCGTATCGCATTAAAATCCGACTCACGACCAAAACGACACACTAATCTCACATAGGTCAAAACCTATGGTCCGCTCAAGCAAAAGAACCAAATAACTCTCGACATTGGCGTACAAACGACAATTGATCGAGATAAAACTCAAACGTACCAATCGTGGTTTCACAACTCACTAATTATTATATAAAATAAGTTATAACTCATCAAAAACTCAAAATTAATTAAATCAATTTAGACCCCAAAAAACTAGTAAGCCACAATTTCCCATATTAGCATAAATCTACATGTTTTAACAATTTTAGTGGCCACAAAGCTCACTAATTATCTTAATTAAGTCACAAAAACATTAACTAGACTTTTAATTTCACTTATTTGTTTCCATTTAAAAAAACCTAGTTTGCAAAATTATCCAATTTTAACAATTTTAAAGTAACAATATACAAATCAACTACTAGACTAGATTTTTGCATATCATAAAATGCTAAAATACATATCACAACCATCATCAAATTATCACAAACTTAACATGATCCAAATCCTTCTCTTGAATTTCTAAACTTGAAATTGGAACCATAATACTTACTAAATAAGTTTGATTAAAGCAAATAAACAACAAATTTAACAAAGGTTGAGATTATATCTCACATGTTTGAGATCAAACTTGCAAATCCTTAGCCTCCCAAAAAGGTTTCTTGCATCAAGATCCAAGCTTTATTTTCCAAGGAGAAATGGATGAAGAATTAGCTTAAACATGTGAGGTTTTATGTGAATTTTTGATGAGAAATGGAGGTGTTTTGATGTGGAAAAGAGATGGGGAAGTGAGGGGGAGCTGCTGCCTCAACAGGCTGAGAGCAAGAAGGAGGGGGGTGAAGGGAATGGGTAGAAGTCAAGGGAAATGGGTAGAAGTCAAAGCACATACCATTCCTCCAAAACAAAACACCATGCTTCATGTATTAATTAAATATTTCCTTTTCCTATTAATTTTCTTTTCTATGAATTGGAGAATGGGGTGGGGGCTGCACTACAGCAAGACCGGCCAATTTTTTTGAATGAGGAGAGAGAGAGTGAGGTGTTGAAATGCGAAGTTAAATAGAAATACCCATACTTCTTTAATTAAAGCCCATGCTATCTTGTTTTATATTGCCTCTTCAAATTTTTCTTTGGTGCAAAGAGAGGGGGCTGCCCATTTGGCTTGGCCAGCATGACATGGGGATGTGTGTGGGTTTGTGTGGGTGAGGAAAAATGATAAAAACTATAACCCAAGTCAACTTAGAACCATACCATCTTATCTCCTCATTTTTCCTTTAATAAAAATTTGTTTTACTAAAATTCTAGAACCATGGAGAACAAAATAAAAACAAAGAGAATGTGTTACAACTAGCTATCTAATTGACATGATGCACTAAACTTGTATTAATCCATTCCAATTTGTAATTATCACTAATTAAATGTATTAGTGACGGCTTAAAATAATATTAAATAATTAATTTCGGAAAAATTTTCAGTCAACTAGAAATTTTGCAAGTGACTCAAAAAAACACCAGATACTAGCAATTACATAGCTAGAATAGGTATATTTGATTTTATGAAGAAAGATAATTATATCTTGATTTTTACAGAAAACACCCGTTATTTTACCGATTCTCCGAAATTTCACCTAAACGATTTTCAAAACGTTACAATCTTCCCCCTTAAAGAAATTCAGTCCCCGAATTTAAATTAAAACTCCCTAAATACCAAAACATTTCAGTAAAAGACTAAGCCGTCGGGGTCCTGAAATCATAAATACATAAAGCATATCGTAGCGCAAAGCATGCGTATGAAAAAGAGTGTATAACTCAAAAATAAAAACTCCGTCAAGCATCTCACAATCATCGGAGTTATGGTGAAGACACCAATGTCAAAATCCAATACAAAAACTAACATGATATACATCAAAACTATACATGTAAACATCTGAAAGAAATGCATGCCAAACCTTTCAAGTCGCTGTGCGATGCGCGTATCACTGCACAGTGGCGGACGTCTATTGTAAGAAAATAACTATATATATATATATATATATATATATATATATATATATATATATCTTTTGTTTAATATGCACGTCCCGCCATTTGAAAACGATTTAGAAGGGTTTCCTTTATAAAATGTTTCGTGTCATCTCGGACACGTAGGTAAATACTGAGACTATAGCTTCTCTTTGGAAATCTCTTCGATAACTATCAATACATGCAAAATATATCCAGGTACTGTTCTCGGACTAGTCCTGCTCAGCTACTATATCAAATAGTAATATCATAAAAAAACTATTGCTCAAGCGAAATCAAATCCCAAAATGTATATAAGAATGCAACGTGCGTCTAGTGCGCACGGAAATCGAAATCCATGAATGTGCCATACATGTGCATAGAAATAAAATCTAAGTGCAACGGGTGTGCACGAAACACCTGTCAGAGGCAACGGGTGTGCCTGACAGCAATATCTGGTGCATCTGATATGCATGAAGAAATCCCGATTTAGTGCATTTGGTGTGCATCAAAATCGCATCTCATATCATGCGCCCAACATGCGCAAAAATCCAAATCAAGTGCATCCATCATGCAAGAGAAAAATCTAAATCAAGTGCATCTAACATGCTCGAAATCCAATATCAAGCGCCGAACATGCGCAAAATCCTATCCAAGCGCGTCAAATATGCGCAAGAATCCAAATCCAGTGCACGAGGTGCACGCAAACAAATATCGAGTATCACAATTGAAATCGACGGTATACAGCATATCTAAATCCAAATCCAAATCCAAATCAGGTATACCGTGGTATATAATCTCACAATCATGTGCATCAGCGTGCACAAAAGCAAGTCAAAATACTAAAAGTGCATGAAAACTATGCTGAAAGTATAAGTCAAATCATATGCATGCCATAAGCATGGAATCAAAATCAACATCTCGAATGACATCAAATCGAAGTCAAGTGCAACCGTGGTGCACAAAATCTCAATTATGCAAATAAATCGTCCAAATTATCAAAATCAAATATGGAGGAAACAGTCCCGCTCAAGCATATCCTCTAAAGATCTCTGGCCAACTGTCATGGCCACTCATAACATGTCTCGTCGACGATGCCGAACTCTGGCCTACTGGGTGTGCGTAATATGACCGCTCCTAGGTCCAAGTCTTCTCGTATAGTACTCCAGAAAGGTTCTGTCGAAGTCTCTCCTAAATCTCGTTTCTGCCGAACTGTCTGGAAGTTTTCATCCTTTATTAAATCTGTTTCTTGTTCCGGAACGGCTGCATACTCATCGCAACTCCTCCCGGGAGATATTTCCCTGTACAACGACTCTGCATGCATATCACATCTCTGATGTCAGCGGAATGGAACGTCATCTCATCAAGATCACGTACGAACCTTGATCAGTCGAAAATATTGCATATTTTAACCGGCAATTTCCATATCATCTGCATACATTTAGAAGCGTTCGGCATCAGTATTCTACATATTAGTAATTCTATCACAGAACATCAAATTACATGTACTAGACCTTAAAACCGGCATTTCTAGGGAAATTGACTGCATTGCATTACATGGCATATTTTCTATATATTGCAACCCTTGTTTCGAAGTCTGTGCAGGAAAAGAGAAGCTTGCTCGATCATTACATTGCTCGACCATTACAATTGCTCGTAAATTCACTGAACTCAAATCTGGTATCAACACAGAAGGGATTATACAAATAAAAACATCAGAGAAAAGCCCAAACTACAGTGCAAAGCTTCACCAGAAAGCCTAAGGTCCAAGCTCACCAGCAGAGCGCGGAAGCGCGGCCATTACCTTGTACTTGCGGCGGATCCGCGGTGGGACTAGAGAACCAGCTCCTCAGTTTCAGTGCACAACTCCTGTACTAGGGCCCACTGCTCAAAAATGCACACAAACTTCCAGAAGATTCCAGATACTTCCACCAGATCAGCAAACACCTAAACTAGCCTAATCTTTCTAAAACTTTCCCTAAACCCTAGCTTAAACCCTAAGCTAAACCCCAACAAACTTTGGCAACAAACTTTGGGAGGGAAAGTCCAATTCAAACCTAAACCTAGGGTTTGAGAGTTCTATAAATAAGACCCTAGACTCACTCATTATTCATGTTATCTTGGGCTATATCTTAGGAATTCTATATTCTAGATTCAACATCTTAGATTTTAGCCATTCTCTTTCTTCATCTCCCTCTTACTCAAGTTTAGTGAGAGAGCTTGTAGGAAACCCTAACCCTAAATCCAACCACAATTCAAGATCTTGAGTGCAAGCCAAGCAAGATGCCTTCAACCCTTTTATGAGCCGAGCCGATCTTCAATCGGGCAAGAGATCCAAGCCGATCCGCGATCCATGGAGACGAGCGAAGCCGAGTCAACGATCGATTTCTTCTTCTTGTAGATCTTGAAAGAATGTATTGAAATTGTTGATTAAATAAAAGGTGATATTCTTTTATCTTGTTTTCTTTAAATTCCGCATCATGTTATCTTTACTATTCTTGAATATTGTCTATGTGGTGATGTGTGAATAAAACTCCGCTCGTCGAGGAGTCGAGACGGTCAATAGAATGATGATGTAACATAGCTTTACTCAATTCTTGATTCCTACGATGGTTTGTAAACCCTAGCAATTTTCAAGAACCGACAACCCATTTCGTTACGATACTTTCTTGAATGATATCGCTCGAAATTGGGGAGTTAGGATCGTTTCTTGAAATTGCTAGAGGCTAGAATGTGAATGATATCGACAACAGAACAAGGGATAAGATGAAACCCTAGTTTCACGAGAAAACCCTAACTCTTGTCGATCATCATCGATCTAGTATCAATCTTTCGAAGGACAAGAACACGAAATCTTTAGATTACATCACGTCTTTAGACCTGATCGATTCCTACGAGCCTCTCTGATATTCTTGATTGTTGATTGGAAATATTATCAAAACACCGATTCTTGATTGTTTCTAGTTTCTTGATTCTTGAATATAGAATAGTGACACTTGAAAATCAAAACTCTTGAATCATGTTTTCTTTTATTGTTGCTTAACATTTCATTTCAAACGTATCATAATACAAACGAATCGCACAATCCCTGTGGACGATCCGCACTCACTACAAACTACATCCGACACCGTAGTTTGATTGCGGTCAATATAATTTTTTGATTGTCGTTACTTTTTACATATACACGTCAGAAAATAGTTCAATCAAAATGGCGCCGTTGCCGGGGATTACGCGCTAATTCGTTTACATTTTTTTTTAGTTTGAAGTGAAAGAATTATTACATTTTACTTCTTGAAATCAAAATTCGTACAAACTCTTATACATGTGTTGTGAATTGATTGCAAGGTGATCTGGAGCATTCTGTGCTGTGGAAAAATTATTTGGGATATACCAGAGAGATGAAGATAGCAACATAAAGCATCTGTTGAAAACTTGTGCACTGTTCTCAACACCTGAGCGCGGAAGGGCGGCATTAGCAGCTATATGCGGCGGAACCGCCGCAGTCTTGGGTGTTCTCTGCAAATTCTTTGCAGCAGGTACTTTCTTGCTCTCTCCCCTCTCCCTTTTTAGCTCCAACTAACACTTTTCTGCAGTATTCTTTGCAAATAATCGCTGCGCCGCAAAAGCAAATTAAAATTGTGCGTGATTTTGTTTTTCTTGGTTGTTTTGCATTCTAAATACGGAATTTAAGGGGCACGGCCAAATCCAAATTAGGTGGGGATTTCATTACCCTTCCTAGGCCCCGAAAATCGCAAAACTTGCATCCGCATTTACCCTCATTAATTAAAAGAATTTTAGAGATGACTCTAAGGACCGTCGCGCTCAATTAGGACAAGAGAAGGCCGTGGGTAATTCATTGCTTATCCGAGTTTTCTTGTGGTGCCTAAGGCGAGTGTGTCTAAGGCTAGTGGTTTTTAATTAGGCCCACTACTTACGTAGTGGAGTACCTTCCCACTTACCTGGCACTTATCCGGCCACAGGGGGACAAAGAGGCAGTGGAGGATTGATCCTGCGACTTGTATTTTGGCAGTTAGGAGCGGTCTAGAGCCAGACCTAGGTGACCACTAGATTTTAGGGTTTGTGTGCTGCATTTGGTTGTCGCATCATTTTTTCAAAATCCGTCCCTTTTCAAAAGCAAACACCGCATTCATTTTACCCCTAATTATAAGTCAACGCTGCCACTTGTACTAACCCTTTTTAGTACAAGATAGGCTGGACACGGGATTCTAGTGCCCGTTTAGTCCGCGTACCCTTTATCGACTCCGAAGTCGATAATTCTCCATTTACCTTTTCTTTACCTACTACCACACCCACACCGATGGATCCGAATCCATCAAACTTCTTTAACCCTAATCTGCCACCGTCCGTTGGTGCGCAGAATCCTCCCCACATTTCTCTTCAGGAAAGATGCTATCCACTTAGAGGTCCTCTGTCGACCTGCTTATCCACACCACCAGCCAATGGGGATAACTTTGAGATTAAGCCCTAGTATATCAATCTTTTACCCAAATACCACGGACTCGAGACCGAGGACGCTTACGTTTTCATTACCAAATTTGAAAACGTTTGCGCAATGATGGGTACGTCACAACTTTCAGTGGATGCTATGCGTCTACGACTTCTCCCATTTACCTTGTGCGATGTAGCCGAGAAGTGGCTATACAACACTACCGCGCACTCTATTACGAATTGGGGAGAATTCGTCGCTGCATTCCTTAAGAAATTTTACCCAATCCAAAAGACGGCTCGAATCCGTAGCGAACTGAATCAATTTACCCAGCTCCCTGCTGAACCATTTTCTAAATGCTTTGAACGTTTCAAGGATCTATTGGTTCAATGTCCTCATCACGGCATCCCGAGATGGGAGCTTTGCCGAATCATATATGAGGGCAGTAACCCTAACACTAAACAGAGCCTTGAAAACATGTGTCAAGGTACGTTCATGTCTAAGGATGATGGGGAAGCTTGGCGATACTTAGAAGAGTTCGCTGAAAAGTCTTTACAGTGGGAAAGTCCATCATTTAGGAGTGGCAATAACCAATCGGATGTTTCCATAGGAGTTAGAGCTGACATTTCAGCTCTACAAAAGAAACTCGAGACTATGGAAAACAAATTTTTAGCCGCCTCCCTTAATCAAATGTCACTTTCCAAAATTGTATGTGGCTGTTGTTCTGATCCGTCTCACTTGACGGAAGAATGTCCGTTTCAAGGTCGTGAGCATACCAATGCCACATTTCAAAGACCGAGAAACGATCCTTTTTCTTCCACATATAATCAGGGTTGGAGGAATCACCCCAATTTTTCTTGGAACCAATCACAATCACAAAACACGGTTCCAAACCAAAACAATTTTCAAAGGGTCCCTCCACCACAACAGCAGCCACAACTTCAATTAAGTCAGCACCCCTTTCAAGCACATAATTTTCAAAATCAGGTCAGCACACCTGCACTGTCTAGTCCTTTACAGTTGACCGGAACTGATGAATCCTCTTCTTTTGCACAATACATGAATTTGATCTTAACAAATATCATGCAAGTCTCGGCTGAAATGAAATCTTCCGTCGATAAAATTGAGAAAAACTCTGCGTCCCAAAACGAGAGTATTAAATCGATGGAGGAAGAAATTGCACGATTAAAAGCCGAACTGAGTGCAAGAGAGAAAGGGAAACTTCCAGCTCAATCATTACCAAATCCTGGCTATTCACATCATGTGAATGCAATCACCACATTGAGATCTGAAAGAGTGCTTGACAATCATGTTGGGGAAGAAGTTGATGATACTGAAAATCATATCAACACCCCGGCTGAGACCTTTCCACACATACACACTTCTGACCCCAGTTCTTCTACCCTACCATCTTCTTCCGAGCCTATTCTCCATTTCCCAAAAGGCTCGCCACTACAGCCCACCTCTTTACCCCTCCTCGGACGATTCCCACTTCTATTTTGGGATCGGTTCCACACACACTTCCTTCTCCTATGATGGACCCAGCGCTTATTGCTAAAGCACCTTACCCGAATCGGTTAAGGGCTAACACACTAAGTCCACAGATGGAGAAGATCACTGAGATATTTAAACAGGTTAACATCAATATCCCTCTTCTAGATGCTATCCAACAAGTACCTGCATACGCAAAAGTTCTTAAAGATTTTTGCACTAGAAAGAGGAAGAAACAAATGCCCAAGAAGATATTCATGGCAAAAACAGTAGACACAGCTTTCCCCCAGCAATTACCGAGGAAACGTAAGGATCCTGGATATCCTAAGATTTCCATCTCTATTAGGGAGAAACACATTAACCGTGCTCTACTAGATCTTGGGGCAAGTGTTAACCTGCTTCCTTTCTCAGTTTATGAGCAGTTAGGAATCGGAGAGTTGAAACCATCTCCATGCACTCTTCAGATGGCTGACCGATCAATCACCAGACCTAGGGGTGAACTAGAGGATGTGTTAATAAAAATCGGGGAATTTATCTTCCCTGTAGACTTTATTGTAATTGATACACAGCCTGTAGCGAACTCACGGAATCAAATTCCGGTGATTTTAGGTCGCCCCTTTTTGGCCACTTCCAATGCTATCATCAATTGTCGTAACGGTTCTATGACCTTATCCTTCGGGAACAGGACAATTGAGATAAACATTTACAAGTTAGGAAGTGTACCCTCTGAACCTACTGCTCAGGTCTGTTCTGTCGACTTAATGGATGTCGACAGCAGCGAATTTAATGATCCTCCTGATACTGATCTTGACTCTTTTCATACGTTATTGTTTGACCCAATTATGTATCATACACATACGGACTCTTCCACCGAGATGTCCGGGTCAACAACTAACACTGATTATGAACTGCTTTTAGAGTCTGAAGATCACCCCGCACATTGTGATGACATTATTCATCGGGGTATACATGGAACTTTTGAGGAGATATTCGCTGATGAACTCGCATTTTTGAATGACACGGGTGTTGAGATGAATCATCTCCCAATCAATGAAATTGAACCTCCACCCTTTCTTTTGACTTGTAAAAACAATGCGAGTAATCCATCACGTTCACTGCATCGTCTCTCCAATATGAGACGCACATACACTCTCTTCCACCACTTACCTTTTCCCCACTTCTTCTTCCACCAACCTGAGCACTGCATTGATAAATTTTTTGAATGGTTGGTGTTAACATTCGGTCTTTGCAAAGCTTGGCATCGACCAATGATTTTTGACCCCCTCATATGATTTTAAAAGATTAACATTGCATAATTCAAGTTTGGGGGGAGTATAATTTTTCTGGCTCTTGAAAATAAAATTTTTTTACAAAAAGATGAGCCAAAAATAAATTTCGGGGAAGTTCTTCACTTAAATATTTTGCCCCCACTAATAAATTCCTCCCAAGCCTACAGGTTTTTCGAGATTTAGCAGAAGGCAACAGTGAGGACACTGTTGAAAACAAGTTTGGGGGAGGTTTGTGCTTATTTACGCATCATTTGCACATCATCTGCATAAGCACAAAACATTTCTTTAAAAACTATAAAAATTTAAAAATTTTCAAAATTATAAAAAAATATTTTTTGTACATAAATAAGATAATAAAAGTTTGGATAGTGAAAAGTTACATCCATGAGATTAGAAAAATTTAAGAAAACTAAGAAAATTAGAAGTTTCCTTATACGAACTAGTAATAAGTAGTTATGAGCCGTTGTCCCAAGGGTTAGTAAGATGAAGGACGTCACTAATCTGAGGATAAAAATAAGTCTGAAAAATAGTTTCTATTCTGGAAGCCAAACATTTTGAACGTTGCTACCCTGCTATTCGCACTTATACACGTCTTGAAGCCTGGGATAGTAGAGGATACCTTGAAATGCTCTTGTCTTAAAGCCAAAAGTATGAAAAAAAATTGTGTTTTAAAGTGGTGAGAAAAATGGATACTGGTTTTGTTATCACCAAGGGTAATAAAAAAATATATAGCAAAAGGGTGCTTCTTCACCTAGTGCCCCAAGGTCAACTGGTCTGGGAGTCACTGCTATGCCTGAGGTGGTGCAAGACTAGGAAAATACACCAAGTTAGCAAGCACATCAGTAATCGGTCGGTTAGTACCTCAAGAAGTATTAACGGTCGCATGAAAGTGTGTGAGCAATCTCGTTTGTCAAAAGTACTGAGGCTGATGGGTAAGAGTATGATAGCTTGAATTGAATTCTCCGGGTGTAGGGATGTCTTTACACACACGCAGGGTGATATGATCGATGTTTGGAATAAAGATAGGAATGAAGAATAAGACGATGTTTTATTGAGGGAGGACGTGATTTCTGACATCTTTTCATGACCATTAAGATAGGGCTCATGACAACCGAAAAGCTAGCTTAGTTAGAAACCCTAATTTTCAAAGTCTTTCTTTTACAATTCTTGTCTTTAAATGTAATATTCATGATCTTACTTTTATTATTGGATTTTGTGGGTGCAATCCGCTGAAAACCCTCAGGAGACAACACTCCTCCTACTAGGGACACCTAGAGGTTTAAAGGCTTGTTGCACGTGCTCAGTGCAATCGTGTTGCCTACGAAAGTGTGCTAGTTAGTTTTTCTCTTTCTTTATTTTCTCCTTCTCTTTTTAATAAAACATTCGCTCGAGACGATCGAAATTAAGTTTGGGGGTATTTGATCAGTCGAAAATATTGCATATTTTAACCGGCAATTTCCATATCATCTGCATACATTTAGAAGCGTTCGGCATCAGTATTCTACATATTAGCAATTCTATCACAGAACATCAAATTACATGTACTAGACCTTAAAACCGGCATTTCTAGGGAAATTGACTGCATTGCATTACATGGCATATTTTCTATATATTGCAACCCTTGTTTCGAAGTCTGTGCAGGAAAAGAGAAGCTTGCTCGATCATTACATTGCTCGACCATTACAATTGCTCGTAAATTCACTGAACTCAAATCTGGTATCATCACAGAAAGGATTATACAAATAAAAACATCAGAGAAAAGCCCAAACTACAGTGCAAAGCTTCACCAGAAAGCCCAAGGTCCAAGCTCACCAGCAGAGCGCGGAAGCGCGGCCATTACCTTGTACTTGCGGCGGATCCGCGGTGGGACCAGAGACCCAGCTCCTCAGTTTCAGTGCACAACTCCTGTACTAGGGCCTGATTGAGAGAGGTTTTGTCGATCAAAAATAATTACCGCAATCAAGAACGGCGTTGCATGAAGCTAGCCGGTGAATACGGGTCGGTCCACAGGGATGTGTAAATCTTCTTTAAGTTCTTACGAGTTAATTCCAAATGGTGTTTGGAAGTATAATTAAATCTAAAAATCGAAGTTGTATGAAGGTAGAATTAGAAACTTGCTAGGATTAGGTTTAGGGAAAATTTGGTAAATAAAGATTTACATCTCTTTCCATTGCCATCAATTAAATCAATCATATTAGAGTTATGGTAAATATTAACAAAGGGGATTAGGATGATTGGGAAGATTGATTCTTCCTCTAGATCCTTGTCCTTCCTTTCTTAATCTTCACCCTAACCTCCATGGAAAACCTTAAGATCCGGGCCTTTAGACTACGGAGTTCACCGTTACCTTGAGGGTTAAAGTGCCGTAGGGAGCGGAATCAAAAGGTATGCATGGAGTTCTAATGTTCGTAAAAGTTTAGCAATGAAAAGAGATGAGAGATCTTCATCTCTCAAATCCTTCCCTATTCCTAACCCTAACAAGCGAGGAAACTACTCGCTCATTGAGGGGATGAAAGAAAACAAGAATTTATTAAGGAGAGAAAACATCGATTGCAAGTTAATAAAAACTAAACTAAGGCGAGAAAATAAGAACAGATATGAAAAACTAAAATTATTGCAAGGAAAATAACCTACTTACTGTTGATGCACTCTAACTTCAAGAAAATAGAATTTTATTCATGAGAAAGAGGCATAAGAAAATACAAGGTCTTGGGTTCTATTTATAGGACATAGAAACCCTAGGGCTACAGATTGCACCGCATGTCTAAAGTTACAAATATACCCCTAGAAAATCTTTCCACGGCCGCCAAATAGTTTTGGTAAAAAATACTGCGCACTAGGGCATCAGACAGCCGCGGATCCGCGGCCTTGGTGGGCTTTGGGCCGCGGTTCCGCGGCCCAATGATGAGGTCACTTGATGTATTTTTCTGGGTTGCTTGGTATTTCTCTGGGCTTCCTGGTTCTGTATTCAGATTATCATTTGGGCTTCTACAGTGATACCAGATTTTCGACGAACACTTTGCAATGGATCTTTTAACCGTCTTTTTTGTAATTTTGGATCTTTTGTTGTCTTGTTGATGGTGAACCGTTCTTCTGCTGAGCTTTACTAAGATCTTCCTATCTGTTGGTCAAAAATCCTTCTTTTGTGTCTTCTTTTGTGTTTTTCACTGTTCTTGCTCCCAGAACCTGTAACCTGTAACATGTAGCAGACATGGGTCAAAAGCACCTGTTTTTATTCTTAAATGCATAAGAATGGGGCATACAAAATGCAATATTATGTGATAAACAAATACCCCCAAACTTATCTTTTGCTCGCCCTCGAGCAAACTCATTATTTAAATAAAAATCTAACCTAGCCACACTTTCGCAGGGAAACGCGATTGCACTGAGCTCGTGCAACAAGCCGTTAAACCTGTAGGTGTCCCTAGTAGGAGGAGTGTTGTCTCCTGAGGGTTTTCAGCGGATACTACCCACAAAATCCTATCAACTTGGTTTCTCGACTTTTGTTCTCCATTTAGGTCTTCTAACAAGGAATTCTATTATCGTCGACCCGCAAATTATCCACCCATATTCTTCACGCTTCCTCATTATTTAACTTAAGATTACATATATCCTGTAGAATTACCTAGCTTTCGGCATTTCTTAAGTTTTCCTTCTAGAGTTCCATCTCCACTTAAGAATTTCTATCAACTCTATTAAAGACACAAGTTCTATTCTTCATTCCTTTCTCTTATCTAAACTCTAATCACATATCCCCACGTGTGTGTAAATATCACCCCTACACTTGGAAATTCAAATCAAGCAATCGTACTCCCGCCCATTGTCCAAAGCACTTGTGAGACTTCGCTTTCACATCCTTCATGCGACTGTTAATACTTCTTGAGGTACCAGCAACCGATTACCAGATGATCTAGCACTTTAAGGCGTACTTCCTAGTTTTGCAATACCCAAGGCTTTTAGCAGTAGCACCTTTGCTAAATATTTTTCTATTTTTTTTTTAGCCTTAAGTAATCACAAAAACCAGTGTCCATTTTTTTTTCTTTATCCACTCTTTTTTCTTTTTCATTGTGCTAAGGACGTTAGACAAGAGTATTTCAAGGTCTCTTCTACTAATCCAAGTTTCAAGGTGCGTGTTTGTGCATTTTGTAGGGTACATGTTTTCAGAATCTAGACTTAAGCTAGGAACTATTTTTCAAACTTATACTCTAATAAAAGTTTTAATACTTTCCCTTCGTTTCGACTTAGCCCAAGAACTGAACCCAAAATTTGCCTATTTCTAAATAACCTACAAAGACATATGCTTTCCACAGTTAAACTCTAAGGAAGGTTATTTTTAGGGTTTTTAATTTGCTAAGTCTAAGATTTAGTTTTTCCTAGCCAGTTAACCTATTTATCAAACTCAAGTCAATTAACCAGAATTGAATACATTAATTTTTATAATTTTTGAAATTTTTCAATTTTTATGGGTTTTTCTGTTTTCTAATTTTTTTTATTTTTTCAAAATTTTCAAATTTTTATGATTTTTATATAAAGATGCAATGCAGAAATATACATATGAATGCACAAGGAAAACTTACCGAACATACCCCCAAACTTATAATGGACAGTGTCCTCACTGTCATGCTGCACCAAATGGGTTGATAATATCGGCGAGTTCCTGCTTATTATTATATTTACATAGTATACACACCCCCAAACTTATTTGAAATAAAGTTTTGGAAAAAAGGAAATTCGAGGGTGAAGGTGGAGGAAAATCAATCGGTGTAAATCGGCTCCTGCAAGAACAGGAGCTCCTCCAAAGGGTCCGCTGAGAAGAACGGTTTCAAACGATGTCCATTTACTTTGAATAAAGTGCCGTCTTCTGGATTCTCAAGATCAACCGCACCGTGCGGATAAACGGTGCGGACTACAAAAGGTCCTCTCCATCTAGAACGGAGCTTGCCGGGATGAAAGTGTAACCGAGTATCATATAATAAAACCTGTTGACCAGTTTTAAATGTCTTTCGCAAAAGGTTTTTATCATGAAATACCTTAACTCGATTCTTAGCAATCACGGCATTATCATATGCCTCATCCCACAGCTCCTCCAATTCATTCAATTGCAGCTTCCGATTGCTGCCCGCATCTCCTAAAGATAAATTCAGCTCTTTAATGGCCCAAAATGCCTTGTGCTCAATTTCTACTGGAAGGTGGCAAGCCTTCCCGTAAACAAGCCGGTATGGAGACATGCCGAGATCGGTCTTGTATACAGTATGGAAAGCCCATAGTGCATCGATCAATTTTAGCGACCAATCTTTACGGTTTTTAGAAACCGTTTTCTTCAAGATTTGCTTAATTTGTCGATTAGAGATCTCGGCTTGCCCACATGTTTGGGGATGGTATGGCGTTGACAGCTTATGGGTGATAGAGTATTTGCGCATTAGGGACTCAAAAGTCCTATTGCAAAAGTGAGAACCATTATCACTTATTATTGCGCGAGGGTGCCCAAATCGAGAAAAGATGTGATCTTTAAGAAATCGAACGACGACCTTGTTGTCATTCGTTCGACTAGGCACAGCCTCGACCCATTTTGACACATAGTCAATAGCCAAAAGAATATACACATTTCCAAAAGAGTTAGGAAATGGTCCCATAAAATCTATACCCCAAACATCAAAAATGTCTACAACCAAAATCGGTTGGAGCGGCATTTCATTTCTCCGCGATATCCGGCCCAAGTGTTGGCACCGGGAGCAAGTTTTGCAGTATTCGAATGCATCTTTGAAGAGTCGTGGCCAATAGAAACCACACTGCAAAACTTTCTCCGCTGTCTTCTTTGGGCCAAAGTGCCCGCCACATGCTTGATCGTGGCAAAAAGACAGCACACTCTTGACCTCATTTTCAGGCACACACCGGCGAATGATTTGGTCGGAACAATATTTAAAAAGATAAGGTTCATCCCAGTAAAAATGCTTTACTTGGGACAAAAATCGTAGTTTGTCTTGTTTCGACCAATCGTTAGGTATCAAGCCGGTGGCTAAGTAGTTTACAATATCGGTGAACCATGGTTCGCAAGAAACGGTCAAGAGTTGCTCATCGGGGAAAGCATCAGTGATAGGCAGATCAAGAGTAGGCGAAGAAGGAAGTCGTGAAAGGTGATCGGCTACTACGTTTTCACATCCTTTTTTGTCCCTTATAACAAGGTCAAATTCTTGCAGCAAAAGGATCCAACGTATTAGCCTAGACTTAGCATCCTTCTTCGCAAAAAGGTGGCGAAGAGCAGAGTGATCCGTGTACACTATAACTGGAGAGCCGATTAAATAAGGCCGAAATTTCTCAAGTGCAAACACAGCCGCTAAAAATTCTTTTTCTGTTGTTGTGTAGTTTAATTGGGCCTCATTTAATGTTCGGCTAGCATAGTAAATTACATGCGGCATCTTGTTAATATGCTGTCCAAGAACAGCACCAATGGCAAAATCTGATGCGTCGCACATAATTTCAAAAGGGTGCGTCCAGTCTGGAGATGAAAGAATGGGCGCAGAAATGAGTGAGTGTTTCAAAGACTCGAACGCTTTCATGCAAGTTGAGTCGAAAACAAAAGTAGTGTCCTTGGCCAACAAGAGAGTCAAGGGTCTAGCAATCTTGCTAAAGTCCTTGATGAACCGTCTATAAAAACCGGCATGGCCAAGGAAAGCTCGGATATCTTTGACGCATTTAGGAGGAGGAAGATTAGAAATGACTTCGATTTTAGCTCTATCAACCTCTATGCCGTTTTGCGAGATCACATGTCCTAAGACAATGCCTTCTTGTACCATGAAGTGGCATTTCTCCCAATTCAAAGTTAGGTTCTTCTCCCTACAGCGGGTGAGAACTGCGTCAAGATGTCGTAAACACTCATCGAAGGAGTCACCAAAAATGGAGAAATCATCCATAAAGATTTCCAAAAACTTCTCCACCATGTCCGAAAAGATCCCCATCATACACCGCTGAAATGTAGCGGGTGCGTTGCATAACCCAAAGGGCATGCGACGATAAGCAAAGGTGTCAAAGGGACAAGTAAATGTAGTCTTGTCTTGATCCTCTTTGGCTATGGGGACTTGGTTATAACCGGAATAGCCATCTAAAAAGCAGTAAAATTCGTGCCCCGCCAATCGTTCTAGCATTTGGTCAATGAATGGTAAAGGAAAGTGGTCCTTCCTTGTCGCGGCATTGAGTTTTCGGTAGTCGATGCAAACTCGCCACCCAGTTTGGGTGCGAGTGGGAATTAACTCATTTGCCTCATTGGTGATAACCGTGATGCCCGATTTCTTTGGCACGACATGAATGGGGCTAACCCATTGGCTATCCGAGATAGGGTAAATGATACCGCTATCAAGACACTTAACGATCTCCTTCTTGACCGCCTCTTTCATAATGGGGTTGAGGCGTCTTTGTGGATCCCTTGCCGGCTTGGCATCATCCATCAAGTGTATATGATGTTCGACTATGAGGGGACTAATCCCCTTGATGTCCGCCATAGACCAGCCGAAAGCTTGCCGATTATTGTATAAGACCGTTAAAAGAGCCTTCTCTTGCTCAAGAGCTAGAGAGGCCGAGATGATAACGGGCAAGGTCTCATCTTCACCTAGATAAGCATATTTTAGGTGCGACGGCAAAAGCTTTAGTTCGAGTTTAGGTGGTGAAACAATAGATGGTAACAATGGAGTAACTGTTTCAAACTCGAAGGATTCCATCAAAGGTTCAAATTGAGTGTACGCTACCGAGTCGGATGGTTCAACTAACTCATCCGAAAAAGCAAAAGACTCAAACTCGAGTGGAGAGTCTTCAAGATCATCGACAAAGGTGAAACACTCATAATCTTTGTCCGACGTGAAAGCTGTGTCGGATTCTAGGAGGAACGCACTAGTGGCGTCAATAATACTGTGATCAAACATGAAATTCTCGAACTCACAGTCCTCCTCCGCGATCTCATCGATCGAGCACACATCAAGTACGCTAGAATTAGGCTCGCAAGGCTGACTTCCTAACTTGAAAATGTTAAGTTCAACTGTCATCTTGCCAAAAGATAGATTCATTGAACCATTGCGACAGTTGATTACCGCGTTAGAAGTCGCGAGGAATGGTCGACCAAGTATCACCGGGATTTGATTACGGGGGTTAACGACAGGCTGTGTATCCATAACAATAAAGTCAACGGGAAAAATGAAATCCCCAACTTTAATTAACACATCCTCCAATTCTCCCCTAGGATGGGTGATTGATCGGTCAGCCATTTGGAGAGTGCAATGAGTAGGCTTGAGCTCTCCAACGCCTAATTGTTCGTACACCGAATAGGGTAGCAAATTGACACTAGCACCAAGATCTAATAGTGCTCTATTGATGGTCTTGTTCCCAATTGTGATCGAAATAGTAGGACAACCGGGGTCCTTGTGCTTTGGGGGCAAAGAATTGACAAGAGCATCACTAACAGCACTAGCCACGAAAACTTTCTTTGGTACTTGTGACTTCCTCTTTTTGGTGCATAAGTCCTTTAAGATTTTTGCATATGAAGGAACTTGTTGGATTGCATCCAAAAGAGGGATATTTATGCTAACATGTTTGAACAACTCTACAATCTTCTCCATCTGTGGAGTTGGTTTATTGGATCTCAACCGATTTGGAAAAGGAACATTTTGAAAAGTTGTTGAGTCCAATTTTTGCGGATCGGATTGTTGAGTTGGAACGGAACCCTGTGTAGATGTGCTCGTGTTGTGAGAAGAGGGTCCGTTCGAGCTAGAAGAAGTAGAGCCATGTGAAGGATGGAGAATAGGCTCTAAAGAAGAAGAAGAGGAAGATGAAGAACCACCGGCAGAGGTGTCACGGTGAATACCCACATTGTTTTGCAGCACTTTTCCGGATCTCAACGTGGTCACAGCATTCACGTTATGATTCTGCTGTTCATGTGCAACATGTGCGTGACCGGGATTTGGGAGTGGTTGAGACGGAAGTTTTCCTTTCTCTCGCTCTTTCAATGCTGCGCTGAGTTGTGCAATTTGTGCCTCAATAGCTTTGATGCTTTGATCATGTGAGGCACTGTTTTGCACCAAAGATTGAACAGAAGTCTCTATCCTAGCTGTGGACTGTGCAGATTGCTTTAGGAATGCTTCTAGACTTCTTTCGAGCGAGCTAACAGCATTTTAAGGGGGAACAAAATTGTTGGGTACAAAATTGTTCATCTGATTAGGGTAAGGTTGCTGTTGGGGAGGCTGCTGAAATTGAGCTTGTGGAGGTGCTTGTTGTTGTTGTGTAGGAGGAGCTCTTTGAAAATTGTTGTTTCCTTAGACTTGTTGATTTTGGTTCCAAGCGAAATTAGGGTGGCTCTTCCAACCCGGATTGTATGTTGAAGAGTATGGATCATTTCTTTGTCGTTGCTGAAAGGCAGCATTGACTTGATCTTGTCCTTGAGTGGATGCAGTGTAAGGACACTCTTCAGTGAGATGTGATGGATCCGAACAACAAGCACAAATAGTTCATGGAGGCACAATAGGGGCAGGAGAAGGTGCTGAGATTTTGGTCTCAAGCGCTTCTAGCTTTTTCGTAAGAGCGGCCATCTCGGCCTTCATAGCAATTGACATCTCTACTTGATGTATGCCTGCCCTAGGTTGACCAATAGAAGAAGATGATGATGTGGTCTTGGTGCTCTCCCACTGAATCGTTTGCTCACTAAGATCCTCAAGAAACTGCCACGCTTCATCACTAGATTTGGACAGAAAGTGACCTTGACTAATGGTTTCTAGCAACTGCTTCGTTGCCGGGTTCAATCCCTCGTATAATGTTTGGCAAAGTTGCCATCTTTCGATTCCATGGTGAGGGCATTGAACGAGAAGGTCTTTGAATCTTTCAAAACATTTCCAAAATGGTTCGGCAGGAAGCTGTGAAAATTGAATGATTTCATTACGGATTTTTGCAGTTTTGTGATGAGGATAGAACATCTTAAGAAAAGCTTTCACAAACTCGTCCCAATTTCTGATTGAGTGTGATGCGGTGCTGTATAGCCACTTCTCGGCTAGGTCACATAAGGTGAAAGGAATGACCCTTAGCCTTATAGCGTCATCACTTAATTGGGTAGTTTTCATCATGGCGCAAACGTTTTGGAATTTGTTGATAAAGATATATGCATCTTCGGATTCCAAACCATGAAACTTAGGCAGCATGTTGATGAAGTGGGGTTTGATCTCAAAGTTGTCCCCATTAGCCGGTGGAAAGGAAAGACAAGTAGGAAGGGCGGTGCGGATGGGGTAGAAAAGATCCTGGAGCGCGACTCGTGCGGGCGCTTCGACAGGCGGAAGATTCGGGTTATTCGCACCTGGAGGAGGTGGAATCCTTCCCGTCTGTAAGGTGTTGTTAGGATCGTATCCCGACATACCTTCGAAAGAATGTGATGGTGAAAGTGAAGAAGTGGACAAGATTTCGACTTCGGAGTCGAAGGGTTCGTCGGTCGGTACCAACGAAACACGGACTAATCGGGCGCTAGGGTCCCTAGTCCAACCGGACATACACTAAAAGGGTTAGTGTAGTCGAAAGATGAAAGACAGAATGTGAAGGTAAGAAAACGTCAATGAGAAGAAGTGGTGTATGTGAGTGAGTGCAAAGATTCTTTAGCGACAAGTTGCAAGTTTTGAAAAGATTTTCCTTTTTCTTTTTAAGTGTGCTTTTGCAAAAAGATTTTGAAAAGAGACTCGTGACACAATTGCAATTAACCACACATGCACAATCAGGCCTAAGTCTAGGGTTGCCTAGGTCAGCTAGACAGCTCCTAACTGTTCCAAAGGGCTAGAGATAGGACCTCAAACCGCCTCTTCACGGACAAGTACGGCCAGGTAAGTGGGAAGGAACCACCATTACAGTGGGCCTAATTAAAAACCACTAGCCTATTCACCGCAATGTCGGTTAGGATAAACGGCCGATGCCTATACTAGTCCTCTGTCCTATTGAGCTCGACGTCCTTAGGGCTGAGTCTAATATTTTCTTAGATTAAAAGTGGTCAATGCAGATGCTTTAAGTGATTTCTGGGGTCTTGGGAAGGGTAATGAAATCCCCACCCAATCTGAATTGGTCAATAGCCCCTTAAAGTCAGATTAAAGTATGCAAAGCAGTAAATCACTTGCAATCAATTTGCTTTTTAGCGCGGCGCAAAGAATCCTGCAGAAAATCAATTATTGGAAGGGGGAAGAAGATTTTTAGCGCAAAGAATCCTGCAGAAGATTTGACAGAAGATATATGGAGATTTGTAGAGGGGAAGAATAAGGAAACAAACAGTGCAAAAATTTCGCAGAGAAGGCTCCAGGTTGCGGCGGAAGCGCGGCGCGAGGTAAGGTCATGCGGCGGAAGCGCGGCACTTTGGGGGCTTCATGTCTCCAACTTTCTTCAGCTTCTCTGTACTTCCAATATCCTCCTGTTCTGATGTATAGTTCTCTGTTTCCCCTTCAGTGTTGTTTCAGATCCGTCAAACCTGCAAAGATTCACAAAGAAACCCTTCAAACAATAAAAGATGATAAAAAAAAATTTATTTTTGATTTTTTCAGATTTTTATGATTTTTTATGTTTTAGATTAACCCGAAATTACAAAAAGAAAATTTTACGCCATCCCCGGCAACGGCGCCATTTGATTGAGAGAGGTTTTGTCGATCAAAAATAATTACCGCAATTAAGAACGGCGTCGCATGAAGCTAGCCGGTGAATACGGGTCGGTCCACAGGGATGTGTAAATCTTCTTTAAGTTCTTACGAGTTAATTCCAAATGGTGTTTGGAAGTATAATTAAATCTAAAAATCGAAGTTGTATGAAGGTAGAATTAGAAACTTGCTAGGATTAGGTTTAGGGAAAATTTGGTAAATAAAGATTTACATCTCTTTCCATTGCCATCAATTAAATCAATCATATTAGAGTTATGGTAAATATTAACAAAAGGGATTAGGATGATTGGGAAGATTGATTCTTCCTCTAGATCCTTGTCCTTCCTTTCTTAATCTTCACCCTAACCTCTATGGAAAACCTTAAGATCCGGGCCTTTAGACTACGGAGTTCACCGTTACCTTGAGGGTAAAAGTGCCGTAGGGAGCGGAATCAAAAGGTATGCATGGAGTTCTAATGTTCATAAAAGTTTAGCAATGAAAAGAGATGAGAGATCTTCATCTCTCAAATCCTTCCCTATTCTTAACCCTAACAAGCGAGGAAACTACTCGCTCATTGAGGGGATGAAAGAAAACAAGAATTTATTAAGGAGAGAAAACATCGATTGCAAGTTAATAAAAACTAAACTAAGGCGAGAAAATAAGAACAGATATGAAAAACTAAAATTATTGCAAGGAAAATAACCTACTTACTGTTGATGCACTCTAACTTCAAGAAAATAGAATTTTATTCATGAGAAAGAGGCATAAGAAAATACAAGGTCTTGGGTTCTATTTATAGGACATAGAAACCCTAGGGCTACAGATTGCATCGCATGTCTAAAGTTACAAATATACCCCTAGAAAATCTTTCCACGGCCGCCAAATAGTTTTGGTAAAAAATACTGCGCACTAGGGCATCAGACAGCCGCGGATCCGCGGCCTTGGTGGGCTTTGGGCCGCGGTTCCGCGGCCCAATGATGAGGTCACTTGATGTATTTTTCTGGGTTGCTTGGTATTTCTCTGGGCTTCCTGGTTCTGTATTCAGATTATCATTTGGGCTTCTACAGTGATACCAGATTTTCGACGAACACTTTGCAATGGATCTTTTAACCGTCTTTTTTGTAATTTTGGATCTTTTGTTGTCTTGTTGATGGTGAACCGTTCTTCTGCTGAGCTTTACTAAGATCTTCCTATCTGTTGGTCAAAAATCCTTCTTTTGTGTTTTTCACTGTTCTTGCTCCCAGAACCTGTAACCTGTAACATGTAGCAGACATGGGTCAAAAGCACCTGTTTTTATTCTTAAATGCATAAGAATGGGGCATACAAAATGCAATATTATGTGATAAACAGGTTCCACTGCTCAAAAATGCACACAAACTTCCAGAAGATTCTAGATACTTCCACCAGATCAGCAAACACCTAAACTAGCCTAATCTTTCTTGAACTTTCCCTAAACCCTAGCTTAAACCCTAAGCTAAAGCCCAACAAACTTTGGTAACAAACTTTGGGAGGGAAAGTCCAATTCAAACCTAAACCTAAGGTTTGAGAGTTTTATAAATAAGACCCTAGACTCACTCATTATTCATGTTATCTTGGGCTATATCTTAGGAATTCTATATTCTAGATTCAACATCTTAGATTTTAGCCATTCTCTTTCTTCATCTCCCTCTTCCTCAAGTTTAGTGAGAGAGCTTGTAGGAAACCCTAACCCTAAATCCAACCACAATTCAAGATCTTGAGTGCAAGCCAAGCAAGATGCCTTCAACCCTTTTATGAGCCGAGCCGATCTTCAATCGGGCAAGAGATCCAAGCCGATCCGCGATCCATGGAGACGAGCGAAGCCGAGTCAACGATCGATTTCTTCTTCTTGTAGATCTTGAAAGAATGTATTGAAATTGTTGATTAAATAAAAGGTGATATTCTTTTATCTTGTTTTCTTTAAATTCCGCATCATGTTATCTTTACTATTCTTGAATATTGTCTATGTGGTGATGTGTGAATAAAACTCCGCTCGTCGAGGAGTCGAGACGGTCAATAGAATGATGATGTAACATAGCTTTACTCAATTCTTGATTCCTACGATGGTTTGTAAACCCTAGCAATTTTCAAGAACCGACAACCCATTTCGTTACGATACTTTCTTGAATGATATCGCTCGAA
Source organism: Agapanthus africanus (assembly GCA_030015575.1). Classification (NCBI taxonomy): domain Eukaryota; kingdom Viridiplantae; phylum Streptophyta; class Magnoliopsida; order Asparagales; family Amaryllidaceae; genus Agapanthus; species Agapanthus africanus. The sequence goes on from JASDDO010000016.1 coordinate 136,007,692, forward strand.
ATTGGGGAGTTAGGATCGTTTCTTGAAATTGCTAGAGGCTAGAATGTGAATGATATCGACAACAGAACAAGGGATAAGATGAAACCCTAGTTTCATGAGAAAACCCTAACTCTTGTCGATCATCATCGATCTAGTATCAATCTTTCGAAGGACAAGAATACGAAATCTTTAGATTACATCACGTCTTTAGACCTGATCGATTCCTACGAGCCTCTCTGATATTCTTGATTGTTGATTGGAAATATTATCAAAACACCGATTCTTGATTGTTTATAGTTTCTTTATTCTTGAATATAGAATAGTGACACTTGAAAATCAAAACTCTTGAATCATGTTTTCTTTTATTGTTGCTTAACATTTCATTTCAAATGTATCATAATACAAACGAATCGCACAATCCCTATGGACGATCCGCACTCACTACAAACTACATCCGACACCGTAGTTTGATTGCGGTCAATATAATTTTTTGATTGTCGTTACTTTTTACATATACACGTCAGAAAATAGTTCAATCAAACCTCTTACTCCACTTTTCCCTAATGTCGACCGATTCGGACTCGTCTCTTCGTGGCTGTATGGACTGTGCTCCAACGGCTATACTCGTATCTAGAGTCTCCCAAGCAATGTATCCTATCACATGATATCCGAAAGACGTCGAACCTTTCGATCGATTCATCAAAGTTCAATAATCCCCCAAGAGCTCAACATCTTGAGTACAGTTTAATAGTATCGAATATATGCCACAGCACCTATGGACCAATCGTAGAAGGGCAAACCCAAGCCTCATTAATGGTACCACTGAACTGCTGTAAACCCTAAGGTTTTGAAGCATTCTCATGGTCATTATATCGAGTTAGGGTTTCATTCTTCTAGAGGGTCCGAAGAATTACTTGCATTGTTTTCCGGATACTTTAAACTTGGAAAATGGGTTTCTAACATTCGATCGTCTCTATCGACTCCCAACGTATCTGTGTGAAGTCTTCTCAAGCTGGAATCAATCAATCTGATGACCTCGCATCGAGATAAGCGAACGAACCATATGTACTAGTCATCTCGAATGACTAGCGACCTTCTATCATATCTCTGAGTATAAACTCGTGTTGCAGTAGCTCCAACATCTGGGGCGATATCTTGTCGTTCGCAGCAACAACTGGCTCATTCGTCTGCACGCTGAACAGTGCCTCAATCATCAAGAATAAGCGATAAATCAATGGTCATCAAAATTTGGCTGGCCCCTATCAGTGGCCCAATCCTCTGGTGCTGATCTGCACGTCCGAGTAATATCGTAAAAGAGATCCATCAAACACTCATGGCGCGAAAACACTGTTAGTGTATATGCCCTAGAGGCCATTACTGTATCATACTAGTATGTATATTACTTGATGGAAGCTTGGGATATTCACAGTTGTATATACAATCTTGCTCAAAATGGTAGTATGCTACTTGGTTTGTCTCTGCTTTAATATGTGCATGTGTTTCTTTTAGCATATCGCTTATATACATATTAGTAGAGCCCTTAGGATCTTTGCTTGATTACCAGCGTTGTGATGGCGCTCACACTCGTGGGGGCTGGGTAATCCATAAGCACATCCTTATACAGGTCCCTAGTCGTTGGACTATCGAGACAGGGCATCGATACTCCGGAGTAGACTAGCGTATGTGCTTCTCATCCCAGCGTGGGAGACGGTCTGTCCCACAGCCGTCAGTACGTCATACTTGAGATAGTATGCGGGTGCTCGTTAGGTTACGAGTACACTGGACAGGACTCGTCGGGAACTGCTGGTTGGTATTATACCTATCGTCAGTTATCAGTTCCCAGGTGACATGAGTACAGCTTAGTCCGCTAACTTGACACTGTCACTTCTCCTTGAGTGTGTTCCCACTGCACTTTGATTACTACCCTACCACGGCTCAAAGGAGTCGTGCAAACAGGTAGTTTTTGGGTGCAGTCCCGAAGCACTTGGAAGCAGTGACGGTTAGATAGGATTCGTCTCTCCCGGTATTGGGGGTTGACATCGCGCTGTGTCCAGGAGAGCCATTACACAAGTAGTCCCTGGCCAGGGCAAGAGAGATATACTGGTAGGTTTCCAGTATTATCTCAGGGTGTTCTGGGCTACACTCCGACACGACTTGTACCGCTATTAGGGGACTGACGTTCACCGCCCCTCTAGGCCCGCCATGCGATGTATCAGACGAACAGACCGGACTGTACGGAGACTGTCACATACAGGCTCAGTAGGAGTTCAGATGGGGTCACCTCGTCGGTCTTCTTATCGGCATCTACCTGGGGACCGTTACGTACAGCTAGTGCCGCTTGCGGTCTGTGGTTAAACCCACTGCCAGCGTAGTGTCGAGTCTTTAGAGTCCCACACAGAGAGCTATTCGCCTTTAGGCAAAATGAGTAGAGGTCGCATGGTTTTGCGACAGGGTTCGTTCACATCCGCACACTTGTGCACGTTTGCTGTCCGGACAGCTTATACTAGCGGGCTTTGGTTTAAGCCAGATCCTAGTATATGATTTGGGATTGGTTTTATCTCATTGTATTCGTGTTCCTCGGATCATGAATACGGGTGCGTATGCACAGTTGATTGAGACAGAGGGAGAGGACTTTGATTAGGGTTAATGACCATTGTCATTTTATTAACCCTAATGCTTATGTGTGTATTATAATTAATTGATATTAGTTAAATATAATTGTGCATGGTTAAGGTTGTTGACCATTTGACTATCTTGACTTGTTGACCTAGGTTAACACTTTGACCATCATCATTCCATATAAAAGTTGCTCTTTGATCCTTGCAATTTGCATTTAATATGAAATGATAATGGTCAAGTCTTGATTAAACCATGACAATTATCTTGCTAATTATCTTTTTACAATAATTCACACATATATGTGAGAATGGTTCTTTATTCTCTCATTCTATCATATAGTTTCTCTCTCCTCCTCTTCCTCTCTCTCAAGCTCTCCCGTCTCATGTGTTGAGAAACACTTGAGCTTGAGATAAACCTCTCCAAAGTAATCTCTACTCTCATCAAAGGTTCTAGGATTAGCACTTCTAGCACCTTAGTTACTTCTAGCTTGAAGTTGAAGCCAAAGGTTGAGGCTCTCGGTGTAAGGTTCCTAGGCACCCTAGTGAGGTCTCACAAGTGATCAAACATGCACAAATCAAATTTTACGGGTGCCTACAAACCCTAATACGGATCGTTTGCTAGATGTCTAGGCGAAAAAGCTAACTAGTTAACACTTAACTAAGAGATACGGAAATACAACCTTTGTAGATCCGGTTCTCCACCTCCATAGCTCCGCAACGAAGTCCCCTCGCTGTCCAAATGAGTTCCCGGGCTCTAGCGTCGGTTTCGTCGGAGAATGGGCAAGCTAGGTCGTCGATGTCCATGCCGAAGATGATCTACGTCGAGGCATCGCTAGATCAAGCTCCACCTTCACCAAGCCATGAAAACTTGTGAAGGAAACACACTCTACTACTTGGCAAGAGGTAGAGGATGAAGAAATAGGAAGTGGGTAAACTTTAGAATTGGATTTCTCACTCATTTGCATCAATCACCATTGATGGAGGAAGGTATCTTCATGAAGAAGAAGAAGAGGAAGAAGATGATAAATATTATGATAAGTTAAAAAGAATGGAAAAGAAAATTCAATCTTATCATAACACTTACCATAGTTAAGTGTAGAGAGTTAACCAAAGTTAGTGAGTGGTTAGGGTTTGGCATAAAACAAAAATGGTGGACTTTTCAAAAGTTCAAGAAACTTCAACAAAGGAAATAAATAAAGCCACCATTTTCCTTTTGCCAAAAATAAATAAAACAATAAATAAATCATTTAAAACCCTTAACCATTAACTAACTATGGTTTAAACATACATTTAACCAAGTATTGCATGTATCATCAAACATGATACAAGCAAGTGCACAAAATCATATCGCATATGCAATGCGCACACCCGAGCGAGAAAATCCATTTAAAGTGAACCGATACTAGTTAATGAAAAGTAATATATCAAATATATAATTATACATTAAATCATTAAATCAACACTTGATTTAACGATCCGGTCATATCGCATATAACCGACTAGTATCCTATGTATCGGCTTATCGAATCAACGCTTGAATCGATAACTAGGTTACATCGCATATAACCATTCGATACATTCATCGCGAGAATGGAATACGGTATCACATACACGCATTATTCTCGGTCCCGCACATATTTCATATGCGCTCCTATTTCGTTTCCCTTGAGCCAGGAAACCTCTGTGTAGGACTCTAAAGACTCGTCAATACGTCGGCAGCAGATGATAATCATATCAAACACCCACAAGCCGCAAGCGGTCTGCTAAACGTAACGGCCACCCGGGTATTGAGCGATCAGAAGATCGACGAGCAAGCCCGCTCACACTCCTGTGAATCCAACCAGTAACACTTACCGTATAGTCCGGTCTGTTCGTCTGATATGTCGCATATCTCGCCTAGGGGTGGCAAACGTCAGACCCCAATAGCTCGATAAGTCATGCCGACGTAAGGTCCATAACATTCGTGAAACTACTGATAACTCTTACCAGTATATCACTGCAACCCTGGCCAGGGATTTCCTGTTATGGCCAGTCGAGCATAGCACAACATCAACCCCCAATACCGGGAGAGACGAATCCCCTCCTATCGCTCATTGCCTCCATGTGAATCGGGACTGTACCAAAAAACCACCTGTTTGCACAACTCAGTAGAGCCGTGGTAGGGTGGAAATCAAAGCACAGTGGGAGACACACAAGACTCTATGACGATCTTGGGTCAACAGACTAAGCTGTACCAGTGTCACCAGAGAACTGCCATCTGACGTGAGGTATAATACCATCTGGGAGTTCTCGGCGAGTCCGTTCAGTGTACCCAGTCTCCACTGAGCACCCGCATACCATCTTCGATGTCAAACACCAATGGATATGGGATCATCCATCGCCCATCGCATGGGTCGAGAAGATATGCGCTAGTCTACTCTGGAATATCGATGCCCCGTCTCGATATTCCCTCGACTAGGAATAATGAAGGATGTACTCATTGACTACCCAGGCCCCACTAGTATGATCTGCATCATAGTCCTGGAAGTCGAGTACACATCCTAAGGGCTTTATCAACATGTAATCAGAGAGACAGAAAGTATACATGTTAAGATAAAGAGCAACCAGATAGCGTACTATCATGTCGAGCAAGAAAGTCCTACCTATATATGTCCCAGCATCCACTACAATATACATCCAATGTACAGTAATGGCCTCTAGGGCATACATATAACTAACAATCTCCCACTTGCACTAGGGCCATCTGCAGCAGTGGTCGCAGTATCTAATACTCAACCATCCCATATGAGTCTCTCTCTGGGATAAGGCCTTCGTGAGTGGATCCGCCGTGTTGTCCTCTGAGTCTACTCTCCTAACCTCGATCATCCCAGAGATCAACTATCTCCATGATCAGGTGATGCTTCCTCAGAATATGTCTGGGTCACTGATGGGACCAGGGTTCCAGGGCCTAAGCCACACTTCCATTGTCATACAATGGCAGGAACCTAGTTCATCTTATGAACCAATATACACCCAAACTTCCTCTTTGGTAGTATCTTTAATAGCGATGTTACCAGCCTTTATCGTCTAGTTTGCCACGGTATCTAGCTTGGAACTCTTCCAACATACCGTCCTCTACTGAGGGTAAAGACAGTGCCTGTGACTGACATTCAGTCGTCTTTATCACCCTGGAACTCTTCCAGTGATTCTCCCCAGGATCGATTGATACCATCTCACTACATCTAGTGAGAATCCTAGCATCCAATTACATCTATCTCATAGATGAAAACTCAGGATTTAGGAGGTATCAATTTGATCCTGTTTGGGGAATCCTAGTGATAATAGGAGATTGATCGATCGTAGTATAGGAAACTCTTTTCCTATCAAGAGTATGTTGTCTACGTACAATACGAAGATGACCACCTTACTCTCTACTACCCTTTTGTATATACAAGGTTCGTCTACCATTTTGATGAAGTCAAGCACTTTGACTATCATATCAAAACAGACGTTCCAACTCCGCGATGCCTGCTTCATTATGTAAAGAAACTTGCACACGTTTCCGCTGCTCCCACTGTTTACGAAGACCTCTGGCTGTGTTCTTATAGACGTTCTCTTCTAAATCAGTATTTAGAAAAGCAGTCAGGGCACCCAACCACCAGATATCGCAGTCATGGTATGTAGCCGTGGCAAGTAGGATCTGGATGGACTTAAGCATAGTCACTTGGAAAAGGTTTCATCATTATCCATGCCTGGTTGATGACTAAAACCTTTAATAAGCCTAGCTTTGAAAGTCTCATATTTTCCATCTACACCAAGTAATCTTCTCAAGATATACTTGCTCCTGATGGGGATTTAACCCTTCAGATATAGCAACCAAAGTCCATACTTTGCTGGTGTATATGGATTCCATCTCAAATCGCTAAGCATCCAGCCATTCTTACAGAGTCCCTACTCTCGATGGCCTGCTCGAAACTAGTTGGGTCATCATCTTATGATGCATTCCTCGCTCCCACTGTCATCGAGAAACCGAGGTATCTCTCAGGCGGATGAGGAACCCTACTAGATCGGCGGAGAGGCTGAGGTTCGTCGGGAACTATAGAATCCTTTGGTTCTGTCAAATCATCAACTGCAGTTTTGTATAGCTGGAACCTTTCCAGTTCTACAGAACTGATCCTGCCTCGATCTTGTCCGGATTTTGCTTTTGACATAGGCCGGACAACCCAAATCTTAACTCGCTTAAGAGATGGGTTCTTCCCATACCATATCTCATATGGAGTGGTAGGCATTGATTTGATTCAAACCTAATTCAATAGGTATGCAGCTTCTCAAGTGCATAACTCCAAAAGGAAATAGGTAACTTAGTAATACTCATCATAGAGCACACCATATCTAATATTGTGCAATTGCTCCGCCCTGATACACCGTTGTGCTGTGGTGTATTCAGAGGAGTAACACTGAGAGAGAATCTCATTCTCCTTTAGAATAGTCCAGGAATTCTATGCACAAGTATTCTCCTCCCTGATCTTATCAAAGGACATAATACTTATACCCGGTTATTGGTTCTCTACTTCTAACTTATATTCTGTGAATACCTCAAAAGGTTCGGACTTGTGTTTCAACAGGAACATATGACTGAATCTTGAGAGATTATCAGAGAATATAATGAAGTATAAAGAACCAGTTCTGGCATGTGTAGACAGGAGACTTTACATACATCATCATGTATCAGTCCCAAGAGTTTACTAACTCTTTCTCTGTTTCTAATAAACAGAGCTATGGTCATCTAATCTTTGTGACATGACTGGCAAGTTTCACAAGATGTAAATTCAAACTGATTTAAATATGCATCTTAAATGTAACTTCAGCCAGTCGGGTCGCATTGATGTGACCTAGTCTACAATGCCTCAAGAAGAATTTGTTCATTTCTGAACTCTTCCTCTTGTGTGTGTTCAGTATACTAGGAACTGTAGTTTGATTTAGAACGTCAATGCTTTTAGATAACGTGCCTGAACCGATCAACTTTTGATATAGGAAATGTTCAAAACATTATCCAACAATACAAAATTATATCATTTCTTTACTAATAAAGAGACTGATATGATTTTATATATATCAGGTTCGGTATCTAATAGCATTTGTTCAGAATCAATGTATTGGTAATACAGGGTGACAGTGACCAACAGACTTGGCTGCAACACTTGCCCCGGTTTCTGTCTCATGAAACTTATCACCCGTTCTCAGTTTTTCTACCTTTTTGTAGCCCTATGTAACAACTTACATATCTGGGATCCTGATCCGGTATCATATACCCAGGATGCAGAAGATACTGAGAAACAGTTCTTTGTAATGAACACACCCGAAGGAGATGCATCATATGCACTTTCTTCGTTTGGGCGGCATAGGAATTCTGGTATTCCTCAATTTCCTGCTCTGTCTTATAACAATTATAAGTTGGAGCGGGACCAACGTTCCCCAGCTCAGTATAACAAGCGGGTTTGGTCAATACATCCATATTATTATCTTGATTAAGGCGTGATATGGTCGCTACCTGGAGAGAGAGAGAAGAAAACACTCCGCGTGCGCTCTTGCAAGATCAGATTGGTTATATTTTATCTAATCAGGATGGCTCCCACTGTTTTTATCAAATCTTCCTTCAAACCCTAAAAGGAAAGACTAGCCGGGATTAATTACACTCTACAAGTTCGCCAATCTTTCAGCCAGGCCAGTGTCGGTACTTTGAGGGAGGTTCCCCGTGCTTTCGCACGGACCTAATTACTGTAAACCTCGTTTTCCCAGAGGCGTAACCCCGTTGACACCTTTCTAGACACCTACTTGATCGGCTAATTGCAAAGTGCAAAACTCTCCCAGGAGTAACAATTACTCGCAGTGGGTATCGGGCTCCAAATATCACATAGAAGGTATGCAATCTCATTGCAAATTCCAACACTTGAAACTCCCGATTAAGGTTTTTACCCCTAGTACCTATGACCTTAACTATGGTCAACAAATCATAAGTACTAGTCAAGTTCTACCCGTCATTTCGTGATTAATTAGACCCACCCACATGACCCTTAACTAAGGTCAACAAAGTCACGCGACTGTCCTAACTAATCGCATCATATGCGGTGTAGGAAGACATCACTTAGCTACCGTACACTGTGCCTTGACTATGGTCAACAAACACAGCACGAATACTAAGTACTCTACTTCCTAAAATGACGGAGGGTTGCGGCTGGTTTTTGTGAAAACCTTTAACGCTTTGAACTTGATCTCGTTGCGGAATCAAATGGTTTTTAAATGGAATGTTTTTGAGGCTTTTCTAGTTTTGCTAAAGGGGTCACTCCCGGTGAAGGGATCGTCGGCCCTTTCCTCGTCGAATGAGGTGCGGGATATATCATATATATCACTGTGCAAAGCGGAAACTATAGAAGCGATCAAATGACAAACCGAGGGTTGTAGCATCTGCCAGTTATTGCTAAAGGAGTCACTCCCGGTGAAGGGATCTCGGTCCTTTCCCTATCGAATAAGGTGCAGGATGTTCTACAAGGAACACCGCGATGCAAAGCAAGAACTGTAGCTACCTGTTATATTTTGAAATTCGATTCCACAACATCTATAAGGTTTATTTTCTTTCATTAATCTCATTAATGAATATCCCATCATTTAAATTACCTAAACATCATAGATAAATATGACGTACACTTATGCCATCCGCATTCGCCTCAATGTCCCCTCGTGCACCGTTAGGTTAGGTAACTAACGGCAGAGCGGGGCAGGGCTAGCGCGGGTGTAAAACATAAGTAACGTCTATATAATATATCATATATACTATATATAATACCTGTCACAGAACATCGCATGATCACATCACAGATAAAGCACAGCAGAAGAAACATATGAAATATTGGATATACTAGGACGTCCGTGTTTTCAATACGAGCCAGTATAAAACACGGATTCCACGGTCGTGATGAATAGCCAATCCCACACCCCAAGACCCCTACGAGAGCGGCAAGCAACCCTACCAATTCTAGGGTTAGGAGACCCGGACTCGACTCCTCGAGTTGGTCTCCCACTGGACCCCAGAACCCGGTTACTTGTGCTCCCCTCCTTGGGTCTATCCTAGTGCAGAAAAGTAAATAATATACAAACGGTGACTACTTCCGCAACCTGGAAGCGCCCCAATAAAAGAATATTACATACAAGTTTTTACATGAATGAAAATGAAAAAACACTCATCTCACATAAAAACCCCCGGCTATTCAAACACGACGATCCAATATAACATATCCAGCAACACATAACATCATATGTCATCAACGTAAGTAAATATGCGCATCCCAATTGTCGTTGACATATAGCAACGAAACCGGCGACATCACATATTACACTTACGGTCACAGATAAAAAAGTGTAAAACTACAACAGTTGGAATCCGCAACCACCTCAGACATCGCATGCCTGACCAAATGAATTCTTTAGACATCGCATGCCTAACAATTATAAACCCTGCATTTTAGTCTCATTATCGAAAACTCTTTTCAATCTCAAGTCGGGCAATTCAACAAGATTCCCGAAAAACTGATCGAATGCTCGTCGCAAACTTTAGTAGGCGGCCGCACCCCTGATACCGTCGACGAAGTGCACCAAGGCGGAACACCGCTACCGCGAGCACCCGAACGGATGCTTTCGGCGACGGGGTTCTCCTACAGTCACTTGGTCGGGTCTATGGAGTGAGGCTATCTATTAAGTTTACCCGGCGAGTATCCGCGTACGCTACGTGATTGCGACGGACTTTTGATCACATCAAAATTCCGTGGCAACCGATCAAGTGAGACTAAACTGCTACGTTTATAATATTCATTCCGTTATCTCATAACATTTTGTGAATTCCAATTATTGTATCACATTCCGGATAAATAGAAAATGCTAAACTTTTCGATCGAACAATCGAACACCCAAGTTTTCCCGATACAGCTCAACACATGAAATAAGTCTAACGACATTCAGTTCGTGCCTCAGTACCAACGGTCCAGCCGTAGAAGGGTCAAGCCAACGCCTCACATGTGGCACGCCGTACTGCCCCAAACCCGAAGGTTCAAAGGGCAGTTCAAGACGGTCACATAATCGAGTTAAGGTTTGTTGTCTTCTAGAGGGTCCATCGCGTTACTTGCACTACTTAGAACGTCGTTAAACTACGGAAAAATCCAACAATTGGAAATTTCCCGGCAGTGGAAAAAGTGGGTATTTATATCCGGTCGAACTTTTTAACATATTCTAAAATTACCCGGAAAGCCACACCGACAAAATTAGACAGTCCGATCGAATACACCGAGTCCCCAATACAACTCAGAAAATAAAACTCTGGAATAAATATTAAAATATCCCCAGGAAAACCAGCACTAAAAACTAGGAGTTACTGTGAAAAAGGAAAATGCTGATGTGACTAGTCGGCCGCGGAACCGCCGCACGAGCCATGCTCGTGCCGCGGTTCCGCCGCGGTTTAGAGGAATCGTGATCTCGAATTTCACAGTAATTCTTAGGAATACCTGCTGAGTTCTCTGCATATTTTTAATTCCAAAAAAGCCACGAATTTCAAAAACGTCAAGAAAGCAATATTCGGGTATGGGTTTTGATTCGATCGGAGTTCTAATTCCGTCAGGACTTCGCCTAAGGCTCTAGCTAGTCTCTGATACCACTGTAAGGTTCCTAGGCACCCTAGTGAGGTCTCACAAGTGATCAAACATGCACAAATCAAATTTTACGGGTGCCTACAAACCCTAATACGGATCGTTTGCTAGATGTCTAGGCGAAAAACTAACTAGTTAACACTTAACTAAGAGATACGGAAATACAACCTTTGTAGATCCGGTTCTCCACCTCCATAGCTCCGCAACGAAGTCCCCTCGCTGTCCAAATGAGTTCCCGGGCTCTAGCGTCGGCTTCGTCGGAGAATGGGCAAGCTAGGTCGTCGATGTCCATGCCGAAGATGATCTACGTCGAAGCATCGCTAGATCAAGCTCCACCTTCACCAAGCCATGAAAACTTGTGAAGGAAACACACTCTACTACTTGGCAAGAGGTAGAGGATGAAGAAATAGGAAGTGGGTAAACTTTAGAATTGGATTTCTCACTCATTTGCATCAATCACCATTGATGGAGGAAGGTATCTTCATGAAGAAGAAGAAGAGGAAGAAGATGATAAATATTATGATAAGTTAAAAAGAATGGAAAAGAAAATTCAATCTTATCATAACACTTACCATAGTTAAGTGTAGAGAGTTAACCAAAGTTAGTGAGTGGTTAGGGTTTGGCATAAAACAAAAATGGTGGACTTTTCAAAAGTTCAAGAAACTTCAACAAAAGAAATAAATAAAGCCACCATTTTCCTTTTGCCAAAAATAAATAAAACAATAAATAAATCATTTAAAACCCTTAACCATTAACTAACTATGGTTTAAACATACATTTAACCAAGTATTGCATGTATCATCAAACATGATACAAGCAAGTGCACAAAATCATATCGTATATGCAATGCGCACACCCGAGCGAGAAAATCCATTTAAAGTGAACCGATACTAGTTAATGAAAAGTAATATATCAAATATATAATTATACATTAAATCATTAAATCAACACTTGATTTAACGATCCGGTCATATCGCATATAACCGACTAGTATCCTATGTATCGGCTTATCGAATCAACGCTTGAATCGATAACTAGGTTACATCGCATATAACCATTCGATACATTCATCGCGAGAATGGAATACGGTATCACATACACGCATTATTCTCGGTCCCGCACATATCTCATATGCGCTCCTATTTCGTTTCGCTTGAGCCAGGAAACCTCTGTGTAGGACTCTAAAGACTCGTCAATACGCCGGCAGCAGATGATGATCATATTAAACACCCACAAGCCGCAAGCGGCCTACTAAACGTAACGGCCACCCGGGTATTGAGCGATCAGAAGATCGACGAGCAAGCCCGCTCACACTCCTGTGAATCCAACCAGTAACACTTACCGTATAGTCCGGTCTGTTCGTCTGATATGTCGCATATCTCGCCTAGGGGTGGCAAACGTCAGACCCCAATAGCTCGATAAGTCATGCCGACGTAAGGTCCATAACATTCGTGAAACTACTGATAACTCTTACCAGTATATCACTGCAACCCTGGCCAGGGATTTCCTGTTATGGCCAGTCGAGCATAGCACAACATCAACCCCCAATACCGGGAGAGACGAATCCCCTCCTATCGCTCATTGCCTCCATGTGAATCGGGACTGTACCCAAAAACCACCTGTTTGCACAACTCAGTAGAGCCGTGGTAGGGTGGAAATCAAAGCACGGTGGGAGACACACAAGACTCTATGACGATCTCGGGTCAACAGACTAAGCTGTACCAGTGTCACCAGAGAACTGCCATCTGACGTGAGGTATAATACCATCTGGGAGTTCTCGGCGAGTCCGTTCAGTGTACCCAGTCTCCACTGAGCACCCGCATACCATCTTCGATGTCAAACACCAATGGATATGGGATCATCCATCGCCCATCGCATGGGTCGAGAAGATATGCGCTAGTCTACTCTGGAATATCGATGCCCCATCTCGATATTCCCTCGACTAGGAACAATGAAGGATGTACTCATTGACTACCCAGGCCCCACTAGTATGATCTGCATCAGTCCTGGAAGTCGAGTACACATCCTAAGGGCTTTATCAACATGTAATCAGAGAGACAGAAAGTATACATGTTAAGATAAAGAGCAACCAGATAGCGTACTATCATGTCGAGCAAGAAAGTCCTACCTATATATGTCCCAGCATCCACTACAATATACATCCAATGTACAGTAATGGCCTCTAGGGCGTACATATAACTAACACTCGGGTGGATCCTTCTTCGACTAGAGAAGGCGACAAGGTGAGCACTTTCTTTCACTCCAAGGAGCAAGGAGAGAAGGACATAAAGCCCAAGGTATAACCTTTCTTACATGTAGCTAAATCTAGTTAGCTTTTAGTTAGTTTTTGTTTAGCAAAGATCCTCCTTTAGCTAGTCCATGTTGCCTAGTTCGATAAAAATTCGATTTTTATTCCGTTTTCCGCCTCCCCGCAAGCACCGGGGTGGGCAACGTGGACTTACAAACACAATAAAACGACGCCTCCCTGTGCAATCGTATGTCCCTGGAATCACGCCCTGGTCAGTCCTCGTCCATGACGGGCTCGTGCTGAACGCAACTCTAGCCGTAGCTCTCTCTCTGCCCATATAATCGTGGCAGCAAAACCATAAACCGATACTGAAGAGGATAGATCATAAGAATGAAGATAGTACTGTGCAAAGAAATGTACATCCTAAGGCTTCTTAAGAGGAGTATCATATCGTAAGTATTCCGCGGAACATACACACGGTACGTCACTCTTCTTAAGTCACCTACTCCATCAACCAAGGGTCATCCTACACTCAGAAGGTAAAACCTAACGCTCTGATACCAACTTTGTCACGACCCGAAAGTACCGAGCGTGACTGACACTTAAATTACGAAACGTCCCGAGTAGTACGTAATCTAAGTAAGCCAAAACCCAGAAATAAAAACCAAGTAAAGAAGTAGAGTGAAGGAAAAACTAATTTTAAAGCAAGAAGTTTAACAACATAAGCCGAGATAAGCATTTTTAAAATCTCAAGCATTTTTAAAATCTCAATTCTTTTCTGAAATTTTCGGCAGAGTTTCCTTTGTAAATACTGACCCCAAACGGGTACAAACCTGATAAAGCATATATAATGAATAAAGGCATCCCCAAGCAGGAGCTAGCTCTTCGCTAAAAGGGCGGACAAAACCACACAAGCAATAATATACAACGTCGAAGGGCGAGGATCAAAACTCAAAAGAAAGCCCATATCCACCAGAAAACCATAATAATACAAGCGCGACTCTAAGGTCGAAAGAATAAATACGGGTCTTCTAGTTCTATCAAATATACAAGTCTGGTTGATGGAGTTTACTAGATACAACTGAAATAATAAATGTACAATGGTGGTCATGACGCAAGTGAACCCACCTACCAAAGCAAACACCCGAAATGAAAGCAATGTGCCAGCAAGCCGTCAAGATACCTGTACGGCAAAACCTGCAAGAAACTATGGAACAACGGGGGTGAGTTCTCAACTCGTGAGTAGAAAATATCACAGAGCAGAAATCGAATGTATGACGCTATCCTAGGTCATATCAAGTAATATCCTCAAATAATATCCTGATCCATATACACATAAGTGCAATACCACGTGCTCGTGTCAGTGCCTCAGATAGCAACATATCAGATATATGATGTATGAATGCATTACTAATGGAAACAGAATACATCATGAATGAGACAACTGTTTTCTTTATTTAGTGAGATTTCTGTATGTATATAAATCGAGTATCATCAATGAAATCAACAGAGAAATCAGTGTCAAGTATCGACACAAAACATAAATCTCAATATCTCAATATCTCAGGCTCCGGCTATCCGGACTGGCCTGTATCATCAATCTCAATATCTCAGTGTCTCAAATCTCAATATCTCAATATCTCAATACCTCGGGCTCCGTCAGTCCGTATCGGCCCATATCATCAATCACACGACCATGAACGGTATCCTCCGGATATCCGCCGTGCCAGACATCACCGGTAGGCAGTCTGCCTCTGCCGGGCTCATCGTCTACAACTCGAGCTTCTTGCCCTGGGGTACCATACCGGGTCCACCATGTACCCACAGACAGTTCATCCAACTCCTCGAATCGGGTCTCGAAAACCATCTAAGAACCGAGAAAATATCATGGTGGACAATACTCATCATATCAAGGAAAACCGCATTTATCTCTTTAAAACAAATCATCAGTTTATAAAACTTTCATATGCGGTTTCCAAATCCAGAAATCTCAAGAAGGATCCGAAATCATAAAAATCATGATATCAATAAACAGTGAATACTGGCATAAATCTCCATAATACTGCATGATCAATGAATATATGAATGCATCTGATATCATGCAATAAATGCAATAGTTAAACTAGCATATGAAAGCAATAACATATTGCAACTATCAACTAGCGAGCTATGTCAATGAATAGTATTCTTTAAAGTGTACGTGACATGGCAATTACCGATGATGATGTGTGTAAGCTGGCAAGCAGGTGTACGTGGTACATATGCATCATCGGTAATGGTGCTGGTGTCCTGAAAGCAGGGTTTCATAATAATTACAGATAACATATGTACAAGCATGCAATGCAATGAAACATCATGAATATGCAGAAAGTGATGTAGTAACAGCAACAATGAAAAATATAGCTACCCAATATACGAGACATACAGTTTGGTAAAAGAAATACTCACGATTCTCCACTTTTGAAAACGAGTTTGACTCGAGCCCAGTCAAAAGAGTAAGGGAATCCACCTAAGTCTGAGTCGATCTATATATATATCTAGTAGTCGGTGATCTCGCCTCAATAATATCACGTACGATACAATAAATAATATGACATTCTCGAGTCAAGAGTGCGGATCTATCCTCATAACTATACCTCTACGGTAAATCTATCGTCCGACATCCCAAATCTGGGTACGGGTCAAATATCATATTTATCTCATTACTCATCCGGTGTCCTTATCATCATATGTCATGAACTGGGGTACAGATCTAAGTCTAGTACAAACTGATACCATCAACAAATATATGTGTGTGTCTGAAACACATCGCCTAAAGATCCGCTATAATCTCCTGTCGTATCTCATTGTACGAACCAAATCACATCACTGATCTCACGGTATAATGCCCAAACACATCGACTCATCTCCAAGTACCATATACTATCCTCAACATCCGTGTATAGTGTATGCATATATATATAAACACCAACACATCCACCTATACATATATATATATATACATATACATATGACGTATACACCCAAAACCATATCCCGTGCGTGTATGTTTTCGTGTAACAATCTCACTCTAGGGTTCGCGACTAAGAAACCAACTAAACCACTTTCCTCAAATCTCGCTAATATTAACCCATGATCTCCTAATGATTTTCTTGCTAAGGTTCATATCTCGCCATAACCCATATATGTATATCTATACCACATCACATCAAAATCTTATGAAATTGCGGGGGTGCTATACGCCATCCACCCGACTTCCCCCGTAGATATATATCTACTCACCTTGATCTTCGCTTGCCGATGCAGATATCGCCACGCGCTTGCTTGTCGTCTCGAAGTCCTCGTGAGGGTACCAACATATCATAACAAATCGTATCGTATTAAAATCCGACTCATGACCAAAACGACACACGAATCTCACATAGGTCAAAACCTATGGCCCGCTTAAACAAAAGAACCAAATAACCCTCGACATCGGCGTACAAACGCCAATTGATCGAGATAAAACCCAAAGGTACCAATCGTGGTTTCACAACTCACTAATTATTATATAAAATAAGTTATAACTCATCAAAATCTCAAAATTAATCAAATCAATTTAGACCCCAAAAACCTAGTAAGCCACAATTTCCCGTATTAGCACAAATCTACATGTTTTAACAATTTTAGTGGCCACAAAGCTCACTAATTATCTTAATTAAGTCACAAAAACATTAACTAGATTTTTAATTTCACTTATTTATTTTAATTAAAAAAAACCTAGTTTGCAAAATTATCCAATTTTAACAATTTTAATGTAACAATATACAAATCAACCACTAGACTAGATTTTTGCATATCATAAAATGCTAAAATACGTATCACAACCATCATCAAATTATCACAAGCTTAACATGATCCAAATCCTTCTCTTGAATTTCTAAACTTGAAATTGGAACCATAATACTTACTAAATAAGTTTGATTAAAGCAAATAAATAACAAATTTAACAAAGGTTGAGATTATATCTCATATATTTGAGATCAAACCTGCAAATCCTTAGCCTCCCAAAAAGGTTTCTTGCATCAAGATCCAAGCTTGATTGTCCAAGGAAAAATGGATGAAGAATTAGCTTAAACATGTGAGGTTTTATGTGAATTTTTGATGAGAAATGGAGGTGTTTTGATGTGGAAAAGAGATGGGGAAGTGAGGGGGAGCTGCTGCCTCAACAGGCCGAGAGCAAGGAGGGGGGTGGGGTGAAGGGAATGGGTAGAAGTTAAGGGAAATGAGTAGAAGTCAAAGCACATACCATTCCTCCAAAACAAAACACCATGCTTCATGTATTAATTAAATATTTCCTTTTCCTATTAATTTTCTTTTCTATGAATTGGAGAATGGGGTGGGGGCTGCACTGCAGTAAGGCCGGCCAATTTTTTTGAATGAGGAGAGAGAGTGTGTGAGGTGTTGAAATGCCAAGTTAAATAGAAATACCCATACTTCTTTAATTAAAGCCCATGCTATCTTGTTTTATATTGCCTCTTCAAATTTTTCTTTGGTGCAAAGAGAGGGGGCTGCCCATTTGGCTCGGCCAGCATAACATGGGGATGGGTGTGGGTTCGTGTGGGTGAGGAAAAATGATAAAAATTATACCCCAAGTCAACTTAGAACCATACCATCTTATCTCCTCATTTTTCCTTTAATAAAAATTTGTTTTACTAAAATTCTAGAACCATGGAGAACAAAATAAAAACAAAGAGAATGTGTTACAACTAGCTATCTAATTGTCATGATGCACTAAACTTGTATTAATCCATTCCAATTTGTAATTATCACTAATTAAATATATTAGTGACGGCTTAAAATAATATTAAATAATTAATTTCGGAAATATTTTCAGTCAACTAGAAATTTTGCAAGTGACTCAAAAAAACACCAGATACTAGCAATTACATAGCTAGAATAGGTATATTTGATTTTATGAAGAAAGATAATTATATCTTGATTTTTACGGAAAACACCCGTTATTTTACCGATTCTCCAAAATTTCACCTAAACGATTTTCAAAACGTTACAGCAACTCACCCCCGTTGTGCCACAGTTTCTTGCAGGTTTGGCCGTACAGGTTTTGTTGCGTCTTGCTGGCACACTGCTTCTTCCGGGTGATTGCTTTGGTTGGTGGGTTCACTTGCATCGTGACCACCGTAGTACTTTATTTATTACAGTTGCATCTAGTAAACTCCATCAACCCGACTTGTATTATTTGGACAGACTTAGAAACTGGTTGTTTATTCTTTCGACCTTAGAGTCACGCGCTTGTATTATTATGGTTTTCTGGTTTCCTTAATGATGTTGGATTTCATTCGGAGTTTTGATCCTCGCCCTTCGGCGTTGTATATTATATGGCTTACGTGGTTGTTTCCGCCAATTGGCGAAGAGCTAGCTCCCGCTTGGGGATGCCTTTATTCATTACATATGTATATGCATGTTTATACCCGTTTGGGGCCAGTATTTACAAAGGAAACTCTGTCGAATTTTGGAAAAGACTTGATGTTTTAAAAATGTTTACTACGACTTTCAAAGTGAATTTATATGTTAACTTTAAATAAGTATTCCTTCACTCTCTTTTTAAATGGTTTAGATTTCTGGGCTTTTTGCTTACTTGAATTTGGTGGGGTCCTATAGACTTCACATGATTCAAGTGCCAGTCATGTGCTATTCCGGGTCGTGACAAAGTTGGTATCAGAGCGTTAGGTTTAACCTTGGTTTGAGTCTAGGTTTGACTATGCGGAGTCTAGGACGTGTGTGTGTGTGTGTGTGTGTGTGTGTGTGTGTGTGTATTCGGAACCTAGGCTTGACCTTACGGAACTTGGACTTGGTCGAGGGGGTATTAGACCCGAACTTTCATCGTATAGGTTGACCTTGGTTGATGGAGTAGGTGACTTAAGTAGAGTAACGTATTGTGTGTATGTTCCGCGGCATACTTACGATACACTACTCCACTTAAGAAGCCTTAGGATGTACATTTCCTTGCACAGTATTTTATTTTCGTTCATTGATCTATCTTCATCGATTTCGGTTTGTGGTTTCTGTTACCACGGTTGCACGGGCAGAGAGAGCTGCGGCTAGAGTTGCGGTCAGCATGAGCTCGTCATGGATGAGAACTGACCAGGATGTATTTTGATGACGCACGATTGCATAGATGTGTCGTTTTATTGTGTTTTCATGACATGAGCGTTTTGATGGATTGTTTTTACTAAGATTTCTCGAACGTTCAGATCAGCACCAGAGGATTGGGCCACTGCTAGAGGCCGGCTAGAATGTGATGACCGTCAACACACCGTTATTCTTGATGATTGAGTCATTGTTTAGCGTGCGGACGAATGAGCTAGTTGTTGCTGTGACTGACAAGATATCGCCCCAGATGTTTGAAGCTATTGCAACACGAGTTTGTACTTAGGGATATGATAGAAGATCGCTGGTCACCAACGGATGAACGACTAGGACATGTGGTTCGTTTGCATACCCCGATGCGAGGTCATCAGATTAATTGATTTCAGCTAGAGAAGACTTCACACAGGAACGTTGAGAATCGATAGAAAACTGACCAATGAAGAGTATTCCTCCGACGAAATTGAAGAGTTTCTGAGGGCGTAGTTGGCCAGATACCTACCACGAGATATTGAGATGTCGAGTTCATAGTTTCAGAAGGGAGACTCCAGATATGAGTATAGCCGTTTATAGCGCAGTCCATACAGCTATGAAGAGACGAGTCCGAATTAGACGACATTAGAGAAAAGTGGAGTAAGACGTTCGTATGAAATTTTGACGAGATGACGTTCCACTCCGTTGACATCAGAGATGCGATATGCATGCATCGGCGTTGAATATGGATATATCTTTTAAGAGAAGCCGAGATGAGTATGCAGCTGTCCCAGAACAAAAATTAGATTTAGTAAAGGGTGATAACTTCCGGGCAGTTCGGCAGAAACGAGATTGGGAGAGACCCCGACAAAATCTTTTTGGAATGCTACACGAGAAGACTTGGACCCAGGACCGGTCGTATTACGCACACCCAGTGGGCCAGAGATCGGCATCATCGACGAGACATGTTGTAAGTGACCATAATAGTTGGCCAGAGATCTTTAGAGGATGTGCCAGAGCGGAACTGTTTCCGTCGTCATTTCCATATTGGGTCGTTGAGCCAAGGAGTTATGTAACTGGAAATCCGTAGTGAGAGACGAGAGCCTAAGGGCACAAGGCGCCGGACTATGAAAAGGAGGCAAGTAGATATCTTGCTCTGCTAGATTTGGATGCACCGACTCCTTCTCGACTTTGAAGGAAGAACATATCGACGACAGTGTTTACGATTTGCGATTTGGTGATTTGAATATCATGTGTCCCTCATTTTGGATTTCGGTGTTTTGGGTGGTTTATTTTCATGATTAAGATTTTTGTGCACCACAGTTGCACTCGACTTCGATTGATGTCGTTCGAGATGTTTGATTTTGATTTCATGCCTACGGTAGGTAGGTGATTTGACTTTTGCCTTTGGTGTAGTTTTCATGCACTTTAAGTACTTTGATTTGATTTTGTGCACGCTGATGCACGTGGTTGTGAGATTTTATACCACGGTATACCTGATTTGGATTGGTGTATGTTGTATACCGTCGATTTCGATTGTGATATTCAATATTTGTTTCCGTGCACTTTGTGCACTTGATTTGGATTCTTGCGCATACTTGGCGCGCTTGATGCGATTTTGATGCACACTAGATGCACTAAATCGGGATTCTTCGTGCGTATCAGATGCACCTGATATTGTTGTCAGGCACACCGTTGCCCTTGACAGGTGTTTTTGTGCACACCCGTTGCACTTAAATTTTGTTTCTGTGCACATGTATGGCACATTCATTGATTTCGATTTCTGTGCGCACCAGACGCACGCGACATTATTACATATACTATTGAGTGGAGCAGTGCGTTTTTGTATGATATTTACTATCTGGTATAGTAACTGAGAAGGACTAGTCCGAGGACAGTACCTGAATATGTTTTTGCATGCATCAATAGCTACCGAAGGGATTTCCAAAAAGGAGATATAGTCTCAGTATTTACCTACGTGTCCGAGATGACACGAAACATTTTACAAAGGAAACCCTTCTAATTATTTTCAAAACGGAGGGACGTACATGTTAAACAAAGGATATATATATATATATATATATATGTGTGTGTGTGTGTGTGTGTGTGTGTGTGTGTGTGTGTGTGTGTATACAGAGTTATTTTCTTACAATAAACGTCCGCTACTTGTGTTGTGATACGCGCATCGCACAGCGACTTGAAAAAGGCTTGGCGTGCATTTCTTTTCAGATGTTTTGACGAGTTTACAACAATGCGTACTATGTACATATTATAGTTTTGAGTATATCATATTGGTTTTCATAGTGGACTTTGACATTGGTATCTTCACCATAACTCCGATGATTGCGTGATGCTTGACGGAGTTTTGATTTTAAGTTATATACTCGTTTTTCATGCGCATGCATTGCGCTAAGATGTGTTTTAATGTATTGATGATTTCGGAGCCCCGACGACTTGATTGTTTTACTGAAAAGCATTAGTATTGGGGGTATTAAATTTAAATTCGGGGACCGAATTTATTTAAGGGGGGAAGACTGTAACATTTCAGAAAAATAAAATATTATATTTGGGAATTTGAATAAACCAAATAATAAATATTAGGAATATTTTAATGAATGGAGATTAGTTTTAATGTTATGGTATGATCATATACTAATAGATTGGAAAAATATTGGAAAATTACATTGAATGTTGATTTTTAAAGAAATTGTGAGATTTAGACATTTTATGAATTATTATATAATTTATTATATACAAGTTTATGTTTAAGATTGATTAATAATCACTAATTATGCATTAAGCGTGATTATACATATGACATGCACCATATCATGTTACACAATTTGTTACATTTCTTTTGTTTTCGAAAACCATGCTTGTTTTCTCTTACCACTAGGTTTTGTTTCTTTTTGTTTTGGATTTAAAATGAAAAGAAAAGGATAAAGAATAGAAAAGAAAAGAAAAGAAAAGTGAATAAAGAATTGTGGCATGGCTTGAGGTATGGGCAATGAGAGAGATAGAGAGGGTGAAAGGTCATTTGACCTTAGCCACATTTGTCTACCTTCATTTTCTCTTCATCATTTTCCCCTTCCCTTCTCCCATGGCTGCCCTCTCTCCTCCACCACCTCACTACTACCCCAAATCCATATCAAAACATTGCATTCCTTTCATTAAAATTGTGCACAACCCCACTACTAGCATGATGGGCCAAACAAGATGAGATTTTGAGCACTTAGGGCAACTCAAGAAAATTCTTGAGTTGCCAAATGAGGTAATCTCCACATTCTTAGTTTAGAATTTAAATTCCTTAAAGTTCCATATTAGTTTTGGGTTGATTAATTAAGGTTTGGTGATCTTGGAAAATTCCAAGATGAGGGTTAGGGAATTTTATGAGTTGTGAAGTGTAATTGAGGTTAGTAGATGCCATAAAACCTCTTTTAGTGTTAGAATTCTGGACAACCAGAGATTAAAACCCTGAGACATGAACTTAGTTTCCCCGATATCGGAAATTTGTGGAAATTGTGATGTTGTTTTGAGATTTGCTATCACCCGGGGGCTCTATAAATAAAGTATCAATTACATAGAGTTGTGCAGGCAACGTAGAAGCTAACCCTAAAACCTGAGACCCCCACTCCATTTTCTGGCCGCTAATTATCTCATTTTGGCTGCAAATTGCGGCCTTGGTGCGATGGAATCGCCTCGTGCTTGGTCCTTGGCTCCATTTTAGGCAAATTAGACCTACCCCATATGCAGAATTGGCTAATTTCACCTGGAACAAAATCTGGAAATGTTTTCTGGAGTTGTTGTTTTGTTTTGTGACTTTTGATGACTTGAATTTGTGATATTCTGTTTTGTATCGGTCACTTGACATTTGTACGTCGATATCGGGAGTTGTTTGGTTATTCTTGCATGCGTAGACCATAAGTTCTAATCTATGTATGATACCTGTGCCGTTTTGGTTTTCGTGCGCGATTTCGGTTTACAATACTATGTGTTTATATGTGTAGGCACCCTCGCATGGACTTCGGATAATAAGGAGGAGCATGGAGACATCGACTTCGGTAAGTAAAGATCGAGGTGAGTAGATGTATATCTACGGGGGAAGTCGGGTAGATGGCGTATAGCCCCCCCCCCCCCCCCCCCGCAATTTCGTAACATTTGACGTGTTATGATATATTTTTACATATGTGTTTTATGAGATGTGTATACTTAGCAAGAAATACTTTAGGTGACTTTGGGTTGGATTTAGTGCAGTTGGAGGAATGTGTATTTAGATTAGTTTCTTAGTCGCGAAACCCTAGAGTATAGATTGATACACACACACACACACATGCACACACGTGATATGTCTTTGGTGTATATGATTATATGTATATATGAGTGTGTGTGTGTGTGTGTGTGTGTGTGGATGTGTTGATATATATATATATATATATATATATATATATATATATACACAGGTGATGGGGATAGTAAATGATACTTGGAGATGAGTCGATATGATCGGGTATGATGCCGTGAGATCGGTTATGTGATTTGGGTCGTGTTATGAGATACGGCATGATATTATAGAGGATCGATGAGCGATGTGTTTTCATACATACGTGGATATATGTTGATGGTATCGGAAAGTACTAGAATTTAGATCAGTACCCCTAGTTCATGATATTATGATAATGATACCATGTGAATAATGAGGTAAATGTGATATTGACCCGGACCCCGATTTTGGGATGCCGTACGATGGATTTTACCGTACGAGTTATAAATATGACGATTGATCCGCACTCTCGACTCGAGAATGTCATATTATATATTTTATCGTACGTGACTCTGTTGAGGCGGGATCACCAACTACTAGATATATCGACTCGGACTTAGGTGGTTTTCCTTACCCTTTTGATTTGTCCCTTAGTTTAGTCCCGTAGTTTACTTGGTAGATGTTAAACTGGGCTCGAGTCATACTTATTTCAAACTAACGAATCGTAAGTATTTTAAAGACAGGCCAAGGAATACTACGGATTTTCTAAAGGACGTACCTTTTCTTAAAAGCACCGTAGCCCCTATTTTCTAAAAACCATGATTCGTGCTATTTCAAATGCCAAAACTGTATGACTCGTATATAGAAATTAATATTCTTCATTGTTACGTTTATTATGCATTTTCCATATATTCTTGCTGTTTGCATCGTATTGCATGCTTAAATGTGTTTTCGTTAGTTATTATGGAACCCTGTTATCAGGACACCAGCACCATTACCGATGATGTGTATGTCCACGAACACTTACTTGCCGGCTTACACATATCATCATCGGTAATTGCCATGTTACGTACACTTTAGAAAACATTACCTTATCGGTATAACCTGCTAGCTGGTAGCTTCAACATATTATTAGTATGCTTGCTTTCATGTGCTAAATTAGATATTGCATTCCTTACTTAGATACCCGTGCATGTAGATATTCATTTTTCATGCAATATTATGGGGTTTTATGTCGGTAATTCACTGTTTATTTACTCTCGAGTTTGGGATTTCAGATTTTCCATAAGATTTCTGGATTTGCAGAAACCGCAAGGATTTTATAAAATCATTTTCATTTTAAAAGATAGAAATTGCGGTTTTCTCGTGATATGATGTGAGATGTATCCACCATGAGTTTTCTCGGTTCTTGAGAGGTGTCATACACCCGATTCAAGGAGGAGGATGAATCGTCTGTGGGTGCATGGTGGACCCGGTGCAGTAACTCAGGGCAAGATGGTCACAGATGATGGCAATGAGCCCAGTAGGGGAGCACTACCGACCGGTTATTTGTGACGCGGCGGATATCCGGAGGATACCGCCGTAGTCGTGAAATTTGATGATATGGGCTAGTCCAGATTGCCGGAGCCCGGGGCCTGTCCGGATTGCCGGAGCCCGAGATATTGAGATTTGATGATAGGGGCCAGTCCGGATTGACGGAGCCCGAGATATTTAGATTTGATTATATGGGCCAGTCCGGATTGCCGGAGCCCGAGATATTGAGATATTGGGATATATGTTTTGTGTCGATATTTGACACGGATTCTTTGTTGATTTCATTGATGATACTCCGATTTTTATACAGAAATCTCACTGAGATAATAAAACAATTTTCTTATTCAGGATGTATTATGTTTTCATTCTTAATGAATTCGTACATCATATATGTGATATGTTGCTACCTGAGGCACTGACACGAGCACTTGGTATTACACTTATGTATAGATATTTACCCTTGCCTTTATTAGATGCTTCAGGTTATATATTAAGAGAATATTATTGTATGACCTAGGAGAGAGTCATACATGCGATTTCTTCTCGGTGATGTTTTCTACTCACGAGTTGGAAACTCACCCCCGTTGTGCCACAGTTTCTTGCAGGTTTGGCCGTACAGGTTTTGTTGCGGCTTGCTGGCACACTGCTTCTTCCGGATGATTGCTTTGGTTGGTAGGTTCACTTGCATCATGACCACCGTAGTACTTTATTTATTTCAGGTTGTATCTAGTAAACTCCATCAACCAGACTTGTATTATTTGGACAGACTTAGAAACCGGTTTTTTATTCTTTCGACCTTAGAGTCGCGCGCTTGTATTATTATGGTTTTCTGGTTTCCTTGATGATGTTGGATTTCATTCGGAGTTTTGATCCCCGCCCTTCGGCATTGTATATTATATGGCTTGCATGGTTGTTTCCGCCAATTGGGGAAGAGCTAGCTCCCGCTTGGGGATGCCTTTATTCATTACATATGTATATGCATGGTTGTACCCGTTTGGCGCCAGTATTTACAAAAGAAACTCTGCCGAAATTTTTGGAAAAGACTTGATGTTTTAAAAATATTTACTATGACTTTCAAAGTGAATTTATGTTAACTTTAAATAAGTATTCCTTCACTCTCTTTTTAAATGGTTTAGATTTCTGGGCTTTTGGCTTACTTGAATTAGGTGGAGTCGTATAGACTTCATATGATTCAAGTGCCAGTCACATGCTATTCCGGGTCGTGACACCTTAGGATGTACTTGACTACCAGGATTATGATGCAGATCATACTAATGGGGCTAGGGTAGTCCACAAGTTCATCCTTTAATTGTTTCTAGTCTTGAGTGTATCGAGACGGGGCATCGATATTCCAGAGTAGACTAGCGTATACATTTCTTGACCCATTTGATGGGCGATGGATGATCTCATATCCATTGGTGTTTGACAGCAAAGATTGTATACAGGTGCTCAGTGGAGACTAGGTACACTGAATAGGACTCGCCGAGAACTCCTAGATGGTATTATACCTAACGTCGGATAGTAGTTCTCTGGTGACTATGGTACAGGTTAGTCTGTAGAGTTTTGTGTGATTCCCACTGTGCTTTGATTTCCACTTTACCACGTTCAAGAGAGCGTGCAAAACGGTGGTTTTTGGGTACAGTCACGAGTCACATGGAGGCGATGAACGATAGGAGGGGATTCGTCTCTCCCGGCATTGGGGGTTGGTGTTGCGTTGTGCTCGATTGACCATAACAGAAAGTCCCTGGCTAGGGCTGATGATGAGATTTACTGGTAAGTGTTATCAGTAGTTTCTCGACCCATTATGAGCCTCACATCGGTTTGACTTATCAAGTTATTGGGGTCTGACGTTTACCATCCCCAGATTCAATATGCGACATATCAGATGAAGAGACCGGACTATACGGTATTGTTACTTATTGGATTCACAGGAGTTTGGACAAGCTTGTTTGTTGATATTCTGATCGCTTAATACCTGGGTAACCGTTACGTCCAACTAGTACCGCTGACGGCTTGTGGGTGACTGATATGATCATCACTTACTGTTGGCGTATTGACGAGTCTTTAGAGTCCCACACAGAGGTTTCCTAGATCAAGCGAAACGAAGTAGGGCACATATGTGATATATGTGGAACCGAGATTAATACGTGTATGTGATACCGTATTCTAATCTCGCGATAAATGATATTAGTCGGTTATATGTGATATAGTCGGATTATTAAATCAAGTGTTGATTTAATAATTTAATATATAATTATATATTTGATATATTAATATATATTAACTAATATTAGCTCATTTAAGAATTTCTTTTCTACTTATACATTTAATATATATGAGATATATGTTAATGTATTTATTTTGTGTCATGCTTGATGATACATTGCACATGAGTGTATGAGACTCATACCATACTTAAGATAATTAGGGTGATTATTTATTTAGGGAATAAACAAAATTAGGTGGAAAATGTCTTGGTTTGGATGCTTGTAGAAGCATGTGGAAATCTTGACTTAGTCCACTAATTTTGTTTTACTCTAAATATTTATTAACCTAATCATTATCTTTAGCCATGGTCAAGTCTCTACAAGTGAGATTGTATGAGATTTTTTCTCACCCATGGTTCAAACTTGATCACTTCTTCATCTCCTTCCTTACTCTCTAGCTTTCAAGTGAGAAGAAACAGAAAAAGAGAAAAATTAATCTAAAGTGAGCAAAATTCATACTTTATCAATCTATACCAAACTAGCCATTTAGTATAGATTGTTTACTTCATTAATTCATCAATTAGTGAAGAGGTAGCTTGAGTTAGCGATTCTTCGACGTAGATCATATTCGGGCTCGAAGATCTTTGAGCAAGCTCGTTCCTTTCGCCTAGTGGAGCCTAAGGAGAGTCCGGGACACCACTACTTGAAGCAAAGGGACTACTACACGGAGCTTTAGAAGCGAAGGACCGGTCTACAAAGTTTGTATTCCTATATAACTTAATGTAAAGTTGTTTTCATGTTTTAAGAACCCCAATTCTCTAGTTAGATCCTTGGTTCGGGCTCGCTCGGCATCCTAAAATTTTAAAATAGCATACTTGATACTTGTCGAAACCCGTCGGGGGTGCTAAGCGAACCCTTCAGTATAATGGTTGATCCCCGCACAAGAGATCCTTCCAGAAGTTAATAATTTTCTCTTCTCCTTCAGCAGACGTCCCTCCTCTAAAATTATTTCTTACGTGACATTACTCCATTTCAGAAACCCGATGCAAAATGTACATTCTTACTAACTGCCTCTATGGCAACCAACTTATTCCTATAAGCTGCATTAATACCGGACACCCATACCTTTTATTTCCCGAAATCCGTCACCACCGTGCTCCTAGCAAAGCTCTATTCATATCCCATGAATTTTTGACACCCAATCCCCACTTCGTTCTTCGGTCTACACACCCTTTTCTCGTCTAACCAAGTTATATCTCTTCCTTTCGACAGCCGCACACCTCCATAAGAATCTTCATCGTATTTGATCTAGTCTTCTTATCACCCAGCTCGGAAGGAGATAGAAAAACATGTAGTACGTACATGAGCACTGAGGTTAAAACCCCTTACAGTTGTAACCCTATCCCCAACCGATAGGCAACTTCCTTTCCAACCGTCTTGTTTCCTTTGTATTTTCTCAATCAGTGGCATCCAGTTCGTTTTCTTGAGTCTTTTAGGGCTTAAAGGTAGAATCAAGTATGTAATTGGAAAATCTTCCACTTTGCGACTGAAAATTTTCGTCAATGTATCTGTAAGTCGACGTTGTACACCCCACGACATGCGGGGAGGCGAAAATATGAAAAAC
Organism: Agapanthus africanus; assembly: GCA_030015575.1. NCBI lineage: Eukaryota > Viridiplantae > Streptophyta > Magnoliopsida > Asparagales > Amaryllidaceae > Agapanthus > Agapanthus africanus. The sequence continues at coordinate 136,036,954 of JASDDO010000016.1, forward strand.
AATCATTTTGTTTGAAGCAACATCGACTAACCGAAAGGATCTTTGCTAAACTATAACTAACACTAACATAGAAGTTGTTAACTACTATGACAAGAGATTATACCTAATGAACCTAGTCCTTCGTCTTCTCGTTATCCACTTCCTCGTCGGCCTCCTCTATATAATAGACGATCCACCCGAGAGCTTCTACTCTAAGCTTTGCCTCTAATATTGAGGTAACTAGGTTTCTTTAGTTGCTAATCAAAGTCACCTAGATGATATAGAGTATGGTTATGGATTAAATAGTCTATCTAATCCTTGATCTCAACACATGAGAGGGTAGGATTAGGGTTTGAAGAGAGAGAGAGCTTGAGGAGAGAGAAGGTGAGCAAGATTATCATGAAAATATTTCTCACTTCTAATATATCATGAAGCATAAAGAAAATCAAATAAATAAATCTAAATGATTTATCATCAAGCTTCATTTAATATATGCAATGAATCATCAAGTGAGTCACTAAGCAATAAATGCTTCATTAACTCACTTGAATGATTCTTCTAATGAGTCACAAATGCATTTAATGTAAATGCCACCTAAACCCTCAAGTCACCATACTTCTAGAAGCTTCCCGCCAAATTACGAGAACGCCCCACCTATCCGTGAAAACACGGAAAAATTTTAGACTGTATAAATCCAATAATCCGATACTAGAACCTGGCTTAAACCAAAGTCGGCTAGTAAAAACTGTCCGAACATCGTACGTGCGTTTAAACACGTATCCGTCCGAACCCTTATCGTAAAACCATACGACCTCTATATCGTTTCGCCTGGAGCAGGGAAACTCTTTGTGTGGGACTCTAAAGACTCGACTACTACGCTGGCAGTGGATTTAACCACAGACCGCAAGCGGCACTAGCTGTACGTAACGGTCCCCAGGTAAATGTCGATAAGAAGGCCGATGAGGAAACCCATCCGAACTCCTACTGAGCCTGATGTGACAATCTCCGTACAGTCCGGTCTGTTCGTCTAGGACTATCGCATATCGGGCCTAGGGGGCGGCAAGCGTCAGTCCCCTAAAAGCGGTATAAGTCGTGTCGGAGCGAAGCCCATTACACCTTGAGAAACTACTGGAACCTACCAGTAAATCTCGCTTGCCCTGGCCAGGGACTTTGCGTAATGGCTCTTTGACACAGCGCGATATCAACTCCCAATACCAGGTGAGACGAATCTTGCCTAACCGCCACTGCCTCCAAGTGCTCGGGACTGCACCCAACTGCTACCTGTTTGCACGACTCCTTTGAGCCGTGGTAGGGTAGCAATCTAAGAACAGTGGGACACACTCGAGGCGAAGTAGCAGTGTCAAGTCTGCAGACTATGCTGTACTCATGTCACCTGGGAACTATTAACTGACGACGGATATAATACCAACCAACAGTCCCCTGCGAGTCCTGTCCGGTGTACCCGTAACCCAACGAGCACCTGTATACTATCTCCAGTACGACGTACTGATGGCTGTGGGACAAACCATCTCCCCAACTGGGATGAGAAGCGTACACACTAGTCTACTACGGAGTATCGATGCCCTGTCTCGATAATCCTACAACTAGGGACCTGAAAAAGGATGTGCCTGTAGACTACCCAGCCCCCACTAGTTTGACTGCCATCACAACGCTGGTAGTCAAGCAAGATCCTAAGGGCTCTATCAATACGTACACACAAATTAAGATAAATAAAACCAAGTAGCATACTACCATGTTTAGCAAGACTGTTATATAACTGTGAATATCCCAAGCTTCCATTAAGTAATATACAAGCTAGTATGATACAATAATGGCCCCTAAGGCATATACACTAACAATCTCCCACTTGCACTAGGGCCATATACTGGCATATCGAAGACCGATCATTTCGAGTAGCCTCTCGAACTGAATCTGAGGTAAGGCCTTTGTGAATGGATCAGCAATGTTCTCCTCTGTAGCAACTCTCCGGACCTCGATCTCCCAGCGATCTACGATCTTCCTGATCAGGTGATACCGTCTTAAGATGTGTCTGGACTTCTGATGGGACCTTGGTTCCTTTGCTAAAGCTATAGCTCCGTTGTTGTCGCAATACAGAGGTATTGGACCAACAATGGTAGGAACCACCTGAAGTTCTGTTAGGAATTTCTTCATCCAGACCGCTTCTTTTGCGGCATCGCAAGCAGCAATATACTTCGCTTCCATCGTCGAGTCAGCAACGGTGTCCTTCTTGGAACTTTTCCAGCACACCGCCCCTCCATTGAGGGTAAAGACATAACCTGACATAGACTTGGAATCGTCCTTATCACTCTAGAAGCCGGAATCAGCAAAGGCCTCGATCTTGAGGTATTTTCCGCCGTAAACCAAGAACATCTCCTTAGTCCTTCTCAGGTATTTGAGAATGTTCTTCACTGCTATCCAGTGATTCTCCCCTGGGTCTGACTGATACCGGCTTACCACGCTCAGTGCATAAGCTACATCTGGTCTGGTGCACAACATCGCATACATTATAAAGCCTACCGCAGAAGCGTAGGGTATAATTGACATGCGTTCCCTTTCCAAATCAGTCTTGAGAGACATCTCTTTGGAGAGGGTGATTCCGTGACAAGCCGGTAGATTACCGCGCTTTGAATCTTCCATACTGAATCTTTTCAGTATAGTGTTGATATACCTGGACTGCGAAAGTCCCAACATCCTCTTGGATCTATCACGATAGATCCGGATCCCCAGAATGTAAGAAGCATCACCCAGGTCTTTCATGGAGAACCTGTGTGACAAGAATCCTTTGACAGATTGTAGCATAGGAATATCATTTCCTATCAATAGAATGGCATCCACGTACAAGACGAGGAATACAACAGTTCGTGCTACAATTTTACTATATATATATGGTTCATCTGGAATTTTGATAAAGTCATATTCTTTGACCGTTTCATCAAAACAGATGTTCCAACTCCGCGATGCCTGGTTTAGTCCATAAATGGACTTAAGCAACTTGCACACTTTCCCGCTGCTCCCACTCTGATTGAAGCCTTCTGGCTGATCCATATAGACGCACTCTTCCAAATTACCATTTAGAAAAGCCGTCTTTACGTCCATCTGCCAGATCTCATAATCATGGAAGGCGGCAATAGCAAGAAGGACCCGAATGGATTTGAGCATAGCCACTGGAGAAAAAGTCTCGCCATAGTCCAAACCAGGTCTTTGACGAAAACCCTTTGCAACAAGTCTAGCCTTATAGGTTTCCACCTGTCCATCTACACCAATCTTTTTCTTGAAGATCCATTTGCATCCTATGGGTTTTACCCCATCTGGAGCAAAGTCCAAAGTCCGTACTTTGTTGGTGTACATGGACTCCATTTCGGTCCGCATTGCATCTAGCCATCGTACCGAGTCGCCGCTCTGGATGGCCTGCTGGAAGCTAGTTGATTCATCATCATCAATGACGCAATCCTCTCTATCCCCATCTATAAGAAAACCGTAGTATCTCTCAGGCGGATGAGACGGCCTACTACTCCTGCGGAGGGGTGCGGGAATGTCTTGTTCTTCTTGAACTAATGGTTCTACCAAACTTTCAGTAGTAGTTTGTAGTTCTGGAATTTCTTCCAGTTCTATTTCGCTCCCACTTATTTCCTTTTAAAAACTGATATTCTAGAAAATGGGCATTACGAGAAACAAAAACCTTTTGTTCCTCTGCGTAATAGAATAGATACCCCTTGGAGTTCTTTGGATATCCCACAAACTTACACTTTACTGATCGTGCCTCGAGCTTGTCCACATGCTGCTTTTTAACAAAAGCTGGACATCCCCATATCTTCATATGCTGAAGATGGGGTTTCTTCCCACTCCACATCTGATATGGCGTGGTAGGCACAGTCTTGGTAGGAGCCCTGTTCAGAAGATATGCCGCTGATTCTAGCGCATAACCCCAGAAAGATCGCGGTAACTCAGCATTACTCATCATGGAACGTACCATATCAAATAGGGTTTGATTCCGTCTCTCCGATACACCGTTATGCTGTGGAGTGTATGGAGGAGTAAGCTGAGAGAGAATTCCTTTCTCTTTTAGGTAACCTAGGAACTCGGCACTTAAGTATTCACTACCTCGATCAGATCTCAGTGTCTTGATACTTTTGCCGGTTTGGTTTTCTACTTCATTCTTATATTCTTGGAATTTCTCAAAAGCCTCGGATTCATTTTTCTGGGATTTATGTTTCATCAGAAAAATGAATCCGTATCTAGAGTAATCATCCGTAAAAGTAATGAAATAGGAAAAACCACCTCTTGCATGTGTAGACATTGGACCACATACATCGCTGTGTATGAGTCCTAAGAGCTCGCTCGCTCTTACTCTATGTCCAGTAAATGGAGTCTTTGTCATCTTTCCTTTGAGACATGTTTGACAAGTGGCATAAGTTTGATATTCGAATGAATCCAAATATCCTTCTCTATGTAACTTAGTTAACCTTGTCTCATTGATGTGACCCAGTCTACAATGCCATAAGAAAGCCTTATTTAAATCTGGAGACTTTCTTTTTAGTGTGTTCTGGACATTGAAAATCTGTAATTGGTTTAAGACATATATACCGTTATCCAGTGTACCGGACCCAATCAAACTATGATTAAGGTGGATGTTAACAACATCGCTTACAAACGTGAAATCATAACCTTTATTTGATAACAAGGAAACTGATATGATATTACACGTTAAACTAGGTACACAAAAACAGTTATGTAAAACAAAAATAGGTCCACTCGTCAATCCCAGGTGATAATCCCCTACGGACACAGCTCCCACGCTAGCTCCGTTAGCAACCTGGAGGGTCATGTCACCAACCTTCAGCACTCTACGGTTTCTCAGTGCCTGCAATGAATTACATATATGAGATCCTGATCCGGTATCCAATACCCAAGAAGTAGAGTTAATTGACAGATAATTCTCAATTACAAACACACCTGAAGTCGAAACCACAGCTTGCTTCGGTTCCTGGTTCTTGGCGTTCCACGCCTTGCAATCTTTCCTCCAGTGCCCTTTCCTATGACAATAGAAGCACTCATCCTTGGCCACTACTGGCACCGCAATCTTTTTCTTTCCCTTCTCTCCCATCTTACTAACACCTCCTCTAGGTTTGGTGGCGGCCTTATTCTTCCTTCCTTTGGCCTTAGCCTTGGACACGGAAGAAGAAGCAGCGCGAACAAACATAGTGTGTGTTTCCCTTGCTTTCTGCAAGGTGCCCTCTGCACTCCTCAACATGTTAAGGAGTTCTGAAAGTTCAACTTCTTTTCTTTGAATGTTGAAATTCAGAATAAACTGGGCGTAGGTGGAAGGGAGGGACTGGAGAATCAGGTCTGTATAGAGCTCATTATCCAAAGTCGTCCCAAGGTCTGCGAGCTCTTCTATATAGCCAATCATCTTTAGGACATGTTCTCCTACCGATGATCCGACGGCCAACCTCGCTTGAAACAAGTTCTTTGAGGTCTCGTATCTTGCTATACGAGATTGCTCTTCATAAAGTTCCTTTGTATGGAGGAATATGGCATCTAGATCCATATCCTCATGCCTCCTCTGATGTTCATTATTCATCAAGGCAAGCACGATGCACTTGGCCTTCGCGCAATCTAACTCCCAGGTTTTGCGGATTTCCTTCTCCGCATTACTGGATTTGGGACCTGGGACTGCAGGTGCCTTAGCGGTGAGGACATACCCCAATCTGTCATAGGTCAAAGCCATTTTGACATTCCGCAGCCAATCTTTATAGTTTGGCCCTGTCAGTATATTTTTTCTAATAATAACTTAAGTCCTGTCATTATCTGGGTCGCTGCAATTAGGAGAGAGAGAGAACACTTTAGCATGATGCTCTTGCAAGTTTAGAATGGTTTTTAGTTTATCTAAACTGGATGGCTCCCACTGTTTCTCGAATCCCTCCTCAAACCAAAAAGGAAGAACTAGTTCATCTATCTATGAAACAAATGAATACCCAGCAGCTACCAAACACTATGCCTTGACTTTGGCCAAAATGCATAGCTTGAATACTACTGAATACCCAAATGAAATGACGGAGGGCTACGAATGGTTTTGGCGAAACCGTGAACGTAGTGAACTTGATATGACCGAAGGAACCTGATAGCTTTTAAAAGGAGTGGTTAAAGCTCCGCAATTAAAAAATATCTTCTATTTTAAAAATAACCGAGCGGTTTCTTTTAAACTGTTCCAACGATTCGACTTTGGTTTATTTTCTTTGCATTAATAATAATGCGTCCCATCATTAACCTATCATTGCAGAAAACAACGAAAATACAACGTCCTCTTATGCCATCCGCATTCGCCACTGGGTCCCGTCATCACTCGTTAGGTTACTTAACTAACGACAGAGCGGGGGTTGGGCTAGCGCGGGTGTAAAACATAAGTGACGTCTAAATAGCTATCATATATAGATATTGTACATTCGTCAGACGCAATAATAGGCATTCCAGATCACAGATGAACATTATTGGATATACAAGCAATCTGTGTTTCCTTTGAGCCTGCAACGAAAGACGGATTACACAGTTGTGATGAATAGCCATTATCCCACCCTAGACCCCTACGGGTACGGCAAACTACCCGCCAAGTATCCGAAGTGAAACGGTCTCCCTCAACAACGTAAGTAGGCCACTAAACACTTCAAAGTACCCGGTAGTTTGTGCACCCCACCTTGGGTCTATCCTAGGAGCAAAAACAGTAAAATGAAATAATACAACGGTGGCTACAACCGCAACCTGGATGTGCCCCGCAAAATAATATTACAACATATTACAATTACATCGAATGAATGAATATAGAAATCCATCTCAAACCCCGGCTAATCATCACAACAATCCAATCAAGTTCATAATCACAAACAGTAAAATCATTACAGAAATGTGCAACCCCCTACCAACCGACATACTAGCAGTTAGGGGAGATTTACGAACACATTATACAATTCACAGATATAATCTAATTAGCAAACATCGTATAATTTCGATCGAGCAAACACTTTAGATTCTACTCCAAAACTTCTCTGTGCACCTGAGACTTGAGCATAAAATAAACATTCCAGAAAAGACAAAATATTCACAGAAGAGTTACTGGGGAAAATTGGGCTGAATCGGTTTCAACTCGGCCGCGGATCCGCGGCGGATCGGTGGGATCGGCCGCGGTTCCGCGGCTGTTTGGCCGATTCATGAACCCAATTTTTTCCAGTATTCTTATATTTCCCTGCTTGTATTTTTAGAGGTCCCTGAAAAAATTTTAGACCTCGTTTTAAATTCGATAGAAACTTGGTGAATACGATATTTTTTTCCGGTTCGTTTTGCGTTCGAAATTCTTACGACTTTGCTAATAAGTTAGTTATTGTTTAGCGAGGCTCTAATACCACTGTAAGTCGACGTTGTACACCCCACGACTTGCGGGGAGGCGGAAATATGAAAAACAATCATTTTGTTTGAAGTAACATCGACTAACCGAAAGGATCTTTGCTAAACTATAACTAACACTAACATGGGAGTTGTTAACTACTATGACAAGAGATTATACCTAATGAACCTAGTCCTTCGTCTTCTCGTTATCCACTTCCTCGTCGGCCTCCTCTATGTAATAGACGATCCAACCCGAGAGCTTCTACTCCAAGCTTTGCCTCTAATCTTGAGGTAACTAGGTTTCTTTAGTTGCTAATCAAAGTCACCTAGATGATATAGAGTATGGTTATGGATTAAATAGTCTAGCTAATCCTTGATCTCAACACATGAGAGGGTAGGATTAGGGTTTGAAGAGAGAGAGAGAGTTTGAGGAGAGAGAATGTGAGCAAGATTATCATGAAAATGTTTCTCACTTCTAATATATCATGAAGCATAAAGAAAATCAAATAAATAAATCTAAATGATTTATAATCATGCTTCATTTAATATATGCAATGAATCATCAAGTGAGTCATTAAGCAATAAATGCTTCATTAACTCACCTGAATGATTCATATAATGAGTCACAAATGCATTTAATGTAAATGCCACCTAAACCTTCAAGTCACCATACTTCTAGAAGCTTCCCGCCAAATTACGAGAACGCCCCTCCTATCCGTGAAAACACAAAAAAACTTTAGACTGTATAAATCCAATAATCCGATACTATAACCTGGCTTAAACCAAAGCCGGCTACTAAAAACTGTCCGAACATCGTATGTGCGTTTAAACACGTATGCGTCCGAACCCTTGTCGTAAAACCATACGACCTCTATATCGTTTCGCCTGGAGCAGGGAAACTCTATGTGTAGGACTCTAAAGACTCGACTACTACGCTGGCAGTGGGTTTAACCACAGACCGCAAGCGGCACCAGCTGTACGTAACGGTCCCAGGTAGATGTCGATAAGAAGGCCGATGAGGAAACCCATCCGAACTCCTACTGAGCCTGATGTGGCAATCTCCGTACAATCCGGTCTGTTCGTCTAGGACTATCGCATATCGGGCCTAGGGGGGCGGCAAGCGTTAGTCCCCTAAAAGCGGTATAAGTCGTGTCGGAGCGAAACCCATTACACCTTGAGAAACTACTGGAACCTACCAGTAAATCTCGCTTGCCCTGGCTATGGACTTTGCGTAATGGCTCTCTGACACAGCGTGATATCAACTCCCAATACCGGGAGAGACGAATCCTGTCTAACCGCCACTGCCTCCAAGTGCTCGGGACTGCACCCAACTGCTACCTGTTTGCATGACTCCTTTGAGTCGTGGTAGGGTAGCAATCTAAGAACAGTGGGACACACTCGAGGAGAAGTAGCAGTGTCAAGTCTGCGGACTATGCTGTACTCATGTCACCTGGGAACTGTTAACTGACGACGGGTATAATACCAACCAACAGTCCCCTGCGAGTCCTGTCCGGTGTACCCGTAACCCAACGAGCACCTGTATACTATCTCCAGTACGACGTACTGATGGCTGTGGGACAGACCATCTCCCCAACTGGGATGAGAAGCGTACACACTAGTCTACTCCGGAGTATTGATGCCATGTCTCGATAATCCTACGACTAGGGACCTGAAAAAGGATGTGCTTGTAGACTACCCAGCCCCCATCAGTGTGACTGCCATCACAACGCTGGTAGTCAAGCAAGATCCTAAGGGCTCTATCAATATGTACACACATATTAAGATAGATAAAACCAAGTAGCATACTACCATGTTTAGCAAGACTGTTATATAACTGTGAATATCACAAGCTTCCATTAAGTAATATACAAGCTAGTATGATACAATAATGGCCCCTAGGGCATATACGCTAACAGTATCCTGTCAATAAATTGTGTGAACTGGCTCGTAGGCCTTATCCATGCACACACTACACTCACACACACAACATACATAAACACACAACACACACTCATCCATGGACCAACTAATTTGCATCGAATGTGTTAAATTATGGCTATTTCCCGTCCTGTGGATCGAATACCGCACTTTCTCTGGAAGGGAAGTATCATATATACCAACTGAGCTATTGCTAGTTGGTACTCTGCATAAAGTTGATCTCAAGTATTTCATTCCTTTCCCCTTTTACTTTTTATCTCCTCTATACAAACAAATAAACAAGGAAATTAGCACCATTTCATTAAAACAACTATTATGTAATATTTTCCTTTAGGCCAATCCAATAACTCACCGATATATAAACAACTGTTATTTGATACTTCATCCCCTTTTTTTCTTCTTTTTATCTCACTCAAAACAACCAAACAGAGAATTTAACACCATGCATTTCACTAAAACTCATACAACAATTTCTGAAACACTGGCATATGCTCAGCCTGCAGCGAAATCGCCACTGACAAGCTCCCGTCTCCTTCAATACTCGGCAACATAAACGCCAGCCCCTCATACGCTATCCCACCGGGCCCCATAAATATCGGCCGTCCCCACCCGAAATCCGCATCATGTATGGGCAGCCTCGTCCAGCTTGTTATCCCGATATTCGGGCACCGAAATGTGTGCGCTCCCCTCACAAGCTTTGATAGGTCTGGCTGCATCTCCAGGTAATCCAACGCCGATCTCAGATACTCGTCATCCATCCTCATTAAAGCCCCCTGAATCCGGCCAGCGGCGGTTTCCAACCCATTATCACCTGTAATCTCGCCTGCATTCGCTATGGGTGTTGCGGTGAATATCACATTCCCAAAATACCCCTCGGGTAATGCAGGCTGGAGGCGGGTCCGCCCGTCGGTGGCACAATAGAGCTTGGTGCGTTGGTCTGCAGGCAGGCCGCGTGCCAGACTAGCGCATTTCCAGATATGGCCGGCTAGGAGGGCATAGCTGCTGTATCTGGACGTGACTTTTGATTTCAGAAGGTCGAGCTGTGGTTTAGTTATTTTGAATATGTCGACGGCAGTGGCGTCGTTAGCGGGTTTCAACGGGGAGATTGCAGGGATGGGGGTGGGGGTGTTCATGGCTGGGGCTGGTTGGTACTCGATGTGGGGGAAGGAGGGGGTAGGGGTGTCACGGGCACGAAGGAGGGTGCGGTCGATGAAGGGAGGGATCGCGAAGTCGAGGCCACGGGCGACGTCGGACCATGAGTTGATGAAATGGAGGCCGGAGGATCCATCGGCGACATGGTGCTGCATGCCGACGCCGAGGGAGGCGCCGCCGCATTTGAAATGTGTGACCTGTTTTGATCATCCGAATTGTAAAACTGATCGGTAAAGGATAGTAAACCTAACTTTACTAATCAAATCAATTTCCTAATCAAAATGACATCGAGAACAATTATCATATTTATAGTGTTTATCTCTATTTTTAATACGCTGCATAAAATGGTTATATATGTATGCAATTAATGTTGCTCTGGTTCTCAGGTGCCAAAGTCTAGGCAACTGAAAGGTTTGAATTGCTTTGGGTTTTGGTTGGTAAGCTGACAGCGACTGATTCAAGAAAACAAAGGAAACACCACCACCAATTGACTAGCGAGGACAACGTGTGTAGGATGAAGTTGCTGACCAAGTTTGGTAGAAAATTTGAAATAAATGTCCACTTTTTTATTCCTGTGCATCATGCCCGAGTCCAATATTTACAACAACCAGGCCACATCTATAAATTAATTAATTCCTACCTCTCTTTCATGCAAGCAGCCTTCATAAAAATATAGAAATATACATATAATAAGGTCAAATTTAAAATTTTCTTTCTTTCTTTCCTGCCGAGAACTTTGACAAATATTTATACTCACTCCTCCCTAATTGACATATAATATTTCGGGTGACTCATCTTGAAAACATTTAATTGCATCTGTATACACATAAAAACTTAATAGTTTAAAAATAGGTCATGACATGATATAAGAAAAATTCGAACTAAGACCTCTCATGCGACAGGCCCGCAAGAAGCTTCACCAATACACCATAGCAAAGTCTATCATGTTATATTATCATATTAGAGTCACCAAAGATCTTATCATATTAGAGTCTATCATGACCTGAAGAATCTGTTGTATGATTTAAACCCTAACCTAAATTTACTTATTTTAGCCTTAAATTTCACTAAAATTAATAATAAAGGTCATGGTATTTTAGCAAAATGCAAAGCTTTCCATTTTGTGTATATTGGCATTAATTTCATCTCAGAATAAATAACTTCAACGATTAGGCTCAAAAAAATTTAAATCAATTACCTGCAGCACAAGCAGAGGAAATGAGGAAATATCATCAGTATAATCCACTTTCGGAATCAGCTGCTTCAGCTCCATCGTCGGCGCGAAATCACCGAAATCGTCGATCATCGAACTCGTCTCGGCCACCACAAACTGAACCCCTTCTCCATTACAATCGATCTCGACACGACCGTCTTCATCTCTCGCCAATCTCCCTGCCATCGGATAAAACGGCACGAGAGCTCGGCTCAGAGCTTCCTTCAAAACATCGGCGTCGAAAAAGTTGGACGAGTTTTTGGGCCGACGGTAAAAGTAGACGCTAGGAGTGTGGAATCTGGGCACCACCAGATCCAGATTTGAGTTCCAGAGGCGTTGATTGGGTGTTGGTTGCGCTGGGCCCACCATTGTGGTTTCTTTGATGTTGATGATCATCTTGTACTTAATTTGCCTTTATTTTTGTGATAGGTTTTTTTTATCTGCAGATTGAAAATTTTAGTGGAAAATCGATCAGTTATGAGTTTTTGATTAATTTGGATTGATTGGGGATTTGATGCAGAATAGATCTTCTTTTGGAGCCCACACAGATGTCCTGAACAGAGAGTTAGAGAAGCAGATGGAACTTTTTTTTCTTTTTCCAAATGCATCACACAAGCTTTTATTTTTTTCTTTTCTTTTCTTTTTTCTGGTTTCTCCTAATAAGGGATTGAACCTGCGGATCCATCATTGAAAGAGGAAATTGGTACCAATCAAATTAAATCCAGTTGATCACACGTGATTATTAGATCCCACTGGAATATTGGATGCAGTCATATCCGAAGACTAATTTTTGTTTCATTTCCTATATCCTAATTTACAATAAATTTAGATTTGGAGTCGATATCAATTTCAAATATCTAATTATATTTTGGTAACAATAACTGCTTATATCCAAACATTTGTTTCTCTATTTAATGCGGTTTAAGTTACAAAAATCTAATTATATTTGCAAATCCTATAACAAAATGGAAAGTCATCAAAACCCATTACCAAATGAAAATCAATAGAAACAAAAATAACAAATTTTACCTTCAAGATGTGATGGAGCTTGAGAAGACAAGTTTTGAAGGAAAAATGGAGAAATTAACAAACGAAGTTGGAGGAAGAAGATAGGCAAATGTTTTAGAAAAAATAAAAGAGCTCTTGGTGGAGAGCTGGTGATCTAAAGGCATCCCCATGCCATTTTTATACTTGAAAAAAAATGATAGTGTTTGCATCCATGGATGTGGGCGCATAAATCCAAATGGGCGGGAGTTGGTGAGAAGTTGACCAGTTCATTTTCAATTAAGCACAACCTAGATTAATTATTGATTATTGGCTATTTACAAGAGACTTTCTTAGTATTTTCCAGATAATTAGGGAACTCACTTTGAATAAAATAATGTTATTGTTTTTTTTTTTTGGGTATACCTTTTGTTTCATTTTCCAAAATACCAATCAGTTAATCCCTTTGATGCTTGACTTTTCTTTTATGAGATCTATTTCAATCATATTTTCTCTCAACTTTTCCTTCTTCACCCTCACTAGATCCACTTCAATTTGTAATTGAAGATGGTTTATTGAAGGGTATTTCGGAAAAGGAATAACAAAAGTTAACGATGCTAAAGTTAAGAGGGCTAACTGCAAATATTTAATTCAGAGAGGGCCATCCTTACTAATGAGAAAAGGAGAAAAGGTTTCCTCCAAATAGCGATTAATTGTTTTATCTCTGCTATATATTTTAATGAGAAAGGAATAAGTCTTTAAATTGAAATTGCTATATATATATATATATATATATATATGATGACATGTAACAAGACAAATTCATATATTTTTAGAAAATAGATTTATAAAATTCATAACTAATTGTTGGATTTGTATGCCCTAGAGGTATTTATCTTGATATGTGTATTTCTCTCTATTGATACTTTATATTGCTTGCACATATTGATATAGACTCGATACGGTAGTATACTATTATGCTTTGACTTTATCTTAACATGTGCATATGTTATACTTGAAATAACATATGGCGGTTATATGTTGATAAAGCCCGTAGGATTTTGCTTGACTACCAACGTTATGATGGCGATCATACTTGTGGGAGCTGGGTAGTCCATAAGCACATCTTTAAAAGTCCCAAGTCGCAGGAGTATCAAGACAGGGTATCGATACTCCAGAGAAAACTTGTGTATACGTTTCTAGATCCCGACGAGGGGCGGTGGTCGGTCCCACAGCCATTGGTGTGATCACCTAAGATTATATGCAGGTGCTCACTTGAGGTGAGTACACTGGACGGACTCGCCGAGAACCTCTAGATGGTATTATACCTATCGTCAGATAGCGGTTCTCAGGTGACATGAGTACAGATTAGTTTTTGAACCTGAGATCATAATTTGTCTCGTGTGAGTTGCCACTGTACTTTGACCACTGCCCTACCACGGCTCTACTGAGTCGTGAAAACATGTTTTGGTTGGGTACAGTCCCGAGCCACACGGAGGCAGTGAGTGATTGTCAAGGATTTTTCTCTCCCGGTATTGGGAGTCGATATCGCACTATGTCCGGTTGGTTAGAACCATAAGATCTTGGCCAAGCCAGTTGAGATTTACTGATGGTTAGATCAGTAGTTTCTCGGATTGGTCCTGAGCTAAACCGACATGACTTATCAGGTCAGTAGGGGTTTGACGTTTACCACCCCCTAAACCCGGTATGCGATCATATTAGACGAAAAGACCGGACTGTACGAAAATTGTCACGGATAGGCTCAGTAGGGGTCCAGATGAACTTGTTCGTCGGCCTTCTTTTCGACAAGTGTCAGGGTAGCCGTTACGTATAGTTAGTGCCACTGACGTGCTTATGGTTAAACTCACTGCCAGCGTACTGTCGAGTTTTTAGAGTCCCATACAGTGAGTTTCTCTAATTCAGGCGAAACGATGTGGTAGCCGTATGTTTATACGTGCAGAGTTTCGGTCGAATGATAATACTGGCCGGTTTAGGATAAAGCCGGATTATTAAATCAATTATTGATTTGATAATTTACATATACACATTTCGATGTGTATATTCTAATGTTATCTAGGTTTTCGATCGAACAGGGTTCCGATCGAATGATAATACTAGCCGGTTTAGGATTAAACCGGATTATTAAATCAGGTATTGATTTGATAATTTACATATACACATTTCGATGTATATATGCTAGTATCATCTAGGTTTTCGATCAACCAGGGTTCCGATCGAATGATAATACTACCCGGCTTAGGATTAAACCGGATTATTAAATCAAGTATTGATTTAATAATTTACGTGTACATATTTTGATATGTATATTCTAGTGTTATCCAGATTTTTTATCGGACGGTTGATAATTCTGGTGAGCTTAGGATTAAGCTGGTTCATTAAATCGGATATTGATTTAATACTAGTATTATTTTAGTGGTATTATTCTATCTCTTGGGTATTCGTATTTTGGTACGAATACGGGTATGTATATACGGTAAAAAGTATTTTGTATTTATATAAAATACCTTCTAAAAGATGACATCTCATCATGTTCATTTTTCTATTTGTTGAAAATAGAAAATGAGGTGGAAAGGGTGAGATGGTACGAAGTATGGGTATGGCATGGCTTTGTTATTTATTGCAAATACTATTGGAGTATGGTTGGGATTTTAAATAAAAAGAAAATACTTCATAAAAGAAAAACCTTAGCCATTTTCCTTCTTTACTTGTCTTTCTCTCTCCTCTCTAGAGTTCACTCTCATCTTCAAACCCTATCATTCTCATGTGTTGAGAGACCAGGGTTTTGAGGTAGAAAATTACTACTAAATATCACCACATCAACTAAGCAAACTAGATTAGCAAATTAGTTTGCCTAGTTTACTTCTTTTAGAGGTAGGAGTTTGAATCAAAGACCTTCAGGTGAATCATCTAGGACCGAGGAGGCCGGCCATCAAGGTTGATCAAGGAGACCTCTAGGAGCTTAAGAAGAGGAGTGAAGACGCAAAGTACACAGATCTTAGGTATAACCTCTTATCATAGTAGCTAGAATCTTCTAGTAAGCTAGTTTCAATATTTGGTTAAATTCTAGAATGTGTTTTCTAACGCCGGATTTTTAAAAATTCAAAGTTTTTCGCTTCGCAACGGCCGCGGTAGACGACCAGGGTGCTAGGAAACCCAACATGGTATCAGAGCTACCCAAACATTAGAAACTAGTAGTAGACGATGCATTAGTTTCAAAATCGAAAAATTCCGATTTCAAAACCTACTATTTGTCCACGAATATTTTTGGTCTCTGGATTTTTTTTTAAATAAGCGCAGAGACTTATTCTTGACATGTACATGACACATGATGAAAATGAGCCCATTCCACCAAGTTTGGCCGGCCAAAACCGCATATTTCCTGTTTCTGTCGGTTCACTGTTCACTTATGGTCTTCGTTTTCATCCAGTTTGTTGGGTTTTGTAAATTGGTATTTTTGGTCTTATTTGATTTGTCCCAGATTTTACCTGGTATTATCTTTGCTTTGGAGGAATTTGAAAGATTAGAACTTGAAACGTTTTGCATCGTTGATATCTGTGATGTGGTGTATGTGTTTTTCAAAGGTCGTCTATTTGCTATATGTCATTTAGACGGGATTGCACATACTTGCTTATACTGCTGTGATGTTCATATCTGTGATGAGTTGTTCGGATTTTCGTGTTAGATAGCCTATAGTGTGGTGGTAGTTGTACAGTTTAGATTCATTTGCATATTCATTATTGCGGGGCGAGCGTCCGACATGTGGACTTCCATTTCCGCCAGTTTGTATATTATTTTATTAGGGCACGACCGGGTTGAGGTCGATGTCACCGTTGTATA
Organism: Agapanthus africanus; assembly: GCA_030015575.1. Taxonomy (NCBI): domain Eukaryota; kingdom Viridiplantae; phylum Streptophyta; class Magnoliopsida; order Asparagales; family Amaryllidaceae; genus Agapanthus; species Agapanthus africanus. Next base: position 136,053,476 of record JASDDO010000016.1, read on the forward strand.
TATATTTTCTTTTCTATACTAGGATTACCCCATGGAGGAGCGCTCGAATAGCCGGGTTCTAGAGGGCAACAGGCCCGCATCTCATGGTATTAAGACGGAGGGGGCCTTACTCTAGAATTGGGGGGCTATTCGCCGCACTTGTAAGGGGTATAGGATGTGTTGGGTTACGGCAGCGCCCCGGCCATCAATCCGTGGCCAAACGCGGAACAAAAATTTTCTAAACTGGCGCTACCACAACCCGATACCCGGATCTTCCCTAAACTAGCAAGCAATATATAAAGAGTTAGAAATGGTTATACCGAATGAACCAAGTCCTTCGGGTCTTCAACCATCATCCCAAGCTCCTAGTGGTCGCGGATCGAATTTGGTTGCCGGTCTTCCTCCATCTACGATGATCCATCCGAGGGAAACGGTGCAAACTTCAGCCTCGCCAAGCGAGACAACCGACGCTTCAAGGTTGCTAGCAATAGATAGTGGAGGTGTAGGATTATCTCACTATAAATTTCTTTCATCACAAATGCTCAAGGAGCAACTCAAGAAGAAGAATGAGGGGTGAGGAAAACAATGGCATTAGCAACCATGGAAATGGCTAAGTCTCTCAAGAGAGAAGAGAATCATCAAGTGAATTCTCAAGTCAAGAAAATCAAGCATGGCATGTAAGAAAATATATGGCCACAATAATTTCAACCATGAAAATATCTCCTCATTTTTACAATAAACAAATGTTTGCCATGCCTCTCTACATGTCAAGCCCATGCTCATGCCAACTCACCCTCCACCTCATTTCCCAAATTGATTTTCTAAAATGAAAATCAAATAATGAGGTGACCATTTTCTAGAAGCTATTCCGTATAAATACGGAATGCAACCTGGTACACGTATCGAAATACATATACGCGTATTCGTACAAAAATACGAATAGCCAAGAAAGAAAATGAATAGTGAATAATAATACTAGAATACATATATAAATTATTAAATCAAAACCTGATTTAATAATCCGGCTTAGTCCTAAGCCACTAGTATTATCAACTGTCCGATTAAAATCTGTGTAGCATGTACACATATTTAATCGGACACCTGTATGTACCAACATACGTCATCTACACCATATCACCTAAACCGTGAAAACCCTCTGTGTGGGACTCTAAAGACTCGTCAATACGCTGGCAGCGGGTTTAACCACAAGCACGTCAGCGGCACTAGCTGTACGTAACGGCTACCCAGATATTGAGCGAAAGGAAGGCCGACGAGCAAACTCATCCGTACCCCTACTGAACCTGACAGTGACAATATCCATACAGTCCGGTTTATTCATCTAAGAGTATCGCATATCGAGTCTAGAGGGGTGGATGAAGTCAGATCCCCTAATAACGCGACATTTAGTGTCGGTATGAAACCCATCACCATCTGAGAAACTACTGATCCTAGATCAGTAGTTCTCGACTGTCTTGGCCAAGGATTTCTGGTGATGGCCACCCGTGCACTGCACGACATCAACCCCCAATACCGAGAGACGAATCCCCGACGATCCACTCACTGCCTCCATGTGGCTCGGGACTGTACCCAACTAAAACCTATTTGCACAACTCCTTTGAGCCGTGGTAGGGTAGTAATCAAAGCACAGTGGGAACTCATACGAGACAAATAACGATCTCAGGTCGACAGAACAAGATGTATACATGTCACCTTGGAACTGCAATCTGACAATAAGTATAATACCATCTAGCAGGTTCCCGATGAGTCCGTTCAGTGTACTCATAACCCAATGGGCACCTGTATACTATCTTAGGTGAACAAACTAATACCAATGGCTTGTGAGACCTGGCCACAGCTCCTCATCGGGGTCTCGATCAGTATATACTAGTTTACCCCGGAGTACTGATGCACAGTCTCGATACTCCCATGACTAGGGACATTTAAGGATGTGCTTACAGACCATCCAGCTCCCACGTATATGATCGCCATCATAATTCTAGTAGTCAAGCAAGAATCTTATGGGCTCTATCAATATGTAATAGTAATCTGTAATACCATATGAAGCATGTACATGATGAAAAAGACAAACCAGATAGCATACTATCATCTCGAGTAAGACTGTTCTACCGGTATTGGTCCTCCCTCAATCATCACAATCGCGTGCCTGCGATTCAATAATTGACTTGAGGGCACTATAGCCAACAATCTCCCACTTGCACTTAGGCTAATTATTGCAGTGTCGCATACTCACAGCCTGTGTGATACTGTTCATATCATAATTTTGCATTATTATATTCCCCATTCTTATTCATTTTACAAATAAACAGGTGCTTTTGATCCATATCTGCTACATAGTTGCAAGTTACAGGTTCTCGGAATAAAAACAGTGAAATTGATGAAAAGACGATACAAAAGTGAGACTACGACCAACAAATAGAAGAATCTTGATCATGCCTACAGTTTGAGGGACAAACGAAGATCAATGAACAATTTCACAAGGTACAAAGGCATAGCAAGATTCAAGACTTCAACACGAAGAAAACGGTAAAAGTCCACACCCTTCTACACTGTGGAAATCTGGAAGAAACTAGAAGACATTCTGAAGAACCAAGTAAAGAAAAATCAAGGGAAATGCAACAGGAAGCAAACCAGACAAAATCAGCCAATGAACCCTCTATATGGCCGCGGAACCGCGGCCAAACATGCCTTTTGGTCGCGGATCCGCGACCATACAATACACGTGTCGGCACAAAAAGTCGGGTGATGGCGGTGCGTTGACTAGGCTTCTTAGGGGAAAATTTGTAAATGCAGATATAACACCCGAGTTCACTTATACCAATTCCAGTTCCGTATTTATCTATCCGTGGTCCTTCTTGATTTGGTGTGTTTAGGTGCGAATGGTATTTCTACATATTACTTTGCATTCGACCCGACCCACTTAATTGAACCTGCGTGACTCTTATTTATAGTTTACCTTGACTGGTTGCATGGATTAGTGTATCTCGTAATTTAGTATTAACTGGCATTGTATCTGGTATCGCATCTGTTGCATATAGCAATTTAAATCATGTAAAATAAATTAAAATTGCATTTCATGGCCTACATGATACCCTTAACCCTGTGGTAGCGTCCTTGTATCTTGTTCTCGTCCTGTTCAGTGAAACGGACGTGTTTGGATGGCTATGCGTACGTATGTGCATCCGTTCTTGGGGGTATACTTTTTCTTTAACTGAGCATTCATTTTGAAATTTGGAAGTCGCTTATATTTTTAATATTTAAATCTGGATTTTTAGACCCGACCCGGGCCTGTTTTGGAGTAAATTTGTATTTGCCAAAATCTCAATCGGGCTAATAGCATATCCTAATATTTATTCACACTACTCATAATCTTTAAAACAAACTATATATATATTTTATATATTAAAACCCTATCAATCCTAACGTCACCCTTTCTAACTGTATAAAAATATTTTTATATTTTAAAAGATTTGGTATCTCTCTCTCTCCTCTCAATCTCTCTCTCTCTCTCTCTCTATCTATTCTTTCTTTTTCTTTTTATAATAACCCCATACACAGGCACGTTCTCTCTCTCCCTCACCTCATTTTGTTTTACCGCCTCTGCCGTCTCGTTGCTAACCCATAGCCTCCCCTCGCCTTCCTCGCCCGCGCTCGTCGCCGTCTCCTCACCGCCGGTATCCCCATCTCCTCGACTCCTCGACCTTCTCTCCACGCTCACCTCTCCACTTCCCTCTCTCTCCCGCTGTAGAACTTCGACGGCAACCCAACCCAAGAAACTTCACCGTCGCCCCATTACCCACGCTACCACCCTCGTTTCACCGCCCTCATCACCACCATCACCACCACCATCTGCCCTCTTCCCTCCTTTTTCCTTCAACCCAGAAACCCCCTACAAGAACTCGAGCCCATCGCCGGAGCTCCGACCCCACGACCAGTCGTTACCATCCCCGTCGCAACCACCACATCTCCTTCCATATCACCTCCCTCTTCCTCTCCCCTGCACCAAGCAATCCCGACCTCTGCACACCCGACAGAACTCAAGAAACCCACAGCTTCCCTTGCCATAAAACCTTGCCGGAAAACCCATTGCTGTTATCCCCCTGCCTCGTCTCTGACTGTCTCTGACTCCAGAGCAATCACACCCTTCAAACCTCAGCCTTCTCGTCTTCCTCCTATTCTTCTTCTTCTTTTCTCTTCTCTTTATCTGTCTTGATCTTGGATTTTCCGGTGATCGCCGGAGCCGTGCCGCTGCCGATGATCCGCGCAACCCTGTGGACGTTCCTAACTAGCATGGTCACTCTCTTACATTACCTGATCCTATTTCGTACACGCGAGCGTGCATAGCGACTTTTACCGACGTCCGACGTGCTGTACGCTTTCCGTTCTGGGGATCCCCGAGGCAAGTGAAACTTGCTACATGCTATACATGATATTCCTCTATTTATTTATTTATTTAATTTCATGTTAAATCCATAGATAGAATCTAAGTTAAGAATTCCAAGTTAACCGGGCGATGTTTCGTTTACATTTAGCTTCAAACTTGAAACCTACCCGATGCTTTCACTCCACCAAACCTAATAACCACATTTCTATATTTAATCACATTTTAACTATTGACATAGCCTATGGTATTCTTATATAGTTTTACTCAATCGGTCACCGTATGCACTGTAACCTGATTTAGTTATGATTTCATCCATTGAATATATTATATATCATTGCATCCCTAAAATTTCTTAATACTTGATAACATGAGTTTAATATCCATTTTAGTCATGCTGTAGTTAAGTAATGTTGAAACCGTCTCTGAACCACAACTGATGACTGTACTGCTAATTAATTGAATCTGCTTTATTGTTTAATTCATTGCTTAGATTATGTTGTTGATAACCATGCTTGTTTTGTATACCCATGCTTATGCTAGTTGATTATGAGCACCCATATAACATTTTGTGCTTCCTGACATGACCTGTTGCACTTCCTACCGATAGGACATGGTACCGTACACTCTTGACATGACATGACACCTTTATACATTACCTGGATTGACCTGATGTACCATGGCTTGACCCGTTACCTGATCTTGCGTCTAATGCCAACAAACCTGATATGTAGTCCTCACGGACCGTTCTGTTGTTTATCCAGACAAACCTGCTCTTACCTGATCCTATGTTGGCATTAGTTCTTGATTACTGAATACCTGACTTGATATACATAGCTTGGGGGTATGGGGAAATCAAAAGTGTAAACTAAAGTGTAACTTAAAAGGGTATTACTTGATCCGTGGTCCCGGGGGGTAACGGGACAGAGCCATTCGCGACTCTTACATTTTCTTGATCCGTGGTCCCGGGGGGTAACGGGACAGAACCATTATTGGTTCACATATTCCTGATCCGTGGTCCCGGGGGGTAACGGGACAGAACCACTATTGGTTCACATATTCCTGATCCGTGGCCCTGAGGGGTAACGGGACATATCCTTTGAGTTACATGGAGGATTACTCAAATTGATTTCAAAGACTTGAGAGTAGATAATCCAATAGAACAGTTTAGTTTACTCACTGCACACTACCCTTCACTGCCCTGATTTACATTACTGTTACACCTGCTTTTCATTCATGTTTATATTTGCATTGCCTGTTACCCTGTTCATATTTTATTGCTTGATGACATGACGCGCTGACGTCTGGGTTTTGCATGGCCCAGATTCTTCTACCTTGTTGCAGACTGATCAGGAGTATTGCCGCTGTTAGACGAGCGGTGAGGTTCCTGTCGGTATGTAGTTTCACTTCCAGGTGTTTCATTTATTATTTCTTTTGGCTTCCGCACATTGTTATTTCTTGACTCTTTTAGTCTGGCTTATGGACATGTACTAGATAGTTAGTTTACTTTCCTGTTCTTGATATCTCTACAGCCGTAATGTGACTGTGGAAGGATTTTTCCTATCCACAGGTAGCATGGTTGGCTATGTCACGTGCCTATTTTAGCGTACTCTGGGAAGCGGGGTGTGACATGGTTATTTTGGTATCAGAGCCATGGGATATAGGTTAATCGGGTTTGATTCTTTTGTAGTTGGGTATTGGACCTAATACACGAATCAGAATACTCGTGATTAGGAACATGTCCTGTTACCTTGATTATCGTGATTGTTGAATCATATCCTTCTCTTGATCCTTTGTTTCGGCGATATGCAAACCACTTTGCATTTCGACCTGAAATCCTTTTGGTTCTCTATTGTTTCTCCCTGTTTCTTGATTCTGATACTAGGATTTCGGCGACTTGGGTGGAGTTATGTAATTGTGCCCATGAACTGCAGCATGGTTACAATGCGGTACTCTATCTAAGTAACTTGGAGTCCTGGTCTTGATTCACTTCCATATTCCATGATCGTTGTACTACCTTGTCCCTCTCGGTTTCTTTGCTTATCAGTTATTGTTCCATCGCCAGCTTGAATCATGTTTATCGTACTTAATCTTCGTCAGTATCTTGACTTCGGATGAAGTCATCTCGGTATCTTACTCGTTCTCGTTTTTCCCCGCGTTAGGATTATTCAATCCTGGTGCATCTCCTTGGTTGTTGTTGTCTTGGAAATGGGATTTCGCGGCACTTTTCACGCTCATATTGATTGTAAGGAAGTGAGGGTGTTTCTCCAGATTCCCGGACATTCGGAAGTTATTTTGCTGGAGGAAGCAGTTCTGTCGGGCCAGTCGAGTTAGGGCTAGGCCGACAAACAGGGTTCTTTTGTCAATGACAGTGGATAAGGAAGAAGCGCCGGCTATATTTGAGAGTTTCATGGAAGTGTTTGGAGACATATCAGGTTTACCGCCGAGGCGAGACGTGGAGTTCGCACTTGAACTTGTCCTGGTGCAGCGCTAATCTCAAAGGGTATATTACCCGATAGCACCAGTGGAGTTGGAAGAAGTCTGGAAGTAGGTTGCTGAATTACTTGAGAAGGGTTGGTTTCGCCGTAGCAACTTAACTGGGAAAACTCCAGTTCTTCTAGTAAAGAAGAAAGATGACACAGCGAGGGCGTGCATTGATTATCGAGAATTAAACCGAGTGATCATTATGAACAAGTACCCGATCCCTCGCATTGGCGAAGTGTTTGAACAGCTTAGTGGCGCGAGGGTATTCTCGAAGCTGGATTTACGATCCGGATAGCATCAGGTCCGAGTGAAAGCAGAGGATATTTGCAGGACGGCGTTCCGAACTCAGTATGGACATTACGAGTATTCGTGATGCCCTTCGGAGTAACGAATACACCGACAATATTTATGGACTTGATGAACGGGATCTTTTCACCATTCTTGGACTAGTTTTAGTAATGGTCATGGAAGACATTCTGGTCTACTCGAGGAGCATTGAAGGGCATGCAGAATACTTGAAGATCGCACTGCAGACTTGGAGGCAAGAAAGATTATATGCAGAGATGAGCAAGTGCAAGTTTTGGCTGGAAGAAGTAAAGTTTTGGGACATATTGTAGCTGGAGATGGAATCGCCGTTTATCCAGGGAAGATTGCAGCAGTTCAAGATCGGCCGATTCCGAAGAACGTTGCAAAGATCAGAAGTTTCTTGGACTTGCAGGATACTATAGAAGTTTCGTGAAGAAATTTTGCTCGTTTGGCTAAGCCTTGGCCAAGCTTACGCGCAAGGAAGTACCATTTGTGTGGACAAATAAGTGTGCGTCAGTTTTTGAGGCGTTGGAGCAAAGATTGATAACCGCTCTTGTTTTAACCGTGCCAGACAGTTCCGGAGGATCGGCGTTTCGCAGCAACACATCTGGGAAAGGATTGGGATGTGTATTGATACAGCATGAGAAGGTTGTAGCTTATGCGTTGAGACAGTTGAAGACCCATGAGAAGAATTACTCAACTCATGACTTGGAGCTTGCAGCTGGGATTTTTCGCTTGAAGTTTTGGAGACACTACTTATTGGGCGAAAGGGGTCGAAATATTCACCGATCATAAAAGCCTGAAGTACGTGTTCGCTCAGAAGGAGCTAATTGTGAGACAGCGAAGATGGTTGAAGCTGATGGCTGACTAAGATCTTGCTCTTGAGTACCATCCAGGAAAGTTGATGTTGTACCGGATGCGCTTAGTCGGTTGCCAGCAATTCTGATGTTGACTTGTCACGACCCGAAAGAGCACGTGACTGGCCCTTGAACCATATGAAGTCTATAGGACCCCATTTGATCCAAGTAAGCCAAAAGCCCAGCAATCTAAAACCATTTAAAGAGTAAATAAGGAAAACTGGTTTTGAAAAGTAAAGAAATCATGTTTCGAAAATCAAAGTTTTTAAATAACTAAGCCGAATGTGTATTTTTAAAATGTGTAACCTTTCCTGAAAATTTCGGCAGAGTTTCCTTTGTAAAAACTGGCCCCGAACGGGGTACAACAAGAATAATATAAGAAATGATAAAAGACATCCCCAAGCGGGAGCTAGCTCTTCGTCAATCGACGGTCACAACCACGCAAGCAATAATAATATACAACGCCAAAGGGCGAGGATCAAAACCCAAAAAAGAAACTCAAAACAGCCAGAAAACCGTAATACTACAAGCGCGACTCTAAGGTCGAAATAATACAACATTGTTTTCTAAGTCTGAAACAATATACAAGTTTTTGGTTGATGGAATTACTAGATACAATGAATAATACATGAACAATGGCGGTTCTGATACAAAGAACCCACCTACTAACGCAAGTCACCCATATGAAAGCAGTGTGCCAGAAATGCCGCTATGGAATCTGTACGGCAAAATCCTGCAAGGACTGTGGCACAACGGGGGTGTGTTGCCAACTCGTGAATAGAAAATATTTACAAGCAGAGATCGAATGCATGACCCATCCTAGGTCAATACGATCAGATATATATCAAAACCTCAATATGAATAAGTCTGAAACATGCTAAACTGGCAATGTAATCTCTATACATGAGTGTAGTGCCAAGTACTCGTGCCAGTGCCTCAGGTAATAGCATAATATAAATGTGAGGTACAATCAATGAAATCAATCTGCATGTACGTGGATCACGTCCACTCGTCACCCAATGACAATAACCATCATGCATGTAAATATCATCAGCATATGCATGAAAATATGAGGATATAAACCACTTGTGTCCCTCGCGACACGTCAAAATCATGGAACCGGAGTGCCCAGCATCGGCACTCGAAAACATCATGAAAACCGTGCCCCAGCATCGGCACGTAAATCCTCATATATCGGGCTCCGTCAGTCCGGATCGGCCCACAGGCTCTGTCTGCGGTATCGGCCCTCGGCCCCGGCAGTACGCCCATATCCATCTATCGACTCTGGTCAGTATCCTCCGGATAACCGCCAGGTCCAACAAAATCACCGGTAGGTACTCGCCACCCTGCCAGGCTCATCGTCTACTCCACGAAAAACATTTCTTGCCCCGGAGAACCATACCGGGTCCACCATGTACCCGCAATCGCCCTCATCCGCCTCCTCGAATCGGGTTTCACATGTCGCTCTCAGCACCGAGAAAATACATGGTGGACGCACTGAAATATCATATCAAGGGTAACCGGGTTTCTAAAACAATTACACATCCTCTTTGAAACACCCACGGTTCCCAAAACCAGAAATATCATGGAAACATCATATCTCAATGCGTATAATCAGAAAGCAGCATGTATGCGACATATAGCAGAAAGGTAAGCATATCAATATGTCATGCAAGGGTCATATCCTGAATGCAACAATACTACAGTGTAGTGACATGGCAATTATCGATGATGAAGTGTGTGAGCCGGCAACAGTGTACGTGGAACATACGCATCATCGATAATGGTGCTGGTGTCCTAGCAGCATGACTGAAATATATCAACAATACAAGCGATGCAATGCAAACAGCATGAATGTGCGGAATCGAGTAGTCAACGCAACAATAGAGAACCTGCCTCAATAGATATATCATGCAACCTTGCCTTTTGAAATAAGACGAATCAGGGCTTTTGGTAAAATAAGGGCTACGGTGTTTTAAGAAAAGATGCGCCTTTTGAAAATATCCGTATAAACCCTTTTGCCTATCTTTAAAATATCCCTGATTCGTTAGTTTTGAAATAGGTATGACTCGGGTCTAGTCTAACGCCTACTATGCGAACTACGAACCCACAATCAAGTCAATAGAGAGGGGTATGGAAACCACCTAAATCTGAGTCGATATCACACTATCTCATCACATGACAGGTATCACTACCATCATATCACATCTCCAATACGAACTCTGTCATGTCGCCAAATCTCACGGCCTCAATCGAATCTCACCGACTCATCTCAATCCCACGTATCATCCTCAAAACCCGTATATAAACACATAGTCCCATACCCATGTGTAGATACACACACCATCATATGCACACAGATATATGAAAGAATGTATGCAAGTATGTGTGTATGTGTGAGTGTGGGTGCAACCACTACTCTAAGGTTTCGCACTATACTCAACCAATACATCCTTATCACCAATAATCCATTATTACCATCAATAATCCTAAACAACACATAATAAATATATGTGTGTATACGTATTCGTATACATCACCACGGACTGCGGGGGTGCTATACGCCATCCATCCGACTTCTCCCTGTAGATATAAATCTACTCACCTTGCTTCTCATGTGTCGGTGCCGATGTCGCCATCTTCATCTTTTTTGCCTCAACATCTCGTAGGGTACCTACAAGTATATCACAACGCTAAAGCACATGAAAATCACATCGGAAACCAAAATAGCACACGCTACCCGCATAGGTAAAAACCTATCGACTCGCATGTAAACACGTTCAATATCCACTTGTCGTTGACGTCCAAACGCCACCCGACAGGAATGAATCACCAAATACCAAAATCCATGCTAAATCAAGTCGTAAACCATGCACCAACATAGGAAAATCAACCCAGATTTTACCCTAGATGGAATCAGTCAAAACTAGACATACCCAGGATCAAGAATAGAGGAAATGGGGCCATGCACAAAAATCGAGGCAATTCCCTCCTGCTCTGGCCGCAAATTGAGGCCAGAAGGGATAAATTGGCGGCCTCACTGTTGAGTTGGGGGCTAGGGTTTGGTGTGGTGGTTCTATGGTGCCTGCACATCTCACTGTCAACTCAGTTTTATTTTTGGGGTCTCGGGGTGATAGCAGATTCCACAAAACACTTCCAGATTTACAGTTTTCCCCGATATCGATTCCGTAATTCCGTATTCTGGTTTCAAGTTCAGCTTTGGGTCCAAATTAGCATCACACAAGGGATTCTAAGGTCACCAAAATCCTCAATTCCATCTTTGATTTCAGTTTTACCCTAAACCCTAACTTGAATTCTCCAAAGTCCACAAAACGACACAATATCGATATGAAACTAGAATTGATGCACAAGAAATGAGATACTACTCTAATAGGTGCAGAAATTACCTCCTTTGGCAACTCAAGAAAATTCTTGAGTTGCTCAAAGTCCTCCAAATCCAATCTTGCTAGGTTCAATGTGTAGCTAGTGAGCTTGGGAGTAAGTTTTGTGAAGTGGGAATGGGGTTTTGGCTTGGATTTCATGGTGGATCTAAGGTTTCATGAAGAGGGAGAGAGAGGGGGAGAGGGAGCAGCAGCAGCTCAGCTCTAATGGGAGAGGGGAGAGAAATGAGAAGGGAAATGATGGAGGAAAGGGTCAAAAGTCAAAGCAACCCACTCTCTCTCTCTCTCATCATCACTTACTTTTTTCCTTTTCTTTTCTTTTCCTTCTCACTCCAATACTGAACCCAAAAGAAAAACCATGGCAAAAGAAATGTAACACAAGTGTAACAAGTGTGGAAAATGATATGTACATATTTTTGCACAAAAATGCTAAAAATCCAATTAGCGATTTTTAATCGTGATTAGCACTAAATTAGCATATAACTAGTCTTAAAAACATTAAAATGGCATAATTCCATAAAATACCCTATTTTAGAATTTTCTATAATTTTTCCCCATTTATTTGTATTTAATTATACCAGAATATTAAAATATTCATTAAAATAATATTAAATTATAAAATTTCCCAAAAATCATATTTTATTATTTTGAAAACGTTACAATCTACCCCCCCTTAAAGAAATTCGGTCCCCGAATTTAAATTTAAACCCCTAAATACTAAAATATTTCAATACAAATTCCAAGTCATCGGGGCTCCGAAATCGTCTATACATAAAACATCATAGCGCAATGCATGCCCATGAGTACTGAGCAGATAACTCAAAAGCAACACTCCATCAAGCATCCCGCAATCATCAGAGTCATGGTAAAGACACGAATGTCAAATCCAATACAAAATCAATATGATATAAATCAGAACTATACATGTAGACATCCAATCTATACATGTGAATAGCTGATGTAAATGCATGCTCAATCTTTTAAGTCGCTGTGCGATGCGCGTAACACTGCATAGTGGCGGACGTTTTTTCACAAGAAAATAACTATATACGTATATATATATATATCCTTTGTTTAATAGGTGCGTTCCGCCGTTTTGAAAACAATTTAGAAGGGGTTCCTTGTTTTTAAACGTTTCGTGTCATATCGGACACGTAGGTATATATATATCGAGACCATAGCTCGCTCTTGGAAATCCCTTCGAACTATCAATGCATGCAAAATATATCCAGGTACCGTCCTCTGACTAGTCCTGCTCAGTATGAAAACAAATATCCAATATCATAAAAATGTACTGCTCCAAAAGGAATAAATGCCAAAAATGCACATAACACCACCCTGTGCGTCTGGTGCGCACGGAAATCAAAATCCATATATGTGCCATACAGGTGCACAAAACAACATCTAGGTGCAACGGGTGTGCACGAAGCATCTGTCATAGGCAACGTGTGTGCCTGACAGCCAAAATCCGGTGCATCTGACATGCACGAAGAATCTCGATTTAGTGCATCGGGTGTGCACCAAAATCGTATCTCAAAGCCTGCGCCCAACATGCGCGAAAATCCAAATCGGTGCATCCATCGTGCACGAATGAAAATCTAGACCCTGCGCACTCAACATGCACGGAATCACAAAATCCAATAGCAACGCCGAACATGCGTAAGTCCAGTCAAAAGCACGGATTACAAGAATCTACATCAATATCACAATCAAAATCGACATACCGAAAGGCATCAAATCGAAGTCAGGTGCAACCGAAATGCACAAAATATAAGTCCGGTGCAACAAAGGCACGAAATATAAATCTGATGCGATAAACGCAAGAAACATAAAACTGGTGCGACTAACGCATGAAGTATAGAACTGGTGCATCCTATGCACAAATACCAGCAATAACTCAAATGCGTAAGCAGCAACACTAAGTGTACCCAGATATAAAGAAAATCATAAACGTGTGCAACTGCGTGCACAAAATACATATCAATGCACTACAAGCACATATAAGCTATACCGAGTGCAAAAATCAAATCGTGTGCATAACATATGCACAACATCAAATCAAACATATGAAATCCATAAAGTCATAAGCAGGTGCAGCCAAGGCACGAAACGATAAACAACGCGGCTTAATCAAAATCAGGTGTACCGCGATGGAAAACTCACAACCGCGTGCATCAGCGTGCACAAATCAAACACTAAAAGTACATGAAACTATGCTGGAAGCGTAAATCAAATCACCGGCATAAAATAGGCATGAAATCGCAATCAACACCTCAAGAGTAGTAACTATGTGCAAGGTATAAATACCCAGTAAGTGCAACCATGGTGCACAAAATCAAATATCATGAAACTCAGTCATCAAGACTAAATCATGCGAATAGATCGCCCAAAATACCGAAATCCAAAGCAACGGATACGTGATAGTCAAATCACAAAATCACAAATCATAAATACCGTCGTCGGTATATCCTTCTTCAGGGTCGAGAAGGTACCGGTACATCCGATGCTAGCGGCGCAAGATATCTACTTGCCTCTTGCTCGCGGCTGGCGTCCTCTGCCTCTGGTTCCTGATCTTTCCTGTAGATTACCAATCTCGCAATCCATCGGCTCATCGGCCCGGTCAGGTGTGCTGACAGGAACGATTCCGTTCTGGCACTTTTCAGGTCATCACTCGGTCAATCCTCACGACCGCTCGTAAAGCAGCACATCTCTGGCGTCGACCTCGGGTCCTCTGAATGCCCATCACACATCCGATCCTGGGTGCAACTCTTATTGCAGCAGTGTACTGGAAGGAATCCTACTCAAGGTCTCTTCTGATCTTGCCTAAGCCAAACTGTAAGGAGGCTGGTACTCTGGCGTAATCTTTCCTCGCTTTCTGAACATCTGCACCCTTAGTACAACATCTCCTCGGAAGCTGGTCGCATCCCTGCGCCTCTGTATGCATGTCCGGCCTTTAATCTTAACGGGGTGTAGTAACAGCTCGTCTGCCTCTCGCACGAACTTCTTGTCCCGCTTGTCTGTATCATCGACCATTCGACGTCACGTCTTTATCTGCGCACTGCAATGTCTTCGGCTACGGTCCATCCGAAGTCCCTCACACGGACTCGAAATCACGAACTTGGTATCTTCATCACTCAGTAGAAGATATCTAGACGAACACGTCCTCAGCGTGCATATCACATCTCTGATGTCAGCGGAGTGGAACGTCATCTCGTCGAAATCTCGTGCGAACTCTTTACTCCACCTTGCTCCAATATCGACTGATTCGGACTCACCTCATCGTGGCTACACGGACTGCGCTCCGACGGCTATGCTCGTATCTGGAGTCTCCCAAGCAGTGTCCCATCATATGATATCCGAATGATGTCGAATCGTCCGATCGACTCGTCAGAACCTCACAATCCCCCAAGAACTCAACATCTCGGGTACAGTTTAATAGTATCGAGTACATACCACAGCATCGGTGGTCCAGCCGTAGAAGGGCAAACCCAAGCCTCACTAATGGCGCCGAGGAACTGCCGCAAACCCTAAGGTTCAAAGGCTTTCACACGGCCATTATGTCGAGTTAGGGTTTCATTCTTCTAGAGGGTCCATAGAATCGCTTGCATGTCTTTCCGAATACTTTAAACTTGGAAAATGGGTTCCTGACATTCGATCGTCTCAATCGACTCTCAACGAACCTGCGTGAAGTCGTCTCTAGCTGGAATCAATCTACCTGATGACCTCGCATCGGGGTAAGCGAACGAACCACAGGTCCTAGTCATTAATCCTCGGTGACTAGCGACTCACTATCATATCTCTAAGTATATGCTCATGCTGCAGTAGCTCCAATCATCTGGGCGATATCTTATCATTCGCAGCCACAACTGGTTCATTCGTCGGTACGCTAAGCAGCGCCTCAACCATCATGAATAAGCAATATATCAACAGTCATCACATCCTGGCTGGCCTCTATCAGTGGCTCAATCCTCTGGTACCGTCCGGTACATCCGAGAAATCTCGCAACAACGATCTGTCAAACGCTCATAGTGCGGAAACAAAAATACGAAGCCTCAATGCAACCGTATGTCTCTGGAATCACGCCCCGGTCAGCCCTCGTCCCCGACGAGCTCATGCTGACGCAACTCGAGCCCTAGCTCACTCTGCCCGTGCAATCGCGGCAGCAAAACCATAACCAGTATCGATGAAGATAGATCATAGGAAGGAATATAATACGGTGCAAGGAAATGTACAACCTAAGGTTTCTTAAGCTGAGTGGCGTGTCGTAAGTATGCCGCGGAACATACCCACGGTACGTCACTCTACTTTAGTCACCTATTCCATCAACCAAGGGTCATCCTACACGACGAAAGTTCGGGTCTAATACCCCCTCGACTAAGTCTAAGTTCCGTAAGGTCAAGCCTAAGTTCCGTATATAAATAACGCCCTAGGCTCCACAAAGTCAAACTCAGACTCGAAACAAGGTCAACCTAGCGCTCTGATACCAACTTTGTCACGACTCGAAAGAGCACGTGACTGGCCCTTGAACCATATGAAGTCTATAGGACCCCATCTGATCCAAGTAAGCCAAAAGCCCAGCAATCTAAAACCATTTAAAGAGTAAATAAGGAAAACTGGTTTTGAAAAGTAAAGAAATCATGTTTTGAAAATCAAAGTTTTTAAATAACTAAGCCGAATGTGTATTTTTAAAATGTGTAACCTTTCCTGAAAATTTCGGCAGAGTTTCCTTTGTAAAAACTGGCCCCGAACGGGGTACAACAAGAATAATATAAGAAATGATAAAAGGCATCCCCAAGCGGGAGCTAGCTCTTCGTCAATTGACGGTCACAACCACGCAAGTAATAATAATATACAACGCCAAAGGGCGAGAATCAAAACCCAAAAAAGAAACTCAAAACAGCCAGAAAACCGTAATACTACAAGCGCGACTCTAAGGTCGAAATAATACAACATTGTTTTCTAAGTCTGAAACAATATACAAGTTTTTGGTTGATGGAATTACTAGATACAATGAATAATACATGAACAATGGCGGTTCTGATACAAAGAACCCACCTACCAACGCAAGTCACCCATATGGAAGCAGTGTGCCAGAAATGCCGCTATGGAATCTATACGGCAAAATCCTGCAAGGACTGTGGCACAACGGGGGTGAGTTGCCAACTCGTGAATAGAAAATATCTACAAGCAGAGATCGAATGTATGACCCATCCTAGGTTAATACGATCAGATATATATCAAAACCTCAATATGAATAAGTCTGAAACATGCTAAACTGGCAATGTAATCTCTATACATGAGTGTAGTGCCAAGTACTCGTGCCAGTGCCTCAGGTAATAGCATAACATAAATGTGAGGTACAATCAATGAAATCAATCTGCATGTACGTGGATCCCGTCCACTCGTCACCCAATGACAATAACCATCATGCATGTAAATATCATCAGCATATGCATGGAAATATGAGGATATAAACCACCTGTGTCCCTCGCGACACGTCAAAATCATGGAACCGGAGTGCCCAGCATCGGCACTCGAAAACATCATGAAAACCGTGCCCAGCATCGGCACGTAAATCCTCATATATCGGGCTCCGTCAGTCCGGATCAGCCCACAGGCTCTGTCTGCGGTATCGGCCCTCGGCCCCGGCAGTACGCCCATATCCATCTATCGACTCTGGTCAGTATCCTCCGGATAACCGCCAGGTCCAACAAAATCACCGGTAGGTACTCGCCACCCTGCCACGCCAGGCTCATCGTCTACTCCACGAAAAACATTTCTTGCCCCGGGGAACCATACCGGGTCCACCATGTATCCGCAATCGGCCTCATCCGCCTCCTCGAATCGGGTTTCACATGTCGCTCTCAGCACCGAGAAAACACATGGTGGACGCACTGAAATATCATATCAAGGGTAACCGGGTTTCTAAAACAATTACACATCCTCTTTGAAACAACCACGGTTCCCAAAACCAGAAATATCATGGAAACAGCATATCTCAATGCGTATAATCAGAAAGCAGCATGTATGCGACATATAACAGAAAGGTAAGCATATCAATATGTCATGCAAGGGTCATATCCTGAATGCAACAGTACTACAGTGTAGTGACATGGCAATTATCGATGATGAAGTGTGTGAGCCGGCAACAGTGTACGTGGAACATACGCATCATCGATAATGGTGCTGGTGTCCTAGCAGCATGACTGAAATATATCAACAATACAAGCGATGCAATGCAAACAGCATGAATGTGCGGAATCGAGTAGTCAACGCAACAGTAGAGAACCTGCCTCAATAGATATATCATGCAACCTTGCCTTTTGAAATAAGACGAATCAGGGCTTTTGGTAAAATAAGGGCTACGGTATTTTAAGAAAAGATGCGTCTTTTTAAAATATCCGTATAAACCCTTTTGCCTATCTTTAAAATATCCCTGATTCGTTAGTTTTGAAATAGGTATGACTCGGGTCTAGTCTAACGCCTACTATGCGAACTACGAACCCACAATCAAGTCAATAGAGAGGGGTATGGAAACCACCTAAATCTGAGTCGATATCACACTATCTCATCACATGACAGGTATCACTACCATCATATCACATCTCCAATACGAACTCTGTCATGTCGCCAAATCTCACGGCCTCAATCGAATCTCACCGACTCATCTCAATCCCACGTATCATCCTCAAAACCCGTATATAAACACATAGTCCCATACCCATGTGTAGATATACACACCATCATATGCGCACAGATATATGAAAGAATGTATGCAAGTATGTGTGTATGTGTGAGTGTGGGTGCAACCACTACTCTAGGGTTTCGCACTATACTCAACCAATACATCCTTATCACCAATAATCCATTATTACCATCAATAATCCTAAACAACACATAATAAATATATGTGTGTATACGTATTCGTATACATCACCACGGACTGCGGGGGTGCTATACGCCATCCACCCGACTTCTCCCCGTAGATATAAATCTACTCACCTTGCTTCTCATGTGTCGGTGCCGATGTCGCCATCTTCAACTTCTTTGCCTCAACATCTCGTAGGGTACCTACAAGTATATCACAACGCTAAAGCACATGAAAATCACATCGGAAACCAAAATAGCACACGCTACCCGCATAGGTAAAAACCTATCGACTCGCATGTAAACACGTTCAATATCCACTTGTCGTTGACGTCCAAACGCCACCCGACAGGAATGAATCACCAAATACCAAAATCCATGCTAAATCAAGTCGTAAACCATGCACCAACATAGGAAAATCAACCCAGATTTTACCCTAGATGGAATCAGTCAAAACTAGACATACCCAAGGTCAAGAATAGAGGAAATGGGGCCATGCACAAAAATCGAGGCAATTCCCTCCTGCTCTGGCCGCAAATTGCGGCCAGAAGGGATAAATTGGCGGCCTCACTGTTGAGTTGGGGGCTAGGGTTTGGTGTGGTGGTTCTATGGTGCCTGCACATCTCACTGTCAACTCAGTTTTATTTTTGGGGTCTCGGGGTGATAGCAGATTCCACAAAACACTTCCAGATTTACAGTTTTCCCCGATATCGATTCCGTAATTCCGTATTCTGGTTTCAAGTTCAGCTTTGGGTCCAAATTAGCATCACACAAGGGATTCTAAGGTCACCAAAATCCTCAATTCCATCTTTGATTTCAGTTTTACCCTAAACCCTAACTTGAATTCTCCAAAGTCCACAAAACGACACAATATCGATATGAAACTAGAATTGATGCACAAGAAATGAGATACTACTCTAATAGGTGCAGAAATTACCTCCTTTGGCAACTTAAGAAAATTCTTGAGTTGCTCAAAGTCCTCCAAATCCAATCTTGCTAGGTTCAATGTGTAGCTAGTGAGCTTGGGAGTAAGTTTTGTGAAGTGGGAATGGGGTTTTGGCTTGGATTTCATGGTGGATCTAAGGTTTCATGAAGAGGGAGAGAGAGGGGGAGAGGGAGCAGCAGCAGCTCAGCTCTAATGGGAGAGGGGAGAGAAATGAGAAGGGAAATGATGGAGGAAAGGGTCAAAAGTCAAAGCAACCTACTCTTTCTCTCTCTCATCATCACTTACTTTTTTCCTTTTCTTTTCTTTTCCTTCTCACTCCAATAGTGAACCCAAAAGAACAACCATGGCAAAAGAAATGTAACACAAGTGTAACAAGTGTGGAAAATGATATGTGCACATTTTTGCACAAAAATGCTAAAAATCCAATTAGCGATTTTTAATCGCGATTAGCACTAAATTAGCATATAACTAGTCTTAAAAATATTAAAATGGTATAATTCCATAAAATACCCTATTTTAGAATTATCCATAATTTTCCCCATTTATTTGTATTTAATTATACCAGAATATTAAAATATTCATTAAAATAATATTAAATTATAAAATTTCCCAAAAATCATATTTTAT
Organism: Agapanthus africanus; assembly: GCA_030015575.1. NCBI lineage: Eukaryota > Viridiplantae > Streptophyta > Magnoliopsida > Asparagales > Amaryllidaceae > Agapanthus > Agapanthus africanus. The sequence continues at coordinate 136,073,342 of JASDDO010000016.1, forward strand.
TATTTTGAAAACGTTACATGACTGCACCACGGGGACTTATTGGAGACTTTCGGAGATTCGAGTTGGAGATCGTGCTACCGCGTTCTTTGGGGATAGATGATGCAATTGCAAGTACAGTCATTGTTGATCGAGGATATTGAAGCAGTGAATTTGCAGGACTTAAGATTGCAGAAATTTCGAGAACAGGTTGAAGCCGGACTGCGAACAGATTTATTGATCCACGAAGATGGTTCGTTGAGCTTTGGTAGCCGTTTGTGTATGCCAAAGAGAGATATTCGCGAAGAGCTTATGGAGGAGGCACACAGTTCAGCTTATTCCGGACATCCAGGAGGCACGAAGATGTACCGAGACTTACGACAGCATTTCTGGTGGGAAGGCTTGAAACAGGAGATTGCTCGCTTTGTGAAAAAGTGCTTGGTGTGTCAGCAAGTAAGGCTGAACATCAAAGGGTTGCTGGTTCATTGCAACCACTTTCGATTCCTCAGTGGAAGTGGGAACATATAACTATGGATTTCATGACTGCTCTACCGCGGAGTCCAAGGGACAACAGTGCAGTTTGGGTGATTGCTGACGGATTGACCAAGGCAGCTCATTTCATCTCTTTTAGAGAGGATCAATCAACAGAAGTTTTGGCAGAACGGTGCGTACAGGAGATAGTAAGATTGCACGGAGTACCGGTGGGCATCGTGACCGACTGTGACCACCGTTTCTTATCACACTTTTGGAGGAACATACAGGAAAGTTTGGGGACTAGTTTGAAGTTGTACATCTTATCATCCTCAGACAGATGGCCAGTCGGAAAACGATCCAAACTCTTGAAGACATGTTGAGAGCTTGCATGTTGGACTTCAAGGGTTCATGGGAGGATCATCTACACTTGGTGGAGAGTTTTCTTACAACAGCAATTTTCGGGCGACTATTCAGATGGCTACATTCGAAGCTTTGTATGGTCGCAAGTGTTGTTCACCTGTTTGTTGGGATGATGTCGGTGAACGAAGATTGTTAGGGCCAGATTTGGTTGTGCGAACAGTTGAGAAGGTTAGCACTATCCGGAATCGTATGAAGGCAGCACAAGACCGACAGAAGAGTTGGGCTGATACATCGAGAAGATCTCTGGAGTTCGCGGTTGGTGATTTAGTGTTGTGGAGAAATCACCAACTAGAGGATTTATCCGTTTCGGAAGTCGAGGAAAGTATAGTCCTCGATTCGTTGGACCTTTCGAGATCTTGGAATGTATTGGAAAAGTGGCTTATCGTTTGGCGTTACCGCAATCCCTGGCGAATGTTCATGACGTGAGTTATGTACCTCAACTCCATAGGTATGGTCGAGATGAAACACAGGTGTTGGATCATTCGGAGCAGACTACGAGAAGATTTAACCTTTGATGAGAGACCGATGTCAATTGTGGATCGAAGAGAAAAGGGCTCTTAAGAACAAAGTTATCCCTCTTGTACTTGTTTCTTGGAGTAATCGCTCGCATGGAGAGTCAACTTGGGAACGAGGAGATGAAATCCGGCAGAAGTTTCCACATCTAGTCTTGAAGTTTGTTGATTGTTTATTCTTTCTTGTTCTTGGAATTTCGAGGACGAAATTCTTTTGTAGTTGGGTATAATGTAACACCCGAGTTCACTTATACCAATTCCAGTTCCGTATTTATTTATCCGTGGTCCTTCTTGATTTGGTGTGTTTAGGTGCGAATGGTATTTCTACATATTACTTTGCATTCGACCCGACACACTTAATTGAACCTGCGTGACTCTTATTTATAGTTTACCTTGACTGGTTGCATGGATTAGTGTATCTCGTAATTTAGTATTTACTGGCATTGTATCTGGTATCGCATCTGTTGCATATAGCAATTTAAATCATGTAAAATAAATTAAAATTGCATTTCATGGCCTGCATGATACCCTTAACCCTGTGGCAGCGTCCTTGCATCTTGTTCTCATCCCGTTCAGTGAAACGGACGTGTTTGGATGGCTACGCGCACGTACGTGCATCCGTTCTTGGGGGTATACTTTTTCTTTAACTGAGCATTCATTTTGAAATTTGGAAGTTGCTTATATTTTTAATATTTTAAATCTGGATTTTTAGACCCGACCCGGGCCTGTTTTGGAGTAAATTTGTATTTGCCAAAATCTCAATCGGACTAATAGTATATCCTAATATTTATCCACACTATTCATAATCTTTAAAACAAACTATATATATTTTATATATTAAAACCCTATCAATCCTAACGTCACCCTCTCTAACTGTATAAAAATATTTTTATATTTTAAAAGATTTGGTATCTCTCTCTCTCCTCTCAATCTCTCTCTCTCTCTCTATCTATTCTTTCCTTTTCTTTTTATAATAACCCCATACGCAGGCACGTTCTCTCTCTCTCCCTCACCTCATTTTGTTTTCCCGCCTCTGCCGTCTCGTTGCTAACCCATAGCCTCCCCTCGCCTGCCTCGCCCGCGCTCGTCGCCGTCTCCACACCGCCGGCATCCCCATCTCCTCGACTCCTCGACCTTCTCTCCACGCTCACCTCTCCACTTCCCTCTCTCTCCCGCTGTAGAACTCCGACCGCAACCCAACCCAAGAAACTTCACCGGCGGCCCCTCACCGTCGCCCCATTACCCACGCTACCACCCTCGTTTCACCGCCCTCATCACCACCATCACCACCACCATCTGCCATCTTCCCTCCTTTTCCCTTCAACCCAGAAACCCCTTGCAAGAACTCGAGCCAATCGCCGGAGCTCCGACCCCACGACCAGTCGTTACCATCCCCGTCGCAACCACCACATCTCCTTCCATATCACCTCCCTCTTCTTCTCCCTTGTACCAAGCAATCCCGACCTCTGCACACCCGACAGAACTCAAGAAACCCACAGCTTCCCTTGCCATAAAACCTTGCCGGAAAACCCATTGATGTCATCCCCCTGCCTCGTCTCTGACTGTCTCTGACTCCAGAGCAATCACACCCTTCAAACCTCAGCCTTCTCGTCTTCCTCCTCCTCTTCTTCTTCTTTTCTCTTCTCTTTATCTTTCTTGATCTTGGATTTTCCGGTGATCGCCGGAGCCGTGCCGCTGCCGACGATCCGAGAAACCCTGTGGACGTTCCTAACCAGTATGGTCACTCTCTTACATTGCCTGGTCCTGTTTCGTACACGCGAGCGTGCATAGCGACTTTTACCGACGTCCGACATGCTGTACGCTTTCCGTTCTGGGATCCCCGAGGCAAGTGAAACTTGCTACATGCTATACATGATATTCCTATATTAATTTATTTATTTAATTTCATGTTAAATCCATAGATAGAATCTAAGTTAAGAATTCCAAGTTAACCGGGCGATGTTCGTTTACATTTAGCTTCAAACTTGAAACCTACCCGATGCTTTCACTCCACCAAACCTAATAACCATATTTCTATATTTAATCACATTTTAACTATTGACATAGCATATGGTATTCTTATATAGTTTTACTCAATCGGTCACCGTATGCACTGTAACCTGATTTAGTTATGATTTCATCCATTGAATATATTATATATCATTGCATCCCTAAAATTTCTTAATACTTGATAACATGAGTTTAATATCCATATTAGTCATGCTGTAGTTAAGTAATGTTGAAACCGTCTCTGAACTACAACTGATGACTGTACTGCTAATTAATTGAATCTGCTTTATTGTTTAATTCATTGCTTAGATTATGTTGTTGATAACCATGCTTGTTTTGTATACCCATGCTTATGCTAGTTGATTATGAGCACCCACATAACATTTTGTGCTTCCTGACATGACCTGTTGCACTTCCTACCTGATAGGACATGGTACCGTACACTCTTGACATGACATGACACCTTTATACATTACCTGGATTGACCTGATGTACCATGGCTTGACCCGTTACCTGATCTTGCGTCTAATGCCAACAAACCTGATATGTAGTCCTCACGGACCGTTCCTGTTGTCTATCCAGACAAACCTGCTCTTACCTGATCTTGTGTTGGCATTAGTTCTTGATTACTGAATACCTGACTTGACATACATAGCTTGGGGGTATGGGGAAATCAAAAGTGTAAACTAAAGTGTAACTTAAAAGGGTATTACTTGATCCGTGGTCCCGGGGGGTAACGGGACAGATCCATTCGTGACTCTTACATTTTCTTGATCCGTGGTCCCGGGGGATAACGGGACAGAACCACTATTGGTTCACATATTCCTGATCCGTGGCCCCGGGGGTAACGGGACAGAACCACTATTGGTTCAAATATTCCTGATCCGTGGTCCCGGGGGGGGGGAGGGGGGGGTAACGGGACATATCATTTGAGTTACATGGAGGATTACTCAAATTGATTTCAAAGACTTGAGAGTAGATAATCCAATAGAACAGTTTAGTTTACTCACTGCACACTACCCTTCACTGCCCTGATTTACATTACTGTTACACCTGCTTTTCATTCATGTTTATATTTGCATTGCCTGTTACCCTGTTCATATTTTATTGCTTGATGACATGACGCGCTGACGTCTGGGTTTTGCATGGCCTAGATTCTTCTACCTTGTTGCAAACTGATTAGGAGTATTGCCGCTGTTAGACGAGCGGTGAGATTCCTGTCGGTATGTAGTTTCACTTCCAGGTGTTTCATTTATTGTATCTTTTGGCTTCCGCACATTGTTATTTCTTGACTCTTTTACTCTGGCTTATGGACATGTACTAGATAGTTTACTTTCCTGTTCTTGATATCTCTACAGCCGTAATGTGACCGTGGAAGGATTTTTCCTATCCACAGGTAGCATGGTTGGCTATGTCACGTGCCTATTTTAGCGTACTCTGGGAAGTGGGGCGTGACAGCAGATATGTATCGAATGTAACCTTAGGGTTTCTATGATCTATAAATAGAAACCCTAATGCTCTTTTTTAGCATGCCTCTTCTTGTGCCTCATTTTATTTATCAAATTCAGAATTTCAATTATTGTAATGTTTGAAGAGTGCATCAAATAAAGTAAGTCTTTTTTCTTTTCCATGCCCTAGTTAAATTTTCTTTCCTGCCCTAGTATAGATTTTATTTATCTGCCCTACTTATAATTTTAATTATTTGCCCTAGTTTAGATAATTAGGTTATTGAATTAAAATCATAAAAATGTCTCTTTTTATCAATTCCCTAATAAGTGAGTAGTTCCTCACTTGTTATGGTTAGGAATAGGAGAAGTTTGAGAGATGAACATCTCTCACCCCTTTCTTGCCCATCACATATTAATTCATAGGACTCCATGCATACATACATACACCACTCCCTACGGCACCCTACCCATGAGGTAACGGTGATACCGTAGTTTAAAAGACCAGTTGTGTATGTTTTCCATGGAGGTTAGGATAAGAATTAAGAAAGGACGGACACGGACCTAGAGGAAGAAACATTGTTTCTTTCCGATCGTCCTAATCCCCTTTATTAATTATTACCATAACACATAATAGATCTTAATTAGGGCATAGAAAGCGGTGACACTTATTGAGTTTCTAAACTTAACCTAAACCTAACCCTAGCAAGATTTTAATCAAACTCATTTCAGTTTTTAGTGATAATCGATCCAACACCGTTTGGAATTAACTCGTTAGAATAAATTGAGAATACACAAAATCCCTGTGGACCGACCCGTACTCACCAGCTAGCTACCAAGCGACGCCGTTCTTGATTGCGGTAATTAATTCTTTGATTTCAAAATCTATCTTTTCAAAACGCATGCAAAGAATGATCAATCAAATGGCGCCGTTGCGGGGGATGACGTAGTATTTTTTTTTGAAATTTTGGGTTAATATAAAATCATAAAAATCATAAAAAACTGAAAAATTAAAATATAAAAAATTTATTATCTTGTTATTTTGTGAGGGTATTTTGTTTGAATTGTGTAGGATCGACGAACAAATTCAGATCTGGAAAATTCCAGAGAGCGAAATAGAAAACGACAGATCTGAAAAACAGAGAAATATCATAACAGAGCAATAGAAAAGATTTGGAAGCTTGAACCGACTTTTGCACCGCGAAACCGCCACCGAAGACCACCTTGTGCCGCGGAACCGCCGCGGTCTGCTGACGTCAGCAAACCAAATCCTCTCTGTAAGCCCCCTTTTCTTCTCTGAAACACTAATGTCTCCTCTGTAAAAATTTCCTGCAGGGTTCTTTGCGCCAAAATTTCTCCCCCTTCTCAATAACTTGATCTTGTGCAGGATTCTTTGCGCCGCGCTAAAAAAAATTTGTTTGCAAGTATTTGATTGTGTTTACTGCTTTGCATATTTTAAATTGACTTTAAGAGGCTTTTACACCAATCCAGATTGGGTGGGGATTTCATTACCCTTCCCAGGACCCCAAAAATCACATAAAGCATATTGCATTGACCATCAAGTTAATTAAATGATTAGACTCAGCCCTAAGGACTTCGCGCTCAATAGGACAAAGGAATAGTTGAAGGCATCGACCGTTGATCCTAACCTGACTTTGTGGTGCCTAAGCTAGACAGTTAGGGAAATGTAACTTTAAAATGCCCGTCTCACGGTGATTCGTGAGCGGATCCCTCATTTCTCTACTTGTGCTTACCTGGCCACAATTGGCGGTGAAGAGGCGGTTTGAGGTCCTCACAATTTGCCCTTTGGAACAGTTAGGAGCAGTTTAGTTGACCTAGGTGACCCTAGATCTAGACTTGATTATGCATTTTGTGATTGATTAAACGTGTGTCTAAGCCTTTTATAAAAAATCTTTTTGCAAAATTCTCCTTATAAAAAACAACACAAAACGGAATTTTTTTTTTACAAAAACTTGCCACTTGTCGCTAAGAAATCCATTGCACCCCACTTACACCCACATTCTTTTTCTTCTCTTTCTTACATCATGGGTACCCCATCTCACAAAACTCTTGCCGAACTTTGGTACCCTAATCCAAGCATTGCTTCCTACGCGAATTGTTTCGGTCGAATTACGGACGACCCCTCCATGCCCAAAATTTCTTTGAAAGATCGAATAGAAGCGTCTAGGAGAAATAGTTCGACTCTGCAATCCACTTTGTTTCAACCATTTCAACCTTCACCACCATCTTACGTTGATACTCCTTTTTCGAGTCCTGTTGTAACTCCGAAACCCATGTCTATTGCTGAACATATTGAACAATCTCGTAACCGATCTTTCACTCCTTTCAACACTTCCAATTCTTGGGATCAACAAGTCCATTCACCTTTTTATCCAAATGTTGATCCTACTCCTGTCCAACCATTCAATTCCTATCCATCTTACCCAACAGTTGCACCTTCCCTAGACATTGCTTCTACACAACCACTTGGGAGTCTCACGTATCCAAACAACTTTGAATCTTTTACTGAAACCCCTTCATAACCCATGTTTAGTCTGGAACAGTCGTTGGAAGCTTGTATTGTAGCGATCAACCAACAGATGAGGAATTTGGATGCGTCCATTACCGCCCTTAATTCATCAAGACAACCTAGTGAACCGGTAGCTAGTTTCCCACTAGCTCCAAATCTTCCAATGTATGATGAGACGGTTGGACAGATTGAGAATTTGAGTGGAGAGAGTGAGCTGTGCACCCTTCCAAATCAAACCTATCCATCACTAATTGAATCCCACAACTCTGGTTTTGAGTGTCTTTCATGTCCCAAATGATTCACCAGTTAAAAATAAAACGTTTAATGAGTTGTGCAACTTTATAGTGCTTAATTTGCCAGATTGTGAAGGGTCCCTTTCGAGTGAAACCATCACCAATCCTTTTAACCTCTACACCTCCAATCTAGAACCTGAATTGATAAATATCCATGCTTTTAATGAGATGTTTGAGAAAATTAATTTTCACTTGATCGAGGATATTGACGCCGGGAATATTTTGGATGATGAACCCGCAGATTTGACTGAGTTTTTCTCTTCAATTCATCATCCCGAGTCATTAAATGTTTTTCCCGAACCCCATACGTGTCTTGATTTTGATGATAATTGCATGGATGGGATAACTTTTGAGGAGAATTATGAGGATAGTATTGAGGATAGTATTGAGGATGAACCAGTTTTGTTTGATGAGTCGGATTTTCCAATTCATCCTCCTGAACCTTTAACTGTTATACTTCCTAAATCACTCCCCTTCATCCTTTCCATCAATCCGACCACGCAAAAGATCACGCAGGAGGACTGTGAGCTTGAAAAATTTCTGTTCGATCACAGCAGTTTTGACGCCACTAGTGCGTTCCTCCTTGAATCTGACACAGGTCTCACAACCGATAACGATTACGAGTGTTTCACTTTTTCGGACGATTTTGAAGACTCGCTGCCCGAGTTTGATTCCTTTGAATTTTAAGATGAGTTAGTTGAACCATCAGACTCGGTTGGTTACAGTCATTTCGAACCATTTGTTAGTGTATATGCCCTAGAGGCCATTACAGTATCATACTGGTTTGTATATTACATAATGGAAGCTTGTGATATTCGCCTTGTATAGACAATCTTGCTCAAAATGGTAGTATGCTACTTAGTTTGTTTCTACTTTAATGTGTGCATGTGTTTCTTATAGCATATCGCCTTTACACATTAGTGGAGCCCTTAGGATCTTTGCTTGATTACCAGCGTTGTGATGTCAGTCACACTCGTGGGGGCTGGGTAATCCACAAGCACATCCTTATGCAGGTCCCTGGTCGTAGGACTATCGAGACAGGGCATCGATACTCCGGAGTAGACTAGTGTATGCGCTTCTCATCCCAGCTTGGGAGACGGTCTGTCCCACAGCCGTCAGTACGACGTACTTGAGATAGTATGCGGGTGCTCGTTAGGTTACGAGTACACTGGACAGGACTCGTCGGGAACTGTTGGTTGGTATTATACCAATCGTCAGTTATCAGTTCCCAGGTGACATGAGTACAGTTTAGTCCGTTGACTTCACACTGTCACTTCGCCTTGAGTGTGTTCCCACTGTTCTTAGATTGCTACCCTACCACGGCTCAAAGGAGTCGTGCAAACAGGTAGCAGTTGGGTGCAGTCCCGAAGCACTTGGAGGCAGTGACGGTTAGACAGGATTCGTCTCTCCCGGTATTGGGGGTTGATATCGCGCTGTGTCTAGGAGAGCCATTACACAAAGTCCCTGGCCAGGGCAAGCGAGATATACTGGTAGGTTTCCAGTGTTATCTCAAGGTGTTCTGGGCTACACTCCGACATGACTTGTACCACTATTAGGGGACTGACGTTTACCGCCCCCCTAGGCCCGCCATGCGATATTCATAGACGAACAGACCGGACTGTATGGAGACTGTCACGTTTAGGCTCAGTAGGAGTTCAGATGGGTTCACCTCGTCAGTCTTCTTATCGGCATCTACCTGGGGACCGTTACGTACAGCTAGTGCCGCTTGCGGTCTGTGGTTAAACCCATTACCAGCGTAGTGTCGAGTCTTTAGAGTCCCACACAGAGGGTTATTCTCCTTTAGGCAAAACGAGTAGAGGTCGCATGGTTTTGCGACGGGGTTCGTTCACATCCGCGCACTTATCCACGTTTGGTGTCCGGACAGCTTATACTAGCGGGCTTTGGTTTAAGCCAGATCCTAGTATATGTTTTGGGATTGGTTTTATCTCATTGTATTCGTGTTCCTCGGAATACGGATACGGGTGTGTATGCACAGTAGACTGAGGCAGAGGCAGAGGACTTTCATTAGGGTTGATGACCGTTGTTTTTTTCTTAACCCTAATGTTTATATATGAATTATGATTATTAATATTAATTAATTATAATTGTGTTATGGTTAAGGTTGTTGACCATTTGACTATAGTTGACCTATGTTGACATATTGACCATCATCATTTCATATGAAAGATTCTCTTTGATTCTTGCAAAATTCATTAATGTGAAATGATAATGGTCATTTCAAGTTAACCATCACTATTATCTTTAATTAATTATTTAATTATCATAATTCACATATATGTGAGAATGTTGATATTATCCTCTCATTCTCTCATTCTCATTCTCTCTCGTCCTCTTCCTCTCTCTCAAAGCTCTCCCTCTCATGAGTTGAGAACCATTATGTTTTTGAGATAAAACACCAAAATCATTCTCTACTCTTTATAAGGTTCTAGGTTTAGCACACCAAGAACCTTAGTTACTTCTAGTTTGAGGTAGGAGCCAAAGGTAGAGGCCCTCGGGTGGATCTTTCTTCGGCAAGAGAACGCGACGAGGACGACCCGTACATCCCACTCTAAGGAGCAAGAAGAGAAGGACTTCAAGACTTAGGTATAACCCTTTTACCGAGTAGCTAAATTTCTTAGCTTGGTTGTTAGTTTATGTTTAGCAAAGATCCTCCTTTTTATAGTTCATGTTGCCTAGAGTTGTAAAAATCGAATTTTTATACCGTTTCCGCCTCCCCGTAAGCACTGGGGTGGGCAACGTGGACTTACAGTGGTATCAGAGCCTAGATAAACACAAACTAGCAAGTTAGCAAAGTATCTAGAACTTCGATCGGAAAAAAATCGCAAAACACTTTTCCAAAACTTAACTTTCTGCCGATTTTTAAACCTGCTTTAAAAATAATAAATCATAAACTAAAAATCGGCTCAGGGTTTTTAAAGAACACCCAAGAAAAACGATACAGCGAGTCGACCAACTCACCGCGGAACCGTGGCAAGAGCATGCTCTTGCCGCGGATCCGCGGCCGAGTTGACTCGGCCGTGGGTCGTTTCTCCTGCAGTGTTCTTATATTGATGTTTTGGGATTTTTAGGATGGTTTGTTTCTGCCCAGATTTTCCAGAGAACAAATTTGTTTTTGGGGTGGTTACAAATCCGTATTTTGATCGAACTTCTCTAGACTTTGGCTAATGGGTTATATCTGTGATGTGATATATGTATTGAACGTCTGCTAATCGCTATACGTCGATTAGTGGGGGTTATACATATCTGTGATCTGTATTGTTGATGGTTTGTGTATATGAATTCGTTGGATTGTCGCGGATGAATAGCCGAGGGGTTGTGAGATGAGAGTTTTCTTATTCTTTAAATTCATGTAACATGTAAATTGATGTAATATTATTTATATGGCCGCACAACCGGGATGGGGTTGTAGCCGTCATTGTATAATTTCTTTTACTGTTTTTGCTCCTAGGATAGACCCAAGGTGGGGTGCACAAACTATCAGGTACCTCGAAGTGCCGAGTGGCCTACTCACGTTGTTGAGGGTGGTTGCTTCACTCGGGTACTTGGCGGGTAGTTTGCCGCACCCGTAGGGGTCTAGGGTGGGGTTTGGCTATTCATCGCGACCGTGTAATCCGCTCTTCGTTACAGGCTCGTACGGAATGCGGATTCCTAGTATATCCAATGTGTTCATCTGTGATCTGGAATGGCTATCATTGCATGTGAGAATGTATATATCTATATATGATATCTATTTAGGCGTTGCTTATGTTTTGCATCCGCGCTAGTCCAGCCCCCGCTCTGTCGTTAGTTAAGTAACCTAACGGGTGATGACGGGACCCCGTGGCGAATGCGGATGGCATAAGCGTACGTCATATTTTCGTTGTTTTCTGCAATGGTAGGATTAATTGATGGGACGCATTAAATTAATGCAAGAAAATAAACCAAGTAAAAGTCGTTGGAACACTTTCAAAACCACTCGGTTCTTTTCAAAAACCAACTTTTAAATGCGGAGTTTGAACCACTGCTTTTAAAAGCTATCTCGTTCCATCGATTATATCAAGTTCACTACGTTCACGGTTTCGCCAAAACCATTCGTAGCCCTCCGTCGTTTCACATGGATGGCCAATAGTATTCAAGCTATGTTTGTTGGCCAAAGTCAAGGCATAGTGATTGGTAGCTATTGGGTATTCATGTGCAGCATAGATAGATGTGTTGGTTTGGGACAGTCGTACTGCTTTGTTGGCCAAAGTCAAGGGTAGGTACGGGTGGGTTAAAATTAACCTGGAGAATGACGGGTAGAACTTGACATGTGACTTATGATTTGTTGGCCATAGTCAAGGTCATAAGAGCATGGGGAAAAAATCCACATCGGGAGTTTCAAAAGAAACTGAAACTTGCTAGCGCTGCATACCATTTGGAGTGTGATGATTCTGGTAGGATTCCTTCAGTTTTGTCACACGATGATATTTGGATCCCGATCCTACTGTGAGTATATGCTACTCCTCCGGAACTTTCTCACTTAACGATCAATGCTATAAACCAAGTAGGTGTCTAGAAAGGTGTTAGCGGGGCTATGCCCACAGGGAAAAGAGGTTATTTAATTAAGGAACTTCGCGAAAGTGTTGGAAAACCTCCCTCGAAGTACCAACACTGGCCTGGCTGAATGGTTAAGCAAGTATTGTACGGTGAGGTTGATCCCGACTAATTCTTCCTTTTTGGTTTGAGGAGGGATTCGAGAGACAGTGGGAGCCATCCTGTTTAGACAAATTAAAAACCACTCTAAACTTGCAAGAGCATCATGCTAAAGTGTTTCTTCTCTCTCTCCTAATTGTAGCGACCAAACATCATGACTGGACTTAAGTTACTACTAGATAAAAACACACTGATAGGGCCAAACTATAAAGATTGGCTCAGGAATGTCAAAATGGCAATCTCTTATGACAAGTTGGGGTATCTCCTTACCACCAAAGCTCCCCCTGTCCCAGGTCCCAAAACCAGCGTCGCGGATAAGGAAATCCGTAAGACCTAGGAAATCGACTGCTTGAAGGCCAAGTGCCTCGTGCTTGCCTCTATGGACAATGAACATCAGAGGAGGCATGAGAATATGGACCTTGAATCCATATTTCTCCATACAAAAGAACTGTATGGAGAGCAATCCCGTATCGCCAGATACGAAGTCTCGAAAAAGCTGTTTTCGGCGAGATTGGCCGTCGGATCATCGGTAGCGAAACACGTGCTTAAGATGATTGGCAACATAGAGGAGCTCGGGAACCTTGGGACCACGTTGGAGAACGAGCTCTATACGGACTTGATTCTCCAGTCCCTTCCTTCCACTTACGCCCAGTTTATCCTGAACTTCAACTTGCAAGAAAAGGAGGTTGAACTTTCAGAACTCCTCAACATGCTGAGGAGTGTAGAGGGCACCCTACAGAAAGGTAGGGAAACATCCACTTTGTTTGTAGGAGGATCTTCCTCTTCTAGGTCCAAGGCGAAAGCCACGGGAAAGAAGAAGAAAACCCCCACCAAACCAAGGGGCGGTGTTAGTAAAGTGGATACGAAGGGAAAGGCAAAGGCAACAAAGGTAGCGGGAAAGCTTGTGGGGAAGGAAGAGTGCTTTTACTGTCACAAGAGTGGAAACTTGAAAAATGATTGTAGGGCTTGGAAGGCCAGAAACCAGGATCTGAAGCAAGTTGCGGCTTCATCTTCAGGTGTGTATGTTATTGAAAACTGTCTATCAATAAACTCTACTTCCTGGGTATTGTATACCGGATCAGGATCTCATATCTGTAATTCTTTGCAGGCACTGAGAAAGCTTAGGGTTTTGAAGGCGGGTGATATGACTCTCAGAGTTGCAAATGGAGCTAGCATGGATGCTGAGGCCGTGGGGGACTATCACCTGGGAATGTCAGATGGACATGTTTTGGTTTTACGTAATTGTTATTTTGTACCCAATGCAACTTGTAATATTATTTCTGTATCTTAATATCTAAAGAAGGTTATGAATTTGCATTTGTAAGCAATGTTGTAAACATTCACCTTAATCAAGTTCTGATTGGGTCAGGTACATTAAGCAATAGTATATACGTATTAAACCAACCACAGATTTTCAATGTCCAGAATACACACAAAAGAAAGTCTCCGGAAACAAATCAGGCTTTCTTATGGCATTGTAGACTGGGTCACATCAATGAGACAAGGTTGACGAAGTTACATACAGAAGGATATTTGGATCCGTTCGAATATCAATCATATGCAACTTGTCAATCCTGTCTCAAAGGAAAGATGACAAAGACTCCGTTCACTGGACACGGAGTAAGAGCGAGCGAGCTCTTGGGACTCGTGCACAACGACGTGTGCGGTCCAATGTCTACGCATGCGCGAAGCGGTTATTCTTACTTCATTACTTTTATGGATGACTTTTCAAGATACAGATATGTCTTCTTAATGAAACATAAATCCGAAGCCTTTGGAAAATTCCAGGAATATAAGAATGAAGTAGAAAAACAAACAGGCAAAAGTATCAAGACACTAAGATCTGATCGAGGTGGTGAATACTTAAGTGTCGAGTTCCTGGATTACCTAAAAGAGAATGGAATTCTCTCTCAGCTTACTCCTCCATACACTCCGCAACATAACGGTGTATCAAAGAGACGGAACCGCACCCTATTGGATATGGTACGTTCCATGATGAGTAATGCTGAGTTACCGCGATCATTCTAGGGATATGCACTAGAATCAGCTGCATACCTTTTGAACCGAGTTCCAACTAAGACTGTGCCTACCACACCATATCAGATGTGGAGTGGGAAGAAACCCTATCTTAAGTACATTAAGACATGGGGATGTCCAGCTTTTGTCAAAAAGCAGCATGCGGACAAACTTGAGGCACGCTCAGTACAGTGCAAGTTAGTGGGATATCCAAAGAACTCTAAGGGATATTTCTTCTATTGCGAAGAGGAACAAAAGGTTTTTGTTTCTCGTCATGCCCACTTCTTGGAAACCGAGTTTTTGGAAAATCAGATAAGTGGGAGCGCAATAGAACTGGAAGAAATTCCAGAACCACGAGCTATTACTGAAAGCTTAGTAGAACCAAAGGGTTCGAAAGATCATGACATTCCTGCGCCGCTCCACAGAAGTAGTAGGTAGTCTTATCCGCCCGAGAGATACTACGGTTTTCTCATAGACGGGGATAGAGAGGATTGCATCATTGATAGTGATGAGCCGACTAGCTTCCAGCAGGCCATTCAGAGCGTTGACTCGGTAAAATGGCTGGATGCAATGCGGATCGAAATGGAGTCCATGTACACCAACAAAGTATGGACGTTGAACGTTGCTCCAGATAGGGTAAAACCCGTAGGATGCAAGTGGATCTTCAAAAGGAAGATTGGTGTAGATGGACAGGTTGAGACCTATAAAGCTAGACTTGTTGCAAAGGGTTTTCGTCAAAGACCTGTTTGGACTATGACGAAACCTTTTATCCAGTGGCTATGCTGAAATCCATTCGGATCCTTCTTGCCATTGCTGCCTTCCACGATTATGAGATTTGGCAGATGGACGTAAAAACCGCTTTTCTAAATGGAAATTTAGAGGAGTGTGTCTATATGGACCAGCCAGAGGGTTTCATTCAGAGTGGGAGCAGCGGAAAGGTGTGCAAGTTGCTTAAGTCCATCTATGGACTAACGCAGGCATCGCGGAGTTGGAACATCTGTTTTGATGAGACGGTCAAAGAATTTGTCTTTATCAAAAATCCAGATGAACCATGCATCTATAGTAGATTTGTAGCAAGAACTGTCGTATTCCTCGTTTTATACGTGGATGACATTCTCTTAATAGGAAATGACATTCCTATGCTACAATCTGTCAAAGGGTTCTTGTCACACAGGTTCTCCATGAAAGACCTGGGTGATGCCTCTTACATTCTGGGGATCCGGATCTATCGTGACAGATCCAAGAGGATATTAGGACTTTCACAGTCCAGGTACAACGACACCATACTAAAAAGATTCAGTATGGAAGATTCCAAGCGCGGTAATCTACCGGCTTGTCACGGGATCACCCTCTCCAAAGAGATGTC
Source organism: Agapanthus africanus (assembly GCA_030015575.1). NCBI lineage: Eukaryota > Viridiplantae > Streptophyta > Magnoliopsida > Asparagales > Amaryllidaceae > Agapanthus > Agapanthus africanus. The sequence goes on from JASDDO010000016.1 coordinate 136,089,076, forward strand.
TCCCAAGACTGATTTGGAAAGGGATCGCATGTCTATTATACCCTACGCTTTTGCGGTAGGCTCTATAATGTATGCAATGTTGTGTACCAGACCGGATGTAGCTTATGCATTGAGTGTGGTAAGCCAGTATCAGTCAAACCCTGGGGAGAAACACTGGATAGCGGAAAAGAACATTCTCAAGTACCTGAGAAGGACTAAGGAGATGTTCTTGGTGTATGGAGGAAAAGACCTCCATATCGAGGCCTTTGCTGACTCCAGCTTCCAGAGTGACAAGTATAATTCCAAGTCCATGTCGGGTTATGTCTTTACCCTCTATGGAGGGGCGGTGTGTTGGAAGAGTTCCAAACAGGAAACCGTTGCTGACTCGACGATGGAAGCGGAATATATCGCTGCTGCAGATGCCGCAAAAGAAGCCGTCTGGATAAGGAAGTTCTTAACAGAACTTCAGGTGGTTCCGTCCATTGTTGATCCAGTACCTCTGTATTGCGACAACAACGGGGCTATAGATTTAGCGAAGGAACCCAGGTCCCATCAGAAGTCCAGGCACATCTTGAGGCGGTATCACCTGATTAGGGAGATGATGGGTCGCCAAGAGATCGAGGTTCGGAGAGTTGCTACGGAAGATAACACTGCTGATCCATTCACGAAGGCCTTACCCCAGACTCAGTTCGAGCGGCTGATCGAGATGATAGGTCTTCGATACGCCAGTACATGGCCTTAGTGCAAGTGGGAGATTGTTAGTGTATATGCCCTAGAGGCCATTACTGTATCATACTAGTTTGTATATTATTTAATGGAAGCTTGGGATATTCTCCTTGTATAGACAATCTTGCTCAAAATGGTAGTATGCTACTTGGTTTGTTTCTACTTTAATGTGTGCATGTGTTTCTTATAGCATATCGCCTTTACACATTAGTGGAGCCCTTAGGATCTTTGCTTGATTACCAGCGTTGTGATGGCAGTCACACTCGTGGGGGCTGGGTAATCCACAAGCACATCCTTATGCAGGTCCCTGGTCGTAGGACTATCGAGACAGGGCATCGATACTCCGGAGTAGACTAGCGTATGCGCTTCTCATCCCAGCTTGGGAGACGGTCTGTCCCACAGCCGTCAGTACGTCGTACTTGAGATAGTTTCCGGGTGCTCGTTAGGTTACGAGTACACTGGACATGACTCGTCGGGAACTGTTGGTTGGTATTATACCTATCGTCAGTTATCAGTTCCCAGGTGACATGAGTACAGCTTAGTCCGTTGACTTGACACTGTCACTTCGCCTCGAGTGTGTTCCCACTGTTCTTAGATTGCTACCCTACCACGGCTCAAAGGAGTCGTGCAAACAGGTAGCAGTTGGGTGCAGTCCCGAAGCACTTGGAGGCAGTGACTGTTAGACAGGATTCGTCTCTCCCGATATTGGAGGTTGATATCGCGCTGTGTCTAGGAGAGCCATTACACAAAGTCCCTGGCCAGGGCAAGCGAGATATACTGGTAGGTTTCCAGTGTTATCTCAAGGTGTTCTGGGCTACACTCCGACACGACTTGTACCGCTATTAGGGGACTGACGTTTACCGCCCCTCTAGGCCCGCCATGCGATATTCATAGACGAACAGACCGGACTGTACGGAGACTGTCACATTCAGGCTCAGTAGGAGTTCAGATGGGTTCACCTTGTCAGTCTTCTTATCGGCATCTACCTGGGGACCGTTACGTACAGCTAGTGCCGCTTGCGGTCTGTGGTTAAACCCACTGCCAGCGTAGTGTCGAGTCTTTAGAGTCCCACACAGAGGGTTATTCGCTTTTAAGCAAAACGAGTAGAGGTCGCATGGTTTTGCGACGGGGTTCGTTCACATCCGCGCACTTGTGCACGTTTGGTGTCCGGACAGCTTATACTAGCGGGCTTTGGTTTAAGCCAGATCCTAGTATATGTTTTAGGATTGGTTTTATCTCATTGTATTCGTGTTCCTCGGAACACGGATACGGGTGTGTATGCATAGTAGACCGAGGCAGAGGCAGAGGACTTTCATTAGGGTTGATGACCGTTGTTTTTTTTTCTTAACCCTAATGTTTATATGTGAAATATGATTATTAATATTAATTAATTATAATTGTGTTATGGTTAGGGTTGTTGACCATTTGACTATGGTTGACTTGTTGACCTATGTTGACATATTGACCATCATCATTTCATATGAAAGATGCTCTTTGATTCTTGCAAAATTCATTAATGTGAAATGATAATGGTCATTTCAAGTTAACCATCACTATTATCTTTAATTAATTATTTAATTATCATAATTCACATATATGTGAAAAGGTTGATATTATCCTCTCATTCTCTCATTCTCATTCTCTCTCATCCTCTTCCTCTCTCTCAAAGCTCTCCCTCTCATGAGTTGAGAACCATTAAGCTTTTTAGATAAAACACCAAAATCATTCTCTACTCTTTCTAAGGTTCTAGGTTTTTCACACCAAGCATCTTAGTTACTTTTAGTTTGAGGTAGGAGCCAAAGGTAGAGGCCCTCGGGTGGATCTTTCTTCGGCAAGAGAAGGCGACGAGGACGACCCGTTCATCCCATTCCAAGGAGCAAGAAGAGAAGGACTTCAAGACTTAGGTATAACCCTTTTACCGAGTAGCTAAATTTCTTAGCTTGGTTGTTAGTTTATGTTTCGCAAAGATCCTCCTTTTTATAGTCCATGTTGCCTAGAGTTGTAAAAATCGAATTTTTATACCGTTTCCGCCTCCCCGTAAGCACCGGGGTGGGCAACGCGGACTTACACCATTGATGGAATCCTTCGAGTTCGAGATCGTTTCGACCGCGCAACAATCCGTCACGCTTCCATTTTCAATGTATGGTTTACCAAGTTTAACGTACCCATGTTTTCTCGCGAATCTTGAGGGATTTGACCCCATTTCTCGACGAGTTGATAGATTAGTACAATCGCTTTTAACACATCGGTCATCACAAATTGTGCTAATTTATTCACTCGATTTACACCCTCAAGTTCGTACTACACTTCTTTCTCTCTTCCGTCATTCTTCTCCTAATATACCGAGACCATATTCCACCTTTCTTCCCACACGATCTCGTGTGCTTCTCATTTCTTTCCTCTACACTCCATTCTTTCACCAACCACACCATTATAATGATAAGATTTTTGAATGGTTGGTGCTAACCTTTGGCCTGTGTAAGGCCTTGTATAGTTTGATTTTTCTCCTCCCTAACTCTGAACTTTAAACGCTTAAAACAGTGGAAACACCGTTTCACTTAAGTTTGGGGGGACCTTGTTGTATATATATTTTGTTTTTCTTTTAACAATAAAAAATTATAAAAAAAATAAACAGGGGAGTGCCGACATTTTTGACCCTCTGGGTGTAGCCTGACAGTGAGGACACTATCAAGTTTAAGTTTGGGGGTGTGCTCGGTACGCTTTTTTCCTTCGCATTCATATGTATATTTTTGCATTTGCATCCTTATTTTAAAACCCATAAAATTTGAAATTTTTTAAAAATTATAAAAAATTAAAACATTCAATTTTGGCCGTAATTGACTTGAGTTTGACAAAAAAGTTAACTAGCTAGGAACAACTAGATCCCAGACATAGTAAATTAAAAACCCTAAAAATAACCTTTTTTAAAATTTAACGGTAGAAAATATATGTCCTTGTAGTTTACTTAGAAATAGGAAAATTGTGAGTTCACTTCTTGGGCTAAGTTAAAACAAAGGGAAGAGTATTGATATTTTTATTAAAGTATAAGTCTGAAAAATAATTCCTAAGCTTAAGTCTAAATTCTGAAAATATATACCCTACATCTTGCACAAACACGAACCTTGAAACTTGGAATAGTAGAAGAGACCTTGAAATGCAAGTGTGAATAAAGAGAAAAAAATGAACACTGGTTTTTGTAATTACTTAAGGCTGCATAAATATAAAAAAAATATTTAGCGAGGGTGCTTTATCACCTAGTGCCTTAGAACAACTGGTTTGGGAGTCACTGCTAAAAGCTTTAGGTATTACAAGACTAGAAATTACGCCTTAATGTGCAAGCACATTTTGTAATCGGTCTTTGGTACCTCAAGAAGTATTAACGGTCGCATGAAGAATGTGTGAGCAATTTCATCTAAAATTCACCAATTGAAAAGTACTTTGGATAATGGACAAGAGTATAATAGCTTGATTTGAATTTCCAAGTGTAGGGGTGATATATACACACACGTAGGGGTATGTGATTGGGGTTTAGATAAGAGATAGGAATGAAGAATAGGACTTATATCTTTAATAGAGATGATAAAAATTCCTAAGTTGAGATAGAACCCTAGAAGGAAAACTCAAAAGATGCTAAAAGCTAAGTAAATCTACAAATCATATATAATCTTAAGTTAAATGATAAGGAAGCGTGAAAAATACGGGTTGATAATTTCTGAGTTGAGGATAATAGAATTCCTTGTTGGAAAACCTAATTGAAGAATAAAAGTCAATATGCCGAATTGATAGGATTTTGTAGGTAGTATCCGCTGAAAACCCTCAGGAGACAACACTCCTCCTACTAGAGACACCTAGAGGTTTAACGGTTTGTTGCACGAGCTCAGTGCAATCGTGTTTCCCTGTGAAAGTGAGATTAGGTCTTTTTCGAGAATAAAACTAGTTTTGCTCGAGGAAGAGCAAAAGATAAGTTTGGGGGTATTTGTTCATATCATAATTTTGCATTATTATATTCCCCATTCTTATTCATTTTACAAATAAACATGTGCTTTTGATTCATGTCCGCTGCATAGTTGCAGGTTACAGGTTCTCGGAATAAAAACAGTGAAATTGATGAAAAGACGATACAAAAGTGAGACTACAACCAACAAATAGAAGAATCTTGATCATGCCTACAGTTTGAGGGACAAACGAAGATCAATGAACAATTTCACAAGGTACAAAGGCAGAGAAAGATTCAAGACTTCAACACGAAGCAAACGGTAAAAGTCCACAACCTTCTACACTGTGGAAATTTGGAAGAAACCAGAAGACATTCCGAAGAACCAAGTAAAGAAAAATCAAGGAAAATGCAACAGGAAGCAAACCAGACAAAATCAGGCAATGACCCCTCTATATGGCCGCGGAACCGCGGCCAAACATGGCTTTTGGCCGTGGATCCGCGGCCATACAATACACGTGTCAGCGCAAAAAGTCGGGTGATGGCGGTGCGTTGACTAGGCTTCTTAGGGGAAAATTTGTAAATGCAGATATGTATCGAATGTAACCCTAGGGTTTCTATGATCTATAAATAGAAACCCTAATGCTCTTTTTGAGCATGCCTCTTCTTGTGCCTCATTTTATTTATCAAATTCAGAATTTCAATTCTTATAATGTTTGAAGAGTGCATCAAATAAAGTAAGTCCTTTTTCTTTTCCATGCCCTAGTTAAATTTTCTTTCCTGCCCTAGTATAGATTTTATTTATCTGCGCTAGTTATAATTTTAATTATTTGTCCTAGTTTAGATAATTAGGTTATTGAATTAAAATCATAAAAATGTCTCTTTTTATCAATTCCCTAATAAGTGAGTAGTTTCGCACTTGTTAGGGTTAGGAATAAGAGAGGTTTGAGAGATGAACATCTCTCACCCCTTTCTTGCCCATCACATATTAATTCATAGGACTCCATGAATACATACACACACCGCTCCCTACGGCATCCTACCCACGAGGTAACGGTGATACCGTAGTTTAAAAGACCGGTTGTGCATGTTTTCCATGGAGGTTGGGGTAAGAATTAAGAAAGGAGGGACAAGGACCTAGAGGAAGAAACATTGTTTCTTCCCGATCGTCCTAATCCCCTTTATTAATTATTACCATAACACCTAATAGATCTTAATTAGGGCATAGAAAGCAGTGAGACTTATTGAGTTTCCAAACTTAACCTAAACCTAACCCTAGAAAGATTTTAATCAAACTCATTTCAGTTTTTAGTGATAATCGATCCAACACCGTTTGGAATTAACTCGTTAGAACGAATTGAGAATACACAAAATCCCTGTGGACCGACCCGTACTCACCGGCTAGCTACCAAGCGACGCCGTTCTTGATTGCGGTAATTAATTCTTTGATTTCAAAATCTATCTTTTCAAAACGCATGCAAAGAATGATCAATCAGATACCGAACACCCAACTTCTCTACTAATCAGTCTCGCAAAGCCCGTTTGCGAAACTATTGCATTCGAGAAATAGCCCCAGTGAGTGGATCCGCTCCAGTGTTTCTGTCTTTATCTCTCTATATCTCAATTTCGCGGAGAAAGACTATTCCCCGAAAAGAGCAATACATGTCTTAGAATTTGTTTGGATATCTGATGGGACCCAGTTCACAAATGACTCCAAATCCAACAAACTTCTTAGACTGTATCAGCTATTGAATTTAATCAGTATCATGCACCATGCCTGCCTCAGTATCCCCTTGGACCACCCGTCCAACATACTGCCCCTCAAAAGAGGGAAAACTATAACTCTGACAGTCACTCTGTCATTCAGGTCACCTTGGAAGCCTAAAATGATAACCGCCTCCCAAAGGAGGCTGCCATTACCATATCCCTAGAACATCCACTTATATTCATAAACTGCTTCCCGACGTTTCTCCAAGATTGGATCAATATATAAACTTATTGCAACTAGTGCAAAAACAACTTCTGGTGCTGTACTTGACATTTCATGATTGACTCAATTGCCTCAGCAAGTGATATGCCAATCATGCAAATTCCTCTCTTCATCAGTCTAGAAGACATCTCTTTAGAGAGGGGTGACTCCATCACCTGCGGGTACACCACATCGCCAGGAGTCGTTCATTCTAAAACACTTTAGAATAATGTCAAAGTACCCAGATTGGGACACTTCCCAAATCTTGATCTAAAACCATAGATCTAGTCACTAGAATCCCTGATATTATATCCATATCCTATGTGGAGAAACAACTTTGTGACAACCACAGTATAACCGATCGTAGTATAGGAATTTCACTTCCTATCAAGTGTAGGTCATCCAAATACCTGGACATCACTCTCTACTACCTTCTTACCAGATCCATCTCCTATTCCGATGAAGTCAAAACCTATGACTGTCACATCAAAATAAATGATCCATTTCCGCTATACCTGCTTTAGTCTATTGATAGACATAAGTTACTTGCCCTCTATGCTTCCGCTGCTCCCACTGACTACAATAACCCTCTGGCAGAGTCATATACATGTGCACTTCCAAAGTTAGTTAAAACGACGTTATACTCATTCTCCTGCCGGGTCTTATAGTCTAGAACAACAGCAATGGCAAGTCTGGGTAAACAAGAACCTCCCTGTCATGGTCTCTGAGAAGACCGAAGTACCTCTCGGGTGCCTGAGATTACCCACCAAATCTGCGGAGTGGCTAATGGAATGTCGAATCCAATTGAATCTTTTGGTTCTACTAAATTTTCAGTAATCGTTTGCGGTTCTGGAATTACTTCCAGTTCTACCATACTCCCACTTATGTTTTCTGAAAAGAATCCATTTTTTACTACAACTGGCGGCGAGTAAAGAACAATATAACTATTGATCTTCCATATGGTAGAATGTTAACACTCGTCAATGCCCGGGATAACCCACAAACTGCCATTACTGAAATGTGCCTAGAGTTTGTCCAGAGTCTGGTTTTAAGCATAAGCCAGACAACTCTATATACCTTAACATCGTTAAGATATGAACCATTCTATATACAATATAGAAACATAGGCACTGATTTAATTGGAACCAGATTCAAATCATGCAGCTGTCTCCAGTGCATGTCAACTAAGTGGAATGAGGCCAGGAAGTATTACTCATCTAGGAGTGCATCCACATATGAGTAACCTGAAAGAGAAGAAAGTTCTCAAAACCATTACTTACAACGGAATACCTTACACAAGTATCTACATTTTCGATCACTTTGAAGAATCCAGATACTTGCAACACATGGTTCTCTACTTTATTCTTATACCTACAACTTCTCAAAATCCGGACCTTGTATTTCAACGAAATATTTGTCTAAAACTAGAGAAGTCATGAGTAATCAGAATATAGTACGGGTACCAACCCGTTTGTTCTAATGGACATCGGACAACATACAATACTTTGTACAAGTCCCCTGAGTTCATCAACTCAAACCCTATGCGTCGTAGGTTGAAAATAGTACTATGGTTAAGAAGAATTACACCGTTGTTGAATGCAACTTACCTAATCACCAATTGATATAGGTAAATGTCATAGACATAATATCAAAAAGTTATATCTCACTTTAAAAAATAAACGTACAGATATATCAGTTTGAAATTGGTGCATAACAATCAGACATTCAAAACCAAATATTTGCCATCAGGCAAAACCCATGTGATTTCCTCAAATATCACCAATTACAAAGAATTCCGATATAATGAAGATATAATCACCCAATTCCCAATATTTTACTCCCACTCACCATCTGTAACACTATACAAATGTGAGAATCAAACCTGGTAAATACATATCCTGGAGTTAGAATCCAATTGGGAAAGCAGTTTTCACTTAATATAGCACAGTGAAACTGAAACATGAAAATGTTTCGAAGGGGTAACCTGGTATTCCTAGTAACACCTCTTCCACTATCCTAATTCATGACCGTAACCGTATACTTACATGCCCTCACTCCAATCCCTTTATTATGTATTTACTTATTACCTTCTATACACCACCTTTAGGCTAATTGGTTTTCTTCCTTCCCTACCCTTCGACACCAGCCTAAGGTTTGGAAGAAGACTGTCCAATAAACGTAATAGGTGTACTCTCCTTATACTAGGAGCCCTCGCAACCTGAGAGAAAGTAAAGGGAAAAGACAACTGAATAATCCTATTCTATTTCTCCTGAACCGAAAACCATCCTCGAATCTAGAACAAGTTCCTTCGAGTTCGTATGTAACTATACGATGGTATATCCAATAAATGTGGATCTTCGTAGTGATATGGAATGTTCCGGAGAAAAGCAAAGGTGAACTAGGAGTGGCAGGGGTATACGCGGTTTTGTCGTGAATGATAGTAGTCGCAATTTCCTTTGCCCTTATTCTAAACCCTTTATATGTCTTTACTTATTATCTTCTGTACACCACACATAAGCTAATTGGTTTTCTTCCTTCCCCACCTTTCGGCACCTGCCTATGGTTTGGAAGAAGACTATCCAATAAGCGCAATAGGTGTACTCTCCTAATCCTAGGAGCTCTCGCAACCTGAAAAGGTAAGGGGAAAAGACAACCGAATAATCCTATTCAATCTCTCCAGAACCAGAATCCATCCTCGAATCTGGAACAAGTTCATTTGAGTTCGTTTGTAACTATACGATGGATTATCCAATAAATGTGGATCTTTGTAGTGATACGGGGTGTTCTGGAGAAATGCAAAGGTGATGTAGAAGTGGTAATGACATATGTGACTCCGTGACATTCCAAAAGCCAAAGTGTTTTAAGAAGGTTCGGTTAACTTGGTTCATGAGTTTTAGTATAGGGCCGGGCCATGGTCGCTGCCAAAGAGAGAGAGAGAGAAAAGAAACACTCAGTGTGCACTCTAACCTAGATCAGAATGGTTAATCACTTTGTCTAATCAGGATGGCTCCCACTGTTTCCTCGAACCCTCCTCCAAACCCAAAGGAGAATTAGTCGGGATCATCTAAAATCACCCAAGGAGTAAGCCTACTCATCAGTGGGAATTGGGATCCAACTATCATCGCATGATAACTTGATGGAAGCCACTCAAGTTACCACACTCCAGAAGGTATGCGCATGCCTGGCAAGTTTCCTGTATGTTTGAAACTCTCGATGTGATTTTTGCCCCAAGCAGCTTATGACCTTGACGGATGCCAACTAATCATAAGTTGCAAGTCAAGTTCTACCCGTCATTGTCTTGATTAATTTAGACCCACCCGTACTCGTCCTTGACGGATGCCAACAAGGTTGTACGACTGTCCTAGATTAATACAAATCCATGCTACAGAAAAGTAACTCATAGCTACCGCACACTATGCCTTGACGGAAGCCAACAAACATAGCATGAATACTAGGTGCTGCTTTTCTGAAATGACGGAGGGCTACAGCTGGTTTTTGGCGAAAAACCTTTAACGTAATGAACTTGATATCGTTGAAGGAATCCAAATGGTTTTACAAATATATATAGTGGCGAAAACTTTTGCTAAAGAGGTCACTCCCTTTGAAGGGATCTCGGCTCTTTCCTCATCGAATGAGGTGCATGATATTCCAAACTGAATACCACGATGCAAAGCAAAAGAATCGGCTATAGTGAAGTTATTACGATGACGCAAACTTATGCCCAAGGGGTCACTCCAGATGAAGGGATCTCGGCCCTTGCCTCGTCGAATGAGGTGCAGGATATTCCTAACCGAATACCACTGTGCAAAGCAAAAGAAAACGTCTGTAATGTCTGTTTTAAAAACTTGGTTCCAATAACATCATATATAGGTTTGTTTTATCCTTGCATTGATCAGAATCAAAGTAGTCCCATCAATTAATCACACCAGAAAAGAACGAAAATATAATGTAAGTATATGCCATCCGCATTCGCCACTGGGCTCCGTCATCACCCGTTAGGTTACTTAACTAACGACAGAGCGGGGGATGGACTAGCGCGGGTGCAAAACATATACAACATCTACTAGTATATATATAAATATATATAACAATCGTCCCAGGCATGATATAAAGCATCATCACAGAAAATAAAATAATATGTACAAGGGTGACATCGACCTCAACCCGGTCGTGCCCCAAACAAATAATATACAAACTGGCAGAGACAGCAGTCCACAAGTCGGACGCTCGCCCTACAATATCAAATGTACAAATAAAACTAAACTGTACTAACATTGCACCACTGGCTATCCACCACGACGATCCAGCCACAACACAGCACAACACAGAACATCAACGTGAATGTCACGTTCGCAAACCCGTCTAAAAGAACATATAGCAGTTAGACGGATTGTACCGCTCGAATGACATTCATGGTCGCAGATAGTAATGTATGTACTGTAAACATTTAAACAGTGTTAAAATATCGACTTCGAAACACCCCAAATTGCCCCTGAACAAAAGATAACACTATATCCAAACTGGGCAAAATAAACAATACCACTTAACCAATATTCCAGAGGCCAGAGCACACCTCAAAATTCAATCCCTAACCCCTATATAAAACCGGCCATACCGGTTTTTTGATCAATTTGGCCGGTCTATGTCAGGTGGATTGGGCTCGTATTTGGTGTGTGTTCTAGTAGTCACTCAAGTAGTCTTCTGCAATTGTTTAAAAAAATTTTGAAGAATCTGCAAATTCGACAGAAACTGGAATAAATTGGGTATTGTTTCGGAGTTGTTTCAGTTTCGATACTTTAACATTGTCTAAACTGCTAGCAATGGGGTTAAAGGGTTGGCTATGATACCATGTTGGGTTACGGCAGCGCCCCGACCATTAATCCGTGGCCAAATGCGGAACAAAATTTTTCTAAACTGGCGCTACCACAACCCGATGCCCGAATCTTCCCTAAACCTTAAACTAGCAAGCAATATATAAAGAGTTAGGAATGGTTATACCGAATGAACCAAGTCCTTCGGGTCTTCAACCACCATCCCAAGCTCCTAGTGGTCGCGGATCGAATTTGGTTGCCGGTCTTCCTCCATCTACGATGATCCACCCAAGGGAAACGGCGCAAGCTTCAGCCTCATTAAGCGAGACAACTGACGCTCCAAGGTTGCTAGCAATGGAGAGTGGAGGTGTAGGATTATCTCACTATAAATTTCTCTCATCACAAATGCTCAAAGAGCAACTCAAGAAGAAGAATGAGAGGTGAGGAAAACAATGGCATGAGCAACCATGGAAATAGCTAAGTCTTTCAAGAGAGAAGAGAATCATCAAGTGAATTCTCAATTCAAGAAAATCAGGCATGGCATGTAAGAAAATATATGGCCACAATAATTTCAACTATGAATATATCTCTTTATTTTTACAATAAACAAATGTGTGCCATACCTCTCTATATGCCAAGCCCATGCTCATGCCAACTCACCCTCCACCTCATTTCCTAAATTGATTTTCTAAAATGAAAATCAAATAATGAAGTGGCCATCTTTTAGAATCTATTCCGTATAAATACGGAATGTAACCCGGTACACGTATCGAAATACATATACGTGTATTCGTACAAAAATACGAATAGCCAAAAGAGAAAATGAATAGTGAACAATAATACTAGAATACATATATAAATTATTAAATCAAAACCTGATTTAATAATCCGGCTTAGTCCTAAGCCGCTAGTATTATCAACTGTCCGATTAAAGTCTGTGTAGCATGTACACATATTTAATCGGACACCTGTATGTACCAACATACGTCATCTACACCATATCGCCTGAACGGTGAAAACCCTCTGTGTGGGACTCTAAAGACTAGTCAATACGCTGGCAGTGGGTTTAACCACAAGCACGTCAGCGGCACTAGTTGTACGTAACGGCTACCCAGGTATTGAGCGAAAGGAAGGCCGACGATCAAACTCATTCGTACCCCTACTGAGCCTGACAGTGACAATCTCCGTACAGTGTGGTCTGTTCGTATAAGAGTATTGCATATCGAGTTTAGAGGAGGTGGATGAAGTCAGACCCCTAATAACGCGACATTTAGTGTCGGTTTGAAACTCATCACCACATGAGAAACTACTAATCCTAGATCAGTAATTCTCGACTACCTTGGCCAAGGATTTCTGGTGATGGCCACCTGTGCACTGCGCGACATCAACCCCCAATACCGAGAGAGACGAATCCCATCATCGATCCATTCACTGCCTCCATATAGCTCGGGACTGTACCAAACTAAAACTTGTTTGCATGACTCCTTTGAGCCGTGGTAGGGTAGTAATCAAAGCGCAATGGGAACTCACACGAGACAAATGATGATCTCAGGTCGACAGACTAAGCTGTACTCATGTCACCTGGGAACTACAATATGACAATAGTTATAATACCATCTAGCAGGTTCCCAGCGAGTCTGTCCAGTGTACTTATAACCCAATTAGCACTGTATACTATCTTAGGTGAACAAACTAACACCAATTGCTTGTTAGACCTGGCCACCTCCACTCGTCGGGGTCTCGATCAGTATACACTAGTCTACTCCGGAGTACTGATGCCCAGTCTCGATACTCCCACGACTAGGGACATTTAAGGATGTGCTTATAGACCACCGAGCACCCATGTATATGATCGCCATCATAAAGCTGGTAGTCAAGGAAGAATCTTATGGGCTCTATCAACATGTAATAGTGATCTGTAATACCACATGAAGCATGTACATGATGATAAAGACAAACCAGATAGCATACTATCATCTTAAGTAAGACTGTTCTACTCGTATAGGTCCTCCCTCAATCATCACAATCATGTTCCTGCGATTCAATAATTGACTTAAGGGCATATAGCCAACAGGATGACCCACAGAGGGGTGCTCAAGTTATCGGATTCCGTGAAGTGCTTGGTGGCCCATTCATTTTGTTGATTGGGGTTGTCTCACTTTCGGGATTGGCGAGTAACTTTCCGCACTCGTAGGGGTCTAGGTTTTTCATTGCATGGGCTATCCACACTACCAGGAACGTCGGGTCTCATTTATGGCTCAAATGAAACCCGAGGCTCGAAGATTATCCACTATTCCATGTTGCTTAATGCTGTTCTGTGATGTTACTTATATCATGCCTGGGACGAATGGTTATATATATATTTATATATATACTAGTAGATATTGTATATGTTTTTCATCCACGCTAGTCCTGCCCCCGCTCTGCCGTTAGTTAAGTAACATAACGGTGTATGACGGGGCCCCATGGCGAACGCGGATGGCATATACGTACATTGTATTTTCGTTATTTTCTGGTGTGATAGGAATTAATTGATGGGAAAGCATTGGTTTTGATTAATGCAAGAAAAAGAAACCTAAAAGATATTGTTGGAACAAATTTCGAAAAACTATAGTCATACTCTTTCACTTTGCATAGTAGTATTCGGTTAGGAATATCCAGCACCTCATACGAGGAGGCAAGAGGCTAGATCCCTTCACGGGGAGTGACCTCTTGAGCTACTGTAGATTACTCGGTTTTCTTCAAAACCACTAGTTTTCAAAAGTGGAGCCTGAACCACTCCTTTTCAAAACTACCCAGTTCCTTCAACGATATCAAGTTCATTACGTTAAAAGGTTTTTCGTCAAAAACCTAGCCGTAACCCTCCGTTGTTTCAGATAATTACTACTTAGTATTCATGCCGAGTTTGTTGATTATTCGTCAAGGCGTAGTGTACGGTAGCTAAGTAATGATTGTCTGTAGTATAGATAAATGCGATTGATTAAGACGATCGTGTGACTTTGTTGATCATTCGTCAAGGATCATGCGAGCGGGTCTAATGCAATCTTGGATAATGACGGGTTGAACTTGATTAGGACCTTTTGATTTGTTGATTATTCGTCAAGGTCACTTGGGTCCTAGGGGAAAAACCACATCGGGAGTTTCAAATATAGAGGAAACTTGCTAGTGTTGCATACCTTCTGGAGTGTGGTGACTAGAGTGGCTTCCATTTAGGTTATCACGCGATGATAGTTGGATCCCAATCCCACTGATGAGTAGGATTACTCTTGGGAGATAGTTTTCACTTCACAATTAGCTAACCTATTAGGTGTCTAGAAAAGTGTTAACGGGGCTACGCATCTGCGGAAACATGGTTTATTTTAATTAGGTTTGTACGAGAGCATGAGGAACCTCTCTCGGAGTACCAACACTCATCTGGCTGAACGGTTAGCGAACTTGTAAGGTGCGAATGATCCCGACTAGTTTTCCTTTTAAAGGTTTGAATGAAAATTTGAGAAAACAGTGGGAGCCATCCTGATTAGATAAACTAATAACCTTGTATGAGCGCACACTGAGTGTTTCTTTTCTCTCTCTACAGGTAGCAACCATTTCACGCCCTAATCAAGATAATAAAATGTTTGATTTGACCGAACCAGCTTATTACACCGGGCCGGGGAACATCGGTTCAGCTCTAACTTATGACAACTGTCATGAGTATAGGCATGGAAAGGAGGACTGTAAGGAATTTCAGATGACCCTATTGAAGGAGAAGCATTTTAATGCATATTCTTCAGGTGTATTTGTTATTGAAAACTGTTTTTCGGTCAACCCTACCTCCTGGTGTAACATTTCAGAAATATAAAATATTATTTTTGGAATTTAAATAATAAAATAATAAATTTTATGAATATTATAAAAGTATGGAAAGTAGTTTTAATGGAATGGTATAATTATATACATATAATTTGGAAAATAATTGGAATATTAATATGAATTATTAATTATGAAGGCATTTATTGGATTTGGGCATTTTATAAATTAGCATACAATTATTTATATACAAGTTTATGTTAAACTTGATTAGTATTTCACTAATTATGTGTTTAAACCAATCTTGTTTTTGTTAACCATGTGTTAAAGTGCCATGACACATTTTATTGTATTTTATGTATGGTTGCATTTTTACTTTTGTTTTTAAATTTTTTTAAAAAGGAAAAATGAGAAAAGGAAAAAAGGAAAGGTATAATAATGACGAGGAGGATAAGAGTGCATGGTTGTGTGAGAGAGGGAGAGAGGGGAAGATTTACAACCATCTTCCCTCTTCTTCATTTCTTCATCTTCTTTCTCTTCTTCTCCTCCTCCTCCATTTTCTTTAACTCCTCCACCATCCTTTCTACCACCATACAACCCTCCCAAAATATTATCAGAATCCCATATTCCCTTCACAAATAATATTCCTCACATCACTACAAGTATCATAGTGGGATCAATTTTTAGTCTTGAGTTCATTTGGCCATCTTAGAATTTTCTTGAGTTGCACTTTTAAGATAATCCTCTCACTTTTAGTTAAGTGTTTAAGTTTCCTAATCTTCTACAATAGTTTAGAGTTTAAAAGTTAATATTTAGTGAACTTAGATAATTCCAGGATGAGAATTAGTGGATAAAACTTGTAGTAGAGGTTAGTGGAGATTTAGTAAGTGTCTGTTGGCCTAGTAGTGGTGGTAGCCTTGATTAAAATGAGTTTAGAATGTTCAAAGACGAACTTAGAAATTTTCGATATCGGTTTTTCATTGACTTTTGATGTTCAAATGGAATCTGGGATGACTCTATAACTCTGAAAATTTTATAGCAGATACAATGAGATATGCAGACCACTAGGAAGCTACCCTAGAAACCCGAGCCCAAGCCTTCATCTTTTGGCCGCCGTTTTATTCGATTTGGCCGCAATTTGCGGTCCAATTTTGGAGTTAGGGGTCTGAAACTTGGTTTGTAGCTCACTTTTTATATAACTAGACTTGCCTTGTATGCAAAAAGTCTAATTTTATATTAATAAAAATGTAGAGTCATTTTACATGATCTCTGGCGATGTTTTATGATATTTGAAACTTGGTTTTTGATATTTGAGTTTTGACTCGGTCTTTTGATGCTCGTACGTCAACGTCGGGAGTTGTTTAGTTGTTCTCGCATGTGTGGACCATAGGTTCTAACCTATTTGTGTTTCTCTTGCCGTATCGATTTTCGGATTTGATTTTGATTTCGATACGATATGATTTGATTTGTAGGTACATTCGTGTGGGTTTCCGGGGCGACGAAGGAGAGTAGGGAATTCATCGACTTCGGTTGGAGCGAGGATAGTAGGTGAGTAGATGTATATCTACGGGGGAAGTCGGGTGGATGGCGTTTAGCACCCCCACAACCGTAGTATTAGGGTATTAGGTTTATAGTTATATATATAAATGTCACGACCCGAAATAGCACATGACTGGCACTGGAATCATGTGAAGTCTATAGGACCCCACCTAATTCAAGTAAGCCAAAAGCCCAGAAATCTAAACCATTTTAAATAAGAAGTGAAGGAAAACTTGTTTAAAGCAAGTGGTTTAAATAAAATAAATGGCATTAAACATTTAAAAACAACACCATATTTTCCCGAAAATATTCGGCAGAGTCTCCTTTATAAAAACTGGCCCCAAATGGGTACAAACATGAATAATATATATAATGAATAAAGGCATCCCCAAGCGGAAGCTTGCACTTCCCCAATTGGCGGACACAACCACGCAAGCAATATAATATATAACACCGAAGGGCGAGGATCAAAATTCAGAAGAAAACCAATATCATCAAGGAAACCAGAAAACCATAATAATACAAGCGCGCGACTTTATGGTCGAAAGAATAAACACTGGTCTTCTAAGTCTGTCAAATATACAAATCTGGTTGATGGAGATTACTAGATACAACTGTAATAAATAAAAGTACAATGGTGGTCAAGATGCAAGTGAACTCACCTACCAAAGCAATCACCCGGAAAGAAGCAGTGTGCCAGCAAGCCGCAACGAAATCTGTACGGCCAAACCTGCAAGAAACTGTGGCACAACGGGGGTGAGTTGCCAACTCGTGAGTAGAAAACATCATCAAGAAGAAATCGCATGTATGACTCTATTCTAGGTCATACGATAATATCCTCATAATATATATAACCTGAAGCATCTAATAATGGAAAGGGTAATTATCTAACATAAGTGAAATACCAAGTGCTCGTGTCCGTGCTTCAGGTAGAAACTGTAACGTTTTCAAAATAATAAAATATGATTTTTAGGAAATTTTATAATTTAATATTATTTTAATGAATATTTTAATATTCTGGTATAATTAAATACAAATAAATGGGGAAAAATTATGGAAAATTCTAAAATAAGGTATTTTATGGAATTATGCCATTTTAAAGTTTTTAAGATTAGTTATATGCTAATTTAGTGCTAATCGCGATTAAGAATCGCTAATTGGATTTTTAGCTTTTTTGTGCAAAAATGTGCACATATCATTTTCCACACTTGTTACACTTGTGTTACATTTCCATTGCCATGGTTGTTCTTTTGGGTTCACTATTGGAGTGAGAAGGAAAAGAAAAGAAAAGAAAAAAAGTAAGTGATGATGAGAGAGAATGCCTAGGTCAACCTCTTTTGACCCATGCCCCCCCATCATTTCCCGTCTCATTTTCTCTCCCCTCTCCCATGAGCTGCTGCTGCTCTCTCTCCCTCTCTCTCCCTCTTCACAAAAACCCTAGATCCACCTTGAAAACAAAGCCAAAACCCCATTCCCACTTCACAAAACTTACTCCCAAGCTCACTAGCTACACATTGAACCTAGCAAGATTGGATTTGGAGGACTTTGAGCAACTCAAGAATTTTCTTGAGTTGCCAAAGAAGGTAATTTCTGCACCTATTAGAGTAGTATCTCATTCTTGTGCATCAATTCTATTTTCATATCGATATTGTGTCGTTTTGTGGACTTTGGAGAATTCAAGTTAGGGTTTAGGGTAAAACTGAAATCAAAGATGGAATTGAGGATTGTGGTGACCTTAGAATCCCTTGTGTGATGCTAATTTGGACCCAAACCTGAACTTGAAACCAGAATACTGAATTACGGAATCGATATCGGGGAAAACGGTAAATCTGGAAGTGTTTTGTGGAATCTGCTATCACCCCGAGGCCCCAAAAATGAAACCGAGTTGACAGTGAGATGTGCAGGCACCATAGAACCACCACACCAAACCCTAGCCCCCAACTCAACAGTGAGGCCGCCAATTTTTCCCTTCTGGCCACAATTTGCGGCCAGAGCAGGGGGGATCTGTCTCGAATTTTGTGCATGACCCCATTTCCTCTTTTCTTGACCCTGGGTATGTCTAGTTTTGACTGATTCCATTTAGGGTAAAATCTGGGTTGATTTTCGTATGTTCGTGCATGGTTTACGACTTGATTTAGCATGGATTTTGGTATTTGGTGATTCATTCCTGTCGGGTGGCGTTTGGACGTCAACGACAAGTGGATATTGAACGTGTTTACATGCGAGTCGATAGGTTTTTACCTATGCGGGTAGCGTGTGCTATTTTGGTTTCCTATGTGATTTTCATGTGCTTTAGCGTTGTGATATACTTGTAGGTACCCTACGAGATGTTGAGGCAAAGAAGATGAAGATGGCGACATCGGCACCGATACACGAAAAGCAAGGTGAGTAGATTATATCTACAGGGGGAAGTCGGGTGGATGGCGTATAGCACCCCCGCAGTCCGTAGTTGTTATATTATATATGATAGTTAGGTGTATTATGGATAGTGTAGGGTTAGAAGTGACTAGTGTAGTTCATAGTCGCGAACCCTAGAATAGAATTACACCTACACGCACACCCTTGCATATTCCTTATACTTGCACTGTGTTGATGATATTGGATGACTTTGGAGATGAGTCGATGATGTTGGGCCTTGTGCCGCGAGATCGGTGACTTGATGCGATTCGTATTTGGGATACGATACGTGATCTTTAGCGGGCCTTGGGACGTGTGCTTGCACACGCAGTATATTGATGGTATCAGTTGTACTAGACTTAGATCAGTACCCCAGATTATGTGATATGATGTTAGTGATACCTGAGATGTGATGAGATAGTGTGATATTGACCCGTACCCAGCTATTGGGATGCCGTACGATGATTTACCGTACGAGCCTATATTGATGATAGATCCGCGCTCATGACTCGAGGATGTCTTACGATATACTGTATCGTACGCGATATTATTGAGGCGGGATCACCGACTAGTATATCTATATATATCGACTCAGATTTAGGTGGTTTCCATACCCCTCCCGATTTACTTGATACTTAGATCTGTAGTTTGCATAGTAGATTCTTCACTGTGGTGTTGATTAATTGATTTCCGCATATTCATGCTATTCGCACTGATTGCATATGTTTATATGCGCATACTATTATTCCATGCTGCAGGATATATTGTTACTTGCATTTCACTTATATTGTCACATTCATCTTGCTTTCTGATTTGCGCATTGAGATAGTTTGTTTCTATGATATTTCTGGTTTTGAGAGAGGGCTGACCCGGACTGACGGATGCCCGATATATTGAGAGAGGGCTGACCCGGACTGACGGATGCCCGATATATTGAGAGATGGCTGACCCGGACTGACGGATGCCCGATATATTGAGAGATGGCTGACCCGGACTGACGGATGCCCGATATATTGAGAGAGGGCTGACCCGGACTGACGGATGCCCGATATATTGAGAGAAGGCTGACCCGGACTGACGGATGCCCGATATATATTGAGAGTGGGCTGACCCGGACTGACGGATGCCCGGTATGTGAGGATTTACGTGCCGATGCTAGGCACAGGTTTTCATGATGTTTTCGAGTGTCGATGCTAGGCACTCAGGTTCCATGCTTTTGGTTATATCCTCATATTTTCCATGCATATGCTTTATGACATTTACATGCATGATACTTATTGTTATTGGGTGACGGGTGGACGGGTTCCACGTTTTTACAGACATGGATCATATACAGACTGGATTTACACTGATCATACTTCATTTGTGTATATAATAGGGTATGAGGGCGCTGTTATATATACCCTTACACCAATATTAGTGGTATGGGACGCTAATATATGTGTATTGATATCCTTTTGATACTTCATCATATTTACTTCATGCAGACATACCTTACACTGATGACATGTTATTACCTGAGTACTTGGCACTACATACATGCTTAGATGTTACGTTGCCACTTTATCATGCTTCAGACGTACTCTTGTGGTTTATATTACTGATTGTTGACTTAGGTTTATGTCTTGCATTCGGTTTCTACTTGCAGATATTTCTATTCACGAGTTGGCAACTCACCCCCGTTGTGCCACAGTTCTTGCAGGTTTTGCCGTACAGGTTCCGTAGCGGCATTTCTGGCACACTGCTTCTTTAAGGGTGACTTGCTTGGATAGGTGGGTTCTTTTGCATCAAGAGCCACCATTGTACTTATATTATTCATTGTATCTAGAATTTCCATCAACCAAAACTTGTATATTGTTTCAGACTTAGAAAACAGTGTTGTATTATTTCGACCTTAGAGTCGCGCTTGTAGTATTACGGTTTTCTGGCTGTTTTGAGTTTCTTTTTGGATTTTGATCCTCGCCCTTTGGCGTTGTATATTATTATTGCTTGCGTGGTTGTGACCGTCGATTGACGAAGAGCTAGCTCCCGCTTGGGGATGCCTTTTATCATTTCTTATATTATTCTTGTTGTACCCCGTTCGGGGCCAGTTTTTACAAAGGAAACTCTGCCGAAATTTTCAGGAAAGGTTACACATTTTAAAAATACACATTCGGCTTAGTTATTTAAAAACTTTGATTTTCGAAACATGATTTCCTTACTTTTCAAAACTAGTTTTCCTTATTTACTCTTTAAATGGTTTTAGATTGCTGGGCTTTTAGCTTACTTGGATCAGATGGGGTCCTATAGACTTCATATGGTTCAAGGGCCAGTCACGTGCTCTTTCGGGTCGTGACAAAGTTGGTATCAGAGAGCTAGGTTGACCTTGGTTCGAGTCTGAGTTTGACTATGTGGAGCCTAGGGCGTTATTTATATACGGAACTTAGGCTTGACCTTACGGAACTTAGACTTAGTCGAGGGGGTATTAGACCCGAACTTTCGTCGTGTAGGATGACCCTTGGTTGATGGGATAGGTGACTAAAGTAGAGTGACGTACCGTGGGTATGTTCCGCGGCATACTTACGACACGCCACTCCGCTTAAGAAACCTTAGGTTGTACATTTCCTTGCACAGTATTATATTTCTTCCTATGATCTACCTTCATCGATACTGGTTATGGTTTTGCTGCCGCGATTGCACGGGCAGAGTGAGCTACGGCTCGAGTTGCGTCAACATGAGCTCATCGTGGACGAGGGCTGACCGGGGCGAGATTCCAGAGACATACGGTTGCATTGAGGCTTCGTATTTTGTGTTTTCGCGCCATGAGCATTGGATTGATCGCTTTTGCGAGATTTCTCGGATGTACCGGTCGGTACCAGAGGATTGAGCCACTGATAGAGGCCAGCCATGATGTGATGACCGTTGATATATCGCTTATTCAGGACGATTGAGGCGCTGTTTAGCGTATAGACGAATGAGCCAGTTGCTGCTGCGAATGATGAGATATCGCCCAGATGATTGGAGCTACTGCAGCATGAGCATATACTTAGATATATGACGGTGAGTCGCTAGTCACCGAGGATTAATGACTAGGACCTATGGTTCGTTCGCTTACCCCGATGCGAGGTCATCAGGTAGATTGATTCCAGCTAGAGACGACTTCACGCAGGTTCGTTGAGAGTCGATTGAGACGATCGAATGTCAGGAACCCATTTTCCAAGTTTAAAGTATTCGGAAAGACATGCAAGCGATTCTATGGACCCTCTAGAAGAATGAAACCCTAACTCGACTTAATGACCGTGTGAAAGCCTTTGAACCTTAGGGTTTGCGGCAGTTCCTCGGCGCCATTAGTGAGGCTTGGGTTTGCCCTTCTACGGCTGGACCACCGATGCTGTGGTATGTACTCGATACTATTAAACTGTACCCGAGATGTTGAGCTCTTGGGGGATTGTGAGGTTCTGACGAGTCGATCGGACGATTCGACATCATTCGGATATCATGTAATGGGACACTGCTTGGGAGACTCCAGATACGAGCGTAGCCGTTGGAGCGCAGTCTGTGTAGCCATGATGAGGTGAGTCCGAATCAGTCGATATTGAAGCAGAGTAGAGTAAAGAGATCGCACGAGATTTTGACGAGATGACGTTCCACTCCCCTGACATCAGAGATGTGATATGCACGCTGAGGACGTGTTCGGCTAGATATCTCCTACTGAGTGATGAAGATACCGAGTTCGTGATTTCGAGTCCGTGTTAGAGACTTCGGATGGACCGTAGCCGAGGACATTGCAGTGCGCAGATAAAGACGCGACGTCGAATGGTCGATGATACAGACAAGCGGGACAAGAAGTTCGTGCGAGAGGCAGACGAGTTGTTACTACACCCCGTTAAGATTAAAGGCCGGACATGCATACAGAGGCGCAGAGATGCGACCAGCTTCCGAGGAGATGTTGTACTAAGGGTGCAGATGTTCAGAAAGCGAGGAAAGATTACGCCAGAGTACCAGCCTCCATACAGTTTGGCTTAGGCAAGATCAGAAGAGACCTTGAGTAGGATTCCTTCCAGTACACTGCTGCAATAAGAGTTGCACCCAGGATCGGATGTGTGATGGGTATTCAGAGGACCCGAGGTCGGCGCCACAGATGTGCTGCTTTACGAGCGGTCGTGAGGATTGACCGAGAGATGACCAGGGAAGTGCCAGAACGGAATCGTTCCTATCAGCACACCTGACCGGGCCGATGAGCCGATGGATTGCGAGATTGGTAATCCACAGGAAAGATAAGGAACCAGAGGCAGAGGACGCCAGCTGCGAGCAAGAGGCAAGTAGATATCTTGCGCCGCTAGAATCGGATGTTCCGGTACCTTCTCGACCCTGAAGAAGGATATACCGATGACGGTATTTATGATTTGTGATTTTGTGATTTGATTATCACGTATCCGTCGCTTTGGATTTCGGTATTTTGAGCGATCTATTCGCATGATTTAGTCTTGATGACTGAGTTTCATGATATTTGATTTATTGCACCATGGTTGCACTTACTGGGTATTTATACCTTGCACATAGTTATTACTCTTGAGGTGTTGATTGCGATTTCATGCCTATTTTATGCCGGTTGATTTGATGTTGTGCATATGTTACGCACACGATTTGATTTTTGCACTCGGTATAGCTTATATGTGCTTGTAGTGCATTGATATGTGTTTTATGCACGCAGCTGCACACGTTGATGATTTTCTTTATATCTGGGTACACTTAGTGTTGCTGCTTACGCATTTGAGTTATTGCTGGTATTTGTGCATGTCAGATGCACAAGTTCTATACTTCGTGCGTTTGTCGCACCAGTTTTATGTTTCTTGCGTTTATCGCATCAGATTTATATTTCGTGCCTTTGTTGCACCGGATTTATATTTTGTGCATTTCGGTTGCACCTGACTTCGATTTGATGCCTTTCGGTATGTCGATTTTGATTGTGATATTGATGTGGATTCTTGCACTCCGTGCTTTTGACTGTACTTACGCATGTTCGGCGTTGCTATTGGATTTTGTGATTCCATGCATGTTGAGTGCGCAGGGTCTAGATTTTCATTCGTGCACGATGGATGCACCGATTTGGATTTTCGCGCATGTTGGACGCAGGCATTGAGATAAGATTTTGGTGCATACCCGATGCACTAAATCGAGATTCTTCGTGCATGTCAGATGCACCTGTTTTGGCTGTCAGGCACACACGTTGCCTATGACAGATGTTTCGTGCACACCCGTTGCACCTAGATGTTGTTTTGTGCACCTGTATGGCACATATATGGATATTTGTTTTCATACTGAGCAGGACTAGTCAGAGGACAGTACCTGGATATATTTTGCATGCATTGATAGTTCGAAGGGATTTCCAAGAGCGAGCTATGGTCTCGATATATATATACCTACGTGTCCGATATGACACGAAACGTTTAAAAACAGGAAACCCTTCTAAATTGTTTTCAAAACGGCGGAACGTACCTATTAAACAAAGAATATATATATACGTATATAGTTATTTTCTTGTGAAAAACGTCCGCCACTGTGCAGTGTTACGCGCATCGCACAGCGACTTAAAAAGATTTGGCATGCATTAACATCAGCTATTCACATGTATAGATTGGATGTCTACATGTATAGTCCTGATTTATATCATATTGATTTTGTATTGGATTTGACATTTGTGTCTTTACCATGACTCCGATGATTGCGGACGCTTGATGGAGTGTTGCTTTTGAGTTATCTGCTCAGTACTCATGCGCATGCATTGCGCTATGATGTTTTATGTATAGACGATTTCGGAGCCCCGATGACTTGGAATTTGTAATGAAATATTTTAGCATTTGGGGGTTTAAATTTAAATTCGGGGACCGAATTTCTTTAAGGGGGTAGATTGTAACGTTTTCAAAATAATAAAATATGATTTTTGGGAAATTTTATAATTTAATATTATTTTAATGAATATTTTAATATTCTGGTATAATTAAATACAAATAAATGGGGAAAAATTATGGAAAATTCTAAAATAAGGTATTTCATGGAATTATACCATTTTAAAGTTTTTAAGATTAGTTATATGCTAATTTAGTGCTAATCGCGATTAAGAATCGCTAATTGGATTTTTAGCTTTTTTGTGCAAAAATGTGCACATATCATTTTCCACACTTGTTACACTTGTGTTACATTTCCATTGCCATGGTTTTTCTTTTGGGTTCACTATTGGAGTGAGAAGGAAAAGAAAAGAAAAGAAAAAAAGTAAGTGATGATGAGAGAGAATGCCTAGGTCAACCTCTTTTGACCCATGCCCCCCATCATTTCCCTTCTCATTTTCTCTCTCTTCTCCCATGAGCTGCTGCTGCTCTCTCTCCCTCTCTCTCCATCTTCACAAAAACCCTAGATCCACCTTGAAAACAAAGCTAAAACCCCATTCCCACTTCACAAAACTTACTCCCAAGCTCATTAGCTACACATTGAACCTAGCAAGATTGGATTTGGAGGACTTTGAGCAACTCAAGAATTTTCTTGAGTTGCCAAAGGAGGTAATTTCTGCACCTATTAGAGTAGTATCTCATTCTTGTGCATCAATTCTAGTTTCATATCGATATTGTGTCGTTTTGTGGACTTTGGAGAATTCAAGTTAGGGTTTAGGGTAAAACTGAAATCAAAGATGGAATTGAGGATTGTGGTGGCCTTAGAATCCCTTGTGTGATGCTAATTTGGACCCAAACCTGAACTTGAAACCAGAATACGGAATTACGGAATCGATATCGGGGAAAACGGTAAATCTGGAAGTGTTTTGTGGAATCTGCTATCACCCCGAGACCCCAAAAATGAAACTGAGTTGACAGTGAGATGTGCAGGCACCATAGAACCACCACACCAAACCCTAGCCCCCAACTCAACAGTGAGGCATCCAATTTTTTCCTTCTGGCCGCAATTTGCGGCCAGAGCAGGGGGGATCTGTCTCGAATTTTGTGCATGGCCCCATTTCCTCTTTTCTTGACCCTGGGTATGTCTAGTTTTGACTGATTCCATCTAGAGTAAAATCTGGGTTGATTTTCCTATGTTGGTGCATGGTTTACGACTTGATTTAGCATGGATTTTGGTATTTGGTGATTCATTCCTGTCGGGTGGCGTTTGGAAGTCAACGACAAGTGGATATTGAACGTGTTTACATGCGAGTCGATAGGTTTTTACCTATGCGGGTAGCGTGTGCTATTTTGGTTTCCGATGTGATTTTTATGTGCTTTAGCGTTGTGATATACTTGTAGGTACCCTACGAGATGTTGAGGCAAAGAAGATGAAGATGGGGACATCGGCACCGATACACGAAAAGCAAGGTGAGTAGATTATATCTATAGGGGGAAGTCGGGTGGATGGCGTATAGCACCCCCGCAGTCCGTAGTTGTTATATTATATATGATAGTTAGGTGTATTATGGATAGTGTAGGGTTAGAAGTGACTAGTGTAGTTCATAGTCGCGAACCCTAGAATAGAATTACACCTACACGCACACCCTTGCATATTCCTTATACTTGCACTGTGTTGATGATATTGGATGACTTTGGAGATGAGTCGATGATGTTGGGCCTTGTACCGCGAGATCGGTGACTTGATGTGATTCGTATTTGGGATACGATACGTGATCTTTAGAGGGCCTTGGGACGTGTGCTTGCACACGCAGTATATTGATGGTATCAGTTGTACTAGACTTAGATCAGTACCCCAGATTATGTGATATGATGTTAGTGATACCTGAGATGTGATGAGATAGTGTGATATTGACCCGTACCCAGCTATTGGGATGCCGTACGATGATTTACCGTACGAGCCTATATTGAAGATAGATCCGCGCTCATGACTCGAGGATGTCTTACGATATACTGTATCGTACGCGATATTATTGAGGCGGGATCACCGACTAGTATATCTATATATATCGACTCAGATTTAGGTGGTTTCCATACCCCTCCCGATTTACTTGATACTTAGATCTGTAGTTTGCATAGTAGATTCTTCACTGTGGTGTTGATTAATTGATTTCCGCATATTCATGCTATTCGCATTGCTTGCATATGTTTATATGCGCATACTATTATTCCATGCTGCAGGATATATTGTTACTTGCATTTCACTTATATTGTCACATTCATCTTGCTTTCTGATTTGCGCATTGAGATAGTCTGTTTCTATGATATTTCTGGTTTTGAGAGAGGGCTGACCCGGACTGACGGATGCCCGATATATTGAGAGAGGGCTGACCCGGACTGACGGATGCCCGATATATTGAGAGAGGGCTGACCCGGACTGACGGATGCCCGATATATTGAGAGAGGGCTGACCCGGACTGACGGATGCCCGATATATATTGAGAGTGGGTTGACCCGGACTGACGGATGCCCGGTATGTGAGGATTTACGTGCCGATGCTAGGCACAGGTTTTCATGATGTTTTCGAGTGTCGATGCTAGGCACTCAGGTTCCATGCTTTTGGTTATATCCTCATATTTTCCA
Source organism: Agapanthus africanus (assembly GCA_030015575.1). Lineage (NCBI taxonomy): Eukaryota > Viridiplantae > Streptophyta > Magnoliopsida > Asparagales > Amaryllidaceae > Agapanthus > Agapanthus africanus. The sequence goes on from JASDDO010000016.1 coordinate 136,116,730, forward strand.
TGCATATGCTTTATGACATTTACATGCATGATACTTATTGTCATTGGGTGACGGGTGGACGGGTTCCACGTTTTTACAGACATGGATCATATACAGACTGGATTTACACTGATCATACTTCATTTGTATATATAACAGGGTATGAGGGCGCTGTTATATATACCCTTACACCAATATTTGTGGTATGGGACGCTAATATATGTGTATTGATATCCTTTTGATACTTCATCATATTTACTTCATGCAGACATACCTTACACTGATGACATGTTATTACCTGAGTTCTTGGCACTACATACATGCTTAGATGTTACGTTGCCACTTTATCATGCTTCAGACGTACTCTTGTGGTTTATATTACTGATTGTTGACCTAGGTTTATGTCTTGCATTCGGTTTCTGCTTGTAGATATTTCTATTCACGAGTTGGCAACTCACCCCCGTTGTGCCACAGTTCTTGCAGGTTTTGCCGTACAGGTTCCGTAGCGGCATTTCTGGCACACTGCTTCTTTAAGGGTGAGTTGCTTGGATATGTGGGTTCTTTTGCATCAAGAGCCACCATTGTACTTATATTATTCATTGTATCTAGAATTTCCATCAACCAAAACTTGTATATTGTTTCAGACTTAGAAAACAGTGTTGTATTATTTCGACCTTAGAGTCGCGCTTGTAGTATTACGGTTTTCTGGCTGTTTTGAGTTTCTTTTTGGATTTTGATCCTCGCCCTTTGGCGTTGTATATTATTATTGCTTGCGTGGTTGTGACCGTCGATTGACGAAGAGCTAGCTCCCGCTTGGGGATGCCTTTTATCATTTCTTATATTATTCTTGTTGTACCCCGTTCGGGGCCAGTTTTTACAAAGGAAACTCTGCCGAAATTTTCAGGAAATGTTACACATTTTAAAAATACACATTCGGCTTAGTTATTTAAAAACTTTGATTTTCGAAACATGATTTCCTTACTTTTCAAAACTAGTTTTCCTTATTTATTCTTTAAATGGTTTTAGAATGCTGGGCTTTTGGCTTACTTGGATCAGATGGGGTCCTATAGACTTCATATGGTTCAAGGGCCAGTCACGTGCTCTTTCGGGTCGTGACAGAAACATACCACATAAATGATGTATGCATGCATGAAAACAGAATACATCTAAAATGATAAAACTGTTTTCATATCTCAGTGAGATTTTTGTATAAAAACCGATATATCATCAATGAAATCAACAGAGAATCTGTGTCAAGCATCGACACAAAAATATATATCCCAATATCTCAATATCTAGGGCTCCGGCAATCCGGACTGGCCCCTATCATAAAATATCAATGTCTCAATATCTCAGGCTCCGGCAATCCGGACTGGCCTATAATATCAAATCTCACAACTACGTCGGTATCCTCCGGATATCCGCCGCGTCACAAATAACCGGTCGGTAGTGCTCCCCTGTCGGGCTCAACGCCATCATCTGCGACCACCTTACCCCAGGGTACCGCACCGGGTCCACCATGCACCCACAAACGGTTCATCCTCCTCCTCGAATCGGGTGTATGATACTGCTCAAGAGCCGAGAAAACTCATGGTGGACACCTCTAACATCATATCATGAGAAAATCGCAATTTTCTATCTTTTAGAAATGAAAATGAGTTTATAAAATCCTTGCGGTTTCTCATGGTGGACACCTCTCACATCATATCACGAGAAAACCGCAATTTTCTATCTTTTAGAAATGAAAATGAGTTTATAAAATCCTTGCGGTTTCTCCAAATCCAGAAATCTCATGGAAAATCCGAAATCCAATTCTCGAGAGTAAATAAACAGTGAATTACCGGCATAAAGCCCCATAATATTGCATGACAAATGAACGTATAAATGCATGAAGTATCTCAGTAATAAATGCAATATCTAAACTAGCATATAAAAGCAAGCGTTCTAGTACTATGTCGAAACTACCATTTAGCAATTTATACCAATGAAGTAGTGTTTCTAATGTGTACGTGTGATAGGAATTACCGATGATGATGTGTGTGAGCCGGCAAGCAAGTGTTCGTAGACATACGCATCATCGGTAATGGTGCTGGTATCCTGACAATATGGGATCATAATAACAAACGAAATCACAATATAAGCATGCATGCGATAAGAACAACATGAATATATGGAAAAGATGTAGTAACCGCAACATATATGGATATACATAGATACACGAGTCATATAGTTTTGGCATTTGAAATAGCACGAATCGTGGTTTTTAAAAAATAGGGGCTACTGTGTTTTTAAGAAAAGGTACGTCCTTTGAAAATCCGTGTTATCCCCCTGGTTGTCTTTTGAAAAGACTCACGATTCGTTAGTTTCTGAAAATAAGTATGACTTGAGCTCAGTCTAACTTCTACCAAATAAACTACAGGACTAAACTAAGAGACTAGTCAAAAAGGGTAAGGAAATCCACCTAAGTCCGAATCGATATATCTAGTAGTTGGTGATCCCGCCTCAATAGCGTCACGTACGATAATATATATATATATATATATATATATATATATATATATATATATATACACGACATCCTCTAATCAAGAGTGCGGATCAATCATCATGTTTATACTTCGTACGGTAAAATCCATCGTACGACATCCCAATTCGGGGTACGGGCCAAATATCACATTTATCTCATGATTTATCTGGTATCATTATCGTCATATCCTGAATTAGGGATACTGATCTAAAGTCTAGTACTTTCCGATACCATCAACATATATCTGCGTGTGTATGAAACACATCGCCCAATGATCCACTCATATATCATGTCGTATAATATAACACAACCCAATTCACATCACCGATCTCACGGCATCATGCCCAATCACATCGACCCATCTCCAAGTATCATATACTATCTTCATCGACCGTGTATATGTATATGTATATATATCAACACACACACACATATATATACATATATCATATGTTAGTTATGTATATGCCCTAGAGGCCATTGTTGTACATATGATGTATATTATAGTGGATGCTTGGATATATATAGAGAGGACTTTCTTGCTCGACATGATAGTATGCTATCTGGTTGCACTTTGTCTTAACATGTAGACTTGTATTGGGTTACTGTCTTCTCTCACATGTTGATAAAGCCCTTAGGATATGTACTTGACTGCTAGGACTATGATGGAGATCATACTAGTGGGGCCAATGGTAGTCCACAAGCACATCCTATAACTGTTCCTAGTCGAGGGTGTATCGAGAGAGGGCATCGATAATCCAGAGTAGATTCGTGTATACGTATCTTAACCCATATGATGGGCGATGGATGATCCCACATCCATTGGTGTTATGACATCAAGGATAGTATACGGGTGCTCAGTGGAGACTTGGCACACTGAACGGACTCGCCGAGAACTCCTTGTTGGTATTATACCTAACGTCAGATAGTAGTTCTCTGGTGACACTGGTACAAGTTAGTCTGTAGACCCGAGATCGTCATAGAGTCTTGTGTGATTCCCACTGTGCTTTGATTTACACCTTACCACGTTCAAGAGGACGTGCAAAACGGTGGCTTTTGGGTACAGTCCCGAATCACATGGAGGCAATGAGCGATAGGAGGGGTTTTGTCTCTCTCGGTATTAGGGGTTGATGTTGCGCTGTGCTCGATTGGCCATAACTGGAAATCCCTGGCCAGGGTTGCTGAGATTTACTGGTAAGTGTTATCAGTAGTTTCTCGAACCGTTATGGACCTCACATCGGCACGACTTATCGGTTACTGGGGTCTTACGTTTACCACCCCTAGACTGGATATGCGACGTATCAGACGAAGAGACCGGACTGTACGGTAGTGTTACTGACAGGCTTTACAAGAGTTAGAGCAGACTTGCTTGTTGATCTTCTGATCGCTCAATACCCGGGTGGCCGTTATGTTTAGCTGACCGCTTGCGGCTTGTTGGTGTGTTATATGATCATCACCTATTGCCGGCGTATTGACGAGTCTTTAGAGTCCTGCATAGAGGTTTCCAGGCTCAAGCAAAACGGAGTAGGAGCACATATGTGATATGTGCGGGATCGAGATTGATACACGTATATGATACCGTATTCTATTCTCGCGATATGTGATATCGGGCGGTTATATGTGATATAGCCGGGTTATCGGATAAGGTGTTGATTCGATGAAATAATATATATATATATATATATATATATATATATATTATGCTCACTTAAATATTTATTATTCTCACATATGATACATTTAACATATATGTGATATATGTTTATTGTATTATTTTCTATTGTTACATAAATATTATATATGTGATATATAATATTGTGACATGCTAGGTTATACATGCAAAAAGGATGTATGAGAATTATACCATGCTACATATAATGTTTGGGTTTAAATTCTTAAGTAATTCAAAAATGTGGAAATGGGTCATGGTGGAAACTTCATGAAGCTTGTTGATAACCATTGACAAAGTCCACCATTTTTGTTTTGCTTAAGATATTTTCTAACCCAACCATGACACATAACCATGGTTAACTCTCTACATGGGTTAGGGTTTGACATACACTAACCCATGGTTGCATTTCTAACCTCATCTCATTCATTCATCTTCTTCTTCCTCATCTCTTTTGAGCTCTCTTGATTTTGAGATCAAGAAGAAAAATAGTGAGAAATTAAATACACAAGTGATCAAAAATCCTACTTCATCATCCTCTTCTATACTAGCCATATAAATTAGTGTGTTAGCTTCACTAGTTCATACTTAGTGAAGAGATAGCTTGAGTCCGTGTTTCCTCGAAGTAGATCATCACAGACTTTGAAGACTTCAAGCAAGAATGCATCGTACATCTTGTGGAGCCTCTCAAGAGTTCGGGAGCTCGTTGATCGCAGCGAAGGGACCACTACTTGGAGCTTGTGAAGTGAAGGAGCGGACTACAAAGGTTGTAATCCCTAATCACTTAGTTGTAAAGTTGTTTATATACTTGCTAAACCATAATTCTCTAGTTATGATCTAGGTAAGGGTTTCATAGCACCCCAAATTTTATTAAATGGCATGGTTGATGCCTTCCTAAACCTTGTTGTCGTGCTATACAACCCTACAGTGGTATCAAAGCCAAGCTAGAGCATTAGAGGTTATCTAGACGAAGTTAGAATTCAGATCGAACCCCGAAAACTCATTTTGGACCCCCTCTTTGGAAATTTTTCAAAAAGTTGGATTTTCCATGTTAAAAATATTCAGAAAATCATGCAGGGAATTCTATAGACACACCTGACGAACGAAACCCTAACTCGTCTAAGTGACCGCGGATTCGCGGCCAAAACATGGTTTTGGCGGCGGATCCGCGGTGCCACTTGAGAGGCTTGGATCGGGCCCTCAGCTGTAGGTCCGTAGGTACTGTGGTATGTCTCTGGTTGACTTTAACAGTGCTCAAGTGTTGAGTTTTCTGGGAAATTTGGGAATTCGTTGATTCGATCGAATTGTTTAAATTTTGTCTAGTTATCTGTGATTGTGATACAATATTTGGAATTCATATAGTTAGGCATGAAATCCGTAATATGTGATATTTCGGGTTTATGATGTCTGAGATAATTATGGATTCCAAATGTTGTAGTTTGACTTTTTCTTTTCTGCGACCGTAAGTGTAATATGTGGTGTATCGCCGGTTTTGGTGCTATATGTCAACGACAATTGGGATACGCATATTTACTTACGTTGATGACATGTGTTGTTATGTGTTGCTGTGATATGTTATATCGGATTGTCGTGTTTGAATAGCCGGGGTTTTTATGTAAGATGAGAGTTTTTTCATTTTCATTCATGTAAAATTCATTGTATGTAATATTCTTTTATTGGGGCACTTCCGGGTTGAGGATGATGTCATCATTGTTGTATATTATTTATTTTTCCGCATTAGGATAGACCCAAGGAGAAGAGCACAAGCAACCGGGTTCTAGGGTCCAGTGGAAGGCCATCTCGAGGAGTCGAGACCGGGTCTCCTAACCCTAGAATTGGGAGGGTTACTTGATGCTCTCGTAGGGGTCTATGGATGTGGATTTGGCTATTCATCGCGACCGTGGAATCCGTGTTTTATACAGGCTCAAAATAAAACACGGAAATCCTAGTATATCAAATATTTCATATTTTATCTTCTGTTGTATTGTTCTGTGATAAGATCATATTACTGCCTAAGACGAATGTTTTTATTATTATATATATGATATATAATAGACGTTGCTTATGTTTTTCACCCGCACTAGTCCCGTCCCGGTATGCCGTTAGTTAAGTAACCTAACGGTGCATAACGGAACATTGAGGCGAATGCGAATGGCATAAGCGTACGTTGTATTTTTGTTTCTTCTGTGATGCTTAGGAAGCATAAATGATGGGATTTCGTTAATGAGATTAATGAAAGAAAAAGAAACCCAAAAAATGTTGTAGAATCAAATTTTCAAAAAAGGGTAGCTCTAGTTTTTGCTTTGCACAACGGTATTCCTTGTAGAATATCCAGCACCTTATTCGATAAGGAAAGAGCCGAGATCCCTTCACCGGGAGTGACCTCTTTAGCGAAACTAGAAGATGCTACAACCCACTCGGTTTTGTTTTTGATTGCTTCTATAGTTCTTGTTTTGCATAGCGGTATTCCTTGTAGAATATCAAGCACCTTATTCGATAAAGAAAGAGCCGAGATACCTTCACCGGGAGTGACCTCTTTAGCAAAACTAGTAAAAGCCTCAAAAACACTCCTTTTCAAAAACACTTGTTTCTACAACGATATCTGTAAGTCCATGCTACCTTTTCCCGGTTCTTGCGGGGTTGCGGAAGTGGTGAAAAACGATTTTCAAGAGGGTGGTAACATGGACTCAAAAACGGATCTTTGTTAAACTACTAACTAACAACCTAACAAGAGTTTACCTACTCGGTTAGGGGGCTATACCTTACTTGAACTCCTTCGTCTTCGACTCCTCCCGGTGTACGGATCGGCCTCACCTCGTCGTCTCCTTGCGCCAAAGATGGATCCACCCGAAAGCTTCTACCTTTGGCTTCTTCTTCGAACTTTGAAGAAACTAGATCACTTGGCTTGCTAGGCCTTGTGAACTAGAATGAGTAGAGGAATGTTTTGGTGTCTTTTTATCTCTAAGGCAATGAGTCTCAACACATGAGAATGGTTTGCCTTGAGGTAGAGAGAGCAAGAGGAAGAGGGAGAGCTTGAGAATGAGAGAGCTCAAGAGAGAGAAAAAACCAATGAAAGAATGAGCCTCACTTTTCTCATACCCCCTCTCATAATCCAAAATCATCATGAGCCATAATGATAATCAAGTATTATGTGATGGCTATCATTTCACGAAAGGCAATATCATTTCATGCACTCATTTTGCAAACTACAACAAGCAAGGAAAAGTCTTTGCATGAAAATGACAACCATTGTGATGATGATGGTCAACTAGTCCAACCTAGTCAACCGGTCAACTAAGTCAACAAGTCAACAAAGTCAACCCCTCAACAACCATGTCACTATAATACTTAATTAATATTGTTGCTAAATATATACATATATTTCTTATTCTCATTAGGGTTAAGCAAAAGTCAATGGTCAACGGTCAACTGTCAACAGTCAACAACCCCAATGAGAATACTCTGCCTCTGTCTCTCTGTCAACTGTGCATACACACCCGCATCCGCGTTCCGAGGAACACGAATACAAATGAGATAAAACCAATCCCAAAACGTACAATAGGATCTGGCTTAAACCAAAGCCCGCTAGTGTTAACTGTCCGGACACCAAACGTGCACAAGTGCACGGATGTGACCGAACCTTGTCGCAAAACCATGCGACCTGTCGCAAAAACATGCGACCTCTACTCTTTTGCCTAAAGGCGAATAGCTTTATGTGTGGGACTCTAAAGACTCGACACTACGCTGACAGTGGGTTTAACCACAGACCGCAAGCGGCACTAGCTGTGCGTAACGGTCCCCAGGTAGATGCCGACAAGAAGGCTGACGAGGTGAAACCCATCTGAACTCCTACTGAGTCTGAATGTGACAATCTCCATACAGTCCGGTCTGTTCGTCTGATACATCGCATGGCGGGCCTAGGGGGCGGTAAACGTCAGTCCCCCAATAGCGGTACAAGTCGTGTCAGAGTGAAGCCCAGAACACCCTGAGATAACACTGGAAACCTACTAGTATATCTTGCTTGCCCTGGCCAGGGACTACTCGTGTAATGGCTCTCCTGGACACTGCGCGATGTCAACCCCCAATACCGGGAGAGACGAATCCTGTCTAACCGTCACTGCCTCCAAGTGCTTCGGGACTGCACCCAACTACTACCTGTTTACACGACTCTTTTGAGCCGTGATAGGATAGTAATCAAAATACAGTGGGAACACACTCGAGGCGAAGCGACAGTGTCAAGTCAGCGGACTAAGTTGTACTCATGTCACCTGGGAACTGATAACTGACGATAGGTATAGTACCAACCAACAGTTCCCGACGAGTCCTGTCCAGTGTACTCGTAACCCAACGAGCACCCGCATACTATCTCCAGTACGACGTACTGATGGCTGTGGGACATACCATCTCCCCTGCTGGGATGAGAAGCGCATACGCTAGTCTACTCCGGAGTATCGATGCCCTGTCTCGATAGTCCTACGACTAGGGACCTGTATAAGGATGTGCTTATAGATTACCCAGCCCCCACGAGTGTGACTGCCATCACAACGCTGGTAATCAAGCAAAGATCCTAAGGGCTCTACTAATATGTATAAGCGATATGCTAAAAGAAACACATGCACATATTGAAGTAAAAACAAACCAAGTAGCATACTACCATTTTGAGCAAGATTGTATTTACAACTGTGAATATCCCAAGCTTCCATTAAGTAATATACAAGCTAGTATGATACAGTAATGGCCTCTAGGGCATATACACTAACAATCTCCCACTTGCACTAAGGCCATGAACTGGCGTATCGAAGACCTATCATCTCGATGAGCCGCTCGAACTGAGTCTGGGGTAAGGCCTTCGTGAGTGGATCAGCAGTGTTATCTTCTGTATTTACTCTCTTTACCTCGATCTCCCGGCGATCTACGATCTCCCTGATCAGGTGGTACCGTCTCAAAATGTGCCTGGACTTCTGATAGGACCTGGGTTCCTTCGCTAAAGCTATAGCGCCGTTGTTGTCACAATACAACGGTATTGGATCAACACTGGTAGGAACCACCTGAAGCTCCGTGAGGAACTTCTTCATCCAGACAGCTTCCTTTGCGGCATCGCAAGCAGCTATGTACTCCGCTTCCATAGTTGAGTCAGCAACGGTTTCCTGCTTGGAACTCTTCCAGCAAACCGCCCCTCCATTGAGGGTAAAGACATAACCCGACATGGACTTGGAGTCATCCCTATCACTCTGGAAGCTGGAGTCAGCAAAGGCCTCGATCTGGAGGTCTTTTCCGCCATACACCAAGAACATCTCCTTAGTCCTTCTCAGGTACTTGAGAATGTTCTTTACTGCTATCCAGTGTTTCTCCCCTGGGTTCGACTGATACCAGCTTACAACGCTCAATGCGTATGCTATATCTGGTCTGGTACACAACATCGCATACATAATAGATCCTACCGCAGATGCGTAGGGTATTGATGACATGCGAGCCCTTTCCAAATCAGTCTTGGGAGACATCTCTTTGGAGAGGGTGATTCCGTGACAAGCCGGCAGATTACCGCACTTGGAATCTTCCATACTGAATCGTTTCAGTATGGTGTCGATGTACCTTGACTGTGAAAGTCCCAACATCCTTTTAGATCTATCACGATAGATCTGGATCCCCAGAATGTAGTTGGCATCGCCCAGGTCTTTCATGGAGAACCTCTGTGACAAGAATCCTTTGACTGACTGTAACATAGGAATATCATTTCCTATTAGGAGAATGTCATCGACGTACAAGACGAGGAATACTACACTTCTCCCTACAATCTTACTGTAAATGCATGGTTCATCTGGATTTTTGACAAAGTCGAATTCTTTGACAGTATCATCAAAGCAGATGTTCCAACTCCGCGATGCCTGCTTGAGTCCATAGATGGACTTGAGCAACTTGCACACTTTACCGCTGCTCCCACTCTGAATGAATCCCTCTGGCTGATCCATATAGACGCACTCTTCCAAAAATCCATTTAGGAAAGCCTTCTTTACGTCCATCTGCCAGATTTCATAATCGTGGAAGGCAGCAATGGCAAGAAGGACCCGAATGGATTTCAGCATAGCCACTGGAGAAAAGGTTTCGTCATAGTCCAAACCAGGCCTTTGACGAAAACCCTTTGCAACAAGTCTAGCCTTATAGGTCTCAACCTGTCCATCTACACCAATCTTCCTTTTGAAGATCCACTTGCATCCTACGGGTTTTACCCCGTCTGGAGCAACGTCCAACGTCCATACTTTGTTGGTGTACATGGACTCCATTTCGGTCCGCATTACATCCAGCCATTTTACCGAGTCACTGCTCTGTATGGCTTGCTGGAAGCTAGTAGGCTCATCATAATCGATAGTGCAATCCTCTCTATCCCCGTCTATGAGAAAACCGTAGTATCTCTTGGGCGGATGAGACTGCCTACTACTCCTGCGGAGTGGCGCAGGAATGTCCGGTTCTCCTGAAACTTCTGGTTCATCCAAGCTTTCAGTAACAGCTTGTGGTTCTGGAATTTCTTCCAGTTCTATTGCGCTCCAACTTATCTGATTTTCCAAAAATTCAGTTTCCAAGAAGTGGGCATGCGGAGAAACAAAAACTTTTTGTTCTTCTGCGGAATAGAAAAGATACCCCCTGGAGTTCTTTGGGTATCCCACAAACTTACACAGTACAGAGCGTGCCTCGAGCTTGTCCGCATGCTGCTTTTTTACAAAAGCTGGACATCCCCATACCTTAAGATACTTAAGACAGGGTTTCTTCCCACTCCACATCTGATATGGGGTGGTAGGCACAGTCTTGGTTGGAGCCTTGTTCAAGAGATATGCAGCTGCTTCTAGTGCATAACCCCAGAAAGATTGCTGTAACTCAGCCTTACTTATCATGGAACGAACCATATCCAATAGGGTTCGATTCCGCCTTTCAGATACATCGTTGTGTTGTGGTGTGTATGGAGGAGTACGCTGAGAGAGAATTCCATTCTCTTTTAAGTAGTCCAGAAACTCGGCACTCAAGTATTCACCACCTCGATCAGATCTCAGTGTCTTTATACTTTTGCCTGTTTGTTTTTCAACTTCATTCTTGTATTCCCGAAATTTCCCAAAGGCCTCGGATTTGTGCTTCATTAAGAAGACATGTCCATACCTAGAGAAATCATCTGTGAAAGTAATGAAGTATGAATAACTACTTCGCGCATGTGTAGACATTGGACCACACACATCACTGTGTATGAGTCCCAAGAGCTCGCTCGCTCTTACTCCGTGTCCAGTGAACGGAGTCTTTGTCATCTTTCCCATGAGGCAAGATTCATAAGTGGCATAAGACTGACACTCGAACGGATTCAAGTATCCCTCTTTATGTAACTTAGTTAATCGTGTCTCATTAATGTGACCCAGTCTACAATGCCATAAGAAAGCCTGATTTGTTTCCGGAGACTTTCTTTTAAGTGTGTTCTGGACACTGAATATCTGAGCTTGATTTAATACGTATATCCCGTTATTTAATGTACCTGACCCAATCATAACTTGATTTAGGTGGATGTGTACTACATCGCTTACAAAAGTAAATTCATATCCTTCTTTAGAAAGTAAGGATACAGATATGATATTACAAGTCGCACCTGGTACATACAAACAGTTACGTAAAATCAATATCTGCCCAGTTGTCAGTCCAAGATGATATTCCCCTACGGATTCAGCATCCATGCTCATTCTTTTAGCAACCTTGAGAGTAATATCACATTTCCTGATAACCCTACGGTTTCTCAGAGCCTGTAATGAATTACAGATGTGAGATCCTGATCTGGTATCCAATACCCAGGAAGTAGGGTTAACTGACATACAGTTCTCTATCATAAACACACCCGAAGCCGAAGCCACAACATGCTTCGAATTCTGGCTACTGGCTTTGCTAGCCCTGCAATCTTTCTGCCAATGTTCTTTCCCGTTACAATAGGAACGTCCCTCTTTTACTACATCCAGTCCTGAAACTTTTGCCCTTGCTTTTCCTTCTTCTTCCCTGGTTTCCTTCAGGGTATAAGCAGAGGGCAGGGACTGTAGAATTAAGTCAGTACTTGACCCATTCTCCAACGTGGTCTCCAGGTCCGTGAGCTCAAAATAGCTGGTCTCTGTAAGGACGTTGCCCCTTACAGATGACCCGACAGCCAACCTCGCTTGAAGCAATTCATTCGAGGTCTCATATCTTGCGATACAAGATTGCTCTCCATATAAATCTTTGTTATGGAGGAAGATAGAAACTGAGTCCATCTTCTCGTGCTGCCTCTGGTTTGCACTATTAACTAAGGCTAACACGAGGCACTTGGCTTTCGCACAGTCTTTTTCCGATGTCCTACGGATGTAAATATCCGTGACAGGGGAAACTGGACCTGAGACGGTAGGGGTTTGATTAGTTAAGAGGTGTCCCAGCTTGTCATGGGCAATGGACATTTGGACAGACCTTTGCCTGTTAAAACAGTCAGATTCAGTCATTTTATTATCTAGATGTAACCTATGTCTGGTCACTGGGTCGCTGCAATTAAGAGAGAGAGAAGAGAACACTCAGCATGATGCTTCTTGCAAGTTTAGATTGGTTTTTAATTTATCTAAACAGGATGGCTCCCACTGTCTCTCGAATCCCTCCTCAAACCATAAAGGAAGAATTAGTCGGGATCAATCTCACCGTACAATACTTGCTTAACCGTTCAGTCAGGCTGGTGTCGGTACTTTGAGGGAGGTTTTCCAACGCTTTCGCGAAGTTCCTTAATTAAATAACCTCTTTTCCCTGTGGGCGTGGCCCCGGTAACACCTTTCTAGGCACCTACTTGGTTTATAGCATTGATCGTTAAGTGAGAAAGTTCCGGAGGAGTAGCATATACTCACAGTAGGATCGTGATCCAAATATCATCGTGTGATAAACTGAAGGAATCCTACCAGAATCATCACACTCCAAATGGTATGCAACGCTAGCAAGTTTCAGTTCTTTTGAAACTCCCGATGTGGATTTTTGCCCCATGCTCTTATGACCTTGACGAAGGTCAACAAATCATAAGTCACATGTCAAGTTCTACCCGTCATTGTCCAGGTTAATTTGAACCCACCCGTATATACCCTTGACGAAGGTCAACAAGGTAATACGACTGTCCCAAACCAACGCATCTATCTATGCTACATACGAACACCCAACAGCTACCAATCACTATGCCTTGACGAAGGTCAACAAACATAGCTTGAATACTATTGAACATTCATATGAAACGACGGAGGGCTACGAATGGTTTTGGCGAAACCTTGAACGTAGTGAACTTGATATAATCGAAGGAACCTTGATAGCTTTTAAAAGGAGTGGCTTAAGCTCCGCGTTTAAAAGTTATTTTTGAAAAGAAATCGAGTGGTTTTTGAAAGTGTTCCAACGACTTTTACTTGGTTTATTTTTCTTGCATTAGTTCTTTTAATGCGTGTTTTTCTTGCATTAGTTATTTTAATGCGTCCCATCATTTAATCCTACCATTGCAGAAAACAACCAAAATATGACGTACGCTTATGCCATTCGCATTCGTCACGGGGCCCCGTCATTACCCGTTAGGTTACTTAACTAACGACAGAGCGGGGGCTGGGCTAGCGCGGCTGCAAAACATAAGCAACGCCTAAATTATATCATACTTAGATATATTACAATGATAGCCATTTCAGATCATAGATGAATACATTGGATATACTAGGAATCCGCAATTCGTACGAGCCTGTAACGAAAGGCGGATTACACGGTCGCGATGAATAGCCAATACCCCACCCTAGACCCCTACGGGTGCGGCAAACTACCCGCCAAATATCCGAAGTGGAGCAACCTCCCTCAACGACGTGAGTAGGCCACTCGGCACTTCGAGATACCCGGTAGTTTGTGCACCCCACCTTGGGTCTATCCTAGGAGCAAAAACAGTAAAAAGAAATTATACAATGACGGCTACAATCCCGACCCGGTTGTGCGGCCAAAAATAATATTACATCAATTTACAAATTTACATGAATTGAAAGAAAAGAAAACTCTCATCTCACAACCCCCGGCTATTCACCCGCGACAATCCAATGAATTCATATACACATACCAGCAACATTACAGATCACAGATTTGTATAACCCCCACTAATCGACATATAGCGATTAGCAGACGTTCAATACAAATATCACATCACAGATATAAACCCGTTAGCCTCAGTCTTTAGAAGTTCGATAAAAATACGGATTTTCAAGCCCCAAAAACAAATTTTGCTTTCTGGAAAATCTAGGCTGAAAAGACATATTGTAAAAATCACAAAACACCCCACTGAACAAACTGTGAGGAAAATTACCAACGGCCGAGTCAACTCGGCCGCGGAACCGCGGCGGGAGCACGCTCCCGCCGCGTTTCCGCGGCGCTTTGATCGGTTCGATGGATGATTTTTCTACAGTGGGTTTTAAAAACCCTGAGCCGAATTTTAAGGAATGATTTATTAATTTTTGGAACTGAAAAAATTCGGCAGAAAGTATAATTCCGGGTGAATTTTGCGACTTTTTCTCCGATCGAATTTCTACTAACTTTGCTAATCATGTTAGATAGAGTTTAACTAGGCTCTGATACCACTGTAAGTCCATGCTACCCTTCCCCGGTTCTTGCGGGGTTGCGGAAGTGGTGAAAAACGATTTTCAAGAGGGTGGTAACATGGACTCAAAAACGGATCTTTGTTAAACTACTAACTAACAACCTAACAAGAGTTTACCTACTCGGTTAGGGGGCTATACCTTACTTGAACTCCTTCGTCTTCGACTCTTCCCGGTGTATGGATCGGCCTCACCTCGTCGTCTCCTTGCGCCGAAGATGGATCCACCCGAAAGCTTCTATCTTTGGCTTCTTCTTCGAACTTTGAAGAAACTAGATCACTTGGCTTGCTAGGCCTTGTGAACTAGAATGAGTAGAGGAATGTTTTGGTGTCTTTTTATCTCTAAGGCAATGAGTCTCAACACATGAGAATGGTTTGCCTTGAGGTAGAGAGAGCAAGAGGAAGAGGGAGAGCTTGAGAATGAGAGAGCTCAAGAGAGAGAGAAAACCAATGAAAGAATGAGCCTCACTTTTCTCATACCCCCTCTCATAATCCAAAAGCATCATGAGCCATAATGATAATCAAGTATTATGTGATGGCTATCATTTCACAAAAGGCAATATCATTTCATGCATTTATTTTGCAAACTACAAAAAGCAAGCAAAAGTCTTTGCATGAAAATGACAACCATTGTCATGATGATGGTCAACTAGTCCAACATAGTCAACCGGTCAACTAAGTCAACAAGTCAACAAAGTCAACCCCTCAACAACCATGTCACTATAATACTTAATTAATATTATTGCTAAATATATACATATATTTCTTATTCTCATTAGGGTTAAGCAAAAGTCAATGGTCAACGGTCAACTGTCAACAGTCAACAACCACAATGAGAATACTCTGCCTCTGTCTCTCTGTCAACTGTGCATACACAACCGCATCGGCGTTCCGAGGAACACGAATACAAATGAGATAAAACCAATCCCAAAACGTACACTAGGATCTGGCTTAAACCAAAGCCCGCTAGTGTTAACTGTCCGGACACCAAACGTGCACAAGTGCACGGATGTGACCGAACCCTGTCGCAAAACCATGCGACCTGTCGCAAAAACATGCGACCTCTACTCTTTTGCCTAAAGGCGAATAGCTTTTTGTGTGGGACTCTAAAGACTCGACACTACGCTGGCAGTGGGTTTAACCACAGACCGCAAGCGGCACTAGCTGTGCGTAACGGTCCCCAGGTAGATGCCGACAAGAAGACTGACGAGGTGAAACCCATCTGAACTCCTACTGAGTCTGAATGTGACAATCTCCATACAGTCCGTTCTGTTCGTCTGATACATCGCATGGAGGGCCTAGGGGCGGTAAACGTCAGTCCCCCAATAGCGGTACAAGTCGTGTCGGAGTGAAGCCCAGAACACCCTGAGATAACACTGGAAACCTACCAGTATATCTCGCTTGCCCTGGCCAGGGACTACTCGTGTAATGGCTCTCCTGGACACTGCGCGATGTCAACCCCTAATACCGGGAGAGACGAATCCTGTCTAACCGTCACTGCCTCCAAGTGCTTCGGGACTGCACCCAACTACTACCTGTTTGCACGACTCCTTTGAGCCGTGGTAGGGTAGTAATCAAAGTACAGTGGGAACACACTCGAGGCGAAGTGACAGTGTCAAGTCAGCGGATTAAGCTGTACTCATGTCACCTGGGAACTGATAACTGACGATAGGTATAGTACCAACCAACAGTTCCCGACGAGTCCTGTCCAGTGTACTCGTAACCCAACGAGCACCCGCATACTATCTCCGGTACGACGTACTGATGGCTGTGGGACATAACATCTCCCCCGCTGGGATGAGAAGCGCATACGCTAGTCTACTCCGGAGTATCGATGCCCTGTCTCGATAGTCCTACGACTAGGGACCTGTATAAGGATGTGCTTATAGATTACCCAGTCCCCACGAGTGTGACTGCCATCACAACACTGGTAATCAAGCAAAGATCCTAAGGGCTCTACTAATATGTATAAGCGATATGCTAAAAGAAACACATGCACATATTGAAGTAGAAACAAACCAAGTAGCATACTACCATTTTGAGCAAGATTGTATTTACAACTGTGAATATCCCAAGCTTCCATTAAGTAATATACAAGCTAGTATGATACAGTAATGGCCTCTAGGGCATATACACTAACAATATCAAGTTCATTACGCAAAAGGCTTTCATAAAATCCTGTCGTAGCCCTATTTAGTATTCGCGCTGCGTTTGTGGACCTCTGTTATGGCGTAGTGTGCGGTAGCAGATTAGTACATATCTGTAATACATATGATGAGATTGGATTAGTGTAGTCGTACGTCCTTGTTGACCTCTGTCAAGGGTCGTGCGGGTGGGTTTGATTCAATCAAGAAATGACGGGTTGAACTTGACTAGTGCACTATGGTTTGTTAACCTCTTTCAAGGTCATAGCACGCTAGGGGCAAAAGTATTATCAGGAATTTCAAGTGTTGAAATTTGCAATGAGATTGCATACCTTCTATGAGATAGTTGGATCCTAATACCCACTGCGAGTAAGAATTACTCCTGGGAGAGTTTTACACATGACAATTAGCTGATCAAGTAGGTGACTAGAAAGGTGTTTACGGGGTTATGCTTATGGGAAAACGAGGTTTATTTTAATTAGGTCCGTGCGAAAGCACAGGGAACCTCTCTCAAAGTACCAACACTGACCTGGCTGAAAGATTGGCAAACTTGTAAGGTGTAATTAATCCCGGCTAGTCTTACCTTTTAGGGTTTTAAGGAAGATTTGATAAAAACAGTGGGAGCCATCCTGATTAGATAAGATAATAACCAATCTAATCTTGCAAGAGCATACGCTGAAGTATTTCCTTCTCCCTCTCTCCAGGTAGCGATCATGTCACGTCTTAATCAAGATAATAACATTGATGTATCGACCGAACCCGCTTATAATACTGAGTAGGGGAACGTTGGTTCCGTTCTTTCTTATAATTATTATAAGACTGAACAGGAAATAGGGAAATATCTGGATTCACACGCCGCCCAAACGAAGAACAAGCATGTTGATGCATCTTCTTCGGGTGTGTTTGTTATCGAGAACTATTTCTCAGTTCACTCTACGTCCTGGGTATTAGATACCGGATCAGGATCCCACATATGTAATATGTTGCATGGGCTAAAGAAAGGTAGAGAACTGGGAATGGGTGATCATTCCTTAAAAGTAGGGAATGGTGCAAATGTTGCAGCCAAAGCAGTTGGCGAATATGACCTTGTATTACCAAATGGTAATACATTGATTCTGAACGAATACTATTACATACCGAACATGATATGCAATATTATATCAGTTTCATTATTAAGTAAAGAAGGATATAATTTTGTAGTACAGGATAATGTTATGAACATCTTCCTTAATCAAAAGTTGATTGGATCAGGCTCATTAAATAATGACATATACGTTCTAAATCAAACCATAGTTCTTAACATATAAAACACACACAAGAGGAAGAGTTCAGAAATGAACGAATCCTTCTTGTGGCATTGTCGACTAGGTCATATCAATGCGACACGGCTAGCTAAGTTACACAAAGATGGATATTTGAATCCGTTCAAGTTATCATCTTATGAAACTTGCCACTCATGTCTCAATGGAAAGATGACCAAAACTCCATTTACTGGACACGGAGAAAGAGTTACAGAACTCTTAAGACTGATACATAGCGATGTATGCGATCCCATGTCTACACATGCTAGGAATGGTTCCTCGTACTTCATTACATTCACTGACGATCTCTCAAGATATGGACATGTGTTCCTATTGAAACACAAGTATGAAGCTTTTAAGAAATTCAAATAATATAAGCACGAAGTCAAGAACCAAATGGGTAAAAGTATTAAGATCCTTCGATCTGATCGAGGAGGAGAATACTTGAGCAATGAGTTCCTGGACTATCTAAAAGAGAATGAGATTCTCTCTCAGCTTACTCCACCGTATACCCCACAGCACAACGGTGTATCGGAACGGAGGAATCGCACCCTATTAGATATGGTGCGCTCTATGATGAGCATCGCTGAGTTACCTATTTCCTTTTGGAGTTATGCGCTTGAAGCAGCAGCATACCTATTGAATCAGGTTCCATCAAAATCTGTACCTACCACACCATATGAGATATGGAGTGGGAAGAGACCATGACTTAAACGAGTTAAGATATGGGGTTGTCCGGCCTATGTCAAAAGGCAAAATCCGGACAAACTCGAGACACGTTCAGTTCTTTGTAAGTTTGTTGGATATCCTAAACATTCGAATGGATATCTATTCTACCACGGTGAATAGCAAAAGGTGTTTGTTGCTCAACATGCCACCTTTTTAGAAAAGGAATTTCTTACAAAAGAAATTAGTGGCAAAAAGGTAGAGCTGGAAGAAGTTCCAGCAGAACAAACTACAACTGAAGATTTAGTAGAACCAGAGGATTCGATAGTTCCTAACGAACCCCAGCCTCTCTGCCGATCTAGTAGGGTTCCTCATCCACCTGAGAGATACTACGGTTTTCTCATCGATAGTGGGAGCGAGGATTGCATCATGGAAGATGATGACCCGACTAGCTTCGAGCAGGCCATCACGAGTGGTGAGTCTGTGAAATGGCTGGATGCAATACGATCTGAGATGGAATCCATGTACACCAACAAAGTATGGACTTTGGAAGTTGCTCCTGAAGGGGTAAAACCCATTGGGAGCAAATGGATCTTTAAGAAGAAACTTGGTGTAGATGGAAAAGTTGAGACTTTCAAAGCTAAACTTGTTGCAAAGGGTTTTTGTCAACGACCAGGTATGGATTATGATGAAACCTTTTCTCCAGTGGCTATGCTTAAGTCCATCCGTATCCTACTTTCCATTGCTGCATACCATGACTATGAAATCTGGCAAATAGATGTTAAGACCGCCTTTCTAAATAATGATTTAGAAGAGTGCGTGTGTTCCCCTCCGAACGGCGGCGCACAAGACCGTGATGTCCTGACGCTGGGATTCGGGGCAGATGATATTTGGTTTTATCCGTCTACCTCTCCGAAGATGCCAAGTTGATTTATAGCACCGTGTATCGGAGGTTTAGACGGATGCGGCCGATGTAGCAGACTTCGTCAGATTCCCCCTCAGGGTGAGGGTTTTTTGATTGTGGGGACGCTCTTCCCTACAGGCGCAATCCCCTGCAGTTAATTACGCTACCGCATCGCGGTAACAACTTTCTCCTTCTCCAGAATTTCACTTCGTGTTGTGTGTGTTTGTTTTATTTGTGGTTGCCCGTGGATTGTATACGGAGACTGAGTAATGCCGTCGCCCGTAGGACGTGGATTAGTCTAAATCCGTATTTACTAAGATTTGGGTTTGATGTTTTTAGTTTAAGGATGCATTAGTCGCGTTGCGACTAAGATCAACTTAAACGTTCGTTAAGGATATGTTAGTCTTGTTTTAGACTAAGATCCGCTTAACGTAGTGATTAATTTAATGTATGGCCATCGGGACTCGTCACCTCTTTGACGTCGTTGAGGAATTACAACGACGGATGTCAAAGGAGTTCGGAGATGTACCCTCGAACCAGAGTTGATTGGGAGTTTTATAATCCATTTGAATGTTTAAGGATACGTTAGCCGTGTTTGGGGCCAAGATCGACTTAAACGGGATCGTTTAGATCCGGTAAAAGAGCATTTGGAGGCTCTATTGTTCCAGTTTAGGGACGCGGTGGCCCATATTCCAGTTTAAAGACGTAGTGGTCCATATTCCAGTTTAGGGACGTCTCGGTCCGATATTAGTTTAAGGACGTCTCGGTCCGATATTAGTTTAGGGACGTCTCGGTCCGATATTAGTTTAGGGACGTTTCGGTCCGATATTAGTTTAGGGACGTTTCGGTCCAATATTAGTTTAGGGACGTTTCGGTCCACGAGTTTAAGGACCCCGCAGTCCATATGGGTGTGTGGTCGTTGGGACCCGTCACCTCTTTGACGTCGTTGAGGAATTACAACGATGGATATCAAAGGAGTTCGGAGATGTACCCTTGAACCGGATGTGGATTGGTTTAGGAGAGCCGTTTTGCTCAGTTAATTTAGTTTGAGGACTTATGGCCACGATTGGGCTAAGTCCAGTTAAAAATGTCCAATATTTTATTTGCATTTTGTTTTTATTTTTATTTGGGCTTTGCCCAGAAAAGATGCAGGGCATCAATTTGCTTTGGGCTCTGCCCTTTATAAATGATGCAGAGCATCAATTTATTTGGGCTCTGCCCATTTATTACCTTGCAATTTATTTTGGCCTGTCAGGTCATTTTGATTTGGGCCTGGCCCTTTAATTAATGCATTGCATTTATCAAGCGCTTTGCGCCAATCAAAAAGCACAACAGTGCAAATTTATAAGTGCAAAACACTATTAATTTGAGAATCTTTTAGATTCAAGAACCAATGGTTCATAAAAGAAGTGCAAAGCATTATTTGATTTCTTGATCTAATTTAGATCAAAGAATAACAAGTTTTTCTTTTTATTTCAAGAACCAAAGGTTCATAAAAGTGCAAAGCACTATTTTTTTTTATTTCTGTTTTTTCTTGTTTTAGAGAACCAGTTGTTCATAAAAAGTGCAAAGCACTATTAATTTAAGAACCCAATGGTTCATAAAACAAGTGCAAGGCACTATTTGATTTAGATCTAAGAAAAAACAAGTTTTTTCTTGTTTTTCTTATCTCAGAGAACCAAAGGTTCATGAAAGTGCAAAGCACTATTAATTTAAGAACCTTTTAGGTTCAAGAACCGATGGTTCATAAAACAAGTGCAAGGCACTATTTTTATTTTTATTTTATTTATTTATTTATTTATTTATTGAAGATCCATGATCTTGTTCACAAGAGAAATTTCTCTTCTTTCAAGGGTTTTTACCTTTTTTGTTATTCTTCAAGAGTTCTCAAGGGTTCTCTTCTCTCTTTTTTTTTAGCAAAATGTCCCTCCTTTTGAAATGAGGTCTAGGGTCCTTTTTATAGTTCCCATAAATTAGTTAAATTTGTTACATAAATCTTTTCCTGAGTGATTTGGGTAATTTTCCTTACCGTTGGATCTTTGATCCAAAGGCTCCTGCTTTATACAAGAAAATCTTCTTGTTTTAACAAGATTTATTCTGTTTTGCGCAACTCTCCCAGTGAGTGACACGTGTCGCGCAGTGAAGCGCTTGCGCAACAGCGTTTGCGCAACAGCGTTTGCGCAACTGCGCAGACACGTGTCGCGCAGTGTAGCACTTGCGCAACAGCGCTTGCGCAACTGCGCAGACACGTGTCGCGCTGCCGTGCGCTTGCGCAGTTGTGCTTGCGCAACTGCGCAGACACGCGTTGCGCCGCCGTGCGCTTGCGCAGTTGTGCTTGCGCAACTGCGCAGACACGTGTCGCGCTACGGTGCGCTTGCGCAGTTGAGTGTTGCTTATGTTTTTTAAAGAGCCTTGCTCTGATTGGACGCACTGCCTTAGGCGTTGTGCTGCCGAGTCAACTTCTGACACGTGGCAAATTGCGCGCAGCGCACGGGATCTGAAGCGTTGCTTCAAAATTAAAGTTTAAATTTTCAAAGCAAAGCTTTATTTCTGATTGGGGGAAGATGAAGCGTTGCTTCTTCTCCCGCCTTGGAATTTGAACAGAGCTTTGCTCTGATTGGGGTAAACAGCGTGTACATGACTCAGCCAGAGGGCTTCGTAGACAATGAGAGCAGCAGAAAAGTGTGCAAACTGCTTAAATCCATCTACGGGTTAAAGCAGGCATCGCGGAGTTGGAATATCTGTTTTGATGTGGTAGTCAAAGAGTTTGACTTCCTCGAAAATGTAGATGAACCTTGTATATACAAGAAGGTAGCAGAGAGTAAGGTTGTCTTCCTTGTATTGTACGTTCATGACATACTCTTGATAGGAAATGATGTTCCTATGCTGCACTCAGTCAAGCTCTTCTTATTACAAAGATTCTCAATGAAAGATCTAGGTGATGCCTCCTGCATTTTGGGAATTAAGATCTATAGAGATAGATCTAAACGGAAACTGGGATTGTCCC
Source organism: Agapanthus africanus (assembly GCA_030015575.1). NCBI lineage: Eukaryota > Viridiplantae > Streptophyta > Magnoliopsida > Asparagales > Amaryllidaceae > Agapanthus > Agapanthus africanus. Next base: position 136,139,560 of record JASDDO010000016.1, read on the forward strand.
AATCCAGGTACATTGACACCATACTAAAGAGGTTTAGTATGGAAGAATCCAAGCGTGTGAATTTACCCAAAATCACTGGACTCACTCTCTCCAAAGAGATGTCTCCCAAGACTGATTAGGAGAGAGCTCGCATGCAAGGGATACCCTATGCTTCGGCAGTAGGCTCTATCATGTACGCGATGCTATATACCAGACCCGATGTAGCATACTCACTAAGTGTAGTGAGTAGGTATCAAGCAGATCCAGGAGAGAGTCACTGGACAGCTGTGAAGAATATTCTCAAGTACTTGAGAAGAACTAAAGAGATGTTCTTGGTGTATGGTAACGGTGAACTCCAAGTGGAGTCCTTTACCGATTCAAGCTTCCAAAGTGATAAGGAAGACTCTAAGTCACACTCGGGATTTGTCTTTACCCTCAATGGAGGGGCGGTTTGTTGGAAGAGTTCCAAACAGGAAACCGTTGCAGACTCGACGATGGAGGCTGAATACATCGCTGCCAACGATGCTGCCAAAGAGGCTGTATGGATAAAGATGTTCATTACTGAACTTGGTGTCGTTCCTTCCATTGAGCATCCAATACCTTTGTATTGTGATAACAATGGAGCTGTGGCTTTGGCCAAGGAACCCGGTCACATCAGAGATCCAGGCATATTCTGAGGCGGTATCACCTGATCCGGGAGATAGTTGATCGCCGAGAGATCGAGGTCAGGAGAGTTGACATGAAAGACAACACTGCGGATCCATTCCCCAGATACAGTTTGAGAGACTCTTCGGGATGTTGGGTATGAGATACTACAACAGCTGGCCTTAGTACAAGTGGGAGATTGTTAGTTATGTATATGCCCTAGAGGCCATTGTAGTACATATGATGTATATTATAGTTGATGCTTGGATATATAGAGAGATGAATTTCTTACTTGATATGATAGTATGCTATCTGGTTGCACTTTGTCTTAGCATGTTGACTTGTATTGGGTTACTGTCTTGCTCTCACATGTTGATAAAGCCCTTAGGATATGTACTTGACTGCTAGGACTATGATGGAGATCATACTAGTGGGGCTAATGGTAGTCCACAAGTACATCTTATAACTGTTTCTAGTCATGGGTGTATCGAGACAGGGCATCGATACCCCAGAGTAGACTAGCGTATACGTATCTTAACCCATATGATGGGCGATGGATGATCCCACATCCATTGGTGTTATGAAATCAAGGATAGTATACTGGTGCTCAGTGGAGACTGGGTATACTGAACGGACTCGCCGAGAACTCCTTGTTGGTATTATACTTAACGTCACATAGTAGTTCTCTAGTGAAACTGGTACGGGTTAGTCTGTAGACCCGAGATCATCATAGAGTCTTGTGTGATTCCCACTGTGCTTTGATTTACACCTTACCATATTCAAGAGGACGTGCAAAACGGTGGCTTTTGGATACAATCCCGAATCACATGGAGGCAATGAGCGATAGGAAGGGTTTCGTCTCTCCCGGTATTGGGGGTTGATGTCGCGCTGTGCTTGATTGGCCATAACTTGAAATCCCTGGCCAGGGTTGCTGATATTTATTGGTAAGTGTTATCAGTAGTTTCTCGAACCGTTATGGACCTCACATCGGCACGAATTATCGGTTACTGGGGTCTGACGTTTACCACCCCTAGACTGGATATATGACGTATCAGACGAAGAGACCGGACTATACGGTAGTGTTACTGATAGGCTTTACAAGAGTTAGAGCAGACTTGCTTGTTGATCTTCTAATCGCTCAATACCCGGGTGGCAGTTATGTTTAGCTGACCACTTGCGGCTTGTTGGTGTTTGATATGATCATCACCTATTGCCGGCGTATTGACGAGTCTTTAGAGTCCTACATAGAGGTTTCCAGGCTCAGGCAAAACGGAGTAGGAGTACATATGTGATATGTGCGGGATCGAGATTGATACACGTATGTGATACCGTATTCTATTCTAGCGATATGTGATATCAGCCGGTTATATGTGATATAGCCGGGTTATCGGATCAAGTGTTGATTCGATGAAATAATATATATATATATTATGCTCACTTAAATATTTATTATTCTCACTTATGATACATTTAACATATATGTGATATATGTTTATTGTATTGTTTTCTATTGTTACATAAATATTATATATGTGATATATAATATTGTGACATGCTAGGATATACATGCAACAAGTATGTATGAGAATTATACCATGCTACATATAATGTTTGGGTTTAAATTCTTAAATAATTCAAAAATGTGGAAATGGGTCATGGTGGAAGCTTCATGAAGCTTGTTGATAACCATTGACAAAGTCCACCATTTTTGTTTTGCTTAAGATATTTTCTAACCCAACCATGACACATAACCATGGTTAACTCTCTACATAGGTTAGAGTTTGACATATACTAACCCATGGTTGCATTTCTAACCTCATCTCATTCATTCATCTTCTTCTTCCTCATCTCTTTTGAGCTCTCTTGATTTTGAGATCAAGAAGAAAAATAGTGAGAAATTAATTTAAAAAGTGATAAAAAATCCTACTTCATGATCCTCTTCTATACTAGCCATATAGATTAGTGTGTTAGCTTCACTAGTTCATACTTAGTGAAGAGATAGCTTGAGTCCGTGTTTCCTCGAAGTAGATCATCACAGACTTTGAAGACTTCAAGGAAGAATGCATCGTACATCTTGTGGAGCCTCTCAAGAGTTCGGGAGCTCGTTGATCACAGTGAAGAGACCACTACTTGGAGCTTGTGAAGTGAAGGAGCGGACCACAAAGGTTGTAATCCCTAATCACTTAGTTGTAAAGTTGTTTATATACTTGCTTAACCCTAATTCTCTAGTTAAGATCTTGGTTAGGGTTTCATAGCACCCCAAATTTTATAAAATGGCATGGCTGATGCCTTCCTAAACCTTGTTGTCGTGCTATACAACCTACATCATATACACCAAAACATATAATGTGTGTGTGTGTGTATCCTATACTCTAGGGTTCACGACTAAGAAACTAACTAAGGCACTGTCATCCAAATACGCTAACACTAACCTAAAGTCACCTAAAGCATTTCTTGCTAAGTATACACATCTCATAAAACACATATGTATACATATATCATAACGCATAAAATGCTACGAAATCGCGGGGGTGCTATACGCCATCCACCCGACTTCCCCCGTAGATATACATCTACTCACATTGATCCTTGCTTGCTGAAGTCGAAGCCGCCTTGCTCTTGCTTGTCGTCCCAAAGTTCACGCGGAGGTACCTACATGTCATAATACATCGTATCGCATTAAAATCCGATTCGAAACCAAAACGACACGCGAGTTATCTATAGGTTAGAACCTATAGCCTACGCGTACAGAAACAATCAAAAATCCCTCGCCGTTGACGTACAAACGCCCAACGATCGAATCCACAGTTCGTATACAAAAATCAAGTTATTGAAAACCACAAAACCAAAACAACTTTGAAAACTTGCTCCAGATTTTAGTTCAGGTGAAATTAGGAAATTCTGCATATATAGGGAGTCTAAATTAAAGATAAAAGAACCACAGGCCAAGCACGAGGCCTAGAGGCCAAGTCCTGGCCGCAAATTGCGGCCAGAAGGGAATATTTGGTGGCCAAGATGAAGGGGTTGGGGCTCGGGTCTCTATGGTAGCTTCCAGGTTGCCTGCACGACTTACAGTAATCGCTATATAATTTTTAGGGTCTCACAATAGCAGCAGATCTCTAAATACCATCACTAATCCCACAAAAACCCGATATCGTTAAAACTAAAGTCCAAGTTTTCATGGCCTAGGATCTGGTTTTTAACACTGAGGGGTTCTAATCACCAATTACACATCACTTGCACCATCACAACCCAAGAATCCCCTAAACTTGAATCTTGGAATTTTCCAAGATCACAAAACCACACTAAATGAATTCTAAACTAAACTAGAGGCTATAGAAACATAATTACTACCATAATAGTGAAAGAATTACCTCATTTGGCAACTCAAGAATTTTCTTGAGTCGCCCCAAGTGCTCAAAATCCAAACTTTCTTGATCTCCCATACTTGTAGTGAGATTTTTAATGAAAGGAAATAGGTGTTTTGAGGTGTTTTTGGGGTTGATATGAGGTGGTGTAGGTGGTGGAGGGAGGAGGGCAGCCATGGTGAAGAGAGGGAGAAGAAAATGATGAAGATAATGAAGTGAAACAAAAAGCCATGGTTCAAGGAGACCCCTCACTCTCTCTCTCTCCCAAGCCCATACCTCCATGTCCCCAAAATATCTCCAATTTTAAATTCCTTTTTCTTTTTCATTTCTTTTCTTTTCTTTCATTTAACGAAAAAACTTATAAATAAGTATGAAGACATGTTTCATATAAAAAAATGTAACAAATACATTGTGACATACTATGGTGCATGTCATGCACATAAACCGTATTAATGCATAATTAATAATTATTAATCAATTTTAACCGTAAACTCGTATGCAAATAATTTCTAAAATATCCAAATCGACTTAATACACTCAAAATCAATAAAAATGTAGAATTTTCAAATATCTCCCGAATTATCGGTATATAATTATACCATATCATTAAAACTAATCTCCATACTCTAAATATTCTTAATAATCATTATTTAATTATTTAATTTCCCAAAATAATATTTTATTTTTTCTGAAATGTTACAATAAATATTAGATATGTATACTTAGCTAATAGAGTTCTAGGAGACTATAGGAGATAGTAAGCGTACTCATAGGGAGGTATGTCCTTAGTTCTTATTTCTTAGCTTTAAGCCATTGGTATATATGTTGTACGCATACACAGATATGTGTGTGTATACACATATGTAAGTTTGAGGATAACTTCGACATAACATCACGAGATGAGGATATGACAAGTTATAATGATATGAGTCGATATGATCGGACATGATGTCACGAGGCTATGTTACAGGATATGAGATGAAATAGCATGATACGATATGATATATTATATTATATAAAGATTAGGTGATATATATGTTCATAATATGATACGGGATGATATAACATGTGACGATATGGAACTAGATAAGATGATAGCATATATGTGACCGTAGATCCGTACCCTTGAATTGTTGATATCGTACGATGGATTATATCGTACATAATATGATGTACATGATGATTTAGCCACATACTTGATTTGATGATATCGTACGATAGATTATACCATACGTGATATGATGTACATGATGATTAATCCGCACTCTTGACTTGATGATGTCGTACAATAGATTATATCGTACATGATACTACGAGACTGGATCACCGACTTATGGATGTATCGACTCGAAAAATTATTGTTTTCTAATCAGTTAAGTAGATATTAGGGTATAATTAGAGCCATACTTATTTTCAAAACTAACAAATTGTTATGCAATTTTAAATGACAACCTCAAGGGATGCTACGGATTTTCAAATGGTATCTTTTTCTCAAAAACACCGTAGCCCCTATTTTTCTAAAAACAACGATTCGTATTATTTTAAATTATAACTGTATGACTCATATATAGCTATATATTTTATACTGTTGTGTTTACAATTTCCTTTTTCTGCTATGCTCGTATTATTCACATTTTTTGGCGGTATACATACCACGTTCTTTCCTTATCTTGCATGACATCGTCTGCTAGGACATACACACCATTACCGATGATGCGCATATTGCACGTACACACACTCGCCGGCTCACACACTCATCATCGGTAATTTCCATGCTACATACATATTAGAAATCATAACTTCACCATATAACCTAGTAACCTGTAGCTTTTTAGTTATTGTTTAGTACCTATACCACATTTACTATATCAGTTATCATATTTTCTTACATAGTTAGATGCCACGCTCATATAAACACACTGGTTATGCATTACGAATTTGTTATTTCCTTGTACTCATTGTTTCATTATTGGTTCATACTTATGAGATTTTGGTTTTCATAAGATTTCTGAATTTGAGAAACCGCAGTTACATTTTGAAAACTTATGATTGTTTTTAAAACGCGATTTTTCTTGATATGATGTGTGGCGTCCACCTTGAATTTTCTCAGTTCTGAATTATGTGCATACCCGATTCGAGGATAGAAGAAACACCGTCTGCGGGTACATGGTGGACCCGGTACGGTACCATGGGATAAGAAGATCGTATAGAGAGACGTTGAGCCGGGCAAGGGAGCACTACCGACCGATGATAGTACTGGGCTCGGTGGATATTCGGAGGATACCGACCGGAGTCGTGTGATCAGATGGATTTGAGAGCCGATCTAATGAGACGGCGCCCGAGATATGAGGATTTACGTGTCGATACTGGACACGAGTTTTATGATGTTTTCGAGTGTCGATATTGGGCACTCAGGTTTTTTTATGATGATTTGGTGTGTCGTTGATGGACACACGTTGGATGATACACCTATACACACATATATGATACATATGACATGGTACCGGATTATGACACGGGCACGATTATATTAGTATTATTATACTTATGTTTACTCTATCACCCTTGTTACCACTCGATATTATTATTATTATTATTATATTACTGTATGACCTGGGAGATCATCATACATTCGATTTCTACCTGGTGATGTCTTCTACTCATGAGTTGGCAACTCACCTCCGTTGTACCACAGTTTTCTTGCAGGATCGACCGGTCGAATTTAGTAGCGGCTTGCTGGTACATTGCTCTTTTCTGGGTGATTTGCATTGGTAGATGGGTTACAATACAGAGCGTAACCACTGTTGTATATTCTTTATTCATTTGTATCTAGTTAAAAGCTCTATCAACCAGACTATGTATATTTGGTAGCCCTAGAGACCGGTTTGTATATTCTTTGTATCTCGAGTCGAGACTTGTATATATTCCTATATTGGATTTGAAAATGTTTCGGTTTTTCTTTATTTTCTTTCTGTGTTGATCTTCGCCTTGGGCGTCGTATATTTGTATTTGTGTGGTTGTTTCCGCCAATTGGCGAAGAGCTAGCTCCCGCTTGGGGATGCCTATACTATTGTTGTTATGTTTTGTTTTTGGATCAAAATTTACAAAGGAGGTGATGCCCGAATTTCAAATAACGAAAATGTTTTCAACTATAGTACACAACCCACTTGTATTTTCATATAACATTACTTATTTATCTAAAGAAAGAACTTTATTTCTTTATACCTTGGGCTACAGTGGGGTCTTATAGACTTCACGTGATTCAAGTTCCAGTCACGTTCCAATTCTGGGTCGTGACACTTTAGTACTAGATACCGGATCAGGATCTCATATATATAATTTATTATAAGGACTGAGAAAAAGTAGAATGGTTGCACCAGGTGATATGTCCCTCAGAGTATGGAACGTAGCACAAGTTGATGCTACTGCCGTCGGTGAATATCACCTAGTACTGCCAAGCGGCAATACTATGATTTTGAACAATTGTTACTATGTACCTTCCATGCTCTGCAACATCATATCAGTTTCTTTACTTGATAAAGATGGATATAACTTTGTTCTATATAGAAATATCATGAACATTTACCTTAATCAGGTATTGGTTGCAGAAGATACACTGTGTAATAGTATCTACGTTCTAAATCAAAACACAGTCTTCAATATACAAAACACACGCAAGAGAAAGAGTTCAGATACGAACGAAACCTACTTGTGGTATTGTAGACTTGGTCATATCGGTGAGAAAAGACTAGGTAAGTTGCATAAGGATGGATATCTGAATTCGTTCAAATTTTCATCTTATGAAACTTGTCAGTCCTGTCTTAAAGGAAAAAAGACTAAATCTCCGTTCACCGGACACGGAGAAAGAGATACAGAGATCTTGAGACTCATACACAGTGATATATGTGGCCCGATATCTATACATGCGAGGGGTGAGTTCTCGTACTTCATTACATTCACTGAAGATCTCTCCAGGTTTGGATATATGTACCTTTCGAAACACAAATCTGAAACTTTTGAGAAATTCAAAGAATATAAGAGCAAAGTAGAGAACCAGACAAGAAAAAGTATTAAAATCCTTCGATCTGATCGAGGAGGGGAGTACTTAAGTACGGAATTCCTTGATTTTCTAAAAGAGAACGATATTCTCTCTCAGCTTACTCCTCCGTACATACCACAACACAATGGTGTATCAAAACGGAGGAACCGTACCCTATTGGACATGGTTCCATCCAAATCTGTGCCTAAGACTCCATATGAAATATGGAGTGGTAAAAAACTATGTCTTAAATTCATTAAGATGTGGGATTGTCCGACTTATATTAAAAAGAAAAATCTGGATAAACTAAAGGCACGATCGGTTCTTTGTAAGTTTGTAGGATATCCTAAGAATTCGCTAGGATATCTATTCTACCATACCGAGGAACAGAAGGTATTTGTGTCTCGCCATGCCACCTTTTTGAAAAGAGAATTTCTTGCAAAAGAAATTAGTGGGAGAACGGTAGAACTGGAAGAACTTCCAGAAGCACAAACTCCAACTGAAGATTTGGTAGAACCAGAAAATTCAATAGAACCCGACGAACCTCAGCCGCTCCGCAGATCTAGTAAGATTTCTCATCCGTCTGAAAGATACTACGGTTTTCTCATAGATGGGGATCGAGAGAATTTCATCTTGTAAGAAGATGATCCTACTATTATCGAGCAGGCCATTAATAGTAGGGACTTTGTAAAATGGCTTGATGCTATGCAATCCGAAATGGAGTCCATGTACAACAACAAAGTTTGGACTTTGGGTGTTGCTCCTCATGGGGAAAACCCGTTGGATGCAAGTGGATCTTCAAAAAGAAGATTGGTGTAGATGGACAGGTGGAAACCTATAAGGCTAGATTTGTTGCAAAAGGTTTTCGTCAAAGACCAGGAGTGGACTATGACGAAACCTTTTCTCCAGTGGCTATATTGAAATCCATTCGGATCCTACTTGCCATTGCTGCCTACCATGACTATGATATCTGGCAGATGGACGTTAAAACGGCTTTTCTAAATGGAAATTTAGAAGAGTGCGTTTATATGGATCAGCCGGAGGGATTCGTAGACAGTGGGAGCAGCGGGAAGGTATGCAAGTTGCTTAAATCCATTTATGGATTAAAGCAGGCGTCACAGAGCTGGAACATCTGTTTTGATGAGACAGTCAAGGAATTTGACTTCATCAAAAATGAAGATGAACCATGTATCTACAAGAATATTGTAGGGAGAACTGTCATATTCCTCGTCCTGTACGTGGATGACATTCTCTTGATAGGAAATGACATTCCTATGCTGCAATCGATCAAGCTGTTTTTGTCACAAAAGTTCTCCATAAAGGACCTGGGTGATGCCTCATACATTCTGGGAATTAAGATCCATAGAGATAGATCCAAGAGATTGTTGGGACTTTCACAGTCCAGGTATATAGAGACCATACTAAAGAGATTTAGTATGGAAGATTCCAAGCGCGGTAATATACCCGCCTTGCACGGAATCACTCTCTCCAAAGAGATGTGATTAGTCGAAAATATTGTATATTTTAGCCGGCAATTTCCTCATCATTTGCATTCATATAGAAGTGTTCGGCATTCATATTTTACATATTAACAAAACTGTCGTAAAATATCAGATTACATATATTAGACTCTAAAACCGACACTATAATGGAAATTGACTACATTTCATGGCATCGCATCATCCCTACATTTGCGCAACACTTGTTTTGAGATCTGTGCAGGAAAATCCAGCAGAAAGGCCAAAATTTACAGGGTACAGCTAAAACGTTACGCCAACTCAATGATTTTAGTTCTGGTATCAATCCAAAGGGACAAACAAAAATCAACATATCAGAAGAAGCCCCAAATACCATCACAAGACCACACCAAAGAGCCCAAGCCATCAAGCCACCACTTGGCCACGGAACCGCGGCGCAAGCCTGTTTAGGCCGCGGTTCCGCGGCCGTCTTGCCACGTCAGCCATAAATTTTTGCTGCACAATGCTTCACTCTGGGCCCACATTCAGCTCATATACTTCAAACTCCAGAAGACTCCAGAGACTTCTGCCAGATCAGCGAACTTTGGGGCCTACACTAAACTAGCCTATCATTCTAGAACCTTTTCCCTAAACCCTAGCTTAAACCCTAAGCTAAGCCTAACAAACTCTTTCTAGAAGTCTTTCAACAAACTTTTGGAGGGAACTCAAAAGCTTAGGGTTTGGGTGTTCTATAAATAAGACCCTAGGCTCACTTGTAAAAGATTATTCAATCTTGATTCATCTTGGAATCAACCCTATTCTAGTTCATTTTGAGAGCCATTCTATCTCTCTCTCTTCATCTTCTTCTTCCACAAATCTAGTGAGAGGATTTGTGTGAAACCCTAACCCTAATTCCATTCAAAAGCCAAGGTCCCGAGTACCCATTCAAGCAAGAAGCCTTGCAACCTTTTAGGTGCCGAGCCGGTCTTCAACGGAGCAAGTGGTCCAAGCCGATTCGCGACTCACCGAGCCGAGCGAAGCCAAGTCGACAATTTAATTCTTCCTCTTGTAGTTCTTAAGCGACTGTAATCAAATTATTGATATAAATAAAAGGTGAAATTCTTTTATCTTGTTTTCTTTAAATTCTTGCATCATGAGTCAATCTAAATTTCTAGTTATAATTCTTGTTGTGATGTTTGAGTAATACTCCGCTCGTCGAGTAGTCGAGACGATCAATAGAATGATGATGTAATATATCTTGAATCGATTTTTGATTCCTACGAGTTTTGTAAACCCTAGCAAATTCAAGAACCGACGACCTATTTCGTTGCGATGCTTTCTTGATTGATATCGCTCGAGATTGGGGAGTTACGATCGTTTCTTGAAATTGCTCGAGGCTAGAATGTGAATGAAATCAACGAAAGAACAAGGGTTAAATGATGAAACCCTAGTTTCATCAAGAAAGCCCTAACTCTCATCGATCATCATCGATCTCGCATCAATCCTTCGAAGGACAAGAACACGAAATCTTGAGGTTACATCACATCTATAGATCCGATCGATTCCTACGAGCCTCATTTAGATTCTTGACTTTTTGTTTGGAAATATTATCGAAACCCAATTCTTGATTGTTTATCAGTTTCTTGATTCTTGATTAAACTCATGACACTTGAATCAATTGATAAATTCTCGAGTTATGTTTTCTTTTCTTTTCAATTAACTTTTCAATTCAAACGAAGCAAATATAAAAACGAATCGTACAATCCCTGTGGACGATCCGCACTCACTTACAAACTACATCCGACACCGTAGTTGATTGCGGTCAAATAATTCTTTGATTGTGATTCTATTCATTTTCTAAAACGACACACAAAGAACGGATCAATCAAATGGCGCCGTTGCCGGGGATCGCGCGCTAATTCGTTGTATATCAAAGTTTGAATTGAAAGAATTATTCCATTGTGATTTTTGAGATCAAAATTCGTGCAAACCCTAAAAAATTTGTTGTGTTTCATTGCAAGGAAATCTGGAGCTTGCTGGAAATTGATAAAAAATTTTGGAAAATTCCAGAGGGCTGAGGAAGTATACAGTAGCTTTGTAGTGAGATTTAGTGCATTGATCCCTTGAAAGGACCGCGGAAAGGCGGTATTAGTCCCCTATTGCGGCGGAACCGCGGCTTGTTTAAGCCCTCTTTGTGCCAAAATTCTTCAGGTGATTTCTTACCTTCTCCTCTCTCCTCTTTTTAGCTCCAACTAATACTTTTCTGCGGGATTCTTTGCAAATAATCGCAGCTCGCAAATTGCAAAGTTAAATTTGTGCGTATTTTGTTTCTTGGTTGTTTTGCATTATAAATACGGATATTAAGGGGCACGGCCAAATCCAAATTAGGTGGGGATTTCATTACCCTTCCTAGGCCCCGAAAACTACCAAACTTGCATCCGCATTGACCTACATTAACTAAAAGAAATCTAGAGATGACTCTAAGGACTGTCGCGCTCAATTAGGACAGAAGAAGGCCGTGGGTAATTCATTGCTTATCCGCGTGTGGTGCCTAAGGTGAGTGTGTCTAAGGCTAGTGGTTATTAATTAGGCCCACTACTTACGTAGCGGAGTACCTTCCCACTTACCTGGCACTTATCCGGCCACAGGGGAACAAAGAGGCAGTGGAGGATTCTATCCTGCGACTTGTCTTTTGGCAGTTAAGAGCGGTCTAGAGCCGGACCTAGGTGACCATTAGATTCTAGGGTTTGTGTGCTGCATTTGTTGTGTCACATCATTTTTCAAAACTCCGTCCCTTTTTCAAAAGCAAACACCGCATTCATACCCCTAATTATAAAGCCAACGCTGCCACTTGTACTAACCTTTTTTAGTACAAGATAGGCTGGACACGGGATTCTAGTGCCCGTTTAGTCCGCGTACCTTTTATCGACCCCGAAGTCGATATTTCTCCATTTACCTTTCCTTTACCTACTACCACACCCACACCGATGGATCCGAATCCATCAAACTTCTTTAACCCTAATCTGCCGCCGTCCGTTGGTGCGCAGAATCCACCCCGCATCTCTCTCCAGGAGAGATGCTATCCACTTAGAGGTCCTCTTTCGACCTGCTTATCCACACCACCAGCCAATGGGGATAACTTTGAGATTAAACCCCAGTATATCAATCTTTTACCCAAATTTCACGGACTCAAAACTGAGGACGCTTACGTTTTCATTACCAAATTTGAAAACGTATGCGCAATGATGGGTACGTCATAACTTTCAGTGGATGCGATGCGTCTACGACTTCTTCCATTTACTTTGTGCGATATAGCCGAGAAGTGGCTATATAACACTACCACACACTCTATTACGAATTGGGAAGAATTCGTCGCTGCATTCCTTAAGAAATTTTACCCAATCCAAAAGACAGCTCGAATCCGTAGCGAACTAAATCAATTTGCCCAGCTCCCTACCGAACCATTCTCAAAATGCTTTGAACGTTTCAAGGATCTTTTGGTTCAGTGTCCTCATCACGGCATCCCGAGATGGGAGCTTTGCCGAATCATTTATGAGGGCATTAACTCAAACACTAAACAGAGCCTTGAAAACATGTGTCAACGTACTTTTATGACCAAGGATGATGGGGAAGCTTGGAAGTACTTAGAAGAGTTCGCTGAAAAATCACTACAGTGGGAGAGTGGAACCCAACCATTGAATAGGGGTGGCATACACCAAATAGATGTGTCCATAGGTGTTCGAGCTGAGATGGCAGCAATGCAAAAGAAGCTCGACGCTATGGAACACAAATTTTCTGCAGCCTCCCTAAACCCAATGTCGCTCCCCAAAACTGTTTGTGGGTGCTGTTCTGATCCGTCTCATTTAACGGAAGAATGTCCATTAAACTCTGCGTTTCAAGGTCACGAGCATTCTAATGCTGCATTTCAAAGACCTCGAAACGATCCATATTCTTCCACGTACAATCAGGCTTGGAGGAATCACCCGAATTTCGCTTGGAACCAAAACCAATCTCAAAACACGGTTCCAAACACGAATCAATTTCAAAGGGCTCTTCCTCCACCAAAACAGCAACCCCTTCAACTCACTCAGCACCCCTACCAGTCACAAAATTTCCAAAACCAGGGCAACACTCCTGCACAGTCTAATCCTATGCAGTTGTCCTGTTCTGACGAATTCTCTCAATTCACTCAAACCATGAAATCACTTTTATCAAATTTCATAGAGGTTTCGACTGAGGTTAGATCTTCCGTCAGTGAGATAAAGAAAAACTCAGCGTCCCAAGCTGAGAGTATCAGATCGATGGAAGCTGAAATCGCATGCCTAAAAGCCGAAATGAGTGCGAGAGAAAAAGGGAAACTTCCCTCTCAACCCCTACAGAATCCTGGGCATTACAATGTAAATGCCATCACAACGTTGAGATCGGTAAAAGTGCTGAACAATCATGTCGGGGAAGGTATTGATGATACTGAAAATCATATCAACACCCCGGCTGAGACCTTTCCACACACACACAATTCTCCTTCTGATCCTTCTTCTTTTACCATACCACCTTCTCGAGAGCCTATTCTCCATTTCCCATTAGGCTCGACACCTTCTCCCAACCCTTATAGTTCTCCACAGACGGTCCCCACACCTCTTTTGGGACCTCGTCTACCCCCTCTTCCTTCTCCTATGATGGACCCTGCGCTTATTGCGAAAGCTCCTTACCCGAACCGGTTAAGGGGTAACAGAACGAGTCCTCATATGGAGAAAATTATAGAAATGTTCAAACAGGTTAACATCAATATCCCTCTCCTAGATGCGATTCAACAAGTCCCCGCTTATGCGAAAATTCTTAAGGACTTGTGCACTAGGAAGAGGAAGACTCAAGTGCCGAAGAAGGTCTTTATGTCTAATAATATCAGCACTGCTTTTATTCCCCATCTACCAAAGAAACGAAAGGACCCAGGATGTCCTACAATATCGATTTCTATTGGGGGTAAAAACATAAATCGTGCTCTTTTAGACCTTGGCGCAAGTGTTAACCTGCTCCCTTATTCTGTCTATGAGCAACTAGGGATTGGAGAGCTGAAACCTGCTCACTGCACTCTCCAGATGGCAGACCGATCTATCACCAAACCAAGAGGTGAATTAGAGGATGTGTTGATAAAGGTCGGGGAATTTGTTTTCCCTGTAGACTTCATTGTGCTCGACACACATCCTGTAGCAAACCCCCGGGGCCAAATTCCGGTGATTCTGGGTCGTCCTTTCCTTGCCACTTCCAACGCTGTTATAAACTGTAGAAACGGTTCAATGAACTTATCATTTGGAAATATGACCATTGAACTAAATATCTACAAAGTTGGAAGTCAGCCATCAGAACCCTCTGCTCATATTTTAGATGTGTGCTATGTCCATGAGATCGCTCCCGATAGTTGTGGAGCTGAGGAACTTTTCTTTACTGATCTCGATGACATTACCACATCTCTGTTTGACTTTACACAAGATCTTAATGAGGACACTTTACCTACACTTGAGTCCTGCACTTCTGACTTTTCTCCATCCGAGTCTGTATCTTTCACAGGCTCTGAGCTTCTTTGTAAATCCAAAAATCATTCAATGATACCTCCTTCTATCATTTCTCCGCCTGAATTAGATCTCAAAATTTTACCCTCTCATCTGAACTATGCTTATTTAGGTGAGAAGGAGTCTTTACCGGTTATAATTTCCGCTTCTCTAGCATTAGAGCAAGAGAATGCACTTTTATCGGTATTGAGATCGAACAAAGAGGCGTTTGGTTGGAGTATGGCGGACATCAAAGGGATTAGTCCCTTGATAGTTGAACATCATATACATGTGATGGATGATGCCAGACCAACCCGAGAACCACAGAGACGGTTGAATCCCATCATGAAGGAAGCGGTCATGAAAGAGATCGTCAAATGCTTAGATAATGGTATTATATACCCCATCTCCGATAGCCAATGGGTGAGTCCTATACATGTCGTTCCTAAGAAATCCGGCATCACAGTTATAACCAATGAGGCGAATGAGTTGATTCAGACACGCACCCAAACTGGGTGGCGTGTATGTATCGATTATAGAAAACTCAACGCTGCCACAAGGAAAGACCATTTTCCTCTACCATTCATTGATCAGATGCTGGAACGCTTAGCGGGACGAAAGTATTATTGTTTTATGGACGGATACTCAGGCTATAATCAGGTCCCCATCGCCAAAAAGGATCAAGATAAAACCACTTTTACTTGTCCTTTTGGTACCTTTGCTTACAGTCGCATGCCCTTTGGGTTATGCAATGCTCCCGCTACCTTTCAGCGGTGTATGATGGGGATATTCTCTGATATGGTAGAGAATTTCCTGGAGATCTTTATGGACGACTTCTCGATTTTTGGAGACTCTTTTTCCGATTGCCTAGCGAATCTTGACGCTGTTCTTACTCGTTGCAAAGAGAAGAACTTGACTTTGAACTGGGAAAAATGCCATTTTATGGTCCAAGAAGGAATTGTTCTTGGACATGTCATTTCACAGAAAGGCATTGAGGTTGACAGAGCCAAAATAGATGTCATTCAAAACCTCCCTCATCCCAAAAGCGTCAAAGATATTCGCTCTTTCCTTGGCCACGCGGGCTTTTATAGGAGATTCATTAAGGACTTTAGCAAAATTGCTAGACCTTTAACTCTTCTCCTGGCCAAGGATACGACCTTCCATTTTGACTCGGATTGCGAGACAGCTTTCGACTCACTTAAACACTCACTCACTTCAGCCCCCGTTTTATC
Organism: Agapanthus africanus; assembly: GCA_030015575.1. NCBI lineage: Eukaryota > Viridiplantae > Streptophyta > Magnoliopsida > Asparagales > Amaryllidaceae > Agapanthus > Agapanthus africanus. The sequence continues at coordinate 136,155,826 of JASDDO010000016.1, forward strand.
ATCACCAAACTGGGATTACCCCTTTGAGCTGATGTGTGACGCATCTGATTTTGCAGTAGGTGCAGTCTTAGGACAGCACATCGAAAAGATGCCACACGTGATTTACTATGCTAGTAAGACCCTGAATGATGCGCAAATCAATTATACAACCACCGAAAAGGAACTCTTAGCGGTTGTATTTGCATTAGAAAAATTCAGGCCTTACTTAATTGGCTCACCTATAGTTGTGTATACTGACCATTCCGCTTTAAAACATCTTCTGGCGAAGAAAGATGCAAAAGGTCGACTAATACGTTGGATCCTTCTGTTACAAGAATTCGATCTTGTTATCAAAGATAAGAAAGGATGTGAAAACGTAGTAGCTGACCATCTTTCACGCATCATTTCTTCCCCTGTGACCCTGCCAATCAATGACTCGTTTCCTGACGAGCAACTCTTGAGCATATCCGCTGAACCATAGTTCAGGGATATTGTGAACTATCATGCCACGGGACTGATACCCAGCGATTGGTCAAAACAGGAAAAATACCGTTTTCTATCCCAAGTAAAACACTTTTACTGGGACGAGCCCTATTTGCTTAAATATTGTCCTGATCAGATCATTCGCCGGTGTGTTCCGAAAGAAGAGTTCAAGAGTGTTCTTTCTTTTTGTCATGATCAGGCCTGTGGGGGTCACTTCGGTCCTAGAAAGACAGCGGAAAAGGTTTTGCAATGTGGATTGTATTGGCCGACCTTATTCAAGGACGCATTTGAGCATTGAAAAACCTGTACACAATGTCAGTATACGGGTAGAATATCCCAGAGGAATGAAATGCCTCAGCAACCCATCTTGGTTGTTGAAATATTCGATGTTTGGGGCATAGATTTTATGGGTCCTTTTCCCAACTCCTTTGGGAATTTGTACATACTGCTGGCGGTTGATTATGTCTCAAAGTGGGTAGAAGCCATTCCATGTCGCACTAATGACAAGAAAGTTGTCATTAAGTTCTTAAAAGAGAATATCTTTTCGCGATTTGGACACCCACGCGCTATTATTAGCGATAATGGGACACACTTCTGCAACAGGTCTTTCGAGACTCTGATGCGGAAATATTCAATCAACCACCGACTTTCTATACCCTATCACCCCCAAACAAGCGGGCAGGCTGAAATCTCAAACAGACAAATCAAACTTATCCTGGAGAAAACTGTTGCTAAAAATAGAAAAGACTGGTCGACCAAACTGACGGATGCTCTTTGGGCATTCCGAACTGCATATAAGACCGACCTAGGGATGTCTCCATATAGGATAGTGTTTGGAAAAGCATATCATTTACCCGTCGAGATAGAACATAAAGCATTGTGGGCTATTAAAGAAATAAATTTTGATTTAAACCTTGCTTGCAACTTTCGGAAGCTGCAACTTAACGAGCTAAGCGAACTCCGCGATGAAGCTTATGATAACGCTGTAATCACAAAGAATAGGACTAAGGTTTTTCACGATAAAAACATTTTGAGGAAAACATTTTCACCTGGTCAACAAGTCCTTCTTTATGATTCACGATTACACCTTCATGCGGGTAAGCTCCGATCTCGTTGGAAGGGACCTTTTGTTGTGCGGTCTGTATATCCGCACGGGGCAGTAGAAGTAGAAAATGTTAAAAACGGCACCGTTTTCAAAATAAATGGACATAGACTAAAGCCGTATTTTTCCACTGACCCCACGGAGGAGCTCTTGTTCTTACAAGAGCCAGTTTATGTGGATTAAAATTCCTCCGTCTTACCTACATATCCAGTATATCACTGCATCATCTTTTGAATGGAGGTGAGTGAAAAGAATAAGTTTGGGGGAAGTTCTTCACTTATATATTTTGCCCCCACTAATAAATTCCTCCCAGACTTACAGGTTTTTCAGATATAGCTGTCGGCAACAGTGAGGACACTGTTGAAAACAAGTTTGGGGGAGGTTTGTGCTTATTTTTACATCATTTGCATACCATTTGCATAAGCACAAAACTTTTCTTTTTAAAAAAAAAAAATCTATAAAAATTGAAAAATTTTCAAAACCCATAAAAATTTAAAAATTTTCAAGTATAAAATTAATTTTAATATTTACACTTTTTTGTATATAAATAAGATAATGAAAGTTTAGATAGTGAACAATTACATCCATGAGATTAGAAAATTTTTAGAAAACTAAGAAAATTAGAAGTTTTCTTATACGAACTAGTAATAAGTAGTTATGAGCCGTTGTCCCAAGGGTTAGTAAGATGAAGGACGTCACTAATCTGAGGATAAAAATAAGTCTGAAAAATAGTTTCTATTCTGGAAGCCAAACATTTTGAACGTTGATACCCTGCTATTCGCACTTACACACGTCTTAAAGCCTGGGATAGTAGAGGATACCTTGAAATGCTCTTGTCTTAAAGCCAAAAGTGTGAAGGAAATAAAAAAAAAGTGAATAAAGAAAATATAAAGTGGTGAGAAAAATGGACACTGGTTTTGTTATCACCAAGGGCAATAAAAAAATATATAGCGAGGGTGCTTCTTCACCTAGTGCCCTAAGGCCAACTGGTCTGGGAGTCACTACTATGCCTGAGGTGGTGCAAGACGAGGAAAATACACCAAGTAAGCAAGCACAGGAGTAATCGGTCGGTTAGTACCTCAAGAAGTATTAACGGTCGCATGAAAGTGTGTGAGCAATCTCGTTTAAATATTCATTAATCAAAAAGTACTGAGGCTGATGGGCAAGAGTATGATAGCTTGAATTGAATTCTCCGGGTGTAGGGATGTCTTTACACACACGCAGGGTGATATGATCGATGTTTTGGAAGAAAGATAGGAATGAAAAATAAGACGATGTTTTATTGAGAGGGGACGTGATTTCTAACATCTTTTCATGACTATTAAGATAGGGCTCATGACAATCGAAAAGCTAGCTTAGTTGGAAACCCTAATTTTCAAAGTTTTTCTTTTACAATTCTTTTCTTTAAATGTAATATTCATGATCTTCCTTTTATTATTGGATTTTGTGGGTGCAATCCGCTGAAAACCCTCAGGAGACAACACTCCTCCTACTAGGGACACCTAGAGGTTTAAAGGCTTGTTGCACGTGCTCAGTGCAATCGTGTTGCCTACGAAAGTGTGCTAGTTAGTTTTTCTCTTTCTTTATTTTCTCCTTCTCTTTTTAATAAAACAGTTCGCTCGAGACGATCGAAATTAAGTTTGGGGGAATTTGATTAGTCGAAAATATTGTATATTTTAGCCGGCAATTTCCTCATCATTTGCATTCATATTAAGTGTCCGGCATTCATATTTTACATATTAACAAAACTGTCGTAAAATATCAGATTACATGTATTAGACTCTAAAACCGACACTATAATGGAAATTGACTACATTTCATGGCATCGCATCATCCCTACATTTGCGCAACACTTGTTTTGAGATCTGTGCAGGAAAATCCAGCAGAAAGGCCAAAATTTACAGGGTACAGCTAAAACGTTACGCCAACTCAATGATTTCAGTTCTGGTATCAATCCAAAGGGACAAACAAAAATCAACATATCAGAAGAAGCCCCAAATACCATCACAAGACCACACCAAAGAGCCCAAGCCATCAAGCCACCACTTGGACGCGGAACCGCGGAGCAAGCCGGCTTAGGCCGCGGTTCCGCGGCCGTCTTACCACTTCAGCCATAAATTTTTGCTGCACAATGCTTCACTCTGGGCCCACATTCAGCTCATATACTTCAAACTCCATAAGACTCCAGAGACTTCTGCCAGATCAGCGAACTTTGGGGTCTACACTAAACTAGCCTATCATTCTAGAACCTTCTCCCTAAACCCTAGCTTAAACCCTAAGCTAAGCCTAACAAACTCTTTCTAGAAGTCTTTCAACAAACTTTTGGAGGGAACTCAAAGGCTTAGGGTTTGGGTGTTCTATAAATAAGACCCTAGGCTCACTTGTAAAAGATTATTCAATCTTGATTCATCTTGGAATCAACCCTATTCTAGTTCATTTTGAGAGCCATTCTATCTCTCTCTCTTGATCTTCTTCTTCCACAAATCTAGTGAGAGGATTTGTGTGAAACCCTAACCCTAATTCCATTCAAAAGCCAAGATCCCGAGTACCCATTCAAGCAAGAAGCCTTGCAACCTTTTAGGAGCCGAGCCGGTCTTCAACGGAGCAAGTGGTCCAAGCCGATTCGCGACTCACGGAGCCGAGCGAAGCCAAGTCGACAATTTAATTCTTCCTCTTGTAGTTCTTGAGCGACTGTAATCAAATTGTTGATATAAATAAAAGGTGAAATTCTTTTATCTTGTTTTCTTTAAATTCTTGCATCATGAGTCAATCTAAATTTCTAGTTATAATTCTTGTTGTGATGTTTGAGTAATACTCCGCTCGTCGAGGAGTCGAGACGATCAATAGAATGATGATGTAATATTGTTAGTTATATGTATGCCCTAGAGGCCATTACTATACATAGGATGTATATTGTAGTGGATGCTTGGACATATATAGGGAGGACTTTCTTGCTCGACATGATAGTATGCTATCTGGTTACTCTTTACCTTAACGTGTACACTGATTGTCTCTCTGTTACATGTTGGTAAAGCCCTTAGGATGTGTACTTGACTACCTGTACTATGATGAGAATCATACTAGTAGGGACATGGTAGTCCATAAGTACATCCTTCAAGGTCCCTAGTCGTGGGTATATCGAGATGGGGCATCGATATACCAGAGTAGACTAGCGTTTACCTTCTCGACCCATACAGATGGGCGATGGATGATCCCATATCCCTTGGTGTTTGACATCAGAGATAATATACGGGTGCTCAGTGGAGACTGGGTACACTGGACGGACTCGCCGAGAACTCCCAGATGGTATTATACCTTACGTCAGATGGCAGTTCTTTGGTGACACTGGTACAGAGTAGTCTGTTGACCCGAGATCGTCATAGTGTCTTGTGTGGTTCCCACTGTGCTTTGATTTCCACCTTACCACATCCAAGAGGGCGTGCAAAACGGTGGTTTTGGGGTACGTCCCGAGTCACATGGAGGCAATGAGCGATAGGAGGGGATTCGTCTCTCCCGGTATAGGGAGTTGATGTTGCGCTGTGTTCGATTGGCTATAACCGGAAATCCCTGGCCAGGGTTGCTGAGATTTACTGGTAAGTGTTACCAGTAGTTTCTCGAACTGTTATAGACCTCATATCGACACGACTTATCGAGCTATTGGGGTCTGACGTTTACCACCCCTAGGCAAGATATGCGACATATCAGACGATCAGACCGGACTGTACGGTAAGTGTTACTGGTAGGATTCACAGGAGTGTGAGCGGGCTTTCTCGTCGATCTTCTGATCGCTCAATACCCGGGTGGCCGTTACGTTTAGCAGACCGCTTGCGGCTTGTGGGTGATTGATATGATCATCATCTGCTGCCGGCGTATTGACGAGTCTTTAGAGTCCTACACAGAGGTTTCCTGGCTCAAGCGAAACGAAATAGGAGCGCATATGAGATATGTGCGGGACCGAGAATAATACCAGTATGTGATACTGTATTTGATTCTCACGATTTGTAGCATTGATCGGTTATATGCGATATAGCCGGGTTATCGGATCAAGTGTTGATTCGATAAGTTGTTACTATAGATATTAGTCGGTTATATGCGATATGACCGGATCGTTAAATCAAGTGTTGATTTAATGATTTAATGTATAATTATATATATGATATATTAATTTACATTAACTAGTATTGGTTCACTTTAAATGGATTTTCTCACTTGAAGTTCACAAGTTGTTTATGTGATATACTTTTGTGCACTTGATTGTATCATGTTTGATGATACATGCTTACTTGAGTTTGTGTAAAGATTAAACCATGGTTATTTAAATGGTTAGGGTTTTGTTTTTCATATCTATTTATTCATTTATTTTTTTATTTCTTTTTGGCAAAAGAAAAGAAAAATGGTGGCTTTATTTGGATGCATGTTGAAGCATCATGAAGCTTTGACTAAGTCACCATTTTTGTCTTCATGCTTAACCCTAACCATTGACCTAACCCTAGTTTATTTTCTACACTTGACCATGGTTTGATTATGATAAGTATTCATTTTAATTTCTTTTTGACATATACTTATCATAACATTTTTCATGATCTTCTTCTTCTTCTTCAAGAAGAAACCTTGCTCCATCAATGGCAACTTGAGCAAATGAGTGAGAAATCCAATTCTAAAGTGAACCCACTTCCTATTTCTTCATCCTCTACCACTTGCCAAGAAGTATAGGGTGTTTTCTTCACAAGTTTCATGACTTGGTGAAATAGGAGCTTGATTTTGTGATGCCTCGACGTAGATCATCTTCGGCACGAAGCCGACGACCTTGCCCGCCCATTTCTCCGATGAAGCCGACGCTAGAGCCCGGGATTCCATTTGGACAGCGAGGAGACTTCATTGCGGAGCTAAGGAGGTGGAGGACCGGATCTACAAAGGTTGTATTTCCGTTCACTTAGTTAAATTATTAACTAGTTTCGTTTTTCGCCTAAAATTCTAGTTAACGATCCGTATTAGGGTTTCTCGGCACCCGTAAAATTTGAAATTGGTATGGTTGATGCCTTGTGAGACCTCGTTAGTGTGCCTAGGAACCCTACAGTGGTATCAGAGCTACTAGGCATTGGATGTCGACCTATGGGGGTTCTCACTGTGTGACAGTGTGGCGAAGCATAGGCTCTTACCCCCAGGGTGTCCCGAGACCGGAAGGTTTTCCGGTGGGTTGTAGTCCTCGCGAGGGAGCATGCGTAAAAAGTAGCGGCTGAGAGACCCGTTGGTGCCACGGCGACCCCATTGGATGGGGTGGCTGCCTGACCTACAGTGGTATCAGAGCCTAGCTAGAGCCTTAGGCGATGCGTAAACGGAGTTAGAAGTCCGATCGAACCGAAACCCTAATTACAAAATGCTCTCTGTACATTTTTTAAATTCGTGGAATTTTGTAAATTAAAAATGCTTAAAAAATTCAGCAGGAAATTCTAAGAATTACGGTGCAAAAATTACCTAATGATCTGTCTAAAGCGCGGCGGAACCACGGCATTAGCCGCCTATTGCGGCGGTTCCGCGCCTATTTAGTCTCTTCAGTCAACCATTTTTGCACAGTAACTTCTTTATTTAAATGCTGAGTTTTATGGGAATTTTTAATATTTACTCAAGAGTTGAGTTTTCTGGGTTGTATTAGGGACTCGGTATTTCGATCGGATTGTCTAATTTTGTCTGTGTGCTAGTCCGGATATTTTTGAATATGTTAAAAAGTTCGACCGGATATAAATACCCACTTTTTCCCCTGTCGAGAAATTTCCAAGTGTTGGATTTTTCCGTGGTTTAAAGACGTTCTGAGTAGTGCAAGTAACGCGATGGTCCCTCTAGAAGACAACAAACCTTAACTCGATTATGTGATCGTCTTGAACTGCCCTTTGAACCTTCGGGTTTGGGGCAGTACGGCGTGCCACATGTGAGACGTTGGCTTGACCCTTCTACGGCTGGACCGTTGGTACTGAGGCATGAACTGGATGTTTTTAAACTTGTTTCATGTGTTGATTTGTTTCGGGAAAAATTGGGTGTTTGAATGTTCGATCGGAAAGTTTAGCATTTTCTGTTTATCTGGAATGTGATACAATAATTGGAATTCACAAGTAGTTATGAGATAACTAATATGAATGTTATAAACACAACACTTTAGTCTCAGTTGATCGGTTGTCACGGAATTTTGATGTGATCAAAAGTCCGTCGCAATCACGTAGTGTACGCGGATATTCGCCGATAAACTTAATAGACAGCTACACCCCTTAGCCCCGACCAAGTGACTGTAGGAGAACCCCGTCGCCGAAAGCATTCGTTCGGGTGCTCGCGGTAGCAGTGTTCCGCCTTGGTGCACTTCGTCGACAGTATCGGGGGTGCGGCCGTCTACTAAAGTTTGCGACGAGCATTCGATCAGGATGTCGGGAATCCTGTTGAATTGACCGACTTGATATTGAAAAGTGTTTTCGATAAAGAGACTAAAATGCGGGGTTTATAATTGTTAGTCATGCGATGTCTAAGTAATTCATTTGATTAGGCATGTGATGTCTAAGGAGGTTGCGGATTCCAACTGTTGTAGTTTTATACTTTCTTTTCTGTGACCGTAAGTGTAATATGTGATATCGCCGGTTTCGTTGCTATATGCCAACGACAATTGGGATACGCATGTTTATTTACGTTGATGACATGTGATGTTATGTGTTGCTGGATATGTTATATTGGATCGTCGCGTTTGAATAGCCGGGTTTTTTTTATGTGAGATGAGTGTTTTTCCTTTTCATTCATGTAAAAACTTGTATGTAATATTCTTTTATTGGGGCACTTCCAGGTTGCGGAAGTTGTCACCGTTGATGTATATTATTTACTTTTTCGCACTAGGATAGACCCAAGGAGGAGGGCACAAGTAACCGGGTTCTGGAGTCCAGTGGGAGACCAACTCGAGGAGTCGAGTCCGGGTCTCCTAACTCTAGAATTGGTAGGGTTGCTTGCCGCTCTCGTAGGGGTCTAGGGGTGTGGGTTTGGCTATTCATCACGACCGTGGAATCCGTGTTTTATACTGGCTCGTATTGAAAACACGGACGTCCTAGTATATCCAATATTTCATATGTTTCTTCTGCTGCGATATCTGTGATGTGATCATGCGATGTTCTATGATAGATACAGCATACAGCATATATGATATATTATATAGACGTTACTTATGTTTTACACCCGCGCTAGCCCTGCCTCGCTCTGCCGTTAGTTACCTAACCTAACGGTGCATGAGGGGACATCGAGGCGAATGCGGATGGCATAAGTGTACGTTGTATTTATCTGTGATGTTTAGGTACTTAAATGATGGGACTTCATTAATGTGATTAATGAAATAAAAGAAACCTAAAGATGTTGTAGAATTGAATTTCAAAATTAAAACAGGTAGCTACAGTTCTTGCTTTGCACAGAGGTATATATGATATATCCTGCACCTTATTCGATAAGGAAAGGACCGAGATCCCTTCACCGGGAGTGACTCCTTTAGCAGTAACTTGCAGATGCTACACACTCGGTTTGTCTTTTGATTGCTTTTAAGTGTTTTTGCTTTGCACAGTGATATATATGATATATCCCGCACCTCATTCGACGAGGAAAGGACCGACGATCCCTTCACCGGGAGTGACTCCTTTAGCAAAACTAGAAAGGCCTCAAAAACACTCCATTTTAAAATCATTTGATTCTGCAACGATATCAAGTTCATTACGCAATAGGTTTTCAGAAAAACCTGTCGTAGCCCTCCGTCATTTCAGATAAGTCCTACTTAGTATTCGTGCTACGTTTGTTGACCTCCGTCAAGGCGTAGTGTGCGGTAGCTAACTAGTATTTATCTGCTTATGCATATGATGCAGATTGGATTAGGGTAGTCGTGCGGCCTTGTTGACTTCCGTCAAGGGTCGTGCGGGTGGGTTTAATTCGATCAAGAAATGACGGGTTGAACTTGACTAGTAGCCTATGGTTTGTTGACCTCCGTCAAGGTCATAGGACGCTAGGGGCAAAATTATCGGGAATTTCAAGTGTTGAAATTTGCAATGAAATTGCATACCTTCTATGAGATAGTTGGATCCCGATACCCGCTGCGAGTAAGAGTTACTCCTGGGAGAGTTTTACACATTACAATTAGCCGATCAAGTAGGTGTCTAGAAAGGTGTCAACGAGGTTATGCCTCTGGGAAAACGAGGTTTACATTAATTAGGTTCGTGCGAAAGCACGGGGGACCTCCCTCAAAGTACCGACACTGGCCTGGCTGAAAGATTGGCGAACTTGTAGTGTGTAATTAATCCCGGCTAGTCTTTCCTTTTAGGGTTTGAAGGAAGATTTGATAAAAAACAGTGGGAGCCATCCTGATTAGATAAAATAATAACCAATCTATTCTTGCAAGAGCGCACGCTGAGTGTTTTCTTCTCTCTCTCTCCTGGTAGCGACCATATCACGCCTTAATCAAGATAATAATATGGATTATTGACCGAACCCGCTTGTTATACTGAGCTGGGGAACGTTGTTCCCTCTCCAACTTATAATTGTTATAAGACAGAGCAGGAAATAGGGGAATACCAGAATTCCTATGCCGCCCAAACGAAGAAAGTGCATATGATGCATCTCCTTCGGGTGTGTTCGTTACAAAGAACTGTTTCTCAGTATCCTCTGAATCCTGAGTATTTGATACCAGATCAGGATCCCAGATATGTAATATGTTACATAGGGCTACAAAAAGGTAGAAAACTGAGAACGGGTGATAAGTTTCATGAGGCAGAAAACGGGGCAAGTGTTGCAGCCAGGTCTGTTGGTCACTGTCACCCTGTATTGTAATACATTGATTCTGAATGAATGTTATCAGATACCGAACCTGATATACAAAATCATATCACTCTCTTTATTAGTAAAGAAATGATAAAATTTTGTATTGTTGGATAATGTTTTGAACATTTCCTATATCAAAAGTTGATCGGTTCAGGCACGTTATCTAAAAGCATTGAAGTTCTAAATCAAACTACAGTTCTTAGTATACGAAACACACACAAGAGGAAGAGTTCAGAAATGAACGGATCCTTCTTGAGGTATTGTAGACTAGGTCATATCAATGCGACCCGACTAGCTAAGTTACATTTAGATGCATATTTAAATCAGTTTGAATTTACATCTTGTGAAACTTGCCAATCATGTCACAAAGATAAGATGACCATAGCTTCGTTTACTGGAAACAGAGAAAGAGTTAGTAAACTCTTGGGATTGATACATGTTGATGTATGTAGGTCCCCTGTCTACACATGCCAAGTACGGTTCTTTGTACTTCATTACATTTTCTGATAATCGCTCAAGATTCAGACATATGTTCCTGTTGAAACACAAGTCCGAGCCTTTTGAGATATTCACAGAATATAAATTAGAAGTAGAGAACCAATACGGGTATAAGTATTATGTCTTTTGATGAGATCAAGGAGGAGAATACTTGAGCACGGAAATCCTAGACTATTCTAAAGGTGAATGAGATTCTCTCTCAGCATTACTCCTCCGTATACACCATTGCACGATGGTATATCGGGGTGGAGCAATCACACCCTATCTGATAAGGTATGCTCTATGATGAGTACTACTGAGTCACCTATTTCCTTTTGGGAGTTATGCACTTGGGAAGTTGCATACCTATTGAATAGAGTTCCGATCAAATCAAATTCCTACCACTTCATATTTGATATGGAAAGGGAAGAGCCCATATCTTAAGTTAGTTAAGATTTGGGGTTGCCCGGCCTATGTCTAAAAGCAAAATCCGGACAAGCTCGAGGCAAGGTCTGTTATGTAGAGCTGGAAAGGTTACAGCTATACAAACTGCAGCTGATGATTTAGTAGAACCAAAGGATTCAATAGCAACCGACGAACCCCAGCCTCTCCGCCGATCTAGCAGGGTTCCTCACCCACCTGAGAGATACTTCGGTTTCTCTATGACAGTGGGAGTGAGGATTGCATCATGAGATGATGACCCAACTAGTTTCGAGCTGGCCATCAGGAGTGGGACTCTGTAAGAATGGCTGGATGCTTAGCGATCTGAGATGGAATCCTTATACACCAACAAAGTATGGACTTTGGTTGCTATATCTGAAGGGTTAAATCCCCATCAGGAGCAAGTAAATCTTGAGAAGATTACTTGGTGTAGATGGAAAGGTTGAGACTTTCAAAGCTAGACTTGTTAAAGGTTTTCGTCATCGACCAGGCTTGGATAATGATGAAACCTTTTCAAGTAGCTATGCTTAAGTCCATCCAGATCCTACTTGTCATGGCTACATACCATGACTACGATATCTGGTGATTGGGTGTCATGACTGCTTTTCTAAATGATGTTTTAGAAGAGTGCGTCTATAAGTACACAGCCAGAGAGCTTTGTAGACAGTGGGAGCAGTGGAAACGTGTGCAAGATGCTTTATAGGATAAAGCAGGCATCGCAGAGTTGGAACGTCTGTTTTGATGTGTTAGTCAAAGAGTTTGACGTCATCAAAATGGTAGATGAACCTTGTATAAACAAAAAGGTAGTAGGGGGTATGGTGGCGATCCTCGTAGAGTACGTGGATGACATACTCTTGATAGGGAAGGAGTTTCCTATGCTACGCTCGATCAATCTCCGCTTATCACAATGATTCTCCACATAGGATCAAAATGATACCTTCTAAATCCTGGGTTTTGGATCTATGAGATAGATCTAAATGGATGTTAGGATACTCACTAGTTGTAGTGAGATGGTATCAGTTGATCCTGGGGAAAATCACTGGAAGTGTTCCAGGGTGACAAAGACGACTGAGTGTCTGTCACAGGCATTGTCTTTACCCTCAGTAAAGGGACGGTATGTTGGAAGAGCTCCAAGCTAGATACCGTGACATACTAGACGATAAAGGCAGGATACATCGCTACTTAAGATGCTACCAAAGAGGCTGTTTGGGTGTATATTGGTTCATGAGATGGACTATGTTCCTCCCATTGTGTGACAATGGAGTTGTGGCTTATGCCAAGGAATGCATGTCCCATCAGTGATCCAGACATATTCTAAGGCAGTGTCACCAGATCATGGAGATAGTTAATCTCCAGGGTGATCGAGGGAAGGAGAGTAGACTCAGAGGATAACACAGCGAATCCACTCACGAAGGCCTATTCCCAGAGAGAGACTTTTAAGGGATGGTTGAGTATGAGATACTACAACCACTGCTACAGATGGACCTAGTGCAAGTGGGAGATTGTTAGTTATATGTATGCCCTAGAGGCCATTACTATACATAGGATGTATATTGTAGTGGATGCTTGGACATATATAGGGAGGACTTTCTTGCTCGACATGATAGTATGCTATCTGGTTACTCTTTACCTTAACGTGTACACTGATTGTCTCTCTGTTACATGTTGGTAAAGCCCTTAGGATGTGTACTTGACTACCTGGACTATGATGCGGATCATACTAGTAGGGACATGGTAGTCCATAAGTACATTCTTCAAGGTCCTTAGTCGTGGGTATATCGAGATGCGGAATCGATATACCAGAGTAGACTAGCGTATACCTTCTCGACCCATACAGATGGGCGATGGATGATCCCATATCCCTTGGTGTTTGACATCAGAGATAATATACGGGTGCTCAGTGGAGACTGGGTACACTGGACGGACTCGCCGAGAACTCCCAGATGGTATTATACCTTACGTCAGATGGCAGTTCTCTGGTGACACTGGTACAGAGTAGTCTGTTGACCCGAGATCGTCATAGAGTCTTGTGTGGTTCCCACTGTGCTTTGATTTCCACCTTACCACGTCCAAGAGGGCATGCAAAACGGTGGTTTTTGGGTACAGTACCGAGTCACATGGAGGCAATGAGCGATAGGAGGGGATTCGTCTCTCCCGGTATAGGGAGTTGATGTTGCGCTGTGTTCGATTGGCTATAACCGGAAATCCCTGGCCAGGGTTGCTGAGATTTACTGGTAAGTGTTACCAGTAGTTTCTCGAACTGTTATAGACCTCATATCGACACGACTTATCGAGCTATTGGGGTCTGACGTTTACCACCCCTAGGCAAGATATGCGACATATCAGACGATCAGACCGGACTGTACGGTAAGTGTTACTGGTAGGATTCACAGGAGTGTGAGCGGGCTTTCTCGTCGATCTTCTGATCGCTCAATACCTAGGTGGCCGTTACGTTTAGCAGACCGCTTGCGGCTTGTGGGTGATTGATATGATCATCATCTGCTGCCGGCGTATTGACGAGTCTTTAGAGTCCTACACAGAGGTTTCCTGGCTCAAGCGAAACGAAATAGGAGCGCATATGAGATATGTGCGGGACCGAGAATAATACCAGTATGTTATACTGTATTTGATTCTCGCGATTTGTAATATTTATCGGTTATATGCAATATAGCCGGGTTATCGGATCAAGTGTTGATTCGATAAGTTGTTACTATAGATATTAGTCGGTTATATGCGATATGACCGGATCGTTAAATCAAGTGTTGATTTAATGATTTAATGTATAATTATATATATGATATATTAATTTACATTAACTAGTATTGGTTCACTTTAAATGGATTTTCTCACTTGAAGTTCACAAGTTGTATATGTGATATACTTTTGTGCACTTGATTGTATCATGTTTGATGATACATGCTTACTTGAGTTTGTGTAAAGATTAAACCATGGTTATTTAAATGGTTAGGGTTTTGTTTTTCATATCTATTTATTCATTTATTTATTTATTTCCTTTTTGCAAAAGAAAAGAAAAATGGTGGCTTTATTTGGATGCATGTTGAAGCTTCATGAAGCTTTGACTAAGTCACCATTTTTGTCTTCATTCTTAACTCTAACCATTGACCTAACCCTAGTTTATTCTCATCATTTGACCATGGTTTGATTATGATATGTATTCATTTTAATTTCTTTTTGACATATACTTATCATAACATTTTTCATCATCTTCTTCTTCTTCAAGAAGAAACCTTGCTCCATCAATGGCAACTTGAGCAAATGAGTGAGAAATCCAATTCTAAAGTGAACCCACTTCCTATTTCTTCATCCTCTACCACTTGCCAAGTAGTATATGGTGTTTTCTTCACAAGTTTCATGACTTGGTGAAGTAGGAGCTTGATCTTGTGATGCCTCGACGTAGATCATCTTCGGCACGAAGCCGACGACCTTGCCCGCCCATTTCTCCGATGAAGCCGATGCTAGAGCCCGGGATTCCATTTGGACAGCGAGGAGACTTCATTGCGGAGCTAAGGAGGTGGAGGACCGGATCTACAAAGGTTGTATTTCCGTTCACTTAGTTAAATTATTAACTAGTTTCGTTTTTCTGCTAAAATTCTAGTTAACGATCCGTATTAGGGTTTCTCGGCACCCGTAAAATTTGAAATTGGCATGGTTGATGCCTTGTGAGACCTCGTTAGTGTGCCTAGGAACCCTACAAATATATCTTCAATCGATTTTTGATTCCTACGAGTTTTGTAAACCCTAGCAAATTCAAGAACCGACGACCCATTTCGTTGCGATGCTTTCTTGATTGATATCGCTCGAGATTGGGGAGTTACGATTGTTTCTTGAAATTGCTCGAGGCTAGAATGTGAATGAAATCAACGAAAAAATAAGGGTTAAACGATGAAACCCTAGTTTCATCAAGAAAGCCCTAACTCTCGTCGATCATCATCGATCTCGCATCAATCCTTCGAAGGACAAGAACACGAAATCTTGAGGTTACATCACATCTATAGATCCGATCGATTCCTACGAGCCTCATTTAGATTCTTGACTTTTTGTTTGGAAATATTATCGAAACCCAATTCTTGATTGTTTATCAGTTTCTTGATTCTTGATTAAACTCGTGACACTTGAATCAATTGATAAATTCTCGAGTTATGTTTTCTTTTCTTTTCAATTAACTTTTCAATTCAAACGAAGAAAATATAAAAATGAATCGCACAATCCCTGTGGACGATCCGCACTCATTTACAAACTACATCCGACACCGTAGTTGATTGCGGTCAAATAATTCTTTGATTGTGATTCTATTCATTTTCTAAAACGACACACAAAGAACGGATCAATCAAGATGTCTTCCAAGACTGATGAGGAGAGCGTTCGCATGAGCACTATACCCTACGCTTCGGCGATAGGATCTATAATGTATACGATGTTGTGTAGCAGACCAAATGTAGCATACTTGCTTATCGTAGTGAGCCGGTATCAGTCGAACCCGGGTGAGAATCATTGAACAGTTGTGAAGAACATTCTCAAGTACCTGAGAAGGACTAAGGATATGTTCTTGGTATACGG
The DNA here is from genome assembly GCA_030015575.1 of Agapanthus africanus. Classification (NCBI taxonomy): domain Eukaryota; kingdom Viridiplantae; phylum Streptophyta; class Magnoliopsida; order Asparagales; family Amaryllidaceae; genus Agapanthus; species Agapanthus africanus. Next base: position 136,171,709 of record JASDDO010000016.1, read on the forward strand.
TAATGGAGACCTTAAGGTCGAGTCTTTTACCGACTGAAGCTTCCAGAGTGACAAAGATGACATCAAGTCTGTCTCAGGTTTTGTATTTACCCTCAATGGAGGGGCGGTGTGTTGGAAGAGCTCCAAACAGGACACCGTCGCAGACTCGACGATGGAGACTGAATACATTGATGTGAACGATGCCACAAAAGAAGCGATCTGGATGAAGAAGTTCATTACTAAACTTGAGGTTGTTCCGTCCATTGTTGGTCCGATACCTTTGTCTTGCGATAACAATGGGGCTATAGCTTTAGTGAAGGAACCACGGTCCCATTAGAAATCCAGACATATCTTGAGGCAATATCACCTGATCAGGAAGATCGTAGATCGTCAGGAGATCGAGCTCCGGAGAGTAGATACAAAAGGAAATACGACGGATCCATTTACCAAGACCCTCCCTCAAGCGCAGTTTGATCGACTTTTTGAGATGTTGGGTATGCGGTACGCCAACAACTGGCCTTAGAGCAGACGTTGGGTATTCGGTATGCCAATTACAGGCCTTTGTGCAAGTGGGAGATTGTTGGATATGTATGCCCTAGAGGCCTGTATTGTATAGGATACTAGGGATATGCATGTACATGAAAATCTTGCTCAGTTGTATATAGTATATTATTTGAGTTGTCTTTATCTTGATATGTGTATTTCTTTCTCTTGATGCTTTATATAGCTTGCACATATTGATAAAGACTCGATACAGTAGTATACTATTATGGTTTGACTTTATCTTAACATGTGTATATGTTATACTTGAAATAACATATGGCGGTTACATGTTGATAAAGCCTGTAGGATTTTGCTTGATTACCAGCATTATGATGGAGATCATACTTGTGGGAGATGGGTAGTCCATAAGCACATCCTTAAAGGTCCCAAGTCGCAGGAGTATCGGGACCGGGTATCGATACTCTAGAGTAGACTTGTGTATACGTTTCTAGACCCCCGACGAGGGGCGGTGGTTGGTCCCACAGCCATTAGTGTGATCACCTAAGATTATATATAGGTGCTCACTGAGGGTGAATACACTGGACGGACTCGCCGAGAACCACTAGATAGTATTATACCTATCATCAGATAGCGGTTCTCAGGTGACATGAGTACAGGTTAGTCTTTTGACCTGAGATCATCATTTGTCTCGTGTGAGTTCCCATTATGCTTTGACCACTACCCTACCACGGCTCTACTGAGTTGTACAAATAGGTTTTGGTTGGGTACAGTCCCGAGCCACAGGGAGGCAGTGAGTGATTTTCAGGGATTCGTCTCTCCCGGTATTGGGATTCGATATCGCACTATGTCCGTTTGGCTAGAACCATAAGACCTTGGCCAAGCCAGTTGAGATTTACTGATGGTTAGATTAGTAGTTTCTCGGATTGGTCCTGAGCCAAATCGACATGACTTATCAGGTCAGTAGGGGTCTGACGTTTTGTTAGTGATATATGCCCTAAAAGCCATTATTGTATCATACTGATTTGTATATTACATATTGGAAGCTTGGGATATACCCGGATATAGTAAAAGTCTTGCTCAAAATGGTAGTATGCTACCTGGTTTGATTCTACCTCAATATGTGCATGTGTTTCTTTTAGCATATCGCTTATACATATTAGTAGAGCACTTATGATCTTTGCTTGACCACCAGCGTTGTGATGACAGTCACACTAGTGGGAGCTGGGTAGTCTATAAGCATATCCTTATACAGGTCCCTATTCGTAGGATTATCGAGACGGGGCATCGATACTCCAGAGTAGACTAGTGTATATGCTTTTCATCCCAGCAGGGGAGATGGTCTGTCCCACAGCCATTAGTACATCGTACTAGAGATAGTATGCAGGTGCTCATTGGGTTATGAGTACACTAGACAGGACTCATAGGGAGTTGCTGGTGGGTATTATACCTATCGTCGGGTAGCAGTTCCCAGGTGACATGAGTACAGTTTAGTCCGTCAACTTGACACTACTACTTCGCCTCAAGTGTGTTCCCACTGTTCTTAGATTACTACCCTACCACGGCTAAAAGGAGTCGTGCAAACAGGTAGTAGTTAGGTGCAGTCCCAAAGCACTTGGAGGCAGTGGCGGTTAGATAGGATTCATCTCTCCCGGTATTGGGGGTTGATATCGCGCTGTGTTCGGAAAGCCATTACACAAATTCCCTGGCTAGGGCAAGCGAGATTTACTGGTAGGTAATCCAATAGTTTCTCAGGGTGTTTTGGGCTACACTCCGACACGACTTATTACGCTATTAGGGGTCTGACGGTTACCACCCCCTAGGCCTGATATGAGATACTCTTAGATGAACAGACCGGACTGTATGGAGATTGTCATAGATAGGCTCAGTAGGAGTTCGGATGAGTTTGCTCATCGGCCTTCTTATCGACATATACCTGGGTAGCAGTTACCTGCAGCTAGTACCGCCGACGGCTTGTGGTTAAACCCATTGCCAGCGTAGTGTCGAGTCTTTAAAGTCCCACGCAGAGGGTTTCCCTGCATCGGGAAAAAGATGTAGAGGCCGTATGGTTTTACGGCAGGGCTTCGATCACATATGTGTACTTGTGCACGTATGATGTTCGGACGGATAATACTAGTGGGCTTTGGTTTAAGCCGAATCCTAGTATTATATTGATAGATTATTTTCGTCTCTTTATATTCGTATTTTTCGGAATACGGATACGGGTATGTATATACGATGAGGGTATTCTTGTAATTTATGCAAGAGTGCTTCTAGAAGAAGACATCTCATTTGTTGGTTTTATCCATTTAGTTTAACGGATAATGAGGTGGAGGATGAGGTGTTATTTGACAAAAGAAGAGGCATGGCTACTTGGTGACTCATGGGGTGACTCATTGTAACATTTCAGAAATATAAAATATTATTTTTGGAATTTAATATTAAAATAATATATTTCACGAAAACTACCCGATTTGGGAATTTGGGGTTTTCGTAAAATGGTATAAATATATACCAATATTTATGAAATAATTGGAGATTAAAATGATTTATTCATTTAATAATATATTTATTGGATTTGGCATTTTTATAATTGATTATATGCAGTTTAAAATTAAACTTGATTAGTGCACTACTAATCGCGATTAGGCCAAATCCGTGTTTCTACATTTTTCCATAGTTAGTGCAACATGACATGTTGCATTTTTGTTGCATGTTGTTTCATTTGCATTTGTTGATATTTGGCTTTAAAAGAAAGAGAAAAGGAAATAGAATAGAATAATAGGCATGGGTAAGAGAGAGTGTGTAGCATAGCATGTGATAATTGAGATAGGGTGAGAATAAAAGAGAGCGAGGATAAGAGAGAGAGAGAGAGAGAGAGAGAGAGAGGTTGCCATCATCTCCCCTCCATTTGTTTTTCTTCATCTTCTACCTTCTCATACTCCCTCCACCTCCACCTCCATATTTCATCTCCAAAACCTCACCGAAATCCTATACTCCCTTCACAAAAGTTGATCCCCACCTCCTCGTAAACCCTTTGGACCTTTCAAAGTTGGATTTTGAAGACTTTGAGCAACTTAAAAAAAATCTTGAGTTGCCAAATGAGGTAATTCCTACACTTCTAGTTTAGTTTTTGAGTTTCCTTGCATCCTATAGTAGTTTAGAGTTAAATCGATTTAGATTAGTGATGTTTGGAAATTCCAAGATAAGGGTTAGGTGTTTGTGTGGACTTGTGATCTGTAGTGGGTGTTTAATTAACCCTTAGTGGTGTTTTACTGGCCAAGACCCGAGATTAGAACGAAATACGAACTTAGAATTGTTTCGTGTCGATTTTGTGGTGGTTTTTAGCCTACAGGGTATCTGGAGCAACCTGGGATGATTATGACCTAGATTAACCACTAGAAACCCACCATAGAAGTACGAACCCAAGAATCCTCCTGTAGGACGGCGAGATTGGATTTTAGGGCATTGTCGCCGGATTTCTAGTGGGGTATGGTGTTGAGTTTTTGGCTGTAGCTTTCTTACCCTATAACCTATCCCCTGTACTTGCTTTTTTTGTCCCAATTAACCTGAGATGAAATCTGGGAGTGATTTTCTATGTTGCTGAATTTGGTATTTGTGATTTTGAAACTTGGGTTTTGCTATTTGATATTGTAATGGGTCGTTGGATGTTTGTATGTCAACGACGAGGGTTGTTTGGTTGTTTTTGCACGCGTAAGATATAGGTTCTAACCTATGAGCACTTCGTGTGCCATTTCGGATTTCGGAATTGATTTTAATAGCATTGCGATTGTGTATTGATTGTAGGTACCTTCGCGTGGATTCCGAGACGACGAAGCACATCGACTACGGCTGAACAAGGAGTTCCGCAGGTGAGTAGATTTATATCTACGGGGGAAGTCAGGTGGATGGCGTATAGCACCCCCGCAACCATTGATATGTCATTTATAGTTTGGAGACAAGATATGCCATGACTTGAGATTATAGTTTATGGTTTAGTGTGAAATGATATGATAGAAAGGATGTCTCGAGTTGTTAGATGAGGATATGAAACGTGAATGAGAACCATGATATATACATGTAGTTGCAAGAGAATGTGTACGAGATTATAATGGCATGTTATGAGGTCGATAAATACGACATGAGAGTAATAAGATAGATTGTATATGTAAGATGACATTAATGTGAGATATTGATATGATGAATATGATGACTTGGCTTAATATGTCGTTACGGATGCGAGGCGATATGAGATAATTGATACCTTTTTCGGTCCCGTGATATGAGATTGATACGGATGTGACCTGAGATATAGGTACATATATATAATTATGTGAATAATGAGTGATATGCCGTACGAGACGTTAGATCTGTACCCTCATTGTTGGATAGGTCGATAGGATCCCTATTCTATTTGTTGTCGCCGCACGATGGTTTACCGCACGCGATGTTTTACCGGATGATTGATCCATACCCTTGACTAGAGGATGTCGTACGATGGATTGTACCATACGTGATGTTGTGAGGCTATATGCCGATTGATAGATTCACCGACTCGGATATGTTATAGATATTTAATCCCGGTCTACACCGCTTAGTTTAGCCTTTACGTAGATGTCAGATTAGATACATATACCTTATAGCATTTCTCTTACGATGTACTTTATGCTATGTTCATGATATTCTCATTGCATTACATATACCTGTGCCAGTACACCTACACAATTATCGATGATGCGTATGTTACACTTACACAGATTTCCGGCTCACACACTTTCATCATCGATAATTGCTATGTCACTTACACAGTAAAATTGCTCATATCATTATGCTATGTTGCATGATATACTTGATATGCTCACATCTTTATGCTATGTTGCATGATATACTTGATATGCTCACATTTCTGTTCTATGTTTGCATACATCATGCTTTATGATTATACGCATTGAGATGCTGTTTTCATGAGATTCTGGATTTGAGAACCGTGGTTAGATTTCAAAGGAAATTATGTATTGTTTTAAAAACCCGATTTCTCTTGATATGATATTTAGAGGCGTCCACCATGAGTTTTCTCGGTTCTGAGATATGAGTATACCCGATTTGAGGAGCGGTAGGCACCATCTGCGGGTACATGGTGGACCCGGTAAGGTACCCCGGGGCAAGAATTGATTGTCGTGGAGTAGCCGATGAGCCTGGCAAAGGGAACACTACCTACCGGTGATAGTATTTGGGCCCGGCGGTTATCCGGAGGATACCGACCGGAGTCGTGAGATGGATATGGGCCGATCCGGACTGATGGAGCCCGTGGGCCGATCCGGACTGACGGAGCCCGAGATATGAGGATATACATGTCGATGTTGGACATGTTAGTTATATGTATGCCCTAGAGGCCATTACTGTACACAGGATGTATATTGTAGTGGATGCTGGGACATATATAGGGAGGACTTTCTTGCTCGACATGATAGTATGCTATCTGGTTGCTCTTTGTCTTAACGTGTACACTGATTGTCTCTCTGTTACATGTTGGTAAAGCCCTTAGGATGTGTACTTGACTACCTGGACTATGATGCGGATCATACTAGTGGGGACATGGTAGTCCATAAGTACATCCTTTAAGGTCCCTAGTCGTGGGTGTATCGAGACGCGGCATCGATGTACCAGAGTAGACTAGCGTATACCTTCTCGACCCATGCAGATGGGCGATGGATGATCCCGTATCCATTGGTGTTTGACATCAGAGATGATATACGGGTGCTCAGTAGAGACTGGGTATACTGGACGGACTCGCCGAGAACTCCCAGATGGTATTATACCTTACGTCAGATGGCAGTTCTCTGGTGACACTGGTACAGGTTAGTCTGTAGACCCGAGATCGTCATAGAGTCTTGTGTGATTCCCACTGTGCTTTGATTTCTACCTTACCACGTCCAACAGGGCGTGCAAAACGGTGGCTTTTGGGTACAGTCCCGAATCACATGGAGGCAATGAGCGATAAGAGGGGATTCGTCTCTCCCGGTATAGGGAGTTGATGTTGCGCTGTGTTCGATTGGCTATAACCGAAAATCCCTGGCCAGGGTTGCTGAGATTTACTGGTAAGTGTTGCCAGTAGTTTCTCGAACTGTTATAGACCTCATATCGACACGACTTATCGAGCTACTGGGGTCTGACGTTTACCACCCCTAGGCGAGATATGCGACATATCAGACGATCAGACCGGACTGTGCGGTAAGTGTTACTGGTTGGATTCACAGGAGTGTGAGCGGGCTTGCTCGTCGATCTTCTGATCGCTCAATACCCGGGTGTCCGTTACGTTTAGCAGACTGCTTGCGGCTTATGGGTGTTTGATATGATCATCACCTACTGCCGGCGTATTGACGAGTCTTTAGAGTCCTACACAGAGGTTTCCTGGCTCAAGCGAAACGAAATAGGAGAGCATATGAGATATGTGCGGGACCGAGAATAATACCAGTATGTGATACTATATTCGATTCTCGCGATTTGTGACATTGATCGGTTATATGCGATATAGCCGGGTTATCGGATCAAGTGTTGATTCGATAAGTTGTTACTATTGATATTAGTCGGTTATATGTGATATGAACGGATCATTAAGTCAAGTGTTGATTTAATGATTTAATGTATAATTATATATTTGATATATCACTTTACATTAACTAATATTGGTTTACTTAAGATGTTTTTCTCACTTGTTTGTGCACATTGTATATGTGATATATTTTTGTGCACAAGATTGTATCATGTTTGATGATACATGCTAACTTGGATTTGTGTTTATTTTAAACCATGTTTAGTTAATGGTTAGGGTTTCATTTGCCTTATTTATTTATTTCATTTATTTATTTTTGGCAAGAAACTAAAACAAAATGGTGGTGGCTTTCTCACTTTGACTTGAAGCTTCATGAAACTTCATGACACCTTTGACAAAGTCTAAGCCATTTGGTTTTATTCTTAACCTAACCATTTTAACTAAACTCTAGTTTATTCTCTACACTTAACCTTGGTAGAAAAATGATAACCATCACTTGATTTTATTTTAATTGATTATTCTTTTTCACTTCTTCTTCTCCTTCTTCTTCAAGATGAAGAAAGAAAAGCTTTCTACAAAAATGTCAAGTAATGATTCCAAGTGAGAAATCCAAATCCAAAGTGAACCCACTTCCTATTTCTTCATCCTCTACCACTTGCCAAGTAGTATAGGGTATTTTCTTCACAAGTTTCATGACTTGGTGAAGTTGGAGCTTGATCTTGAGTTGCCTCGACGTAGATCATCTTCGGCATCGAAGTCGACGACCTAGCCCGATCATTTCTTCGACGAAATCAACACTAGAGTCCGAGATCCGATGATCGCAGCGAAGGGAGATCGTCACGGAGCTATGGAGGTGGAGGACCGGATCTACAAAGGTTGTATTTTCTTTTCACTCTTAGTTAAGGTGTTAACTAGTTATCGTTTTCGCCTTTGCCTCTAGTCAACGATCGCATTAGGGTTTCTCGGCACGGAAATTTTTGAATTTGGCATGGTTGATGCCTTGTGGAACCTCCTTAGAGTGCCTAGTAACCCTACAGGACACGGGTTTCATGATGTTTCGAGTGTCGATGTTAGACACTCAGGTTATATGATTTTGATGTGTCGTTGATGGACACACGTTGGTTGATATCCTCATATTTACATGCATATAATTTCATGATGTTTCGAGCGTCGATGTTGGACACTCAGGTTCCATGATGTTGTCGTGTCATTGATGGACACATGGATGGTATCCACCTGCATACATGCATTGATTAGATTGTTGACATAATTGCATTATGGTCACCCTAGATATCATAGTATTACCTTTATGATATAGTATGACCTAGGAAATCGTTGTTTTATTCGATTTTTACCTGCTGATTTTTTCTACTCACGAGTTGGCAACTCACCCCCGTTGTGCCACAGTTCTTGCAGGTTGACTGTATGGATCAGTAGCGGTATCGCTGGCACACAACTTGCATTCGGGTGATTTGCTTTGGTAGGTGGGACATATTGGATCGTGCCCACTCTTGTATTTATTATTCCTGTTGTATCTAGTCAACTCCATCAATCAGAAACTAGTATTTGTATAAGTAGTAAGACTTAGCAAGACTTGTGGTTGCGAGACTTAGAGCGATGGGTTATATGTTTGCTTGGTGGATTTGATGTCTTGCTTTATTCACTATCCTACTGTGTTAATCTTCGCCGTTGGGCGTCGTATACATATATTTATGACTTGCGTGGTTGTGATTCCGCCGATTGGCGAAGAGCTAGCTCCCGCTTGGGGATGCCTTTATTGTTATCATGTATATGTGGTTTTGGATCAAAATATACAAGGGAGGTGCTGCCCAAATTTTTAAAAAGACAAAATATGTTTTTCAACTAGTATAATCCACTTGCATTTCCATATTCCATTATCTATGCATTTAAGAAAACTTTTGATTTCATCATACCTTTATTTCAAAACTTCACCTCTTTCATTTTCTTTAAAAAGTTTAGATTTCTGGGCTTCGGCTTAATTAATTTACGTTGCGCCTTTAGACGTTGCGTGATTTAAGTGCCGGTCACGAACTAAATTTCGGGTCGTGAAAAAGTAGGTATCAGAGTGCTAGGTTTAACTTGGTTCGAGTCTACGTTTGACTATGCGGAGTCTAGGACGTAATCTATTTCGGAACCTAGGTTTGACCTTACGGAACTTAGAGTTGAACAGGAGGGTATTAGACCCGAACTTTCGTTACATAGGTTGACCCTGATTGATGGAGTAGGTAACTCAAATAGAGTGACGTACCGTGCGTATGTTCCGCGGCATACTTACGATACGATACTCCGCTTAAGTGACCATAGGATGTACATATCTTGAGATCTGTGATTCTCTTCGTTCCCATGATTATACACCCATTTGAGATCCTTGATTCTATTTGTTCCAATGATCATACTCCCATTGATTTTGTTCCTCCTTATGATCATGTATCCATTTTGGGATCTGTTGATTCCTTTCATCCCTTTGATCTATCTCCATTGATACACACTTGAGATTCCTGTCACCCTGGTTTGAGCGCATATTGAGCTGCTGCTAGTGATGTGGTCAGAGCGAGCTCGTCATGGACGAGGACTGACCATCATGTTTTCTGGTGACATGCGAACGTCTCGATTTATTGTTTGTGTTGTGACCTCTCGTTTGAGGCGAGTGTTCGGTTTTGCACCAGATGATCGGGCCACTGATAGAGGCTGCCTGTTGTGAGAGGACTGTTGATGTACAGCTTACCTCAGAGTTTGCGGTGTTGTCTACTGTGTAGACAGATGACCCAGCCGTTGCTAAGATTGATGGGATGTCCCTTCTGGAGCTTATGAGCTGAGATCGCTGGAGCTTTCAGGCAGAGATGCGATAGGAGATAGCTAGTGTATCTCGAGTTGAGCGACTGATATGATTCGTCATATTTGATGTGCCGACACAGACTCAGTTGAGATGAGGATTTCCAGTGTGGAGAATCTTATTCAGATCTAGAGTAGATCGATCAAGAGATGACGTTGTTCGTTGGATGATCCGATAAGAGATCAGTAAGTTGACCAGTTTCGGATTGAGGATCTCACCCAGATGTGTTGTAAGTTGATCGATAACGGACGAATAAATAGTATTCCTCCGATAGTTGGGACGAGTTCCTGAGGACTTGTTCGGCTAGATATCTTCTACAGAGTGATGAAGATACCGAGTTCGTAATTTTGAGTCCGCGTGAGAGACTCCGGATTGACTGTAACCGAGAACAATTGTAGTACACAGATAGCATGACGTAACGTCGAAGTTAACGATAATAAAGACGAGTGGAACAAGAGGTTCGTGCAATATATTAACGAGCTTTTGTTGCTCCCTATTGAAATTAGAGATCTGATTTGTATACAGAGGCGTTGGGATACAGCCAGTTCCCGAGGAAATGTTGTGCTGAGAACGCAGATGTCCAGAAAATGAGAAAAGATTATGTAAGAGTACCAGCCTCCGTACAGTTCGGCATAAGCGAGATCGAAAGAGACCTTGAGCAGGTTCCTTCCAGGACACTGCTGCGATAAGATTTGCACCAAGGATCAGTTGTGTCACGTGTATTCAGAGGGCCAAAGGCCGACGTCAGTGACGTGCTGCTTTACGAGTAGTCATGCTAATTGGCCGAGAGATGAACAGAGAAGTGTCAGAGCGGAATCGTTTCCGTTAGTACGCCTGACCGGAACGACGAGCCGATGGATTGCGAGATTGGTAATCTACAGAGAAAATGAGGACCTAGAGACAGAGGACGCCAGACCGTGAGCAGGAGGCAGGCGGATGTGCTTGCTCTGCCAGTTTTGGGCGCACCGACACTTTTCGACATTGTAGGAGGTGTACATCAATGTCATTTATTGTGATTGGTGTTTTTTGATCCGAGTATCACGTTTATATCACTTGGATTTGAGTCTTGATGATGGAGTTTCATGACATCGTTTTCGTGCACCATGGTTGTACCTATTGGACATATTCTTTTGTGCACAGTTATTGCACTTGATTTATGTGTATACACTGCTACATCAGTTAGCGATTTGTGCATATCAATTGCACTTAATATTGATTTTTTGCCTTGGCTGCACGTGGTTGTGATTGCGTGGATTTCATACGGTTGATTTGATTTTGTGCATGTGGTACGCACTCGATTTGGTTTTTGCACTCGGTATAGCTCGCATGTGCTTGCAGTGCATTGATACATGTTTTGTGCACGCAGTGCACACGTTTATGATTTTATACACCTTGGTACACTTGGTGTTGTTTTCATACGCATTTGAATTATTAATGAGTTTCCATGCACTTGTTGCACCCGATTTGTATTTTGTGCATTTGTTGCACCAGATTTATATTTCGTGCATTGGTTGCACCGGATTTGTATTTCGTGCATTTGCTGCACCAGATTTATGTTTTTGTGCGCGTTTGCACTTGACGTTCGTTATCGAGCATGCTACTGTACTAGATGCTGTATACGGACCTGACGTGCTTGGGTTGGATTTTGCGCATATTAGGCGCATGGTGTGGGATTTTGTGCGCACCGGATGCACTTGATTTAGATTTTATTTGTGCATGTCGGATGCAATTGATTGAGCTTCTATTCGTGCATGTTGGATGCACTTGATTTAGATTTCCATTCATGCAGGTTAGTTGCACTGGGTTATGATTTTCGTGCACTATAGATGCACTTGATATTGTTGTCGTGCACATCCGTTGCACTGGATATATACTTTTGTGCACACCCATTGCACTTAGTTTTTCTTTTGTGCATATCGTGGCACTTGTATTGGATTTTATTTCCGTGCGCACCAGACGCGAATGATGTTAGATACGCCTTTTGAGGCTGATTTTGCTCTTGAGCACTTTGTTTTCATGATGGGCACTATATTATGTAGTAGCCGAACAAGACTGATCTGAGGATAGTTACTAAGTACTTTGCATGCATAAAAAGTTTACCAAGAGGTTTTCAAAAAGGAGCTATAGTCTCGCTATTTCCTACGTGTCCGCGAGCGACATGAACGTTTATAAAGGAAACCCTTTTGGGATATTTCAAAACGGCGGAACGTATATTTGAGCAAAACATATATGAACGTATATTTATTACTTTACAAATGAGCGTCCGTCACTTGTACCGTGAGTTACGCATCACACGACGATTCAGAAAATATTTTTTCATGTGTTTTATTCAGTTTTAGGAGATTTTTCCAAGGATGCGTACTATATACGTATTATTGTATTCAACTAGTGTATATTGGATTTCAGTAGTGGATTTCGAGATCTGTATCTCCATTATAACTCCAGTGATTGCGTTACGCTTGACGGAGTTTGATTTTGAGTTTCATACTCGTTTTCAGGCGCACACGATGCGCTGTGGTATTTCTGTATCTTCCGTGATTTCGGAGCCCCGTTGATTTGAGCTGATTATTGAAATGTTTTAGTAATTGGGGATTTAAATTTAAATTCGGGGACCGAATTTATTTAAGAGGGGAAGATTGTAACATTTCAGAAATATAAAATATTATTTTTGGAATTTAATATTAAAATAATATATTTCACGAAAACTATCCGATTTGCGAATTTGGGGTTTTCGTAAAATGGTATAAATATATACCAATATTTGTGAAATAATTGGAGATTAAAATGATTTATTCATTTAATAATATATTTATTGGATTTGGCATTTTTATAATTGATTATATGCAGTTTAAAATTAAACTTGATTAGTGCACTACTAATCAAGATTAGGCCAAATCCGTGTTTCTATATTATTCCATGATTAGTGCACCATGACATGTTGCACTTTTGTTGTATGTTGTTTCATTTGTATTTGTTGATATTTGGCTTTAAAAGAAAGAGAAAAGGAAATAGAATAGAATAATAGGTATGGGTAAGAGAGAGAGTGTAGCATGGCATGTGATAATTGAGAGAGGGTAAGAATAAAAGAGAGTCAGGATAAGAGAGAGAGAGAGAGAGAGAGAGAGAGAGAAAGGGGCTGCCATCATCTCCCCTCCATTTGTTTTTCTTCATCTTCTTCCTCCTCATACCCCTTCCACCTCCACCTCCATGTTTCATCTCCAAAACCTCACCAAAACCCTATACTCCCTTTATAAAAGTTGATCCCCACCTCCTCCTACACCCTTTGGACCTTTCAAAGTTGGATTTTGAAGACCTTGAGCAACTCAAGAAAATTCTTGAGTTGCCAAATGAGGTAATTCCTACACTAATAGTTTAGTTTTTGAGTTTCCTAGCACCATATAGTAGTTTAGAGTTAAATCGATTTTGATTAGTGATGTTTGGAAATTCCAAGATAAGGGTTAGGTGTTTGTGTGGACTTGTGATCTGTAGTGGGTGTTTACTTAACCCTTAGTGGTGTTTTACTGGCCAAGACCTGAGATTAGAACCAAAATACGAACTTAGAATTGTTTCGTGTCGGTTTTGTGGTGGTTTTTAGCCTAAAGGGTATCTGGAGCAACCTGGGATGATTATGAGGAAAACTAGCAATATCACTGACCTAGATTAACCACTAGAAACCCACCATAGAAGTACAAACCCAAGAATCCTCCTGTAAGCCGGCGAGATTGGATTTTAGGGCATTGTCGCCGGATTTCTATTGGGGTATGGTGTTGAGTTTTTGGCTGTAGCTTGCTTTCCCTATAACCTATCCCCTGTACTTACTTGTTTAGTCCCAATTAACCTGAGATGAAATCTGGGAGTGATTTCCTATGTTGCTGAATTTGGTATTTGTGATTTTGTAACTTGGGTTTTGCTATTTGATATTGTATTTGGTCGTTGGATGTTTGTACGTCAACGACGAGGGTTGTTTGGTTGTTCTTGCACGCGTAAGCTATAGGTTCTAACCTATGAGCACTTCGTGTGCCGTTTCGAATTTCGGAATTGATTTTAATAGCATTGCGATTGTGTATTGATTGTAGGTACCTTCGCGTGGATTCTGAGACGACGAAGCACATCGACTACGGCTGAACAAGGAGTTCCGCAGGTGAGTAGATTTATATCTACGGGGGAAGTCGGGTGGATGGCGTATAGCACCCCCGCAACCATTGATATGTGATTTATAGTTTGGAGACAAGATATGCCATAACTTAAGGTTAAAGTTTATGGTTTAGTATGAAATGATATGATAGAAAGGATGTCTCGAGTTGATAGACGAGGATATGAAACGTGAATGAGAACCACGATATATGCATGTAGTTGTAAGAGAATGTGTACGAGATTATAATGGCATGTTATGAGGGCGATAAATACGACATGAGAGTAATAAGATAGATTGTATATGTAAGATGACATTGATGTGAGATATTGATATGATGAATATGATGACTTGGCTTAATATGTCGTTACGGATGTGAGGCGATATGAGATAATTGATACCTTTGTCGGTCCCGTGATATGAGATTGATATGGATGTAACCTGAGATATAGGTACATATAAATAATTATATGAATAATGAGTGATATGCCATACGAGACATTAGATCCGTACCCTCATTGTTGTATAGGTCAATAGGATCCCTATTATATTTGTTGTCGCTGCACGATGGTTTACCGCACGCGATGTTTTACCGGATGATTGATCCATACCCTTGACTAGAGGATGTCGTATGATGGATTGTACCGTACGTGACGTTATGAGGCTGGATGCCGATTGATAGATTCACCGACTCGGATATGTTATAGATATTTAATCCCGGTCTACACCGCTTAGTTTATCCTTTACGTAGATGTCAGATTAGATACGTATACCTTATAGCATTTCGCTTACGATGTACTTTATGCTACGTTCATGATATTCTCATTGCATTACATATACCTGTGCCAGTACACCTACATAATTCTCGATGATGCGTATGTTACACTTACACAGATTTCCGGCTCACCCACTTTCATCATCGATAATTGCTATGTCACTTACACAGTAAAATTGCTCACATCATTAAGCTGTGTTTCATGATATACTTGATATGCTCACATCCTTATGCTATGTTGCATGATATACTTGATATGCTCAGATTTCTGTTCTATGTTTGCATACATTATGCTTTATGATTATACGCATTGAGATGCTGTTTTCATGAGATTTTGGATTTGAGAACCATGGTTATATTTCAAAGGAAATTATGTATTGTTTTAAAAACCCAGTTTCTCTTGATATGATATTTAGAGGCGTCCACCATGAGTTTTCTCGGTTCTGAGCTATCAGTATACCCGATTTGAGGAGTGGTAGGCACCGTCTGCGGGTACATGGTGGACCCGGTAAGGTACCCCGAGGCAAGAAATTATTGTCGTGGAGTAGCCGATGAGCCTGGAAAAGGGAACACTACCTATCGATGATAGTATTTGTGCTCGGCGGTTATCCGGAGGATACTGACCGGAGTCATGAGATGGATATGGGCCGATCCGGACTGACGGAGCCCGTGGGCCGATCCGGACTGACGGAGCCCGAGATATGAGGATTTATGTGTCGATGTTGGACACGGGTTTCATGATGTTTCGAGTGTCGATATTAGACACTCAGGTTCCATGATTTTGATGTGTCGTTGATGGACACACGTTGGTTGGTATCCTCATATTTACATGCATACGCTTTCATGATATTTCGAGCGTCGATGTTGGACACTCAGGTTCCATGATGTTGTCGTGTCATTGATGGACATGTGGATGGTATCCACTTGCATACAGGCATTGATTAGATTGTTGACATATTTGCATTATGGTCACCCTTGATATCATAGTATTACCTTTATGATATAGTATGACCTAGGAAATCGTTGTTTTATTCGATTTCTACCTGCTGATGTTTTTTACTCATGAGTTGGCAACTCACCCCCGTTGTGCCACAGTTCTTGCAGGTTGACCACATGGATCAGTAGCGGTATCGCTGGCACACAGCTTGCATTCAGGTGATTTGCTTTGGTAGGTGGGACATATTAGATCGTGCCCACTCTTGTATTTATTATTCCTGTTGTATCTAGTCAACTCCATCAATCAGAAACTAGTATTTGTAAAGTAGTAAGACTTAGCAAGACTTGTGGTAGAGAGACTTAGAGCGATGGGTTATATGTTCGCTTGGTGGTTTTGATGTCTTTCTTTATTCACTATCCTTCTGTGTTGATCTTAGCCGTTGGGCGTCGTATACATATATTTATGACTTGCGTGGTTGTGATTCCGCCAATTGGCGAAGTGCTAGCTTCCGCTTGGGGATGCCTTTATTGTTATCATGTATATGTGGTTTTGGATCAAAATATACAAGGGAGGTGCTGCCCAAATTTTTAAAAAGACAAAATATGTTTTTCAACTAGTATAATCCACTTGCATTTCCATGTTCCATTATCTATGCATTTAAGAAAACTTTTGATTTCATCATACCTTTATTTCAAAACTTCACCTCTTTTATTTTCTTTAAAAGGTTTAGATTTCTGGGCTTCGGCTTACTTAATTTACGTTGTGCCTTTAGACGTTGCGTGATTTAAATACCGGTCACAAACTAAATTTCGGGCCGTGACACTTATTTGAGGACTATTGAAGCATGTTTGATTCAATTATTATTGAATTATCATTTGCTTCAATATCTCTCAAGACTTAGCCATCTTCACTCATTCATCACTTGAACACTCTCTCTCCTCCAAAGCTCTTTCTTCTTCCTCTAACCCAAAATGTCTCATGTTTTGAGAAACCTAGGATATTTAGAGACAAACTAATCCATCTTCACTCTCTACATCATCTAGAACATCTAGTTTAGCGAACTAGGGGCCTTAGTTACATCGAATTTGAGGTTGGAGCTCGGACTATAGACTCTCGGGTGGATCGTCTTTAACTTGAGAGGACCGACCAAGAGGCCCGATCCGTGTATGATCCGAGAAGCCTATGATGAGGAGGAGGGCATCAAAAAGACCCGAAAGACATGGTTCTGTGAGGTATAACTTTCTATCCCAGTAGTTAACCTCATACAGTTTAGCTAGTTAGGGTTTAGTATTGACCCTAGAGTTCAAGTCGGTGTTGCGAAGCCCGTAAAAATCGTTTTTTTGCATATTCCACCTCCCTGCGAACTCGCGGGGTACGCGTCATCAACTTACAGTGGTATCAGAGCCTACTAAACCTTCATTAGCTAGTTAGCAATTAGTTAGAACTTCGATCGTCGGAAAAACACGAAAACAAAACATCAAAACCCTAACTTTCTGTCGATTTTTAAAACTGACAGAAAAATTATTTCAGAGGAATGAAAATTGCAAGCAGGGTATTTTAAGAACACTGAAGAAAAACGAGTCACTGACTCGCCCAGACGACCGCGGAACCGCGGCGAAACGGTGCGTTTCGCCGCCGTTCCGCGGCCGAGTCGAGGCCGAGTTGGCTCAGTTTTCTTCTGTGGTTCTTATTATTGATGTTCTGTTTTCTGGTATATTTGGTTTCTACCCAGTATTGTTTGTGTGCTGGTTTGCACTTGGGGCAGACACGGAAAATATATTTCGATCGAAATTCTATAGTTCTTGGCTATTGGGTTTTCTGTGTTTGGATATATGTGTTCGTAAACTTCCATTAATTGCTATATGTCGGTTAGTTGGGGGTTGCGCATATCTGTGATGTTGGTTTGTGTATATGGAATATTGGATCGTCGTGGATGAATAGCCGGGGGATGCGAGAAGAGAGTTTTCTTTCTTTCATTCGATGTAAATTGTAAAGTGATGTAATATTATTTTGCGGGGCACATCCGGGTTGAGATTGTAACCACCGTTGTATTATTTATTTTATAGTTTTTTGCTCCTAGGATAGACCCAAGGTGGGGTGCACAAACTACCGGGTTCTTTGAAGTGCCGAGTGGCCTACTCAGTTTACTGAGGGAGGTTGCTTCACTTCGGGAATTTGGCGGGTAGTTTGCCGCACCCGTATGGGTCTAGGGTAGGGTTTGGCTATTCATCACGACCGTAGAATCCGTCTTTCGTTACAGACATAAACGAAACGTGAAATTCTTAGTATATCCAATATGTTCATCTGTGATCTGGAATGCCTATTATTGCGTAAGACGAATGGATATTATATATATGATATATAGTAGACGTTGCTTATGTTTTGCACCCGCTCTAGTCCAGCCCCCGCTCTGGCATTAGTTAAGTAACCTAACGGTGTTAGACGGGGCCCAGTGGTGAATGCGGATGGCATAAGTGTACGTTGTATTTTCGTTTCTTTCTGCAAAGGTAGGTGTAAATGATGGGACTGCATTATATGATTAATGCAAAGCAAACAAACCAAAGCTGAATCGTTGGAACAATTTTAAAACCACTTGGTTTTTTTTCAAAAAGCAAAATTTTAGATGCGGAGCTTAAACCACTCCTTTAAAAGCTATCAGGTTCCTTCGATTAAATCAAGTTCATTACGTTCACGGTTTTGCCAAAACCATTCGTAGCCCTCCATCATTTCATATGGGTATTTAGTAGTATTCAAGCTAAGTATTTTGACCTTCGCCAAGTCATAGTGATTAGTAGCTGCTGGGTATTCATCTGTAGTATAGATAGATGCGTTGGTTTGTGACAGCCGTACTACTATTTTGACCTGCGTCAAGGGTATGTACGGGTGGGTTCAAATTAACCTGGAAAATGACGGGTAGAACTTGACTTGCGACTCATGATATGTTGGCCTTAGTCAAGGTCATAAGAGCTTGGGGCAAAAATCCACATCAGGAGTTTCTAAAGAAACTGAAACTTGCTAGTGTTGCATACCATTTGGAGTGTGATAATTTTGGTAGGATTCCTTCGAGGTTATCACACAATGATATTTGGATCCCGATCCTACTGTGAATATCCGCTACTCCTCGGGAGATTTTTCACTAAACGATCAATGATATAAACCAAGTAGGTGTCTAGAACGGTGTTAGCGGGGCTACGCCTCTAGGAAAAAGAGGTTATGTAATTAAGGAACTTCGCGAAAGCGTTAGAAAACCTCCCTCGAAGTACCAACACCAGCTTGGCCGAAAGGTTAAGCAAGTATTGTAGGGTGAGATTAATCCTAACTAATTCTTCTTTTATGGTTTGAGGAAAGATTCGAGATACAATGGGAGCCATCCTGTTTAGATAAACTAATAACCAATCTAAACTTGCAAGAGCATCATGCTGAGTGTTTCTCCTCTCTCTCCTAATTGCAGTGACCAGGTGACCAGACATAGGTTACAGCTAGATAATAAATTGACCGAGCCAAACTATATTGATTGGTAAAGGTTTGTCCAGATGTCCATTATCTATGACAAGCTGGTCCACCTCCTAACTACTAAAGCCCCCGCCGTCTCAGGTCCAGTTTCCACCGTCCCAAGTCCAGTTTCCACCGTCATGGATGTTGATATCCGTAAGACAAGGGAAAAAGACAGTGCGAATGCCAAGTGGCTCGTGTTGGCCTCAATGGATAGTGAACACCAGAGGCAGCATGAGAAGATGGACTTAGCTTCTATCTTCCTCCATAACAAAGATTTATATGGAGAGCAATCTCGTATCGCAAGATATGAGACCTCGAAGGAATTGCTTCAAGCGAGGTTGGCTGTCGGGTCATCTGTAGGGGACCACGTCCCTACAATGATCAGCTATATTAAAAATCTCATGGACTTAATGTTAGTTATATGTATGCCCTAGAGGCCATTACTGTACATTGGATGTATATTGTAGTGGATGCTGGGACATATATAGGGAGGACTTTCTTGCTCGACATGATAGTATGCTATCTGGTTGCTCTTTACCTTAACATGTATACTGACTGTCTCTCTATTACATGTTGGTAAAGCCCTTCGGATGTGTACTTGACTACCTAGACTATGATGCGGATCATACTAGTGGGGACATGGTAGTCCATAAGTACATCCTTCAAAGTCCCTAGTCGTGGGTGTATCGAGACGGGGCATCGATATACCAGAGTAGACTAGCGTGTACCTTCTCGACCCATACAGATGGGCGATGGATGATCCCATATCCATTGGTGTTTGACATCGGAGATGATATACGGGTGCTCAGTAGAGACTGGGTACACTGGACGGACTCGCCGAGAACTCCCAGATGGTATTATACCTCACGTCAGATGGCAGTTCTCTGGTGACACTGGTACAGAGTAGTCTGTTGACCTGAGATCGTCATAGAGTCTTGTGTGGTTCCCACTGTGCTTTGATTTCCATCTTACCACGTCCAAGAGGGCGTGCAAAACGGTGGTTTTTGGGTACAGTCCCGAGTCACATGGAGGCAATGAGCGATAGGAGGGGATTCGTCTCTCCCGGTATAGGGAGTTGATGTTGCGCTGTGTTCGATTGGCTATAACAGGAAATCCCTGGCCAGGGTTGCTGAGATTTACTGGTAAGTGTTACCAGTAGTTTCTCGAACAGTTATAGACCTCGTATCGACACGACTTATCGAGCTATTGGGGTCTGACGTTTACCACCCCTAGGCAAGATATGCGACATATCAGACGATCAGACCGGACTGTACGGTAGTGTTACTGGTTGGATTCACAGGAGTGTGAGCGGGCTTGCTCGTCGATCTTCTGATCGCTCAATACCCGGGTGGCCGTTACATTTAGCAGACCGCTTGCGGCTTGTGGGTGTTTGATATGATCATCACCTGCTGCCGGCGTATTGACGAGTCTTTAGAGTCCTACACAGAGGTTTCCTGGCTCAAGCGAAACGAGATAGGAGCGCATATGAGATATGTGCGGGACCGAGAATAATACCAGTATGTGATACTGTATTTGATTCTCGCGATGTGACATTGATCGGTTATATGCGATATAGCCGGGTTATCGGATCAAGTGTTGATTCGATAAGTTGTTACTAATGATACTAGTCGGTTATATGCGTTATGACCGGATCGTTAAATCAAGTGTTGATTTAATGATTTAATGCATAATTATATATTTGATATATTACTTTGCATTAACTAGTATTGATTCACTTAAGATGGATTTTCTCACTCGGGTGTGCGCATTACATATGCGATATGATTTTGTGCACTTGCTTGTATCATGTTTGATGATACATGCTTTTTGGTTAAGTGTAAAGTATTAAACCTTGGTTAATGAAATGGTTAGGGTTTATTATTTGTTATTCATTTATCTTATTTAATTATCTATTTATTTATGATAAATGAATAAAAGAAAATGCAAAGAGAAAAATGGTGGAATTCTTTTGTTCTTTCATGAAGCTTCATGAAGACTTTGACTTTGTGACCATTTTGTCTCATGCTTTAACCTAACCATTCCACTTAACTCTAATTAATTCTCTACACCTAACCTTGGTTAGCTTATGATAAGAATTGTTTTCTTTTCTATTTTTAATTATTCTTATCATAATATATTCTTCTTCTTCTTCCTTCAACTCAAGAAGAAAAACCTAGACTACATCAATGGTGGATTGATGATATGAGTGAGAAATCCATTTCTAAAGTCTACCCACTTCCTATTTCTTCATCCTCTACCTCTTGCCAAGTAGTAGAGTGTGTTTCCTTCATAAGTTTTCATGACTTGGTGAAGGTGGAGCTTGATCTTTCGATGCCTCGACGTAGATCATCTTCGGCATGGACATCGACGACCTAGCTTGCCCATTCTCCGACGAAGCCGACGCTTGAGCCCGGATTTGATTTGGACAGCGGAGAGGACCTCGTTGCGGAGCTATGGAGGTGGAGCACCGGATCTACAAAGGTTGTATTTCCGTATTCCCTTAGTTAAGTGTTAACTAGTTTACCTTTTCGCCTAGAAATCTAGCCATCGATCCGTAGTTTAGGGTTTCTCGGCACCAGAATTTTTGAAATTGTCATGTTCGATGCCTTGTGTGACCTCACTAGGATGCATAGGAACCCTACACTTAAGGACCACGTTGGAGAACGAGTTGTGTACTGACTTGATTCTACAGTCCCTCCCTTCTACTTACGTCCTGAAGGAATCCAGGGAGACACCCGCTCTTCTTATTGGGGAATCTTCCTCTTCTAGATCCAAGGCGAAAGCCAAGGGAGAGAAGAAGAAGGCCTCTACCAAGCCGATAGGCGGTGTCAGTAAGGTAGAAGGAAAGGGCATGGCAAAAGTTTTGGGGCTAACAGTAGGGAAGGAAGGATGTTCTTCTTGTCACGGGAAAGGGCATTGGCAGAAGGAATGCAGGGCTTGGAAAGCCAGAATCCAGGATCCGAAGCACATTGTGGCTTCGGCTTTGGGTGTGTTTATAATTGAAAACTGTCTGTCAATTAACTCTACTTTCTGGGTACTAGATACCGGATCAGGATCTCATATCTGTAATCCATTACAGGCTTAAGAAACCGTAGAGTTATCAAGGAAGGTGATATGACTCTCAGAGTTGTTAACGGAATGAGCGTGGATGCTGTATCCGTAGGGGAATATCACCTAGGATTGACAAGTGGGCAGATTTTGATTTTACGTAACTGTTTGTGTGTACCCAGTTTGACATGTAATATCATTTCTGTATCTTTACTTTCTAAAGAAGGTTATGATTTTACATTTGTAAACGATATGGTCCACATCTACCTAAATCAAGCATTGATTGGGTCGGGTACACTAGATAACGGTATATACGTATTAAATCAAGCTCAGGTTTTCAACATCCAGAACACACTTAAAAGAAAGTCTCCAGAATTAAATAATGTTTTCTTATGGCATTGTAGACTGGGTCACATCAATTAAATAAGGTTGATGAAGTTACATATAGAAGGATATTTGGATCCGTTCGAATATCAGTCTTATGCAACTTGTCAATCATGTCTCAAAGGAAAGATGACAAAGACCTCGTTCACTAGACACGGAGTAAAAGCGAGCGAGCTCTTGGAACTCATACACAGCGACGTGTGTGGTCTAAATTCTACACATGCATGAAGTGGTTATTCCTATTTCATTACTTTTATGGATGATTTCTCTAGGTATGGACATGTCTTCTTGATGAAATATAAATCCGAGGCCTTTGAGAAATTCCAGGAATATAAGAATGAAGTGGAAAAACAAATCGGCAAAAGTATCAAGACACTGAGATCTGATCGAGGTGGTGAATACTTAAGTGCCGAGTTCCTGGATTACCTAAAAGAGAATGGAATTCTCTCTCAGCTTACTCCTCCATACACACCACAACACAACGGTGTATCGGAAAGGCGGAACAGAACCCTATTTGATATGGTACGTTCCATGATGAGTAACGCTGAGTTGCCGCAATCCTTCTTGGGCTATGCACTAGAATCAGCTGCATATCTTTTGAACAAGGTTCCTACCAAGACTGCGCCTACCACACCATATCAGATATGGAGTGGGAAGAAACCCTATTTTCAGTATCTGAAGATATGGGGATGTCCAGCTTTTGTCAAAAAGCAGAATGCGGACAAGCTCGAGACACGCTCAGTACTGTATAAGTTTGTGGGATACCCAAAGAACTCCAAGGGGTATCTTTTCTATTACGCAGAGGAACAAAAGGTCTTTGTTTCTCGTCCTGCCCACTTCTTGGAAAATCAATTTTTGGAAAAAGAAACTAGTGGGAGCGCAATAAAACTGGAAGAAATTCCAGAACCACAAGCTATTACTGAAAGCATGGTGGAACAAGAAGTTTCAAAAGAACAGGACATCCCCGCGCCACTCCGCAGGACTAGTAGGCAGTCTCATCCGCCCGAGAGATACTATGGTTTTCTCATAGACGGGGATAGAGAGGATTGCATCATTGATAGTGATGAGCCAACTAGCTTCCAGCAAGCCATTCAGAGCGGTGACTCGGTAAAATGGCTGGATGCATTGCGGACCGAGATGGAGTCCATGTACACCAACAATGTATGGACTTTGAACATTGCTCCAGAAGGGGTAAAACCCGTAGGCTGCAAATGGATCTTCCGAAAGAAAATTGGTGTAGATGGACAGGTTGAAACCTATAAGGCTAGGCTTGTTGCAAAAGGATTTCGGCAAAGACCTGGTTTGGACTATGATGAAACATTTTATCCAGTAGCTATGCTCAAATCCATTCGGATTCTTCTTGCCATTGCTGTCTTCCACGATTATGAGATTTGGCAGATGGACGTAAAGACCGCTTTTCTAAATAGAAATTTGGAAGAGTGCGTCTATATGGATCAGCCAGAGGGTTTCATTCAGAGTGGGAGCAGTGGGAAAGTGTGCAAGTTGCTTAAATCCATTTATGGATTAAAGCAGGTATCGTGGAGTTGGAACATCTATTTTGATGAGACGGTCAAATAATTCGACTTTATCGAAAATCCAGATGAACCATGCATCTATAATAAGATTGTAGCGAGAACTGTGGTATTCCTCGTCTTGTATGTGGATGACATTCTCTTGATAGGAAATGACATTCCTATGCTACAATCAGTCAAAAGATTCTTGTTACAGAGGTTCTCCATAAAAGACCTGGGTGATACCTCCTATATTCTGGGGATCCAGATCTATCATGATAGATCTAAGAGGATGTTGGGACTTTCGCAGTTCAGGTACATCGACACTATAATAAAGAGATTTAGTATGGAAGATTCAAAGCATAGTAGTCTACCGGCTTGTCACGGAATCACCCTCTCCAAAGAGATGTCTCCCGAGACTGATTTGGAAAGGGCTCCCATGTCGATTATACCCTACGCTTCTGCGGTAGGCTCTATAATGTATGCGATGTTGTGTACCAGATCAGATGTTGCTTACGCAATTAGCGTGGTAAGCCGGTATCAGTCAAACCCAAGGGAGAACCACTGGATAGCAGTAAAGAACATTCTCAAGTACCTGAGAAGGACTAAGGAGATGTTCTTGGTGTATGGCGGAAAAGACCTCCAGATCGAGGCCTTTGCTGACTCTATCTTCCAGAGTGACAAGGATGACTCTAAGTCCATATCGGGTTATGTCTTTACCCTCAATGGTGGGGCGGTCTTTTGATTGCTTCTTTAGTTCTTTCTTTGCATAGTGGTATTTGTGAAATATCATGCACCTTATTCGATAAGGAAAGAGCCGAGATCCCTTCACCGGGAGTGACTTCTTTAGCAAAACTAGTAAAAGCCTCAAAAACACTCTTTTTCAAAATCACTCGATTCTACAACGATATCAAGTTCATTACGCAAAAGGTTTTCTTAAAAACCTGTTGTAGCCCTCCGTCATTTCATATAAATACTACTTAGTATTCATGCTACGTTTGTTGGTCTCCGTCATGGCGTAGTGTGCGGTAGCTAACTAGTGCTTATCTGCAACATAAGATGAGATTGGATTAGGGTAGTCGTGCGACTTTGTTGGCCTCCGTCAAGGCTCGTGTGGGTGGGTTTAATTCAATCATGAAATGTACGGGTTGAACATGACTAGCAGCCTATGGTTTGTTGGCCTCCGTCAAGGTCATAGGACGCTAGGGGTAAAATATTATCGAGAATTTCAAATGTTGAAATTTGCAATGAGATTGCATACCTTCTATGAGATAGTTGGATCCCGATACCCACTGCGAGTAAGAGTTACTCCTGTGAAAGTTTTTACACATCACAATTAGCCGATCAAGTAGGTGTCTAGAAAGGTGTTAACGGGGTTATGCCCCTGGAAAAACGAGGTTTATTTTAATTAGGTCCGTGCGAAAGCACGGGGAACCTCCCTCAAAGTACCGACACTGCCCTGGCTGAAAGATCGGCGAACTTGTAAGGTGTAATTAATCCCGGCTAGTCTTACCTTTTAGGGTTTGAAGGAAGATTTGATAAAAACAGTGGGAGCCATCCTGATTAGATAAGATAATAACCAATCTAATCTTGCAAGAGCATACGCTAAGTGTATTCTTCTCTCTCTCCAGGTAGCGACCATATCATGTCTTAATCAAGATAATAATATGAATGTATTGACCAAACCCGCTTGTTATACTGAGCTGGGGAACGTTGGTTCCGCTCCAACTTATAATTGTTATAAGTACGAGCAGGAAATAAGAAAATATCTGGATTTCCACGCCACCCAAACGAAGAATAAGCATGTTGATTCATCATCTTCGGGTGTGTTAGTTACCGAGAACTGTTTCTCAGTACACTCTACGTCCTGGGTATTGGATACCGGATCGGGATCCCACATATGTAATATGTTGCATGGGCTAAGGAAAGGTAGAGAACTGGGTATATGTGAGCATTCTCTAAAAGTAGGGAATGGTGCAAGTGTTGCAGCCAAAGCAGTTGGTGAATATCACCTTGTATTACCAAATGGCAATACTTTGATCTTGAACGAATGTTATTACGTGCCCTCTATGATATGCAATTTAATATCAATTTCTTTATTAGATAAAGAAGGATATAACTTTGTAGTAGAGAATAATGTTATGAACATTTATCTAAATTAAGTGTTGATTGGGTTTGGTGCGTTAAGTAATGGGTTATACGTTCTGAATCAAAACACAGTTCAAAACACAGTTCTAAACTATACTAATGAGGTTTAGTATGAAAGATTCTAAGCGTGGGAATTTACCCACGATCAAAGGACTCGCTCTCTCCAAAAAGATGTCTCCCAAGACTGATTTGGAGAGAGCTCGCATGCAAGGGATACCCTATGCTTCAGCAGTAGGCTCTATCATGTACGCGATGTTATGTACCAGACCCGATGTAGTATTCTCACTAAGTGTAGTGAGTAGGTATCAAGCAGATCCAGGAGAGAATCACTGGACAGCTGTGAAGAACATTCTCAAGTACTTGAGAATGTTCTTGGTGTATGGTAATGGAGAACTCTAAGTAGAGTCCTTTACCGATTCGAGCTTCCAGAGTGATAAGGAAGACTCTAAGTCGGTCTCGGGATTTGTCTTTACCCTAAATGGAAGGGCGGTTTGTTGGAAGAGTTCCAAGCAAGAAACCGTGGCAGACTCGACGATGGAGGCTGAATACATCGCTGCCAACGTGTAGGGTTGCTGGGCACTGCCACAAGGGTCTACTAGGCATCAACCATGCCCGATTTAAAAATTAGCCGTGCCGAACAACCCGAAGCCGGATCTTTAAACTAGAGTTTAGGCGAAAACTAACATGCTAAACACTTTAACACTAAGTGAAAGGGATTACAACCTTTGTAGATCCGGTCCTTCACTTCTTAAGCTCCGTGTTGAGGTCCCTTCGCTGCGATCATCGGGTTCCCGACTCTCGAGAGGTTCCACGAAGAGAAAGATGCAGTCTTGCTTCCGATCTTCGATACAAAGATGATCTACCTTGAAGTTTCGTTAACACAAGCTAACACTCATAATATGAAGTGAACGCCCTCATCTAAATGGCAAGGATAGATGAGGATGATGAAGTAGGATTTTTGCTCTCTTTTATTTTCATTTACTCACTCATTTTTCATCACCTTGAAAAAGCTAGAAAGCTTTTTCTATGAAAGAAAAAAGGAAGAAGATGAACAATATGATAAGAATCATTTTGTGATGAATAATGAAAGGCTAAATATGATGATTAATGCAACCATGGTCAACTAAACCCATGTAGAGAATTAACTAGGGTTAGGGTTTGGGTTGGGTTAAAGCATGAGTCATAACAAAATATCTTTCACAAAACAAAACAAAATCTTCTAGAATCACCTAGAAAGTATTAACCCAAATCAAACCCTAATCTTTTTTAATCTCTACTAAACATGTTGCATTAGTTATCATATCATGTTACAATATTATATATCACATATATAATATTTATTGTAACCAAATAAAATAATACAATTAACATATATCAATGTATTACCCGAGTGAGAAAAAGAATCTTTTAGTGAGCTAATATTAGTTAATGTAATTTAATATATCATATATATTATTATACATTAAATTATCGAATCAACACTTGATCCGACAATCCGGCTATATCACATATAACCGACTAATATTTATCCGTACCGATTCATCGAATCAACACTTGATCCGATGACCCGGCTGATATCAAATATCGTGAGAATAGAATACGGTATCTTATATCGTATTATCCTCGGTCCCGCACATATCACATATGTGCTCCTACTCCGTTTTGCCTGAGCCAAGAAACCTCTGTGTAGGACTCTAAAGAATCGTCAATACGCCGGCAGTAGATGATGATCATATCAAACACCAACAAGCAGCAAGCGGTCAGCTAAACGTAACAGCCACCCAGGTATTGAGCGCTTAGAAGATCAACAAGCAAGCGTGTACATTCTCCTGTGAATCTAATCAGTAACACTCCCGTACAGTCCGGTCTCGTCGTCTGATATGTCGCATATCTCGCCTAGGGGTGGTAAACGTCAGACCCCAGTAGCTTGATAAGTCGTGTCGATTTGAGGTCTATAACAGTTCGAGAAACTACTGATAACACTTACCAGTAAATCTCAGCAACCTTGGCCAGGGATTTCCGGTTATAGCCAATCGAACACAGCACAACATCAACTCCCTATACCGGGAGAGACGAATCCCCTCCTATCGCTCATTGCCTCCATGTGATTCGGGAATGTACCCAAAAGCCACCTTTTTGCACGCCCTCTTGGACGTGGTATGATGGAAATCAAAGCACAGTGGGAATCACACAAGTCTCTATGACGATCTCGGGTCAACAGACTACTCTGTACCAGTGTCACCGGAGAACTGCCATCTGACGTGAGGTATAATACCATCTGGGAGTTCTCGGCGAGTCCGTCCAGTGTACCCAGTCTCTACTGAGCACCCGTACACCATCCTTGATGTCAAACACCGATGGATATGGGATCATCCATCGCCCATCATTTGGGTCAAGATGCGTATACGCTAGTCTACTCTGGTCTATCGATGCCCTGTCTCGATACACCCTCGACTAGGAACAGTTATAGGATGTACTCGTCGACTACCGTGGCCCCACTAGTATGATCTCATCATAGTCCCAGTAGTCGAGTAAATATCCTAAGGGCTTTATCAACATGTAATATAGAGACAATCAGAGTACATGTTAAGATAAAGTACAACCAGATAGCATACTATCATGTCGAGCAAGAAAGTCCTCCCTATATATGTCCAAGCATCCATTACAATATACATCGTATGTACAGTAATGGCCTCTAGGGCATACATATAACTAACAATCTCCCACTTGCAGTAGGGCCATCTGTTGTGGTATCACATACCCAACAATTAGCTGTGGTCGAAGTATCTCATACTCAACCATCCCATAAAAGTCTCTACTGGGAAAAAGGCCTTTGTGAGTGGATCCGTGCTGTTGTCCTCTGTGTCTACTCTCCTAACCTCGATCTCCCTGGAGATCAACCATCTCCATGATCAGGTGATACTGCCTAAGAATTATATCTTGATTTCTGATGGGACGGGGGTTCCTTGGCTAAAAGCCACAACTCCATTGTCACACAATGGTAGGAACGAAGTTCATCTCATGAACTTACAAATCCAGACTGCCTCTTTGGTAGCATCCTTGGTAACGATGTATCTTGCCTTTAATCGTCTAGTATGTCACGGTATCTAGCTTGGAACTCTTCTAACATATCGTCCCTCCACTGAGGGTAAATACAATGCCTGCGACTGACATTCAGTCTTCCTTATCACCCTGGAACCTTTCCAGTGATTTTCCCCAGGATCAATTGATACCATCTCACTACAACTAGTGAGTATCCTAACATCCAATTAGATCTATCTCATAGATCCAAAACCCAGGATTTAAGAGGTATCACTTTGATCCTATATGGAGAATCCTTGTGATAAGCGGAGATTGACCGAGCGTAGCATAGGAAACTCCTTCCCTATCAAGAGTATGTCATCTACGTACTCTACGAGGATCAACACCATACTCTCTACTACATTTTTGTATATACAAGGTTCATCTACTATTTTGATGAAGTCAAACTCTTTGACTACCACATCAAAACAGATGTTCCAACTCCGCGATGCCTGTTTTATCATATAAAACATCTTGCACACGTTTCCGCTGCTCCCACTGTCTACGAAGCCCTCTGGCTGTGTACTTATAGACGCTCTTTTCTAAAACATCATTTAGAAAAGCAGTCATGACACCCAACAGCCAGATATCGTAGTCATGGTATGTAGCCGTGGCAAGTAGGATCTGGATGGAGTTAAGCTTAGCTTTGAAAGTCTCAACTTTTCCATGTACACCTAGTAATCTTCTCAAGATATACTTGCTCCTGATGGGGATTTAACCCTTCAGATAGAGCAACCAAAGTCCATACTTTGTTGGTGTATAAGGATTCCATCTCAGATCGATAAGCATCCAGCCATTCTTACAGAGTCCCACTCCTGATAGCCTGCTCGAAACTAGTTAGGTCATCATCTCATGATGCAATCCTCGCTCCCACTGTCATAGAGAAAACCGAAGCATCTCTCAGGTGGGTGAGGAACCCTACTAGATCGGCGGAGAGGCTAAAGTTCGTTGGAAACTATTGAATCCTTTGGTTCTACCAAATCATCTGCTGTAGTTTGTATAGCTGGAACCATTCCAGTTCTACATAATAGACATTGCCTCGAGCTTGTCCGGATTTTGCTTTTAGACATAGGCCGGACACCCCAAATCTTAACAAACTTAAGATATGGGATCTTCCCTTTCCATATCACATATGAAGTGGTAGGCAACTGATTTGATTTGAACCCTATTCAATAGGTATGCAACTTCTCAAGTGCATAACTCCCAAAAGGAAATAGGAAACTCAGTAGTAGTCATCATAGAGCACACCATATCATATAGGGTGTGATTGCTCCGTCCCGATACACCGACGTGCTGTGGTGTATACAGAGGAGTAATGCTGAGAGAGAATCTCATTCTCCTTTTGGAATAGTCCAGGAATCCCGTGCTCAAGTATTCTCCTCCTTGATCTCATCAAAGGACATAATACTTATACCCTTATTTTGGTTCTCTACTTCTAACTTATATTCTGTGAATATCTCAAAAGCTTCGAACTTATGTTTCAACAGGAACACATGTCTGAATCTTGAAAGATTATCAGAGAATGTAATGAAGTACAAAGAACCGGTCTTGGCATATGTAGACAGGGGACTTTCATACATCAGCATGTATCAATCCCAAGAGTTCACTAACTCTTTCTCTGTTTCTAATAAACAGAGCTGTGGTCATCTTATCTCTGTGACATTACCGGCAAGCTTCACAAGATGTAAATTGAAAATAATTTAATTATGCATCTATATGTAACTTCAGCTAGTCGGGTCGCATTGATATGACCTAGTCTACAATACCTCAAGAAGGATTCGTTCATTTCTGAACTCTTCCTCTCGTGTGTGTTCTGTATACTAAGAACTGTAGTTTGATTTAGAACGTCAATGCTTTTAGATAACGTGCCTGAACCGATCAACTCTTGATATAGGAAATGTTCAAAACATTATCCAACAATACAAAATTATATCCTTTCTTTACTTATAAAGAGACTGATATAATGTTGTATATCAGGTTCGGTATCTAATAACATTCGTTCAGAATCAATGAATTCTGGTAATACAGGGTGATAGTGACCAACAGACTTGGCTGCAACACTTGCACCGTTTTCTGTCTCATGAAACTTATCACCCGTTCTCAGATCTCTACCTTTCTGTAGCCCATGTAACAGATTACATATGCGTGATCCTGATCCGGTATCATATACCCAGGACATAAAGGATACTGAGAAACAGTTCTCTGTAATGAACACACCCGAAGATGATGCATCAACATGCACTTTCTTCGTTTGGGCGGCGTGGGAAATCTGGTATTCCCCAATTTCCTGCTCTGTCTTATAACAATTATAAGTTGGAGCGGGACCAACGTTCCCCAGCTCAGTATAACAAGCGGGTTCGGTCAATACATCCGTATTATTATCTTGATTAAGGCGTGATATGGTCGCTACCTGGAGAGAGAGAGAGAAGAAAACACTCAGCGTATGCTCTTGCAAGATTAGATTGGTTATCTAATATATCTAATCAGGATGTCTCCCACTATTTTAGTCAAATCTTCCTTCAAACCCTAAAAAGAAAGACTAGCCGGGATTAATTACACGCTACAAGTTCGCCAATCTTTCAGCCAGGCCAGTGTCGGTACTTTGAAGGAGGTCCCCCGTGCTTTCGCACGAACCTAATTAAAGTAAACCTCATTTTTCCAGGGGCGTAACCCCGTTAACACCTTTCTAGACACCTACTTGATCGGCTAATTGTAATGTGTAAAACTCTCCCAGAAGTAACTCTTACTGGCAGCGGGTATCGGGATCCAACTATCTCATAGAAGGTATGCAATCCCATTGCAAATTTCAACACTTGAAATTCCCAATAATATTTTACCCCTAGCGTCCTATGACCTTGACAGAGGTCAACAAACCATAGGCTGCTAGTCAAGTTCAACCCGTCATTTCCTGATTGAAGTAAACCCACCCGCACGACCCTTGACAGAGGTCAACAAGGTCGCACGACTACCCTAAATCAATCACATCATATGTTTATACAGATAAGCACTAATCAGCTACCGCACACTACGCCTTGACAGAGGTCAACAAACGCAGCACGAATACTAAATACTATTTATCTGAAATGACGGAGGGCTACGTCAGGTTTTTTAGAAAACCCTTTTCGTAACGAACTTGATATCGTTGTAGAATCGAGTGATTTTTAAATGGAGTGTTTTTGAGGCTTTTCTAGTTTTGCTAAAGGGGTCACTCCCGGTGAGGGATCGTCGGCCCTTTCCTCATCGAATAAGATGCAGGATATTTCACAAATATCGCTGTGCAAAGCAAGAACTATAGAAGCAATCAAAAGACAAACCGAGTTTGTAGCATCTGCTAGTTTCACAAAAGAGGTCACTCCCGGTGAAGGGATCTCGGCTCTTTCCTTATCGAATAAGGTGCTGGATGTTCTATAAGGAACACCGCTATGCAAAGCAAGAACTAGAGCTACCAGTTTTTATTAAACAAGTTTCTACAACATCTTAGGTTTCTTTTATTTCATTAATCTCATTAATGAAGTCCCATTTTAATATGCTTCACAAGCATCTCTTTTGAAACGAAATCTGCAATATAACATATATCTCATATATATAATATAAACATTCATCTCAGGCAGTAATATGATCTCATCACAAAACATTGCAGCAGAAGAACATATATGAAATATTGGATATACTAGGACGTCCCTGTTTTAATACGAGCCTGTATAAAACACGGATTCTACGGTCGCGATGAATAGCCAAACCCACATCCCTAGACCCCTACAAGAGCGACAAGCAACACTGCCAATTCTAGGGTTAGGAGACCCGGTCTCGACTCCTCGAGATGGTCTCCCACTGGACCGTAGAACCCGGTTACTTGTGCTCCCCGCCTTGGGTCTACCTAATGCGGAAAAGTAAATAATATACAATGGTGACATCATCCTCAGCCCGGAAGTGCCCTAATAAAAGAATATTACATACAAATGAATTTTACATGAATGAAAAAGAAAAACTCTCATCTCACATAAAACCCCCGGCTATTCAAAATGCGACGATCCAATATAACATATCACAGCAACACATATTATCACATATCATCAACGTAAGCAAGTATGCGTATCCCGATTGTCGTTGATGTATAGCAACGAAGCCGGCGATACACCACATACTACGCTTACGGTCACAGAAAAGAAAGTGTAAAACTACAACAGTTGGAATCCGCAACCTCTTTAGACATCACATGCCTAACCAAATGAATTCCTTAGACATCGCATGCCTAACAATTATAAACCCCGCATTTTAGTCTCATTATCGAAAACACTTTTCAATATCTGGTCGGGAAATTCAACAAGATTCCCGACATGCTGATCGAATGCTCGTCGCAAACTTTAGTAGACGGCCGCACCCCCGGATGCCGTCGACGAAGTGCACTAAGGCGGAACACCGCTGCCGCGAGCACCCGAACGGATGCTTTTGGCGACGGGGTTCTCCTACAGTCACTTGGTCGGGGCTATGGGGCGTGGCTGTCTATTAAGTTTACCCGACGAGTATCCGCGTACGCTACGTGATTGCGACGGACTTTTGATCGCATCAAAATCCTGTGGCAACCGATCAATTGAAACTGAACTGCTAGATTTATAACATTCAAATTAGTTATCTCATAACTACCTGTGGATTCCAAATATTGTATCACACTCCAGATAAATAGACAATGTTAAACTTTCTGATCGAATAATCAAACACCCAAGATTTCCCCAATAGCTCAACACTTGAAATCAGTTTAAAAACATCCATCACATGCCACGGTACCATGTCCAGCCGAAGAAGGGTCAAGCCAACGCCTCACATGTGGCACACCGTACTGCCCCAAACCCTAAGGTTTTAGAGGCAGTTCAAGACGGTCACATAATCGAGTTAAGGTTTGTTGTCTTCTAGAGGGTCCACCGTGTTACTTGCACGACTTAGAACGTTCTTAAACTCGAGAAAAAAAATCCAACCTTTTAAAAAAATTCCGACTGGGGAAAAAGTGATTTATTGATATCCGTTCGAACTTTTTAACAGTTTCTAAAAAATTACCCGGACTAACTAAACAAAGTTAAATTATCCGATCGAATCAACGAGTCCCCAATACAACCCTAGAAAACTCAACACTTGAGTGGAATTAAAAAATTCCCAGAAAAAATTGCCAAGAAAGGACTTAAGAATATATTCAAGAAATTACAGGGACTAAGTCATAATTTTGGCCGCGGAACCACCGCCAAACCCTTGGTTTGGCCGCGGTTCCGCGGTCAAATAGTTGACTCAGTGAACCGTACTTCACAGTAATTCTTAGTTTTTCCTGCTTGTTTTTCTGAGCATTTTTAATTCAGAAAAAATCAACTTTTTGAAAATTATCCAGAGAGGGGTAAACATCGGGGTATCCGGGTTCGATCGGACTTTAAACTTCGCTCAGACTTTGCCTAAAGCTCTAGGTTGGCTATTATACCACTGTAGGGTTGCTGGGCACTGCCACAAGGGTCTACTAGGCATCAACCATGCCCGATTTAAAAATTAGCCGTGCCGAACAACCCGAAGCCGGATCTTTAAACTAGAGTTTAGACGAAAACTAACATGCTAAACACTTTAACAATAAGTGAGAGGGATTACAACCTTTGTAGATCCGGTCCTTCACTTCTTAAGCTCCGTGTTGAGGTCCCTTCGCTGCGATCATCGTGTTCCCGACTCTCGAGAGGTTCCACGAAGAGAAAGATGCAGTCTTGCTTCCGATCTTCGATACAAAGATGATCTACCTTGAAGTTTCGTTAACACAAGCTAACACTCATAATATGAAGTGAACGCCCTCATCTAAATGGCAAGGTTAGATGAGGATGATGAAGTAGGATTTTTGCTCACTTTTATTTTCATTTACTCACTCATTTTTCATCACCTTGAAAAAGCTAGAAAGCTTTTTCTATGAAAGAAAAAAGGAAGAAGATGAACAATATGATAAGAATCATTTTGTGATGAATAATGTAAGGATAAATATGATGATTAATGCAACCATGGTCAACTAAACCCATGTAGAGAATTAACTAGGGTTAGGGTTTGGGTTGGGTTAAAGCATGAGTCATAACAAAATATCTTTCACAAAACAAAACAAAACCTTCTAGAATCACCTAGAAAGTATTAACCCAAATCAAACCCTAATCTTATTTAATCTCTACTAAACATGTTGCATTAGTTATCATATCATGTTACAATATTATATATCACATATATAATATTTATTGTAACCAAATAAAATAATACAATTAACATATATCGCATATATATCAATGTATTACCCGAATGAGAAAAAGAAACTTTTAGTGAGCTAATATTAGTTAATGTAATTTAATATATCATATATATTATTATACATTAAATTATCGAATCAACACTTGATCCGACAATCCGGCTATATCACATATAACCGACTAATATTTATCCGTACCGATTCATCGAATCAACACTTGATCCGATGACCCGGCTGATATCAAATATCGCGAGAATAGAATACGGTATCTCATATCGTATTATCCTCGGCCCCGCACATATCACATATGTGCTCCTACTCCGTTTTGCCTGAGCCAAGAAACCTCTGTGTAGGACTCTAAAGAATCGTCAATACGACGGCAGTAGATGATGATCATATCAAACACCTACAAGCTGCAAGCGGTCGGCTAAATGTAACAGCCACCCAGGTATTGAGCGCTCAGAAGATCAACAAGCAAGCGTGTACATTCTCCTGTGAATCTAATCAGTAACACTCCCGTACAGTCCGGTCTCGTCGTCTGATATGTCGCATATCTCGCCTAGGGGTGGTAAACGTCAGACCCCAGTAGCTTGATAAGTCGTGTCGTATTGAGGTCTATAACAGTTCGAGAAACTACTGATAACTCTTACCAGTAAATCTCAGCAACCCTGGCCAGGGATTTCCGGTTATAGCCAATCGAACACAGCACAACATCAACTCCCTATACCGGGAGAGACGAATCCCCTCCTATCGCTCATTGCCTCCATGTGATTCGGGACTGTACCCAAAAGCCACCTTTTTGCATGCCCTCTTGGACGTGGTATGATGGAAATCAAAGCACAGTGGGAATCACACAAGACTCTATGACGATCTCGGGTCAACAGACTACTCTGTACCAGTGTCACCGGAGAACTGCCATCTGACGTGAGGTATAATACCATCTGGGAGTTCTCGGCGAGTCCGTCCAGTGTACCCAGTCTCTACTGAGCACCCGTACACCATCCTTGATGTCAAACATCGATGGATATGGGATTATCCATCGCCCATCATATGGGTCAAGATGCGTATACGCTAGTCTACTCTGGTCTATCGATGCCCTGTCTCGATACACCCTCGACTAGGAACAGTTATAGGATGTACTCGTCGACTACCGTGGCCCCACTAGTATGATCTCATCATAGTCCCAGTAGTCGAGTAAATATCCTAAGGGCTTTATCAACATGTAATATAGAGACAATCAGAGTACATGTTAAGATAAAGTACAACCAGATAGCATACTATCATGTCGAGCAAGAAAGTCCTCCCTATATATGTCCAAGCATCCATTACAATATACATCGTATGTACAGTAATGGCCTCTAGGGCATACATATAACTAACACAACGATGCTGCCAAAGAGGCTGTCTGGATGAAGAAGTTCATAACTAAACTTGGTGTGGTTCCGTCCATTGAGCATCAAATACCTTTGTATTGTGATAACAATGGAGCGGTGGCTTTGGCCAAGGAACCCAGGTCCCATCAGCGATCCAGGCATATTCTGAAGCGGTATCACCTGATCCGGGAAATAGTTGATCGCCGGGAGATCGAGGTCAGGAAAGTTGAGACGAAGGAAAACACAGCGGATCCACTCATAAAGGCCATACCCCAGATACAATTTGAGAGACTCTTCGGGATGTTGGGTATGAAATACTACATCAACTGGCCTTAGTGCAAGTGGGAGATTGTTAGTTATGTGTATGCCCCAGAGGCTATTATTGTACATATGATGTATATTATAGTGGATGCTTTGACATATATAAAGAGGACTTTCTTGCTTGACATGATAGTATGCTATCTGGTTGCTCTTTGTCTTAACATGTAGACTTGTATTATCATATTGTCTTGCTCTTACATGTTGATAAAGCCCTTAAGATGTGTACTTGACTACCAGGACTATGATGGAGATCATACTTATGGGGCCAGGGTAGTCCACAAGTACAACCATTAATTGTTCCTAGTCGAGGGTGTATCGAGACAGGGCATCGATATTCCAGAATAGACTAGCAGAAACGCTTCTTGACCCATATGATGGGCGATAGATGATCCCACATCTATTGGTGTTTGACATCAAAGATGGTATACGGGTGCTTAGTGGAGACTGGGTACACTGAACGGACTCGCCGAGAACTCCTAGTTGGTATTATACCTATCGTCAGATAGCAGTTCTCTGGTGACACTGGACAGGTTAGTCTGTAGATACGAGATCGTCATAGAGTCCTGTGTGATTCCCACTGTGCTTTGATTTCCACCTTACCACGTTCAAGAGAACGTGCAAAACGGTGGCTTTTGGGTACAGTCCCGAATCACATGGAGGCAATGAGCGATAGGAGGGGATTCGTCTCTCCCGGTATTGGGTGTTGATGTTGCGCTGTGCTCGATTGGCAATAACAGGAAGTCCCTGGCCAAAGATGATTTGGAGATCTACTAGTAAGTATTATCGGTAGTTTCTTGACCCGTTATGAGCCTTACATCGGCACGACTTATCGGTTACTAGGGTCTGACGTTTACCATCCGTAGACTGGATATGCGACATATCAGACGAAGAGACAGGACTGTACGGTAGTGTTACTGATAGGCTTTACAGGAGTATGAGCAGGCTTGCTTGTTGATCTTCTGATCGCTCAATACCCGGGTAGCTGTTACGTCCAGCTAGTACCGCTGACGGCTTGTGGGTTACTGATAGGATCATCACCTACTGCCTGCGTATTAACGAGTCTTTAGAGTCCTACACAGAGGTTTACTGGCTCAGGAAAAAAGAAGTAGGAGCACATATGTGATATGTGCGGGACAGAGATTAATACGAGTATGTGATACCGTATTCTATTCTTGCGATTTATGATATCGGTCGGTTATAGGAGATATAATCGGGTTATCGAATCAAGTGTTGATTCGATAAGTTGATACAAATAATATTAGTCGGTCATATGAGATATAGCTGGATTATTAAATCAAATGTTGATTTAATGATTTAATGTATAATTATATATTTGATATATTAATTTACATTAACTGATATTAGCTCACTTAAGCATTTCTTTTCTCACTTATGCATTTAATATATATGTGATATATATTAATTGTATTTCTTATTGTGTCATGCTTGATGCCAGATGCTAGATGGGTGTATGAGCCTCACACCATGCTCATGATAATGTAGGGTTTATTTATTTAGAGGAAATTAAATATTACTTGGAAATAAGTCACATGGGTGAGCTTAGTGGAAGCTTGTAGAACCATGGACTTAGTCCACTAGTTTTGTCTTACACTAGATATTTATTAACCCAACCATTATCTAAACCCAAGGTCAAGTCTCTACATGAGTTATATGAGATATTTCTCACCCATGGTTGCCAAAAAAATGATTGGCCTCATCTCTTCATCTTCTTCTTGATCAAGAGCCTAGCTCTCTAGGTTTTTTGAGAGGTGAAGAAAAATAGTGAGAAAAATATTTCTAAAGTGAACAAAAATCCTACTTCATCATCCTCTACTAGATTAGCCATTTAGTTTATGGTGTTAGCTTCACTAATCCTTAATTAGTGAAGAGGTAGCTTGGGTTAGTGTCTCCTCGACGTAGATCATCTTCGGCCTCGAAGACTTCGTGCAAGCTTGTTCCTTTCATCTTGTGGATCCATTCTAGAGTCCGGGAGATCACTACTTGGAGTGAAGAGATTACTACACGGAGCTATTGAAGTGAAGGACCGGTCTACAAAGGTTGTATTTCATATTCACTTAGATGTAAAGTAGTTTACATGTTGCATTGTCTAAATCTCTAGTTAAGATTCTAGGGTTAGGTTTGTTTAGCATGGCAATTTTTTGAAAATGGCATGGACGATGCCTCCCGAAACCTTGCTGTCATGCTAGGCAATTCTACAGTGGTATCAGAGCCAAGCTAGAGAATTAGATGATGTTTGTTAGATTACAAAACAGAAACTATTCCGAAACTTGAAACATTGAAATCTAGTTTCTGTCGATTTTTAAAAGGCCTAGAAATTTTTTTTAAGCAACTACAGAATGTTATATGAGATGTAACATGAACAATGGACAAAAATGAACACAATTGGCCGGATTTGACCCGGCGACATTCACATATTTTCCGAGCTGGCCGGCCCTGTTGTGGCTTTTAGGGTTCGTTTTTGTTCTGTGTTCTTGTCTCTGGGTTTTGATTTTCAGGTGTTGCTTGTTTTTTCTAAAATTGCATGAGATGTTAATTTTCTATAAAGGCAATTCAGAGTGTTTCATAGTCGTAATTCTAACATTGTTTCGGGTTATTTAGACGGCGTTAAAAATTTTGAACGGATATCAATAACGCAATTTTTCCCTCGACGGAAAATTTTCCAAGAGTTGGATTTTTTCCAAGTTAAAGAACATTCAAAAATCATGCAAGTAATGCGATGGGCCCTCTAGAAGAACGAAACCCTAACTCGATTATGTGACCGTAAGAACCGCTGCCAAACCCTCGGGTTTGCGATAGTTCCGCGGCGCCATAGGTGAGGCAAGGGTTGACCCTTCTACGGTTGGTCCATAGGTACTGTGGCATGTTCTGAGTATTTTTAAAATGTGCTCAAGTGTTGATCTCTTTGGGAAATTTCGGGTGTTTGTTGATTCGATCAGAATGTTTAACATCGTCTAGCTATTTGTTGAATGTGATACAATATTTGGAATACAAATTGTTAGGCATGAAATCCGAAGTATGTGATATTTCGGGTTTATGATGTCGTGATTGTGGATTCCAAATGTTATAGTTTGACTTTTTCTTTTCTGCGACCGTAAGTTTAATATGTGGTGTATCGCCGGTTTCGTTGCTATATGTCAACGACAATTGTGATACGCATATTTACTTACGTTGATGACATGTGATGTTATGTGTTGTTGGTGTAGGGTTCCTAGGCACTCTCAAGAGGTCTCGCAAGGCATCAACCATGCCAATTTCAAATTTTAACGGTGCCGGGAAACCCTAACAAGATCGTTGGCTAGATGTTTAGGCGACAAAACTAACTAGTTAACACTTAACTAAAAGAATACGGAAATACAACCTTTGTAGATCCGGTGCTCCACCTCCATAGCTCCGCAACGAAGTCCCTTCGCTGTCCAAATGAATTCCCGGGCTCTAGCGTCGGCTTCGTCGGAGAAATGGCGAGCTAGGTCGTCGATGTCCATGCCGAAGATGATCTACGTCGAAGCATCACTAGATCAAGCTCCACCTTCACCTAGCCATGAAAACTTGTGAAGGAAACACACTCTACTACTTGGCAAGAGGTAGAGGATAAAGAAATAGGAAGTGGGTAGACTTTAGAATTGGATTTCTCACTCTTTTTCATCACTTTCCATTGATGGAGGCAAGCTTTCTTCACTTGAAGAAATGAAGAAGAAGAAGAAGAATAATATTATGATTAGAATATTCAAATGAAAAGAAAAAGAATACTTATCATAATTGAACCATGGTTTAGTGTAGAGAATTGATTAGGGTTAAGTGGAATGGTTAGGGTTAAGCATGAGACAAAATGGTTACAAAGTCAAAGTGTTCATGAAACTTCATGAATAAAACAAAACATGCCACCATTTTCTCATTTGCTTTTCTTTTTCCAAAAGAATAAATAAATGAATAAAATGAATAAGGAAATAGTAAACCCTAACCATTTCATTAACCAAGGTTTAATTCTTTACACTTAACCAAAAGGCATGTATCATCAAACATGATACAAGCAAGTGCACAAAATCATATCGCATATGCAATGCGCACATCCGAGTGAGAAAATCCATCTTAAGTGAACCGATACTAGTTAATGCCAAGTAATATATCAAATATATAATTATGCATTAAATCATTAAATCAACACTTGATTTAATGATCCGGTCATATCGCATATAACCGACTAATATCAATAGTAACAACTTATCGAATCAACACTTGATCCGATAACCCGGTTATATCGTATATAACCGATCAATGTCACAAATCGTGAGAATCAAATACAGTATCATATACTGGTATCATTCTCGGTCCCGCACATATCTCATATGCGCTCCTATTTCGTTTCGCTTGAGCCAGGAAACCTCTGTGTAGGACTCTAAAGACTCGTCAATACGCCGGCAGCAGATGATGATCATATCAAACACCCACAAGCCGCAAGCGGTCTGCTAAACGTAACGGCCACCCAGGTATTGAGCGATCAGAAGATCGACGAGCAAGCCCGCTCACACTCCAGTGAATCCAACCAGTAACACTACCGTACAGTCCGGTCTGATCATCTGATATGTCGCATATCTTGCCTAGGGGTGGTAAACGTCAGACCCCAGTAGCTCGATAAGTCGTGTCGATATGAGGTCTATAACAGTTTGAGAAACTACTGGTAACACTTACCAGTAAATCTCAGCAACCCTGGCCAGGGATTTCCGGTTATAGCCAATCGAACACAGCACAACATCAACTCCCTATACCGGGAGAGACGAATGCCCTCCTATCGCTCATTGCCTCCATGTGACTCGGGACTGTACCCAAAAACCACCGTTTTGCACGCCCTCTTGGACGTGGTAAGATGGAAATCAAAGCACAGTGAGAACCACACAAGACTTTATGACGATCTCGGGTCAACAGACTACTCTGTACCAGTGTCACCAGAGAACTGCCATCTGACGTAAGGTATAATACCATCTGGGAGTTCTCTGTGAGTCCGTCCAGTGTACCCAGTCTCTACTGAGCACCCGTATATCATCTCTGATGTCAAACACCGATGGATATGGGATCATCCATCGCCCATCTATATGGGTCGAGAAGGTATACGCTAGTCTATTCTAGTATATCGATGCCCCGTCTCGATATACCCACGACTAGGGACTTTGAAGGATGTACTTATGGACTACCATGTCCCCACTAGTATGATCGGCATCATAGTCCAGATAGTCAAGTACACATCCTAAGGGCTTTACCAACATGTAATAGAGAGACAATCGGTATACACGTTAAGGTAAAGAGCAACCAGATAGCATACTATCATGTCGAGCAAGAGAGTCCTCCCTATATATATCCCAGTATCCACTACAATATACATCCTATGTACAGTAATGGCCTCTAGGGCATACATATAACTAACAATCTCCCACTTGCACTAGGGCCATCTGTAGCGGTGGTTGTAGTATCTCATACTCAACCATCCCATAAAAGTCTCTCTGTGGGAATAGGCCTTCGTGAGTGGATCCGCCGTGTTGTCCTCTTAGTCTACTCTCCAAACCTCGATCACCCTGGAGATCAACTATCTCCATGATCAAGTGATACTGCCTTAGAATATGTCTGGATCACTGATGGGACCTGCGTTCCTTGGCATAAGCCACAACTCCATTGTCACACAATGGGAGGAACATAGTTCATCTTATGAACCATTATACATCCAAACAGCCTCTTTGGTAGCATGTTAAGTAGCGATGTATCCAGCCTTTATCGTCTAGTATGCCACGGTATCTAGCTTGGAACTCTTCCAACATACCGTCCCTTTACTGAGGGTAAAGACAATGCCTGCGACTAACATTCAGTCGTCTTTATCACCCTGGAACACTTCCAGTGATTCTTCCCCAGGATCAACTGATACCAACTCACTACAACTAGTGAGTGTCCTAATATCCATTTAGATCTATCTCATAGATCCAAAATCCAGGATTTAGTAGGTATCACTTTGATCCTATGTGGAGAATCTTTGTGATAAACGGAGATTGATCGAGCGTAGCATAGGAAACTCTTTCCCTATCAAGAGTATGTCATCCACGTACTCTACGAGGATCACCACCATACTCCCTACTACCCTTTTGTATATACTAGGTTCATCTACCATTTTGATGATGTCAAACTCTTTGACTACTTCATCAAAACAGATGTTCCAACTCCGCGATGCCTGCTTTATCCTATAAAGCATCTTGCACATGTTTCCGCTGCTCCCACTGTCTGCGAGGCCCTCTGGCCGTGTAGTTATAGACGCACTCTTCTAAATCATCATTTAGAAAAGCAGTCATGGCACCCAACCGCCAGATATCGTAGTCATGGTATGTAGCCGTGGCAAGTAGGATCCAGATGGACTTAAGCATAGGCACTGGAAAAGGTTTCATCATTATCCACGCCTGGTTGATGACGAAAACCTTTAACAAGTCTAGCTTTGAAAGTCTCAACCTTTCCAAGTACACCAAGTAATCTTCTCAAGATATACTTGCTCCTGATGGGGATTTAACCCTTCAGATATAGCAACCAAAGTCCATACTTTGTTGGTGTATAAGGATTCCATCTCAGATCGCTAAGCATCCAGCCATTCTTACAGATTCTCACTCCTGATGGCCAGCTCGAAGCTAGTTGGGTCATCATCTCATGATGCAATCCTCGCTCCCACTGTCATAGAGAAACCGAAGTATCTCTCAGGTGGGTGAGGAACCCTACTAGATCGGCGGAGAGGCTGAGGTTCGTTGGAATCTACTGAATCCTTTGGTTTTATCAAATCATCGGCTGCAATTTGTATAGCTGGAACCTTTCCAGTTGTACATTACAGACCTTGCCTCGAGCTTGTCCGGATTTTGCTTTTCAGACATAGGCCGGACAACCCCAAATCTTAACTAGCTTAAGACATGGGCTCTTCCCATTCCATATCACATATGAAGCGGTAGGCAACTGATTTGATTGGAACCCTATTCAATAGGTATGCAACTTCTTAAGTGCATAACCCCTAAGGAAAAAGGTAACTCAGTATTACTCATCATAGAGCACACCATATCAAATAGGCTGTATCTGCTCCGCCCCGACATACCATCGTGCAATGGTGTATACGGAGGAGTAATGCTGAGAGAGAATCTCATTCTCCTTTAAAATAGTCCAGGATTTCCGTGCACAAGTATTCTCCTCCTTGATCACATCAAAGGACATAATACTTATACCCATATTTTGGTTCTCTACTTCTAACTTATATTCTGTGAATATCTCAAAAGGTTCGGACTTGTGTTTCAGCAGGAACATAGGTCTGAATCTCGAAAGATCATCAGAGAATGTAATGAAGTATAAAGAATCAGTCCTGGCATGTGTAGACAGGAGACCTTGCATACATCATCATGTATCAGTCCCAAGAGTTCACCAACTCTTTCTCTGTTTCCAATAAACAGAGCTATGGTCATCTTATCTTTATGACATGACTGGCAAGTTTCACAAGATGTAAATTCAAACTAATTTAAATATGCATCTTTATGTAACTCTAGCTAGTCGGGTCACATTGATCTGACCTAGTCTACAATACCTCAAG
Organism: Agapanthus africanus; assembly: GCA_030015575.1. Classification (NCBI taxonomy): domain Eukaryota; kingdom Viridiplantae; phylum Streptophyta; class Magnoliopsida; order Asparagales; family Amaryllidaceae; genus Agapanthus; species Agapanthus africanus. Next base: position 136,216,663 of record JASDDO010000016.1, read on the forward strand.
AAGAATTCGTTCATTTCTGAACTTCTCCTCTTATGTGTGTTCTGTATACTAAGAACTGTAGTTTGATTTAGAACATTAATGCTTTTAGATAACGTGCCTGAACCGATCAACTTTTGATATAGGAAATGTTCAAAACATTATCCAACAATACAAAATTTTATCATTTCTTTACTAATAAAGAGACAGATATGATTTTGTATATCAGGTTCGGTATCTAATAACATACGTTCAGAATCAATGTATTACAATACAGGGTGACAGTGACCAACAGACTTGGCTGCAACACTTGCCCCGTTTTCTGCCTCATGAAACTTATCACCCGTTCTCAGTTTTTCTACCCTTTTGTAGCCCTATGTAACAGATTACATATCTGGGATCCTGATCCGGTATCATAAACCCAGGATGCGGAGGATACTGAGAAACAGTTCTTTGCAATGAACACACCCGAAGATGATGCATCAGCATGCACTCTCTTCGTTTGGGCGGCACGGGAAATCTGGTATTCCCCAATTTCCTGCTCGATCTTATAACAATTATAAGTTGGAGCGGGACCAACGTTCCCCAGCTCAGTATAACAAGCGGGTTCGGTCAATATTCCGTATTATTATCTTGATTAAGGCGTGACATGGTCGCTACCAGGAGAGAGAGAGAAGAAATCACTCAGCGTGCGCTCTTTCAAGAATAGATTGGTTATTATTTTATCTAATCAGGATGGCTCCCACTGCTTTTTATCAAATCTTCCTTCAAACCCTAAAAGGAAAGACTAGCCGGGATTAATTACACATTACAAGTTCGCCAATCTTTCAGCCAGGCCAGTGTCGGTACTTTGAGGGAGGTCCCCCGTGCTTTCGCACGAACCTAATTAATGTTAAACCTCGTTTTCCCAGAGGCGTAACCTCGTTAACACCTTTCTAGACACCTACTTGATTGGCTAATTGTAATGTGTAAAACTCTCACAGGAGTAACTCTTACTCGCAGCGGGTATCGGGATCCAACTATCTCATAGAAGGTATGCAATCTCATTGCAAATTTCAACACTTGAAATTCCCGATAATGCTTTTGCCCCTAGCGATCTATGACCTTGACTAAGTCAACAAACCATAAATCGCAAGTCAAGTTCAACCCGTACATTTCCCGATTGAATTAAACCTATCCGTACGACCCTTGACTGAGTCAACAAGGCCGTGCGAATGCTCTAATCCAATCATATCTCATGTTGTTACAGATAAACATAATTTAGCTACCATACACTATGCCTTGACTAAGTCAACAAACATAGCACGAATACTAAATAATATCTATCTGAAATGACGGAGGGCTACGCGGGTTCTTTCAGAAAAAATCATGAGCGTAATGAACTTGATATCGTTGTAGAATCGAATGAAGTTTTGAAATGGAGTGATTTTGAGGCTTTTCTAGTTTTGCTAAAGGGGTCACTCCCGGTGAAGGGATCGTCGGTCCTTTCCTCGTCGAATGAGGTGCGGGATATATCATATATATCACTGTGCAAAGCAAAAACTATTAAAAGCAATCAAAAGACAAACCGAGGGTGTAGCATCTGCCAGTTATTGCTAAAGGAGTCACTCCCGGTGAAGGGATCTCGGTCCTTTCCTTATCGAATAAGGTGCAGGATATATCATATATACCTGCTGTGCAAAGCAAGAACTGTAACTACCTGTTTTATTTTGAAATTCGATTCTACAACATCTTAGGTTTCTTTTATTTCATTAATCACATTAATGAAGTCCCATCATTTAAGTACCTAAACATCACAGATAAATACGACGTACACTTATGCCATCCGCATTCACCTCGATGTCCCCTCATGCACCGTTAGGTTAGGTAACTAACGGCAGAGCGGGGCAGGGCTAGCGCGGGTGTAAAACATAAGTAACGTCTATATAATATATCATATATACTATATACTGTATCTATCACAGAACATCACATGATCACATCACAGATATCGCAGCAGAAGAATCATATGAAATATTGGATATACTAGGACGTCCGTGTTTTCAATACGAGCCAGTATAAAACACGGATTCCACGGTCGTGATGAATAGCCAAACCCACACCCCTAGACCCCTACGAGAGCGGCAAGCAACCCTACCAATTCTGGAGTTAGGAGACTCGGCCTCGAATCCTCGAGTTGGTCTCCCACTGGACTCCAGAACCCGGTTACTTGTGCCCTCCTCCTTGGGTCTATCCTAGTGCGGAAAAGTAAATAATATACAAAAGGTGACAACTTCCGCAACCTGGAAGTGCCCCAATATTAGAATATTACATACAAGTTTTTACATGAATGAAAATGAAAAACACTCATCTCACATAAAAAAAACCCCGGCTATTCAAACACGACGATCCAATATAACATATCCAGCAACACATAACATCACATGTCATCAACGTAAGTAAATATGTCCATCCCAATTGTCGTTGACATATAGCAACGAAACCGGCGATATCACATATTACACTTACGGTCACAGAAAAGAAAGTGTAAAACTACAACAGTTGGAATCCGCAATCTGCATAGACATCGCATGCCTAATCAAATGAATACCTTAGACATCACATGCCTAATAATTATAAACCCCGCATTTTAGTCTCAAAATCGAAAACTCTTTTCAATATCAAGTCGGGCAATTCAACAAGATTGCCGACATCCTGACCGAATGCTCGTCACAAACTTTAGTAGACGGCCGCACCCCCGACGCCGTCGACGAAGTGCACCAAGGCGGAACACCGCCACCGCGAGCATCCGAACGGATGCTTTCGGCGACGGGGTTCTCCTACAGTCACTTGGTCGGGGCTATGGAGTGAGGCTGTCTATTAAGTTTATCCGGCGAGTATCCGCGTACGCTACGTGATTGCGACGGACTTTTGATCACATCAAAATTCCGTGGCAACCGACCAAGTGAGACTAAAGTGCTATGTTTATAACATTCATTCAGTTATCTCATAACTTCTTGTGAATTCCAATTATTGTATCACATTCCAGATAATTAGAAAATATTAAACTTTCCGATCGAACATTCAAACACCCAAGTTTTCCCGATACAGATCAACACATGAAACAAGTTTAAAAACATCCAGTTCACGCCTCAGTACCAACGGTCCAGCCGTAGAAGGGTCAAGCCAACGCCTCACATGTGGCACGTCGTACTGCCCCAAACCCGAAGGTTCAAAGGGCAGTTCAAGACGGTCACATAATCGAGTTAAGGTTTGTTGTCTTCTAGAGGGTCCATTGCGTTACTTGCACTACTTAGAACGTCGTTAAACTACGGAAAAGTCCAACACTTGGAAATTTCCCGACAGGGGAAAAATTGGGTATTTATATCCGGTTGAACTTTTTAACATATTCTAAAACTTATCCGGAAAGCCACATAGACAAAATCTGATACCCCGATCGAAACACCGAACCCCCAAAACAACTCCAGAAAATTCAACTCTTGAATAAATTTTTAAAATACCCAGAGAACTCAGAACCTGAAACAATGAATTACTATGCAAAGAGTTAGGGCTGACGTCACATTTCCGCCGCGGAACCGCCGCATAAGCTAGGCTTATGCCGCGGTTCCGCCGCCGAATACACTGTTCATGCAATAATTTTTGCGCCGTAATTCTTAGAATACCCTGCTGAGTTTTCTGCATATTTTTAATTTGGAAAAATGCACGATTTTAGAAAAAGTACAGAGAGCAATTTTTGGGGTTGGGTTTCGGTTCGATCGGACTTCAAACTCCGTCTAAACTTCGCCTAAGGCTCTAGCTAGGCTCTGATACCACTGTAGGGTTCCTAGGCACTCTCAAGAGGTCTTGCAAGGCATCAACCATGCCAATTTCAAATTTTAACGGTGCCGGGAAACCCTAACAAGATCGTTGGCTAGATGTTTAGGCGACAAAACTAACTAGTTAACACTTAACTAAAAGAATATGGAAATACAACCTTTGTAGATCCGGTGCTCCACCTCCATAGCTTCGCAACGAAGTCCCTTTGCTGTCCAAATGAATTCCCGGGCTCTAGCGTCGGCTTCGTCGGAGAAATGGCGAGCTAGGTCGTCGATGTCCATGCCGAAGATGATCTACGTCGAAGCATCACTAGATCAAGCTCCACCTTCACCTAACCATGAAAACTTGTGAAGGAAACACACTCTACTACTTGGCAAAAGGTAGAGAATGAAGAAATAGGAAGTGGGTAGACTTTAGAATTGGATTTCTCACTCTTTTTCATCACTTGCCATTGATGGAGGCAAGCTTTCTTCACTTGAAGAAATGAAGAAGAAGAAGAAGAAGAATATTATGATTAGAATATTCAAATGAAAAGAAAAAGAATACTTATCATAATTGAACCATGGTTTAGTGTAGAGAATTGATTAGGGTTAAGTGGAATGGTTAGGGTTAAGCATGAGACAAAATGGTTACAAAGTCAAAGTGTTCATGAAACTTCATGAATAAAACAAAACATGCCACCATTTTCTCATTTGCTTTTCTTTTTCCAAAAGAATAAATAAATGAATAAAATGAATAAGGAAATAGTAAACCCTAACCATTTCATTAACCAAGGTTTAATTCTTTACACTTAACCAAAAGGCATGTATCATCAAACATGATACAAGCAAGTGCACAAAATCATATCGCATATGCAATGCGCACATCCGAGTGAGAAAATCAATCTTAAGTGAACCGATACTAGTTAATGCAAAGTAATATATTAAATATATAATTATGCATTAAATCATTAAATCAACACTTGATTTAATGATCCGGTCATATCGCATATAACCGACTAATATCAACAGTAACAACTTATCGAATCAACACTTGATCCGATAACCCGGTTATATCGTATATAACCGATCAATGTCACAAATCGCGAGAATCAAATACAGTATCATATACTGGTATCATTCTCGGTCCCGCACATATCTCATATGCGCTCCTATTTCGTTTCGCTTGAGCCAGGAAACCTCTGTGTAGGACTCTAAAGACTCGTCAATACGCCGGCAGCAGATGATGATCATATCAAACACCCACAAGCCGCAAGCGGTCTGCTAAATGTAACGGCCACCCAGGTATTGAGCGATCAGAAGATCGACGAGCAAGCCCACTCACACTCCAGTGAATCCAACCAGTAACACTACCGTACAGTCCGGTCTGATCGTCTGATATGTCGCATATCTTGCCTAGGGGTGGTAAACGTCAGACCCCAGTAGCTCGATAAGTCGTGTCGATATGAGGTCTATAACAGTTCGAGAAACTACTGGTAACACTTACCAGTAAATCTCAGCAACCCTGGCCAGGGATTTCCGGTTATAGCCAATCGAACACAGCACAACATCAACTCCCTATACCGGGAGAGACGAATCCCCTCCTATCGCTCATTGCCTCCATGTGACTCGGGACTGTACCCAAAAACCACCATTTTGCACGCCCTCTTGGACGTGGTAAGATGGAAATCAAAGCACAGTGGGAACCACACAAGACTCTATGACGATCTCGGGTCAACAGACTACTCTGTACCAGTGTCACCAGAGAACTGCCATCTGACGTAAGGTATAATACCATCTGGGAGTTCTCTGCGAGTCCGTCCAGTGTACCCAGTCTCTACTGAGCACCCGTATATCATCTCTGATGTCAAACACCGATGGATATGGGATCATCCATCGCCCATCTATATGGGTCGAGAAGGTATACGCTAGTCTACTCTGGTATATCGATGCCCCGTCTCGATATACCCACGACTAGGGACTTTGAAGGATGTACTTATGGACTACCATGTCCCCACTAGTATGATCGGCATCATAGTCCAGATAGTCAAGTACACATCCTAAGGGCTTTACCAACATGTAACAGAGAGACAATCAGTATACACGTTAAGGTAAAGAGCAACCAGATAGCATACTATCATGTCGAGCAAGAGAGTCCTCCCTATATATATCCCAGCATCCACTACAATATACATCCTATGTACAGTAATGGCCTCTAGGGCATACATATAACTAACAGCTGGGATATGTTATATTGGATCGTCGTGTTTTGAATAGCCATGGGTTTTTATGTGAGATGAGAGTTTTTGATTTTCATTCATGTAAAAACTTGTATTTAATATTCTTTTATTGGGGCACTTCTGGGTTGAGGATGATGTCACAATTGTTGTATATTATTTACTTTTCCGCATTAGGATAGACCTAAGGTGGGGAGCACAAGTAACCGGGTTCTAGAGTCCAGTGGGAGACCATCTCGAGGAGTCGAGACCGGGTCTCCAAACTCTAGAATTAGTAGGGTTGCTTGCCACTCTCGTAGGGGTCAAGGGATGTGGGTTTGGCTATACATGGCGACCATGGAATCCGTGTTTTATACTGGCTTAATTTAAAACACGGAATTCCTAGTATATCCAATATTTCATATGTTATCTTCCGCGGCTGATATTCTGTAATATGATCACTATATATGCGTGAGACGAATGCTTTATTATTATATATATGATATATAATAAATGTTGCTTATGTTTTACACCCGCGCTAGTCCTACCCCGCTATGCCGTTAGTTAAGTAACCTAACGGTGCATAACGGGACATTGTGGCGAATGCGGATGGCATAAGCGTACGTTGTATTTTCGTTTCTTCTGTGATGCTTAGGAAGCATAATTGGTGGGACTTCATTAATGAGATTAATGAAAGAAAATAAACCTAAAACATGTTGTAGAATCAAATTTTCAAAAAGGGTAGCTCTAGTTTTTGCTTTGCATAGCGGTATTCCTTGTAGAATATCCAACACCTTATTCGATGAGGAAAGAGCCGAGATCCCTTCACCGGGAGTGACCTCTTTAGCGAAACTAGCAGATGCTACAACCCACTCGGTTTTATCTTTTGACCGCTTCTTTGGTTCTTGCTTTGCATAGTGGTATTTGTGAAATATCCTGCACCTTATTCGATAAGGAAAGAGCCGAAATCCCTTCACCGGGAGTGACCTCTTTAGCAAAACTAGTAAAAGCCTCAAAAACACTCTTTTTCAAAATCACTTGATTCTACAATGATATCAAGTTCATTACGCAAAAGGTTTTCTTAAAAACCTGTCGTAGCCCTCCGTCATTTCAGATAAATACTACTTAGTATTCGTGCTACGTTTGTTGGCCTCCGTCATGGCGTAGTGTGCGGTAGCTAACTAGTGCTTATCTGCAACATAAGATGAGATTGGATTATGGTAGTCGTGCGACTTTGTTGGCCTCCGTCAAGGGTCGTGTGGGTGGGTTTAATTCAATCATGAAATGTACGGGTTGAACATGACTAGCAGCCTATGGTTTGTTGGCCTCCGTCAAGGTCATAGGACGCCAGGGGTAAAATATTATCGAGAATTTCAAATGTTGAAATTTGCAATGAGATTGCATACCTTCTATGAGATAGTTGGATCCCGATACCCACTGCGAGTAAGAGTTACTCCTGGGAAAGTTTTTACACATCACAATTAGCCGATCAAGTAGGTGTCTAGAAAGGTGTTAACGGGGTTATGCCCCTGGAAAAACGAAGTTTATTTTAATTAGGTCCATGAGAAAGCACGGGGAACCTCCCTCAAAGTACTGACACTGACCTGGCTGAAAGATCGGCGAACTTGTAAGGTGTAATTAATCCCGACTAGTCTTACCTTTTAGGGTTTGAAGGAAGATTTGATAAAAACAGTGGGAGCCATTCCGATTAGATAAGATAATAACCAATCTAATCTTGCAAGAGCATACGCTAAGTGTATTCTTCTCTCTCTCTCCAGGTAGCGACCATGTCAGGCCTTAATCAAGATAATAATATGGATGTATTGACCGAACCCGCTTGTTATACTAAGCTGGGGAATGTTGGTTCCGCTCCAACTTATAATTGTTATAAGTCTGAGCAGGAAATAGGAAAATACCTGGATTTCCACGCCACCCAAACGAAGAATAAGCATGTTGATGCATCATCTTCAGGTGTGTTAGTTACCGAGAACTGTTTCTCAGTACACTCTACGTCCTGAGTATTGGATACCGGATCGGGATCCCACATATGTAATATGTTGCATGGACTAAGGAAAGGTAGAGAACTGGGTATAGGTGATCATTCTCTAAAAGTAGGGAATGGTGCAAATGTTGTAGCCAAAGCAGTTGGTGAATATTACCTTGTATTACCAAATGGTAATACTTTGATCTTGAACGAATGTTATTACGTGTCCTCTATGATATGCAATTTAATATCAATTTCTTTATTAGATAAAGAAGGATATAACTTTGCAGTAGAGAATAATGTTATGAACATTTACCTAAATTAAGTGTTGATTAGGTTTGGTGCGTTAAGTAACGGGTTATACGTTCTGAATCAAAACACAGTTCTTAACGTACAGAACACACACAAGAGGAAGAGTTCAGAAATGAACGAATCCTTCTTGTGGTATTGTAGACTGGGTCATATCAATGCGACACGACTAGCTAAGTTACATAAGGATGGATATTTGAATCCGTTCGAATTATCATCTTATGAAACTTGCCATTCATGTCTCAAAGAAAAGATGACCAAAACTTCGTTTACTGGACACGGAGAAAGAGTTACGGAACTCTTGGGACTGATACATAGTGATGTATGCGGTCCTATGTCTACACATACCAGGAATGGTTCCTCATACTTCATTACATTCACTGACGATCTCTCAAGATACGGACATGTATTCCTATTGAAACACAAGTCTGAAGCTTTTAAGAAATTCAAAGAATATAAGCATGAAGTTAAGAACCAGACGGGTAAAAGTATTAAAATCCTTCGATCTGATCAAGGAGGAGAATACTTGAGCAATGAGTTCCTGGACTATCTAAAAGAGAATGGGATTCTTTCTCAGCTTACTCCTCCGTATACACCACAGCACAACGGTGTATCGGAGCGGAGGAATCACACCCAATTGGATATGGTGCGCTCTATGATGAGCACTGCTGAGTTACATATTTCATTTTAGGGTTATGCGCTTGAGACAGCAGCATACCTATTGAATAGAGTTCCAACCAAATCAGTGCCTACCACTCCATATGAGATATGGGAGGGGAAGAGACCGTGTCTTAATTTTGTTAAGCTATGGGGTTGCCCGGCCTATGTTAAAAAGCAAAATCCGGACAAGCTCGAGGCAAGGTCAATTCTGTGTAAGTTTGTAGAATATCCCAAGCATTCGCGAGAAAATATCTTCTACCACCCAGAGGAACAAAAGGTGTTTGTTTCTCGACATGCCACATTTTTAGAAAAGGAATTTCTAAAAAAGAAATTAGTGGCAAGGAGGTAGAACTGGAAGAAGTTCCAGCTATACAAACTGCGACAGAAGATTTGGTAGAACCAGAGGATTCGATAGTTCCCAACGAACCTTAGCCTCTCCGCCGATCTAGTAGGGTTTCTCATCCACCTGAGAGATACTACGGTTTTCTTATTGATGGTGGGAGCGAGGATTGCATCATGGAAGATGATGACCCAACTAGCTTCGAGCAAGCCATCACGAGTGGGGACTCTGTGAAATGGCTGGATGCAATGCGATCTGAGATGGAATCCATGTACACCAACAAAGTATGGACTTTGGAAGATACTCCTGAAGGGATAAAACCCATCGGGAATAAGTGAATCTTCAAGAAAAAATCTGGTGTAGATGGAAAAGTTGAGATTTTCAAAGCTAGACTTGTTGCAAAAGGTTTTTGTCAACGACCAGGTGTGGATTATGATGAAACTTTTTCTCCAGTGGCTATGCTTAAGTCCATCTGGATCCTACTTGCCATCGCTGCATACCATGACTATGAAATCGGGCAGATGAATGTTAAGACCGTCTTTCTAAATGGTGATTTAGAAGAGAGCGTGTACATGAATCAGCCAGAGAGATTCGTGGACAGTGGGAGCAGCGGAAAGGTGTGCAAGTTGCTTAAATCCATCTACGGGTTAAACCAAGCATCGCGAAGTTTGAACATCTGTTTTGATGTGGCAGTCAAAGAGTTTGACTTCATAAAAAACGTAGATGAACCTTGTATATACAAGAAGGTGGCAGAGAGTAAGGTTGTCTTCCTCATATTGTACGTGGATAACATACTCTTGATAGGAAATGATGTTCCTATGCTGCACTCGGTCAAGCTCTTCTTATCACAAAGATTCTCATTGAAAGATCTAGGTGATGCCTCCTACATCTTGGGGATTAAGATCTATAGAGATGGATCTAAACGGATACTGGGATTGTCCCAATCCAGGTACATACACACCATACTAAAGAGGTTTAGTATGAAAGATTCCAAGCGTGGGAATTTACCTAGGATCACGGGACCCACTCTCTCCAAAAAGATGTCTCCCAAGACTGATTTGGAGAGAGCTCGCATGCATGGGATACCCTATGCTTCGGCAGTAGGCTCTATCATATACGCGATGTTATGTACCAGACCCGATGTAGCATACTCACTAAGTGTAGTGAGTAGGTATCAAGCAGATCCAAGAGAGAATCAATGGACAGCTGTGAAGAACATTCTCAAGTACTTGAGAAGGACTAAAGAGATGTTCTTGGTGTATGGTAACGGAGAACTCCAAGTAGAATCCTTTACCGATTCGAGCTTCCAGAGTGATAAGGACGACTCTATGTCGGTCTCGGGATTTGTTTTTACCCTCAATGGAGGGGCGGTTTGTTGGAAGAGTTCCAAGCAAGAAACCGTGGCAGATTCGATGATGGAGGTTGAATACATCGCTGCCAACGATGCTGCCAAAGAGGCTGTCTGGATGAAGAAGTTCATAACTAAACTTGGTGTGGTTCCGTACATTGAGCATCCAATACCTTTGTATTGCGATAACAATGGAGCGGTGGCTTTGGCCAAGGAACCCAGGTCCCATCAGCGATCCAGGTATATTCTGAGGCGGTATCACCCGATCCGGGAAATAGTTGATCGCCGGGAGATCGGGGTCAGGAGAGTTGAGACGAAGGACAACACAGCGGATCCACTCACAAAGGACATAATCCAGATACAATTTGAGAGACTCTTCGGAATATTGGGTATGAGATACTTCAACAACTGGTCTTAGTGCAAGTGGGAGATTGTTAGTTATGTGTATACCCTAGAGGTCATTATTGTACATATGATGTATATTATAGTGGATGCTTGGACATATATAGAGAGGATTTTCTTACTCGACATGATAGTATATTATCCGGTTGCTCTTTTTCTTAACATGTAGACTTGTATTGTAATACTGTCTTGCTCTCACATGTTGATAAAGCCCTTAGGATGTGTACTTGACTACCAGGACTATGATGGAGATCATACTAGTGGGGCCAGGGTAGTCTACAAGTACATCCTTTAATTGTTCATCGTCGAGGGTGTATCGAGACATGGCATCGATATTCCAGAGTAGACAAGCGTATACGCTTCTTAACCCATATGATGGGCGATGGATGGTCCCACATCCATTGGTGTTTGGCATCAAATATGGTATACGGGTGCTGAGTGGAGACTGGGTACACTGAACGGACTCGCTGAGAACTCCTAGTTGATATTATACCAATCGTCAGATAGCAGTTCTCTGGTGACACTGGTACAGATTGGTCTGTAGACCCGAGATCGTCATAGAGACTTGTGTGATTCCCACTGTGCTTTGATTTCCACCTTACCACGTTCAATTGAACGTGCAAAACGGCGACTTTTGGGTACAGTCCCGAATCACATGGAGGCAATGAGCGATAGGAGGGGATTCGTCTCTCCCGCTATTGGGGGTTGAGGTTGCGCTATGCTCGATTGGCAATAACAGGAAGTCCCTGGCCAGAGCTGATTTGGAGATCTACTGGTAAGTGTTATCAGTAGTTTCTTGACCCGTTATGAGCCTTACATCGGCACGACTTATCGGTTACTCGGGTCTGACGTTTACCACCCCTAGACTGGATATGCGACATATCAGACGAAGAGACCGGACTGTACGGTAGTGTTACTGACAGGCTTTTCAGGAGTATGAGCAGGCTTGCTTGTTGATCTTCTGATCGCTCAATACCTGGGTAGCTGTTACGTCCAGCTAGTACCGCTGACGGCTTGTGGGTTACTGATAGGATCATCACCTACTGCCTGCGTATTAACGAGTCTTTAGAGTCCTACACAGAGGTTTACTGGCTCAGGAAAAAAGAAGTAGGAGCACATATGTGATATGTGCGGGACAGAGATTAATACGAGTATGTGATACCGTATTCTATTCTTGCGATTTATGATATCGGTCGGTTATAGGAGATATAATCGGGTTATCGAATCAAGTGTTGATTCGATAAGTTGATACAAATAATATTAGTCGGTCATATGAGATATATCCGGATTATTAAATCAAATGTTGATTTAATGATTTAATGTATAATTATATATTTGATATATTAATTTACATTAACTGATATTAGCTCACTTAAGCATTTCTTTTCTCACTTATGCATTTAATATATATGTGATATATATTAATTGTATTTCTTATTGTGTCATGCTTGATGCCACATGCTAGATGGGTGTATGAGCCTCACACCATGCTCATGATAATGTAGGGTTTATTTATTTAGAGGAAATTAAATATTACTTGGAAATAAGTCACATGGGTGAGCTTAGTGGAAGCTTGTAGAACCATTGACTTAGTCCACTAGTTTTATCTTACACTAGATATTTATTAATCCAACCATTATCTAAAACCATGGTCAAGTCTCTACATGAGTTATATGAGATATTTCTCACCCATGGTTGCCAAAAAAATGATTGGCCTCATCTCTTCATCTTCTTCTTGATCAAGAGCTTAGCTCTCTAGGTTTTTTGAGAGGTGAAGAAAAATAATGAGAAAAATATTTCTAAAGTGAACAAAAATTATACTTCATCATCCTCTACTAGATTAGCCACTTAGTTTAGGGTGTTAGTTTCACTAATCCATAATTAATGAAGAGGTAGCTTGGGTTAGTGTCTCCTCGACGTAGATCATCTTCGGCCTCGAAGACTTCGTGCAAGCTAGTTCCTTTCATCTTGCGGAGCCATTCTAGAGTCCGGGAGATCACTACTTGGAGCGAAGAGACTACTACACGGAGCTATTGAAGTGAAGGACCGATCTACAAAGGTTGTATTCCATATTCACTTAGATGTAAAGTAGTTTACATGTTGTATTGTCTAAATCTCTAGTTAAGATTCTAGGACTAGGTTTGTTTAGCATGGCAATTTTTTGAAAATGGCATGGACGATGCCTCCCGAAATCTTGCTGTCGTGCTAGGAAATCCTACCTTCTCATCCCAGCAGGGGAGATGGTATGTCCCACAGCCATTAGTACATCGTACTAGAGATATTATGCAGGTGCTCATTGGGTTATGAGTACACTGGACAGGACTCGTAGGGAGCTGCTGGTGGGTATTATACCTATTGTCGGGTCGCAATTCCCAGGTGACATGAGTACAGCTTAATCCATCGACTTGACACTGCTACTTCGCCTCGAGTGCATTCCCACTGTTCTTAGATTACTACCCTAACACGGCTCAAAGGAGTAGTGCAAACAGGTAGTAGTTAGGTGCGGTCCCGAAGCACTTGGAGGCAGTGGCGGTTAGATAGGATTCATCTCTCCCGGTATTGGGGGTTGATATCGCGCTGTGTTCGAAAAGTCATTACACAAAGTCCCTGGCCAGGGCAAGCGAGATTTACTGCTAGGTACTCCAGTAGTTTCTCAGGGTGTTTTGGGCTACACTCCGACACGACTTATTGCGCTATTAGGGGTCTGATGGTTACCGCCCCTAGGCCCGATATGCGATACTATTAGGTGAACAGACAAGACTGTATGAAGATTGTCACAGATAGGCTCAGTAGGAGTTCGGATGAGTTTGCTCATCGGCCTTCTTATCGACAGATACCTGGGTAGCCGTTACGTGCAGCTAGTACCGCTGACGGCTTGTGGTTAAACCCACTGCCAGCGTAGTGTCGAGTCTTTAGAGTCCCACACAGAGTTTTTCCCTGCATCGAGCAAAAGATATAGAGGACGTATGGTTTTACGGTAGGGCTTCGATCACATACGTGTACTTGTGCACGTATGATGTTCGGGCGGATAATACTAGTGGGTTTTGGTTTAAGCCGGATCCTAGTATTATATTGATGGATTATTTTCGTCTCTTTGTATTCGTATTTTTCGGAATACGGATACGGGTATGTATATACGGTGAGGGGTATTCTTGTAATTTATGCAAGAGTGCTTCTAGAAGAAGACACCTCATTTGTTGGTTTTATCCATTTAGTTTAATGAATAATGAGGTGGAGGATGAGGTGATATTTGACAAAAGAAGAGGCATGGCTACTTGGTGACTCATGAGGTGACTCATTTGAGGACTATTGAAGCATGCTTGATTCAATTATTATTGAATTATCATTTGCTTCAATATCTCTCAAGACTTAGCCATCTTCACTCATTCATCACTTGAACACTCTCTCTTCTCCAAAGCTCCTTCTTCTTCCTCTAACCCTAAATGTCTCATGTGTTGAGAAACCTAGGGTATTTAGAGACAAACTAATCCATCTTCAGTCTCTACATCATCTAGGACATCTAATTTAGCGAACTAGGTGTCTCAGTTACCTCGGATTTGAGGTTGGAGCTCGAACTATAGACTCTCGGGTGGATCGTCTTTGACTTGAGAGGACCGACGAAGAGGCCCGATCCGTATACGATCCGAGAATCCTATGACGAGGAGGAGGACAGCAAAAAGACCCGAAAGACATGGTTCTGTGAGGTATAACTTTCTATCCGAGTAGTTAACCCCATACAGTTTAGCTAGTTAGGGTTTAGTATCGATCCTGGAGTTCAAGTCGGTGTTGCGAAGCCCGTAAAAAAATTTTTTTGCGTATTCTGCCTCCACGCGAACCCGCGGGGTGCGCGACATCGACTTACATGTTTACCACCCCCTAGACCCGGTATGCGATCATCTTAGTCGAAGAGACCGGACCGTACGAAGATTGTCACGGATAAGCTCAGTAGGGGTCCGGATGTGCTTGCTCGCCGGCTTTCTTTTCAACAGGTTCCTAGGTAGCCGTTATATGCCCCTGACGTGCTTGTGGTTAAACTCACTGCCAGCGTACTGTCGAGCCTTTAGAGTCCCACACGGAGGGTTTATCTGATTCAGGAGAAACGATGTGGTGGCCGTATGTTTATACATGCAGGGTTTCGATCAAATGATAATTCTAGCCGGCTTAGGATTAAGCCGAATTATTAAATCAGGTATTGATTTGATAATTTATATATACACATTTCGATGTGTGTATTCTAGTGTCATCTAGGTTTTCGATCGAGCAGGGTTCCGATCGAATGATAATACTAGCCAGCTTAGGATTAAACCGGATTATTAAATCAGGTATTGATTTGATAATTTACATATACACATTTCGATATGTATATTCTAGTGTCATCTAGGTTTTCGATCGAGCAGGGTTCCGATCGAATGATAATACTAGCCGGCTTAGAATTAAGCCGGATTTTTAAATCAGGTATTGATTTAATAATTTATGTATACATATTTTGATTTGTATACTCTAGTGTTATCCCGATTTTCGATCGGACGGTTGATAATACTAGCGGGCTTAGGATTAAGCCGGTTCATTAAATCGGATATTGATTTAATACTAGAATTATTTTAGTGGTATTATTATATCTCTTAAATATTCGTATTTTGGTACGAATACGGGTATGTATATACTGTAGAAAGTATTTTGTATTTATACAAAATACTTTTTAGAAGATGACACCTCATCACGTTCATTTTTCTATTTGTTGAAAATAGAAAATGAGGAGGAAAGAGTGAGATGGTATGAAGCATGGGTGTGGTATGGCTTTGGTATTTATTGCAAATACTATCAGAGTATGGTTGGTTTTTTAAATAAATAGAAAATACTTCATAAAAGAAAAAGCTTAGCCATTCTCATTCTCATTCTTTAAGAAAATACTTCATAAAAGAAAAACCTTGGTCATTCTTATTCTTTACTTGCCTTTCTCTCTCCTCTCTAGAGTTCACTCTCATCTTCAAACCCTACCATTCTCATGTGTTGAGAGATAAAGGTTTTGAGATAGAAAATTATCACTAAATATCACCAAATCAACTAAGCAAACTAGATTAGCATACCAGTTTGCCTAATTTACTTCTTTTAGAGATAGGAGCTTGAATCAAAGACCTTCAGGTGGATCATCTGCGACTGAGGAGGGCGGCCATCCAGGTTGATCAAGAAGACCTCTAGGAGCTTAAGAATAAGAGTGAAGACCCGAAGGACACAGATCTTTGGTATAACCTCTTATCACAGTTGCTAGAATCTTCTAGTTAGCTAGTTTCAATATTTAGTTAGATTCTAGGATTTGTTTTCTAGCGCCGGATTTTTAAAAAGTCAAAGTTTTTCGTTCTGCAACGGCCGTGGTAGACGGTCAGGACGTCAGGAAACCCAAACACTAATTACCTTTCAAATCTTTCCCATATCTTTTAGAATGATAAATTGTCAACAAATTATTATAACATAACATGTGTGGGTATAATTAATATATATTGAAAGGTTAATAGCTTTGCGTTATGCCGCAGGGCCATTTCTTGTGCTATCAAGAGAAAACGCCGGGGTAAAACATACAAGTCCCCATTTTAATTTTGGATAAGCTCCATCCAACCGTTTTCTTATTAATTCATCTGTGGTCCCGCGGTGAACTACAAAACGAGATTTTTCCCATATCGTACAGACGGTAACAAATCTTTTTATTTATAATAAGTTTTCTTATTAATTTCTAATTAAGTGCATCGTAGGTTCCAAAAAAACCAGTCCAGCGGGTAAGGACGGCAGAACAAGTCTTGACAATAAATTGCCTATTAATTAATCCCTTCTAGATGAGGGGTTTAGCATGATGGGGCCAGGCTGGCTGGTAATTAATAATGGTTGTTGAGTTGGGTTTGGAGCCGGCTCACCAAACCCTATCCCCCGCATATAGGCAGCTCACCAACTCCCTAAATCTAAATGTTTGGTGAGGTCGGAGGCCTACGCATAATTCGGTTATTATGCGGACAGTTGAGATAATTCACGGAACCAAATTTATAATGGATTATTGTGGTCAACATTGTGGTGCCGCCATGTGGGCCCCGCTGGGAAACCTTCTCCATGGGCCTCATGACGACTGCCTGGCGTGGGAATGATGAGAAGGTGATGCACTAATGACTCGTTACTTCATCGGATTCCTTGCTCTATTCTGGTTCATGGTTCGACGAAGCTGGGCTACAAGAACCCTATGCTTGTGAGCGACTTATTGGAAATGGAAAACAATAAGAGCGGAGGTTCCACCTCACATGTACTGTAACATGTTTTTATAAATTATATAATAGTAAGTTGTTAGTTGTGTCACGGAAAAGACTAAAAAAGAAGTTTATTTTCTTCCTCGATCTGCCATCGACATTCTAGCTAATAAATCATTTTTATCATGATTTGTAAAACCAGAAGAAGATAAAATAAAAAGGGAAAAAGATGTGTTAGACATGGATTTTTGAAAATCCACAGTGAATATCATAAAGCTTGCATTCTTAATTATTTGTCACATATTATTTTAGATCGCTTTAATTTGAATGATAGAGAACTAAGGTTTCTTGTGGCTCTATCCCACGGAGATGGTTCTTGGATTAATTTAATATGTTATTAATTAGAAAAATTATAATTTTTGGCTTAAAATAATCAATCAGCAACCTGAAGCTTCTCGGTGCCGACACCGCCGCATCTAGAGGCGGTGGTGGGGGAGGTTGCCGCGAGCAGCGGCAGCCTTGTGTCCACCATCGCATATGCGAATCCTATCTGTGACTATTAAAATTGTGGATTCCGAAATTTTTGAGAAAAAGTGTAATTTCGAAAATACACTGCGTAAAGTGGAAAGTTGTCTATTTTAAACCCCGAGTTTTCATGTGAAAATAAATGTTTAAATGGTTTTCTGAAAATTTTCTAATCTTAAATTAAAAGATATATCTCTTAAAGGTGTAAAATTTGATATAATATTCTAATTTTTAAACATAATTTTTGAAACTAAAGGAAGCCATTTTTTCCTCTGGTAGTAGAATTAGGGCGGGGTCCCAGGGGTGCGAGTATAATCTCAGCGGGCCCAGCTTTATATGGGCCTTTCCAAACGCCAGGAGTTCACTTCCACAGGCCTGGTAATGTGCCGGGCTGGTGCGAGCCAGGCGAAGCTTAGGTGGAGGTAGGCCTAGTGTGGGGATGGACCAGGACTTTGGATCGAGCCGATCTGAGCCGGTAGGATTGCATCCGGATCAAATACAGAGCAGATATTATTATTACCATATCTATATATGTTTTTTACTGTCCGATATGATATGGATATACTTCAGTGAAAAAACTTCATACCTGTATTTGACAATATTCGATACATATACAAAACGAAATTTAAAAAACAGATACGGATACGAATCAGATATGAATATGAAATAGATTCCAGCTAAAATAGGTTCCGATGTGCTCCTTAATTTTTTATATATTAATAATCAATCAGTAACCCGGTTTCCACCTAGGAGGGGTGGAGACAGTGCCTTGGTGACGACACCAACACACCTAGAGATGGTGGCAGGGACGGTTGTCATGAGAAGTGGCAGCCTTGTGTCCACCGCCGCTTGCGAACCCTATCCGTGATCCTAGTAATTAAAATTGTAGGTTCTGATTTTTTTTGAGAAAAATTATTGTCTCTGAAAACACGACGACGTGTTAAGTGGAAAGTTGTTTATTTGAAACCTGAGGTTTTATGTGAAAATAAAAGTTTGAATGGTTTTCAAAAAAATTTCAAATCTTAAATTAAAAGAAATATCTTTTAAAGGCTTAAAATTTGATATAAAATTAATTCTAATTTTTAAATCTAATTTTTGAATTAAAAAGAGGGAATTACCTATGGTATCTGAATTAGGGCTGACCCAGGGGGTGCGAGTATGATCCCAACAGGCCCGGCTTTATATGGGCCTTTCCATAACGCCAGGAGTTCACTTACGCAGGCCTGGTCCTGAATGTGCAATGCGGGTGCGGGACAGGCACACCTCTCGTGGAGGTCCACGACGCCAAATCAGGGGGGGCCTATGTGGGGATGTGTAAGTAGTTGTTCGTGCTTGCCCCGCTTACTCACGGTCAAGACGGAATACAAAACGAAAAATTTAAATGAGAGCACAAGCCATTACGACCTAAAATCGACACCAAACACTAAACTAGCAAACTACTCAAGCTAAACTAAGAGTTTAGAGGGGCTAGCTTAGAGTGTCTATAAATACGTACATACCCTCGCTAGGCTCCGAGGTCCACCGGGAACGAGCTTGGAAGTCGATCCTCCGCGCCGAAGATGATGTTAGTTATGTATATGCCCTAGAGGCTATTGTTGTATATATGATGTATATTATAGTGGATACTTGGATATATAGAGAGATGACTTTCTTGCTCGACATGATAGTATGTTATCTGGTTTCACTTTGTCTTAACATGTTGATTTGTATTGGTTTACTGTCTTACTCTCACATGTTGATAAAGCCCTTACGATATGTACTCGACCTCTAGGACTATGATGCAGATCATACTAGTGGGGCCAGGGTAGTCCAAGAGTACATCCTATAACTGTTCCTAGTCGAGAGTGTATCGAGACAGGGCATTGATACTCCAGAGTAGACTAGCGTATACGCATCTTGACCCATATGATGGGCGATGGATAATCCCATATGTTAGTTATGTATATGCCCTAGAGGCCTTTGTTGTACATATGATGTATATTATGATGGATGCTTGGATATATATAGAGAGGACTTTCTTGCTCGTCATGATAGTATGGTATTTGGTTTCACTTTATCTTAACATGTTGACTTGTACTGGTTTACTGTTTCTCTCTCACATGTTGATAAAGCCCTTAGGATCTGTACTCGACTACTGGGACTATGATGAGATCATACTAGTGGGGCCACGGTAGACGATGAGTACATCCTATAACTGTTCCTAGTCGAGGGTATATCGAGACAGGGCATCGATACACCAGAGTAGACTAGCGTATACGCATCTTGACCCATATGATGGACGATGGATGATCTCATATCCATCGGTGTTTGACATCAGAGATGGTGTACGGGTGCTCAGTGGAGACTGGGTACACTGGACGGACTCGCCGAGAACACCCAGATGGTGATATACCACACGTTAGATGGCAGTTCTCCGGTGACACTGGTACAGGGTAATCTGTAGACCCGAGATCGTCATAGAGTCTTGTGTGATTCCCACTGTGCTTTGATTTCCACCTTACCACGTCTAAGTGGGCGTGCAAAACGGTGGCTTTTGGGTACAGTCCCGAATCACATGGAGGCAATGAGCGATAGGAGGGGATTCGACTCTCCCGGTATAGGGAGTTGATGTTGTGCTATGTTCGATTGGCTATAACTGGAAGTCCTTGGCCAGGGCTGATATAGAGATTTACTGGTAAGTGTTACCAGTAGTTTCTCGACCCGTTATGAGCCTCACATCGACACGAATTATCGGTTACTGGGGTCTGACGTATACCACCCCTAGACTTGATATGCGACATATCAGACGAACAGACCGGACTGTACGGGAGTGTTACTGATTGGATTCACAGGAGAACGTACATGCTAACCTGTTGATCTTCTGATCGCTCAATACCTGGGTGGCTGTTACGTTTAGCTGACCGCTTGCAGCTTGTGGGTGTTTGATATGATCATCACCTGCTACCTGCGTATTGACGATTCTTTAGAGTCCTACACAGAGGTTTCTTGGCTCAGGAAAAACGGAGTAGAGGCACATAAGCGATATGTGCAGGATCGAGGATAATGCGATATGAGATACCGTATTGTATTCTCGCGATATTTAGAAATGAACTGGGTCATCGGATCAAGTGTTGATTCGATAAATCGGTACATGATATATTAGTCGGTTATATTCGATATAGCCGGATCGTCGGATCGAGTGTTGATTCGATGATTTAATGTATAATAATATATATGATATATTGTATTACATTATCTAATATTGGCTCACTTTATTATTTCATTTTCTCACCGGATAATACATTGATATATATATGATATATGTTAATTGTATTATTTTCTTTTGTTGCAAATATATAATATATATGTGATATATATTATAGTGACATGATATGATTAATAATGGAACATGATTAGTGGAGATTAAACAAGGTTAGGGGTTGATTAGGGTTAGCTCCTTCTTGCACCATCTAGAAGCTTTCCTTTTGTCATGAGTTAGATATTATGCTTGATATTTATCTATGACTCATTCCTTAACCTAACTAAACCCTACCCCTAATTTATTCTCTACAAAGGTTATCCTTTTCATCCTTGACCATGGTTCCATGATCAATCATATATTCATTTCTACTATTCATCACAAAAGGATGATCTCATTTTCATCATCTTCTTCTCTCTTGAGCTTTGAGAAAGCTCACTAGATTTTCCTTTTGTGATAATTTCTTGTGAGAATATGATATAAAAATAAAGCATAAATACTACTCCTGTAGGGGTCCTAGGCACACTAATGAAGTCTCACAAGGCATCAAACATGGCTAATTTAAATTTTATGAGTGCCGAGAAATCCTAACACGGATCGTTAACTAGATATATAGGCTATCCGATGCAAGTTAATGACTTTAACTTAAAAGGAAAGGGGGTACAACCTTTGTAGATCTGATCCACCACTTCCTAAGCTCCGCGATGATGTCCCTCCGCTGTGCAAATCGGATTCTGGACTCTGGCATCAGCTTCATCGGAAAAATGGGCGGGCTTGGTCGTCGGCTTCGATGCCGAAGATGATCTACGTCGAGGCATCACAAGATCAAACTCCCACTTCACCAAGTCATGAAACTTGTGAAGGAAACACCCTATACTACTTGGCAAGAGGTAGAGGATGAAGAAATAGGAAGTGGGTTCACTTTGGAATTGGATTTCTCACATGATTTCATCACTTGCCATTGATGAGGCAAGCTTTTCTTTGATGCTCATGAAGAAGAAGATGAAGAAAGAATATGATAAGTGTTAAAGAATAATTGAAAAGAATTGATTCTTATCATATTCTAACCTTAGTTAAGTGTAGAGATTAGACTAGGGTTAGTTTAAATGGTTAGGGTTAAGGATGAGAACAAAAAGGTCATTTATTCAAAGCTTCATGAAGCTTCAACTAAAAACAAATCAAGCCACCATTCATTTATCTTTCAATTTATTCAAAATGAATAAACAAATAAGATAAATGAATAAGTAAAACCCTAATCAACAACTTAACCATGGTTTAATTCTTTACACTTAACCAAATAAGCATGTATCATCAAACATGATACAATCAATGAATAAACAAATAAGATAAATGAATAAGTAAAACCCTAATCAACAACTTAACCATGGTTTAATTCTTTACACTTAACCAAATAAGCATGTATCATCAAACATGATACAATCAAGTGCATAAAAGTATATCACATATACAACTTGCACAAATCAAGTGAGAAAATCCACTTAAAGTGAACCAATACTAGTTGATGCAAAGTAATATATCAAATATATAATTATACATTAAATCATTAAATCAACACTTGATTTAACGATCCGGTCATATCGCATATAACCGACCAGTATCCTATGTATCGGCTTATCGAATCAATCCTTGATTCGATAACTAGGTTATATCGCATATAACCAATCGATACATTCATCGTGAGAATGAAATACGATATCACATACACGCATTATTCTCGGTCCTGCACATATCTCATATGCGCTCCTATTTCGTTTCGCTTGAGCTAGGAAACCTCTGTGTAGGACTCTAAAGACTCGTCAATACGCCGGCAGCAGATGATGATCATATCAAACACCCACAAGCCGCAAGCGGTCTGCTAAACGTAACGGCCACCCGGGTATTGAGCGATCAGAAGATCGACGAGCAAGCCTGCTCGCACTCCTGTGAATCCAACCAGTAACACTTACCGTATAGTCTGGTCTGTTCGTCTGATATGTCGCATATCTCGCCTAGGGGTGGTAAACGTCAGACCCCAGTAGCTTGATAAACCATGGTAAACGTAAGGTCCATAACATTCGTGAAACTACTGATAACTCTTACCAGTATATCACTGCAACCCTGGCCAGGGATTTCCTGTTATGGCCAGTCGAGCATAGCACAACATCAACCCCCAATACTGGGAGAGACGAATCCCCTCCTATCGCTCATTGCCTCCATGTGAATCGGGACTGTACCCAAAAACCACCTGTTTGCACAACTCAGTAGAGCCGTGGTAGGGTGGAAATCAAAGCACAGTGGGAGACACACAAGACTCTATGACGATCTCGGGTCAATAGACTAAGCTGTACCAGTTCACCAGAGAACTGCCATCTGACGTGAGGTATAATACCATCTGGGAGTTCTCGGCTAGTCCGTTTAGTGTACCCAGTCTCCACTGAGCACCCGCATACTATCTCCGATGTCAAACACCAATGGATATGGGATCATCCATCGCCCATCACATGGGTTGAGAAGATATACGCTAGTCTACTCTGGAATATCGATGCCCCGTCTCGATATTCCCACGACTAGGAACAAAGAAGGATGTACTCATTGACTACCCAGGCCCCACTAGTATGATCTTCATCATAGTCCTGGAAGTCGAGTACACATCCTAAGGGCTTTATCAACATGTAATCAGAGAGACAAAAAGTATACATGTTAAGATAAAGAGCAACCAGATAGCGTACTATCATGTCGAGCAAGAAAGTCCTACCTATATATGTCCCAGCATCCACTACAATATACATCCAATGTACAGTAATGGCCTCTAGGGCATACATATAACTAACAACTCCATCATCCTCATCTAATCTAGCCCATTAGATTAGGGTGTTCACCTCATTAGAGTGAGAGAGCTTGAGTTATAGCAACTTCGACGTAGATCATCGGAGAAACGGAACACTACAAGCTAGCATGGATCGTTCGAGTCGTGGAGCCTCTCTTGAATCCGGGAGATCGTGGATCGCGGCGAAGGGACTTCTACTCGGAGCTTATGAAGCGAAGGAGCGGACTACAAAGGTTGTAATCACTCACACTTAGTGGTAAAGATGTTTACTTGCATGTTAAACCCTAATAATCTAGCAAAGATCCCGGCTTTGGGTTGTTCGGCACGTCTAAAATTTTATTCGGGCATATTTGATACCTTATGAACCTTCACAAGAGTGCCTAGGAACCCTACAGTGGTATCAGAGCCTAGCTAGAGCATTAGGCGACATGTATACGAAGTTAAAACTCCGATCGAACACCGAAACACAATTTTAGACCCCTCTCTGGATATTTTTCAAAAACTGTGATTTTTTAGAATTAAAAATACGTAAAAAATTCAGCAGGTAAATATAAATATCACTGTGAAAAATGAGGCAGCAATACGTACATACCGCCGCGGAACCGCGGCCGTACCTCGCTTGGGCCGCGGATCCGCGGTGGGAATGTTGAATTGCGCATTCATTTTTCAACAGTAATATCCGTATCTGTATGTTATATTTTCTGGGTATTTTTATTTTGACTCAAGTGTTGAGTGTAGTGGGGTTTATTTTGTAATCGAAGATTCGATCGGAATATTTAATTTTGTTATGTTTTCCGGATATTTAGAAACTGTTAAAATGTTCGAACGGATATCATTAACTCACTTTTTCCCGAGACGTAAAATTTTCAAGTGTTGAATTTTTATCGGGTTTAAATCTTTCGGAAAAACGTACAAGTAACGCGATGGACCCTCTAGAAGAACACAAACCTTAACTCGATTATGTGACCGTCTTGAACTGCCTCTAAACCTTAGGGTTTGGGGAAGTACGGCGTGCCACATGTGAGGCGTTGGCTTAACCCTTCTACGGCTGGATCATCGGTACTGTGACAGATTCTGGGATTATTTGAACTCCGCTCAAGTGTTGAGCTATTTAGGAAATTTTGGGTATTTGATTATCTGTTCGGAAAGTTTAATACTGTATATTTATCTGGAATGTGATACAATATGTGGAATTCATATAGTTAGGCATGAAATGCGAAGTATGTGATATTTCGGATTTACGATGTCTAAAGTGATTGTGGATTCCAAATACTGTAGTTTTAAAATTTCTTTTCTGTGACCGTAAGTGTAGTATGTAGTTGTATTGCCGGTTTTCATTGCTATACGTCAACGACGATCGGTGTATGCATACTTACTTACGTTGATGATATGTGATATTATGTGTTGCTGTGATATGTTATATTGGATCGTCGTGTTCTGAATAGCCGGGGGTTTTATGTGAGATGATGGTTTTTATTTTCATTCATGTAAAATTCATTTGTATGTAATATTCTTTTATTGGGGCACTTCCGGGATGAGGTTGATGTCACCAGTGTATATTATTTACTTTTCCGCATTAGGTAGACCCAAGGAGGGGAGCATAAGTAACCGGGTTCTAGGGTCCAGTGGGAGGCCATCTCGAGGAGTCGAGACCGGGTCTCCTAACCCTAGAATTGGCAGTGTTACTTGCCGCTCTCGTAGGGGTCTTGAGATGTGGGTTTGGCTATTCGTCGCGACCGTGGAATTCGTGTTTTTATACAGGCTCGTATTAAAAACACGGACGTCCTAGAATATCCAATATTTCATATATGTTCTTCTGCTGCAATGTTCTGTGATGAGATCATATTACTGCCTGAGATGAATGCTTATACTATATATATATGCTGATATATAAATATTACAGCTTTCGTTTCTTCTGTGATGCTTAGGAAGCATAAGCTGATGGGATTTTATTAATGAGATTAATAAAAAGAAAAGAAACCTAAAAGATGTTGTAGAATCGAAACTTTATAAAAAGGGTAGCTGCAGTCTTGCTTTGCATAGCGGTATATATGATATATCCTGCACCTTATTCGATGAGGAAAGAGCCGAGATCCCTTCACCGGGAGTGACCTCTTTAGCGAAACTGGAAGATGCTACAAACTCACGGTTTAGTTTTTGACAGCTTATATAGTTCTTGCTTTGCACAGCGGTATATATGATATATTCTGCACCTTATTCGATGGGGAAAGAGCCGAGATCCCTTCACCGGGAGTGACCACTTTAGCGAAACTAGAAAAGCCTAAAAAACACTTCTTTTTCAAAAATCACATGATTCTACAACGATATCAAGTTTATTACGCTCGTGGTTTTCTGAAAAACCTGCGTAGCCCTCCGCCATTTCAGATAAGTGCTACTTAGTATTCGTGCTACGGTAGTTTGGCCTCCGTCAAGGCGTAGTGTACGGTAGCTAACTAGTGCTTATCTGCTAGCATACGATGCGATTGGATTAGGGTATTCGTACGGCGTAGTTTGGCCTCCGTCAAGGGTCGTACGGGTGGGTTTAATTCAATCAAGAAATGAACGGGTTGAACTTGACTAGCGCCCTATGGGTAGTTTGGCCTCCGTCAAGGTCATGGGATGCTAGGGGCAAAAGCATTATCGGGAATTTCAAGTGTTGAAATTAGCAATGAGATTGCATACCTCCTATGAGATAGTTGGATCCCGATACCCACTGCGAGTAAGAGTTACTCCTGGGAGAGTTTTACACAGGACAATTAGCCGATCAAGTAGGTGTCTAGAAAAGTGTTAACGGGGTTACGCCTCTGGGAAAACGAGGTTTACTTTAATTAGGTCCGTGCGAAAGCACGGGGAACCTCCCTCAAAGTACCGACACTGATCTGGCTGAAAGATTGACGAAATTGTAGGGTGTAATTAATCCCGGCTAATCTTACCTTTTAGGGTTTGAAGGTAGATTTGATAAAAACAGTGGGAGACATCCTGATTAGATAAGATAATAACCAATCTAATCTTGTAAGAGCATACGCTAAAGTGTTTTCTTCTCTCTCTCTCCAGGTAGCGACCATGTCAGGCCATAATCAAGATAATAATATGGATGTATTGACTGAACTGGCTTATTATACTGAGCAGGGGAACGTTGGTCCCGTTCTTTCTTATAAGAGTTATAAGACTGAACAGGGAATAATAGAATATCTGGATTCTCACGCCGCCCAAACGGAGAACATGCATGTTGATGCACCTTCTTCGGGTGTGTTAGTTATTGAGAACTGTTTCTCAGTTCACCCTACGTCCTGGGTATTAAATACCGGATCAGGATCCCACATATGTAAATTGTTACATGGGCTACGTAAAGATAGAGAACTAGGAAAAGGTGATCATTCCGTTCAAGTAGGGAACGGTGCAAGTATTGTAGCCAAAGTAGTTGGCGAATATCACCTAGTATTACCAAGTCGAAATACACTGATTCTGAATGAGTGCTATTATATACCGAACATGATGTGCAACATTATATCAGTTTCTTTATTAAGTAAAGAAGGATATAATTTTGTAGTACAGGATAATGTTATGAACATATTCCTAGATCAAAAGTTGATTGCATCAGACTCATTACATAATGGCATATTCATTCTCAATCAAAATACAGTCCTCAATATACAAAACACACACAAGAGGAAAAGTTCAGAAATGAACGAATCCTACTTGTGGCATTATAGACTTGGTCATATCAATGCGACATGACTGGCTAAGTTACATAAGGATGGATATTTGAACCCGTTCGAATTATCATCTTATGATACTTGCCATTCATGTCTCAAAGGAAAAATGACCAAAACTCCGTTAGTGGACACGGAGAAAGAGTTACCGAACTCTTAGGACTGGTACATAGTGATGTATGCGGTCCCATGTCTACGCATGCCAGGAACGGTTCTTCCTACTTCATTACATTCACTGACGATCTCTCAAGATTCGGATATGTGTTCCTGATGAAACACAAGTCTGAAGCTTTTGAGAAATTATAAGCACGAAGTAGAGAACCAAACGGGCAAAAGTATTAAGATCCTTCGATCTGATCGAGGAGGAGAATACTTGAGCAATGATTTTCTGGATTATCTAAAAGAGAATGGGATCTCTCTCAGCTTACTCCTCCTTATACACCACAGCACAACGGTGTATCGGAGCGGTGGAATCGCACTCTATTAGATATGGTGCGCTTTATGATGAGCACTGCTGAGTTACCTATTTCCTTCTGGGGATATACACTGGAGACAGCTGCATACCTATTGAATAGAGTTCCAACCAAATCAGTGCCTACCACTCCATATGAGATATTGAATGGTAAGAGACCGTGTCTTAATTTTATTCAGATATGTGGTAGTCCGGCCTATGTTAAAACACAAAATCCGGACAAGCTCGAGGCAAGGTCTGTCCTATGTAAGTTTATTGGATATCCCAAACATTCGCGAGGGTATATCTTCTACCACTCCGAGGAACAAAAGGTGTTTGTTTCTCGACATGCCACTTTCTTAGAAAAATGTTTTCTTATGAAACATATTAGTGGCATTAAGGTAGAACTGGAAGAAGTTCCAGCAGAACAAACTACAACAAATGATTTAGTTGAACCAGAGGATTCGGTAGTACCCAACGAACCCCAGCCTCTCCGCCGATCTAGCAGGGTTTCTCATCCACCTGAGAGATACTACGGTTTTCTCATTGATGCTGGAAGCGAGGATTGCATCATGGAAGATGATGACCCGACTAGTTTCGAGCAGGCTATCACGAGTGGTGACTCTGTGAAATGGCTGGATGCAATGCGATCTGAGATGGAATCTATGTACACCAACAAAGTATGGACTTTGGAAAATACTCCTGAAGGGGTAAAACCCATTGGGAGCAAGTGGATCTTTAAAAATAAATTTGATGTAGATGGAAAAGTTGAGACTTTCAAAGCTAGACTTGTTGCAAAGGGTTTTCGTCAACGACCAGGTGTGGATTATGACGAAACCTTTTCTCCAGTGGCTATGCTTAAGTCCATCCGGATCTTACTTGCCATTACTGCATACCATGACTACGAAATCTGGCAAATGGATGTTAAGACCGCCTTTCTAAACGGTGATTTAGAAGAGTGCGTGTACATGACTCAGCCAGAGGGCTTCGTAGATAGTGGGAGCAGCGGAAAGGTGTGCAAGCTGATTAAATCCATTTATGGGTTAAAGAAAGCATCGCGGAGTTGGAACATCTGTTTTGATGTTGTAGTCAAAGAGTTTGACTTCATCAAAAATATAGATGAACCTTGTATCTATAAGAAGGCAGCAGAGAGTAAGGTTGTCTTCCTCGTATTGTACGTGGATGACATACTCTTGATAGAAAATGATATTCCTATGCTGCAATCAGTCAAGCTCTTCTTATCACAAAGATTCTCAATGAAAGATCTAGGTGATGCCTCCTGCATATTGGGAATCATGATCTATAGAGATAGATCTAAACGGATACTGGGATTGTCCCAATCCAGGTACATTGACACCATACTAAAGAGGTTTAGTATAGAAGAATCCAAGTGTGGGAACTAACCCACGATCTCTGGACTCACTCTCTCCAAAGAGATGTCTCCCAAGACTGATTTGGAGAGAGCTCGCATGCAAGGGATACCCTATGCTTCGGTAGTAGGCTCTATCATGTATGCGATGCTATGTACCACACCCGATGCAGCATACTCACTAAGTGTAGTGAGTCGGAATCAAGCAGATCCTGGAGAGAGTCACTGGACAGCTGTGAAGAACATTCTTAAGTACTTACGAAGGACTAAAGAGATGTTCTTGGTGTATGGTAACAGAGAACTCCGGGTGGAGTCCTTTACCGATTCAAGCTTCCAAAGTGATAAGGACGACTCTAAGTCGCACTCGGGATTTGTCTTTATCCTCAATGGAGGGGCGGTATGTAGGAAGAGTTCCAAACAGGATACCGTTGCAGACTCGACGATGGAGGCTGAATACATCGCTGCCAACGATGCTGCCAAAGAGGCTGTCTGGATAAAGAAGTTCATTAGTGAACTTGGTATGGTTCCATCCATTGAGCATCCAATACCTCTGTATTGCGATAACAATGGAGCTGTGTCTTTGGCTAAGGAACCCAGGTCCCATCAGAAGTCCAGACATATTCTGAGGCGGTATCACCTAATCAGGGAGATAGTTGATCGCCGGGAGATCGATGTCAGGAGAGTAGATACGAAGGACAACACTGCGGATCCACTCACGAAGGCCATTCCCCAGATACAGTTTAAGAGATTATTTGGGATGCTAGGTATGAGATACTACAGCAGCTGGCCTTAGTGCAAGTGGGAGATTGTTAGTTATGTATATGCCCTAGAAGCCATTGTTGTACACATGATGTATATTATGATGGATGCTTAGATATATATAGAGAGGACTTTCTTGCTCGTCATGATAGTATGCTATTTGGTTTCACTTTATCTTAACATGTTGACTTGTACTGGTTTACTGTTTTTCTCTCACATGTTGATAAAGCCCTTAAGATCTATACTCGACTACTGGGACTATGATGAGATCATACTAGTGGGGCCACGGTAGTCGATGAGTACATCCTATAACTGTTCCTAGTCAAGGTTATATTGAGACAGGGTATCCATACACCAGAGTAGACTAGCGTATACGCATCTTGACCCATATGATGGGCGATGGATGATCCCATATCTATCGGTGTTTGACATCAGAGATGGTGTACGGGTGCTCAGTGGAGACTGGGTACACTGGACGGACTCGCCGAGAACTCCCAGATGATGATATACCACACATCAGATGGCAGTTCTCCGGTAACACTGGTACAGGGTAGTATGTAGACCCGAGATCGTCATAGAGTCTTGTGTGATTCCCACTGTGCTTTGATTTCCACCTTACCACGTCCAAGTGGGCGTGCAAAACGGTGGCTTTTGGGTACAGTCCCGAATCACATGGAGGCAATGAGCGATAGGAGGGGATTCGTCTCTCCCGGTATCGGGAGTTGATGTTGTGCTGTGTTCGATTGGCTATAACTGGAAGTCCTTGGCCAGGGCTGATATAGAGATTTACTGGTAAGTGTTACTAGTAGTTTCTAGACCCGTTATGAGCCTCACATCGACACGACTTATCGGTTACTGGGGTCTGACGTATACCACCCCTAGACTTGATATGCGACATATCAGACGAACAGACCGGACTGTACGGGAGTGTTACTGATTGGATTCACAGGAGAACGTACATGCTAACCTGTTGATCTTCTGATCGCTCAATACCTGGGTGGCTGTTACGTTTAGCTGACCGCTTGCAGCTTGTGGGTGTTTGATATGATCATCACCTGCTACCGGCGTATTGACGATTCTTTAGAGTCCTACACAGAGATTTCTTGGCTCAGGCAAAACGGAGTAGAGGCACATATGTGATATGTGCAGGACCGAGGATAATGCGATATGAGATACCGTATTGTATTCTCGCGATATTTAGAAATGAACCGGGTCATCGGATCAAGTGTTGATTCGATGAATCGGTACATGCTATATTAGTCGGTTATATTCGATATAGCCGGATCGTCGGATCAAGTGTTGATTCGATGATTTAATGTATAATAATATATATGATATATTGTATTACATTATCTAATATTGGCTCACTTTATTATTTCATTTTCTCACCGGATAATACATTGATATATATGCGATATATGTTAATTGTATTATTTTCTTTTGTTGTAAATATATAATATATATGTGATATATATTATAGTGACATGATATGATTAATAATGAAACATGATTAGTGGAGATTAAACAAGGTTAGGGGTTGATTAGGGTTAGCTCCTTCTTGCACCATCTAGAAGCTTTCCTTTTGTCATGAGTTAGATATTATGCTTGATATTTATCTATGACTCATTCCTTAACCTAACTAAACCCTAGCCCTAGTTTATTCTTTACAAAGGTTATCCTTTTCATCTTTGACCATGGTTCCATGATCAATCATATATTCATTTCTACTATTCATCACAAAAGGATGATCTCATTTTCATCATCTTCTTCTCTCTTGAGCTTTGAGAAAGCTCACAAGATTTTCCTTTTGTGATAATTTATTATGAGAATATGATATAAAAAGAAAGCATAAATACTACTCCATCATCCTCATCTAATCTAGCCTATTAGATTAGGGTGTTCACCTCATTAGAGTGGGAGAGCTTGAGTTATAGCAACTTCGACGTAGATCATCGGAGAAACGGAATACTACAAGCTAGCATGGATCGTTCGAGTCGTGGTGCCTCTCTTGAGTCCGGGAGATCGTGGATCGCGGCGAAGGGACTTCTACTTGGAGCTTATGAAGCGAAGGAGCGGACTATAAAGGTTGTAATCCCTCACACTTAATGGTAAAGATGTTTACTTGCATGTTAAACCCTAATAATCTAGCAAAGATCCTGGATTTGGGTTGTTCGGCACGTCTAAAATTTTATTCGGGCATGTTTGATGCCTTATGAACCTTCACAAGAGTGCCTAGGAACCCTACACCATATCCATCAGTGTTTGACATCAAAGATGGTGTACGGTTGCTCAGTAGAGACTGGGTACACTGAACGGACTCGCCGAGAACTCCTAGATGGTATTATACCTATTGTCAGATAGCAGTTTTCTGGTGACACTGGTACAGGTTAGTCTGCAGACCCGAGATCGTCATAGAGTCTTGTGTGATTCCCACTTTGCTTTGATTTCCACCTTACCACGTTCATGAGAACGTCCAAAACGGTGGCTTTTGGGTACAGTCCCGAATCACATGGAGGCAGTGAGCGATAGAAGGGGTTTCATCTCTCCTGGTATTGGGGGTTTATGTTGTGCTGTGTTCGATTAGCTATAACTGGAAGTCCCTGGCCAGGGCTGATATGGAGACCTACTGGTAAGTGTTATTAGTAGTTTCTCGATCCGTTATGAGCCTCACATCGACACGACTTATCGGTTACTGGGGTCTGACGTTAACCACCCCTAGACTGGATATAGGACATATCAGACTGTCACGACCCGAAATAGCACATGACTGACCCTTGAATCATATGAAGTCTATAGGACCTCATCTAATTCAAGTAAGCCAAAAGCCTAGAAATCTAAAACCATTTTAAGGAGTAAATAAGGAAAACTGGTTTTTAAGAAGTAAGGAAAACATGTTTTAAAAGCAAGGTTTTTAAATAAGTAAGCCGAATATACATTTTTAAAATGTCTCGTCTTTTCTGAAAATTTTGGCAGAGTTTCCTTTGTAAATACTGGCTCCGAACGGGGTACAACAAGAATAATATATATGCAATGATAAAAGGCATCCCCAAGCGGGAGCTAGCTCTTCGTCAATCGACAACAAAGAAGGGCGAGGATCAAAACTCAAAAGAAAACTCAAAATCAGCATGAAAACCATAATACTACAACGCGTGACTCTAAGGTCGAAATAATTCACAACTGGTTTTCTAAGTCTGAAACAATATACAAGTTTGGTTGATGGAATTACTAGATACAACTGAATATAATCAATACAAGGGTGGTCACGATGCGAGTGAACCCACCTACCAATGCAATCACCCAGAAAGGAAGCAGTGTGCCAGAAAAGCCGCAATGAAACCTGTACGGCAAAACCTGCAAGAAACTGTGGCACAACGGGGGTGAATTGCCAACTCGTGAATAGAAAACATCACAGAGAAGAAATCGTATGTATGACTCAATCCTAGGTCAATACGATCAAATATATATATAAAACTCAAATGAATAAGTCTGAAGCAAGATAAGGTGGCAATGTAATATCTATACATGAGTGTAGTGCCAAGTGCTCGTGCCAGTGCCTCAGGTAATAACATATCATAAATATGAGGTATGATCAATGTCGACTATATCATGAAGTCTATAAGTATGTAGATATCGTCCAACTATGCAATCAATGTCATCATGTATGTGGATCTCGTCCAACTATGTGATCAATGTCATCAATGTCAACTATATGTATATGGATATCGTCCACGTGTCACCCAATGACAATAAGCATCATGCATGTAAATATCATAAAGCATATGCATGGAAGGATGAGGATATAATCAACATGTGCCCCTCGCGACACATCAAAATCATAGAACTGGAGTGTCTAGCATCGACACTCGAAAACATCATGAAAGCCGTGCCTATCATCGACACGTAAATCCTTATATATATAGGGCTCCGTCAGTCCGGATCGGCCCATACCATTTCTTGACTCCGGTCGGTATCCTCCGGATATCCGCCGAGCCCAAATACTATCACCGGTAGGTAGTAGTCTCTCTGCCAGGCTCACCGTCTGCAACAAAGCGATCCGTTCTCGCACCAGGGTACCATACCGGGTCCACCATGTACCCGCAATCGGCCTCATCCAGCTCCTCGATTCGGGTTCATATGTCACACGTCTCAGAACCGAGAAAACGCATGGTGGACGCACTGAAATATCATATCAAGGGTAACCGGGTTTTTGAAACAATAATACTTTCTTTTGAAATAACCACGGTTCCCAAATCCAAAAATATCATGGAAACAACACACCTCAATGCGTAAAATCATAAAGCATGATGTATGCGACATATGAAAGAAATGTAAGCATATCAGTATATCATGCAACATAGAACAGTAATATGCACATATCGAGGGAAGACCGCTCCTTTGAAATGAATCAGTTTTAAAAAGTATCTTGCGGTTCCCAAATCTCGAATCAAGCCAGAATCATCTATATATGTGCATAAGTATGAGTGTATAATAGGTATGTACACAAGTATGAGTGTACAATATGTATGTACACAAGTATGCCCTGCAAGGGGTCATATCCTGAATGCAACAGTCCTACAGTGTAGTGACATGGCAATTATCGATGATGAAGTGTGTGAGCCGGCAAGCAGGTGTACGTGAAACATATGCATCATCGATAATGGTGCTGGTGTCCTAACAGCATGGTTTTAACATAACAATAAACATATTTAAACATGCAATGCGATGCAAACAGTAAGAATCTGCGGCAAATGAATAATAAACACAACAGTGTAGAATCTACATCAATGAATCTATGTCATACTGTTTTGCCATTTGAAAGAAAACGAATCGGGGTTTATAAGAAAATAAGGGCTACGGTGTTTTTAAGAAAAGATGCGTCTTTTGAAAATATCCGTAGAATCCCTTTGCCCATCTTTAGAAATACTCCCGATTCGTTAGTTTTGAAATAGGTATGACTCGGTCTAGCCTAACATCTACTGAGCAAACTACAAATCTAACTAACAATCTAATCGGGAGGGGTATAGAAACCACCTAAATCTGAGTCGATATATATATATATAAATATAATAGTCGGTGATCCCGCCTCAAAGGTACCGCGTACGATACAATATCATATGACATTCTCAAGTCATGAGTGCGGATCTATCATCAATATAAAGCTCGTACGGTAACTCATCGTACGACATCCCAAAAGCTGGGTACGGGTCAATATCACATTCATCTCATCAATTATCTGGTATCCTTATCATCATATCTCATGAT
Organism: Agapanthus africanus; assembly: GCA_030015575.1. Lineage (NCBI taxonomy): Eukaryota > Viridiplantae > Streptophyta > Magnoliopsida > Asparagales > Amaryllidaceae > Agapanthus > Agapanthus africanus. The sequence continues at coordinate 136,252,063 of JASDDO010000016.1, forward strand.
CTGGGGTACTGATCTAAGTCTAGTACAAATCGATACCATCTATATAAATATAAATGCGTGTGTAAAACACACGTCCCAAGGCCCGCTAAAATCATATGTCGTATCCCAAATACGAATCACATCATATCATCGATCTTATGGCACTATGCCCAATATCATCGACTCATCTCCAAATATCATTCACTATCCTCATCATCTGGGTATATGTATAACAAATAAGCATGTGTGTGCGTGTGGGTGTAAACCTATTCTAGGGTTCACATCTAGGAAACTATACTAGTTTACTTCTAAACCCTAATCTATCCATAGTACACCTAACCACATCTAAAAATCCAATTCACACATAATGCTATCATACATATATATATATATATAGTATGTATCTAGTATACAAAGTATCGAACTGCAGGGGTGCTATACGCCATCCACCCGACTTCCCCCGTAGATATAACTACTCACCTTACATCCTGCGTGTCGGTGTCGACGTCGCCTTCATCTTCTTCATCATATGAAGCCCTCATGAAGGTACCTACAAAGATAACATAATCGGAATGCGTATTAAAATCACATCGGAAAAACTAAACGACGCGCTAAGGCCTATAGGTTAGAACCTATGGACTACGCTTTTAAAACCATCAAACAATCCTCGATATCGTCGTACAAATGTCAAGTGATCGAGATAAAACACAATACTAGAAATCCAGAATTCAAAATACGCAAAACGAAATCCCGAATCAAAACAACAATTCAAGAAAAAGGTCCTAGATTTCACCCTAGGTCAAATCAGACAATTTTGTATATACCAAGGGTCTATTTTACTGAAGATGGGGCCATGGAAGAAACACTGTAACAACCGAGTTCATTTATACCAATTCCAGTTCCCGTATTTACTTATCAGTGGTATTTTCTTGATTTAACGGGTTTTGGGTGTGAATGGTATTTCATATTTTATATTGCATTCTTGAACCTGTTTGATTCATATTTATAGATTACCCTGACTTGTTACATAGACACGTGCATCTCATGTATACTGCATACTGGCATTTTACCTGGCATTGCATCTTTTACCATATAACATTTTAGGTCATGTAAAATAATTTAAAATTACACTTCATAGCCTGCATGATACCCCTAACTCCGTGGTAGCATCCGCGCATCTTGTTCTCGTCCCGTTCAGTGAAACGGATGTGTTTGGATGGCTACGCGCATGTACGTGCATCCAATCTTGAGGGTATGCATTTTCGTTATCTGAGCATTCATTTTGAAATTTGACCGTCACACATATTTTTCGTATTTTAAATCTAAATTTTTAGACCCGACCTGGGCGTATTTTGGAGTAGATTTGTATTTGCCAAAATATCAAATTTTATTAATATTATATTTAAAATAATTTTAACTACTTAAGAAATTCAAATAACTAAAAATATTTTTTTAAATTAAAATCCTAACACTAAACGACGAATTTATCTCTCCTCTCGTTCTTTTCTCTCTCCTCTGCCTATCTCTCTCCCTCTCTCTTTTCCTATTTCTCTCTCTACCTCTCTCTCTCAGCATCTATATATAATAATCTTATTCCTTTTCCTATTAATTAAACCCCATACACGTCTCTCTTTCTCTCCCTCTTCTTGAAACACCTTAGAATGTGTTTAGTAGCTAATTATATTTTAATATATGGTTTTTAATAAAAAGTTTACCAAATTAAGTTTTAAATATTTTATCCTATTTAATGTGTATTTTATTAGAATTTTTTTAGGCTTGCACACACTTGTGCATGATAGCTAAGGTTGTTTTTGGGGTTAAACATGATTAGCAACCATGGTTAACTAACCATTTCTCCCTAATCTAGTTTTAATATTGTTTAATTGTCATGGCTGTAATTAGTCATGATAGTTTTAAAGGTGAAAATGAATTTAAAAAGGGTTTTATTTTGAAATTTTGTTTTGGTTCATGGTTGACTTTGAGAGGGGGAGAGAGAGAGAGGGAGAGAGAGAGAGAGAGAGCATGGGGCATCATGGCCTTTGCCATGCCTCATTTAATGAGGAGAGAGAGAGTGAGAAGGGGGTATTTGTGTGTGCTCATTTCTCCACCTCATTTTCCATCTCTCATTCTCTCACTCTCTCACACACACACACCCTCACACTCATGTTCAGAAGCAGCAGCATCAACACCATCAGCAACAACTACAAGAGCTGAAGCAGCACAAAGAGCATCAAGAAGACAGCAACAGCAGCAGCTTCATCAACACACACACACACACACACACTCACCTGAAGCTTCAGCAGCAGCAGCAAGCTTCAGCAGCAGCAGCAAGTAGCAGAAGCAGCACCATCAGGCATCAGCAACAGCAGCAACAGGAACCCCAGCTCTCGCAGAAGCCCTTCTCCACTTCTTCACCTGCCTTCTAGGGCTCTTTAAGGTCCAATAGGGTATATTTTCTGAACCCTTATCTCCTTTTCCTAGCTTGTATGCTTATTGGTGTCGGTTAGTGTTAAATTAGTTAATTTAGTGCTAGATTATGGTGTTTAAGTGGAATTTTGGGAAATTGTTGATTGTGTTAGCTACCCTAATTTATTTAAGTGTTAATAGGGCCACTTCAACTGAGAAATCCCCAGATTACACTAAAATACCATAAGGTTTCTTAATTGTGCAAAATTGGTGTTTTAAAGTGATAATTGTGACATCTGGAATCTGCTATGGACCCGGACCTTACAGAGTGAAATTGAGAAGACTGGGACATGATACCTAGGTCTAGATACCACCACCAGAGCACGAGCCCCTATCTCCCAACTATGGCCGCCAATTTGTTCATTTTGGCCGCCAATTGCGGCCCAGAAGGGGACTGGGGTGTTGGGGTTTTGTGTAGGGTTCCCTGCTGTGTTTTCTAGGTCTTTGGCATGTCTACTTTTGTGATATCTTACCTGTAGGAAAATCTGGGGTCATATATTGTTTTGGTGTTAGTTGTGTTTGCGCGATACGCGCGATACGTGAGAGGGTTCTGTGATCCAGCGTATCGCGGCGTGTCGCGATGGTTTTAGACGCGTATACACACGATTCAGCGTATCGTGCACACGCGCGATTAGTTCGCGACGCGAGTTTCTCGTTTCGATTCAATATCGCGTTTCACGGAATATTTGGCTTATATGTGATTTCCATGTCTTATTTGCTGGTTTGCAGACAGGGACTGCGGACACGGCTATAGGAGGGAACAGATGGTAGGATTCACCTAGCGTGGAGTGTAGGTGAGTAGATTTAACATCTACAGGGGAATCGCCCGCATAGCGTTATGCGTCTGGGCTAGGATTCAAATACTTGTCGCACATTCTACGTCATTATAGAATTGCGCCTTTACTTTATTCCCTTGATATAGTTATACTGTAACTAGTAGCCGTAGGACACTGCACACATTATTGACGGTTCATGTTGCACGAGCACGGATTGTTTGCTACACACACACCGTCAATAATTGCCATGTCACACACTACCCCTTTTAGCTACTATTGCTTACCACACATGACATCTAGCTATCGGTATACCTATAGTGTATCATACCTTGAGTGATAGGTATATTTACACCTTGCGATACAGCTACAGATATACCTTCTACATATTTTACTTATACCGGGGGGGATATCTGTCACGACCCGCAGGGTACGGAACATGACTGGCACTTAAGTTACGAAACGTCTCAAGACATCCGTAAAATAAGTAAGCCAAAGCCCAGAAAACAAAACCAATGAAGCAAAAGAGTGAAGAAAAACCCAATCAATTGAAAGCGAGTTTATCAATAAGTCATGTAAAACCCTTTTTAAAAACAGTACCAATTTTTCCGAAAATTTCGGCAGAGTCTCCTTTGTAAATACTGGCCCCCAAAATGTGTACAACAAGAATATATATGAATCCAACAAAATAGGGCATCCCCAAGCGGGAGCTAGCTCTTCGCCATAAGGCGGTCACAAATCCCACGCAATATAAAGCAACAACATGCGAAATAATCATAATGAAGCATAAGAAAAACAGCATGTCGACTCAAGTGAGCTCGACCCCAAAATACAGCATAAAAGTCCACAAACCTCACAGTCTCATCTCTAGATCAATATACAATAATACCGGTAGATACAGTAGATGGAGTGCTCTAGATACAAAGAATATACAAGGTGGTGCAAAAATAATAGTATAACCACCTAAGAGCAAAACCTCGAGTCCAGGCAAGAGAGTAAAAGAACAAGTGCGCCCGCCGCTACTGTACTGACGGAGCGGACCTGCAAAAGGCTGTGGCACAACGGGGGTGAGTTGCCAACTCGTGAGTAATAAATAACATCTACAAAGGCTATCGTATGCATGCACACAAGCATCCTAGCATCTAAAATACAGGTATGACTGGATGCACTAGCAGGTGTGTATACAACATCAGTGTACTAATATGTATGCAACATGAATATCTGAGGTCTCAATAGGTATATATAAGAAACATTTTATCTCTTTTTGTTTTTGAAACTCTTTTAGAATGCCAGCATAATACTCAAAGAATCGACGAGAACCGGTGTCCAGCAACGACACCTAAAAGCTGTCTCAAATCTCGTAAATCCATGTCATAGTGTCTCTGGCCTCAGCCATCCGGCTGACCCATCTCAATATCAATATCTCATCCTCTCGCGGCCCCGGTCGGTATCCTCTGGATATCCGCCGTGCCCAATGAAGTCACCGGTAGGTAATCCGTCCCCTGCCAGGCTCAACGTCAACACCACATTCATCTTGCCCCGGGGTACCATACCGGGCCCACCATGTACCCGTGACGGTTCCTCCACTCCTCGACACGGATCTCCAAAACCACAGCAAACTCATGGTGGACGACACTTACATCACTAGAAAACCGCAATTTACATATTTTAAAAATATAATAAGTTTAGAAATTTTGCGGTTTTCCCCCGAAATCCAGAAATCTCATAAAATCTCAAGAAATCCTCATAAGTGCATATGTCAATGATAATGAATGCATATGGTATCAATAATCAAGTTGCGATGTATGATTAATAGATTAGGCATGAACAAATAATATGATGAAGCACATGCACATGAATAGCAATCCTACGATTTCATTTTAAGGAATTAAAGGCAATAACACAAGTTTAAGTATCATTTATTGTAAAAGGTTTCAATTTAAAGGTTATCTAGTGTGGTGGCATGGCAATTACCAGGGCGTGGGTGTAAGCATGAATAATGCTCGTGCTGCATATAAAAACCCTGGCAATGGTGCGGTGTCCTATAAAATGGTTTCGTATAGGTATGTCAATATAGGGCATGAATGTAGCAAATAATCATACAAGTATTACACCCCTAACTACTAACATTACTAAGAATCTTTTAAGTTACTAAAACTATCGGGCGGCTTGCGCCATCCAACGATAGTCCCCCGTAGATGTTACATCTACTCACCGGAATTCCTAGCTAGCTGTGTCCAATCACCGCTTTCCCCTTTCGTGCCGCGTCTGACGTCTCCGCGACCGAACTTGGAATTTACATCAATACCAAACATAAGGTTACATATCAAGACTGACGCAAAACCCAAACGAAAATACTAATGTTCACTAGCTAGGTACAACGTGCACAAGGTGCGCGGGACATACGCGAAAATCGCAAAAACTGCCAAAAATTGCCGATTTGGTCGCCCGGCAAAACTAAAATCCGACTACTCAAAAATCCACACACACGCATCCTAAATGTCATAGGATACGCTAAAAATGTCATCAAGACATCGCAATTAATTCATCACAACATTTTAGTAAAAACTAGTAAGCTAGAAAAGCAATTTGGTGCAAATATCGACAATAGCGACAAAGTTATCACGGTCCAACACAACCATCCAATCCACACAACTAGTTAGCCACCAAAAACACAATTTTAACTTATTTACCATGCTACAAAACCCACATTCCATACACAAACCTCTTCTTGATTTTGGTAATTTGCAAACTTAATGAAAATTTCACACAAGTTTAACATAGATTAGCTTAATATGAAGCCACTTAAGCAAAGTAACCATATAGATTGGTTAAGTAACAACTAGATTAATTACAAAAAAATTTAATTAACTAACATGGCTTCAAGAACCCTAGTTTAATTTTCAACCATAACCTAAAAAAAACTAGATAAGAACTAACACTAAATTAACACTACAACAATTTAACTTAAGAAACTAAATCAAAAGAATTTAATTAGCAAGAAATTATACCTCAACTAGAGATCTAGTAAGAATAAATTTGCTTCAATTGATGGCCTCAAAGCATCAAGATCCAAGCTATAAAACCCAAGGTGAAAGGAATGGGGAATGGGAATTAAGTTGTGAGATTAAACTTTTGATTTTTGGAGCAATATTTTGATGAAATTTGAGAGAGAAAGAGAAGAGGAAAGGGGGGGGGGGGATTTCCTGCAGAATTTTCGGCTGAACAAGGAGTGGGGAAGTGGTGTGGGGTGTAGGAATGGTCACTAGTCAACTCCCCCAAAGTCAAAGCACCATACTTCAACAAACTATATTTTAAATAAATTCTCAAACAAACCATTTCAACACATGAAAAGAAATCAAGGTGAGGCCAGAAATTTCTGGACCTGATCAAGGTGGGGCTGTCCTAGGGCTGAGGGAAGAGAGAGAGGGGTTTTACAAAAGAAGTTTTATGCAAAAAGATCCCCTACAAGTCAAAAATTGCAAGTTTAGGCTTAAATTCAATAAATTTCGTTTCCTATAATAAAAATTAGTTAAAAATCAAAATAAAATACTAAAAATTTATGTTACAACTAGATTTTAATTAACATAATTTTAAGGATTAAAATTAGCCCGGAAATATTTGTATTTATCGCTAATTTAATGTATTTTCTTACCGGCTTAAAATAATATTAAAAAATTGAAAAATAGGGAAAATTTTTTAAATGACCAAAATTTAATAAGTAACTCATTAGCTACTAAAAACAAGCAATTACCTATCCATTTTAGGTATAATTAGCCCTAAACTGCAAAATAACAAAAAGACGGTTTTCGGAAAAATACCGAATTTTCACCGATTTTCAGGAAAACACCAAAACGACTTTTCATGACGCTACAATCTTCCCCCCTTAAAGAAATTCGGTCCCCGAATTTAAAAATATAACTACGCGTACCTTCAAAGAGATGGGGATATTTCTTCCTCATCTCGCTCTCGGTCTCCCAGGTAACCTCCTCGCTGCTCGGGCTACGCCAAAGGACCTTGACGGTCGGTATAACTCTCGATCTCAACTTCTTCACCTGCCGATCCAGGATGGCCACCGGCTGCTCTGCAAAAGAAAGGCCGCGCTCAAGCTGGACTGTCGGGTGCTGAATCGCATGCGAAGGGTCGTGAAGGTACTTGCGGAGCATCGAAACATGGAAGACGGGGTGAACATCGGGAAAGCTGGGAGGAAGAGCCAAACGATATGCAACAGCGCCGACACGCTCGAGGATCTCGAAGGGACCTACGAATCTAGGGCTACGCTTCCCCTTTCGCCCAAAACGCATCACGCACTTCATCGGAGAGACTCTCAGAAAAACATGGTCGCCAACTGCGAACTCTAATCTGTGACGGCGCCTGTCTGCATAGGATTTCTGTCTGCTCTGAGCTGCCCTCATCCGGTCTCGAATCAACTGTATCTTCGCTGTCGTCTCCTCAACAAGCTGCGGCCCCAAAATGCTGCTCTCGCTGAGCTCTGTCCAACAGACGGGCGATCTGCATCTCCTCCCATACAATGCCTCGAAAGGTGCCATCTGAATAGTATCCTGGAAGCTGTTGTTGTAGGAGAACTCCACTAGAGGTAAATGATGATCCCAGCTACCACCAAAGTATAAAACGCACGCTCTGAGCATGTCCTCGAGAGTCTGAATGGTCCGCTCTGACTGTCCGTCGGTCTGCGGATGAAACGCTGTGCTGAAGCTCAAACGAGTGCCCAAAGCCTCCTGAAGTCTCTGCCAAAGTCGGCTGGTGAACTGAGTGCCTCGATCTGACACGATACAAGTCGGTACGCCATGTAGTCGCACGATCTCGTCAATATAGAGCTGAGCATACTGAGCGAAGCTGAAAGTCGTCTTCACTGGCAGGAAGTGAGCCGCTTTCGTCAATCTATCCACGATCACCCAGATGGAGTCGTACCCTCGGCTGGTCCTGGGTAGACCCACAACGAAGTCCATCGCAATCTGCTCCCATTTCCACTCTGGAATGGGTAACGGCTATAGCTCTCCTGCGGGCCTCTGGTGCTCGGCCTTGACTTGCTGACAAGTCAGGCATCTCGAAACGAACTCCGCAATGTCCCTCTTCATCCCGTCCCACCAGTAGGTCTCTCTCATATCATGGTACATCTTGGTGGAACCGGGGTGGACACTATACACTGATTGGTGTGCCTCCTCAAGAATGTCGCGCCGCAATCCATCAGCATCTGGTACGCACAGTCTAGATCCATATCGTAAAATCCCCTGATCGTCAATCACGAACTCGGAAAATCTACCCTGTCCCATCTGTGCCATGATCTCTGAGCAACGGTTGTCGCTGCGCTGTGCCTCATATACACGGTCAAGCAACTGTGGGCGTGCACGAACATGCGCGAGCTATCCCCCCGTCTGAGTGAACTCGAACTCAACTCGGCTGTCGTATAACATCTGCCAATCTGCTGACGACTGCCTCTGCACTGCGCGCAAAAAGGATAGACTACCCCCGGGTCTCCTACTCAACGCATTTGCCACTACATTCGCCTTGCCTGGGTGATATAGGATCTCGCAGTCGTAGTCTTTCACCAACTCCATCCAACGACGCTGTCTGAGGTTCAGGTCTCGCTGCTGAAATATGTACTTTAAGCTCTTGTGATCGGTGAATATCTGACACGACTCGCCGTATAGGTAATGTCGCCAAATCTTCAGTGCAAAGACCACTGCAGCCATCTCCAAATCATGAGTGGGGTAGTTCTGTTCATGCTTCTTCAACTGCCGAGAAGCATAAGCGATCACCCGGCCATGCTGCATCAATACGCATCCTAATCCCACTCGCGAAGCATCACAGTAGACCACAAATCCGCCTGATCCCGAAGGCAAAGATAATGCCGGCGCCGTAGTCAAACAAGCCCGTAGCTGCTGAAAACTGCGCTCGCACTCTTCTGTCCAAACGAAAGGAACTCCCTTCCGGGTCAAACCGGTCAAAGGTGCAGCTATACGGGAGAAGTCCTGAACAAAACGCCTGTAGTAGCCTGCCAGGCCTAGAAAACTACGGATCTCAGTAACCGATGTAGGTCGGGGCCACTGCTGAACAGCCTCAATCTTCTTCGGGTCCACACAAATGCCGTCTCTCGTAACCACGTGACCCAAGAATCCGACGCTGTCCAGCCAGAATGCACACTTGGAGAACTTTGCGAACAGCTGGTGCTCCCTCAGAGTCTGTAACGTAAACCGCAAGTGCTGCTCGTGCTCCTCTCTGCTCCGGGAGTACACCAAGATATCGTCGATAAACACGATGATGAACAAGTCAAGATACGGCCTGAATGTACGGTTCATCAAATCCATGAATGCTTCTGGGGCGTTGGTGAGTCCGAATGACATCACCAAAAACTCGTAGTGGCCGTAGCGCGTGCGGAAAGCTGTCCTCGGTATATCCTCCTGTCGAACTCGCAGCTGATGGTATCCTGATCGCAAGTCGATCCTCGAAAAATATCCCGCACCCTGAAGCTGGTCGAACAAATCATCAATGCGTGGCAACGGATATCTGTTCCGAACGGTAACTTTGTTCAGCTGGCGGTAGTCGATACATAAGCGCAAACTTCCATCCTTCTTCTTGACAAACAGGACCGGAGCACCCCACGGAGAAACACTAGGTCGAATAAGCCCATTATCTAACAAATCCTGCAACTGATCCTTCAGCTCTCGAAGCTCTGCCGGGGCCATCCGATAAGGAGGTATAGAAATAGGCCCCGAGCCGGGAATCAAATCGATGCAGAACTCAATGTCGCGCTCAGGTGGTAGCCCAGGTAGCTCATCAGGGAAAACATCAGGGAACTCACAAACAATCGGGACCCGGTCCAACGGAACCTCTGCAGCTCGAGTATCACAAATAAACGCTAAGAATCCCTGACATCCCTTCCGTAAGAGCTGACCAGCGCGAAGAGACGAAATCAAGCTGGGAAGGGTGACGCTGCGGTCTCCCTGAATAACAAGGACTGGCTCTCCCGGAAAGCTAAATATGACTGCCTTCTCACGGCAGTCCACTGAAGCATAACAAGTGGCTAGCCAATCCATGCCCAGAAGCACATCAAAGTCCAACATATCGAGGAGAATCAAATCAACCGATGAATCCCTCTCCCCGATACGAATGGAACACAAACGAAATACAAAACGAGCGACAAACGACTCGCCTACCGGAGTAACAACAACAAGCGGATGATCTAACGACGACGACTCACGGCCCAACATCGGTGCAAAGTGTGTAGAGACGTACGAATGTGTGGAACCTGGGTCAAATAATACCCGGGCGTCGAAAGAACAAACTGGCAAGGTACCTGTCACAACGGCATTGGATGCCTGCGCATCCTGCAGTGTCAAAGCAAATACTCGGGCCTGTCCTCCACCGATAGCGGGCTGACCTCGACCTCGGCCTCTGCCTCCTCGTCCCCTCTGAACAGGACCGCCGCGTCCACGGCCTCTGGGTGCACCTAACTGGCATGGAGCATCTCCTGTGGTAGGAAGTAGGGCTCTCTGTGGAGGGGGTGGCGATGGTGGTAGGGTCACATGCGGAACTGTCGCTGCTCCCTGTCGTCTCGCCGGACAGTCTCTGACAAGATGGTGCAGACTCCCGCACCCAAAACACCCTGGTGACGGCTGCTGCCCCTGGGGATAAGAACCATATAACTGTCCCCGCCCAAATCCTCTGTCAGGCCTATCTCTCGGAAAGAATCTGGCGCGCTGCCTCTGAGACGGTACATCGGTGCGAATCCTCTTTGTCCCAGAAACGGCCGAAGTCTGTGATATGCGTGCCTCCATCCGCAATGCCGTATCCATAGCAGCTAAATAAGTGTCGTAGTGCTGGGCGCCAATGGCAAGATATAGCTGGGCATCAAGTCCCTGTACGAACCTCTTCACCATCTTCTCCTCGGTATCCACCAAATACTGAGCATATCGGGATAACTGTGTAAACTGGATGTCATACTCAGACACCGTCATCCCAGGTGTCTTGATTAATGCCTCGAAGCTACGAGCTCTGGCGTCATGAACGCTCTCTGGAAGGAAATAGGCTAGAAAGACCGCTGTAAACTCGACCCAAGTCATAGGCGGTAGACCTGCAGCTCGACCTCTCAAGACTGACTCCCACCATGTCTGCGCGAGACCCTCTAGTCGGAAACTCGCAAGCTCTACCCATCGATCATCCGAACATCTCAGCGAACGGCAGATCCTGGCTAAACTGTCAAGGAACGTCTGTGGGTCCTCCGCTGCCTCGGTGCCGGTGAATACTGGAGGTCTCAGCCTCATGAAATCCTGTAGTGAAACCGGAATGGCCACGGTGGTAGTAGTAGGAGCAGGTATCATGGTCGTCTGTGATGTAGTAGGTACGTCATCCGGCCTCGGTGTACGACTGGCTGCAACTAGGGATCCTACCATCTGACGTAGCTCCTGCATGCCTCCCATCATCTGTCGCAACTCCTCCATACCAGTCTCGAGCCTATTCATACGACCTGGGGAAGGTGGATCGGTCTGTCCCTGCGGCGTAGGCATACCACCCTGCTCAGTCCTAGTCTCGGACGAGCCAGCTCGAATCTCGTCTCTGGCGGCAGCCCTCTGTGCCCTCGTAGCCTTCGGCGGCATAGTGGCTGTTACAGGAAAACAGATAATAAGAACAGCGCAATAGAATCATAGGATACACGGAATTGAAGAAGGAATTTCAAGCAAGTATCCTAAAGTCACTTAGGCGGAGTACCGTATCGCAAGTATGCCGCGGACATACGCACACTACGTTACCCTGCTTAAGTCAATTACTCCATCTACCAAGGGTCATCCTACACTCAAAAAGGTAAAACCTATCGCTTTGTTACCAACTTTGTCACGACCCGCAGGGTACGGAACATGACTGACACTTAAGTTACAAAACGTCTCAAGACATCCGTAAAATAAGTAAGCCAAAGCCCAGAAAACAAAACCAATTAAGCAAAAGAGTGAAGAAAAAACCAATCAATTGAAAGCGAGTTTATCAATAAGTCATGTAAAACCCTTTTTAAAAACAGTACCAATTTTTCCGAAAATTTCGGCAGAGTCTCCTTTGTAAATACTGGTATGAATCCAACAAAATAGGGCATCCCCAACCGGGAGCTAGCTCTTCGCCATAAGGCGGTCACAAATCCCACGCAATATAAAGCAACAACATGCGAAATAATCATAATGAAGCATAAGAAAAACAGCATGTCGACTCAAGTGAGCTCGACCCCAAAATACAGCATAAAAGTCCACAAACCTCACAGTCTCATCTCTAGGTCAATATACAATAATACTGGTAGATACAGTAGATGGAGTGCTCTAGATACAAAGAATATACAAGGTGGTGCAAAAATAATAGTATAACCACCTAAGAGCAAAACCTCGAGTCCAGGCAAGAGAGCAAAAGAACAAGTGCGCCCGCCGCTACTGTACTGACGGAGCGGACCTGCAAAAGGCTGTGGCACAACGGGGGTGAGTTGCCAACTCGTGAGTAATAAATAACATCTACAAAGGCTATCGTATGCATGCACACAAGCATCCTCGCATCTAAAATACAGGTATGACTGGATGCACTAGCAGGTGTGTATACAACATCAGTGTACTAATATGTATGCAACATGAATATCTGAGGTCTCAATAGGTATATCTGAGTAATAAATAACATCTATAAGAAACATTTTATCTCTTTTTGTTTTTGAAACTATTTTAGAATGCCAGCATAATACTCAAAGAATCGACGAGAACCGGTGTCCAGCAACGACACCTAAAGCTGTCTCAAATCTCGTAAATCCATGTCATAGTGTCTCTGGCCTCAGCCATCCGGCTGACCCATCTCAATATCAATATCTCATCCTCTCGCGGCCCCGGTCGGTATCCTCTGGATATCCGCCGTGCCCAATGAAGTCACCGGTAGGTAATCCGTCCCTTGCCAGGCTCAACGTCAACACCACATTCATCTTGCCCCGGGGTACCATACCGGGCCCACCATGTACCCGTGACAGTTCCTCCACTCCTCGACACGGATCTCCAAAACCACAGCAAACTCATGGCGGACGACACTTACATCACTAGAAAACCGCAATTTACATATTTTAAAAATATAATAAGTTTAGAAATTTTGCGGCTTTCCCCCGAAATCCAGAAATCTCATAAAATCTCAAGAAATCCTCATAAGTGCATATGTCAATGATAATGAATGCATATGGTATCAATAATCAAGTTGCGATGTGTGATTAATAGATTAGGCATGAACAAATAATATGATGAAGCACATGCACATGAATAGCAATCCTACGATTTCATTTTAAGGAATTAAAGGCAATAACACAAGTTTAAGTATCATTTATTGTAAAAGGTTTCAATTTAAAGGTTATCTAGTGTGGTGGCATGGCAATTACCAGGGCGTGGGTGTAAGCATGAATAGTGCTCGTGCTGCATATAAAAACCATGGCAATGGTGCAGTGTCCTATAAAATGGTTTCGTATAGGTATGTCAATATAGGGCATGAAAGTAGCAAATAATCATACAAGTATTACACCCCTAACTACTAACATTACTAAGAATCTTTTAAGTTACTAAAACTATCGGGCGGCTTGCGCCATCCAACGATAGTCCCCCATAGAAGTTATATCTACTCACCGGAATCCCTAGCTAGCTGTGTCCAATCACCGCTTTCCCCTTTCGTGCCGCGTCTGACGTCTCCGCGACCGAACCTGGAATTTACATCAATACCAAACATAAGGTTACATATCAAGACTGACGCAAAACCCAAACGAAAATACTAATGTTCACTAGCTAGGTACAACGTGCACAAGGTGCGCGGAACATACGCGAAAATCGCAAAAACTGCCAAAAATCGCCGATTTGGTCGCCCGGCAAAACTAAAATCCGACAACTCAAAAATCCACACACACGCATCCTAAATGTCATAGGATACGCTAAAAATGTCATCAAGACATCACAATTAATTCATCACAACATTTTAGTAAAAACTAGTAAGCTAGAAAAGCAATTTGGTGCAAACATCGACAATAGCGACAAAGTTATCACGGTCCAACACAACCATCCAATCCACACAACTAGTTAGCCACCAAAAACACAATTTTAACTTATTTACCATGCTACAAAACCCACATTCCATACACAAACCTTTTCTTGATTTTGGTAATTTGCAAACTTAATGAAAATTTCACACAAGTTTAACATAGATTAGCTTAATATGAAGCCACTTAAGCAAAGTAACGATATAGATTGGTTAAGTAACAACTAGATTAATTACAAAAAAATTTAATTAACTAACATGGCTTCAAGAACCCTAGTTTAATTTTCAACCATAACCTAAGAAAAAACTAGATTAGAACTAACACTAAATTAACACTACAACAATTTAACTTAAGAAACTAAATCAAAAGAATTTAATTAGCAAGAAATTATACCTTAACTAGAGATCTAGCAAGAATAAATTTGCTTCAATTGATGGCTTCAAAGCATCAAGATCCAAGCTATAAAACCTAAGGTGAAAGGAATTGGGAATGGGAATTAAGTTGTGAGATTAAACTTTTGATTTTTGGAGCAATATTTTGATGAAATTTGAGAGAGAAAGAGAAGAGGAAGGGGGGGGGGGATTTCCTGCAGAATTTTCGGCTGAACAAGGAGTGGGGAAGTGGTGTGGGGTGTAGGAATGGTCACTAGTCAACTCCCCCAAAGTCAAAGCACTATACTTCAACAAACTATATTTTAAACAAATTCTCAAACAAACCATTTCAACACATGAAAAGAAATCAAGGTGAGGCCAGAAATTTCTGGACCTGATCAAGGTGGGGCTGTCCTAGGGCTGAGGGAAGAGAGAGAGGAGTTTTACAAAAGAATTTTTATGCAAAAAGACCCCCTACAAGTCAAAAATTGCAAGTTTAGGCTTAAATTCAATAAATTTCGTTTCCTATAATAAAAATTAGTTAAAAATCAAAATAAAATACTAAAAATTTATGTTACAACTAGATTTTAATTAACATAATTTTAAGGATTAAAATTAGCCCGGAAAAATTTGTATTTATCGCTAATTTAATGTATTTTCTTACCGGCTTAAAATAATATTAAAAAATTGAAAAATAGGGAAATTTTTTTAAATGACCAAAATTTAATAAGTAACTCATTAGCTACTAAAAACAAGCAATTACCTATCCATTTTAGGTATAATTAGCCCTAAACTGCAAAATAACAAAAAGACGGTTTTCGGAAAAATACCGAATTTTCACCGATTTTCAGGAAAACACCAAAACGACTTTTCAAGACGCTACAATATCTTATTCATATTCTTCTTATACTCAGGGGGGTATACGACATCAGTTCTTATAGGTAGATACCTATACATTGCTACACCTGTATGTTATACACATATTCAGTTGATGTCGCATATTTACAGTTACTGATGTTACTTAGCTGTACCTTATTGGTTTCGCATACATCTGGTTTCAGCTACATATTCTTATTTATATGCTCGTATTTCTGATATATCGCATATATGTATTCCTGGATTTGCGCATTGTTATTTGGATTTCACATGATGATTTCTGGATTTAGGAACCGCGGGAGTTCATGAAATTATGCATACATTGAAGAACCCGGTTTCCTTGAGATGATATTTGCGCGTCCACCATGAGTTTTATCGGTGCTGATTATATACTCCATACGAGGTGTGGTTGCCGTATGAGAGTACATGGTGGGGCCCGGTATGGTTCCCCTCGGCAAGAAGATCGATGGATTTTGCCGATTGAGCCTGAAGGCGGGCGAGTACCTACCGTGACAGTACCCATGACTCAGCGGGGGATCACGGAGACACCGCTTGGAGTCATGTGCGTATGCATACGTCGAAAGGCGAGGGTCAGAGCTAGGCACTCGTGCTTTCGGGATAGCGTATGATACGTGGTCAGGATTTCTGTGTCGATGCTTGGCACACTGTTTTCATGATATTTCTTTAACACCTTTGTATATATTACAGGGGATTTAGCCGTTGTTATATATACCCTTACACCAATATTAGTGGAATGGGACGCTAATATATGTGTATTGCCCCCATCATACTTATTTCTGTGTATTTACCTTTAGGATGTTAGATTCTTACTTGAGATTTGACTTGGGATATTAGGTGATTCATTGGGATTGGATATTGGTCATACCTATGTGATTGCTGATTTGTACATTCGGGATATAGGAGATTACTCGATATTGTACATTGAGGAGATGTGAGACTTATATGATGTGAGTGCCCAATGTGGGGGCTGATTTAAGGATTTGGGATTGGAGTGTCTTGATGGATTGCGATCCTGCCACGATGTCAGGTTTCCGTAGAAATGACATATTCCACCCTATACCTCACCCTTATCTATTTTATGCACAGTTTCATATATTGGTAGTACCTGTTAGGGTACCCTTATTTTAGTTGCATATTTACATTCTCATATCCCTACTGCATGGTTATTGCATATTATTGTCATGTTACTATTGCTTCACATATTGATTGTACCTGCTAGTGTACTCTCCTTTATTCAGCATTTGCATGACATGTTATCACTGTAATCGCATATCTTAGATTCATGCTGTACGTGCATTCCTGCGATTACCTGCATATGTTTTATACTATTCACGAGTTGGCAACTCACCCCCGTTGTGCCACAGGTGTTTCAGGTTGTTCCCCAGAGTAGTCGAGGCAGGCTATTTCTCTATTTCAGCTATCCAGCTATCATCTTTTGCTACAGATACCGCATCAGCTCACAGTACCTTTTTGCTTAGGTGGGTTAGATGATTATCTGTATTTCATATTGTACATTCGTTGTATTTTGTACTCTCCATCTACTATTGTATTGTGGACTTAGAGACTTGGTGAGGACGTATTTATATATTATTGTGGATTTGTTGTCTTTTATATACAGCTTCTCTCTATTGTCCTTATTTCTTCGCTACGGCGTCGTATATTTGTATTGTATTCATCTTGGCTGGTTTTTACAAAAAGGGGTGTTGCTAAAATTTTAAAGAAGGAAAGTAAGACTTTTAAGGAATTTGGGTTGCGATTTCCAATGTTTCAAAACTTATATTATCTTTTCCGTATTTTTATGGTTTAGACTTCTGGGTTTTGGCTTTCTTTTGCTACGTTACGTCTTAGGGCGTTGCATAGTATTAGGGCCGTCACGGGCCAATTTTGGGTCGTGACAAAGTTGGTATTAGAGAGTTAGGTTTTACCTTTCGGAGTGTAGGATGACCTTAGTATGATGGAGTAGGTAGCTTAAGCAAAGTAACGTAGTGTGTGTATGTCTGCAGCATACCCACGATGCGATACTTCGCCTAAAGTGACCTAAGTACAATTTGCTTGACATTCCTTCCTTGATGATTCATATCCTTGAGATTCGATTTCCTTATTCTTATCGAATCTCATCTTATATCTATTTATAGCCTTGCCGCCGATGACTATGGGGACTCAGAGTGATGCAGCGAGGGCCGAGGTCAGAGTTGGCTCGAGTGAGACGAGTACTGACCAGGATGGCACTCTAGTTGCACAGGTGCAGACGGATCAGCCTACGATCTATACTATGGATAGACTTTTGGCAGAGATGCAGGAGTTCCGCCAGACGATGAGTTCTTTAGTTGACGTCGTTCGGGAGCTACGACAGGAGGTTGTCACCCCTGTTACTCAGCTGTCCCTTACGATCAGTATGCAGCAGTCCGTCACCTACATAGCACCAGTGGTTGCAGCTCCAGTGGACGAGGCATATATTCCAGGACAGTGGAGGACTCGTACCAGCGTACCAGCCCAGAGACAGAGGTTTGGTCGTCGAGACAGATTTCGTGGCCGTCGCGGGAGTAGCAGAGGCTTAGGATGAGGACAGTCATTCAGCTCTCATCCCCAGGATGGTCAGCAGTCAGCACGTGGATGTTTTCGATGCGGGAGCCTTCAGCACTTCGTCAGGGATTGTTCCTTGGCACCTCGTCAGGATCGTTTTCAGAGAGGCCGTGGACGTGGAAGATTCGCTCAGAGGGCTCAGTCTACCAGGGAAGTTCATCCAGCTGCGAGTAGAGGGCAGACACAGGAGTTTGCTTCTACTCATCGGGACGCGCAGACGTCCAATGTGGAGTTTTCAGGTACCCTTGATTTATATGTTCTTTCTATGTATTCGTTTGTTTTCTTGCTTGTACCGTGGTTGGGTAGATTAGTCGTAGTGGTGTTAACTTCTGTCAGCGATTCTTTTGTTGCGCGACACGTATTTCAGTTTTGTGCCAATCGGATAGGAGATAGAGATTCGTCCATCGTTTTGATCCTTCTAGAGATGTTGGATTTGACGTTCTCCTGGGAACGGATTGGTTAATTGCGTGCTAGGCGTCTGTGGACTACCGTGGGGAAGCAAGTTAGGTTTTGTTTTCCCCGGCAAGTCAGTTCTTGTTGTACAGGTGGATAGTTGTGCCGCCTCTTACAGCTTGAATTCAGCCTTTTTCGCTAGTCGGCTACTGAGGAGATGTCGTGGATTCTTGGCGTTCATTTGTGACACCGGAGCCGCAGTGGGATTATTGGACCGGGTTCCTTTCGTGCGAGAGTTTTTCCGACGTTGTTCCGGGTGAGCCGGCGAAGCTTGGGAGCTAAAGGATCAGCTGCAGAGTTTTGGTTTGGGAAGTTTTGTGCGTCTGAGTGTTTCTCTTATGGAAGCTCCTATTTCTGTTCGTTAGGTGCAGTGAGGCAGTTTAGGGTTGCGTATCGACGGATCGTTAATTGAACCGGCTTACGGTGCGGATATGTATCCTTCACCTCGCCGTGACGATTTCTTCGATCAGCTCCAGAGTGCGAGACATTTTCTAAGTTTGCTTGGGATCAGGTCATCATTATTGCAGGTTCGGAGTGATAGCATTCCGAAGACTGCCTTGTGCGTGCTACGGGCTTTGTGTGTTTTTGTGAGTCGTTGGATTCACTGTTGCCCTAGCAGCATTCGTAGATATGATGAACCAGATTTCTGCAGGCCGTTCCTCTACCAGTTTTGTTGTATTATATACGGCATTCTAGTCTTTCTAATGTGTCTTGAGGGACAGTAGTAGCACTTGAGGATTTGTTATGCAGATACTGGGAGAGCACCAGCAGTTGCTAAATTCTCAGAGTGTTTCTTCAGGCTTGTTTGTGTTGACTCCCAGGTCTTGTAGTCACGGGAGACGGTTTTGTATGGTTCCGAGGAAGATCGTGGCCGTACAGCTTAGGCCCAGACTTGTGTGCAGGACGGAGATCCGCAGATTGTTGGGCTTAGCAGGTTTTTACCGCCGTTTCATGCAGGATTGCTAGAGTAGTGCTGCACCGTCGACTAAATTGACTGGAAGGGAAGTTTCTTTTCTTTGGACTAAGGCATGTGTACGGAGTTTTCGGCAGTTGAAGATTCTGTTAACAACTGCAACAGTCTTTCTTGCTTTTGGTTCGGGCGACTTTGTTGTTTAACTGTAATGTTTCTTGAGTGGGCTCGAGGGTGTACTGATGTGACCCTACAGAGTCATCGCTTTTGCTTCCCTACATTTGGAGGAAGTACGAGAAGGATATTCCACTTATGATCTGGAGATGGCCGCGGTGGTTTTGCGTTGGAAATTTGGAGACACTACTTGTTTGAGAGTCGTGTCGGATTTTCCACGAACCACTAGAGCTTAATGCACATCTTCCTGCAGTGGATTTGGATTGTTGTGTTAGTCTTCTGCAGATGTACAGTTTTTGTGTGATCGTTGAGTATAGCTTAAGTTCGTCTCTACGGAGGGGACAGCTTGCTCATGTCCGCGCCCGACCACTTCCCTTAAATCGTTTTCGTGAGACACTGCCCGTCGATGCTCGTACGTCAGAGATACTTGAGCATATTCGGCTGGGTAATGATTCGGAGACCTTGAATTGTGACAATGGTGTGCTAAGTTAGGGACGCGTTTGTGTACCTGACATCATCGGGTAGAGACGTGTAATCCTAGAGCATGCACATCTGTCAACTCTCTATATGCATTCAAGTTCCACCAACATTTAACGTGACTTGTGAGATAGTTACGGGTGACAGGGATGTAAGGAGAAGTTTCAGGTTTCGTTTCAAGGTGTCTGTCTTGTTGTGTGCTTGAGTCGAGCATCTGAGGCCGGATGGAGAGTTGCAATCTTTAACCGTTCCGAAGTAGGAGTGGAAGTAGATCTCCACGAATTTCGTTATGGTTTCTACCCAAGTTTGGTCAGGGTGTGACTCCATTCGGATTCTTGTCGTCCGGTTATACTCAATGTGCTCAGTTGTTTTTGTTAAGTTGTGTGTTTGTTTTGTTTGTCGTCAGCAGTTGGGATCGTCACTCTCCATCGTTAGGGTTCTCCTTCGATAGCTGTTATCAGGAGACACTCCAATTGGCCACCCTTAGGCTTAGGGGTTAGGTCGTGTCGATCACCAGTCTGTTGTTCTTCTGACTCCGCGTAAGTAGGACTTTGGACCCCAGCTAGTCTAGAGACTTCGGAGACGGTCCAGTTGTGTTAGGTCAGGATGGTGATTGTCCATTTCGAACTGAGGTCTTATGACGACTGTGTTGGTCATATACTCGAGTTCGTAGGACAGATCATGTATTCCTATGGACTTTCCGAAGAATGACGTTGTTGGATTTTGGGAAGTTTGTCCCAGGATTTAGGTCCTTTTAAGATCCTATAGGCGAGTTAGTTTTGTTGCCTTTAAATTGGCACTTCCGCCCAGATTATTGGATTTTCACCCCGTATTCCTGGTGATGATACTCTACAACCACCTTCTTGACCTTTCTCACTTGATTTGGCACCAGACCATTTAGCGTGACGCGATCTTTCGTTCACCAGCAGCCAATTGTGTTAATGGCTCGGCAGGTGGAGGAACATCGGTCAAGGGTCTTGCCATCTGTGAAGGGTTTCCTTGGACGTAGCCGTATAGTGAGTTAGTCACTTGGGAGGCTGCGAGCGGGATTTGAGGATTTTAATCTTCTCTTTGTAGGTACGCGTATCGGTATATTTTTTAAATTCGGGGACGAATTTCTGTTAAGGGGGGGGGGAGATTGTAACACCTTAGAATGTGTTTAGTAGCTAATTATATTTTAATATATGGTTTTTAATAAAAAGTTTACCAAATTAAGTTTTAAATATTTTATCCTATTTAATGTGTATTTTATTAGAATCTTGTTAGGCTTGCACACACTTGTGCATGATAGCTAAGGTTGTTTTTGGGGTTAAACATGATTAGCAACCATGGTTAACTAACCATTTCTCCCTAATCTAGTTTTAATATTGTTTAATTGTCATGGTTGTAATTAGTCATGATAGTTTTAAAGGTGAAAATGAATTTAAAAAGGGTTTTATTTTGAAATTTTGTTTTGGTTCATGGTTGACTTTGAGAGGGGGAGAGAGAGAGAGAGAGAGAGAGAGAGAGAGAGCATGGGGCATCATGGCCTTTGCCATGCCTCATTTAATGAGGAGAGAGAGAGTGAGAAGGGGGTCTTTGTGTGTGCTCATTTCTCCACCTCATTTTCCATCTCTCATTCTCTCACTCTCTCACACACACACACCCTCACACTCATGTTCAGAAGCAGCAGCATCAACACCATCAGCAACAACTACAAGAGCTGAAGCAGCACAAAGAGCATCAAGAAGACAGCAACAGCAGCAGCTTCATCAACACACACACACACTCACCTGAAGCTTCAGCAGCAGCAGCAAGCTTCAGCAGCAGCAGCAAGTAGCAGAAGCAGCAGCAAGCAGCACCATCAGGCATCAGCAACAGCAGCAACAGGAACCCCAGCTCTCGCAGAAGCCCTTCTCCACTTCTTCACCTGCCTTCTAGGGCTCTTTAAGGTCCAATAGGGTATATTTTCTGAACCCTTATCTCCTTGTCCTAGCTTGTATGCTTATTGGTGTCGGTTAGTGTTAAATTAGTTAATTTAGTGCTAGATTATGGTGTTTAAGTGGAATTTTGGGAAATTGTTGATTGTGTTAGCTACCCTAATTTATTTAAGTGTTAATAGGGCCACTTCAACTGAGAAATCCCCAGATTACACTAAAATACCATAAGGTTTCTTAATTGTGCAAAATTGGTGTTTTAAAGTGATAATTGTGACATCTGGAATCTGCTATGGACCCGGACCTTACAGAATGAAATTGAGAAGACTGGGACATGATACCTAGGTCTAGATACCGCCACCAGAGCACGAGCCCCTATCTCCCAACTCTGGCCGCCAATTTGTTCATTTTGGCCACCAATTGCGGCCCAGAAGGGGACTGGGGTGTTGGGGTTTTGTGTAGGGTTCCCTGCTGTGTTTTCTAGGTCTTTAGCATGTCTAGTTTTATGATATCTTACCTGTAGGAAAATCTGGGGTCATATATCGTTTTGGTGTTAGTTGTGTTTGCGCGATACGCGCGATACGTGAGTGGGTTCTGTGATCCAGCGTATCGCGGCGTGTCGCGATGGTTTTAGACGCGTATACACACGATTCAGTGTATCGTGCACACGCGCGATTAGTTCGCTACGCGAGTTTCTCGTTTCGATTCGATATCGCGTTTCGCGGAATATTTGGCTTATATGTGATTTCCATGTCTTATTTGCAGGTTTGCAGACAGGGACTGCGGACACGGCTACAGGGGGGAAAAGATGGTAGGATTCACCTAGCGTGGAGTGTAGGTGAGTAGATTTAACATCTACAGGGGAATCGCCCGCATGGCGTTATGCGTCTGGGCTAGGATTCAAATACCTGTCGCACATTCTACGTCATTGTAGAATTGCGCCTTTACTTTATTCTCTTGATATAGTTATACTGTGACTAGCAGCCGTAGGACACTGCACACATTATTGACGGTTCATGTTGCACGAGCACAAATTGTTTGCTACACACACACCGTCAATAATTGCCATGTCACACACTACCCGTTATAGCTACTATTGCTTACCACACATGACATCTAGCTATCGGTATACCTATAGTGTATCATACTTTGAGTGATAGGTATATTTACACCTTGCGATACAGCTACAGGTATACCTTCTACATATTTTACTTATACCGGGAGGGATATCTTATTCATATTCTTCTTATACCCAGGGGGTATACGACATCAGTTCTTATAGGTAGATACCTATACATTGCTACACCTGTATGTTATACACATATTCAGTTGATGTCGCATATTTACAGTTACTGATGTTACTTAGCTGTACCTTATTGGTTTCGCATACATCTGGTTTCAGCTACATATTCTTATTTATATGCTCGTATTTCTGATATATCGCATATATGTATTCCTGGATTTGCGCATTGTTATTTGGATTTCACATGATGATTTCTGGATTTGGGAACCGCGGGAGTTCATGAAATTATGCATAAATTGAAGAACCCGGTTTCCTTGAGATGATATTTGCTCGTCCACCATGAGTTTTATCGGTGCTGATTATATACTCCATACGAGGTGTGGTTGCCGTATGAGAGTACATGGTGGGGCCCGGTATGGTTCCCCTCGGCAAGAAGATCGATGGATTTTGCCGATTGAGGCTGGAGGCGGGCGAGTACCTACCGGTGACAGTACCCATGACTCGGCGGGGGATCACGGAGACACCGCTTGGAGTCATGTACGTATGCATACGTCGAAAGGCGAGGGTCAGAGCTAGGCACTCGTGCTTTCGGGATAGCGTATGATACGTGGTCAGGATTTCTGTGTCGATGCTTGGCACACTGTTTTCATGATATTTCTTTAACACCTTTGTATATATAACAGGGGATTTAGCCGTTGTTATATATACCCTTACACCAATATTAGTGGAATGGGACGCTAATATATGTGTATTGCCCCCATCATACTTATTTCTGTGTATTTACCTTTAGGATGTTAGATTCTTACTTGAGATTTGACCTGGGATATTAGGTGATTCATTGGGATTGGATATTGGTCATACCTATGTGATTGCTGATTTATACATTCGTGATATAGGAGATTACTCGATATTGTACATTGAGGAGATGTGAGACTTATATGATGTGAGTGCCCAATGTGGGGGCAGATTTAAGGATTTGGGATTGGAGTGTCTTGATGGATTGTGATCCTGCCACGATGTCAGGTTTCCGTGGAAATGACATATTCCACCCTATACCTCACCCTTATCTATTTTATGCACAGTTTCATATATTGGTAGTACCTGTTAGGGTACCCTTATGTTAGTTGCATATTTACATTCTCATATCCCTACTGCATGGTTATTGCATATTATTGTCATGTTACTATTGCTTCACATATTGATTGTACCTGATAGTGTACTCTCCTTTATTCAGCATTTGCATGACATGTTATCACTGTAATCGCATATCTTAGATTCATGCTGTACGTGCATTCCTGCGATTACATGCATATGTTTTATACTATTCACGAGTTAGCAACTCACCCCCGTTGTGCCACAGGTGTTTCAGGTTGTTCCCCAGAGTAGTCGAGGCAGGCTATTTCTCTATTTCAGCTATCCAGCTATCATCTTTTGCTACAGATACCGCATCAGCTCACAGTACCTTTTTTGCTTAGGTGGGTTAGATGATTATCTGTATTTCATATTGTACATTCGTTGTATTTTGTACTCTCCATCTACTATTGTATTGTGGACTTAGAGACTTGGTGAGGACGTATTTATATATTATTGTGGATTTGTTGTCTTTTATATACAGCTTCTCTCTATTGTCCTTATTTCTTCGCTATGGCGTCGTATATTTGTATTGTATTCATCTTGGCTGGTTTTTACAAAAAGGGGTGTTGCTAAAATTTTAAAGAAGGAAAGTAAGACTTTTAAGGAATTTGGGTTGCGATTTCAAATGTTTCAAAACTTATATTATCTTTTCCGTATTTTTATGGTTTAGACTTCTGGGTTTTGGCTTTCTTTTGCTACGTTACGTCTTAGGGCGTTGCATAGTATTAGGGCCGTCACGGGCCAATTTTGGGTTGTGACACTTCTTCTCAAATTTTTTTCCCGCCGCTCGCGAGAACCCATGCCTGCAACCCTCGTCGCCTCGTCACCGCCTCCACCCTCGCTTCAGCCCCTCATCGCCAACACCCTCGCCTCCACCTCCTTACCCTCATTCACACAGCCTCCACCACCGACGCCTCAACCCATCCTCGAACCCATCTCGCCGGCTCTCCTCTACCCTCGCCGTCGTCGACTCTCCCCATCACCAGCACCGCCTCGATCTCCTCGACTTCACTCATCCTCCTCGCCCACCTCACCTTCTCTCCTTTCTCGACCAACCCTGCAAACCTTTCCCGAACTGTAAACCTAACCCACGCCCGACGCCCTAGTCTCGTGTGCATCTCGTCGCCATCGCCGACGTTGCTTCGCCGTCGTGTTCTCCATCTTCTTTTCACCCCTCTCTCCTCCTTACAGAGCTCTTTCTCCCCTGCACAGAACCCTGCAACTTTCAGACCCTCGACAACCCTAACAACCCTTACCTGCACCTCTTCTGTCGGCGTCGCTCCACCGCCGGCGACCCCACTTCGTCTTCGCCTCTAACCTCACATCTATCACCCACAACCCCGACTTCAAGAAACCCAGAACAACCTTCTTCTTCTTCTACTTCTTCTTCTTCTTCTTCTTGGTTTTCTTGATTTCACGTTTTTCCGGTGATCGCCGAAGACCCGTTGCTGTCGTCACCCTCTCTGTCCTCGCCTGTGTTCCAAACCCCAGAGGCACTCCTTCTTCTTCTTCTTTCTTCTTCATTTCTTTCCCTTTCTCTTTCTTGATCCGTGTTTCTCGATGATCGCCGGAGCCGTGCCGCTGCCGACGATCCGAGCAACCCAGTGGACGTTCCCAGCCAGCGTGGTCACTCTCTTGCATTGCGTGGACCTGTTCCGTACGCGCGAGCGTGCATCGAGACTTTTACCGGCATCGGACATTGCGTTTACACCCGTCACGTGATCCAATCAGGCAAGTTAATCTTGCTACATGCTATTTAAATTATTTTGTACCTATTTAAGTATAGATTATACCTGTAGCGTAAATCTTATACCACATGTTGTACTTTATCACGTTTCGATGTTCCATTTGCATTCGCTTATATCATTTTTAGATCTAGATCATGAAAATAATATTGTTACACAGTAGATTACATTACAAGGCATCCATACCAATATTTATATCACGTACTGCTTAGTTGTATAACCCACATTACCATTTGATAGTTCTTTATAATGTTTCGGATACCATTTTTTGCACTCATCTCTTTTAAGAATATAGATAATTGCATCCTTAGATTATATTAGTGCATTATAATGTGATATTAATATTCCATGTTTAATAAAGTGCGTTTAATTAATATTGGAACGATAACCTTAACCCAAATCGATAACTGTGCATCCATATGTTTTAATCTGTACCTATTTGCATACCACATCATAATATTCCATTTTATTGTTCCATTGGTACCCCATACTTGTTTTGTATACCCATGCTTATTTTAGTTTGATTATGAGCACCCACGTGACATTTTGTACACCCCTGACATGACTTGATACACTTACTACTTGACACGACATGGTACCGTGCACTTCTTAACATGACATGATACTTATATACTACTTGACCTGACCTGATGTACCATGGCTTTACCTGTTACCTGATCTTGTTACTAATGCCAACAAACCTGACCTGTTGTCCCTACGGACATTTCCTGTTGTCTATCCAGACAAACCTTTACCTGCCTGATCCTGTGTTGGCATTAGCTCCAGATTATTTAATACCTGACTTGAACATATATAACTTGGGGGTATGGGGAAATCAATGATGAAACCTGACTTGTAACTCGACAGTTCGATACCTTTACTGATCAGTCTTACGGGCTAGGCTAGCCCCGGGGTGATGCTGCTGACATCACTCGTCATTACCTACTATCCTTTACTGCCTTGCAGCACGTCTCGGATTCAGCCGAGAGTCTTAGACCGTGATCCCGGGCACGCACGGGGTACTATCCACCCTTTACTGCCTTGCGGCACGTCTCGGATTCAGCCCGAGAGTCATAGACTGTGATCCCGGGCACGCACGGGATACTATTGAGTTACATTGATGATTCATTAAATTGATTTCAAAGACTTGAGAGTAGTTAACTCAGTAGACCAGTTTAGATTACTCACTGCACATCACCTATGCCTTACCCTTCACTGTCCTTATTTTATGTTACTACTATACCTGTATTACCGTTCATTCTCGTGCCTGCATGTTTTGTTACCCCCTGATTATATTATTATTGATGTTATGAAGCACTGACGTCTGGGTTTTGCATGGCCCAGATCCTCTACCTTTGTCGCAGGCGGATCAAGAGTACTTCCGCCGTTAGGCCGAGCAGTGAGCATCCAGTTGGTATCCAGTTTTACTTTCCAGGTGTTTTGTTTATTGGATCTATTTCTTCCGCATATTATTTTTTTTCTTGACTCATTTTTTCTGGCTCACGGACATGTGTTAGATAGTTTATTATTGTTCTTGATATCTCTACAGCCGTAATGTGACTGTGGAGGGATATTTCCTATCCACAGGTAACATGGTTGGCTCTGTCACGTGCCTATCTTAGCGTACTCTGGGAAGCGGGGCGTGACAAGGTTTGTTTGGTATCAGAGCCATAGGTTATAGGTTAATCGGGTTTGATTCTTTTGTAGTTGGGTATTGGACCCAATACACGAATCAGAATACTCCTGAT
Source organism: Agapanthus africanus (assembly GCA_030015575.1). Classification (NCBI taxonomy): domain Eukaryota; kingdom Viridiplantae; phylum Streptophyta; class Magnoliopsida; order Asparagales; family Amaryllidaceae; genus Agapanthus; species Agapanthus africanus. The sequence goes on from JASDDO010000016.1 coordinate 136,279,979, forward strand.
TAAGAACATGTCCTGCCACATTGTTATCGTGATTCTTGAATCATATCTTTCTCTTGACCCTTGTCTTGACGATATGCAAACCACTTTGCATCTCGACTTGAGACCTTTGGTTCCCTATTGTTTCTCCCTGTTCTTTGATTCTGATACTAGGATTTGGGCGACTTGAGTGGAGTTATGTAATTGTACCCATGAACTGCAGCATGGTACAATACGGTACTCTATTTAAGTAACTTGGAGTCCTGGTCTTGATTCACTTCTTTGTTCCATGGTCATTATATTGCCTTGCTTCCCTTGCTTTCCAGTTCATGTTTTATCGCAAGCTTGAATCTTGTTTACCGTGCTCATCTTCTTCAGTGTTTGGCTTCAGGTGAAATCGTTTCAGGTATCCTACTTGTTCATGTCCTTCCCGCATTAGAATTACCCAATTCTGGTGCATCATTTTGTTTTGTTGTTGTCTTGGGAATGGATTTTCTCGGCACTTTCCACGCTCACATTGATTGTAGGGCAAAGAAAGTGATTTTCCAGATTCCCGGACATCCAGAGTTTATCTTTACTGGAGAAGCAGTTCTGTCGGGCCAGTCGAGTTTAGGGCTAGGCCGACAACTAGTATTCTTTCATTGAAGGAGGCTGATAAAGATGAAGTGCCAGCTGTTGTTCGAGATTTTATGGACGTGTTCGAGGACATATCACGTTTACCGCCGAAGCGAGACGTGGAGTTTGCGATTGATCTTGTTCCTGGTGCAGCGCCAGTCTTTAAAGCTTACTATCCAATGGCACCAGTGGAGTTGGAAGAAGTCAAGAAATAGGTTACTGAATTACTTGAGAAGGGTTGGATTCGCAGCAGTAACTCACCTTGGGGAGCTCCAGTTCTTCTAGTTAAGAAGAAAGATGGCACAAGGAGGATGTTCTGTTAGTTATATGTATGCCCTAGAGGCCATTACTGTACATAGGATGTATATTGTAGTGGATGCTCGGACATATATAAGGAGGACTTTCTTGCTCGACATGATAGTATGCTATCTGGTTACACTTTACCTTAACGTGTATACTGTTTGTCTCTCTATTACATGTTGGTAAAACCCTTAGGATGTGTACTTGACTACCTGGACTATGATGCGGATCATACTAGTGGGGACATGGTAGTCTATAAGTACATCCTTCAGGGTCCCTAGTCGTGGGTGTATCGAGACGGGGCATCGATATACCAGAGTAGACTAGCGTATACCTTCTCGACCCATACAGATGGGCGATGGATGATCCCATATCCATTGGTGTTTGACATCAGAGATGATATACGGGTGCTCAGTAGAGACTGGGTATACTGGACGGACTCGCCGAGAACTCCCAGATGGTATTATACCTCACGTCAGATGGCAGTTCTCTGGTGACACTGGTACAGAGTAGTCTGTTGACCCGAGATCGTCATAGAGTCTTGTGTGGTTCCCACTGTGCTTTGATTTCCACCTTACCACGTCCAAGAGGGCGTGCAAAATGGTGGCTTTTGGGTACAGTCCCGAATCACATGGAGGCAATGAGCGATAGGAGGGGATTCGTCTCTCCCGGTATAGGGAGTTGATGTTGCGCTGTGTTCGATTGGCTATAACCGGAAATCCCTGGCCAGGGTTGCTGAGATTTACTGGTAAGTGTTACCAGTAGTTTCTCGAACTGTTATAGACCTCATATCGACACGACTTATCGAGCTATTGGGGTCTGACGTTTACCACCCCTAGGCGAGATATGCGACATATCAGACGACGAGACCGGACTGTACGGTAAGTGTTACTGGTTGGATTCACAGGAGTGTGAGCGGGCTTGCTCGTCGATCTTCTGATCGTTCAATACCCGGGTGGCCGTTACGTTTAGCAGACCGCTTGCGGCTTGTGGGTGTTTGATATGATCATCATCTGCTGCCGGCGTATTGACGAGTCTTTAGAGTCCTACACAGAGGTTTCCTGGATCAAGCGAAACGAAATAGGAGCGCATATGAGATATGTGCGGGATCGATAATAATGCGTGTATGTGATACCGTATTTCATTCTCGCGATGAATGTATCGATTGGTTGTATGCGATATAACCTAGTTATCGAATCAAGGGTTAATTCGATAAGCCGATACATTGGATATTAGTCGGTTGTATGCGATATGACCGGATCGTTAAATTAAGTGTTGATTTAATGATTTAATGTATAATTATATATTTGATATATTACTTTGCATTAACTAGTATTGGTTCACTTTAAATGGATTTTCTCACTTGGATTGTGCACATTGTATATGTGATATATTTTGTGCACTTGATTGTATCATGTTTGATGATATATGATTGCTAGGGTTTGTGTAAAGAATTAAACCTTGGTTAAATAAATGGTTAGGGTTTTTATTTGTTTATTCATTCATTTATCTATTTATTTTTGGATTAAAAGAATGAGAAATGAAAACAAAAAGGTTGCTTTTCTTCATGAAGCTTGTTGAAGCTTCATGAAGCTTTGACCAAAGTAACCATTTTGTCTTCATCTCCTTAACCCTAACCATTCCTTTAACCTTGGTCAATTCTCTACACATAACTATAGTTAAAATTATGATAAGAATTGATTTTTCTTTTCTATTCTAATAATTCTTATCATAATAATTATCTTCTTCTTCTTCTTCTTCTTCAAGATGAAGAAGCTTGATTCCATCAATGGTGATTTGATGAAATGAGTAAGAAATCCAATTCTAAAGTGAACCCACCTCCTATTTCTTCATCCTCTACCTCTTGCCAAGTAGTATAGGGTGTTTTCTTCACAAGTTTCATGACTTGGTGAAGTGGGAGCTTGATCTTGTGATGCCTCGACGTAGATCATCTTCGGCACGAAGCCGACGACCTTGCCCGCCCATTTCTCCGATGAAGCCGACGCTAGAGCCCGGGATTCCATTTGGACAGCGAGGAGACTTCATTACGGAGCTATGGAGGTGGAGGACCGGATCTACAAAGGTTGTATTGTAAGTCCATGCTACCTCTCCCGGTACTTTCGGGAATGCGGAATTTGGTAAAAAACGATTTTTACGGAGGTGGTAACATGGACCTATAACCCGGATCTTGGTTAAACATCTATCTAACATCTTAACTATGAGTTTCTAGCTACTCGGTTAGGGGGTTATACCTTGCTTGTCTTGAACTCCTTCGTCTTCAAACTCCGATGGTGGTCCGATTGGCTTCTTCTCGTCGTCTCCGTACGCCGAAGATAGATCCACCTGAAAGCTCCAACCTTTAGCTCCTTCTTCGTTCTTTGAAGAAACTAGTTCACTTGGCTTGCTAAACCTAGTGAACTAGAATGAGTAGAGAAGAATTAGAATGGGATTTTATCTATGGTTCTTGATTCTCAACTCATGAGAGATATGAACCATAGAGTCAAGAGAGGGAGCAAGAGATTGAGGGTGAGAGCAAAGCAAGAGAGCTCAAGAACAAGAGAGAGAATGAGCAAGAAAGAATGAGGCTCTCTTTTGTCTTTCACCCTCTCATAATCCAAAGTAATGATAACTCATCATATCAAAAAAGTCTTATGTGATGGTTGAAGCAACCATAACCATATCAGTTCATGCACTCATTTTACACAAATGAGAAAGCAAGAAAAAGTCTTTGGCATGAAATGATGGCTATGGTTATCATGATGGTCAACTAGTCAAGCCTAGTCAACCGGTCAACAAAGTCAACAAGTCAATAAAAGTCAACAAGTCAACAAAGTCAACAAAAGTCAACAACCATGTCACCATAATACTTAATTAATATAATAGTTAATCACATATCATATTCTCATTAGGGTTGAGCAAAAAGTCAAATAGTCAACGGTCAACTGTCAACAACCCTAATGAGAATCCGCTGCCTCTGCCTCCCTGTCAACTGTGCATACACACCCGCATCCGCGTTCCGAGGAACACGAATGCAAACTGGATAAATCCAATCCCAAAAAGGTATACTAGGATCTGGCTTAAACCAAAGCCCGCTAGTGTAAACTGTCCGGACACTGTACGTGCACAAGTGCACGGATGTGACCGAACCCTGTCGCAAAACCATGTGACCTGTCGCAATACCATGCGACCTCTACTCTTTTGCCTAAAGGCGAAAAGATTTCTGTGTGGGACTCTAAAGACTCGACACTACGCTGGCAGTGGGTTTAACCACAGACCGCAAGCGGCACTAGCTGTGCGTAACGGTCCCCAGGTAATGCCGACAAGAAGACCAACGAGGCAAAACCCATCTGAACTCCTACTGAGCCTGAGTGTGACATTCTCCATACAGTCCGGTCTGTTCGTCTGATACATCGCATGGCGGGCCTAGGGGGCGGTAAACGTCAGTCCCCCAATAGCGGTACAAGTGATGCCGGAGCGAAGCCCAAAACACCCTGAGATAACACTGGAAGCCTACCAGTATATCTCGTTTGCCCTGGCCAGGGACTACTCGTGTAATGGCTCTCCTAGACACAGCGCGATGTCAACCCCCAATACCGGGAGAGACGAATCCTGTCTAACCGTCACTGCCTCCAAGTGCTTCGGGACTGCACCCAACCACCACCTGTTTGCACGACTCCTTTGAGCCGTGGTAGGGTAGTGATCAAAGTACAGTGGGAACACACTCGAGGCGAAGTGACAGTGTCAAGTCAGCGGACTAAGCTGTACTCATGTCACCTGGGAATTGATAACCGACGATAGGCATAATACCAACTAGTCAGTTCCCGACGAGTCCTGTCCAGTGTACCCGTAACCTAACGAGCACCCGCATACTATCTCAAGTACGACGTACTGACGGCTGTGGGACAGACCGTCTCCCACACTGGGATGAGAAGCGCATGCGCTGGTCTACTCCGGAGTATCGATGCCCTGTCTCGATAGTCCTGCGACCAGGGACCTGCATAAGGATGTGCTTATAGATTACCCAGCCCCACTAGTGTGACGGCCATCACATCGCTGGTAATCAAGCAAAGATCCTAAGGGCTCCACTAATGTGTATAGGCGATATACAAAAATAAACACATGTACACATTGAAGTAGAAACAAACCAAGTAGCATACTACTATTTTGAGCAAGATTGTATATACAAGGTGAATATCCCAAGCTTCCATTAAGTAATATACAAACTAGTATGATACAGTAATGGCCTCTAGGGCATATACACTAGCAATCTCCCACTTGCACTAAGGCCATGTACTGGCGTATCGAATACCTATCATCTCGATCAGCCGTTCGAACTGAGTCTGGGGCAAGGCCTTGGTGAATGGATCTGCAGTGTTGTCTTCTGAAGCGACTCTCCGAACCTCGATCTCCTGGCGATCCACGATCTCCCTGATCAGGTGATACCGCCTCAAGATGTGCCTGGATCTCTGATGGGACCTGGGTTCCTTCGCTAAATCTATAGCCCCGTTGTTGTCGCAATACAGAGGTATTAGATCAACAATGGACGGAACCACCTGAAGTTCTTTCAAGAACTTCCTCATCCAGACAGCTTCTTTTGCGGCATCAGATGTAGCGATGTATTCCGCTTCCATCGTCGAGTCTGCAACGGTTTCTTGTTTGGAACTCTTCCAACACACCGCCCCTCCATTGAGGGTAAAGACAAAACCCGACATGGACTTGGAATCATCCTTGTCACTCTGGAAGCTGGAGTCAGCAAAGGCCTCGATCTGGAGGTCTTTTCCGCCATACACCAAGAACATCTCCTTAGTCCTTCTCAGGTACTTGAGAATGTTCTTTACCGCTATCCAGTGTTTCTCCCCAGGGTTTGACTGATACCGGCTTACCACACTCAGTGCATAAGCTACATCCGGTCTGGTACACAACATCGTATACATTATAGAGCCTACCGCAGAAGCGTAGGGTATAATAGACATGCGATCCCTCTCCAAATCAGTCTTGGGAGACATCTCTTTAGAGAGGGTGATCCCGTGACAAGCCGGTAGGTTACCGCGCTTGGAATCTTCCATACTGAATCTCTTTAGTATGGTGTCGATGTACCTGGACTGTGAAAGTCCTAATATCCTCTTGGATCTGTCACGGTAGATCCGGATACCCAGAATGTACGAGGCATCACCCAGGTCTTTCATGGAGAACCTGTGTGACAAGAACCCCTTGACAGATTGTAGCATAGGAATGTCATTTCCTATTAAGAGAATGTCATCCACGTATAAAACGAGGAATACTACAGTTCTCGCTACAAATCTACTATAGATGCATGGTTCATCTGGATTTTTGATAAAGCCAAATTCTTTGACCGTCTCATCAAAGCAGATGTTCCAACTCCGCGATGCCTGCTTTAGTCCATAAATGGACTTAAGCAACTTGCACACCTTTCCGCTGTACTCTGAATGAAACCCTCTGGCTGGTCCATATAGACACACTCCTCTAAATTTCCATTTAGAAAAGCTGTCTTTACGTCCATTTGCCAAATCTCATAATCGTGGAAGGCAGCAATGGCAAGAAGGATCCGAATGGATTTCAGCATGGCTACTGGAGAAAAGGTTTCGTCATAGTCCAAGCCAGGTCTTTGACGAAAACCCTTTGCTACCAGCCTAGCTTTATAGGTCTCAACCTGTCCATCTACACCTATCTTCCTTTTGAAGATCCACTTGCATCCTACGGGTTTTACCCCGTCTGGAGCAATGTCTAACGTCCATACCTTGTTGGTGTACATGGACTCCATTTCGGTCCGCATTGCATCCAGCCATTTCACTGAGTCAACGCTCTGAACGGCCTGCTGGAAGCTAGTAGGCTCATCATAATCTATGATGCAATCCTCTCTATCCCCGTCTATGAGAAAACCGTAGTATCTCTCGGGCGGATGAGTCTGCCTACTACTCCTGCGGAGCGGCGTAGGAATGTCCTGTTCTTCCGAACCCTTTGGTTCCACTAAACTTTTAGTAATAGTCCGTGGTTCTGGAATTTCTTCTAGTTCTACTGCGCTCCCACTTATTTCCTTTTCTATGAACTGGTGTTCTAGAAAGTGGGCATGACGAGAAACAAGAACTTTTTGTTCCTCTTCACAGTAGAAGAAATATCCCTTAGAATTCTTTGGATATCCCACAAACTTGCACAGTACTGAGCGTGCCTCGAGCTTGTCCGCATGCTGCTTTTTGACAAAAGCTGGACTTCCCCATGTCTTAATGTGATTAAGATGGGGTCTCTTCCCACACCACATCTCAAATGGCGTAGTAGGCACAGTCTTAGTGGGAACTCGGTTCAAAAGGTATGCGGCTGATTCTAGCGCATATCCCCAGAATGATCGCGGTAACTCAGCGTTACTCATCATGGATCGCACCATATCCAATAGGGTGCGGTTCCGTCTCTCCGATACACCGTTATGTTGCGGGGTGTATGGAGGAGTAAGCTGAGAGAGAATTCCATTCTCTTTTAAATAGTCCAGGAACTCGGCACTTAAGTATTCTCCACCTCGATCCGATCTTAGAATCTTAATATTTTTGCCGGTCTGTTTCTCTACTTCATTCTTATACTGCTGGAATTTTCCAAAGGCCTCGGACTTATGTTTCATTAAGAAGACATAACCATACCTTGAGAAGTCATCCGTAAAAGTAATGAAGTAAGAATGTCCGCTTCGGGCATGTGTAGACATTGGACCGCACACGTCACTGTGTACGAGTCCCAAGAGCTCGCTCGCTCTTACTCCATGTCCAGTAAACGGAGTCTTTGTCATCTTTCCTTTGAGATAGGATTGACATGTGGCATACGACTGATATTCGAACGCATTCAAATACCCTTCTGTATGTAACTTCGTCAACCTTCTCTCATTGATGTGACCCAGTCTACAATGCCACAAGAAAGTCTGATTTATTTCCGGAGACTTTCTTTTGTGTGTATTCTGGACATTAAAAATCTGTGGTTGGTTTAATACGTATATACCATTACTCAAAGTACCTGACCCAATCAGAACTTGATTAAGGTGAATGTTTACAACATTACTTACAAACACAAATTCATAACCTTCTTTAGAAACTAAAGATACAGAAATGATATTACAAGTTGCGTTGGGTACAAAAAAGCAATTACGCAAAACCAAAACATGTCCATCTGACATTCCCAGGTGATAGTCCCCCACGGCTTTAGCATCCATGCTAGCTCCGTTCGCAACTCTGAGGGTCATGTCACCTGCCTTCAAAACCCTACGGTTTCTCAACGCCTGCAAAGAATTACAGATATGAGATCCTGATCCGGTATCCAATACCCAGGAAGTAGAGTTTATTGAAAGACAGTTTTCAATAACATACACACCTGAAGCTGAAGCTGCAACCTGCTTCAATTCCTGTGTTCTGGCCTTCCAGGCCCTGCAATCATTCTTCCAGTGTCCTTTCTTATGACAATAGAAGCATTCCTCCTTATCCACAAGCTTCCCCGCTATCTTTGTTGCTTTTTCTTTTCCCTTCGTATCCACTTTACTAACACCGCCCCTCGGTTTGGCGGGGGCTTTCTTCTTCTTTCCCTTGGCTTTCGTCTTGGACCTAGAAGAAGATGATCCTCCTACAAACAAAGTGGATGTTTCCCTACCTTTCTGTAGGGTGCCCTCTGCGCTCCTCAGCATGTTGAGGAGCTCTGAAAGTTCAACCTCTTTTTCTTGTAAGTTGAAGTTCAGTATAAACTGGGCGTAAGTGGAAGGAAGGGACTGGAGAACTATATCCGTATATAGCTCACTCTCCAATGTGATCCCCAGGTCCGCGAGCTCCTCAATGTAGCCGATCATCTTTAGCACGTGCTCGGCTACTGATGATCCGACGGCCATTCTTGTCGAAAATAACTTTTTCGACGCTTCGTATCTTGCGATACGAGATTGCTCTCCATACAGTTCTTTTGTATGAAGCAATATGGATTCCATGTCCATATTCTCGTGCCTCCTCTGATGTTCGTTGTCCATCGAGGCAAGCACGAGGCACTTGGCCTTCGCGCTATCAATCTCCCAAGTCTTGCGGATTTCCTTATCCGCGACGCTGGAAGTTGGACCAGGGACAGGGGGAGCTTTGGTGGTAAGAAGATACCCCAGCTTGTCGTAAGTGATTGCTATCTTGACATTCCTGAGCCAATCTTTGTAGTTTGGCCCTGTCAGTTTGTTTTTATCTAGGAGTAACTTAAGTCCAGTCATGTTGATTGGTCGCTGCAATTAGGAGAGAGAAGAAGAAACACTCAGCATGATGCTCTTGCAAGTTTAGAATGGTTTTTAGTTTGTCTAAACAGGATGGGTCCCACTGTTTCTCGAATCCCTCCTCAAACCATAAAGGAAGAATTAGTCGGGATCAATCCCACCGTACAATACTTGCTTAACCGTTCAGCCAGGCCGGTGTCGGTACTTCGAGGGAGGTTTTCCAACGCTATCGCGAAGTTCCTTAATTATAGAACCTCTTTTCCCTGGGGGCGTAGCCCCGCTAACACCTTTCTAGGCACCTACTAGGTTTATAGCATTGATCGTTAAGTGAGAAATTTCCCGAGGAGTAGCATATACTCACAGTAGGATCGGGATCCAAATATCATCGCGTGACGAAACTGAAGGAATCCTACCAGAATCATCACACTCCAAATGGTATGCAAATCAAGCAAGTTTCAGTACTTATGAAACTCCCGATGTGGATTTTTGCCCCATGCTCTTATGACCTTGACTTTGGCCAAAATATCATAAGTCACATGTCAAGTTCTACCCGTCATTATCCAGGTTAATTTGGATCCATCCGTACCTACCCTTGACTTTGGCCAAAATGGCAGTACGACTGTCCCAAACCAACGCATCTATCTATGCTACACATGAACACCCAATAGCTACCAATCACTGTGCCTTGACTTTGGCCAACATACACAGCTTGAATACTATTGACTATTCATGTGAAACGACGGAGGGCTACGGATGGTTTTGGCAAAACCGTGAACGTAGTGAACTTGATTTGGTCGATGGAACGAGATAGCTTTTAAAAGGAGTGGCTCAAGCTCCGCATTTAAAAGTTGGTTTTGAAAAGAACCGAGTGGTTTTTCGAAAGTGTTCCAACGACTTTAACTTGGTTTATTATCTTGCATTAGTTCTTTTAATGCGTGATATTCTTGCATTAGTTCTTTTAATGCGTCCCATCATTTAATCCTACCATTGCAGAAAACAACCAAAATATGACGTACGCTTATGCCATTCGCATTCGCCACTGGGCCCCGTCATTACCCGTTAGGTTACTTAACTAACGACAGAGCGGGGGCTGGGCTAGCGCGTCTGTAAAACATAAGCAACGTCTAAATAATATCATATATAGATATACTGCAATGATAAACATTTCAGATCACAGATGAATACATTGGATATACTAGGAATCTGTAATTCGTACGAGCCTGTAACGAAAGACAGATTACACGGTCGCGGTGAATAGCCAATACCCCACCCAAGACCCCTACGGGTGCGGCAAACTACCCGCCAAGTACCCGAAGCGTAGCAACCTCCCTCATCTCCATGAGTAGGCCACTCGACACTTCGGCATACCCGGTAGTTTGTGCACACCCTCCATGGGTCTATCCTAGGAGCAAAAACAGTAAAAAGAAATTATACAATGACGGCTACAACCCCGACCCGGTTGTGCGGCCATACAAATAATTATTACATCAATTTACAAATTTACATGAATTGAAAGAAAAGAAAACTCTCGTCTCACAACCCCCGGCTATTCACCCGCGACAATCCAACATATTCATATACACATTCCAGCACATTACAGATCACAGATTTGTATAACCCCCACTAATCGACATATAGCGATTAGTAGACGTTCAATACAAATATCACATTACAGAAAAAACCCGTTAGCTTAAGTCTTTTAGAAGTTCGATCAAAAATACGGATACTCGGGACCCCAAAATAAAATTTTCGTTCTGGAAAATCTGGGTTGAAAATATATATTCCAAAAATCCCAAAATACCCCCAGAATAACACTGCACCAAAGATTGACCTTGGCCGAGTCAACTTGGCCGCGGATCCGCGGCGGGAGCCTGCTCCCGCCGCGCTTCCGCGGCGCTTTGACTCGATCGTGGGTCCATCTTTGGTGGTTATTCACAAAAAAGCCTGAGCCGATTTTAGGTGTTAAAATAATCAACTTTTGAACAGTAAAAAAATCGACAGAAACTTGAAATTCTTGGGGTTCGTTTTCGGGACTTTTCTTTGATCGATCTTCTAGTTACTACATGTTAGATAGAGTTTAACTAGGCTCTGATACCACTGTAAGTCCATGCTACCTCTCCCGGTACTTTCGGGAATGCGGAATTTGGTAAAAAACGATTTTTACGGAGGTGGTAACATGGACCTATAACCCGGATCTTGGTTAAACATCTATCTAACATCCTAACTATGAGTTTCTAGCTACTCGGTTAGGGGGTTATACCTTGCTTGTCTTGAACTCCTTCGTCTTCAAACTCCGATGGTGGTCCGATTGGCTTCTTCTCGTCGTCTCCGTACGCCGAAGATAGATCCACCTGAAAGCTCCAACCTTTAGCTCCTTCTTCGTTCTTTGAAGAAACTAGTTCACTTGGTTTGCTAAACCTAGTGAACTAGAATGAGTAGAGAAGAATTAGAATGGGATTTTATCTATGGTTCTTGATTCTCAACTCATGAGAGATATGAACCATAGAGTCAAGAGAGGGAACAAGAGATTGAGGGTGAGAGCAAAGCAAGAGAGCTCAAGAACAAGAGAGAGAATGAGCAAGAAAGAATGAGGCTCTCTTTTGTCTTTCACCCTCTCATAATCCAAAGTAATGATAACTCATCATATCAAAAAAGTCTTATGTGATGGTTGAAGCAACCATAACCATATCATTTCATGCACTCATTTTACACAAATGAGCAAGCAAGAAAAAGTCTTTGGCATGAAATGATGGCTATGGTTATCATGATGGTCAACTAGTCAAGCCTAGTCAACCGGTCAACAAAGTCAACAAGTCAACAAAAGTCAACAAGTCAACAAAAGTCAACAACCATGTCACCATAATACTTAATTAATATAATAGTTAATCATATATCATATTCTCATTAGGGTTGAGCAAAAAGTCAAATAGTCAACGGTCAATTGTCAACAACCCTAATGAGAATCCGCTGCCTCTGCCTCCCTGTCAACTGTGCATACACACCCGCATCCGCGTTCCGAGGAACACGAATGCAAACTGGATAAATCCAATCCCAAAAAGGTATACTAGGATCTGGCTTAAACCAAAGCCCGCTAGTGTAAACTGTCCGGACACTGTACGTGCACAAGTGCACGGATGTGACCGAACCCTGTCGCGAAACCATGCGACCTGTCGCGAAACCATGCGACCTCTACTCTTTTGCCTAAAGGTGAAAAGCTTTCTGTGTAGGACTCTAAAGACTCGACACTACGCTGGCAGTGGGTTTAACCACAGACTGCAAGCGGCACTAGCTGTGCGTAACGGTCCCCAGGTAATGCCGACAAGAAGACCGACGAGGCGAAACCCATCTGAACTCCTACTGAGCCTGAGTGTGACATTCTCCATACAGTCCGGTCTGTTCGTCTGATACATCGCATGGCGGGCCTAGGGGGCGGTAAACGTCAGTCCCCCAATAGCGGTACAAGTCGTGCCGGAGCGAAGCCCAAAACACCCTGAGATAACACTGGAAGCCTACCAGTATATCTCGTTTGCCCTGGCCAGGGACTACTCGTGTAATGGCTCTCCTAGACACAGCGCGATGTCAACCCCCAATACCGGGAGAGACGAATCCTGTCTAACCGTCACTGCCTCCAAGTGCTTCGGGACTGCACCCAACCACCACTTGTTTGCACGACTCCTTTGAGCCGTGGTAGGGTAGTGATCAAAGTACATTGGGAACACACTCGAGGCGAAGTGACAGTGTCAAGTCAGCGGACTAAGCTGTACTCATGTCACCTGGGAATTGATAACTGACGATAGGCATAATACCAACTAGTCAGTTCCCGACGAGTCCTGTCCAGTGTACCCGTAACCTAACGAGCACCCGCATACTATCTCAAGTACGACGTACTGACGGCTGTGGGATAGACCGTCTCCCACACTGGGATGAGAAGCGCATGCGCTGGTCTATTCCGGAGTATCGATGCCCTGTCTCGATAGTCCTGTGACCAGGGACCTGCATAAGGATGTGCTTATAGATTGCCCAGCCCCACTAGTGTGACGGCCATCACATCGCTGGTAATCAAGCAAAGATCCTAAGGGCTCCACTAATGTGTATAGGCGATATACAAAAATAAACACATGTACACATTGAAGTAGAAACAAACCAAGTAGCATACTACTATTTTGAGCAAGATTGTATATACAAGGTGAATATCCCAAGCTTCCATTAAGTAATATACAATCTAGTATGATACAGTAATGGCCTCTAGGGCATAAACACTAACATGTATTTCCGTTCCTTTTTAGTTAAGTTGTTAACTACTTTCTTTTGTCGCCTAAAATTCTAGCCAACGATCCGTATTAGGGTTTCTCGGCACCCGTAATTTTTGAAATTGGCATGGTTGATGCCTTGTGAGACCTCATTGGCGTGCCAAGGAACCCTACAGTGGTATCAGAGCCTAGCTAGAGCCTTAGGCGAAGTGTAGACGACGTTTGAAATCCGAACGAACCGAAACCCTAATCCCAAAAATGCTCTCTGTACATTTTCTGAAATCGTGGAGTTTTTAGTATTAAAAATATGCAGAAAAATCAGCAGGTATTTCTAAGAATTACTGTGAAGTTCGTGCACCTGAATCGCTAGAAGCGCGGCGGAACCGCGGCAATAGCATTCCTATTGCGGCGATTCCGCGGCCTATTTGTCTCTTTAGACAACTTTCTTTATACAATAATTCCTAGTTTTTAGTTCTGGTTTTCCTGGGAATTTTTAATATTTATTCAAGAGTTGAATTTTCTGGGGTTGTTTTGGGGATTCGATGATTCGATCGGATTATCAGATTTTGTCTATGTGGATTCCGGATAATTTTTGAATATGTTAAAAAGTTCGACCGGATATAAATACCCAACTTTTCCCTTGCCGGAAAATTTCCAAGTATTGGATTTTTCTGTCGTTTAACAACGTTCTAAGTAGTGCAAGTAACGCGATGGACCCTCTCGAAGACAACAAACCTTAACTCGATTATTTGACCGTCTTGAACTGCCCTTTGAACCTTCGGGTTTGGGGCAGTACGGCGTGCCACATGTGAGGCGTTGGCTTGACCTTTCTACGGCTGGACCGTTGGTACTGAGGCATGAACTGAATGTTTTTAAACTTGTTTCATGTGTTGATCTGTTTCGGGAAAACTTGGGTGTTCGATTGTTCGATCGGAAAGTTTAACATTTTCTATTTATCTGGAATGGGATACAATAATTGGAATTCACAAATAGTTATGAGATAACTGAATGAATGTTATAAACATAGCAGTTTAGTCTCACTTGATCGGTTGCCATGGAATTTTGATGTGATCAAAAGTCCGTCGCAATCACGTAGCGTACGCGGATACTCGCCGGGTAAAACTTAATAGACAGCCTCACTCCATAGCCCCGACCAAGTGACTGTAGGAGAACCCCGTCGCCGAAAGCATCCGTCCGGGTGCTCGCTGCAGCGGTGTTCCGCCTTGGTGCACTTCTTCGACGGTATCAGGGGTGCGGCCGCCTACTAAAGTTTGCGACGAGCATTCGATCAAATTTTCGGGAATCTTGTTGAATTGCCCGACTTGATATTGAAAAGTGTTTTCGATAATGAGACTAAAATGCGGGGTTTATAATTGTTAGGCATGCGATGTCTAAGGAATTCATTTGATTAGGCATGCATGTCTATGGAGGTTGCGGATTCTAACTGTTGTAGTTTTACACTTTCTTTTCTGTGACCGTAAGTGTAATATGTGATATCGCCGGTTTCGTTGCTATATGTCAACGACAATTGGGATACGCATGTTTACTTATGTTGATGACATGTGATGTTATGTGTTGCTGGATATGTTATATTGGATCGTCGTGTATGAATAGCCGGGGTTTTTTTTATGTGAGATGGGTGTTTTTCATTTTCATTCATGTAAAAACTTGTATATAATATTCTTTTATTGGAGCACTTCCAGGTTGCGGAAGATGTCACCTTTTGTATATTATTTACTTTTCCGCACTAGGATAGACCCAAGGAGGAGGGCACAAGTAACCGGGTTCTGGAGTCCAATGGTAGACCAACTCGAGGAGTCGAGTCCGGGTCTCCTAACTCTAGAATTGGTAGGGTTGCTTGCCGCTCTCGTAGGGGTCTAGGGGTGTGGGTTTAGCTATTCATCACGACCGTGGAATCCGTGTTTTATACTGGCTCGTATTCAAAACACGGACGTCCTAGTATATCCAATATTTCATATGTTTCTTCTGCTGCGATATCTGTGATGTGATCATGTGATGTTCTGTGATAGATACAGTATATAGTATATATGATATATTATATAGACGTTACTTATGTTTTACACCCGCGCTAGCCCTGCCCCACTCTGTCGTTAGTTACCTAACCTAACGGTGCACGAGGGGACATTGAGGCGAATGCGGATGGCATAAGTGTACGTCGTATTTATCTGTGATGTTTAGGTACATAAATGATGGGACTTCATTAATATGATTAATGAAATAAAAGAAACCTAAGATGTTGTAGAATCGAATTTCAAAATAAAACAGGTAGCTACAGTTCTTGCTTTGCACAGCGGTATATATGATATATCCTGCACCTTATTCAATAAGGAAAGGACCGAGATCCCTTCACCGGGAATGACTCCTTTAGCAATAACTGGCAGATGCTACACACTCGGTTTGTCTTTTGATTGCTTTTAAGAGTTTTTGCTTTGCACAGTGATATATATATGATATATCCCGCACCTCATTCGACGAGGAAAGGACCGACGATCCCTTCACCGGGAGTGACTCCTTTAGCAAAAACTAGAAAAGCCTAAAAAACACTCCATTTCAAAATTCATTCGATCCTACAACGATATCAAGTTCATTACGCAATAGGTTTTCAGAAAAACCTGTCGTAGCCCTCCGTCATTTCAGATAAGTAGTAGTTAGTATTCGTGCTGCGTTTGTTGGCCTTTGTCAAGGCGTAGTGTGCGGTAGCTAACTGGTGCTTATCTGCTTATGCATATAATGCAGATTAGGTTAGGGTAGTCATGCGACCTTGTTGGCCTTTGTCAAGGGTCGTGCGGGTAGGTTTAATTCAATCAGGAAATGACGGGTTGAACTTGACTAGCATCCTATGGTTTGTTGGCCTTTGTCAAGGTCATAGGAGGTTAGGGGCAAAAATTTTATCGGGAATTTCAAGTGTTGAAATTTGCAATGAGATTGCATACCTTCTATGAGATAGTTGGATCCCGATACCCACTGCGAGTAAGAGTTACTCCTGGGAGAGTTTTACACATTACAATTAGCCGATCAAGTAGGTGTCTAGAAAGGTGTCAACGGGGTTACGCCTCTGGGAAAACGAGGTTCATATTAATTAGGTTCATGCGAAAGCACGGGGGACCTCCCTCAAAGTACCGACACTGGCCTGGCTGAAAGATTGGCGAACTTGTAGTGTGTAATTAATCCCGGCTAGTCTTTCCTTTTAGGGTTTGAAGGAAGATTTGATAAAAAGCAGTGGGAGCCATCCTGATTAGATAAAATTAATAACCAATCTATTCTTGCAAGAGCGCACGCTGAGTGTTTTCTTCTCTCTCTCTCCAGGTAGCGACCATATCACGCCTTAATCAAGATAATAAAACGGATATATTGACCGAACTCGCTTGTTATACTGAGCTGGGGAACGTTGGTCCCGCTCCAACTTATAATTGTTATAAGACAGAGCAGGAAATAAGGGGAATACCAGAATTCCTACGCCGCCCAAACGAAGAGAGTGCATGCTGATGCATCATCTTCGGGTGTGTTCATTATACAGAACTGTTTCTCAGTATCCTCCGCATCCTGGGTATATGATACCGGATAAGGATCCCAGATATGTAATCTGTTACATAGGGCTACAAAAGGGTAGAAAAACTGAGAACGGGTGATAAGTTTCATGAGGCAGAAAACGGGGCAAGTGTTGCAGCCAAGTCTGTTGGTCACTGTCACCCTGTATTACAAATACATTGATTCTGAACGAATGTTATTAGATACCGAACCTGATATACAAAATCATATCAGTCTCTTTATTAGTAAAGAAATGATAAAATTTTGTATTGTTGGATAATGTTTTGAACATTTCCTATATCAAGAGTTGATCGGTTCAGGCACGTTTTCTAAAAGCATTGACGTTCTAAATCAAACTACAGTTCTTAGTATACAGAACACACACGAGAGGAAGAGTTCAGAAATGAACGAATCCTTCTTGAGGTATTGTAGACTAGGTCATATCAATGCGACCCGACTAGCTGAAGTTACATATAGATGCATAATTAAATTATTTTGAATTTACATCTTGTGAAACTTGCCGGTAATGTCACAGAGATAAGATGACCACAGCTCTGTTTATTGGAAACAGAGAAAGAGTTAGTGAACTCTTGGGATTGATACATGCTGATGTATGAAAGTCCCCTGTCTACACATGCCATGACCGGTTCTTTGTACTTCATTACATTCTCTGATAATCTCTCAAGATTCAGACATGTGTTCCTGTTGAAACACAAGTTTGAACCTTTTAAGATATTCACAGAATATAAGTTAGAAGTAGAGAACCAAAATACGGGTATAAGTATTATGTCCTATGATGAGATCAGGGAGGAGAATACTTGTGCATGGAATTCCTGGACTATTCTAAAGGAGAAAAAGATTCTCCCTCAGCATTACTCCTCCGTATACACCATAGCACGATGGTATATCGGGGCGGAGCAGATACACCCTATTTGATATGGTGTGCTCTATGATGAGTACTACTGAGTTACCTATTTCCTTTTGGGAGTTATGCACTTGAGAAGCTGCATACCTATTGAATAGGGTTACGATCAAATCAGTTGCCTACCACTCCATATGAGATATGGTATGGGAAGAGCCCATGTCTTAAGCTAGTTAAGATTTGGGGTTGTCCGGCCTATGTCTAAAAGCAAAATCCGGACAAGCTCGAGGCAAGGTCTGTTATGTAGAACTGGAAATGTTCCAGCTATACAAACTACAGCAGATGATTTGGTACAACCAGAGGATTCAGTAGATACCAACGAACCTCAACCTCTCCGCCGATCTAGTAGGGTTCCTCACCCACCTGAGAGATACTTCGGTTTCTCTATGACAGTGGGAGTGAGGAATGCATCATGAGATGATGACCCAACTAGTTTCGGGCTGGCCATCAGGAGTATGACTCTGTAAGAATGGCTGAATGCTTATCGATCTGAGATGGAATCCTTATACACCAACAAAGTATGGACTTTAGTTGCTATATCTGAAGGGTTAAATCCCCATCAGGAGCAAGTATATCTTGAGAAGATTACTTGGTGTACATGGAAAAGTTGAGACTTTCAAAGCTAGACTTGTTAAAGGTTAGCATCATTGACCAGGTATGGATTATGTTGAAACCTTTTCTAAGGATCTATGCTTAAGTCCATCCAGATCCTACTTGCCACGGCTACATACCATGACTATGATATCTGGTGGTTGGGTGTCATGACAGCTCTTCTAAAATGATGTTTTAGAAGAGTGTGTCTATAAGTACACAACTAGAAGGCCTCGTAGACAGTGGGAGCAGCGGAAACATGTGCAAGATGTTTTATGTAATAAAGCAGGCATCGCGGAGTTGGAACGTCTGTTTTGATGTGTTAGTCAAAGAGTTTGACATCATCAAAATGGTAGATGAACCTTGTATATACAAAAAGGTAGTAGGGAGTATGGTGGTGATCCTCGTAGAGTACGTGGATGACATACTCTTGATAGGGAAGGAGTTTCCTATGCTACGCTCGGTCAATCTCCGCTTATCACAATGATTCTCCATAAAAGATCAAAGTGATACCTACTAAATCCTGGATATTGGATCTATGAGATAGATCTAATTGGATATTAGGACACTCACTAGCTGTAGTGAGATGGTATCAATTGATCCTGGGGAGAATCACTGGAAAGGTTCCAGGCTGATAAGGACGACTGAATGTCAGTCGCGGGCATTGTCTTTACCCTCAGTAAAGGGACGGTATGTTGGAAGAGTTCCAAGCTAGATACCGTGGCATACTAGACGATAAAGGCTGGATACATCGCTACTTAAGATGCTACCAAAGAAGTAGTTTGGATGTATACATGTTCATGAGATGAACTTAGTTCCTCCCATTGTGTGACAATGGAGTTGTGGCTTTTGCCAAGGAACGTCCGTCCCATCAGTGATCCATACATATTCTAGGGCAGTATCACCTGATCATGGAGATGGTTGAGCTCCAGGCTGATCGAGGTTAGGAGAGCAGACTCAGAGGACAACATGGCGGATCCACTCACAAAGGCCTATTCCCAGAGAGAGACTTTTATGGGATGGTTGAGTATGAGATACTGCAACCACTGCTACAGATGGCCCTAGTGCAAGTGGGAGATTGTTAGTTATATGTATGCCCTAGAGGCCATTACTGTACATAGGATGTATATTGTAGTGGATGCTCGGACATATATAGGGAGGACTTTCTTGCTCGACATGATAGTATGCTATCTGGTTACACTTTACCTTAACGTGTATACTGTTTGTCTCTCTGTTACATGTTGGTAAAGCCCTTAGGATGTGTACTTGACTACCTGGACTATGATGCGGATCATACTAGTGGGGACATGGCAGTCTATAAGTACATCCTTCAGGGTCCCAAGTTATGGGTGTATCGAGACGGGGCATCGATATACCAGAGTAGACTAGCGTATACCTTCTCGACCCATACAGATGGGCGATGGATGATCCCATATCCATTGGTGTTTGACATCCGAGATGATATACGGGTGCTCAGTAGAGACTGGGTACACTGGACGGACTCGCCGAGAACTCCCAGATGGTATTATACCTCACGTCAGATGGCAGTTCTCTGGTGACACTGGTACAGAGTAGTCTGTTGACCCGAGATCGTCATAGAGTCTTGTGTGGTTCCCACTGTGCTTTGATTTCCACCTTACCACGTCCAAGAGGGCGTGCAAAACGGTGGCTTTTGGGTACAGTCCCGAATCACATGGAGGCAATGAGCGATAGGAGGGGATTCGTCTCTCCCGGTATAGGGAGTTGATGTTGCGCTGTGTTTGATTGGCTATAACCGGAAATCCCTGGCCAGGGTTGCTGAGATTTACTGGTAAGTGTTACCAGTAGTTCCTCGAACTGTTATAGACCTCATATCTGTTGGAGATAGTGCCCTCAGAGTCAATTATTAGGTCACAGGTACGTGATTGTAATGATTGAGGGAGGACCTATCCCGGTAGGACAGTCTTACTCGTAATGATAGTATGCTATCTGGTTTACCTTTATCATCGTGTACTGCTTTAGGTGACCTGAGAGGTCGCTATTGCACGTTGATAGAGCCCCTAGGATTCTTGCTTGACTGCCAGCAGTATGAGGGCGATCATATAAGTGAGAGCTGGAGTCTATAAGCACATCCTTAAAAGGTCCCTAGTCGTAGGAGTTTCGAGACAGGGCATCGATACTCCAGAGTAGACTAGTGTATACAGTCGAGACCCCGACGAGGGGCGGTAGCCGGTCTCACAAGCCACTGGTGTCAGTTGGATCACCTAAGATGTATACAGGTGCTCATTGGGTTATGAGTACACCGGACAGGACTCGCCGGGAACATGCTAGTTGGTCTTATACCTGACGTCAGATAGCAGTTCCCAGGTGACATGTGTACAGGTTAGTTCATCGACCTGGGGATCGTCATTTGTCTCGTGTGAGTTCCCACTGTACTTTGATTACTACCCTACCACGGCTCAAAGGAGTCGTGCAAACAGGTTTTAGTTGGGTACAGTCCCGAGCCACATGGAGGCAGTGAGCGGATCTTCGGGGGTTTCGTCTCTCCCGGTATTGGGGGTGAGGTCGCGCTGTGTCTAGGAGAGCCATTACACAAAGACCTTGGCCAAGGCAGGAGATTTACTGGTAGGTATTCCAGTAGTATCTCAGGGTGTTCTGGGCTACACTCCGACACGACTTGTACCGCTTTTGGGGGTCTGACTTTTACCAACCCCCTAGGCCCGCCATGCGATGCTCATAGACGAACGGACCGGACTGCACGGATATTGTCACTGACAGGCTCAGTTGGGTGTCGGGGTGAGCTTCCTCATCGACGTCCCTTTTAGTCAATAGCTGGTGGCCCGTTACGTATTGGCTTATACCTCTGACGGGCTAGTGGTTAAATCCACAGCCATAGTATTGACGAGTCTTTAGAGTCCACCACACTTTCAGTTACTCAAGCTTTCGGGCGAGACGCTGTAGAGGCCGTATGGAGATATGGCAGGGTTCGATCAGATACGTGCGGTATTGCACGGATCGTGATCGGACGGTTTTTACTAGCCGGCTTTGGCTTAAGCCGGATCTTAGTATTTGATAGTGTAGTTTTGTCTTTTTGCATTTGTATCCGGACGGAATACAGATGCGGGTGTGTATGCACAGTATCGGGGTTTTCCTGTAATTTATTACGGGACCAGTTTTCTGGGGTTGCCAGTTTGCATTCCGTTCCGGCCGGTTTTCTCTTTTTCCTTCCCGGTCGGACTTTTCGTTGGGGGTGTTAATTGCAAATTTGCAATTAACATTTTGTTGAGGGGGTTTTTTGCAAAAGGATTGATATGATTGCATCTTTTCTTTTGGACCATTCTTGCATTAATTGAGACTTGATGGAGTATGGGATTGTGATTTCATGATGGTTAATTTGGTATGGCCGGCCACTGTTGATGGAGTGAGTGGGGATTTTTGTATAGTGTTTTAATTTCTTTGGAAATTGAATAAGCTATGATTGAGGCTGCAGGAATTTTTTTTTGGATTGATGAATTAATATTAATTTATAGCATTGTGGAACATGTGTGTGCTGGAGTGATAAAAATATGAGATGAGGATTAATTTAAGAGAGCTTGCTTCATTCATTCATGAGAGTGTGCAGGCTTCATTCCATTTTCCAGTGAGGATTCCTTAGTGGCCGAGCTCAGTGATTGAGGGATGCTCCATTTTCATTTCCATTGCTTGCTCAATTTCTCCATGAAGTATCCATGAAATTCTAGTGTACATATCCCTCCAAATTGGCAACCTCCTAAACCCCAAAGCGACAGCTATTCTACACTATTCTGCAGCAAATCTTGGACGCGTCGGCCAGCCAACTTCGCGCCCGAGTTGCCTCGGTATTGAGGTGGGAGCCCGTAAAAGATACAGGCGATGTGGTGCCCTTTCCGACGAGGAGGAGACGGACGGAGATTCCGTGAGGAGATCGGAGTGGAGATGAAGACCGGAGGACTCGGATCAGTCGGTACATCCCTTCTCTTTGTAGTTAGCTAGTTCTAGTTAATGGTAACGATCCGGGGTTTTGTGCGCGGTGGTGCCGGTTTGCAAAGTCCGCAAAATTAAAGTTTATCACCGTTTCCGCATTTGGCCGTCGGGTTGACGGCCGGGGCGCCGCCGTGCACTTACAGTGGTATCAGAGCCTCACCATTAACTTCGTCTAGCTTTGTGTAATGTGTTTGCATTTCCGATCGATCAAAAAGTCCAAAAACCCGTATTTTGTCGCATCAGTTTTCTGTTGGAAATTTTTAGTGTCGAAAAATTTTTCAGGTTCCATTAAATTGATCTACATGAAATTCTAAGAACTCTGGGAAAATTCGACGCACTAATCCCTCACACAGAGCGCGGATCCGCGGCCCCACCCTTGTATTCGGCCGCGCTTCCGCCGCAGTCTAGAGAGTTCAGTGGGCCATCTTTTTCCAGTGGGCTTCAGGGGATAAATTAGGGGTTTTGGAATGTTAAAGTTGGGCCAATTGTTTCTGTGAGTGCTACAGTTTTCTTTGGGGCCCACTTGTTAATTGTTTGATCAATCGGAAATTTTTTAAACACATTTTTCACAGTATTTACATTATATCTGCGACCGTGAATGTCACTCGATCGGTAAATCCTGTCTAACTGCTATAGCCCGGTTAGACGGATTTGCGAACGTGATTTTCACGTTGATGTTCTATGTTTATGCTGTGATGTTGCGGATCGGTCGTGGGGGATAGCCTGGATGCAATGCTAGTACTGTATTGTTGTATTATGTACATTTGATATTGCGGGGCGAGCGTCCGACATGTGGACTGCCGTCACTGCCTGTTTGTATTATTCTTTTGGGACACGACCTGGTTGCGGTCGATGTACCCGGTGTATGTATATTTTACTTTCTGTACTAGGATTACCCCGCGGTGGGGTGCACGGATGGCCGGGTTCTAGAGGGCAACAAGCCCGCATCTCATGGCATTGGGACGGAGGGGGCTTCACTCTGGGATTGGCGGGCTATTCGCTGCACTCGTAGGGGGTACAGGTTGACCCAGGAGGGGTGCCCAAGTTGCCGGATTCCGTGGAGTGCTGGGTGGTCCATTCACGGAGCTGAAGGGGGCTGCCTCGCTTCAGGTTTTGGCGGGTGACTTGCCGCGCCCGTAGGGGTCTAGGATTTCATTGCACAGGCTATCCACACGACCAGGGGAACGTCGGGTTTCAGCGGCTCTGTGAAACCCGGGGATCCCAGATATCTGTATTGTTCTCTGATGCTGTACATTTCTGTGATGTTGCATTTCTATTCACGCCTTGAGCGAAATATAATATATTGGTATATATATTAGTAGATGTTGTATATGTTTTTCATCCGCGCTAGTCCAGTCCCCGCTCTGCCGTTAGTAAGCTAACCTAACGGGTGATGACGGGACCCAGTGGCGAATGCGGATGGCATATACGTACGTCAGTATATTTTCGTTCTTTGTGGTGTGATTAATTGATGGGACTGCGTTGATTCGGATCAATGCAAGTTAAACAAACCTATTCTGATGTTGTTGGAACACTTTTCAAAAAGCTGTTATTGCAAGGACGTTCACTTTTGTTTTGCATCGTGATATTCATTTGGAATATCCTGCTCCTCAGTCGACGAGGCAAGGGCCGAGATCCCTTCACCGGGAGTGACCCCTTGGACAGAAGTTTGCGTCAGGGCATTAACTTCACTATAGCCGATTACTTTTGCTTTGCACCGTGGTATTCAGTTAGAATATCCTGCACCCCATTCTACGGGGAAAGAGCCGAGATCCCTTCACCGGGAGTGACCTCTTTAGTAAAGGTTTTCGTCACTATATTTTCTAAAAGCTATCCGTTCCTTCAACGATATCAAGTTCACTACGTTAAAGGTTTTCGCCAGAGACCATTCGTAGCCCTCCGTCGTTTCATATGGGTAGTCAATAGTATTCAAGCTGTGTTTGTTGGCCTTAGTCAAGGCACAGTGTTTGGTAGCTATTGGGTATTCATATGCTGCATAGATAGATGCGTTGGTTTGGGACAGTCGTATAGCCTTGTTGGCCTTAGTCAAGGGCTTGTACGGGTGGATTCAAATCAACCTGGACAATGACGGGTAGAACTTGACATGTGACTTATGATTTGTTGGCCTTAGTCAAGGTCATAAGAGCATGGGGCAGAAATCACATCGGGAGTTTCAAAAGTACTGAAACTTGCCAGATATGCGCATACCTTCTGGAGTGTGATACCGTGAGCGGATTCCTTCACGTTGTCATGCGATGAGAGTTGGATCCTGATTCCCACTGATGAGTTAGTATACTCCTCGGGTGACCCCGACTAATTCTTCTTTCAGGTTTGGAGGAGAATTTGAGGTACAGTGGGAGGTTTCCTGATTAGAAAAAGTGATAACCATTCTGATCTAGGATAGAGTGCACGCTGAGTGTTTCTTTTCTCTCTCTCTTTGGCAGCGACCATTGACCCGACCCTAAGACTTTGACTCAGTGACCAAGTTGACCGAACCTTCTTAACACTGGCTTTTGGATTGTCAGAGTTGCAGACCTCATTGCCACTCCTACTTTTACTCTTTTCTCCAGGACACCCCGTATTACTACGAACGTTCACTTCCATTGGACAAAACCATCGTATGGTTAGATACGAACTCAAAGGAATTCGAGGATGGTTTCCGGTTCTGGAGAAAACGGATAGGACTATTCAGTTGTCTTTTCTTTTCACCCTCTCTCAGATTGCGAGTACTCCTTGGTTTAGGAGTAGTACACCTATTACGCAAATTGGATAGTCTTCTTCCAAACCATAGGCTGGTGCCGACCGGTAGGGAAGGAAGAAAGCCAATTAGCCTAAACGGTGTACAGAAGGTATTAAGTTCAGACAAAGCAAGGGATTAGTAAGAGGGCAAAGTAACTTGCGACTGATATTCACGACCAAACCAAGTATTTCTTCGCCAATCCTAAATCACCTTTGTATTTCTCCAGGACACTCCGTATCACTACGAAGATCCACAGTTTATTGGATACTCCATCGTATGGTTATATACGAACTCGAAAGGAACTTGTTCCAGTTCGGGGATGGATTCTGGTCCAGGAGAAATAGGAATAAAGTACATTCAGTTGTCTTTTATCTTCACCTTCTCTCGCGTTGCGAGTGCTCCTAGGATTAGGACAGTACATCCTTTATGCTTATTGGATAGTCTTCTTTCAAACCATAGGCTGGTGCCGAACGGTAGGGAAGGAAGAAAACCAATTGGCCTAAAGGGATGTGCAGAAGGTAATGACTAAAGACATATGAAGGGATTTAGAGAGGTGGCAAAGAATTATACGGTTATAGTTGTGAATCTGGATAATGGATGAGGCATTGCTAGGAATACCAGGATACCCCAACGAAACATTTCAATGTTTCAGTTTCACTGTGTACTGTTAATGGAAAACTGATTTCCCGATTAGATACTTACTCCAGGGTATGTATTTACCAGGTATGATTCTCACATCTGTATGGTTTTACAGATGATGAGTGGGAGTAAGTTATTGGGAATTAGTTGATCATCCTCATTATATCGGGATTCGTTGTAATCGGTGATATTTGAGGAGATCATCTGGGTTGTTTGCCGGTCGGCAAATATTTGGTTTTGAATATCCGCTGTTGTGCACCAATTTCAAATTGATATATCTGTACGTCTATTTTCATAGAGTGAGATATACCTTTTGATATTATGTCGATGATATTTACCTATATCAGTGGATGGTTAGGTTAGGAGCATTGAACAGCGGTGTAATTCTTCTTAACCATAAGTACAGTTTTCAACCTACGACACACAGTGAAAGAGTTGTTAGACTCAGCGGACTTATACAGAGTATTGTATGTTGTCCAGTGTCCATTAGGACAGAGGGGTTGGTCCTCACACTATATTCTGTTTACTTTTAACTTCTCTAGTTCTTAGACATGTGTTTCGTTGAAACACAGGGTCTAAGTCTTGAGGAGTTATAGGTATTTGAATAAAGTAGAGAACCAGGTATTGCAAGTATCGTGATTCTTCATAGTGATCGAAGATGTAGATACTTGTGTATGGTATTCAGTTGATAGTAATGATTAAGAGAACTTGCTTCTCTTTCAGGTTACTCATAATTGGAAGTATTCCTAAGTTGAGTAATGCTGATCGGCCTCCTTCCATTTAGTTGACATGCACTGGAGATAGCTGCATGATTTGAATCTGGTTCAATTAAATCAGTGCCTCTGGTTCTATATTGGATGTAGAACAGTTCATATCTTAACGTTGTTAAGGTACGGGGAGTTGTCCGGCTTATGATTAAAACCAGACTCTGGATAACTCAAGGCACGTTTCTGTAATGGCTGTTTGTGGGTTGACCCAGGCTATGACGAGGGTTGATTTTCTACCATCTTGACTCGCCACAGTTTTAATAAAAATGGATTTTTTCAAAAACAGTAGTGGGAGTATGGTAGAACTGGAAGTGATTCCAGAACCGCAAACGATTACTGAAGATTTGATAAGGAACCTGAAGATTCAATCTGATTTGGCATTCCATTGGCCACTCCGCAGATAAGGTGGGTAACTTCAGGCACCCGAGAGGTACTTCGGTAGCCTCAAGGACGGTGACAGGGAAGTTCTTGTTTACCCACACTTGCCATTGTTGTTGTTCCAGGCTGCGAGACCCGGCAGGAGGATGAGCATAGCGTCGTTCTGAACTAGCTTCAGAAGTGTACGTGTATATGACTCTGCCAGAGGGTTGTCGTAGTCAGTGGGAGCAGCGGAAGCATTGGTGGACATCAGGCTTATGTCTATTTATAGACTAAAGCAGATGTAGCAGAGATAGATCATCTGTTTCTGATGTGACAGTCATAGGTTTGACGTCATCAGAATAGGGGATGGATCTGTTGAGAAGGTAGTAGGAAGTGATATTCCTATACTACGATCGGTTATACTTTGGTCGTCACACAGTGGTTTCTCCACACAGGACTTGGATATTATATCAGACATTCTGGTTACTAGATCTATGGTTTTAGATCTAGATTTGGGTGGTTTCCTAATCTGGGTACCTTGACAGCATTCTATGAGTATTTAGAATGGACGACTCCTGGCACGGTAGTGTACCTGCAGGTAATGGAGTCACCCTCTCTAAAGGTGTCTTACAGACTAAAGGGGAGAGGGATATTCATGATTGGCAGATCACTTGCTCAGGCAATTGAGTCAATCATGAGATGTCAAGCACCACACCAGATGTTGTTCTTGCACTAGATGCAATAAGTCGACTTTAATCCAATCCTGAAGAAACGGTCGGAAGCAGTTTTAGAACATAAGTGAATGTTCTAGGGATATGATAACGACAGCCTTATCCAGGAGACAGTTATCATTCCAGGCTTCCAAGGTGACATAGACGACAAGGAGGTTGTCAGAGTTATAGTTTTTCCTTCTGACGAGGGGCAGTATTTTGGACAGGTGGTCCAAGGCAATACTGAGGGTAGCATGGCGCAGGATACTGATTAAGTTCAGTTGACGATGCAGTCTAAGAAGTTTGGATTTGGAGTTCATTTATGAGCTAAGTCCCATCAGACATCCAGACATTCTAAGACAGGTATTGCTCATTTCGGGAGATGGTTTTCTCCGCGAACTTGAGATATAGAGAGACATAGAAAGAAACAACTAAGCGGATCCACTCACTGAGGCTATTCCTCGAACGCAATAGTCCCGCAAACGAGCTTTGTGAGATTGACTAGTAGAGGAGTTGGATGTTCGGTATCACACGGGCTGTGAGTATGCGACATCGCAATAATTAGCTTTGAGTGCAAGTGGGAGATTGTTGGAGATAGTGCCCTCAGAGTCAATTATTAGGTCACAGGTACGTGATTGTAATGATTGAGGGAGGACCTATCCCGGTAGGACAGTCTTACTCGTAATGATAGTATGCTATCTGGTTTACCTTTATCATCGTGTACTGCTTTAGGTGACCTGAGAGGTCGCTATTGCACGTTGATAGAGCCCCTAGGATTCTTGCTTGACTGCCAGCAGTATGAGGGCGATCATATAAGTGAGAGCTGGAGTCTATAAGCACATCCTTAAAAGGTCCCTAGTCGTAGGAGTTTCGAGACAGGGCATCGATACTCCAGAGTAGACTAGTGTATACAGTCGAGACCCCGACGAGGGGCGGTAGCCGGTCTCACAAGCCACTGGTGTCAGTTGGATCACCTAAGATGTATACAGGTGCTCATTGGGTTATGAGTACACCGGACAGGACTCGCCGGGAACATGCTAGTTGGTCTTATACCTGACGTCAGATAGCAGTTCCCAGGTGACATGTGTACAGGTTAGTTCATCGACCTGGGGATCGTCATTTGTCTCGTGTGAGTTCCCACTGTACTTTGATTACTACCCTACCACGGCTCAAAGGAGTCGTGCAAACAGGTTTTAGTTGGGTACAGTCCCGAGCCACATGGAGGCAGTGAGCGGATCTTCGGGGGTTTCGTCTCTCCCGGTATTGGGGGTGAGGTCGCGCTGTGTCTAGGAGAGCCATTACACAAAGACCTTGGCCAAGGCAGGAGATTTACTGGTAGGTATTCCAGTAGTATCTCAGGGTGTTCTGGGCTACACTCCGACACGACTTGTACCGCTTTTGGGGGTCTGACTTTTACCAACCCCCTAGGCCCGCCATGCGATGCTCATAGACGAACGGACCGGACTGCACGGATATTGTCACTGACAGGCTCAGTTGGGTGTCGGGGTGAGCTTCCTCATCGACGTCCCTTTTAGTCAATAGCTGGTGGCCCGTTACGTATTGGCTTATACCTCTGACGGGCTAGTGGTTAAATCCACAGCCATAGTATTGACGAGTCTTTAGAGTCCACCACACTTTCAGTTACTCAAGCTTTCGGGCGAGACGCTGTAGAGGCCGTATGGAGATATGGCAGGGTTCGATCAGATACGTGCGGTATTGCACGGATCGTGATCGGACGGTTTTTACTAGCCGGCTTTGGCTTAAGCCGGATCTTAGTATTTGATAGTGTAGTTTTGTCTTTTTGCATTTGTATCCGGACGGAATACAGATGCGGGTGTGTATGCACAGTATCGGGGTTTTCCTGTAATTTATTACGGGACCAGTTTTCTGGGGTTGCCAGTTTGCATTCCGTTCCGGCCGGTTTTCTCTTTTTCCTTCCCGGTCGGACTTTTCGTTGGGGGTGTTAATTGCAAATTTGCAATTAACATTTTGTTGAGGGGGTTTTTTGCAAAAGGATTGATATGATTGCATCTTTTCTTTTAGACCATTCTTGCATTAATTGAGACTTGATGGAGTATGGGATTGTGATTTCATGATGGTTAATTTGGTATGGCCGGCCACTGTTGATGGAGTGAGTGGGGATTTTTGTATAGTGTTTTAATTTCTTTGGAAATTGAATAAGCTATGATTGAGGCTGCAGGAATTTTTTTTTGGATTGATGAATTAATATTAATTTATAGCATTGTGGAACATGTGTGTGCTGGAGTGATAAAAATATGAGATGAGGATTAATTTAAGAGAGCTTGCTTCATTCATTCATGAGAGTGTGCAGGCTTCATTCCATTTTCCAGTGAGGATTCCTTAGTGGCCGAGCTCAGTGATTGAGGGATGCTCCATTTTCATTTCCATTGCTTGCTCAATTTCTCCATGAAGTATCCATGAAATTCTAGTGTACATATCCCTCCAAATTGGCAACCTCCTAAACCCCAAAGCGACAGCTATTCTACACTATTCTGCAGCAAATCTTGGACGCGTCGGCCAGCCAACTTCGCGCCCGAGTTGCCTCGGTATTGAGGTGGGAGCCCGTAAAAGATACAGGCGATGTGGTGCCCTTTCCGACGAGGAGGAGACGGACGGAGATTCCGTGAGGAGATCGGAGTGGAGATGAAGACCGGAGGACTCGGATCAGTCGGTACATCCCTTCTCTTTGTAGTTAGCTAGTTCTAGTTAATGGTAACGATCCGGGGTTTTGTGCGCGGTGGTGCCGGTTTGCAAAGTCCGCAAAATTAAAGTTTATCACCGTTTCCGCATTTGGCCGTCGGGTTGACGGCCGGGGCGCCGCCGTGCACTTACAATATCGACATGACTTATCGAGCTATTGGGGTCTGACGTTTACCACCCCTAGGCGAGATATGCGACATATCAGACGACGAGACCGGACTGTACGGTAAGTGTTACTGGTTGGATTCACAGGAGTGTGAGCGGGCTTGCTCGTCAATCTTCTGATCGTTCAATACCCGGGTGGCCGTTACGTTTAGCAGACCGCTTGCGGCTTGTGGGTGTTTGATATGATCATCATCTGCTGCCGGCGTATTGACGAGTCTTTAGAGTCCTACACAGAGGTTTCCTGGCTCAAGAGAAACGAAATAGGAGCGCATATGAGATATGTGCGGGACCGAGAATAATGCGTGTATGTGATACCGTATTTCATTCTCGCGATGAATGTATCGATTGGTTGTATGCGATATAACCTAGTTATCGAATCAAGGGTTAATTCGATAAGCCGATACATTGGATATTAGTCGGTTGTATGCGATATGACCGGATCGTTAAATAAAGTGTTGATTTAATGATTTAATGCATAATTATATATTTGATATATTACTTTGCATTAACTAGTATTGGTTCACTTTAAATGGATTTTCTCACTTGGATTGTGCACATTGTATATGCGATATATTTTGTGCACTTGATTGTATCATGTTTGATGATATATGATTGCTAGGGTTTGTGTAAAGAATTAAGCCTTGGTTAAATAAATGGTTAGGGCTTTTATTTGTTTATTCATTCATTTATCTATTTATTTTTGGATTAAAAGAATGAGAAATGAAAACAAAAAGGTTGCTTTTCTTCATGAAGCTTGTTGAAGCTTCATGAAGCTTTGACCAAAGTAACCATTTTGTCTTCATCTCCTTAACCCTAACCATTCCTTTAACCTTGGTCAATTCTCTACACATAACTATAGTTAAAATTATGATAAGAATTATTCTTATCATAATAATTATCTTCTTCTTCAAGATGAAGAAGCTTGATTCCATCAATGGTGATTTGATGAAATGAGTGAGAAATCCAATTCTAAAGTGAACCCACCTCCTATTTCTTCATCCTCTACCTCTTGCCAAGTAGTATATGGTGTTTTCTTCACAAGTTTCATGACTTGGTGAAGTGGGAGCTTGATCTTGTGATGCCTCGACGTAGATCATCTTCGGCACGAAGCCGACGACCTTGCCCGCCCATTTCTCCGATGAAGCCGACGCTAGAGTCCGGGATTCCATTTGGACAGCGAGGAGACTTCATTACGGAGCTATGGAGGTGGAGGACCGTATCTACAAAGGTTGTATTTCCGTTCCTTTTTAGTTAAGTTGTTAACTACTTTCTTTTGTCGCCTAAAATTCTAGCCAACGATCCGTATTAGGGTTTCTCGGCACCCGTAATTTTTGAAATTGGCATGGTTGATGCCTTGTGATACCTCATTGGCGTGCCAAGGAACCCTACATGTGCATCGATTATCGAGAATTAAACCGGGTGACTATTAAGAACAAGTACCCGATCCCTCGCATTGGAGAATTATTTGAGCAGCTTAGTGGCGCGAGGGTATTCTCGAAGCTGGATTTGCGATCCGGATATCATCAGGTCCGAGTTAAATCGGAAGATATTTGCAAGACTGCGTTCCGAACTCGGTATGGACATTACGAGTATTTAGTGATGCCCTTCGGAGTAACGAATGCACCGGCGATAATTTGGACTTGATGAACCGAATTTTTACACCATTCTTGGACCAGTTTATAATGGTGTTCGTTGATGATATTCTGGTTTACTCGAGGAGTATAGAAGAGCATGCAGAATACTTGAAGATCGAACTGCAGACATTGAGGCAAGAAAGATTGTATGCAAAGATGAGCAAGTGCGAGTTTTGGCTTGATGAAGTGAAGTTTTTGGGGCATGTCGTAGTTGGAGATGGAATCACCGTTTTTCCAGGAAAGATTGCAGCAGTTCAAGATTGGTCGATTCCGAAGAACGTTGCAGAGATCAGAAATTTTCTTGGACTTGCAGGATACTACAGAAGGTTCGTGGAGAATTTTGCTCGTTTGGCTGAGTCTTTGACCAAGCTTAAGCGCAAGGAAGTACCATTTGTGTGGACGGATAAGTGTGCGCCAGTTTTGAAGTGTTGAAGCAGAGATTGATAACCGCTCCTATTTTAACCATGCCAGACAGTTCCGGAGGATTGGTGATTCACAGCGACGCATCTGGGAAAGGATTGGGATGTGTTTTGATGCAGCATGGGAAGGTTATAGCGTACGCATCGAGACAGTTGAAGACCCATGAGAAGAATTACCCAACTCATGACTTGGAGCTAGCAGCTGTGATTTTCGCTTTGAAGATTTAATGACACTACCTATTGGGCGAAAGGGTCGAAGTATTCACCGATCATAAAAGCTTGAAGTATGTATTCACGCAGAAGGAGCTTAATATGAGGCAGCGCAGATGTTTGGAGCTGATGGCTGATTACGATCTTGATCTCAAATACCATCCGGGGAAAGTTAATGTTGTGCCGGATGCGCTTAGTCGGTTACCAGCAATTCAGATGTTGACTGCATAGAAGGAACTTATTGAAGACTTTCAAAGATTTGATTTGGAGATTGTTCTACCGCATTCATCGGGACAGTTGATGTAGCTGCAAGTACAGTCGTCGTTGATCGAGAATATTAAAGCAGCGCAATTGCAGGACCCAAGATTGCAAAAGTTTCGAGAACAGGTTGAAGCTGGACTTCGAACAGACTTACTGATCCATGAGGATGGTTCATTGCGATATGGTAGCCGTTTGTGTGTGCCAAAGGGAGATATTCGTGAAGAACTTATGAAGGAGGCGCACAGTTCAGCATATTCCGTACATCCAGGAGGCACGAAGATGTATCGAGATATACGACAGCAATTCTGGTGGGAAGGCATGAAACGGGAGATTGCCCGTTTTGTGGCAAAGTGCTTGGTGTGTCAGCAAGTTAAGGCTGAACATCAAAGGGTTGCTGGTTTATTGCAACCACTTCTGATTCCTCAGTGGAAGTGGGAACATATAACCATGGATTTCGTGACGGCTCTACCGCAGAGTCCAAAAGGAAACAATGCAGTTTAGGAGATTGTTGATTGATTGACTAAGGCAGCTCATTTCATACCTTTTCGAGTTGGTCAATCAACAGAAACTTTGGCAGAACGGTACATGCAGGAGATTATAAGATTGCATGGTGTACCGGTGAGCATCGTGTCCGACCGTGACACCCGTTTCTTATCACACTTTTGGAGGACCTTACAGGAAAGTTTGGGGACTCGATTGAAGCTTAGCACGGCTTATCATCCTCAGACAGACGGCCAGTCGGAGAGAATGATCCAAACTCTCGAAGACATGTTGAAGAGCTTGCATGTTGGACTTCAAGGGTTCATGGGAGGACCACCTACATTTAGTGGAGTTTTCTTACTATAACAGTTTTCAGGCGACTATTCAGATGGCTCCATTCAAACCTTTATATGATCGCAAGTGTCATTCACCTGTTTTTGGGACGATATTGGAGAATGAAGATTGTTGGGACCAGATTGATCGTGCAAACAGTTGAGAATGTTAACACTATCCGGAATCATATGAAAGCAGCACAAGACCGACAAAAGAGTTGGGAAGATAAATCGAGGAGACCTTTAGAGTTTGCGGTTGGTGATTTGGTGTTCTTGAAGATATCACCGACTAGGGGAATTATTCGCTTTGGAAGTCGAGGAAAGCTTAGTCCTCGATTCGTTGGACCTTTTGAGATTTTGGAGCGTATTGGAGAGGTAGCGTATCGATTGGCGTTACCGCAATATTTGGCGAATGTTCATGACGTGTTTCATGTATCTCAACTCCGTAAGTATGTTAAAGATGAAACACATGCTGGATCATTCGGAGCTGGCTGTAAGGGATGATTTAACCTTTGAGGAACGACCGATGTCGATTGTTGATCGAAGAGAAAAGGTTCTTAAGAACAAGGTTATCCCTCTCGTACTTGTTTCTTGGGGAAATCGCTCGTACGGAGAATTGACTTGGGAACGTGAAGACGAGATTCGACAGAAGTTTCCAGATTTCTTCTTGTAGTTTCATCCTTGTTTATCTTTTCTTGTTCTTGGAACATCGAGGATGAAATTCTTTTTGTAGTTGGGTATAATGTAACAAACGAGTTCATTTATACCAATTCCAGTTCCCGTATTTACTTATCTGTGGTATTTTCTTGATTTAACGGGTTTTGGGTGCGAATGGTATTTCACATTTTATATTGCATTCGACCCGACCCGCTTGCTTGAACCTGTTTGATTCATATTTATAGATTACCCTGACTTGTTACATAGACACGTGCATCTCATGTATACTGCATACTGGCATTTTACCTGGCATTACATCTTTTACCATATAACATTTTAGGTCATGTAAAATAATTTAAAATTGCACTTCATAGCCTGCATGATACCCCTAACTCCGTGGTAGCATCCGCGCATCTTGTTCTCGTCCCGTTCAGTGAAACGGACGTATTTGGATGGCTACGCGCACGTACGTTCATCCAATCTTGGGGGTATGCATTTTCGTTACAAGAGCATTCATTTTGAAATTTGATCGTCGCACATATTTTTCGTATTTTAAATCTAAATTTTTAGACCCGACCTGGGCGTATTTTGGAGTAGATTTGTATTTGCCAAAATATCAAATTTTATTAATATTATATTTAAAATAATTTTAACTACTTAACAAATTCAAATAACTAAAAATATTTTTTTAAATTAAAATCCTAACACTAAACGACGAATTTATCTCTCCTTTCGTTCTTTTCTCTCTCCTCTCGATCTCTCTCCTCTGCCTATCTCTCTCCCTCTCTCTCTTCCTATTTCTCTCTCCACCTCTCTCTCTCTGCATCTATATATAATAATCTTATTCCTTTTCCTATTAATTAAACCCCATACACGTCTCTCTTTCTCTCCCTCTTCTTCTCAATTTTTTTCCCGCCGCTCGCGAAAACCCATGCCTGCAACCCTCGTCGCCGCCTCCACCCTCGCTTCAGCCCCTCGTCGCCAACACCCTCGCCTCCACCTACTCACCCTCATTCACACAGCTTCCACCACCGACGCCTCAACCCATCCTCGAACCCATCTCGCCGGCTCTCCTCCACCCTCGCCGTCGTCGACTCTCCCCGTCACCAGCACCGCTTCGATCTCCTCGACCTCTCTCATCCTCCTCGCCCACTTCATCTTCTCTCCTTTCTCGACCAACCCTGCAAACCTTTCCCAAACCGTAAACCTAACCCATGCCCGACGCCCTAGTCTCACGTGCATCTTGTCGCCATCGCCGACGTTGCTTCGCCGTCGTGTTCTCCATCTTCTTTTCTCCCCTCTCTCCTCCTTCCCGAGCTCTCTCTCCCCTGCACAGAACCATGCAATTCTCAGACCCTCGACAACCCTAACAACCCTCACCTGCACCTCTTCTGTCGACGTTGCACCACCGCCGGTGACCCCACTTCGTCGTCGCCTCTGACCTCACATCCATCACCCATAGCCCCGACTTCAAGAAACCCAGAATAACCTTCTTCTTCTACTTCTTCTTCTTCTTCTTCTTATTCTTCTTGGTTTTCTTGATTTCACGTTTTTCCGGTGATCGCCGGAGACCCGTTGCCATCGTCACCCTCTCTGTCCTCGCCTGTGTTCCAAACCCCAGAGGCACCCCTTCTTCTCATTCTTCTTCTTTCTTCTTCATTTCTTTCCCTTTCTCTTTCTTGATCCGTGTTTCCCGACGATTGCCGGAGCCGTGCCACTGCCGACGATCCGAGCAACCCAGTGGATGTTCCCAGCCAGCGTGGTCACTCTCTTGCATTGCGTGGACCTGTTTCGTACGCGCGAGCGTGCATCGAGACTTTTACCGGCATCAGACGTTGCGTTTACACCCGCCACGTGATCCAATCAGGCAAGTTAATCTTTCTACATGCTATTTAAATTATTTTCTACCTATTTAAATATAGATTATACCTGTAGCGTAAATCTTATACCACATGTTGTACTTTATCACGTTTCGATGTTCCATTTGCATTCGCTTATATCATTTTTAGATCTAGATCATGAAAATAATATTGTTACATAGTAGATTACATTACAAGGCATCTATACCAATATTTATATCACGTACTGCTTAGTTGTATAACCCACATTACCATTTGATAGTTCTTTATAATGTTTCGGATACCATTTTTTGCACTCATATCTTTTAAGAATATAGATAATTGCATCCTTAGATTATATTAGTGCATTATAATGTGATATTAATATTCCATGTTTAATAAAGTGCGTTTAATTAATATTGGAACGATAACCTTAACCCAAATCGATAACTGTGCATCCATATGTTTTAATCTGTACCTATTTGCATACCACATCACAATATTCCTTTTTATTGTTCCATTGGTACCCCATACTTGTTTTGTATACCCATGCTTATTTTAGTTCGATTATGAGCACCCACGTGACATTTTGTGCACCCCTGACATGACTTGATACACTTACTACTTGACACGACATGGTACCGTGCACTTCTTAACATGACATGATATATATATACTACCTGACTTGACCTGATGTACCATGGCTTTACCTGTTACCTGATCTTGTTACTAATGCCAACAAACCTGACCTGTTGTCCCTTCGGACATTTCCTGTTGTCTATCCAGACAAACCTTTACCTGCCTGATCCTGTGTTGGCATTAGCTCCAGATTATTTAATACCTGACTTGAACATATATAACTTGGGGGTATGGAGAGATCAATGATGAAACCTGACTTGTAACTCGACAGTTCGATACCTTTACTGATCAGTCTTACGGGCTAGGCCAGCCCCGGGGTGATGCTGCTGACATCACTCGTCATTACTTACCAGCCTTTACTGCCTTGCGGCACGTCTTGGATTCAGCCGAGAGTCTTAGACCATGATCTCGGGTACGCACGGGATACTATCCACCCTTTACTGCCTTGCGGCACGTCTCGTATTTAACCCGAGAGTCATAGACCGTGATCCCGGGCACGCACGGGATACTATTGAGTTACATCGATGATTCATCAAATTGATTTCAAAGACTTGAGAGTAGCTAACCCAGTAGACCAGTTTAGATTACTCACTGCACATCACCTATGCCTTATCCTTCACTGTCCTTATTTTATGTTACTGTTATACCTTTATTACCGTTCATACTCGTGCCTGCATGTCTTTCTACCTCCTGATTATATTATTATTGATGTTATGACGCACTGACGTCTGGGTTTTGCATGGCCCAGATCCTCTACCTTTGTCGCAGGCGGATCAGGAGTACTTCCGCCGTTAGGCCGAGCAGTGAGGATCCAGTTGGTATCCAGTTTTACTTTTCAGGTGTTTTGTTTATTGGATCTATAGCTTCCGCATATTATTTTTATTCTTGACTCATTTATTCTGGCTCATGGACATGTGTTAGATAGTTTATTATTGTTCTTGATATCTCTACAGCCGTAATGTGACTGTGGAGAGATATTTCCTATCCACAGGTAGCATGATTGGCTCTGTCACGTGCCTATCTTAGCGTACTCTGGGAAGCGGGGCGTGACAAACACGAACCTAAATGGGCTAGGTCTGGCCGCAATTTGCAGCCAGAGGGATTAAATCTGCGGCCGTAGTGTGGAGTCAGTGTTTGGGGTCTTGGGGTTAGCTTCCTAGGTGCCTTCATGTATCACTGTCCTTGCAAAATAATTTTCAGAGTCTCGGGGTGATAGCAGATTCCATTTTACATCCACAGAATTCATAATTTTCCGATATCGGCCTTTCTTAATCCGTATTCCGGGTTTCTAGTCTCTGGTTTAGGTCTTGATTCTAGCACTAGGGGGTTTGTGTGGCCTCTACTGAGCTCAATTTCACATCACAACTCTCAAATTCCTTTAACCCTAACTAGAATTCTTCTAAGTCCACAAAACCACTCGATATCGGTTCTAATCTAACATGGGGGTAAAAGTAATGGAAACACTAAGCTTATGGTTCAGAAAATACCTCATTTGGCAACTCAAGAAAATTCTTGAGTTGCCCCAAGTGGCCAAAATCCTTGCTTTCTTGGTCCAATGTGCTTCCCTTGAGCTTGTGCATCTTTTTAATGAAGTGGGTTTTGGGTTTTGAGTTGATTTTCATGGTGTTTTTGGGGGGGGGATTGAAGATGGAGGAGGAGAGAGGAGCAGCAGCAGCAGTAGCAACTAGGGAAGAGGGAGAGGAAATGAGGGAATAATGATGGAGGAATGGTTCAAAACAAGGGTTGACCCCTCACCCACTCTTTCTTTCTCTGACCCATACTTCTTATTCTATTCTTTTTCCCTTTTCTATTTTCTTTCTCACCTCAATAGTAACCCCAAAACAAAAGCCATGTACCCAAAATCATGTAGGAAAGCCATGAAAAAACCAAAAGTAACAAGTGTAAAAATGATACGGTGCATGTTTTGCACAAAACAAGCTTAAAACGCGATTTTTAATCGCGATTAGCATTATATTAGCATATAATCAATCATAAAAACTTAAAAATTGCATAATTCACATAAAACACCCTCTTTTAATAATTTCTATACATTTTCCCCCATTTATCGGTATTTTAATTATACCGTCTTATTAAAATATTCAATATTTTATTATTAAATTATAAAAATTCCCAAAAATAATATTTTATTTTTTTGAAATGTTACAATCCTCCCCCTTAAGGAAATTCGGTCCCCGAATTTAAATTTTAAACCCTCAAATTCTAAAACATTTCAATAAAAAGTCCAAGTCGTCGGGGCTTCGAAATCATCAATACATAAGACGCATCATAGCGCAATGCATGCGCTTGAACAATGAGCAGATAACTTGAAAACACAACTCCATCAATCATCCCGTGATCATCGGAGTCTTGGTAAAGACACAAATGTCAAATCCAAAATAAAACCAATATGATATAAATCAGAACTATACATGTAAACATAAAACCTATACATGTAAATATCTGAAGGAAATGCATGCCAAATCTTTCTAAGTCGCTGTGCGATGCTCATAACACTGCACAGTGGCTGACATCTAACGTAAGAAAATAACCATATATGTATATATCTTTTGTTTAATACGTACGTTCCGCCGTTTTGAAAACAATTTAGAAGGGTTTCCTTGCTTTAAACGTTTCGTGTCATATCAGACACGTAGGTAAATACTGAGACTATAGCTCGCTTTTTGGAAATCCCTTCAATAACTATCAATGCATGCAAAATATATCCAGGTACTGTCTTCTGACTAGTCCTTCTCAGTACGAAAACATATAGCAAATATCATAAAAACGTACTTCTCCATAAGAAATCAATCCCAAAATGTATATAAGAATACCCTGTGCGTCTGGTGCGCACGGAAATCAAAATCCATATATGTGCATACATGTGCACATAAACAACATCTAGGTGCAATGGGTGTGCACGAAACATCTGTCATAGGCAACGTGTGTGCCTGACCGCAAAATCAGGTGCATCTGACATGCACGAAGAATCCCGATTTAGTGCATCTGGTGTGCACCAAAATCGTATCTCAAAACATGTGCTCATCACGCGCGAAAATCCAAATCAAATGCACGGAGTGCAAGAAATCAACATCAATATCAGAATCAAAGTCGACGGTATACAATACGGCTCAATCCAAATCAGGTATACCACGGTATATAATCTCACAATCATGTGCATCAGCGTGCACAAATCAAATCTAAGCACTAAAGTGCAAGAAAACTATGCTGAAAGCATAAGTCAAATCACATGCATAGTATAGGCATGAAACCAAAATCAACATATCAAATGACATCAAACTGAAATCCAAGGTGACGGATACGTGATAATCGAATCACAAAATCACAAATCATAAATACTGTCGTCGATATGTCATCCTTCAAAGTCGAGAAGGTGTCGGTGCATCCAATGCTAGCAGCGCAAGATATCTACTTGTCTCTTGCTCACGGTCTGGCGTCCTCTGTCTCTGGGCCCTTATCTTCTCTGTGGATTACCAATCTCGCAATCCATCGGCTCATCGTCCCGGTCAGGTGAGCTAACGGGGACGATTCCGTCCTGGCACTTCTCTGGTCGTCTCTCGGTCAATCCTCACGACCACTCGTAAAGCAGCACGTCACTGGCGCCGACCTCTGGTCCTCTGAATACACATTACACATCTGATCCTGGGTGCAAATCTTCTCGCAGCTGTGTCCTGGAAGGAATCCTGCTCAAGGTCTCTTCCGATCTCACCTATGCCGAACTGTACGGAGGCCGGTACTCCTGCATAATCTTTTCTCGCTCTCTGGACATCTGCGTCCCCAGCACAGTATTCCCTCAGAAAATGGTCGCATCCCAATGCCTCAGTGGACATATCCGACCTTTAATCTTAACGGGGAGTAACAAAAGCTCGTCGGCATCTCGTACGAACCTCTTGTCCCGCTTGTCTGTATCATCGTCCATTTCGACGTCACGTCTCTATCTACGCACTGCAATTGTTCTCGGCTACGGTCAATCCGAGGTCTCTCACGCGGACTCGAAACCACGAACTCCGTATTTTCATCACTCTGTGGAAGATATCTAGCCGAACACGTCCTCAGGAACTCGTCCCAATCTGTAGAGGTATACTCCATACTCGTCCCTTCCTGATCAACTCACAACGCATCTGATTGAGGTCCTTCATCCGAACCTGGTCAACTATCTCATCGACGATGCCGAACTCTGGCATGCTAGATGTGCGCAACATGACCACTCCTGGGTCCAAGTCTTCTCGTATAGTACTCCAGAAAGGTCCTGTCGAGGTCTCTCTCAAATCTCTTTTCTGCCGAATTGCCCGGAAGTTACCATCCTTCACTATATCTGTCTCTTGTTCCGGAATGGCTGCATACTCATCGTGACTCCTTCTGGAAGGTATATCAATAATCAATGCCTATGCATGCGTATCGCATCTTTGATGTCAGCGGAGTGGAACGTCATCTTTTCGAATTCTCGTGCGACCTCTTTACTCCACTCTGTTCCAATGTCGACTGATTCGGACTCGTCTTCTCGTGGCTGCATGGACTGCGCTCCAACGGCTATACTCGTATCTGGAGTCTCCCAAGCAATGTGTCCCATCACATGATATCCGAATGATGTCGAACCATCCGATCGATTCGTCAGAACCTCATATCCCCCAAGAGATCAACCTCTTGAGTACAGTTTAATAGTATTCCAATACATACCACAGCACCTGTGGATCAACCGTAGAAGGGAAAACCCAAACCTCACAAATGGCACCGCTAAACTGCCGCAAAACCTAAGGTTCGAAGGCGTTCCATGGTCATTACGTCGAGTTAGGGTTTCATTCTTCTAGAGGGTCCATAGCATTACTTGCATTGTCTTCCGAATACTTTAAACTTGGAAATGGGTTTCTGACATTCGATCGTCTCTATCGACTCTCAACGAATCTGCGTGAAGTCGTCTCTAGCTGGAATCAATCTATCTGATGACCTCGCATCAGGGTAAGCGAACGAACCACACGTCCTAGTCGTTCATCCTCGGGTGACTAGCGACCTTCCATCATATCTCTAAGTATATACTCATGCTGCAGTAGCTCCAACATCTGGGCGATATCTCGTCATTCGCAGCAACAACTGGCTCATTCGTCTGTACGCTGAACAACGCCTCAATCATCATGAATAAGCGATATATCAATGGTCATCACATTTCGGCTAGCCTCTAGCAGTAGCCTGATCCTCTGGTGCTGATTTGCACGTCCGAGAAATCTCGTAAAAGCGATCTGTCAAACGCTTATGGCATGAAAACACAATAAAACGATGCCTCTATGCAATCGTACGTCTCTGGAATCACGCCCTGGTCAGTCCTCGTCCATGACGAGCTCAAGCTGACGCAACTCTAGCCGTAGCTCTCTCTGCCCGTGTAATCGTGGCAGCAAAATCATAACCAACATCGATGAGGATAGATCATAGGAATGAATATAATACTGTGCAAGGAAATGTGCATCCTAAGGTTTCTTAAGCGGAGTAGCATATCGTAAGTATGCCGCGGAACATACGTACGGTACGTCACTCTACTCAAGCTACCTACTCCATCAACCAAGGGTCATCCTACGCGACGAAAGTTCGGGTATAATACCCCCTCGACTAAGTCTAAGTTCCGTAAGGTCAAGCCTAAGTTCCGTATATATATATATATATATATATATATATATATATATATATATATATATAAACGCTCTAGGCTCCACATAGTCAAACTTAGACTCGAACCAAGGCTAACCTAGCGCTCTGATACCAACTTTGTCACGACCCGAAATAGCACGTGACTGGCCCTTGAATCATATGAAGTCTATAGGACCCTATGTAATTCAAGTAAGCCAAAAGCCCAGAAATCTAAAACCATTTTAAGGAGTAAATAAGGAAAACTAGTTTTTAAGAAGTAAGGAAAACACGTTTTAAAAGCAAGGTTTTTAAATAAGTAATCCGAATATACATTTTTAAAATGTCTCGTCTTTTCCTAAAATTTCGGCAGAGTTTCCTTTGTAAATACTGGCCCCGAACGGGGTACAACAAGAATAATATATATGCAATGATAAAAGACATCCCCAAGCGGGAGCTAGCTCTTCGTCAATCGACGGTCACAACCACGCAAGCAGTATAATATACAACGCCGAAGGGCGAGGATCAAAACTCAAAGGAAAACTCAAAATCAGCATGAAAACCATAATACTACAACGCGGGACTCTAAGGTCGAAATAATACACAACTGGTTTTCTAAGTCTGAAACAATATACAAGTTTGGTTGATGGAATTACTAGATACAACTGAATATAATAAATACAAGGGTGGTCACGATGCGAGTGAACCCACCTACCAATGCAATCACCCAGAAAGGAAGCAGTGTGCCAGAAAAGCCGCAATGAAACCTGTACAGTAAAACCTGCAAGAAACTATGGCACAACGGGGTTGAGTTGCCAACTCGTGAATAGAAAACATCACAGAGAAGAAATCGTATGTATGACTCAATCCTAGGTCAATACGATCAAATATATATATATATATATATATATATATATATATATATATATATATATATATATATATAAAGCTCAAATGAATAAGTCTGAAGCATGATAAGGTGGCAATATAACATCTATACACGAGTGTAGTGCCAAGTGCTCATGCCAGTGCCTCAGGTAATAACATATCATAAATATGAGGTATGATCAATATCGACTATATCATGAAGTCTATAAGTATGTGGATATCATCCAACTATGCAATCAATGTCATCATGTATGTGGATCTCGTCCAACTATGTGATCAATGTCAACTATATGTATGTGGATATCGTCCACGTGTTACCCAATGACAATAAGCATCATGCATGTAAATATCATAAAGCATATGCAAGGAAGTATGAGGATATAATCAACATGTGCCCCTCGCGACACATCAAAATCATGGAACCGGAGTGTCTAGCATCGACACTCGAAAACATCATGAAAGCGGTGCTTAGCATCGGCACATAAATCCTCATATATATAGGGCTCCGTCAGTCCGGATCGGCCCATGGGCTCCGTCAGTCCGGATCGGCCCATACCATCTCTCGACTCCGGTCGGTATTCTCCGGATATCCGCCGAGCCCAAATACTATCACCGGTAGGTAGTATTCCCTCTGCCAAGCTC
Source organism: Agapanthus africanus (assembly GCA_030015575.1). Classification (NCBI taxonomy): domain Eukaryota; kingdom Viridiplantae; phylum Streptophyta; class Magnoliopsida; order Asparagales; family Amaryllidaceae; genus Agapanthus; species Agapanthus africanus. The sequence goes on from JASDDO010000016.1 coordinate 136,324,123, forward strand.
ACCGTCTGCAACACAGCGATCCGTTCTCGCCCCGGGGTACCATACCGGGTCCACCATGTACCCGCAATCGGCCTCATCCATCTCATCGATTCGGGTTCACATGTCACACGTCTCAGAACCGAGAAAATGCATGGTGGACGCACTGAAATATCATATCAAGGGTAACCGGGTTTTTGAAACAATAATACTTTCTTTTGAAATAACCATGGTTCCCAAATCCAGAAATTCATGGAAACAACATACCTCAATGCGTAAAATCATAAAGCATGATGTATGCGACATATGAAAGAAATGTAAGCATATCAGTATATCATGCAACATAGAACAGTAATATGCACATATCGAGGGAAGACCGCTCCTTTGAAATGAATCAGTTTTAAAATGTATCTTGCGGTTCCCAAATCTCTAATCAAGCCAGAATCATCTATATATATGCATAAGTATGAGTGTACAATAGGTATGTACACAAGTATGAGTGTACAATATGTATGTACACAAGTATGCCCTACAAGGGGTCATACCCTGAATGCAACAGTCCTACAGTATAGTGACATGGCAATTATCGATGATGAAGTGTGTGAGCCGGTAAGCAGATGTACGTGAAACATAAGCATCATCGATAATGGTGCTGGTGTCCTAACAACATGGTTTTAACATAACAATAAACATATTTAAACATGCAATGCGATGCAAACAGTAAGAATCTGCGGCAAATGAATAATAAACACAACAGTGTAGAATCTACATCAATGAATCTATGTCATATTGTTTTGCCATTTGAAAGAAGACGAATCGGGTTTTTTAAGAAAATAAGGGCTAAGCTGTTTTTAAGAAAAGATGCGTCTTTTGAAAATATCCGTAGAATCCCTTTGCCTGTCTTTAGAAATACTCCCGATTCGTTAGTTTTGAAATAGGTATGACTCGGTCTAGCCTAAAATATAAAGCTCGTACGGTAACTCATCGTACGGCATCCCAAAAGCTGGGTACGGGTCAATATCACATTCATCTCACCAATTATCTGGTATCTTTATCATCATATCTCATGATCTGGGGTACTGATCTAAGTCTAGTACAAATCGATACCATCTATATAAATATAAATGCGTATGTAAAACACACGTCCCAAGGCCCGCTAAAATCACATGTCGTATCCCAAATACGAATCACATCATATCTCTGATCTCATGGTACTATGCCCAATATCATCGACTCATCTCCAAATATCATTCACTATCCTCATCATCTAGATATATGTATAACAAATAAGCATGTGTGTGCGTGTGGGTGTAAACCTATTCTAGGGTTCGCATCTAGGAAACTTTACTAGTTTACTTCTAAACCTTAATCTATCCATAGTACACCTAACCACATCTGAAAATCCAATTCACACATAATTCTATCATACATATATATATATAGTATGTATATAGTATACTAAATATCGAACTGCGGGGGTGCTATACGCCATCCACCCGACTTCCCTCGTACATATAATCTACTTACCTTGCATCCTGCGTGTCGACGTCGCCTTCATCTTATTCATCGTATGAAGTCCTCATGAAGGTACCTACAAAGATAACATAATCGGAATGCGTATTAAAATCACATCGGAAAAACCAAACGACACGCTAAGGCCTATAGGTTAGAACCTATGGACTACGCTTTTAAAACCATCAAGCAATCCTCGATATCGTCGTACAAACGTCAAGTGATCGAGGTAAAACACAATACTAGAAATCCAGAATTCAAAATAAGCAAAACGAAATCTCGAATCAAAACAGCAACTCAGGAAAAAGGTCCCAGATTTCACCCTAGGTCAAATCAGACAATTTTGCATATACCAAGGGTCTATTTTACTGAAGTTGGGGCCATGGAAGAAACACGAACCCAAATGGGCCAGGTCTGGCCGCAATTTGCGGCCAGAGGGATTAAATCTGCGGCCGTAGTGTGGAGTCAAGGTCTGGGGTCTTGGGGTTAGCTTCCTAGGTGCCTGCATGTATCACCGTCTTTGCAAAATAATTTTCAGAGTCTCGGGGTGATAGCAGATTCCATTTTACATCCACAGAATTCACAATTTTCCGATATCGGCCTTTCTAAATCCGTATTCCGGATTTCTAGTCTCTGGTTTAGGTCTTGATTCTAGCACTAGGGGGTTTGTGTGGCCTCTACTGAGCTCAATTTCACATCACAACTCTCAAATTCCTTTAACCCTAACTAGAATTCTTCTAAGTCCACAAAACCACTCGATATTGGTTCTAATCTAACATGAGGGTAAAAGTAATGGAAACACTAAGCTTATGGTTCAGAAAATACCTCATTTGGCAACTCAAGAAAATTCTTGAGTTGCCCCAAGTGGCCAAAATCCTTGCTTTCTTGGTCCAATGTGCTTCCCTTGAGCTTGTACATCTTTTTAATGAAGTGGGATTTGGGTTTTGAGTTGATTTTCATGATGTTTTGGGGGGGGGGATTGAAGATGGAGGAGGAGAGAGGAGCAGCAGCAGTAGTAGCAACTAGGGAAAAGGGAGAGAGGAAATGAGGGAATAATGATGGGGGAATGGTTCAAAACAAGGGTTGACCCCTCACCCGCTCTTTCTCTCTCTAACCCATACTTCTTATTCTATTCTCTTCCCCTTTTCTATTTTCTTTATCACCTCAATAGTAACCCCAAAACAAAAGCCATGTACCCAAAATCATGTAGGAAAGCCATGAAAAAAACAAAAGTAACAAGTGTAAAAATGATACGGTGCATGTTTTGCACAAAACAAGCTTAAAACGCGATTAGCGATTTTTAATCGCGATTAGCATTATATTAGCACATAATTAATCATAAAAATTTAAAATTTGCATAATTCACATAAAACACCCTCTTTTAATAATTTCTATAATTTTCCAATTTTTTCCCCATTTATCGGTATTTTAATTATACCGCCTTATGAAAATATTCAATATTTTATTATTAAATTATAAAAATTCCTAAAAATAATATTTTATTGTTTTGAAATGTTACACAGAAGAAGAGACCGAACTGTAGGTAGTGTTACTGATTGGATTCACAAGAGTGTGTGCAGGCTTGCTTGTTGATCTTCTGATCGCTCAATACCCGGGTGGCTGTTACGTTTAGTCGACCGCTTGCTGCTTGTGGGTGTTTGATATGATCATAAGCTACTGCCGGCGTATTGACGATTCTTTAGAGTCCTACACAGAGGTTTCCTGGCTCAGGCAAAATGGAGTAGGAGCACATATGCGATATGTGCGGGACCGAGAATAATACGTATATGTGATACCGTATTCGATTCTCGCGATATGTGATATCGGCCGGGTATATGTGATATAGCCGATTTATCGGATCAAGTGTTGATTCGATAAAATGATACATATTATATTAGTCGGTTATATGTAATATAACCGTGTTATTAAATCAAGTGTTGATTTAATAATTTAATGTATAATTATATATGTGATATATTACATTACATTAACTAATATAAGCTCACTTAAATGATTCTTTTTCTCACTTGATGATACATTGATATATATGTCATATATGTTAATTGTATTATTTTCTTTTGTTACATTATATATTATATATGTGATATATAATATTGTAATATGTTAGGGTTGCACATGCAACTAGGGTAATGAGATTAAACCATGATTAGGGTTTATGGTTGGTTTTATATATATTTATTTTGGTAATTCAAATTGTATGGATTAAGTCAAGGATGAGGTTTGAAGAAGCTTCATGAAGTGTTGACTTAGTCCACCCTCTTTGATATTTTGCTAGATATTTGTTAACCTAACCTTTTAACCTTAGCCTATGGTTTATTCTCTACAAGGTTAAGCATGTCATACTTAACCTTGGTTGCATTTCTAACCTCAACAATAATTCATTCATCATACTTCTTTTTCTTCTTCCTCCTCACAAAAGCTTTCTAGCTTTTTATTATGTGATGATTGTTTGTGAGAAAAAGAAAATAAAAGAGAGCAAAATTCCTACTTCATCATTCTCATCTATTCTAGCCACTTAGATTAGGGTGTTCACTTCACTAATACCTAATTAGTGAAAAGAGAGCTTGGGTTTGTGATTCCTCAAGATAGATCATCTTGGATTGTGAAGATTACTAGTAAGGATGCATCATTCACTTCATGGAGCCTCTCAAGAGTTCGGGAGCATGATGATCGCAGCGAAGGGACCTCAACTCGGAACTTATGAAGCGAAGGAACGGATTACAAAAGTTGTAATCCCTAACTCTTAGAAGTAAAGTAGTTTACTTGTTGTTTATAACCCTAATTCTCTAGTAAAGATCCTTACTTAGGTTGTTTGGCACATGAAAATTTTAAATACGACATGTTTGATGCCTTGTAGAACCTTGTTCTAGTGCCTAAGAACCTTATAGTGGTATCAGAGCCTACCTAAAGCATTAGGCGTTGCGTAGGCGAAGTTAAAAGTCCGATCGAACCCCGAAAACCCAAATTATACCCCATCTTTGGAAATTTTTCAAAAAGTTGGATTTTTTCATGTTAAAAATATTCAGAAAAACATGCAGTGAATTCTATGGACATACCTGAAGAACGAAACCCTAACTCGTTTAAGTGACCGTGGATCTGCGGCTAAAACATGGTTTTGGTGGCGGATCCGCGATGCCACTTAAGAGGCTTGGGTCGGGCCCTTCAGCTGTAGGTCCGTAGGTGCTGTGGTATGTCTCTGGTTAATTTTAACAGTACTCAAGTGTTGAGCATTCTGGGAATTTTGGGAATTTTTTTGTTTCGATCGAATTGTTTAATATTGTCTAGCTTTCTGTAATGTGATGAAATAATTGGAATCTACAAATTTGTTTATTGCGTGTAAATCTAACATTTTGGTCTCGGGTGTAATCGGAAATCTTGTTGAATTATCCGACTTATTTTGAAAACGTGTTTTCATGAGTGAGACCTAAATGCGAGCTTTACATTATTAGGCATGAAATCTTGGATATGTGATGTCCCGGGTTTGTGTTGTCTAAGGGCAGTTATGATTCCAATTGTTGTAGTTTTTCATTTTTCTTTTCTGCGACCGTAAGTGTAATATGTGGTGTATCGCCGGTTTCGTTGCTATACATCAACGACAATTGAGATACGCATATTTACTTACGTTGATGACATGTGTGTTGGGGTCAAAATTTGCACCCCGGTTGACCAAGTCAAAGTCAAGGTCAATCCCAAGCCAGGTGGGCCCAAGCCCAAGCAAGTGGGCCAATGCTCGGGTCGAGCTCGAACACGAAGCGTCCGGCCTTCCGCCATACCAAAATAAAAATCATGTAACGAATAATTTTGATGTAATTTTTTGTGCATGAATGTATGCAAAATGGGCATAAAGCCAATTTTTTGTAAGCCCATGGCTTATGTGCAAAAAGAAGTGGCACATGAACTATGGGATGGGCAAAATGCTATTTTGTAAGGCCCAAGGGGCTATATGTAAATATGTAAGCCTATACAAGGCAACATGATGATGAATAAAATATACATTTTCCATTCCCCTAAAAAATCTAGGGATTGTGCCACTTTCCCCTTTCTGAAGGTTCTAAAGCTTCTTCTTTCTTTTGAAATTAAATCAAGAGTTTTACTCTTCCTTTTCCAAAACTAAAGAGTTTTTCACTACAAAACCCACAAAGGGGAGCTTAGATCTCCCATCAGATCTCAAAAAGAAGAGATTTTTAAAATCTCACACCTCTTGATCTTCAAGATCCTGCCAACAGAGGAGGAAGAAGGAGACCCATCTCCGAAAATCCTATTTTTGGGAAGACCCGGGGCTCCAAAGAAGAACCCCTTTCATCAACTCCAAAACATCTTAGGAGTTTAACTCCACCCTAAATCCTCTTTTGGGATTTTAAATCCTATTTCTGGGGCTAAAATCCGCTTTTCCTTGCCGGCGCCCAAGCGCCCCAGTGCCTAGCGCCTCAAGTGCTCAAGCGCCCAGCGCCCTTGTGCCGGACACATGGTGCGCTAGTGCTCGAGCGCCCAATGCTCAAGCGCCTAGCGCTCAAGCGCCCATCGCCCACGTGTCGGACACGTGGTGCGCTCGAGCTTAAGCGCACAACACTCAGACGCCTAGCGCTCAAGCGCCCAGCGCCCACGTGTCGGACACGTGGTACGCTACCGCTTGAGCGCATAGCGCTCAAGCGCCCAACGCTTACATGTCGGACACGTGGTGCGCTAGCGCTTAGTGCATAGCGCCCACGTGTCGGACACGTGGTGCGCTAGCGCTTGAGCGCACAGCTCCTAAGCGCCCAGCGCTCAAGCGCCCAGCGCCCACGTGTCGGACACGTGGTGCGCTAGCGCTTAAGCCCACAGAGCTCGCGCGCTAGGCACGCGAGGCGCTGGCCCCACGCATCCTTTGGGCGCTTCCCCCCTTTTTTATATATATGTAGCCTTTTATTATGTGATGATTGTTTGTGAGAAAAAGAAAATAAAAGAGAGCAAAATTCCTACTTTATCATCCTCATCTATTCTATCCACTTAGATTAGGGTGTTCACTTCACTAATACCTAATTAGTGAAAAGAGAGCTTGGGTTTGTGATTCCTCAAGGTAGATCATCTTGGATTTTGAAGATTACTAGCAAGGATTTATCATTCACTTCATGGAGCCTCTCAAGAGTTCGGGAGCATGATGATCGCAGTGAAGGGACCTCAACTCGGAGCTTATGAAGCGAAGGAACGGACTACAAAGGTTGTAATCTCTAACTCTTAGAAGTAAAGTAGTTTACTTGTTGTTTATAACCCTAATTCTTTAGTAAAGATCCTTTCTTAGGTTGTTTGGCACATGAAAATTTTAAATACGACATGTTTGATGCTTTGTAGAACCTTGTTCTAGTGCCTAAGAACCTTACAGATGATCCACCCGAAAGAATCCAGACTTAGGCTATAGCTTCACACTAAAAAGTAAAGTGAAGAAAACCCATACACTATACTTGCTAGGCTAAGTGTATAAGAGATGCAAAGAAATAGACTATATTTCTCTCTTTCTTTTATTCTTTCTATTTTCTTCTCACTCAAGAGAATAGAAAGAAAAGGATATGGCTATCCAAAAACTAAACTTCTCTCATATTACCCTCTTACTCTTATCCTTTGAGAAGAGTGTGGGCTTGTGACTCACAAGCCCACTCTCTTCTTAAAGGATCCAAGAAGAGATAAGAAGAGAAGAAATGCCACATCATATGCGCGCGCGCGCGCACACACATACCCATATACATACATACACATATACAAGTATATGCTACAAATACATACATCCGTATTCGTATCAAAATATATACACCCGTATTCGTATACAATATGAATACCCGTATTTGTATTAAGATCCAAATACTCGTATTTATATTAAGAAAACAATACCCGTATTAATACAAATACCCATATTCGTATAAATACCTGTATTCGTATCAAAATACAAATACCGAAAAGAGAGAAAATAAGATATATAATACTAGCTCACATATACTCTAAATGTGATAATTTGGCTATCTTTCAAACTAGCTAGTATTAACAAAATTTCTAATTAACATACGTGTTCTAAAAACACGTATTTAATCGAACCTCCGTACGTATCAAAATACGCACACTACGTTGTTTCGCCTGAGCCAGGAAACCCTCTGTACGGGACTCTAAAGACTCGACAATACGCTGGCAGTGGGTTTAACCACAAGAACATTAGTGGCACTAGCTGTACATAACAACTGCCCAGGTATTAAACGAATGGAAGGTCGACAAGCAAACTCGCCTATATCTCTACCGAGCCTATCTGTGACAATATCTGTATAGTCCGATCTCCTCTTCTGAGAGTATTGCATACCGTGTCGATGGGGGTGGAAAACGTCAGACTCCTAATAACCTGATAAGTCGTATCGATATGGCTCAAAACCATCCCGAGAAACTATTGATCTCACTATCAGTAAATCTCATCTGCCTTGGCCAAGGTCTTATGGTGATGGCCAATCGAACACAGCGCGACATCGACTCCCTATACAGGGAGATACGAATCCTTTCTATTGCTCACTGCCCACAAGTGCTTCGGGAAACCTGTTTGCATGACTCTTTAAAGCCGTGATAGGGTAGTAATCAAAGTACAGTGGGAACACACTCGAGACAAATGACGATGTTAGGTCTAAAGACTACCCTGTATACATATCACCAGAGAACTGCTATCTGACGATAGGTATATTATCATCTAGAAATTCTCGGCGAGTTCGTCCAATGTAACTCATAACCTTATAAGCACCTGTATGTAAGGACCCTAGTGCTCGCACCGCATGACTCATGACGAAGGTGTAAGCAAAAACAAAAAAATTAAAGCAAGCACTAGCGACCAATACCTTAAAATCGATTTCAAATACTAAACTAGATATCATTACATGCAAGGTTAGGGGTAACTACATTTGTAGCGTGTCCATGCAATTATGAAAGACCCCTACACCGCTTTAAGGACTCTAGCATGGCTCCGAAGTCTCCGGGAACAAACTTGCACGCCAATCTTCCTTGTCGAAGATGATCCACCGGAGGGAGTTCGAATTCAAGCTCAAGCTTCACTCCATAATGACAAGTGAAGCAACCCACAATCAAAAGTTGCTAAGAATTGATTGTGAGAGTGATGTAGTGTGGGAATCTCACGGTTTCTCTCTTTGTATATTTTTCCTCCCCATTTTGAAGCTTAACATAAAGAGAAAAGAGAAGAGAAGAAGAAGTGTAGAATCAAAATCCAACACTTAACATAATTCTTTTCCCTTCCTTTTTCTTCTCATATGTTGTAAAGTATGGGTGAATGAATGAGTCATCATAATGACTCATCCACCCACACTCTTCAACAAGCTTCTAAAGGTGAGTGGAAAAAGGTGTGTACAAATACACACACATACATAAAACTAAATATGTATCAAAATACATATATCCGTATTCGTATCAATATACGAATACCGCATTCATATAAAAATACGAATAACTGTATTCGTATTAAGATAAAACTATCCGTATTCGTATTAAGATACAAATATCCGTATTGATAAAAATACTATAATTCGTATAAATACCGTATTCGTGTCAAAATACAAATACCGTATTCGTATAAAAATATGAATACCAAAAAAGAGATAAAGAGAGAGAGATATAATACTAGCTCATAATGATCCAGCTATCTTTCAAACCTGCCATATTATCAAAATGCCCGATTAAAGTACGTGCACTAAATACACGTATTTAATTGAACCTGAGTGCGTATCAAAATACACACATACTATATCATTTTGCCTGAATTTGGAAAGCCTCTGTATGGGAGTTTAATGAATCGATAATACGTTGGTAGTGGGTTTAACCATAAGCACGTCAGTGGCACCAGATGTACGTAACGGCTACCCAGGTACTGAACGAAAGGGAGGTCGACGAGCAAACACATCCGTATCCCTACAAAGCCTATAAGTGATAATCACCATGCAGTCTGGTCTCTTCATCTGAGAGTATCGTATACTAGGTCTAGGGGGGTGGATAACGTCAGACCATCAATAACCCAATAAGTCGTGTCGGTGTCAAACTTATCACCCACCGAGAAACCACTGATCTACAATCAGTAAATCTCATCCTCCTTGGCTAGGGATTTATGGTGATAGCCAACCAAACACAGCGTGACATCGACTCCCTATACCAGGAGAGACAAATCCTTGACGATAGCTCACTGCCTCCATGTGGCTCGGAACTGTACCCAACTAAAACCTATTTGCATGCCTCACTAGAGCCGTGGTGGGGTAGCGATCTAAGTACGGTGGGAACTAACATGAGAGGAATGATGGTCTCAGGTCAACGGACTACCTGTATTCATGTCACCTGAGAACTACCATTTAGAAGTTCTCGGTGAGTCCATCCGGTGTACTCACCTCCAGTGAGCACCTGTATACAATCTTAGGTGCATCACACCAATGGCCATGAGACCTGCCACCGCCCCTCGTTGGGGTTTAGAAACGTATACACTAGTTTACTCTGGAATATCGATGCCCGGTCTTGATACTCCTACGACCAGGGACATTCAAAAATGTGCTTATAGACTACCAAGCTCTCACAAGTATGATCTCCATCATAACTATGGTAAGCAAAGATCCTACGGGCGTTATCATTATGTATTAACGACATGTAATAACCAGTAAAACATATACACATTAATGATAAAAACAAACCAGATAGCTTACTATCATCTCGAGTAAGACTGTTTTACTTGTATAGGTCCTCCTCCAATTATCATAATCGCCTACTTTTGATTACAATAATTGCCTTGAGGGCACTATAACCAATAATCTCCCACTTGCACTTAAGGCCATTTATTGCGGTATCGCATACCCACAGCTCGTGTGCTACCGAATACCCAACTTCTCTACTAACATCTTGTGTGTTCGAGAAATAGCCTTAGTGAGTGGATCTGCTATAATATCTTTAATATTATCTCTCTATATCTTAATTTTGCGGAGATCAACTATCTCCGGAACTGAGCGATACCCTGCCTCAGAATGTGTCTGGATACCTGATGGGACCAAGTTCATAAATGAACAATTTTATCCAACAAACTTCTTGGGTTGTATCCTCTGTTGAGTCAGCATCCTGCACCATGTCTACCTCAGTATCTGCTTGAAAAACTTTCAAACATACTGTACCTCAAAAGAGGGTAAACTTATAACTCTGATAGCCATTCTGTCATCCCGATCACCTTAGAATCCAAAACCGGTAATTGCCTCTTGAAGGAGGCTGCCATTATATACCCTAAAAACATCCTGATATGTTCTTCACTGCTTCCTTTTGTTTCTCTGGGATTAGATTAATATCCGCTTACTACACTAACTATAAAAGAAACTTCTGGTTTGGTACTTGATATTGCACGATTGACCCAATTGGCAAAGCAATTGGCACATCTTTCAAGCGAGTCCCTCTCCTCATTAGTCTAGATGACACGTCTTTAGAGAGGGTGACTCCATCACCTGCGGATACACCACCATGCCATGAGTCATCCATTCTAAAATCCTTTAGAATGGTGTCCAAATACCTAATTGGGACACTTCCCAAATCTAGATCTAACTTCATGGATTTAGTTATCAAAATCCCTGATATATTATCCAGACCCTATATGGAGAAACTTTTGTGACAACCATATAGGAACATCACTTCCTATTAGGAGTATGTCATCCAAATAGCTGAACAGTACTCCCTACATCCTTCTTACCAGATTCAATTGTTATTTTGATAAAGTCAAACACCTTGACCGTCGCATCAAAACAGATGGTCCACCTCCACAATGCCCTCTTTATTCTATTGTTCATCGTGAAAAACCACATTTAATACCACTCATTCGATATCATTTTGTGAATAAAACAGTGATATTTAATCCGTGTCTGCTCATTAGTATAGGTTACATGTACACTGGGGAACATCACTGAAAGCACGCACACTTGCACAGATACGGAGATTTTGAGCCAAAATTGCAAACGGGACGGAAAATGATCAAGTTCGAGGAATTTTTACAGCATATCACGTATGTACAACAATTTATCTAAAATGGTTCAACATGATACATGTATGAGCAACCATGTCTTGGTATGAGTGTACATAAGTGGTCTTGACAAAGTAGACTAAGCATGATTATGTTTTGTGATAAAAAGATATGATATGATGTATACTTTTTTGGGTTGAAAAGTTTTTTATTTAGCTTCTAAAACTCCAGATTGCAATCTTGTTCAAAGTAAAAGAAAAGAAAATCACAGAGAGATGATGGAGATGTCAGAAGATTACACTACAAAGATGGGACCCAAAATCGAAAATATGGCCGCAAATTTAATCCATTTTGCCACAATTTGCGGCCCAAGTGATGCCAAACTCACTTTTTTCTTCTGAGAACTCCTATTGGTCATATCAACCCACTTTTATACTCCCTTTTTATTTTTGCAGTGCCTATAAATAGCAGATCGTTTTGAGAGAAAATGTGTATGTACATTTTCAATACTTTGCATACTTGATGTACTTTTGAGTTCTATTTGTAATCTTAAGCTCTTGTCTTTCTCCTGATCTTGTAACTTCTTAACTGAACTTACAAGTTTAGGTTTTAGGTCTTTGATCTCAATAGTTTGTATTCAAGTTCAAGATTCAATAAAGACTTCATTTCATCGCACATTGGTTCTTAATATTTCTTTACCTTTCTTGCAATTTCCTTATGTATTCTTCTCTCTTTTGTTTTCTTTTTGTTTATATTATAATGTGTGAGTAGTTTTTTTACTTAGGTAAGGATGAGGTAGGTTGATGAATGGCTTGCCTTCCAACCCCTCATTCTTGATTCTTTTGCACTTAATGAACTTTATTTTTTAATGTTTACAACTTATTGTATTATTGTTTGATAGGATATGTTGTTTTCAATGGTTGCAAATCAACTTTTAACACATATCCTATTCTTTCTTTACATATCATTTGAGTTTACATTAAGATTGAAGTAGAATGTAGGGTTAAACTTAACTATGTGGAGCGAAAATAGCTTATAGAACATGTTGCCACAAAGCATATGTCCTATACTTGCTAACCACATTTAGTTAGTTTCATCATAACTTTATCTAATTTCCTTACACTTTATAATTTCTACTTGTTCCGACTTGATGTCGTATCCTAGACGATTCGTTGAAATCGGTTTAGATACGGCATACTTTTCAATTTTAAGAAGAAACTAGAAATGTCCATTTTGAATCAATAGCTTATAGAACATGTTGCCACAAAGCATATGTCCTATACTTGCTAACCACATTTAGTTAGTTTCATCATAACTTTATCTAATTTCCTTACACTTTATAATTTCTATTTGTTCCGACTTGATGTCGTATCCTAAACGATTCGTTGAAATCGGTTTAGATACGACATACTTTTCAATTTTAAGAAGAAACTAGAAATGTCCATTTTGAATCAAGAATGAGAGTTGGGGGTAATACCACAATTCAATTTACAAAATCTTAGCCTAAGTATCCTGTAAATATCATCTTTTCCCGAAACATCGTATTATTTTCATAAAACATGACAACCTAATTCGACCGTTTATTCTTAACTCAAAAATGAACATCGTGATATCCATTCCCTGTGGATCGATCCGTACTTTCCAGATTGCTACAACGCACCGTGCATTGCGGTATTTTTAAAACCTGAGATGCAATTCATGCTATTTTTCTATAAAAACAAACATATCCGATATTTGAACTATAAATTTCAAAACGCACGACACACTCTCGAGCGAACAAGTTTTTGGCGCCGTTGCCTGGGATTGGCAACATCACGAAGTTTCTTTTGAGTAACTTCTGTACAAATTTTCTGAAAATCAAAACAAAAATTGAAAAATTTAAAAAACGTAACAAAAATCTAACTTTTGACGAATTGTTCTCTGATATTTTGATCTGCTGTTACTGTGAATGTTATTGTAAAATTTAGTGTATAAAATTAGGACAAATATAGAATAAGGAGCATACAGTAGAAAGTTGGAACCAATTTTTTTTATTAGGGCCGCCACTTAGCCGCAATTTTTGGCCGAACCAAATCATTTTCTCCAATTCTTTAGTGTTTGCTCTAATGCTCTGTTATTGATCTTTTTGATACTCTAAATTTCATAATTGTGTGTTTACAGCATATTGGCCAGAGATACCGCATTTTGCACTAAATATCGTATTTTCCGACATTTCTAGATTTCAACAGGTTAGCAAGCAGTGATCGTGCGGGGCAAAGTACAATTTCAAGACCAAGGTGATAGTGATTTACAGTGCCAAAGATTCAGATAGTTTTCCCTGCGCAAGCGAACACTCAAGCGCTCGTGGATCGACTCAATGGGGGTTTCTTAACCCAAAACTTTTGGTATGTATTTTTCTAAACACCTTCTCTCAAATCCAACGCTCAAGTCTCGATTTCCTGTAGGATTTCTTTGCAAAATTTTCCGCACAAGAGCCACAAAGAACTAACTGTATTTCTTACAGCTTAAAATTAAAAAACAATTCATTGATTATTTGAAAAACTTTTTATTGTTTGCGCATTGCATGAATTTAATACGGACTTAAGGGCAATGAACCCCAACAAGATACGGTAAGGGATTTCATCACCCTTCTCCGTGGCCCACAAACTACAAAGAACGAGCATTTTTCATACCCACATTAATTTAAAAGAAACTAGACTTTCAGCCTTTAAGGACCTCACGCTCAATAGGGTAAGTTGATTGTGTTTCAAACACCGCCTATTATTACATTATTCAAGAAGTGTCTAGAAAGGTGTGAAAGGCGCAACCGCCGAAAAAGAGAAGATTATTCTAATTAAGAAATTTCACGAAAACGTTGGAAAACCTCTCTTCTTCTCTGCACTCACCTGACTTCTTGATCAGTCTATCTTGGACCCATTTCGCAATGCAATTTTACTTCACAAATCAAGTTCTTGAGCATGTCTAGTTGACCTAGGTGAACCCTAGATTGTTTAGGTGTATGAAGTGTGTCGTGATTATGTTTTTGATTTACCTTTTGCGTGAATAATTAGTATTTTCTTTTTTTGTGAATATTTGACAACAAAAAGAAAAAATAAATAAAAATTAGGACTTGCAAACAACATTTTCTTCCATTCTCTTAGTCTTTTCTACTGCGTTCGGATAGTACATATCAGCTTGGACTAGAGATTCACAATCTCGATTAGTCCGGTTCCAGACTGTATCATCCGACTCTTCTTTACCTTCTGACTCCTTGGAATCGCCCGAGACATTATCACCTTCTGCTTTATCAGAGCCGTCCGATTCTATTCTTCATTCTCCTTCACTTTTTTCTTCTCCCACGTCACCGATGATAACCGAACAGACGATCATGGAGCAGCAAGAAGCCGCATTGCAGGACAGATGCTATCCTCACCGTTCATCTCTACCCTCGTGCATAGTATTACCCACCGTCGCAGCAAATAACAATGAAATCAAATAGCAATTCATACTGCTACACCCTAAATTCCATGGACTTGAGTCCGAAGATGCATACCTTTTAATCAGTGAATTTGAGAGAGTGTGCGCTATGATGAAGATCCAAGGAGTGGGTGAGGATGTTGTTAAGCTTAAATTCATTCCCTTTACACTTAAAGGACAATGCGAAGAGTTGGTTAAACAGTTTACCTACTCGATCGATTACTACGTGGGATAACTTTGTGAAAATATTTCTTAAAAAAATTTACCCGATTCGTAAAACTGTCCAAATTCGAAACGAAATTCACAATTTCAAAAAAAAGAGGGTGAAATCTTTTGGAAATGCTTGGAAAGATTCAAGAATATCCTAATCAAATGTCCCCACCACAGTCTAGAATAATGGTGATCAGATAGTCTATGAAGGTTTAGACTCCAGCTCCCGCATGATCTTAGAATCCATGTGTCAATGCAAATTTTTGAGCTATGGTGCTAAAGACGCATTGAACATTTTAGAAGAGCTGGCTGACAAGACCATTCAGTAGGAAACATGCTAAAACTTGGAATTTCGGGACTGGTTTTCTAGACAGTTTTATCGCGATGAAAATGGCGAAATTCGAACGTCGTAACTAACTAGTTTATGTGTTTGGGTGGTTATGATACCATGATAATGTTCCTAGAGCCCATACCGCTACAACCGCGGCCTATGAGGAACGAAAAACTTTGGTTTTAAAAAATTTTGGCACTAGAAACATAAACCTAGAATCTATCCAAACACTAAACTAGAAAACTACCAAGAATTTAACTACTCAGCTAGAATGTTAAACGTAAAGATTCGTGTCCTTCGGTCTTCTATCGTCTTCCTTGGCTCCTCAGGGTCTTCGTAATCGAGCTTGACTGCCGGTTTTCCTTAGTCGAAGATGATCCACCCAAGGGATATGGTTCAAGGCTCTAGCTTCACTCAATGAAGCAACTAAAGGTCTTAGCTTGCTACACTAGGATGTTTAGAGATATAGTAATGATTTGTAGTATTTTTCGATCTCTCTTCCACCCTTGATTCTCAACTCATGAGAGGATAGGGAGGAAGAAGGATGGGCTTAAGAGAAGAGCTAGCAAGGAGAGAGAAACAAAGACCTTTTTCTCCTCTGCGTAATAGAAAAGATACCCTTTGGAGTTGTTTGGGTATCCCACAAACTTACACTGTACTGAGCGTGCCTCGAGCTTGTTCGCATGCTGCTTTTTAACAAAAGCTGGACATCCCCATGTCTTAAGGTACTTAAGATAAGGTTTCTTCCCACTCCATATCTGATATGGTGTGGTAGGCACAGTCTTGGTAGGAACCTTATTCAGAAGATATGCAGCCGATTCTAGTGCAAAACCCCAGAAGGATCGCGTTAACTCAGCGTTACTCATCATAGAACGAACCATATCCAATAGGGTTCGATTCCACCTTTCCGATACACCGTTGTGTTGTGGTGTGTATGGAGGAGTAAGCTGAGAGAGAATACCATTCTCTTTTAAATAATCCAGAAACTCGGCACTCAAGTATTCACCACCTCGATCAGATCTCAGTGTCTTGATACTTTTGCCTGTTTGTTTTTCCACTTCATTCTTGTATTCCCGGAATTTCTTAAAGGCCTCGGATTTATGCTTCATCAAGAAGACATGTCCATACCTAGAGAAATCATCCGTAAAAGTAATGAAGTATGAATAACCACTTCGCACATGTGTAGACATTGGACCACACACATCACTGTGTATAAGTCCCAAGAGCTCGCTCGCTCTTACTCCGTGTCCAGTGAAAGGAGTCTTTGTCATCTTTCCCATGAGACAAGTTTGACAAGTTGCATAAGACCGATATTCGAACGGATCCAAATATCTCTCTCTATGTAGCTTCGTCAATCGTGTTTCATTGATATGACCCAGTCTATAATGCCATAAGAAAGCCTGATTTAGTTTCGGAGACTTTCTTTTAAGTGTGTTCTGGACACTGAAAACCTGAGCTTGATTTAATACGTATATACTTTTATCTAATGTACCTGACCCAATCAAAGCTTGATTTAGGTGGATGTGGACCATATCTCTTACAAATGTAAAATCATATCCTTCTTTAGAAAGTAAGGATACAAATATGGTGTTAAAAGCTAGACTAGGTACATACAAATAGTTACGTAGAATCAATATCTGCCCACTTGTCAATCCAAGGTGATATTCCCTTACGGATTTAGCGTCCACGCTCATTCCGTTAGCAACCCTGAGAGTCATATCACCTAACCTGATAACTCTACGGTTTCTCAAAGCCTGTAATGAATTACAGATGTGAGATCTTGTCACGACCCAAAGGTACAGAACGTGACTGGCACTTAGATTACGAAACGTCTAAAAGGCGTAACGTAAACTAAGTCAGCCAAAGCCCAGAAAATCTAAACCAAAATCAACAAGAGTGAAGGAAAACCTAACATGAAAACGAATTTAAAATTAATTAAGTTGTATTAACCCCGTTTTAAAAACATCAAAATTTTCTAAAAATTTCGGCAGAGTCTCCTTTGTAAATACTAGCCCCCAAAATGGGTACAACAAGATATATAAACCTGTAATAAAAAAATGGCATCCCCAAGAGGGAGCTAGCTCTTCGCCCAAGGCGGATCACAACCACACGCAATATATATGCAATATCAAGAAAAAAAGCGTAAAGAAATGCAAAATATAAGAAAAACACAACGTCGGCTCAAGTGAGCTCGACCCAAAAGAAACCACATATACACAAATCTCTCAGTCTCATCACTAGGTCGCATATACAAATAAGAAGTGGTAGATGGAGAATACTAGATACAATGATAGTACAAAAAAAAAGAGATAAGCTGTCCTCACAACCCACCTACGAGCAATGTCGCATGTCTGAGCAAAAGGAGCCAATGATAAGATAAGCCCGCCGCTACAAGGCTGACGGGTCCGACCTGCAAGACACTATGGCACAACGGAGGTGAGTTGCTAGCTCGTGAGTAGAATATAACATCTAGTAAAGCTATCGTAAGAATGCACGCAAATGCGTCACAACATGTATGTCTAGATGTGGTGTAATGCCATTAGTATGTATGTACATGTATGCAACATCATTACGAAATCTTTAAGTGTTTAAAAAACTATAAGCTCGACATTCTTAACTTAGAAAAAGATTATCCGTGCAATAGCTAAAGTACCATCAATGAAATCATCTGAAAACCGTGTCAAGCATCGACACCAAATATGGAAATATATCTGTCTCAATGTCTTACTATATCAATGTCTCAATACAACGAGCTCTGTCAGTCCGGATCGGCCCATATCATCAAATCTCACGACAACGGTCGGTATCCTCTGTTAGTGTATATGCCCTGGAGGCCATTACTGTATCATACTAGTTTGTATATTACTTAATGGAAGCTTGGGATATTGACAGTTGTATAAACAATCTTGCTCAAAATGGTAGTATGCTACTTGGTTTGTTTCTACTTTAATATGTGCATGTGTTTCTTTTAGCATATTGCTTATACATATTAGTGGAGCCCTTAGGATCTTTTCTTGATTACCAGCGTTGTGATGGCAGTCACACTTGTGGGGGCTGGGTAATCTATAAACACATCCTTATACAGGTCCCTAGTCGTAGGATTATCGAGACAGGGCATCGATACTCCGGAGTAGACTAGCGTATGCGCTTCTCATCCCAGCAGGGGAGATGGTCTGTCCCACAGCCATCAGTACGTCGTACTGGAGATAGTATGCGGGTGCTCGTTAGGTTACGAGTACACTGGACATGACTCGTCGGGAACTGTTGGTTGGTATTATACCTATCTTCAGTTATCAGTTCCCAGGTGACATGAGTACAGCTTAGTCCGTTGACTTAACACTGTCACTTCGCCTCGAGTGTGTTCCCACTGTTCTTTGATTACTACCCTACCACGGCTCAAAGGAGTCATGCAAACAGGTAGTAGTTGGGTGCAGTCCCGATGCACTTGGAGGCAGTGACGGTTAGACAGGATTCGTCTCTCCCGGTATTGGGGGTTGATATCGCGCCGTGTCTAGGAGAGCCATTACACATAGTCGTCCCTGGCCAGGGCAACCGAGATATACTGGTAGGTTTCCAGTGTTATCTAAGGGTGTTCTGGGCTACACTCCGACACGACTTGTACCGCTATTAGGGGACTGGCGTTCGCCACCCCCTAGGCCCGCCATACGATATTCTTAGACGAACAGACCGGACTGTACGGAGATTGTCACATTCAGGCTCAGTAGGAGTTCAGATGGGTTTACCTCATCGGCCTTCTTATCGACATGTACCTGGGGACCGTTACGTACAGCTAGTGCCGCTTGCGGTCTGTGGTTAAACCCACTGCCAGCGTAGTGTCGAGTCTTTAGAGTCCCACACAGAGAGTTTCCCTGCACTGAGCGAAAGGTGTAGAGGCCGTATGGTTTTACGGCAGGGCTACGATCACTTACGTGCACTTGTGTGCGTATGCTGTTCGGGCAGGCAATACTAATGGGCTTTGGTTTAAGCCAGATCCTAGTATTGCATGGATGGATTTGTTTTGTCTTCTGTGCATTCGCATTCTACGGAATGCAGATGCGGGTGTGTATGCATAGTTGTGAGGAGCGAAGAAGAAGGTAGTGCCTCATAAAGGTTTTGACAGTTGATTCGGTCAAAACCATTATGAGGCGGACTCATTTGGGTTTTGGCAGTTGGTTCGGTCAAAACCATTATAAGCCGAGGACTTTATTTCCTAATCTTTTTAGTGATAATTATATTATGGCTAATTGCTTTGACCATTTTACCACACTTGACTTTGTTGACCGTTTGACCAAAGTTGACTTGGACCTTCATGAGAGGTCTAGAGCATTCTTTGGTTTTCTTTTTATTATTGATATGAAAATATTCAATTCAAATGTAGCCATCAATTTTATCATGAAAGGATTAGTAATGATGATGTTTATGCATTATTGCAACCATGGTTCTTTTTCTTAAGCTCATTATTCTTTTCTCATTCTCTCTCTTGAAAATGAGAAAGCTCCATGGTTGCTAGTTCTTCTTCCTCCTCTTGATATTTCCTTTGATCTCATGTGTTGAGAGAAAAAGGATCCAAATAGACAAACACATCCATCTACCTCTTCTACACCACCTAGGACATCAAGCCTAGCGATCTTGTTGCCCTAGTTACCTCGGCTCGAGGTGGAGCTCGGAGCACAACTCTCGGGTGGATCGTCTTCTACTCAAGAAGGCCGTGGAGGTGATCAAGATCCGGATTGATCCTCGGAGCTTAGATAGACGAGCATGACAGCGGAGAGAAGACCCGAAGGACCGGTATCGTGAGGTATAATCTCTATGGTATAGTAGATAGAACCGCATATAGTTTGCTAGGTTTTTGTTTAGTAAAGATCCTCTCTTTTTAGTCCATGTTGCTTCGTGTCAAAAAATCGTTTTTTACCGTTTCCGCCTCCCCGTAAGAACCGGGGTGAGCAACGTGGACTTACAGTGGTATCAGAGCCTAGCTAAACATAAACTAGCATGTTAGCAAAGTATTTAGAATTTCGATCGGAAAAAATTCGCAAAACAAGTCCGGAAAAATCAACTTTCTGCCGATTTTCAAAACAGCTCCAAAAATTATTTAACATACATGAAAACTTGGCTCAGGGTTTTCTAAAAACACCCACCAAAAACGATCCAGTGACTCGGTCAAAGCGCTGCGGAACCGCGGCAAGAACATGCTTCTTGCCGCGGATCCGCGGCCGAGTTGACTCGGCCATGGACCGTCTTTACTGCAGTGTTCTTAGTTGGATGTTTTGGGATTTTTAGTATATTTTGTTTCTGCCCAGAATTTCCAGAAAACAAAATTGTGTTTGGGGTGGTTACAAATCCGTATTTTGATCGAAATTCCGTAGACATTGGCTAATGGATCTTATCTGTGATATGATATATGTATTGAACGTCTGCTAATCGCTATACGATGATTAGTGGGGGTTATACATGTCTGTGATCTGTAATGTTGGTGGTTTGTGTATATGAACTCGGTGGATTGTCGTGGATGAATAGCCGGGGATGTGAGATGAGAGTTTGTTTTTTTCTTTCATTCAATGTAAAATTTGTAATTGATGTAATATTATTTTATGGCCGCACATTCGGGATGAGGTTGTAGCCGCCATTGTATATTATTTCTTTTTACTGTTTTTGCTCCTAGGATAGACCCAAGGTGGGGTGCACAAACTACCGGGTATCTCGAAGTGCCGAGTGGCCTACTCACGTTGTTGAGGGAGGTTGCTTCACTTCGGGTACTTGGCGGGTAGTTTGCCGCACCCGTAGGGGTCTAGGGTGGGGTTTGGCTATTCATCGCGACCGTGCAATCCGTCTTTCGTTGCAGGCTCGAACGAAACACGGATTCCTAGTATATCCAAAGTGTTCATCTGTGATCTGGAATGGCTATCATTGCATCTAACGAATATATGATATCTATTTAGGCGTTGCTTATGTTTTGCATCCGCGCTAGTCCAGCCCCCGCTCTGTCGTTAGTTAAGTAACCTAACGGGTGACGACGGGACCCCGTGGCGAATGCGGATGGCATAAGCGTACGTCATATTTTCGTTGTTTTCTGCAATGGTAGGATTAAATGATGGGACACATTAAAATTAATGCAAGAAAATTAACCAAAGTAAAGTCGTTGGAACAATTTCAAAACCACTCGGTTTCTTTTCAAAAAACAACTTTTAAACGCGGAGCTTAAGCCACACCTTTTAAAAGCTATCTCGTTCCTTCAATTATATCAAGTTCACTACGTTCACGGTTTCCCCAAAACCATTCGTAGCCCTCCGTCATTTCGTATGAATATTCAATAGTATTCAAGCTATGTTTGTTGACCTTCGTCAAGGCATAGTGATTGGTAGCTGTTGGGTGTTCATATGTAGCATAGATAGATGCGTTGGTTTGGGACAGTCGTATTACCTTGTTGACCTTCGTCAAGGGTATATACGGGTGGGTTCAAATTAACCTGGACAATGACGGGTAGAACTTGACATGTGACTTATGACTTGTTGACCTTCGTCAAGGTCATAAGAGCATAGGGCAAAAATCCACATCGGGAGTTTCTAAAGAAACTGAAACTTGCTAGTGCTCCATACCATTTGGAGTGTGATGATTCTGGTAGGATTCCTTCAGTTTTATCACACGATGATATTTGGATCTCGATACTACTGTGAGTATATGCTACTCCTCGGGAACTTTCTCACTTAACGATCAATGCTATAAACCAAGTAGGTGTCTAGAAATGTGTTAGCGGGGCTACGCCCACAGGGAAAAGAGGTTACTTAATTAAGGAACTTCGCGAAAGCGTTGGAAAACCTCCCTCGAAGTACCGACACTGGCCTGGCTGAACGGTTAAACAAGTATTGTACGGTGAGATTGATCCCGACTAATTCTTACTTTATGGTTTGAGGAGGGATTCGAGAGACAGTGGGAGTCATCCTGTTTAGATAAACTAAAAACTAATCTAAACTTGCAAGAGCATCATGCTAAGTGTTTTCTTCTCTCTCTCTTAATTGCAGCGACCCAGTGACCAGACATAGGTTACATCTAGATAATAAAATGACTGAATCTGACTGTTATGACTAGCAAAGGTCTGTCCAGATGTCCATTGCCCATGACAAGCTGAGACACCTCTTAACTAATCCAACCCCTGCTGTCTCAGGACCAGTTTCCCTGTCACGAATATTGATATCCGTAAGACATCGGAAAAAGACTGTGCAAAAGCCAAGTGCCTCGTGTTAGCCTCAGTTGATGGTGCATACCAGAGGCAGCACGAGAAGATGGACTTAGTTTCTATCTTCCTCCATAAAAAAGATTTATATGGAGAGTAATCTCGTATCGCAAGATATGAGACCTCGAACGAATTGCTTCCAGCAAGGTTGGCTATCGGGTCATCTGTAGGGGCAACGTCCTTACAGAGACCAGCTATTTTGAGCTCACGGACCTGAAGACCACGTTGAAGAACGGGTCAGATACTGACTTGATTCTACAGTCTCTACCTTCTACCCTGAAGGAAACCAGGGAAGTAGAAGGAAAGAGAAGGGCAAACGTTTCGGGACTGGATGTAGTAAAAGAGGGACGGTCCCATTGTTACGGGAATGAACATTGGCAGAAGGATTGCAGGGCTAGCAAAGCCAGTAGCCAGAATTCGAAGCATGTTGTGGCTTCGGCTTCGGGTGTGTTTGTAATAGAGAACTGTATGTCAGTTAACCCTACTTCCTGGGTATTGGATACCGGATCAGGATCTCACATCTGTAATTCGTTACAAGCTCTGAGAAACCGTAGGGTTATCAGGATAGGTGATATGACGCTCAGGGTTTCTAACGGAATGAGCATGAACGCTGAATCCGTAGGGGAATATCATCTTGGATTGACAACTGGGCAGATATTGATTCTGCGTAACTGTTGTATGTACCAGGTGCGACTTGTAATATCATATCTGTATCCTTACTTTCTAAGGAAGGATATGATTTTACTTTTGTAAGCGATGTGGTCCACATCCACCTAAATCAAGTTCTGATTGGGTCAGGTATATTAGAAAATGGGATATACGTATTGAATCAAGATCCGATTTTCAGTGTCCAGAACACACTTAAAAGAAAGTCTCCAGAATTAAATCAGGCTTTCTTATGGCATTGTAGACCGGGTAATATTAATGAGACAAGGTTGAAAAAGTTACATAAAGAGGGATACTTGAATCCGTTTGAGTACCAGTCTTATGCCACTTGTGAATCTTGTCTCATGGGAAAGATGACAAAGACTCCGTTCACTGGACACGGAGTAAGAGAGAGCGAGCTCTTGGGACTCATGCACAGTGACGTGTGTGGTCCAATGTCTATACATGCGCGAAGTGGTTATTCATACTTCATTACTTTCACAGATGATTTCTCTAGGTATGGACATGTCTTCCTAATGAAGCATAAATCCGAGGCCTTTGAGAAATTTCGGGAATACAAGAATGAAGTTGAAAAACAAACAGGCAAAAGTATCAAGACACCGAGATCTGATCGAGGTGGTGAATACTTGAGTGCCGAGTTTCTGGACTACTTAAAAGAGAATGGAATTCTCTCTCAGCTTACTCCTCCATACACACCACAGCACAATGGTGTATCAGAAAGGCGGAATCGAACCCTATTGGATATGGTTCATTCCATGATGAGTAAAGCTGAGTTACCACGATCTTTCTGGGGTTATGCACTAGAAACAGCTGCATATCTCTTGAACAAGGCTCCAACCAAGACTGTGCCTACCACCCCATATCAGATGTGGAGTAGGAAGAAACCCTTTCTTAAGTATATTAAGACATGGGGATGTCCAGCTTTTGTAAAGAAGCAGCATGCGGACAAGCTCGAGGCACGCTCAGTACTGTGTAAGTTTGTGGGATACCCAAAGAACTCCAGGAGGTATCTTTTCTATTCCGCAGAGGAACAAAAGGTTTTTGTTTCTCAGCATTCCCACTTCTTGGAAACTGAATTTTTAGAAAATCAGATAAGTGGGAGCACAATAGAACTGGAAGAAATTCCAGAACCACAAGCTATTACTGAAACCTTGGTAGAACCAGAAGGTTCAGGAGAACCGGACATCCCAGCGCCACTCTGCAGGAGTAGTAGGCAGTCTCATCCGCCCGAGAGATACTATGGTTTTCTCATAGACGGGGATAGAGAGGATTGCACTATTGATTATGATGAGCCTACTAGCTTCTAGCAAGCCATTCAGAGCGGTGACTCGGTAAAATGGCTGGATGCAATGCGGACCGAGATGGAGTCCATGTACACCAACAAAGTTTGGACTTTAGACTTTGCTTCAGAAGGGGTAAAACCCCTAGGCTGCAAATGGATCTTTAGAAAGAAGATTGGTGTAGATGGTCATGTTGAAACCTATAAAGCTAGACTTGTAGCAAAGGGTTTTCGTCAACGACCTGGTTTGGACTATGACGAGACCTTTTCTCCAGTGGCTATGCTCAAATCCATTCGGATCCTTCTTGCCATTGCTGCCTTCCACGATTATGAGATCTGGCAGATGGACGTAAAAAAGGCTTTCCTAAATGGAAATTTAAAAGAGTGCGTCTATATGGACCAGCCAGAGGGATTCATTCAGAGTGGGAGCAGCGGTAAAGTGTGCAAGTTGCTCAAGTCCAACTATGGACTGAAGCAAGCATCACTGAGTTGGAACATCTGCTTCGATGATACTGTCAAAGAATTCGACTTTATCAAAAACCCAGATGAACCATGCATTTACAGTAAGATTGTAGGGAGAACTGTTGTATTCCTCGTCTTGTACGTGGATGACATTCTCCTAATAGGAAATGACATTCCTATGCTACAGTCAGTCAAAGGATTCTTGTCACAGAGGTTCTCCATGAAGGACCTGGGCGATGCCAACTACATTCTGGGGATCCGGATCTATCGTGATAGATCTGAGAGGATGTTGGGACTTTCGCAGTCCAGGTACATCGACACCATACTGAAACAATTCAGTATGGAAGATTCCAAGCACGGTAATCTACCGGCTTGTCACGGAATCACCCTCTCCAAAGAGATGTCTCCTAAGACTGATTTGGAAAGGGCTCGCATGTCATCTATACCCTACGTATCTGCGGTAGGCTCTATAATGTATGCGATGTTGTTTACCAGACCAGATGTAGCATACACATTGAGCGTTGTAAGCCGGTATCAGTCGGACCCAGGGAGAAACACTGGATAGCAGTAAAGAACATTCTCAAGTACCTGAGAAGGACTAAGGAAATGTTCTTGGTGTATGGCGGAAAAGACCTCCAGATTGAGGCCTTTGCTGACTCCAGCTTCCAGAGTGACAAGGATGACTCCAAGTCCATGTCGGGTTATTTCTTTACCCTCAATGGAGGGGCGGTTTGCTGGAAGAGTTCCAAGCAGGAAACCGTTGCTGACTCAACTATGGAAGCGGAGTACATAGCTGCTTGCGATGCCGCAAAGGAAGCTGTCTGGATGAAGAAGTTCCTCACGGAGCTTCAGGTGGTTCCTACCATTGTTGATCCAATACCGCTGTATTGTGACAACAACGGCGCTATAGCTTTAGCGAAGGAACCCATGTCCCATCAGAAGTCCAGGCACATTTTGAGGCGGTTTCACCTGATCAGGGAGATCGTAGATCGCCGGGAGGTCGAGGTGAAGAGAGTAAATTCAGAAGATAACACTGCAGATCCATTCACGAAGTCCATTCCCCAGACCCAGTTCGAGCGGCTGATCGAGATGATAGGTCTTCGATACGCCAGTACATGGCCCTAGTGCAAGTGGGAGATTGTTAGTGTATATGCCCTAGAGGCTATTACTGTATCATACTAGTTTGTATATTACTTAATGGAAGCTTGGGATATTCACAGTTGTATAGACAATCTTGCTCAAAATGGTAGTATGCTACTTGGTTTGTTTCTACTTTAATATGTGCATGTGTTTCTTTTAGCATATTGCTTATACATATTAGTGGAGCCCTTAGGATCTTTGCTTGATTACCAGCGTTGTGATGGCAGTCACACTTGTGGGGGCTGGGTAATCTATAAGCACATCCTTATACAGGTCCCTAGTCGTAGGATTATTGAGACAGGGCATCGATACTCCGGAGTAGACTAGCGTATACGCTTCTCATCCCAGCAGGGGAGATGGTCTGTCCCACAGCCATCAGTACGTCGTACTGGAGATAGTATGCGGGTGCTCGTTAGGTTACAAGTACATTGGACAGGACTCGTCGGGAACTGTTGGTTGGTATTATACCTATTGTCATTTATCAGTTCCCAGGTGACATGAGCACAGCTTAGTCCGTTGACTTGACACTGTCACTTCGCCTCGCGTGTGTTCCCACTGTTGTTTGATTACTACCCTACCACGGCTCAAAGGAGTCGTGCAAACAGGTAGTAGTTGGGTGCAGTCCCGAAGCACTTGGAGGCAGTGACGGTTAGACATGATTCATCTCTCCCGGTATTGGGGGTTGATATCGCGCTGTGTCTTGGAGAGCCATTACACATAGTCGTCCTTGTCCAGGGCAAGCGAGATATACTGGTAGGTTTCCAGTGTTATCTCAGGGTGTTATGGGCTACACTCCGACACGACTTGTACCGCTATTAGGGGACTGACGTTTGTCACCCCCTAGGCCCGCCATGCGATATTCTTATACGAACAGACCGGACTGTACTTAGATTGTCACATTCAGGCTCAGTAGGAGTTCGGATGGGTTTACATCATCGGCCTTCTTATCGACATCTACCTGGGGACTGTTACGTACAGCTAGTGCCGCTTGCGGTCTGTGGTTAAATCCACTGCCAGCGTAGTGTCGAGTCTTTAGATTCCCACACAGAGAGTTTCCCTGCACTGAGCGAAAGGTGTTGAGGCCGTATGGTTTTACGGCTGGGCTACGATCACTTACGTGCACTTGTGTGCGTATGCTGTTCGGGCAGGCAATACTAGTGGGCTTTGGTTTAAGCCAGATCCTAGTATTGCACGGATCGATTTGTTTTGTCTTCTATGCATTCGCATTCTACGGAATGCGGATGCGGGCGTGTATGCACAGTTGTGAGGAGCGAAGAAGAAGGTAGTGCCTCATAAAGGTTTTGACAGTTGATTCGGTCAAAACCATTATGAGGCGGACTCATTTGGGTTTTGGCAGTTGGTTCGGTCAAAACCATTATGAGCCGGGGACTTTATTTACTAATCTTTTTAGTGATAATTATGTTATGGCTAATTGCTTTGACCATTTTACCACACTTGACTTTGTTGACCGTTTGACCAAAGTTGACTTGGACCTTCATGAGAGGTCTAGAGTATTCTTTGGTTTTCTTTTTATTATTGATATGAAAATGGTCAATTCAAGTGTAGCCATCAACTTTATCATGAAAGGATTAGTAATGATGATGTTTATGCATTATTGCAACCGTGGTTCTTTTTCTTAAGCTCATTATTCTTTTCTCATTCTCTCTCTTGAAAATGAGAAAGCTCCATGGTTGCTAGTTCTTCTTCCTCCTCTTGATATTTCCTTTGATCTCATGTGTTGAGAGAAAATGGATCCAAATAGACAAACACATCCATCTACCTCTTCTACACCACCTAGGACATCAAGCCTAGCGATCTTGTTGCCCTAGTTACCTCGGCACGAGGTGGAGCTCGGAGCACAACTCTCGGGTGGATCGTCTTCGACTCAAGAAGGCCGCGTAGGTGATCAAGACCGGATCGATCCTCGGAGCTTAGATGGACGAGCAGGACAGCGGAGAGAAGACCCGAAGGACCGGTATCGTGAGGTATAATCTCTATGGCATAGTAGATAGAACCTCATATAGCTTGCTAGGTTTTTGTTTAGCAAAGATCCTATCTTTTTAGTCCATGTTGCTTCGTGTCAAAAAATCGTTTTTTTACCATTTTCGCCTCCCTGTAAGAACCGGGGTGAGCAACATAAACTTACATCCTCGTGATATTCGCCGTGCCAGACATTACCGGTAGGTAGTCTTCCCCTGCCAGGCTCATCGTCTACAACTCGATCTTCTTGTCCCGGTGTACCATACCGGGCCCACCATGTACCCGAGACGATTCATCCACTCCTCGAATAGGGTTTCGAAATCCAACAGAAAACATGAAAACTCATGTTGGACGACATATACATCACGAGAAAACTGCAACTTTATTTTAAAAATGGTAATAATAAGCTTTTGTTAAATTCTTGTGGTTTTCCCCAAAATCCAGAAATCTCATCAATACTGAAATCCTCAAGAAAATCATAATACCCAACATGTTGTATATGATAAATGTTTATGATATCAAAGGTATGCAATTGATTTGTGACTAGGAATCTATATAAGCATGATGATGATGTAAGGTATATACATGCTATGCAATTCGATGGATCATGTATGATGCAAGTGGTGATACTAAACAAAGCAGGTTCTAAAGTGCTTGTGACATGACAATTACTAAGGCGTGTGTGTCACATGAATAGTGCGTGTGCAACATGAGCCAATGGTAATGGTGTATGTGTCCTAAGGGGTGATATCACACATGTGTATGTGGATAACCATGCAATGCCATCAGACGAATAACTAGAAAGATGTGCATATGAATGAGAGGGTTAAATAACTAACAATGCATATAGTTTGCAAGAATAAAGTGATCCTAACTATGAGGTGCCTCGCGCCATCCAGACGATTTCCCCATAGATGTATACATCTACTCACCTGGACGCCTCGCTAATCTGATCCAACCACCGCTTTGCTTTTGCGCGCCGCGTCCGATGTTTCCGCAACCGATCCTAAAAATGCATAACGCATGACATAAGATTAAAAATCATGGAATGATACAAGTCACAATATAAAAATAATCAACGCCCACAAATTAGGCAAAATGTGCACTCCGTGCGCGGAAAACACACGAAAATCACTAAAAGCTTAACTAAAATCGTCGTTTCGAGGTAACCGTCAAAACTAAAACCCGACTAAACCAAACTCCGCATTCGCACACCCTACAATTCATAGGAGATACCAATAATATCGTTACGATATCGTAATTAAGTCACTTACTAATTTTAAGAAAAACCTAGTAAGCATTTACGGACAAATTTTCGATGCAAACCTCATGAATTAACGATTTAGCGTTCACAAACTAGCACAAACGTCCGATCTAACCCACTAGATGGCCACAACACTAACTTTAACACACTTATCATACTTCAAACCCTAATTTCAACACCAATCCTTTTCATGAATTTTCAAAACAAACCATTACAATGAAATTAACACTTTAAACTTCTAATTTAACATGTTTAAACTACAAATTAACAACTTGATTAAAATTATACCTCCCAAGTGTTGAACCTCTTGCACTTAGCCTCCAAAGATGTCTTCTTTCTCCTTGTTTTAAACAAATTAGGGTTTGGGAAGAGGTGGAAAAGGGTTTTGGTTTGAATTAGTGAAGGAATTTGTGAATTTTGTGGACTTTTGGTTGATTTTTGGATGGAATTTGAAGCAAGAAAATGGGGAAAGAGGGGGGGACTGCAGCAAGCTGAGCTTGGCCAGAGGGTAGAGGAGGAGAGTGAGAGAGAATTGTGTGGAAAATTCTACACAAAAAGCAACCTTTAAACACATTTAATGCATATCACATCAAATTTTACACAAAAAACCCCATTTTAATTCATTTTTGATTTAATTTTCAAACCCTAGAACTAAAATCTTGAAAAGTCTTGATACAATTTTAGTTACACTAAATTTTTAGTTTATAATGGTTCCTAATTATGTAATTTACCCAATTAAATTTGTATTTATCACTAATTTAATGTATTTTTAAAAGCTTAAAATAATATTTAAAAATAATTAATTAAGGATTTTTTTTTAAATAACTAGAAATTTTTATGTGACAATTGTTAGGTCCACGTTACCCACCCCGGTTCTTTTGGAGAGGCGGAATAGATAAAAATCAAATTTATCATCGATAGGTAATATGGACCATTCATGAAGGATCTTTGCTAAACAAAAACTAACACATAAACTACAAGTTCTAACTACTATGTAGAATGGTTATACCTAGGTCTTGAACTCCTTCTCTTCTTCTTGTGGTTCTCCCTCTTGCTTGCTCCTTGTAGTTGCTTGAACGGCTCCTCCTCGTCGTCTTCTCTGTGCCGAAGATAGATCCACCCGAGGGTCTCGAACTTGAGCTCCTATCTCAACCAAGAGGTAACTAGGGTACTTGGTTTGCTAGAAAAAAGAACCCTAGAGAGAGTAGAGATATGCTTTGATGGTTTTAATCTCCAAAGCTTATGATTTCCAACACATGGAACACTTAAGCTTTTGGAAGAGGAAGAGGGAAAGCTTTTGCAAGAGAGAGAAAGAATATGATAGAATGAGAGCTCTCTTTTGCAACCATGCTCATATGAAAGAATAATGGATTAATAATAATAATTAAAAGGAAATTGTGATGGTGAGTTATGGAATGACCATTATCATTTCATAATAAATGCAATTTGCAAAGAACAAGAAGCATATTTGATATGAAATGATTATGGTCAAAATGTCAACAAGGGTCAAAATGTCAACCATGGTCAAATGGTCAACCTAACCATCACACAATAATCCTTAATTAATATTATTAATCATATTCCTTATTTTCATTAGGGTTTGGAAAATAGCCAATGGTCAACAAGTCAACCAAAGTCAAATGGTCAACAACCCTAATGAGAATCCTCTGCCTCTGTCTCTGTCACTGTGCATACACACCCGCATCCATGTTCCGAGGAACGCGAATACACTGAGACAAAACCAATCCCAAAACAAATACTAGGATCTGGCTTATACCAAAGCCCGCTAGTAATAACTGCCCGGACACCAAAACGTGCCACAAGTGCGCGGATGTGAACGAACCCCGTCGCAAAACCATGCGACCTCTACTCTGTTTTGCCCCAAAGGCGAGTAACCCTCTGTGTGGGACTCTAAAGGCTCGACACTACGCTGGCAGTGGGTTTAACTACAGGCCGTAAAGCGGTACTAGCTGTACGTAACGGTCCTCAGGTAGATGCCGACAAGAAGACCGATGTGGTGAACCCATCCGAACTCCTACTGAGCCTGAATGTGACAATCTCCGTACAGTCCGGTCTGTTCGTCTGAGAGTATCGCATGGCGGGCCTAGGGGGCGGTAAACGTCAGTCCCCTAATAGCGGTACAAGTCGTGTCGGAGTGTAGCCCAGAACACCCTGAGAAACTACTGGTAACACTACCAGCAAATCTCGCTTACCCTGGCCAGGGACGACTATGTGTAATGGCTCTCCTAGACACAGCGTGATATCAACCTCCAATACCGGGAGAGACGAATCTTGTCTAACCGTCACTGCCTCCAAGTGCTTCGGGGACTGCACCCAACTACTATCTGTTTGCACGACTCAGTAGAGCCGTGGTAGGGTAGTAATCTAAGAACAGTGAGAACACACTCGAGGCGAAGTGACAGTGTCAAGTCAGCGGACCTAAGCTGTACTCATGTCACATGGGAACTGTTAACTGACGATAGGTATAATACCAACCAACAGTTCCCGACGAGTCCTGTCCAGTGTACTCGTAACCTAACGATCACCTGCATACTATCTCCAGTACGACGTACTGATGGATGTGGGACAGATCATCTCCCCTGCTGGGAAGAGAAGCGTATGCACCAGTGTACTCTGGAGTATCGATGCCCTGTCTCGATAATCCTACGACCAGGGACCAAAATAAGGATGTGCTTATAGACTACCCCAGCCCCCACTAGTGTGATTGCCATCACAACGCCGGTAGTCAAGCAAAGATCCTAAAGGCTCCATCAATATGTATTAGCGATATGTTAAAAGAAACATATACACATATTAAGATAGAAACAAACCAAGTAGCATACTACTATATCGAGCAAGACTGTCGTAAACCCATATATATATCCCAAGCCTCCAAAATGTATTATGCAAACTAGTACTATACAATAATGGCCTCAAGGGCATACATATCTAACAATCTCCCACTTGCACTAAAGGCCAGTAATTGGTGTACCGCATACCCAACGTCTACACTAAGGCCAGCTGCTGGCGTACCGCATACCCAATCGCTCAAAAAGTCGCTCGAACTGTGTTTGAGGGAGGGCCTTTATGAATGGATCCTCCGTGTTGTCTTTTGTGTCCACTCTCCGTACCTCGATCTCCTTGCGATCAATGATCTCCCTGATCAGGTGATATCCTCATAAGATGTGTCTGGATTTCTAATGGGACCTTTGTTCCTTCTCTAAAGCTTATAGCCCCATTGTTATCACAATACAAAGGTATGGTCAACAATGGACGGAACCACCTGAAGTTCACTAATGAACTTCTTCATTCAGACCGCCTCTTTTGCGGCATCGCTTGCAGCAATGTATTCAGCCTCCATCGTCGAGTCTGCAACGGTATCCTGTTTGGAACTCCTCCAACACACCGCCCCTCCGTTGAGGGTAAACACAAAACCCGAGACAGAATTGTTGTCATCCTTGTCACTCTGGAAGCTTGAATCGGTAAAGGACTCGACCCTGAGGTCTTCATTACCGTAAACCAAGAACATCTCCTTAGTCCTTCTCAGGTACTTGAGAATGTTCTTCATTTCCGTCCAGTGGTCCTCACCTGGGTTTGACTGATACCGGCTCACCACGCTCAGTGCGTAAGCTACATCTGGTCTTGTACATAGCATTGCATACATTATAGATCCTACCGCCGAAGCGTAGGGTATAGTGCTCATGCGAACCCTCTCCTCGTCAGTCTTAGGAGATATCTTCTTGGAGAGGGTGATTCCGTGCAATGCGGGTATATTACCGCGTTTGGAATCTTCCATACTAAATCTCTTTTGTACGGTCTCTATGTACCTGGACTGCGAAAGTCCCAGTAGTCTCTTGGATCTATCTCTGTAGATCTTGATCCCCAGAATGTACGAGGCATCACCCAGGTCCTTCATGGAGAACCGTTGTGACAAGAATAGCTTTACCGATTGTAGCATAGGAATGTCATTTCCTATCAAAACAATGTCGTCCACGTACAAGACTAGGAACACGACAGTTCGTCCAACAATCTTCTTATAGACACAAGGTTCATCTTCGTTCTTGATGAAATCAAATTCCTTGATTGCCTCATCAAAACAGATGTTCCAGCTCCGCGATGCCTGCTTTAATCCATAAATGGATTTAAGCAACTTGCACACCTTCCCGCTGCTCCCACTATCTACAAAATCCTTCGGCTGATCCATGTAAACGCATTCTTCTAAACAGCCGTTTAGAAAAAGCCGTTTTTACGTCCATCTGCCAGATTTCATAGTCATGGAAGACAACAAATGGCAAGTAGGATCCGAATGGATTTGAGCATAGCCACTGGAGAAAAAGTTTCGTCATAGTCCACACTAGGTGTTTTGACGAAAACCTTTTTGCAACGAGTCTAGCCTTATAGGTTTTCACCTGCCCATCTACACCAAGTTTCCTTTTGCAGATCCATTTGCATCCAAACGGGTTTTTACCCCAGGTGGAGCAATATCCAAGGTCCACACTTTATTGGTGTACATGGACTCCATTTTCGGATTGCATTGCTTCCAGCCACTTATCAGAGTCCCTACTGATAATGGCCTGCCTGAAACTGGTAGGGTCATCTTCTTCCAAGATGCAATCCTCTCGATCCCTGTCTAGGAGAAAACCGTAGTATCTCTCGGGTGGGATGAGAAATCCTACCAGATCTGCGGAGTGGCTGAGGTTCGTTTGGGTGTAACTGAATCTAGCGGTTCCACCAAATCTTTAGTTAAAGTTTGTGTTTCTGGAATTTCATCCAGTTCTACCGTGCTGCCACTAATATTTTTAACAAGAAATTCTTTTTCCAAAAATGTGGCGTTCCTGGAAACAATTATCTTCTGTTCCTCTGCATGGTAGAATAGATACCTGTAACATTTCAAAAAAGATAAAATATTAATTTTGGGAATTTTTATAATTTAATATTATTTTATTGAATATTTTAATATTTTGGAATTATTAAATACAAATAAATGGGAAAAAATTTTTGGAAAATTATGGAAAATTCTAAAAATAGGGTAAATTAAGAGAATTATGACATTTTAAAGTTTTTTGTGATTAATTTGAACACTAATTTAGTGCTAATCGCGATTAAAAATCGCTAATCGGTTTTTTAGCTTTTTTGTGCAACACATGCACATATCACTTTTTCACACTTGTGCATTTTTCTTGCCATGGTTTCTCTTTGGGTTTACTATTCTTGGGAGAAGGATTTTGAGAGAATAAGAAAAGAAAAGGAAAAGAAATGGAAAAAGATTAAAGAACTTTGTAGTAGGTGAGAGAGAGAGGTATGGGCACCATTGACTAAAGACTTAGCCATTCTCCTCCATTTTCAACACTCATTTCTCTCTCCCCCTTCCTTGCTTGCTGTTGCTTCTCCTCCTTCATCTCCTTCCCCTCTTCAACCCTCACAACACCTTTAAAACAAACTCAAAACCCCAATCTCATTTCACTAAAAAGATGCACAAGCTCAAGACCTACATGATGGACCATGAAAGCATGGATTTTGGACACTAGGGGCAACTCAAGAAAATTCTTGAGTTTCCAAATGAGGTATTTTTCTGAACCATTAGCTTAGTTTTAGTATTACTTATACCCCATGTTTAGTTTTGAACCGATATTGTGTGAATTGGTGACTTGAGGTAAAACCTAGTTAGGGTTTGAGGGAAACTTGTGTTGTATGTGAAATTGAGTTCAATTGAGGTTATACAAACACCCTAGTGTATGAATTGAGACCCTAACCTGAAGATTAAACCCATAATGCGGATTTTAGAAACCGATATCGGAGAATTTATGAAATCTGTGAAGGGTATATTGAATCTGCTATCACCCGAGACACCCTAAATTAAAATTGATTGGACAGTGACATGTGCAGGCACCCAGGGAAGCTACCACCAAGACCCCAGCCCCTACTTCCATTTCCAGGCCGCAAATTCCTCCATTCTGGCCGCAAATTGCGGCCAGACCATGATGGAATTGGCTCGTTTTGGTTTTGGTGTTTCCTTATCTGTAGTTTAGGCCCCTGGTATACATAGAATTGTCTAATTGGACCTAGGGTGAAATCTGGAACATATTTCCTAAGTTGCTGTTTTGGATTCGTGTTTCCGTATTCCGTATTTTTAAGTCTGAATTTGTGTCTTGTGTTTTACCTCGACTATTTGGCGTTTATACGACGATATAGAGGATTTATTGATGGTTTTGAAGGCGTGCCATAGGTTCTAACCTATAGGCCTCTTATCGTATCATTTTGGGTTTCGTGTGCCGTTTTAGCTTTGATTTGGTTTTAATGCGCATATACGATATTTTGATGTGTAGGTACCCTAAGAAGACTACGGGACGACAAGCAAACGTGTGGTGACATCGAAAGATGGAGACGCAAGGTGAGTAGATTATATCAACTGGGGGAAGTCGGGTGAATGGCGTATAGCACCCCCGCAGTCCGTAGTTGTTATTATATATGATAGTTAGGTGTATTATGGATAGTGTAGGGTTAGAAGTGACTAGTGTAGTTCATAGTCGCGAACCCTAGAATAGAATTACACCTACACGCACACCCTTGCATATTACTTATACTGGCACTGTGTTGATGATATTGGATGACTTTGGAGATGAGTCGATGATATTGGGCTTTGTGCCACGAGATCGGTGATGTGATATGATTCGTATTTGGGATACGAAATGTGTTTCTTGCGGGCTTATGGCATCAGTTGTACTAGATTTAGATCAGTACCCCAGCTAATGTGATACGATAATAGTGATACCTGAGATGTGATGAGATAGTGTGATATTGACCCGTACCCAGCGATTGGGATGCCGTACGACGATTTACCGTAAGAGCTTTACATTGACGATAGATCCACACTCATGACTTGAGGATGTCATATGATATACTGTATCGTACGCGATACTATTGAGGCGGGATCACCGACTTATATATATTTATATATTTCGACTCAGATGTTAGGCGGTTTCCTTACCTGTAGCTCAGCTTGTTAGTTCAGCTGTATAGTTTAGTGTAGTTGTTAGATTAGATTAGACTCCTACCTATTTCAAAACTAGCGGGTCGTGGGTATTTTAAAAGACAGGTCAAGGGATCTACGGACATTTCAAAAGGCGTATCTTTTCATAAAAACACCGTAGCCCCTCTTTTCAAAACCCCATGATTCGTGATATTTCAAAAGGCACCATTTGTAGGACTTATATTAGATTAATGCAGATTAGTTATAGTTGCGTCTAGATTCAGCTCCCACTCTTTTTGTGGTTCGCTTTGCATCGTATTCTTATATTATGTTTCATACTCCATTATTGATATCATGCTGTTAGGACACCAGCACCATTATCGATGTTGCGTATGTACCACGTACACTTACTTGCCGGCTCACACACATCTTCATCGGTAATTGCCATGTCACGTACACCTTAGAAAATACTATTGCTTGTCATAACCTATTAGCTAATAGTTTAGACATTGTAGTTATTAGCTGCTACTTCATGCATACTGTTATTCATTGTTATGCCGCATTCATGGATTCTCATGCATATATTCACTATTTTACGTGTTACTGAGGTTTTGGATTTGGATTTCCGTGAGATTTTCTGGATTTGGAGGAAAAACCGCAAAAACACAAATAAACATTCTCTCTCTTTTAAAATAAAAAGTGCGGTTTTCCCATGCTGTATGAGTCGTCCACCATGAGTTTGCTGATGGATTTGGAAACCCGATTCGAGGAGACGGATGAACCGTTTCGGGTACATGGTGGACCCGGTGCGGTACCCCGGGGCAAGATGAATATTGTGATGACGTTGAGCCTGGCAGGGGAGCACTACCGACCGGTGATTTTACCTGACGCGTCGGATATCCGGAGGATACCGTCGTGGTCTTGAGATTGATTGTAGGGGCCGGTCTGGACTGACGGCGCCCTACATTTTCTGATTGAGACATTGAGATTTCGAGATATTGAGGTACAGAGACTGTGATACAGAGATATCGAGATATTTGGATTACGTTTTATGCCGATGTTAGGCACTGTTTTATGCTGATTTCATTATGATACCTCATTTTAAAAATACAAAGGAAATCTCACTAAATTATGAAAACAGTTTCTTCATTTACATGTATTCTGTTCTCATGCATTCATACCTCATTCATATGATATATTGCTACCTGAGGCACTGACACAGGCACATGAGATTGCACTCGGGTTAGATATTTACCCTAGCCTTGTTATAGGCTGCATGTTTTTATTGAGGATTTTGTACTGATCGTTTTGACCTAGGATTATGTCTTGCGTTCGGTTTCTGCTTGTAGTTGTTCTCTATTCACGAGTTGGCAACTCACCCCCCCGTTGTGCCACAGTTCTTGCAGGTTTGCCGTACAGGTTTCATTGCGGCATTTCTGGCACATTGCTTCCTTGCGGGTGAATTGCATTTGGTAGGTGGTTTCTTTTGCATCAAGAACCACCATTGTACTTGTATTATTCCTTGTATCTAGATTTTTCTATCAACCAAAACTTGTATATTGTTTCAGACTCAGACTTTAGTGATGTTTTATTTGACCTTAGAGTCGCGCTTAGTAGTATTGCGGTTTTCATGCTTATTGTGTTTCTTTTGGATTTGATCCCCGCCTTTCGGCGTTGTATATTATTGTTGCTTGCGTGGTTGTGACCGTCGATTGACGAAGAGCTAGCTCCCGCTTGGGGATGCCTTTTATCATTGTATATATGTTGTGCTTGTTGTACCCCGTTCGGGGCCAGTATTTACAAAAGAAACTCTGCCGAAATTTTTAGAAAAGACTTTACCTTTTAAAAATGCACATTCGGCTTAGTTATTTAAAGACCTTGACTCAAACATATTTTCCTTCACTTCTTTAAACCAGTTTTCTTTACTTACTCTTCAAATGGTTTTAGATTTCTGGGCTTTTGGCTTACTTGGATCAGATGGAGTCCTATAGACTTCATATGGTTCAAGGGCCAGTCACGTGCTCTTTCGGGTCGTGACAAAGTTGGTATCAGAGCGCTAGGTTGACCTTGGTTCGAGTCTAAGTTTGACTATGTGGAGCCTAGGGCGTTTATATATATACGGAACTTAGGCTTAACCTTACGGAACTTAGGCTTGACCCGAACTTTCGTCGTATAGGATGACCCTTGGTTGATGGAATAGGTGACTAAAGTAGAGTGACGTACCGTTGGTATGTTCCGCGGCATACTTACGACACGCCACTCCGCTTAAGGAACCTTAGGATGTACATATTTTCGAGATCAGTGATTCTCTTTATATCCATGATTATACATCCATTTGAGATCCCCGATTCTATTAGTCTATGATCATACCTTTATTGATGCTGTTCCTTCTTATGATCATGTATCCACTCTGGATCTGTTGTTTCCTTTCTTGTCATTGATCTGCTCTCTTCAATACTCGATTGAGGTTCCTGTCGCCATGTTTGAGCGCAGTTTGGGCTGCTGCTAGGGTTACGGTCAGGGCGAGCTCGTCTGGTATGAGGGCCGACCATTGTGTTTTCTGGTGACATGGGAACGTCTCGAGTTAGTATTGATGACTGTGACCTCAAGTGGAGGCGAGTGATTGGTTTTGCACCGGATGATCGGGCCATTGTTAGAGCTGCCAGTTGAGAGAGGACTGTTGTTGTACATCATACCTCAGAGATTATGATGTCGTCTACCGTGCAGACAGAGGGACCAGCTGTTGCTGAGATTGACGGGATGTCGCTT
The DNA here is from genome assembly GCA_030015575.1 of Agapanthus africanus. Classification (NCBI taxonomy): domain Eukaryota; kingdom Viridiplantae; phylum Streptophyta; class Magnoliopsida; order Asparagales; family Amaryllidaceae; genus Agapanthus; species Agapanthus africanus. The sequence goes on from JASDDO010000016.1 coordinate 136,363,375, forward strand.
TCGGAGCTTACGAGCTTAGATTGTCGGAGCTTCCAGGCAGATATGAGACAGATTATAGCCAGTCTACCCGAATTGAGAGACGAAGGTGATTCGTCCGATTTATGCACCGGAGCGGGCCCAGTTGAGTTGAAGATTTCCAGTGTGGAGAGTCTTACTCAGATCTAGAGCAGACCGATTCAGAGATGACCGCCAATGTGTCGCCTTTCCTGGAGGATTGAGGCGCTGTTCGGCGTACAGGTGAATGAGGCATTTATTGCTGCAAATGACGAGATATCGTCCAGATGGATGGAGCTACTGCAGCGTGAGCTTATACTTAGAGATATGATGGACGGTCGCTAGTCACCTGAGGACTAATGACTAGGACATGTGGTTCGTTCAGTTACCGATGCGAGGTCATCAGATAGATTGTTTCCAGCTGGAGACGACTTCGCGCAGATTCGTTGAGAGTCGATAGAGACTATCGAATGTCAGGAGCCCATTTTCCAAGTTTAAAGTATACGGAAAGACATGCAGGTGATTCTATGGACCCTCTAGAAGAATGAAACCCTAACTCGACTTAATGACCGTGTGAAAGCCTTTGAACCATAGGGTTTGCGGCAGTTCCTCGGCGCCATTAGTGAGGCTTGGGTTTGCCCTTCTACGGCTGGACCACCGACGCTGAGGCATGTACTCGATACTATTAAACTGTACTCGAGATGTTGATCTCTTGGGGGATTATAAGGTTCTGACGAGTCGATCGAATGTTTCGACATCATTCGGATATCATGTGATGGGATGCATTGCTTGGGAGACTCCAGATACGAGTATAGCCCTCGGAGCATAGTCCATGCAGCCACGATGAGACGAGTCCGAATCAGTCGACATTGAAGCAGAGTGAAGAAAAGAGTTCGCAAGAGATTTCGACGAGATGACGCCCCACTCCGCTGAGATCAGAGATGTGATACGCACCCAGAGGCGTTGTATATGGATAAATCTTCCAGAAAGAAGCGCGATAAGTATGCAGCCGTTCCGGAATAAGAATTTGCTTCAGTAATGGATGATGACTTCCGGGCAATCCTGCAAGAAAGAGATTTGAGAGAGAAATCTCGATCGGACCTTTCTGGAATGCGATACGAGAAGACCTAGACCGAGGGGTGGTCATATTGCGCACACCCAGCAGGCCAGAGTTCGGCATTGTCGACGAGGTAGTTGACCAGGTTCGGATAAAGGAACTTACCCAGATGCATTGCGAATTGATCAAGGACGGACGAGTGTTGAGTATTCCTCCGATGGTTGGGGCGTGTCCCCGAGGGCCTGTTCGGCCAGACATCTTCTGCAGAATAATGAAGCTACAGAGTACGCGATTTCGAGTCCGTGTGAGAGACTTCAGATTGACCGTGGCCGAGAAAAGTGCAGTGCGTAGATATGCATGGCGTGACGTCATAGTGGACGACGATAGAGACAGGTGGAACCAGAGGTTCGGGCGAGACGCTGACGGGCTGTCATTACTTCCCGTCGAGACTAGAGACCTGATATGCTTACAGAGACGTTGGGATGCGACCAATTTCCGAGAAAATTTTGTGCTGGGGACACAGATGTCTATCGAGTGAGAAGAGATTATGCAGGAGAGCCAGCCTCTGTACAGTTCGGCATAGGCAAGATCAGAAGAGACCTTGAGCAGGATTCCTTCCAGGACATTGCTGCAATGATGTTTGCACCCAGGATCAGATGTGTGACGTGCATTCAGAGAGCCAGAGGCCGACGCCAGTGATAGGCTGCCTCACGAGTGGTCGTGAGGATTGACCGATAGGTGACCAGAGAAGTGCTAGAACGGAATCGTCCCCGTTAGCACACCTGACAGGGCCGATGAGCCGATCGACTGCGAGATAGGTAATCCGCAGAGAAGATAAGGACCCAGAGTCAGAGGACGCCAGACCGTGAGCAAGAGGCAAGTAGATATCTTGCGCTGCTAGCATTGGATGCACCGACTCCTTCTCGACCTCGAAGGAGGAACTACCGACGACGGTATTTATGATTTGTGATTTTGTGATTCGATTTTCACGTATCCGTCATTTTGGATTTCGGTATTTTGGGCGTTCTGTTTGCATGATTTAGTTTTGATGACTGAGTTTCATGATATTTGTTTCATGCACCCACTGGATATTTATATTTTGCGCATAGTTATTACATTCGAGGTATTGATTGTGAATTCACGCCCATCTTATACAGTGATTTGATTTACACTTCCAGCAGAGTTTTCATGCACCTTTAGTGTTTTGATATACGATTTTGGTGCACGCCAGATGCACTAAATCGGGATTCTTCGTGCATGTCACATGCACCTGATTTTTTTTACTGTCAGGCACACACGTTGCCTACGACAGATGTTTCGTGCACACCAGTTGCACCTAGATGTTGTTTTGTACACCTGTTTGACACATATATGGATTTTGATTCCTTGCGCACCAGACGCACAGGATATTCTTATATATGCATTTTGGGGATTGATTTCTAGTAGAGCAGTACATTTTTATGATATTCTCTATGTATTGATGTTTTCGGAGCCCCGACAAATTGGAGTATTACTAAAATTGTTTTAGTATTGGGGGTTTAAATTTAAATTCGGGGACCGAATTTCTTTAAGGGGGTAGATTGTAACATTTCAAAAAAGATAAAATATTAATTTTGGGAATTTTTATAATTTAATATCATTTTATTGAATATTTTAATATTTTGGAATTATTAAATACAAATAAATGGGAAAATTTTTGGAAAATTATGGAAAATTCTAAAATAGGGTAAATTAGAGAATTATGACATTTTAAAGTTTTTGTGATTAATTTGACACTAATTTAGTGCTAATCGCGATTAAAAATCGCTAATCGGTTTTTAGCTTTTTTGTGCAACACATGCACATATCACCTTTTCACACTTGTGCATTTTCTTGCCATGGTTCTCTTTGGGTTTACTATTCTTGGGAGAAGGATTTTGAGAGAATAAGAAAAGAAAAGGAAAAGAAATGGAAAAAGATTAAAGAAATTGGTAGTAGGTGAGAGAGAGAGGTATGGGCACCATTGACTAAAGACTTAGCCATTCTCCTCCATTTTCAACACTCATTTCTCTCTCCCCCTTCCTTGCTTGCTGCTGCTCCTCCTCCTTCATCTCCCTCCCCTCTTCAACCCCTCACAACACCTTTAAAACAAACTCAAAACCCCAATCTCATTTCACTAAAAAGATGCACAAGCTCAAGACCTACATGATGGACCATGAAAGCATGGATTTTGGCCACTAGGGGCAACTCAAGAAAATTCTTGAGTTGCCAAATGAGGTATTTTTCTGAACCATTAGCTTAGTTTTAGTATTACTTATACCCCATGTTTAGTTTTGAACCGATATTGTGTGAATTGGTGACTTGAGGTAAAACCTAGTTAGGGTTTGAGGGAAACTTGTGTTGTATGTGAAATTGAGTTCAATTGAGGTTATACAAACACCCTAGTGTATGAATTGAGACCCTAACCTGAAGCTTAAACCCCATAATGCGGATTTTAGAAACCGATATCGGAGAATTTATGAAATCTGTGAAGGGTATATTGAATCTGCTATCACCCGAGACACCCTAAATTAAAATTGATTGGACAGTGACATGTGCAGGCACCCAGGAAGCTACCACCAAGACCCCAGCCCCTACTTCCATTTCCAGGCCGCAAATTCCTCCATTCTGGCCGCAATTTGCGGCCAGACCATGATGGAATTGGCTCGTTTTGGTTTTGGTGTTCCCTTATCTGTAGTTTAGGCCCCTGGTATACATAGAATTGTCTAATTGGACCTAGGGTGAAATCTGGAACATATTTCCTAAGTTGCTGTTTTGGATTCGTGTTTCCGTATTCCGTATTTTTAAGTCTGAATTTGTGTCTTGTGTTTTACCTCGACTATTTGGCGTTTATACGACGATATAGAGGATTTATTGATGGTTTTGAAGGCGTGCCATAGGTTCTAACCTATAGGCCTCTTATCGTATCGTTTTGGGTTTCGTGTGTCGTTTTAGCTTTGATTTGGTTTTAATGCGCATATACGATATTTTGATGTGTAGGTACCCTATGAAGACTACGGGACGACAAGCAAACGTGTGGTGACATCGAAAGATGGAGATGCATGGTGAGTAGATTATATCTACTGGGGGAAGTCGGGTGGATGGCGTATAACACCCCCGCAGTCCGTAGTTGTTATTATATATGATAGTTAGGTGTATTATGGATAGTGTAGGGTTAGAAGTGACTAGTGTAGTTCATAGTCGCGAACCCTAGAATAGAATTACACCTACACGCACACCCTTGCATATTACTTATACTGGCACTGTGTTGATGATATTGGATGACTTTGGAGATGAGTCGATGATATTGGGCTTTGTGCCGCGAGATCGGTGATGTGATATGATTCGTATTTGGGATACGAAATGTGTTTCTTGCGGGCTTGGGATGTGTGTTTACCCCCCCGCATTCATACTTTGTAGATGGCATCAGTTGTACTAGATTTAGATCAGTACCCCAGCTTATGTGATACGATAATAGTGATACCTGAGATGTGATCAGATAGTGTGATATTGACCCGTACCCAGCGATTGGGATGCCGTACGACGATTTACCGTATGAGCTTTACATTGACGATAGATCCGCACTCATGACTTGAGGATGTCATATGATATACTGTATCGTACGCGATACTATTGAGGCGGGATCACCGACTTATATATATTTATATATATCTACTCAGATGTTAGGCGGTTTCCTTACCTGTAGCTCAGCTTGTTAGTTCAGCTGTATAGTTTAGTGTAGTTGTTAGATTAGATTAGACTCCTACCTATTTCAAAACTAGCGGGTCGTGGGTATTTTAAAAGACAGGTCAAGGGATCTACGGACATTTCAAAAGGCGTATCTTTTCATAAAAACACCGTAGCCCCTATTTTCAAAACCCCATGATTCGTGATATTTCAAAAGGCACCATTTGTAGGACTTATATTAGATTAATGCAGATTAGTTATAGTTGCGTCTAGATTCAGCTCCCACTCTTTTTGTGGTTCGCTTTGTATCGTATTCTTTTATTATGTTTCATACTCCATTATTGATATCATGCTGTTAGGACACCAGCACCATTACCGATGTTGCGTATGTACCACGTACACTTACTTGCCGGCTCACACACATCTTCATCGGTAATTGCCATGTCACGTACACCTTAGAAAATACTATTGCTTGTCATAACCTATTAGCTAATAGTTTAGACATTGTAGTTATTACCTGCTACTTCATGCATACTGTTATTCATTGTTATGCCGCATTCATGGATTCTCATGCATATATTCACTATTTTACGTGTTACTGAGGTTTTGGATTTGGATTTCCGTGAGATTTTCTGGATTTGGAGGAAAACCGCAGAAAGACAAATAAACATTCTCTCTCTTTTAAAATAAAAAGTGCGGTTTTCCCATGCTGTATGAGTCGTCCACCATGAGTTTGCTGATGGATTTGGAAACCCGATTCGAGGAGACGGATGAACCGTTTCGGGTACATGGTGGACCCGGTGCGGTACACCGGGGCAAGATGAATGTGGTGATGACGTTGAGCCTAGCAGGGGAGCACTACCGACCGATGATTTTACCTGACGCGTCGGATATCCGGAGGATACCGTCGTGGTCTTGAGATTGATTGTAGGGGCCGGTCTGGACTGACGGCGCCCTAGATTTTGTGATTGAGACATTGAGATTTTGAGATATTGAGGTACAGAGACTGTGATACAGAGATATCGAGATATTTGGATTACGTTTTGTGCCGATGTTAGGCACTGTTTTATGCTGATTTCATTATGATACCTCATTTTAAAAATACAAAGGAAATCTCACTAAATTATGAAAACAGTTTCTTCATTTACATGTATTCTGTTCTCATGCATTCATACCTCATTCATATGATATATTGCTACCTGAGGCACTGACACAGGCACATGAGATTGCACTCGGGTTAGATATTTACCCTAGCCTTGTTATAGGCTGCATGTTTTTATTGAGGATTTTGTACTGATCGTTTTGACTTAGGATTATGTCTTGCGTTCGGTTTCTGCTTGTAGTTGTTCTCTATTCACGAGTTGGCAACTCACTCCCCCCGTTGTGCCACAGTTCTTGCAGGTTTGCCGTACAGGTTTCATTGCGGCATTTCTGGCACATTGCTTCCTTGCGGGTGAATTGCATTTGGTAGGTGGTTTCTTTTGCATCAAGAACCACCATTGTACTTGTATTATTCCTTGTATCTAGATTTTTCCATCAACCAAAACTTGTATATTGTTTCAGACTCAGACTTTAGTGATGTTTTTTTTTGACCTTAGAGTCGCGCTTAGTAGTATTGCGGTTTTCATGCTTACTGTGTTTCTTTTGGATTTGATCCTCGCCTTTCGGCGTTGTATATTATTGTTGCTTGCGTGGTTGTGACCGTCGATTGACGAAGAGCTAGCTCCCGCTTGGGGATGCCTTTTATCATTGTATATATGTTGTGCTTGTTGTACCCCGTTCGGGGCCAGTATTTACAAAAGAAACAACAACAACAACAACAACTGAGCCTTTTATCCCAAGCATAAGGGGTAGGCTACATGAACCAACATGAGAATCACGCCGGGTCCAACACATGAATCCTCTGTCTCCACTCACTTCTATCGAACAATATACTTTCATTGAGTCCTTTGGCAACCATATCATTTCGTATCACCTCCATCCATGTTTTCTTCGGTGTCCCTTTTGCCCTTTTGTCATTACCCATATCGAGAGTATCTATTCGTCGAACCGGTGCTTCCAAAGGTCTGCGTCGCACATGACCAAACCATCTAAGCCGGTTTTCCCGCATCTTCTCCTCCACGGGTGCTACACCAACTTTTGCACGGATATCCTCATTTCGTACCTTGTCTTTTCTAGTGTTACCGCACATCCAATGAAGCATGCGCATCTCCGCTACGTGCATCTTCTGTGTATGATGCTTCTTAGGAGCCCAGCATTCTGTACCATATAATAAGGCAGGCCGAATAGCGCTCCGATAAAACTTCCCTTTCAATTTTAACGGAAAGTTACGATCACACAAAATCCCTGTTGCACTCCTCCATTTCAACCAACCAGCTTGGATCCTTTGATTAACATCACTATCGATCTCCCCATTCCTTTGGATGATGGAACCTAGATATCTAAACTGGTCGCTCGGTGATATCTCTTGCCCTTCCAATGTTATACCAATATGGTTTTGATTTCTCTGGCTACTAAATTTGCAGTGCATATATGCTGTCTTGGACCTGCTCAATCTGAATCCCCGAGATTCCAATGTTTGTCTCCATAATTCCAATTTGGCATTAACCCCTGCTTTCGTCTCATTTACTAGAACAATATCATCAGCGAATAGCATGCACCAAGGGACTTCATCTTGGATAGTTCTAGTAAGCTCATCCATCACGATGGTAAACAGGAAAGGACTTAATGCAGATCCTTGATGTAAACCAATAGTAATCGGAAAATCACTTGTTAAGCCACCGCAAGTTCTGATATTTGCCACTACTCCGTCGTACATATCCTTGATTATGTCAATATACTTGACGGGGACCCCCTTTTTCATCATTGTCCCCCATAATACCTCTCTAGGTACCTTGTCGTACGCTTTTTCTAAATCAATAAATATCATATGCAAATCTCTTCTCCTCTCTCGAAAGCGCTCGACAAGTTGACGAAGCAAATGAATCGCCTCTGTCGTCGATCGTCCAGGCATGAACCCAAATTGGTTCTCTGTTATCTTAATATCCTTCCTTAGCCTGTGTTCAATCACCCTCTCCCAAAGTTTCATGGTGTGACACATTAGTTTTATTCCACGATAGTTTGAGCAACTTTGAATGTCACCCTTATTCTTGTAGATAGGTACAAGGATACTTTTCCTCCATTCATTTGGCATCTTTTTTGTCTGCCAAATCTTATTAAACAGATCTGTCAGCCATTTAACGCCTATTTCGCCTAAGCATCTCCAAATCTCGATAGGAATCCCGTCAGGACCAACCGCTTTTCTTAAACCCATTCTGTTCAAAGCTTCTTTAACCTCAGTAAGTCTTATTTTACGCATGAAATCACGATTTATATCTTGAGATTGAATGACAAGTCCATCCAAATTCTTAGTAAAGCTCTCATTGAACAATTTGTCAAAATAATCTCTCCATCTTTCCTTGATATCCTCATCTCGAACTAAAACCTTCTGATTTTCATTTTTGACACACTTCACCGCACATAAGTCTCTGGTCTTCCTTTCCCGCATTCGAGCAATCCGGTATATATCATTTGCAGCCTCTTTAGTGTCTAATTTCTCGTACACCTCCTTGTAGACCTTAGATTTAGCTTCCCGAACAGCTTTCTTAACTTCCTTTTTAGCCATTTTGTACTTCTCAAATCTCTCCACATCTCTACTTTTCTTCAAATCTTTATAAGAATCCCTTTTAATTTTAATAGCAGCCTTTACATCTTCATTCCACCATGATATGTCCTTAGATGGTGGAGCACCACCTCTCGACTCACCAAGTAGATCTCTAGCTACTTTCTTGATACAACTAGCCATTTTGTTCCATGTTTTGTCTGGATCATCTTCCGACTGCCAATCCGCTTCTTGTACTACACGATCTATAAAAGCCTTTTGATTACCTTCTTTCAATCGCCACCATTTAATTTTAGGCTCTACCTTACGTCTAAAAGCCATTTGTATTTACAAAAGAAACTCTGCCGAAATTTTTAGAAAAGACTTTACCTTTTAAAAATGCACATTCGGCTTAGTTATTTAAAGACCTTGACTTCAAACATATTTTCCTTCACTTCTTTAAACCAGTTTTCTTTACTTACTCTTTAAATGGTTTTAGATTTCTGGGCTTTTGGCTTACTTGGATCAGATGGAGTCCTATAGACTTCATATGGTTCAAGGGCCAGTCACGTGCTCTTTCGGGTCGTGACAAAGTTGGTATTAGAGTGCTAGGCTGACCTTGGTTCGAGTCTAAGTTTGACTATGTGGAGCCTAGGGCGTTTATATATATACGGAACTTAGGCTTTACCTTACGGAACTTAGACTTAGTCGAGGGGGTATTAGACCCGAACTTTCGTCGTATAGGATGACCCTTGGTTGATGGAATAGGTGACTAAAGTAGAGTGACGTACCGTTGGTATGTTCCGCGGCATACTTACGACACGCCACTCCGCTTAAGGAACCTTAGGATGTACATATTTTCGAGATCAGTGATTCTCTTTATATCCATGATTATACATCCATTTGAGATCCCCGATTCTATTAGTCCATGATCATACCTTCATTGATGCTGTTCCTTCTTATGATCATGTATCCACTCTGGATCTGTTGTTTCCTTTCTTGTCATTGATCTGCTCTCTTCGATACTCGATTGAGGTTCTTGTCGCCATGTTTGAGCGCAGTTTGGGCTGCTGCTAGGGTTACGGTCAGGGCGAGCTCGTCTGGTACGAGGGCCGACCATTGTGTTTTCTGGTGACATGGGAACGTCTCGAGTTAGTATTGATGACTGTGACCTCAAGTGGAGGCGAGTGCTTGGTTTTGCACCGGATGATCGGGCCATTGTTAGAGCTGCCAGTTGAGAGAGGACTGTTGTTGTACATCATACCTCAGAGATTATGATGTCGTCTACCGTGCAGACAGAGGGACCAGCTGTTGCTGAGATTGACGGGATGTCGCTTTCGGAGCTTACGAGCTTAGATTGTCGGAGCTTCCAGGCAGATATAAGACAGATTATAGCCAGTCTACCCGAATTGAGAGACGAAGGTGATTCGTCCGATTTATGCACCGGAGCGGGCCCAGTTGAGTTGACGATTTCCATTACACAGTGTACCTTCTGCAACCAGTACCTTATGAAGGTAGATGTTCATGATATTTCTATCAAGAACAAAGTTATATCCATCTTTATTGAGTAAAGAAACCGATATGATGTTGCAAACCATGGAAGGTACATAGTAGCAATCGTTCAAAATCATAGTATTGCCATTTGGCAACACAATGTGATATGCACCGACGGCTGCAGCATTAACTTGTGCTCCGTTCGCTACCCTGAGCGACATATCACCAGGTACAACTCTCCTACTTTTTCTCAGTCCCTGCAATAAATTATAGATATGAGATCCTGATCCGGTATCAAGTACCCAGGAGGTAGGGCAGACCGTAAAGCAGTTCTCAATTACAAGAACACCTGAAGTAGATGCAAAACTATGCTTCTTCTTCAACTGGGTATCCTTGGAATCCATACAATCCTCTTTCCCTTGCTCATACTTATGACTTTTGTCGTAAGTTAGAGCCGAACCAACGTTCCCCAGCCCCGAATAAGAATTCGGATCGGTCAAGCGATACATTTTATTATCTTGATTAGGGCGTGAAATGGTTGCTACCTGGTGAGAGAGAAAAGAAACACTCAGCATGCGCTCTTGCAAGATTAGATTGGTTTATTAATTTATCTAACCAGGATGGCTCCCACTGTTTCCTCAAATTCTTCTTCAAACCCTAAAAGAAGAACTAGTCAGGATTAATCGCACATCACAATACTTGCTTATCTTTTCAGCCAGGCTAGTGTTGGTACTTCGAGGGAGGTTTTCCAACGCTTTCGCGAAGTTCCTTAATTAAATAACCTCTTTTCCCTGGAGGAGTAGCCCCGCTAACACCGTTCTAGACATCTACTTGGTTTATAGCATTGATTGTTAAGTGAAATAATCTCCCGAGAGTAATCCAACTCATCAGTGGGATCGGGGTCCAACTATCATTGTGCGATGACCTAGATGGAATCCACTCTAGTCACCACACTCCAGAAGGTATGCTAAATCTGCAAGTTTCAGTTTCTTTAGAAACTCCCGATGTGGATTTTTGCCCCTAGGACCTAAGTGACCTTGATACAGTCAACAAATCAAAGAGTCCTAGTCAAGTTCAACCCGTCATTATCTTAATTACATTAAACCCACCCGCACAATCCTTGACACAGCCAACAAGGTTACACGACTGTCCTAACCAATCACATTGTATCCAGCAGATAAGGAATACTCAGCTACCGTTCACTGCGCCTTGACACAGTCAACAAACGCAGCACGAATACTAAGTATAACTTATAAGAAATGACGGAGGGCTACGGCTGGGTTTTTGGCGAAAAACCCGTTAACGTAATGAACTTGATATCGTTGAAGGAACCTGATAACCTTTTTGAAAATATAGTGGCGAAAACTTTTGCTAAAGAGGTCACTCCCTGCGAAGGGATCTCGGCTCTTTCCTCGTCGAATGAGGTGCGGGATATTCCAAACTGAATACCTCGATGTAAAGCAAGAATAATCGACTATAGTGAAGTTATTACCCTGACGCAAACTTTTGTCCAAGGGGTCACTCCCGATAAAGGGATCTCGGCCCTTGCCTAGTCGAATGAGGTGCTGGGCATTCATAACCGAATACCTCTGTGCAAAACAAAAGAGAACGTCCTTGCAATAACAGCTTTTTGAAAATTGTTCCAACAACGTCTTTTAGGTTTGTTTTCTTGCATTAATTTAATGCGTCCCATCAGAAAACAACGAAAATATGACGTACGCTTATGCCATCCGCATTCGTCATGGGGCCCCGTCATCACCCGTTAGGTTACTTAGCTAACGACAGAGCAGGGGCTGGACTAGCGCGGATGCAAAACATAAGCAACGCCTACTAGATATCATATATAGATATATATACATTCGTCAGATGCAATGATAGCTATTCCAGATCACAGATGAACACATTGGATATGCTAGGAATCCGCGTTTCGTTCGAGCCTGCAACGAAAGACGGATTACACGGTCGTGATGAATAGACAAACCCTACCCTAGACCCCTACGGGTGCGGCAAACTACCCGCCAAATACCCGAAGTGAAGCAGTCTCCCTCAACAACGTGAGTAGGCCACTCGGCACTTCAAAGTACCTGTTAGTTTGTGCACCCCACCTTGGGTCTATCCTAGGAGCAAAAACAGTAAAAGAAATAATATACAATGGCGGCTACAGCCTCATCTCGGATGTGCGGCCATAAAATTAATATTACATCAATTTACATTTTACATCAAATGAAAGATAAAGAAAACTCTCATCTCACAAAACCCCGGCTATTCATCCGCGACAATCCAACAAGTTCATATACACAATCCAACAACATTACAGATCACAGATATCCACAACCCCCACTAATCGACGTATAGCGATTAGCCGACGTTCAGTGCATATATCACATTATAGATATAACCATTTAGCCAAAGTTTGTAGAACTCCGATCAAAATACAAATTTGTAACTACCCCAAAAAATAACATTTTTCTCTGGATAATCTGGGCAGAAACTAAATATCTCAAATATCCCAAAACACCAAACAGAGGAATCTGCAACAAATTGGAGCCGCGGCCGAGTCAACTCGGCCGCGGATCCGCGGCGGAACGCATGGTTCCGCCGTGCTTCCGCGGCGAGTTGGCCGAGTCATGGGCTTAAATTTCTTGACAATCCCCAGAAAACCCTGCTTGTATTTTTCATGTCATACAAAATATTTTTAGGCCTGTTTTGAAAATCGATAGAAAATACATTTTTTCGGTTTGTTTTCGGGACTTTTTCCGGATCGAAGTTCTAAACACTTTGCTCACAATTAGTTGTTGCTTAGCTAGGCTCTGATACCACTGTTAGGTCCACGTTACCCACCACGGTTCTTTCGGGGAGGCGGAATAGGTAAAAATCAAATTTATCCTCGATAGGTAATATGGACCATTCATGAAGGAACTTTGCTAAACAAAAACTAACACATAAACTACAAGTTCTAACTACTATGTAGAATGGTTATACCTAGGTCTTGAAGTCCTTCTCTTCTTCTTGTGGTTCTCCCTCTTGCTTGCTCCTGGCAGTTGCTTGAACGGCTCCTCCTCGTCGTCTTCTCTTTGCCGAAGATAGATCCACCCGAGGGCCTCGAACTTGAGCTCCTATCTCAACCAAGAGGTAACTAGGGTACTTGGTTTGCTAGACAAAAAACCCTAGAGAGAGTAAAGAGATGCTTTGATGGTTTTAATCTCCAAAGCTTATGATTTCCAACACATGGAACACTTAAGCTTTTGGAAGAGGAAGAGGGAAAGCTTTTGCAAGAGAGAGAAAGAATATGATAGAATGAGAGCTCTCTTTTGCAACCATGCTCATATGAAAGAATAATGGATTAATAATAATAATTAAAAGGAAATTGTGATGGTGAGTTATGGAATGACAATTATCATTTCATAATAAATGCAATTTGCAAAGAACAAGAAGCATCTTTGATATGAAATGATTATGGTCAAAATGTCAACAAGGGTCAAAATGTCAACCATAGTCAAATGGTCAACCTAACCATCACACAATAATCCTTAATTAATATTATTAATCATATTCCTTATTTTCATTAGGGTTTGGAAAAAGCCAATGGTCAACAAGTCAACCAAAGTCAAATGGCCAACAACCCTAATGAGAATCCTCTGCCTCTGCCTCTGTCAACTGTGCATACACACCCGCATCCGTGTTCCGAGGAACGCGAATACAATGAGATAAAAACAATCCCAAAACAAATACTAGGATCTGGCTTATACCAAAGCCCGCTAGTAATAACTGCCCGGACATCAAAACGTACACAAGTGCGCGGATGTGAACGAACCCCGTCGCAAAATCATGCGACCTACTTTGTTTTGCCCAAAGGCGAGTAACCCTCTGTGTGGGTTTCTAAAGGCTCGACACTACGCTGGCAGTGGGTTTAACCACAGGCCGCAAGCGGTACTAGCTGTACGTAACGGTGCCCAGGTAGATGCCGACAAGAAGACTGATGAGGTGAACCCATCCGAACTCCTACTGAGCCTGAATGTGACAATCTCCGTACAGTCCGGTCTGTTTGTCTGAGAGTATCGCATGGCGGGCCTAGGGGGCAGTAAACGTCAGTCCCCTAATAGCAGTACAAGTCGTGTCGGAGTGTAGCCCAGAACACCCTGAGAAACTACTGGTAACACTACCAGCAAATCTCGCTTGCCATGTCCAGAGACGACTATGTGTAATGGCTCTCCTAGATACAGCGCGATATCAACCCCCAATACCGGGAGAGACGAATCCTGTCTAACCGTCACTGCCTCCAAGTGCTTCGGGACTGCACCCATCTACTACCTGTTTGCATGACTCAGTAGAGCCGTGGTAGGGTAGTAATCTAAGAACAGTGGGAACACACTCGAGACGATGTGACAGTGTCAAGTCAGCGGACTAAGCTGTACTCATGTCACCTGGGAACTGTTAGCTGACGATAGGTATAATACCAACCAACAGTTCCCAACGAGTCCTGTCCAGTGTACTCGTAACTTAACGAGCACCTGCATACTATCTCCAGTACGACGTACTGATGGCTGTGGGACAGACCATCTCCCATGCTGGGAAGAGAAGCGTATGCACCAGTTTACTCTGGAGTATCGATGCCCTGTCTCGATAATCCTATGACCAGGGACCAAAATAAGGACGTGCTTATAGACTACCCAGCCCCCACTAGTGTGATTGCCATCACAACGCCGGTAGTCAAGCAAAGATCCTAAAGGCTCCATCAATATGTATTAGCGATATGTTAAAAGAAACATATACACATATTAAGATAGAAACAAACCAAGTAGCATACTACTATATCGAGCAAGACTGTCGTAAACCCGTATATATATCCCAAGCCTCCAAAATGTATTATACAAATTAGTACTATATAATAATGGCCTCTAGGGCATACATATCTAACAACAATTTAGTGGCCAAATTCTAGCAATATCTTATCTAAATTTTGTATAATTAGGCCTATATTGAAAAATACTTATTTTGACTTTTTACGGAAAAGACTGATTATTTTGCCGATTATCGAAAAACTGCCTAAACGATTTTCGAAGCGTTACAGATCCTGATCCGGTATCTAGTACCCAGGATGTAGAGTTTATTGAAATACAGTTTTTTATTACAAACACATCCGAAATCGAAGCCACAACATGCTTCTGATCCTGGATTCTGGCTTTCAAAGCCCTGTAATCCCTCTGCCAATGCCCTTTTCCGTGACAATAGGAATATCCCTTCTTCCCTACTGTTAGCCCAGAAACTTTTTCCCTTCCCTGTCCTTCTACCTTACTGACACCACATATCGGCTTTGTGGAGGTCATTTTCTTCTCACCCTTTGCTTTCTTCTTGGATGCAGAAGAGGAAGATTCCCAATAAGCTGAGTGGGTGTCACCTTGGTTTCCTTCAGGGCCCTTAACTGGAAGTATAACTTTCTTCCCCTAGGCAAAAGTAGATGGTAAGGACTGTAGAAACAAGTCAGCATATGACCTTTTTCCCAACGTGGTCTCCAGGTCCGTGAGCTCATCAATATAGCTAGTCATCGTAAGGACGTTGTCCCCTACAGATGACCCGACAGCCAACATCGCTTGAAGCAATTCCTTTGAGGTCTCATATCTTGCGATACGAGATTGCTCTCCATATAAATCTTTGATATGGAGGAAGATGGAAGCTAAGTCCTTCTTCTCGTGCTG
Source organism: Agapanthus africanus (assembly GCA_030015575.1). Taxonomy (NCBI): domain Eukaryota; kingdom Viridiplantae; phylum Streptophyta; class Magnoliopsida; order Asparagales; family Amaryllidaceae; genus Agapanthus; species Agapanthus africanus. Next base: position 136,378,961 of record JASDDO010000016.1, read on the forward strand.
CCTTTGGTTTACACCATCCACTGAAGCCAACACGAGGCACTTGGCATTCACACAGTCTTTTTCCGATATCTTATGGATATCAATATCCGTGACGGTGGAAAATGGACCTGGGACGGCAGGGGCTTGAGTAGTAATGAGGTTTCCCAGCTTGTCATAGGCAATGGACATCTGGACAGACCTTTGCCATTCATTATAATCAGATTCAGTCATTTTATTATCTAGATGTAACCTATGTCTGGTCACGGGGTCGCTGCAAGAGAGAGAGAAGAAAACACTTAGCATGATTCTCTTGCAAGTTTAGATTGGTTTTTAATTTATCTAAACTGGATGGCTCCCACAGTTTCTCGAATCCTTCCTCAAACCATAAAAGAAGAATTAGTCAGGATTAATTTCACCGTACAATACTTGCTTAACCGTTCAGCCAGGCTAGTGTCGGTACTTCGAGGGAGGTTTTACGACGCTTTCGCGAAGTTCCTTAATTAAATAACCTCTTTTCCCTGGAGGCATAACCCTGCTAACACTGTTCTAGACACCTACTTATTTTATAGCATTGATCGTTAAGTGAAGAATCTCCCGAGGAGTAGCGGATACTCACAGTAGGATCGGGATCCAAATATCGTTGTGTGATAATGCTGAAGGAATCCTACCAACATTATCAAACTCCAAATTGTATGCAGCACTAGCAAGTTTCAGTTTCTTTAGAAACTCCCGATGTGGATTTTTGCCCCATGCTCTTATGACCTTGACGAAGGCCAACAAATCATAAGTCACATGTCAAGTTCTACCCATCGTTGTCCAGGTTAATTTGAACCCAACCGTATATACTCTTGACGAAGGCCAACAAAGTAATACGACTATCCCAAACCAACACATCTATCTCTGCTACATATGAACACCCGACAGCTACCAATCACTATGCCTTGACGAAGGCCAACAAACATAGCTTGAATACTACTGACTATTCATATAAAATGACGGAGGGCTACGAATGGTTTTGGCGAAACCGTGAACGTAGTGAACTTGATATAATCGAAGGAACCTGCTAGCATTTAAAAGGAGTGGTTTAAGCTCCACATTTAAAAGTCTGCTGTTTTAAAATAACCGAGTGGTTTTAAAATTTGTTCCAACGATTCAACTTTGGTTTGTTTGCTTTGCATTAATGTAATGCAGTCCCATCAATTAACCTACCATTGCAGAAAACAACGAAAATACAACATACGCTTATGCCATCCGCATTCACCACGGGGCCCGTCATCACCCGTTAGGTTACTTAACTAATGATAGAGCGGGGGACTGGACTAGCGCGGATGCAAAACATAAGAAACATATATTATATAATAAATATATAATAATATCCATTCGTCAGACGCAATGATAGGCATTCCAGATCACAGATGAACACATTGGATATACTAGGAATTCCGCGTGTCGTTTGAGCCTGTAACGAAAGATGGATCCCACGGCCGTGATGAATAGCCAAACCCCACCCTAGACCTCCACGGGTGCGGAAACTACCCGCCAAATACCCGAAGTGAAGCAACCCCCCTCAACAAAGTGAGTAGGCCACTCGTCACTTCAAAGTACCCGGTAGTTTGTGCACCCCACTTTGGGTCTATCATAGGAGCAAAAACAGTAAAAGAAATAATACAACGGTGGCTACAACCTCAACCCGGATGTGCCCCGCAAATAATAATATTACATCACTTTACAAATTTACATCGAATGAAAGAATGAAAACCCTCATCTCACATCCTCGGCTATTCATCCACGACGATCCAACAAGTTCATATACACAAACTATCACAACAACATCACAGATATGTGCAACCCCGACTAATCGACATATAGCAATTAGTCGACGTTTCCAAACACATATATCAAACACAGAAGATCCGATTAGCTAATGTACTTAGAATTTTGATCGATTACCAGATTTGAATTTACCCCAAGTACAACACAGTACACTAAAGATTCTGGGTAGAAATAAAGTATCAGAAAAATCACAAAACACCAAGATAGAAAAACTGCAGGAAAAACGAGTCGACTCGGAGTCGACTCGGCAGCGGATCCGCGGCGAAGCGCATGGTTTCGCTGCGCTTCCGCGGCGGTCTAAACGAGTTACGATCTCATTTTTCTTGGGTGCCATGCAAAAAGCCTGCACGTATTTTTAAGGTCCCTGAAAACATTTTTGGACCAGTTTTGAAAATCGATAGAAACTGTGCAATTTTGATGCATTTTTGCGATAGAATTTCTAACACTTTGCTAACTAGCTAGCTAAGGTTTTATAGGCTCTGATACCACTGTAATCCAGTGTCGCACACCCCGCGGTTCGCGGGGAGGCGGAAATTTCAAAAACGGTAATCTTTTGACTACGCAACACTGACTATTACACCATGATCTTACTAAAGCCTTAACTAGCTAGACTAACTTGAGGATTTATCAACTATGGTAGATTCTTATACCTAGTAAATCAAGTCCTTCGGGTCTTCTAGTGGTCCTCTCCAAGGCTCCTCGATGATCGGATCATGCTTTCTCCACCGGTCTTCTCTTGTTAAAGATGATCCACCGCGAAGGTTTGTGCTCCAAGCTTTAACCTCCAAGTGAGGTAACTAGGGTAGAAGGTTTGCTAAGCAAACTAGCCTAGGAGATGTAGAATGTGTTAATGGATTGTTTGTCTCACTAAACCCTTGACTCACAACACATGTGAATGATAGGGTTTAGTATTGAGGAAGAAGATGATAGAGGATACCTAGAGAGCTCAAGAGAGGAGAACAACTCAAGAAATCTCAAGTGAAGAAAATGAACCATCAAAAGAGCAAGGTGTGGAGAATGGAACATATATCATCTCTCAGCTCACTCATTGAGCCATGGCAAGAAAAGCAATAAAATAAGCACCCATGCTTCAATAGTGATCCTAATCTAATAAAATAAACCATGAGCCATTCCCTCCACCATGCTATGCATGTCTCCTCTATTTTCCACATCATCAATCCATTTAACAAAATGGATAAATCCAATAATGATGTGGCACCTTCTAGAAGAATAACTTGACAAATTACAAGAATACCCCTCATACCGTATATACATACCCGTATCCGCATTCCGAAAATATGGATACCCTGAGACAATAACAATCCAATAATACAATACTAGGATCTGGCTTAAACTAAAGCCCATTAGTATTGTCTGCCTGATCATCATCAGTGTACAAGTACACGTACGTGATCGAAGCCCAGGTCGTAAAACCATACGACGTCTACATCAATTTCCTGAAGTAGGGAAACCCTTTGTGTGGGACTTTAAAGACTCGACACTACGCTGGCAGTGGGTTTAACCATAGACCGCAAGAGGCACTAGCTGTACGTAACAATCCCTAGGTAGATGTTGATAAGAAGGCCGATAAGGAAAACCCATCCGAATTCCTACTGAGGCTGAATGTGACAATCTCCGTACAGTCCGGTCTGTTCGTCTAAGAGTATCGCATATCGGGCCTAGGGGGCGGTAATTGTCAGACCCCTAATAGCGCAATAAGTCATGCCGGAGTGTAGCCCAAAACACCCTGAGAAACTACTAGAATACCCACCAAAAATCTCGCATGCCCTGGCCAGGGAATTTGTGTAATGGCTCTCCGAACACAGCACGATATCAACCCCCAATACCGGGAGAGATGAATCTTATCAAACCACCACTTCCTCCAAGTGCTTCTGGACTGCACCCAACCACTACCTATTTTCACGACTCTTTTGAGCCGTGGTAGGGTAGTAATCAAAGTACTGTGGGAACACACTCGAGGCGAAGTAGCAGTGTCAAGTCGACGGACTAAGCTGTACTCTTGTCACCTGGGAACTGCTACCCGACGATAGGTATAATACCAACCAACAGTTCCCGACGAGTCCTGTCCAGTGTACTCGTAACCTAACGAGCACCTGCATACTATCTCCAGTACGACGTACTAATGGCTGTGGGACAGACCATCTCCCATGCTGGGATGAGAAGCGTGTACACTAGTTTACTCCGGAGTATCAATGCCCCATCTCGATAATTCTACGACTAGGGACTTGTATAAGGATGTGCTTGTAGATTACTTAGCCCCCACTAGTGTGACTGCCATCACAACGCTGGTAATCAAGCAAAGATCCTAAGGGCTCCACTAATATGTATAAGCGATATGCTAAAAGAAAAACATGCACATATTGAATTAGAAACAAACCAAGTAGCATACTACCATTTTGAGTAAGACTGTCAATACAACTGTGAATATCCCAAGCTTGCATTAAATAATATACAAACCAGTATGATACAATAATGGCCTCTAGGACATATACACTAACACTTTGAGCCGTGGTAGGGAGGAAATCAAAACACAGTAGGAGCCACACAAGACTCTATGACGATCTCGGGTCTACAGACTAACCTATACCAGTGTCACCAAAGAACTGCTATCTGTCGATAGGTATAATACCATTTAGGAGTTCTTGGTGAGTCCTGTTCGGTGTACCCATTCTCTAATGAGCACCTGTGTACAATCTTTGATGTCAAACACCAATGGATATGGGATCAACCATCGTCCCATACAGGGTCAAGAAATATACACACTAGTCTACTTTGGAATATCGATGCCCTATCTCAATATTCTCTCGACTAGGAATAATTGAAGGATGTGTTTGTGGACTACCCAGGTCCTAGCAGTATGATCCACATCATAGTCCTGGTAGTCAAGCTTACATCCTAAAGGCTTTATCAACATGTATATGAGAGACGGTATAATAATACCAGTGAACATGTTAAGATAAAGAAAACCAGATAGCATACTATCCTGTCGAGCATGAAAGTCCTCTATATATATTTCCAAGCATCCACTATATCATACAATAATGGCCTCTAGGGCATACATATCACTAACAATCTCCCACTTGCACTAAGGCCAGTTGTTGTAGTATTACATACCCAACATCCCAGAAAGTATCTCGATTAGTATCTGGGGGAGGGCCTTGGTGAGTGGATCCGTTGTGTTATCCTCTATGTTAACTCTCCTGACCTCGATCTCCCGGTGATCTACTATCACCCCGATCAGGTGATACCGCATAATAATATCTCTGGATCACTGATGGGACCAGGGTTCCTAGGCCAAAGCCATAGCTCCATTGTTATCACAATACACAGGTATTGGATACTCAATGTTAGTAACCACACCAAGTTCATCTCATGAACTTCTTCATTCAGGCAGCCTCTATGGCAACATCGTTGGTAGCGATGTATTCATCCTTCATCATCGAGTCTGCTACGGTATCTAGTTTGGAACTCTTCCAACATACCGTCCCTACACTGAGGGTGAAGACAAAATCCGAGACCGACTTACTGTTGTCCTTATCACTCTAGAAGCTCGAATCGGTAAAAGGAATCCACCTGAGTTCACTGTTACCATACACCAAGAACATCTTTTTAGTCCTTCTCAAGTACTTAAGAATGTTCTTCACGGCTATCCAGTATTTCTCCCCTGGATCTGATTGATACCTACTCACTATACCTAGTGAGTAAGCTACATTTGGTCTGGTACATAACATCACATACATGATTGACCCGACTGCCGAAGCATAGGGTATCCCTTGCATGCGAGCCCTCTCCAAATCAGTCTTAAGAGACATCTCTTTAGAGAGAGTGATTCCTTAACAAGCGGGTACATTACCACGCTTAGAATCTTCCATACTAAACCTCTTTAGTATGGTGTCAATGTACCTGGATTGGGACAATCCCAACATCCGTTTAGATCGATCTCTATAGATCTTAATCCCCAGGATGTAAGATGCATCACTTAGATCTTTCATGGAGAACATGTGTGATAAGATGAGCTTGACCGAGTGTAGCATAGGAACAACGTTTCCTATCAAGAGTTTGTCATCCACGTACAATACGAGGAAGACAACCTTACTGCCTACTACCTTCTTATATATACATGGTTCATCTACGTTTTTTATGAAGTCAAACTCTTTGACATCTTTATCCAAACAGATGTTCCATCTCCGCGATGCCTGCTTTAATCCGTAAATTGATTTAAGCAGCTTGCACACGCTTCTGCTGCTCCCACTGTCAATGAAGCCCATGTACACGCTCTCTTCTAAATCACCATTTAGAAAAGCGGTCTTGACGTGCAATCTGCCAGATTTCGTAGTTATGATATGCAACAATAGCAAGTAGGATCCTGATGGACTTAAGCATAGCCACTGGAGAAAATGTTTCATCATAATCGACACCTGGTCGTTGACGAAAACCTTTTGCTACAAGTCTAGCTTTGAAAGTCTCAACTTTTCCATATACACCAATTATCTTCTCAAGATCTACTTTCTCCCGATGGGGTTTACCCCTTCAGGAGCAACTTTCAAAGTCCATACTTTGTTGGTGTACATGGATTTCATCTCAGATCGTATAGCATCCAGCCATTTCACAGAGTCTCCACTTGTGATGGCCTGCTCGAAACTAGTTGGGTCATCATCTTCCATGATGCAATCCTCACTCCCACCGTCTATGAGAAAACCGTAGTATCTCTCAGATGGATGAGGAACCCTACTAGATCTGCGGAGTGGCTGAGGTTCGTTGGGGACTATTGAATCCTCCGGTTCCACCAAATCATCAGTTATAGTTTGTGTTGCTGGAACATCTTCCAGTTCTACCTCATTGCCACTGATTTCTTTCACAAAAAATTCCTTTTCTAAAAATGCGGCATGTCGAGAAACAAATACCTTTTGTTCCTCGGTATGGTAGAAGATATACCCTCGTGAATATTTTGGATATCCTACAAACTTGCACAGAACTGACCATGCCTTGAGCTTGTCCGGATTTTTCTTTTTAACACAGGCCGGACAACCCCATATATTAACTCGTTTAAGAGATGGTCTCTTTCCATTCCATATCTCATATGGAGTGGTAGGAAATGAATTTGGTCAGAACTCTATTCAATAGGTATGCAGCTATCTTAAGTGCATAACCCCAAAAGGAAATAGGAAACTCAGTATTACTCATCATAGAGCGCTCCATATCTAATAGGGTGCGATTCATCCACTCCGAAACTCCATTGTGCTGTGGTGTATACGGAGGAGTAAGCTGAGAAAGAATCCCATTCTCTTTTAAGTAGTCTCTAAATTCCATGCTCAAGTATTCTCCTCCTCGATCATATAGAAAGATATTAATACTCTTACCCGTCTGGTTCTCGATTTCGTACTTATATTCCTTGAATTTTTCAAAAGATTCAGATTTGTATTTCAACAGGAACACATGTCCAAATCTTGAGAGATCATCGGTGAATGTAATAAAGTACGAGGAACCATTCCTGGCATGTGTAGACATAGGACCACATACATCACTATGTATCTGTCCCAAGAGTTCAGTTGCTCTTTCTCCGTGTTCAGTAAACGGAGATTTGGTCATCTAGCCTTTGAGACATGACTGGCAAGTTTCATAAGATGTAAATTCGAACGAATTCAAATATGCATCCTTATGCAACTCAGCAAGTCTTGTCGCATTAATATGACCTAGTCTACAATGCCATAAGAAGTCTTTATTCATTTCTGAACTGTTCATCTTGTGTGTGTTTGTATACCTAGAACTGTAGTTTGATTCAGAACGTTTATACCATTATACAACGTACCATACCCAATCAACACTTGATTCAGGAAAACATTCACAATATTTTTGTTACGAAATAACAGTCGCTCAGAATAATTATCTTACCAGTTGGTAACACAAGGAGATATTTTCCAACTGATTTGCTGCAACAATTGCACCATTCCCTCCTACTAGAGACATATTACCCTTTCCCAGTTCTCCACCTCTCTATAACCCATGTAAAAAAATACATACGTGGGATTCTGATCCGGTATCCAATACCCAGGACGTAGAGTTAATTGAGAAACGGTTCTTGGTAACGAACACACCAGAAGACGATGCATCAACATGCTTATTCTTCGTTTGGGTGGAGTGGGAATCCGGATATTCCCCTATTCCTTGCTCAGACTTATGACAATCATAAGATAGAGCGGAACCTAGCCTATTATAATAAGCGGGTTCAGTCAATACATACATATTATTATCTTGATTAAGGCATGTCATTGGTCGCTACCAGGAGAGAGAGAAGGATAATCACTTTGCGTGCGCTCTTTGCAAGATTAGATTGGTTATTATTTTATCTAATCAGGATGGCTCTCACTATTTTTATCAAATCTTCTTTCAAACCCTAAAAGGTATGATTAGCCGGGATTAATTACACCCTACAAGTTCGCCAATCGTTCGGCCAGACAGGTTTTGGTACTCCGAGGGATTCACCCCATGCTTTCGCATGAAACTAATTAAATAACCTCGTTTCCGCAGAGGTATCACCCCGTTAACACGTTTCTTAGACACCTACTTAATCGGCTAATTGTAAAGTGGAAAACTCTCCCAGGAGTAACTCTTACTCGCAGTGGGTATCAGGATCCAACTATCATATAGAAGGTATGTAATCTCATTGCAAATTTCAACACTTGAAATTCCCAATATCTATTTTTACCCCTAGCCACTTACGACCTTAATGTTGGGGTTAAAATTTGCACCCCCGGTTGACCGAGTCAAAGTCAAGGTCAACCCCAAGCCAGGTGGGCCCAAGCCCAAGTCAAGCAGGCCCATGCCCAAGTCGAGCCCGCGGCCAGTCTCCTCCATGCCAAAATATAGATCATGTAATAAATAATTTTTATGTAATTTTTTATGCATGAATGTATGCAAAATGAGCATAAAGCCAAATTTTTGTAAAGCTCATGGCTTATGTGCAAAAAGAAATGGCACATGAGCCATGGGATGGGCAAAATTCCATTTTGTAAAGCCCAAGGGGCTATATGTAAATATGTAAGTCTATATAAGGCAACATGATGAAAATATCTAATATACTTTTTTTATTCCTCTCAAAAATCTAGGGTTTGTGCCACTTTCCCCTTTCTAAAGGTTCTAAACCTTCTTCTTTCTTTTGAAATTAAATCAAGAGTTTTACTCTTCCTTTTCCAAAACTAAAGAGTTTTTCACCACAAAACCCATAAAGGGGAGCTTAGATCTCCCATCAGTTCTAAAAAAAAAAGATTTTTAAAATCTCACATTTCTTGATCTTCAAGATCCTGCCAACAGAGGAGGATGAAGGAGGCCCATCTCCGAAAACCCATTTTTGGGAAGACCCAAGGCTCCAAAGAAGAACCCCTTTCATCAACTCCAAAACATCTTAGGAGTTTAACTCCACCCTAAATCCTCTTTTGGGATTTTAAATCCTATTTCTGGGGCTAAAATCCCCTTTTCCTTGTCGGCGCCCGAGCGCCGAACACCGAACGCTCGAGCGCCCCAAGCGCCCCAAGCGCCCGAGCGCCCACGTGTCGGGCATATGGTGCGCTAGCGCTCGAGCGCCCAGCGCTCAAGCGTCTAGCGCCCAGCGCCCACATATCGGACACGTGGTGCGCTCGCGCTTAAGCGCACAGCGCTCAGGCGCCTAGCGCTCAAGCACCCACCGCCCACGTGTCGGACACGTGGTGCGCTAGCGCTTGAGCGCACAGCGCCCACGTGTCGGACACGTGGGCGCTGGGTCTTGAGCGACACGTGGTGCGCTAGTGCTCAAGCGCACAACGCTCAAGCGCTAGGCACGCGAGGCGCTGGCCCCACGCGTCCTTTGGGCGCTTTTCCCCTTTTTATATATATATATGTATACATGCATATATATATATATATACTCACATACTCTACAACATTGTAAAAACTCTGTGTGGCTCCCGATATATCCAAAACCCCTCCAAAACACAACACTGCACATTGAGTTTGCATGACCCTTTTGACCCTTCAATCGGAGGTTCTCTCGCTCCAAAGGCGAGGGGTAATTAACGGCAGCTTAGTCCGCGGCTGCCGGAGATTCGGATCCCCACAATCCATAAACCCCGGCCTACCCTAGGCAGGGGGAATCTGTAGTGCGCCTGACAAGCGCACGCGTATTCCCATCTCAATAGGGTGACGAAAAACACCCTACACTTAACAAGGTCAATAAATCATAAGTGCTAGCCAAGTTCAACCCGTCATTTCTTGATTGAATTAAACCCACCCATACGACCCTTAACAAGGTCAACAAAGCCGTACGACTACCCTAATCCAATCGCATCATATGGTTGCAGATAAGCACTAATTAGCTACCACACACTACGTCTTAACATAGTCAACAAACATAGCACGAATACTAAATAATACTTATCTGAAATGACGGAGAGCTACGACTGGTTTTGAAGAAAACCTTTAACGTAATGAACTTGATATCGTTGTAGAATCTAGTGATTTTGAAAAGGAGTGTATTTGTAGCTTTTGCTAGTTTCGATAAAGAGGTCACTCCTGGTGAAATGTGTTAGTTACATATATGCCCCAGAGGCCATTGTTGTACATATGATGTATATTATAGTGGATGCTTGGATATATATAGAGAAGACTTTCTTGTTCGACATGATAGTATGCTATTTGGTTTCACTTTGTCTTAACATGTTGACTCGTATTGGTTTACTGTCTTGCTCTCACATGTTGATAAAGCCCTTAGGATATGTACTCGACTACTGGGACTATGATAAAGATCATACTAGTGGGGCCAGGGCAATCCAAGAGTACATCCTATAACTGTTCCTAGTCGAGGGTGTATCGAGACAGGGCATCGATACTCCAGAGTAAACAGGCGTATACGCGTCTTGACCCATACGATGGGCGATGGATGATCCCATATCCATTGGTGTTTGGCATCAAAGATGGTGTACGGGTGCTTAGTGGAGACTGGGTACACTGAACGAACTCGCCGAGAACTCCTAGATGATTTTATACCTATCGTCAGATAGCAGTTCTCTGGTGACACTTGTACAGGTTAGTCTGTAGACCCGAGATCGTCATAGAGTCTTGTGTGATTCCCACTGTGCTTTGATTTCCACCTTACCACGTTCATAAGAATGTGATAAATGTTGGCTTTTGGGTACAGTCCCGAATCACATGGAGGTAATGAGCGATAGGAGGGGTTTCGTCTCTCCCGGTATTGGGAGTTGATGTTGCGCAGTGTTCGATTGGCTATAACTGGAAGTCCCTGGCCAAGGCTGATATGGAGTGCTACTGGTAAGTGTTATCGGTAGTTTCTCGACCCGTTATGAGCCTCACATCGACAGGACTTATCGGTTTCTGGGGTCTGACGGCTACCACCCCTAGACTGCGTATGCGACATATCAGACGAAGAGACCGGACTGTACGGTAGTGTTACTGATTGGATTCATAGGAGTGTGTGCAGGCTTGTTTGTTGATCTTCTGATCGCTCAATACCCGGGTGGCTGTTACATTTAGCTGACCGCTTGCAGCTTGTGGGTGTTTGATATGATCATTACTTACTGCCGGCGTATTGACGATTCTTTAGAGTCCTACACAGAGGTTTCCTGGCTCAGGAAAAATGGAGTAGGAGCACATATGTGATATGTGCGGGACCGAGATTAATAGGATATGAGATACTGTATTCTGTTCTTGCGATATGTGATATCGGCCGGGTATATGTGATATAGCCGGGATATTGGATCAAGTGTTGATTCGATAAAATGTTACATGTTATATTAGTTGGTAATATGTAATATAGCCGGATTATCTGATCAAATGTTGATTCGATAATTTAATGTATAATTATATATGTGATATATTACATTACATTAACTAATATAAGCTCACTTAAATGATTCTTTTTCTCACTTGATAATACATTGATATATATGCGATATATGTTAATTGTATTATTTTCTTTTGTTACATTATATATTATATATGTGATGTATATTATTGTAATATGTTAGGGTTACAAATGTAACTTGGGTTTTGAGATTAAACCATGCTAGGGTTTGGATTAGGGTTAATATATTGTTTTGATAATTCATTTTTTATGGATAATATTTGGATATTTATCCTTGTTGACTTTGTCAACCCTCCTTGATATTTTGCTAGATATGTATTAACCAAACCCTAACCCTAGACCACGGTAAAGTCTCTACAAGGGTTATGCATGACATGCTTAACCCTTGATTGCATTTCTAATCTCAACAAGAATGATTATTATTCATCACAAACTCTTCTTCTTCTTCCTCTCACAAAAGCTTTCTTGCTTTTTATTTTGTGGTGAATAAAAGTGAGAAATTGAAAACAAAAGAGAGCAAAATTCCTACTTCATCATACTCATCTATTCTCGCAACTTAGATTAGGGTGTTCACTTCACTAATACCTCATTAGAGAAGTGTGAGCTTGGGTTAGTGTTTCTTCAAGGTAGATCATCTTAGAAAGTGAAGACTTCAAGCAAGATGCCTCATTCACCGCATGGAGCCTCTCTAGAGTCCGGGTACTTGATGATCGCAGCGAAGGGACCTCATCACGGAGCTTATGAAGCGATGGAATGGACTACAAAGGTTGTAATCCCTAACTCTTAGATGTTTAAGTTGTTAACATATAGGTTTTGTTTGATTCTTTAGTTAAGATCCAAGGTTAAGGGTTATCTATAATGGCAAAAATTTGAACTTGGCATGGTAGATGCCACCCGAAACCTTGCTGCCGTTGTAGGTAACCCAACAGTGGTATCAGAGCCTAGCTAGAGAATTAGACCGATAAGTGTAGGATTACGAAACCGAAACAACTCTGAAACACCCGACGAAAAACCCTAGTTTCTGTAAATTTTTTCAGAGTGTCAAAAAATGTTCCAAACAGTTGCAGAGTGATGTATGTTATACAATATGTGCACCGTACAGTTTTAGCCCATTCCCTGAAAATTTGGCCGAGATCACCCCCAAAACCGGCCACATCGGATCCTCTAGGGTTGGAATTTGCACAGTGTTTAAAGCTCTCGGTTTTGATACTTTTTGTATTGTTTGAGTTTGCTAATTTCGCATGTGATGTTATCTTTTAGCAAAGGCAATTCGGCGTGTTTCGTGTTCGTAATTCTAGCTTTTGTTTCGGTTATTTAGACGGCATTAAAAAGTTCGATCGGATATCAAATACCCACTTTAACCCTTTCCGGAAAATTTTCAAGTGTTGGATTTTTCTTTAGTTAAAGAACATTCAAATAGCGTGTAAGTGATATGGTGAACCCTCTAGAAGAACAAAACCTTAACTCGATTTTGTGACCGTCAAAACCGCCACTAAACCCTAGGGTTTGTGGTAGTTTTGCGGTGTCACAAGTGAGGGATTGGTTGACCCTTCTACGGCTGGTTCACTGCTACTGTGGCATGTGATGGACACTTCTAAACTACGCTCAAGTGTTGAGCATTTTGGGAAATTTTGGGTGTTTGTTGATTCGATCTGAATGTTTAACATCGTCTAGCTTTTTCTGTAATGTGATACAATATGTGGAATTCATATAGCTAGGCATGAAATCCATAATATGTGATATTTCGGGTTTACGATATCTATGATGATTGTAGATTCCAAATGTTGTAGTTTTTCACTTTCTTTTCTGCGACCGTAAGTGTAATATGTGGTATATCGCCGTTTTCGTTGCTATATGTCAATGAAAATTATGATAGGCATATTTACTTACGTTGATGACATATGATGTTATGTGTTGCTGTAATATGTTATATTGGATCGTCGTGTTCTGAATAGCTGAGGGTTTTATGTGAGATGAGGGATTTTATTTTCATTCATGTAAAATTCATTGTATGTAATATTCTTTTATTGGGGCACTTCCTAGTTGAGGATGATGTCACCATTGTATATTATTTACTTTTCCGCATTAGGATAGACCCAAGGAGGGGAGCACAAGTAACCGGGTTCTAGGGTCCAGTGGGAGGCCGTCTCGAGGAGCCGAAACCAGGTCTCCTAACCCTAGAATTGGGAGGGTTGCTTGCCGCTCTCGTAGGGGTCTAGGGATGTGGGTTTGGCTATTCATCGTGACCGTGGAATCCGTGTTTTATATAGGCTCAAAATAAAACACGGACCTCCTAGTATATTCAATATTTCATATGTTTCTTCTGCTGCTGATATACTGTGATGTGATCATATTATATGCGTGAGACGAATGCTTTATTATTGTATATATGATATATAATAAACGTTGCTTATATTTTGCACTCGCGCTAGTCCCGCCCCGGTATGCCGTTGGTTAAGTAACCTAACGGTGCATAACGGGACACAGTAGCGAATGCGGATGGAATAAGCGTACGTTGTATTTTCGTTTCTTCTATGATGCTTAGGAAGCTTAAATGATGAGATTCATTAATGAGATTAATAAAAGAAAAGAAACCTAAAAGATGTTGCAGAATCAAATTTATAAAAAGGGTAGCTCTAGTTTTTGCTTTGCATAGCGGTATTCCTTGTAGAATATCCAGCACCTTATTCGAAAAGGAAAGAGCCGAGATCCCTTCACCGGGAGTGACCTCTTTAGCGAAACTAGTAGATGCTACAAACTCACGGTTTAGTTTTTGATAGCTTCTATAGTTCTTGCTTTGCATAGTGGTATTTTTGAAATATCTTGCACCTTATTCGATAAGGAAAGAGCCGAGATCTCTTCACCGGGAGTAACCTCTTTAGCAAAACTAGTAAAAGCCTCAAAAAAACTCCTTTTTCAAAATCACTTGCTTCTACGACAATATCAAGTTCATTACGCTCTTGGTTTTCTGAAAAACCTGTATAGCCCTCCGACATTTTAGATAAGTAATACTTTGTATTCGTGCTACGTTTGTTGGCTTTCGTCAAGGCGTAGTGTGCGGTAGCTAACTAGTGCTTATCAGCAACATAAAATGAGATTGTATTAGAGTAGTCGTACGTCCTTGTTGGGTTTCGTCAAGGGTCGAGCGGGTGGATTTAATTCAATCAAGAAATGTACGGGTTGAACTTGACTAGCGCACTATGGTTTGTTGGCTTTCGTCAAGGCCATAGCACGTTGGGGGCAAAATCATTATCGGGAATTTCAAGTGTTGAAATTTGCAATGAGATTGCATACCTTCTATGAGATAGTTGGATCCTGATACCCACTACGAGTAAGAGTTACTCCTGGGAGAATTTTACACAAGACAATTAGCCAATCAAATAGGTGTCTAGAAAGGTGTTAACGGGGTTATGCCTCTGGGAAAACGAGGTTTATTTTAATTAGGTCCGTGCGAAAGCACGGAGAACCTCCCTCAAAGTACCAACACTGGCCTGGCCGAAAGATTGGCGAACTTGTAAAGTGTAATTAATCCCGGCTAGTCTTACCTTTTAGGGTTTGAAGGAAGATTTGATGAAAAACAGTGGGAGCTATCCTGATTAGATAAGAAAATAACCAATCTAATCTTGCAAGAGCATATGCTAAGGTGTTTTCTTCTCTCTCTCTCCAGGTAGCGACCATATCAGGCCTTAATCAAGATAATAATATGGATGTATTGACCGAACCTGCTTATTATACTGAGCAGGGGGACATTGGTCTCGTTCTTTCTTATAAATGTTATAAGACTGAACAGAAAATAGGAGAATATCCAGATTCTTACGCCACCCAAACGAAGAACAAGCATGCTGATGCATCTTCTTCGGGTGTGTTAGTTATCGAGAACTGTTTCTCAGTTCACTCTACGTCCTGGGTATTAGATACCGGATCAGGATCCCATTTATGTAATATATTACATGGGCTACGGAAAGGTAGGGAACTGGGAGAGGGTGATCATTCCATAAGAGTAGGGAATGGTGCAAATGTTACAGCCAAAGCAGTTGGCGAATATCACCTTGTATTACCAAATGGTAAAAAATTGATTCTGAACGAATGCTATTACATTCCGACCCTGATATGCAATCTTATATCAGTTTCTTTATTGAGTAAAGAAGGATATAATTTTGCAGTACATGATAATGTTATGAATATCTTCCTGAATCAAAAGTTGATTGGATCAGGCTCGTTAAATAATGGCATATACGTTCTGAATCAAACTACATCCTTAATGTACAAAACACACACAAGAGGAAGAGTTCAGAAATGAACGAATCCTTCTTGTGGTATTGTAGACTTGGTCACATCAATGCGACATGACTGGCTAAGTTACATAAGGATGGATATTTGAATTCGTTCGAATTTTCATCTTATGACACTTGCCAGTCATGTCTCAAAGGCAAAATGACCAAAACTCCATTTAGTGGACACGGAGAAAGAGTTACGGAACTCTTGGGATTAATACATAGTGATGTATGTGGTCCCATGTCTACACATGCGAGGAATGGTTCCTCGTACTTCATTACATTTACTGACGATCTCTCAAGATACGGACATGTGTTCCTATTGAAACATAAGTCTGAAGCTTTTGAGAAATTCAAAGAATATAAGAACGAAGTCGAGAACCAAACGGGTAAAAGTATTAAAATCCTTTGATCTGATCGAGGAGGAGAATACTTGAGCAATGAGTTTCTGGACTATCTAAAAGAGAATGGGATTCTCTCTCAGCTTACTTCTCCCTATACACCACAGCATAACGGTGTATCGGAACGGAGGAATCACACCCTATTAGATATGGTGCGCTCTATGATGAGCACTGCTGAGTTGCCTATTTCCTTCTGGGGGTATGCGCTTGAGATAGGCATACACCTATTGAATATGGTTCCTACCAAATCAGTTTCTACCACTCCATATGAGGTATGGAAGGGGAAGATACCATCTCTTAATTATGTTAAGATATGGGGTTGTCCGGCCTATGTCAAAAGACACAATTCGGACAAACTCGAGGCAAGGTCTGTCCTGTGCAAGTTTGCAGGATATCCCAAAAACTCACAAGGGTATATCTTCTACCATACTGAGGAACAAAAGGTGTTTGTTTCTCGACATGCAACCTTTTTAGAAAAGGAATTTCTTGGAAAGGAAAATAGTGGCGAGGAGGTAGAACTGGAAGAAGTTCCAGCAATACAAACTACGACAGAAGATTTGATAGAACCAGAGGATTTAGTAGTTCCCGACGAACTCCAGCCTCTCCGCCGATCTAGAAAGTTTCCTCATCCACCTGAGAGATACTACGGTTTTCTCATTGATGGTGGGAGCGAGGATTGCATCATGGAAGACGATGGCCCCACTAGCTTCGAGCAGGCCATCACGAGTGGTGACTCTGTGAATTGGCTGGATGCAATGCGATCTGAGATGGAATCCATGTACACAAACAATGTATGGACTTTGGAAGTTGCTATTGACAGGGTAAAACCCATTGGGAGCAAATGGATCCTTAAGAAGAAACTTGGCGTAGATGGAAAAGTTGAGACTTTCAAAGCTAGACTTGTTGCAAAAGGTTTTCGTCAACGACCAGGTGTGGATTATGAAGGGTTACCTACGACGGCAACAAGGTTTTAGGAGGCATCGTCCATGCCAAATTAAATTTTTTCCATTTTAGCTAACCCTAAACTAGATCGTCCACTAGAAATAATACGGAAAACTAAAGCAAACACTATGCAATAAGTAGTGAGCAAGGAATACAACCTTTGTAGACCGGTCCTTCACTTCAAATAGCTCCGTGTAGTAGTCCCCTCCGCTGCGATCTTATGCTCCGGACTCTAGAGAGGCTCCGTAGAAAAAACGAACGTGCTCGCTTCGAAGACTTCGAGGCCGAAAATGATCTAAGTCGGGGAGACACTAACTCAAGCTATTCCTTCACTAGGTCATGAACTTTATGAAGAGAACACGTTATACTACATGGAAAGTAGTAGAGGATGATGAAGTAGGAAGTGGCCGCACATTAGAATTGATTTTCTCACACTTTTTCTCAAAACTCCATTGAAGCTAGAAAGCTTTTGTGAAGAAGAAAGAAGAAGAAGTCTAATGAATAATTCATCCAAAATGAATTATATCACCCATGGTTGAGTTAAAGCTATCATGCTTAACTCATGTAGAGACTTTACTAGGGTTAGTATAATGGTTGGGTTGATAAAAATCTACAAGACAAACAAAAAGGGAAGACTTTGGTCAAAGCATCCATAAGCATCTACAAGCTTCTTGCTTTGCCAAAATTGCATCCAATTTTGAATTACTTAGATAATTAAAAATCCTAGATTATATCAACCATGGTATAAGTCTCATACACCCATGTATAATGTATCATCAAACATGACACAAAACTATGTACATTAAAATATATCACATATATATACATGCACATAACAAGTGAGAAAATAAATCTTAAATGAGCTAATATTAGTTAATGTAATGTAATATATCAAATATATAATTATACATTAAATTATTAAATCAACTCTTGATTTAATAATCCGGCTATAACCGACTAATATCAAAAGTAACAACTTATCGAATCAACACTTGATTCGATAACCCGGCTATATCGCATACAACCGATCAATGTTACAAATCGCGAGAATAGAATACGGTATCACATATCGTATTAATCTCGGTCCCGCACATAACACATATGTGCTCCTACTCCATTTCGCTTGAGCCAGGAAACCCATGTGTAGGACTCTAAAGACTCGTCAATACGCCGACAGTAGGTGATGATCATATCAAACACCCACAAGCCGCAAGCGGTCTGCCAAACATAACAGCCACCCGGGTATTGAGCGATCAGAAGATTAACAAGCAAGCCTTCTCACACTCCTGCGAATCCAATCAGTAACACTACCGTACAGTCCGGTCTCTTCGTCTGATATGTCGCATATCTCGTCTAAGGGTGGTAAACGTCAGACCCCAGTAACTCAATAAGTCGTGTAGATATGAGGCTCATAACGGGTCGAGAAACTACTGATAACACTTACTAGTATATCTATGAAGCTGCCTTGGCCAAGGACTTCCTGTTTTAGCCAATCGAGCACTGCGCAACATCAACTCCCTATACCGGGAGAGACGAAACCCCTCCTATCGCTCATTGCCTCCATGTGACTCAGGACTGTACCCAAAAGCCACCGTTTTGCATGCCCACTTGGACGTGGTAAGGTGGAAATCAAAGAACAGTGGGAATCACACAAGACTCTATGAGGATCTCGGGTCTACAGATTAACCTGTACCAGTGTCACCAGAGAACTGCCATCTGACGATAGGTATAATACCATCTGGGAGTTCTCGGCAAGTCGGTCCAGTGTACCCAGTCTCCACTGAGCACCCGTATACTGTCTCTGATGTCAAACACCAATGGGTATGGGATCATCCATCGCCCATCTACATGGGTCGAGAAGCTATACGCTAGTCTACTCTGGTATATCGATGACCTGTCTCGATACACCTACGACTAGAAACATTTGAAGGATGTACTTAGCGACTACACTGTCCCCACTAGTATGATTTACATCATAATCCTGGTAGTCCAGTACTCATCCTAAGGCTTTATCAACATGTAACATAGAGACAATCAGAGTACATGTTAAGATAAAGAGCAACCATTTAGTATACTATCATGTCGAGCAAGAAAGTCCTCCCTATATATGTCCAAGCATCCACTACAATATACATCGTATGCACAGTAATGGCCTCTAGGGCATACATATAACTAACAGATTATGACGAAACCTTTTCTCCAGTGGCTATGCTTAAGTCCATCTGGATCCTACTTGCCATTGCTGCATACCATGACTACGAAATCTGGCAAATGGATGTTAAGACCGCCTTTCTAAATGGTGATTTAGAGGAGTGCGTGTACATGACTCAGCCAGAGGGCTTCGTAGTTAGTGGGAGCAGCGGAACGGTATGCAAGCTGCTTAAATCCATCATCACGGAGTTGGAACATCTGCTTTGATGTGGTAGTCAAAGAGTTTGACTTCATCAAGAACGTAGATGAACCATGTATATACAAGAAGGTTGCAAAGAGTAAGGTTGTCTTCCTCGTATTATACATGGATGCCATACTCTTGATAGGAAATGATGTTCCTATGCTGCACTCGATCAAGATCTACTTATCACATAAATTCTCAATGAAAGATCTAGGTGATGCCTCCTGCATTTTGAGGATTAAGATCTGTAGAGATAGATCTAAACGGATACTGGGATTGTCCCAATCCAGGTACATTGACACCATACTAAAGAGGTTTAGTATGGAAGAATCCAAGCGTAGGAACCATCCCACGATCTCTGGACTCACTCTCTCCAAAGAGATGTCTCCTAAGACTGATTTTGTCACGACCCACCCCCAATACAGAGAGTATTGTCCGCTCTGGCCGAAGCCGCACAGTTTTGTCTTTCGGGGCGAACTGGTCCCGAGCAAGGGCCACTTCCCAGGAGGTCACCCATCCCAGGACTTCCCTGGTCCGAGCATGCTTAACTACTGAGTTCTCAAACTCCTGTAGCGCCAGTTCACTTAAAAGGCGCCTCTGTATTGAAGAGTGGTATCATTCCATTTATAGTACAGATCTGTCCTCTTTCAGAATGTATTCCGAAGATTCCCCATTGTTTTAAAGTAGGTCCCCGTGCTTATCTGGTATATATGGGTATACCGGATAATACCTGGAGCTTTTCTTTTAAGTGTGTTTTGAATATTGAAAATTCGAGGTTGATTAAGTATGTATATGCCATTTTCCAGTGTGCCATACCCAATCAATTCTTGATTTAGGAGAATGTTCATGACATTTCTTTCAAGCGCAAAATTATATCCTTCATTAGATAACAAAGATACTGATATAATATTACATAACATACTGGGAATATAAAAACAGGTGTACAACACCAAAATGTGCCCACTAGTTAACCCTAGGTGATATTCCCCTATTACAATAGCATCTACATGCATTCCATTGCCCATCCGAAGAGTCATATCACCTGTCCCCAGTACTCTACTATTTCTCAGATCCTGCAATGAATTACAGATGTGGGAACCAGAACCGGTATCAAGTACCCATGATGTAGAGTTTACTGAAAGACAATTTTCGATTACGAACACACCTGAAGCAGAAGCAACAGCTTGCTTCTTGTCCTTGGCTTTGAAGGCTATACAGCCCTTCTTCCAGTGCCCTTGCTTGTGACAATAAAAACATTCGTTTATATCCGCTTTCACCCTTCCTGCCTTGTTCGTTCCCTGCACCTTCTTGACCCCACCCTTCGGTTTGGTGGCTTTCATTTTCTTCTTCCCTTTAGCTTTCGCTTTAGATTTAGAAGAGGATAATTGGCCAACATACAGAACGGGGGTCTTCTCCTTTTTCAAGGAGGTCTCTGCCACCCTCAACATGTTGAGGAGCTTTGGAAGATCAGATTCCATTTCGTGCATATTGAAGCTAACCACGCACTGAGAGAAGGTGTGGGGAAGGGACTGCAAAATTAAGTCGATATACAAATCATTCTCTAGCACGCATCCCAGGTTTGAGAGTTCCTCAATGAGGCTGATCATTTTGAGGACGTGCTCTCCTACAGGCGATCCTGGAGCCAACCTCATCTGGAAGAGTTTCCTTGAGGTCTCGTACCTCGCGATACGGGAGTGCTCTCCATATAATTCCTTGACATGGAGAAAGATGGATACAATATCCATACTCTCGTGCTGTTTCTGGAGTTCATTGTTCATGGACGCCAGCACGATACACTTAGCTCGCTCACAGTCTAGATTCCAGATTTTGCGAACTTCCTTGTCCACAACTGAGGAATCTGGTCCTGGGATAAGGGGAGGAACAGCGGTGGTAACATATGCTACTTTGTCATAAGTCAGTGCAATGTTGACGTTCCTTAGCCAATCTTTATAGTTCTGCCCGGTCAGTATATTTTTTTCAAGTAATAGTTTTAGTCCTGTCATGGTAGCTGCTAGAGAGAGAGAAAAGAAAACACTCAGCATATGCTTCTTGCAAGTTTAGATTGGTTATTAATATATCTAAACAGGATGGCTCCCACTGTTCCCTCAAATCCTTCTTCAAAACCTAAAAGAAGAACTAGTCAGGATTTAATCACACGTCACAATACTTGCTTAACCTTTCAGCCAGGCTGGTGTTGGTGCTTCGAGGGAGGTTTTCAATGCTTTCGCGAAGTTCCTTAATTAAATAACCTCTTTTCCCTGGAGGCGTAGCCCCTCTAACACCTTTCTGGACACCTACTTGGTTTATAGCATTGATTGTTAAGTGAGAATGTTTCCCGAGAGTAATCCTACTCATCAGTGGGATCGGGATCCAACTATCATTGCATTATGTACTAGATGGAAGCCACTCTAGTCACCACACTCCAGAAGGTATGCTAAATCTGCAAGTTTCCTTTATGTTTGAAACTCCCGATATGATTTTTACCCCAAGCTCTTATGACCTTGACGTAGGCCAACAAATCATAAGACCCAAGTTAAGTTCTACCCGTCGTTGTCCTGATTAATTTAGGTACATCGTACATGCCCTTGACGTAGGCCAACAAGGCTGTACGTCTGTCCTATACTAATGCATCTATCTGTGCAACAAATAAGCAAACCACACTGCTACCATCCACTATGCCTTGACGTAGGCCAACAAGCATAGCATGAATACGATGTGTTGTCTATTTGAAACGACGGAGGGTTACGGCTGGTTTTTGACAAAAAACCGGTAACGTAGTGAACTTGATATGATCGAAGGAACCATGATAGCCTTTATTAAAAGGAGTGGTTTAAGCTCCGCATTTAAAATTTGCTTTTTGAAGAAAACCTAGTGGTTTTAGAAATTGTTCCAACGATTCAGTTTAGGTTTTTATTTTTCTTTGCATTAAAATAATGCGTCCCATCTTTAACCTATCATTACAGATAACAACGAAAATACAACGTCCTCTTATGCCATCCGCATTCGCCACGGGGTCCCGTCATCACCCGTTAGGTTACTTAACTAACGGCAGAGCGGGGGCTGGGCTAGTACGGGTGTAAAACATAAGTGACGTCTAAATAGCTATCATATATAGATATTGTACATTCGTCAGACGCAATAATAGGCATTCCAGATCACAGATAAACTTTATTGGATATGCAAGCAATCCACGTTTCTTTTGAGCCTGTAAGAAAAGACGGATTACACAGTTACGATGAATAGCCATTACCCCATCCCAGACCCCTACGGGTACGACAAACTACCAGCTAAGTACCCGAAGTGAAGCGGTCTCCCTCAACAACGTGAGTAGGCCACTAAGGACTTCGAAATACCCGGTAGTTTGTGCACCCCACCTTGGGTCTATCCTAGGAGCAAAAACAGTAAAAAGAAATAATACAACGGTGGCTATAACCGCAACCTGGATGTGCCCCGCAAAATATTATTACAACTTATTACAATTACATCGAATGAATTAATACAATAACCCATCACAAAATCCCGGCTAATCATCATAACAGTCCAATAGAGTTCATAATCACAAACGGGTAAAACATTACAGATATGTGCAACCCCCTGCCAACCGACATACTAGCAGTTAGGGAAGGTTTACGAACACATAATACAGTTCACAGATATAATCAAACAAGCAAACATCGTATAATTTCGATCGATCAAACCCATTAGATTCTGCTCCAAAACTTCTCTGTAAACCTGAGACCTGAGCAAAAAATAAACCATACCGGAAAAGACAAAATATCACAGAAGATGCACAGGGAAAAACTGGCTTGAATCGGCCTCAACTCGGCCGCGGATCCACGGTGGATCGGTGGGATCGGCCGCGGTTCCGCGGCTGTATGGCTAATTCAGGAACCCAATTTTTCCAGTGTTCTTATAATTTCTTGTAGGTTGTTCTGGAGGAACCTGAAAAAATTTTAGGCCTCATTTTAAAAACGACAGAAACTATGTGATATCGGGGTATTTTCCGGTTCGTTTTGCGTTCGAAATTCATATGACTTTGCAAGTGAGTTAATTATTGTTTAGTGAGGCTCTGATACCACTGTAAGTCGATATGCAACACCCCACGAGTTGCGGGGAGGCGGAAATATGAAAAACGATCTTGTTCTTGAAGCATACATCGACTAACCGAAGATCTTTGCTAAACGATAATTAACAACTACCATAGAAGTTCTAAGCTACTATGTAAAGAGATTATACCTAGTGATATGTGTCCTTCGTCTTTATGATCTCTTCGTCCTCCTCGGCCTCCTCCAAGTGATAGATGATCCACCCGAGAACCCTAATCCAAGCTTCACCTCAAAACTTGAGGTAACTAAGTTTCTCTAGTTGTTAATCAAAAGAACTTTGATCATATAGAGTTAGGTTATGGGATGTTTAGTCTTTTCTAATCCTTGTTCTCAACTCATGAGTGGTAGAATTAGAGATTGAAGAAAGAGTGAGCTTGAGGAGAGAGAAGGTGAACTAGAATAATGAAATGAAAATGTTTCTCACTTGATATATGAAGCATAATGAATAATTTAATAAATGAATAATAAGAGATTATTCATCATGCTACATAAATGTATTATGAGTGAATCACTATGTGAGTCATTAAGCATTTAATAATGCATTAATGACATAGTGAATCACACATTATGAGTCACAATAACATTAAAGACAATGCCACCTAAACCCCTCAAGTCACCATGCTTCTAGAAGCTTCCCGGAAATTACGAGAACGCCCCTCCCATCCGTGAAAACACGGAAAAACTTTAGACTGTATAAATCCAATAACCTGATACTAAAATCTGGCTTAAACCAAAGCCGTCTAGTAAAAACTGTCCGAATGTCGTACGTGCGTTTAAACACGTATTCGTCCGAACCCTTGTCGTAAAACCGTACGACCTCTATATCGTTTCGCCTGGAGTTAGGAAAACTCTGTGTGGGACTCTAAAGACTCGACTACTACGCTGGCAGTAGGTTTAACCACAGACCGCAAGCGGCACTAGCTGTACGTAACGGCCCCCAGGTAGATGTCGATAAGAAGGCCGATGAGGAAACCCATCCGAACTCCTACTGAGCCTGTCCGTGACAATATCCGTGCAGTCCGGTATATTCATCTAAGAGTATCGCATGTATGGTTTAGGGAGGTGGTAAACGTCAGACCCCTAATAACCGTACAAGTCATGTCGGTATGGCTTAATCACCATCCGAGAATCTACTGATCAATCTATCAATAATTCTCAATCAGCCCTGGCCAGGGACTTATGGTAATGACCAACCGATCATCGTGCGATATCAACTCCCTATACCGGGAGAGACGAATCACTTACAGTCACTCACTTCCTCCACGTGGCTCGGGACTGTGCCCAACTAAAACCTGTTTGCACGACTCCTTTGAACCGTGGTAGGGTAGTAATCAAAGCACAGTGGGAACTCACACGAGACAAATGACGACCTTAAGTCAACGGACTATCTGCACACATGTCACCTGAGAACTGCTATCTGACGTTACGTATAAATACCATCCAGTCAGTTCTCGGCGAGTCCTGTCCGGTGTACTCACACCCAGTGAGCATCTGTATAAAATCTTATGTGCACTCCACCAATGGCCGTGGGGACCAATCCATCGCCCCTCCTCAGGGTCTAGATATGTATACACCAGTCTACTCTGGAGTATCGATGCCCAGTCTCGATACTCCTGCGACTAGGGACATCTAAGGATGTGCCTATTGACTATCCAGCTCCCACTAGTATGACTGCCATCACAACGCCGGTAGTCAGGAAAACACCCTATGGGCTTTATCAACATGTATATATATATGAATACTACGCAAAATATATCATATGTTAAGATAAAGACAAACCAAATAGCGTACAATCATATTAAGCAAGACTGTTATGTACATACATATCCCTAGTATCCTATACAATGAAGGCCTCTAGGGCATATATATCCAACAATATCATGCTTAACTCATGTAGAGACTTTACTAGGGTTAGTATAATGGTTGGGTTGATAAAAATCTACAAGACAAACAAAAAGGGAAGACTTTGGTCAAAGCATCCATAAGCTTCTACAAGATTCTTGCTTTGCCAAAATTGCATCCAATTTTGAATTACTTAGATAATTACAAACCCTAGATTATATCAACCATGGTATAAGTCTCATACACCCATGTATAATGTATCATCAAACATGACACAAAACTATGTACATTAAAATATATCACATATATATACATGCACATAACAAGTGAGAAAATAAATCTTAAATGAGCTAATATTAGTTAATGTAATGTAATATATCAAATATATAATTATACATTAAATTATTAAATCAACTCTTGATTTAATAATCCGGCTATAACCGACTAATATCGAAAGTAACAACTTATCGAATCAACACTTGATCCGATAACCCGGCAATAGCGCATACAACCGATCAATGTTACAAATCGCGAGAATATAATACGGTATCACATATCGTATTAATCTCGGTCCCGCATATATCACATATGTGCTCCTACTCCGTTTCGCTTGAACCAGGAAACCCCTGTGTAGGACTCTAAAGACTCGTCAATACGCCGACAGTAGGTGATGATCATATCAAACACCCACAAACCGCAAGCGGTCTGCCAAACGTAACGGCCACCCGGGTATTGAGCGATCAGAAGATTAAAAAAGAAATCCTGCTCACACTCCTGCGAATCCAATCAGTAACACTACCGTACAGTCCGGTCTCTTCGTCTGATATGTCGCATATCTCGTCTAAGGGTGGCAAACGTCAGACCCCAGTAACTCGATAAGTCGTGTTGATATGAGGCTCATAACGGGTCGAGAAACTACTGATAACACTTACCAGTATATCTATGATGCTGCCTTGGCCAAGGACTTCCTGTTATAGCCAATCAAGCACTGCGCAACATCAACTCCCTATACCGGGAGAGACGAAACCCCTCCTATCGCTCATTGCCTCCATGTGACCCGGGACTGTACCCAAAAGCCACCGTTTTGCACGCCCTCTTAGATGTGGTAAGGTGGAAATCAAAGCACAGTGGGAATCACACAAGACTCTATGACGATCTCGGGTGTACAGACTAACTTGTACCAGTGTCACCAGAGAACTGCCATCTGACGATATGTATAATACCATCTGGGAGTTCTCGGCGAGTCCGTCCAGTGTACCCAGTCTCCACTGAGCACCCGTATACTATCTCTGATGTCAAACACCAATGGATATGTGATCATCCATCGCCCATCTACATGGGTCGAGAAGCTATACGCTAGTCTACTCTGGTATATCGATGACATGTCTCGATACACCTACGACTAGGAACATTTGAAGGATGTACTTAGCGACTACACTGTCCCCACTAGTATGATCTACATCATAATCCTGGTAGTCCAGTACTCATCCTAAGGGCTTTATCAACATGTAACATAGAGACAATCAGAGTACATGTTAAGATAAAGAGTAACCAGATAGCATACTATTATGTCGAGCAAGAAAGTCCTCCCTGTATATGTCCAAGCATCCACTACAATATATATCGTATGCACAGTAATGGCCTCTAGGGCATACATATAACTAACAATCTCCCACTTGCACTAGGGCCATCTGTTGTAGTATCTCATACCCAACAAT
The DNA here is from genome assembly GCA_030015575.1 of Agapanthus africanus. Lineage (NCBI taxonomy): Eukaryota > Viridiplantae > Streptophyta > Magnoliopsida > Asparagales > Amaryllidaceae > Agapanthus > Agapanthus africanus. The sequence goes on from JASDDO010000016.1 coordinate 136,406,322, forward strand.
CAGCAGTGGTTGAAGTATCTCATAGTCAACCATCCCATAAAAGTCTCTACTGGGAAATAGGCCTTCCTGAGTGGATCCGCGCTGTTGTCCTCTGTGTCTACTCTCCTAACCTCGATCTCTCTGGAGATCAACCATCTCCACTGATCAGGTGATACTTCCTAAGAATATGTCTGGATCACAGATGGGACGGGGGTTCCTAGGCCAAAGACACAACTCCATTGTCACACAATGGTAGGAACGAAGTTCATCTCATGAACTAGTGTACATCCAGACTATTTCTTTGGTAGCATCCTTGGTAGCAATGTATCCAGCCTTTATCATCTAGTATGTATCTAGCTTGGAACTCTTCTAACATACCGTCCCTCCACTGAGGGTAAGGACAATGCCTGTGACTGACATTCAGTCGACCTTACCACCCTGGATCCTATCCAGTGATTCTCCCCAGGATTGATTGACACCATCTCACTACATGTAGTGAGAATCCTAACATCCAATTAGATATATCTCATAGATCCAAAACCCAGGATTTAGGAGGTATCACCTTGATCCTATATGGAGAATCCTTGTGATAAGAGGAGATTGACCGAGCGTAGCATAGGAAACTCCTTTCCTGTCAAGAGTATGTCATCCACGTACAATACGAGGATCATCACCATACTCCCTACTACCTTTTTGTATATACAAGGTGTTGGAGATAGTGCCCTCAGAGTCAATTATTGGATCACAGGCACGTGATTGCAATGATTGAGGGAGGACCTATCCCGGTAGGACAGTCTTTCTCGAAATGATAGTATGCTATCTGGTTTACCTTTATCATCGTGTACTGCTTCAGGTGACCTTAAAGGTCACTATTTCACGCTGATAGAGCCCCTAGGATTCTTGCTTGACTGCCAGCAGTATGATGGCGATCATATACGTGAGAGCTGGTGGTCTATAAGCACATCCTTAAAAGGTCCCTAGTCGTGGGAGTTTCGAGACAGGGCATCGATTCTCCAGAGTAGACTAGTGTATACAGTCGAGACCCCAACGAGGGGCGGTGGCCGGTCTCACAAGCCACTCGTGTCAGTTGGTTCACCTAAGATGTATACAGGTGCTCATTGGGTTATGAGTACACCGGACAGGACTCGCCGGGAACCTGCTAGTTGGTCTTATACCATTTGTCAGATAGCAGTTCCCTGGTGACATGTGTACAGGTTAGTTCATCGACCTGAGATCGTCATTTGTCTCGTGTGAGTTCCCACTGTGCTTTGATTACTACCCTACCACGGCTTAAAGGAGTCGTGCAAACAGGTTTTAGTTGGGTGCAGTCCCGAGCCACATGGAGGCAGTGAGCGAATCTGCAGGGGTTCGTCTCTCCCGGTATTGAGGGTGAGGTCGCGCTGTGTCTAGGAGAGCCATTACGCAAAGCCCTCGGCCGAGGCTGGTGATTTACTGGTAGGTATTCCAGTAGTATCTCAGGGCGTTCTGGGCTACACTCCGACATGACTTGTACCGCTTTTGGGGGTCTGACTTTTACCAACCCCCTAGGCCCGACATGCGATGCTCATAGACGAACGGACCGGACTGTACGGATATTGTCACTGACAGGCTCAGTAGGGTGTCAGGATGAGTTCGCTCATCGACGTCCCTTTTGGTCAATAGCTGGTGGCCCGTCACGTATTGGCTAATACCTCTGACGTGCTAGTGGTTAAATCCACAGCCATAGTATTGACGAGTCTTTAGAGTCCACCACACTTACAGTTACTCAAGCTTTCGGGCGAAACGCTGTAGAGGCCGTATAGAGATATGGCAGGGTCCGATCAGATACGTGCGGTATTGCACGGATCAGAATCGGACAGTTTTGTACTAGTAGCCGTATAGTTATATGGCAGGGTTCGATCTGATACGTGCGGTATTGCACGGATCAGGATCGGACGGATATTACTAGCCGGCTTTGGTTTAAGCCGGATCCTAGTTTAGTACAGTGTAGATTTTGTCTCATTGCATTTGTATCCGGTCGGAATACAGATGCGGGTGTGTATGCACAGTATCGGGGTTTTTCCTGTAATTTATTACGGGACCAGTTTTCTGGTGTTGCCGGTTTGCATTCCTTTCCGGCCGGTTTTCCTTTGTTCTTTCCCGGCCGGACTTTTCCGATGGAGGGGGTTATTTGCAAATTTGCAAATAACATTTGTGGGAGGGGGTCCTTTGTAATTGTGTGGCATCATGATGAGATTCCTTTTGCATCAACCTTTTTCATTTATGTTGATTAGAGTTGATTAGGAATTGATTTGAGTTTTTGTTATCATGATGTTTTGATGTGGTTACCCTCCACCTTTTCCTACACTCACTTTCCTTCTAAGGTGATGGATTCATATTCTTTTCCTCCACCATTATTCTTAGATGATAAGTTTTTTCATGGTAGAGAGAAGAAGAAAAAGAGAGCTTCATCTTGAGAGTTTCATTCTTGATCTCATTTTCATGGTAGAAAAATGCAAGCACCATTTTTCTATTCTTGATTCCTCCATCACCATGGCAACAAACCCCAAATGAGATATAGCCTCTACACTACACATTCTACAGCATATCTTGAGCATGTCGAGTTGCCGGCTTCATGCCCGAGTTGCCTCGGTATTGAGGCGGGAGCCCGTAAAAGACGCAGGCGATGTGGTGCCCTTTCCGGCGAGGAGGCGACGATATGGAGACAAGACTTTCCGCGGGAGATCGGGACGATGAAGAGAAGACCGGAGGACTCGGATCACTCGGTATACTTCTCTTCCCATCTCTTGATTGCTAGCATTAGGTTAATGGTAAACGATCCGGGTTTTCATTGTCCGCGGTAGCGCCGGTTTCCGAGTAAAGAAAATTTTTGATTCCGCATTTTGGCCTAGAGTACGAGGCCGGGGCGCTGCCGTGGCACAACATGGTATCAGAGCCACGCCGTTAACCTTACCTAGCTTGTTCTAATGTGTTTTGCTTATCCGATCGACCGAAATTCCAAAAAAACCTCATTTTGTTCACATCAGTTTTCTGTTGGAATTTTTTGGTGTCAAAATTTTTTTCAGGTTGTAGAAAACGGATGTACATGAAATTATAAGACCTCTGTAAAAATTCGACAGTTTCAGTCGACGGCCTGAGCGCGGAACCGCGGCCAAACCCCCCCTTGGGCCGCGGTTCCGCCGCACTCTCATGTCTTCACTCTGTCAAAATTTTACAGTGGGCTTGTGGGCTGTTTTTGGGGATTTTGGGATATTAAATTTGGGCCCAGAATTCCTGTGACTGCTACAGTATTACTTTGGGGCCCACTTGTTAATTGTTTGATCGATCAGATATTTTAAACACATTATTTCACAGTATTTACATTATATCTGCGACCGTGAATGTCACTTGATCGGTAAATCCCGTCTAACTGATATAGCCCGGTTAGACGGATTTGCGAACGTGATTTTCACGTTGATGTTCTATGTTTATGCTGTGTTGTTGCGGATCGGTCGTGGGGGATAGCCTGGATGCAATGCTAGTACAGTTTTGTTGTATTATGTATATTTGATATTGCGGGGCGAGCGTCCGACATGTGGACTGCCGTCACTGCCTGTTTGTATTATTCTTTTGGGGCACGACCTGGTTGCGGTCGATGTACCCGGTGTATGTATATTTTACTTTCTGTACTAGGATTACCCCGCGGAGGGGTGCACGGATAGACGGGTTCTAGAGGGCAACAGGCCCGCATCTCATGGCATTGAGACGGAAGGGGCTTCACTCTAGGATTGGCGGGCTATTCGCCGAACTCGTAGGGGGTACAGGTTGACCCAGGAGGGGTGCCCAAGTTACCGGATTCCGTGAAGTGCTGGGTGGTCCATTCACGGTACTGAAAGGGGCTGCCTCGCTTCAGGTTTTGGCGGGTGACTTGCCGCGCCCATAGGGGTCTAGGATTTCATTGCACAGGCTATCCACACGACCAGGGATACGTCGGGTTTCAGCAGCGGCTCTGTGAAACCCGGGGCTTCCAGATATCTGTATTGTTCTGTGATGCTGTACATTTCTGTGATGTTGCATTCTTATCACGCCTTGAGCGAATATAATATATTGGTATATATATTAGTAGATGTTGTATATGTTTTGCATCCGCGCTAGTCCAGTCCCCGCTCTGTCGTTAGTTAAGTAACCTAACGGGTGATGACGGGACCCAGTGGCGAATGCGGATGGCATATACGTACATCAGTATATTTTCGTTCTTTGTGGTGTGATCAATTGATGGGACTGCGTTGATTCGGATCAATGCAAGATAAACAAACCTATTCTGATGTTGTTGGAACACTTTTTCAAAAAGCTGTTATTGCAAGGACGTTCACTTTTGTTTTGCATCGTGGTATTCATTTGGAATATCCTGCTCCTCAGTCGACGAGGCAAGGGCCGAGATCCCTTCACCGGGAGTGACCCCTTGGACAGAAGTTTGCGTCAGGGCATTAACTTCACTATAACCGATTACTTTTGCTTTGCATCGTGGTATTCAGTTGGAATATCCTGCACCTCATTCTACGGGGAAAGAGCCGAGATCCCTTCACCGGGAGTGACCTCTTTAGTAAAGGTTTTCGTCACTATATTTTTATAAAAGGCTATGCAGTTCCTTCAACGATATCAAGTTCATTACGTTAAAGGTTTTTCGCCAAAAACCAGCCGTAGCCCTCCGTCATTTCCTACAGGTATTATTTAGTATTCGTGCTGCGTTTGTTGACCTAGTCAAGACGTAGTGTTCGGTAGCTGAGTGGTACTTGTTTGTTGCATAAGTGGGATTGGTTAAGACAGTCGTGCGGCCTTGTTGACCTAGTCAAGGGAACGTACGGGTGGGTTTAATGCAATCCAGAATAATGACGGGTTGAACTTGACTGGCGGTTTATGGTTTGTTGACCTAGTCAAGGTCATAAACCGCTTGGGGTAAAAATCACATCGGGAGTTTCAAAAGAACTGAAACTTGCCAGGCATGCGCATACCTTCTGGAGTGTGGTGACTTGAGTGGATTCCGTCAAGTTATCATGCGATGATAGTTGGATCCCGATTCCCACTGATGAGTTAGTTTACTCCTCGGGTGACCCCGACTAGTTCTTCTTTCAGGTTTGGAGGAGAATTTGAGGAACAGTGGGAGGTTTCCAGATTAGACAAAGTGATAACCATTCTGATCTAGGTAAGAGTGCACGCTGAGTGTTTCTTTTCTCTCTCTCTTTGGCAGCGACCATTGACCCGACCCTGGACTATGACTCAGTGACCAAGTTGACCGAACCTTCTTAACACAGGCTTTTGGATTGTCAGAGTTGCAAACCTCATTGCCACTCCTACTTTTACCCTTTTCTCCAGGACACCCCGTATTACTACGAACGTCCACTTCCATTGGACAAAACCATCGTATGGTTATATACGAACTCGAAGGACTTCGAGGATGGTTTCTGGTTCTGGAGAAAACGGATAGGACTATTCAGTTGTCTTTTCCTTTTACCTTCTCTCAGGTTGCGAGTACTCCTTGGTTTAGGAGTAGTACACCTTTTACGCAAATTGGATAGTCTTCTTCCAAACCTTAGGCTGGTGCCGAACGGTAGGGAATGAAGAAAACCAATTAGCATAACGATGGTATGCATAAGGTATTAAGTTAAGACAAAGCAAGGGATTAGTAGGAGGGCAAAGTAAATTGCGACTGATATTCACGACCAAACCAAGTATTTCTTCGCCAATCCTAAATCACCTTTGTATTTCTCCAGGACACTCCGTATCACTACGAAGATCCACAGTTTATTGGATACTCCATCGTATGGTTATATACGAACTCGAGAGGAACTTGTTCCAGTTCGGGGATGGATTCTGGTTCAGGAGAAATAGAAATAAAGTACATTCAGGTGTCTTTTATCTTCACCTTCTCTCACGGTGCGAGTGTTCCTAGGATTGGGACAGTACACCCATTATGCTTATTGGATAGTCTTCTTCCAAACCATAGGCTGGTGCCGAACGGTAGGGAAGGAAGAAAACCATTTGGCCTAATGGGGTGTACAGAAGGTAATGACTAAAGACATATAAAGGGATTTGGAGAAGTGGAAAAGAATCATACGGTTACAGTTGTGAATCTGGATAATGGAAGAGGCATTACTAGGAAACCAGGATACCCCGACGAAATATTTCAATGTTTCAGTTTCACCGTGTACTGTTAATGGAAAACTGATTTCCCAGTTAGACACTTGCTCCAGGGTATGTATTTACCAGGTATGATTCTCACATCTGTATGGTTTTACAGATGCTGAGTGGGAGTAAGTTATTGGGAATAGGGTGATCATCCTCATTATATCGGGATTCGTTGTAATCGTTGATATTTGAGGAGATCATCTGGGCTGTTTGCCGGTCGGAAAATATTTGGTTTTGAATATCCGCTGTTGTGCACCAATTTCAAATTGATATATCTGTACGTCTATTTTCATAGAGTGAGATATACCTTTTGATATTATGTCGATGACATTTATCTATATCAGTGGATGTTTAGGTAAGGAGCATTAAACAGCGGTGTAATTCTTCTTAACCATAAGTACAGTTTTCAACCTACGATGTACAGTGAAAGAGTTGTTAGACTCAGCGGACTTATACAGAGTATTGTATGTTGTCCAGTGTCCATTAGGACAGAGGGGTTGGTCCTCATACTATATTCTGTTTACTTTTAACTTCTCTAGTTCTTAGACATGTGTTTCGTAGGAACACAGGGTCTAAGTTTTTAGGAGTTATAGGTATTTGAATAGAGTAGAGAACCAGGTGTAGCAAGTATCGGGATTCTTCAAGGTGATCGAAGATGTAGATACTTGTGTATGGTGTTCAGTTGATAGTAATGATTAAGAGAACTGGCTTCTCTTTCAGGTTACTCATAATTGGAAACATTCCTAAGTTGAGTAACGCTGATCGGCCTCCTTCCATTTAGTTGACATGCACTGGAGACAGCTGCATGATTTGAATCTGGTTCAATTAAATCAGTGCCTCTGTTTCTATATTGGATATAGAACAGTTCATATCTTGACATTGTTAAGGTACGGGGAGTTGTCCGGCTTATGCTTAAAACCAGACACTGGACAACTCAAGGCACGTTCCTGTAATGGCTGTTTGTGGGTTGACCCAGGCTATGACGAGGGTTGACTTTCTACCATCTGGAAGATCAATAGTGATATTGTTCTTGACTCGCCACAGTTTTAATAAAAATGGATTTTTTTTCAGAAAACAGTAGTGGGAGTATGGTAGAACTGGAAGTGATTCCAGAACCGCAAACGATTACTGAAGATTTGATAAGGAACCTAAAGATTCAATCTGATTTGACATTCCATTGGCCACTCCGCAGATAAGGTGGGTAACTTCAGGCACCCGAGAGGTACTCCGGTAGCCTCAAGGACGGTGACAGGGAAGTTCTTGTTTACCCACACTTGCCATTGCTGTTGTTCCAGGCTGCGAGACCCGGCAGGAGGATGAGTATAGCGTCGTTCTGAACTAGCTTTAGAAGTGCACGTCTATATGACTCTGGCAGAGGGTTGTCGTAGTCAGTGGGAGCAGCGGAAGCATTGGTGGACATCAGGGTTATGTCTATTTATAGACTAAAGTAGATATAGCGGAGATAGATCATCTATTTCTGATGTGACAGTCATAGATTTGACGTCATCAGAATAGGGGATGGATCTGTTAAGAAGGTAGTAGGGTGTGATGTCCTGGTTTTGGATGACATACACAGAGTAGGAAAGGAAACACCTATACTACGATCGGTTATACTTTGGTCGTCACACAGTGGTTTCTCCACATGGGACTTGGATATTATATCAGACATTCTGGTTACTAGATCTTTGGTTTTAGATCTAGATTTAGGTGGTTTCCCAATCTGGGTACTTAGACAGCATTCTAAGAGTATTTAGAATGAACGACTCCTGGAATGGTTGTGTACCTGCAGGTAATGGAGTCACCCTCTCTAAAGGTGTCTTACAAACTAAAGGGGAGAGGGATGTGCATGATTGACAGATCACTTGCTTAGGCAATTGAGTCAATCATGAGATGTCAAGTACCACACCAGATGTTGTTCTTGCACTAGATGCAATAAGTTGACATTGATCCAATCCTGGAGAAACAGTCGGAAGCAGTTTTAGAACATAAGTGGATGTTCTAGGGATGTGATAACGACAGCCTCATTTAAGAGACGGTTATCACTCCAGGCTTCCAAGGTGACATGGATGGCAGAGTGGCTGTCAGAGTTATAGTTTCTCCTTCTGACGAGGGGCAGTATTTTCGACAGGTGGTCCAAGGCAATACTTAGGGAGGCATGGCGCTGGGTACTGATTAAGTTCAGTTATCGATACAGTCTAAGAAGTTTGGATTTGGAGTTCATTTATGAGCTAGGTCCCATCAAATATCCAGACATACTCTAAGACAGGTATTGCTCATTTCGGGAGATGGTTTTCTCCGCGAACTTGAGATATAGAGAGACATAGAAAGAAACATCACAGCGGATCCACTCACTGAGGCTATTCCTCGAACGCAATAGTTTCGCAAATGAGCTTTGTGAGACCGACTAGTAGAGGAGTTGGGTGTTCGGTATCACACGGGCTGTGAGTATGCGGCATCGCAATAATTAGCCTTGAGTGCAAGTGGGAGATTTTTGGAGATAGTGCCCTCAGAGTCAATTATTGGATCACAGGCACGTGATTGCAATGATTGAGGGAGGACCTATCTCGGTAGGACAGTCTTTCTCGAAATGATAGTATGCTATCTGGTTTACCTTTATCATCGTGTACTGCTTCAGGTGATCTTAAAGGTCACTATTACACGCTGATAGAGCCCCTAGGATTCTTTCTTGACTGCCAGCAGTATGATGGAGATCATATACGTGAGAGCTGGTGGTCTATAAGCACATCCTTAAAAGGTCCCTAGTCGTGGGAGTTTCGAGACAGGGCATCGATTCTCCAGAGTAGACTAGTGTATACAGTCGAGACCATGACGAGGGGCGGTGGACGGTCTCACAAGCCACTGGTGTCAGTTGGTTCACCTAAGATGTATACAGGTGCTCATTGGGTTATGAGTACACCGGACAGGACTCGCCGGGAACCTGCTAGTTGGTCTTATACCAGATGTCAGATAGCAGTTCCCTGGTGACATATGTACAGGTTAGTTCATCGACCTGAGATCGTCATTTGTCTCGTGTGAGTTCCCACTGTGCTTTGATTACTACCCTACCACGGCTCAAAGGAGTCGTGCAAACAGGTTTTAGTTGGGTGCAGTCCCGAGCCACATGGAGGCAGTGAGCGGATCTGCAGGGGTTCGTCTCTCCTGGTATTGGGGGTGAGGTCGCGCTGTGTCTAGGAGAGCCATTACGCAAAGCCCTCGGCCGAGGCAGGAGATTTACTGGTAGGTATTCCAGTAGTATCTTAGGGCGTTCTGGGCAACACTCCGACACGACTTGTACCGCTTTTGGGGGTCTGACTTTTACCAACCCCCTAGGCCCGACATGCGATGCTCATAGACGAACGGACCAGACTGTATGGATATTGTCATTGACAGGCTCAGTAGGGTGTCAGGATGAGTTCGCTCATCGACGTCCCTTTTGGTCAATAGCTGGTGGCCCGTCACGTATTGGCTAATACCTCTGAAGTGATAGTGGTTAAATCCACAGCCATAGTATTGACGAGTCTTTAGAGTCCACCACACTTACAGTTACTCAAGTTTTCGGGCGAAACGCTGTAGAGGCAGTATGGAGATATGGCAGGGTCCGATCAGATACGTGCGGTATTGCACGGATCAGGATCGGACAGTTTTGTACTAGTAGCCGTATAGTTATATGGCAGGGTTCGATCTGATACGTGCGGTATTGCACGGATCAGGATCGGACGGATATTACTAGCCGGCTTTGGTTTAAGCCGGATCCTAGTTTAGTACAGTGTAGATTTTGTCTCATTGCATTTGTATCCGGTCGGAATACAGATGCGGGTGTGTATGCACAGTATCGGGGTTTTTCCTGTAATTTATTACGGGACCAGTTTTCTGGTGTTGCCAGTTTGCATTCCGTTCCGGCCGGTTTTCCTTTGTTCTTTCCCGGCCGGACTTTTCCGATGGAGGGGGTTATTTGCAAGTTTGCAAATAACATTTATGGGAGGGGGTCCTTTGTAATTGTGTGGCATCATGATGAGATTCCTTTTGCATCAACCTTTTTCATTTATGTTGATTAGAGTTGATTAGGAATTGATTTGAGTTTTTGTTATCATGATGTTTTGATGTGGTTACCCTCCACCTTTTCCTACACTCACCTTCCTTCTAAGATGATGGATTCATATTCTTTTCCTCCACCATTATTCTTAGATGATAAGTTTTTTAATGGTAGAGAGAAGAAGAAAAAGAGAGCTTCATCTTGAGAGTTTCATTCTTGATCTCATTTTCATGGTAGAAAAATGCAAGCACCATTTTTCTATTCTTGATTCCTCCATCACCATGGCAACAAACCCCAAATGAGATATAGCCTCTACACTACACATTCTACAGCATATCTTGAACATGTCGAGTTGCCGGCTTCATGCCCGAGTTGCCTCGGTATTGAGGCGGGAGCCCGTAAAAGACGCAGGCGATGTGGTGCCCTTTCCGGTGAGGAGGCGACGATATGGAGACAAGACTTTCCGCGGGAGATCGGGACGATGAAGAGAAGACCGGAGGACTCGGATCACTCGGTATACTTCTCTTCCCATTTCTTGATTCCTAGCATTAGGTTAATGGTAAACGATCCGGGTTTTCATTGACCGCGGTAGCGCCGGTTTCCGAGTAAGGAAAATTTTTGATTCCGCATTTTGGCCTAGAGTACGAGGCCAGGGCGCTGCCGTGACGCAACACAAGGTTCATCTACTATTTTGATGAAGTCAAACACTTTGACTACCACATCAAAACAGATGTTCCAACTCCGCGATGCCTGCTTTAACTCATAATGCAACTTGCACACGTTTCCGCTGCTCCTACTATCTACGAAGTCCTCTGGCTGTGTGCTTATAGACGCTCTCTTCTAAATCATCATTTAGAAAAGCAGTCATGACACCCGGCCGCCAGTTATCATAGTCATGGTATGTAGCAATGGCAAGTAGGATCTGGATGGACTTAAGCATAGGCACTAGAAAAGGTTTCATCATTATCCACACCTGGTCGATGACGAGAACCTAGTACAACTAGTCTTAGCTTTGAAAGTCTCAACCTTTCCATGTACACCAAGTAATCTTCTCAAGATATACTTGCTCCTGATGGGGATTTAACCCTTCAGATAAAGCAACCAAAGTCCATACTTTGTTGGTGTAAATGGATTCCATCTCAGATCGCATAGCATCCAGCCATTCTCACAGAGTCCCCACTCTTGATGGACAGCTTGAAATAGTTGGGTCATCATCTCATGATGCAATCCTCGCTCCAACTGTCATAGAGAAAACCGAAGTATCTCTCAGGTGGGTAAGGAACCCTACCAGATCGGTGGAGAGGCTGAGGTTCTTTGGAAGCTATTGAATCCTCCGGGTTTACCAAATCATCAGCTGCAGTTTGTATAGCTGGAACTCCTTCCAGTTCTACCTCATGACCACTAATTTCTTCACAAGAAATTCCCTTTCTCAAAGGTGGCATGCTGAGAAACAAAACACCTTTTGTTCCTCAGTGTGGTAGAAGATATTCCTTTGCGAATGCTTGGGATATCCAACAAACTTCCACAGAACTGACCTTGCCTCGAGCTTGTCCGGATTTTGCTTTTAGACATAGACTGGACAACCCTAAATCTTAACATCCTTAAGAGATGGGCTCTTCCCATACCATATCTCATATGGAGTGGTAGGCACCTGATTTGGTTGGAACCCTATTCAATAGGTATGCAACTTCATAAGTGCATAACCCCCAAAAGGAAATTGGCCACTCGGTAGTACTCATCATAGAACACACCATATCACATAGGGTGCGATTTGCTCCCCCCCGATACACCGACGCGCTGTGGTGTATACGGAGGAGTAATGCTGAGAGAGAATATCATTCTCTTTTAGAATAGTCCAGGATCTCCGTTCTCAAGTATTCTCTTCCTTGATCACATCAAAAGACATAATATTTATACTCATTTTGGTTCTCTACTTCTAAATTATATTTTGTGAATATCTCAAAAGGTTCAAACTTGTGTTTGAACAGGAACACATGTGCGAATCTTGAGAGATCATTAGTGAATGTAATGAAGTACAAATAACTGGTCTTGGCATGTGTAGACAGGGGACTTTCATACATTAGCATATATCAATCCCAAGAGTTCAGTAACTCTTTCTCTGTTTCTAATAAACGGAGCTATGGTCATCTTATCTTTGTGACATGACTGGCAAGTTTCACAAGATGTAAATTCAAACTGATTTAATTATGTATCTCTATGTAACTTAGCTAGTCGGGTCGTATTGATATGATCCAGTCTACAATGCCTCAAGAAGGATTCATTCATTTCTGAACTCTTCCACTTGTGTGTGTTCCGCACGTTAAGAACTGTAGTTTGATTTAGAACGTATATGCTTTTAGATAATGTGCCCGAACCGATCAACTCTTGATATAGGAAATGTTCAAAATATTATCCAACAATACAAAATTATATCATTCTTTACTAATAAAGAGACTGATATGATGTTGTATATTAGGTTCGGTATCTAATAACATTCGTTCAGAATCAATGTATTTGGTAATACAGGGTGATAACTGCCAACAAACTTGGCTTGAAACAATTGCACCGTTTCCAACTCTTGAAACTTACCACCCGTTCTCAGTTCTTTACCTTTCTATAGCCCATGTAACAGATTACAATAACGAGATCCTGATCCGGTATCACATACCCAGGACGTAGAGGATACTGAAAACAGTTCTCGGTAATGAACACACCCGAAGAAGATGTATCAACATACACTTTCTTCGTTTGGGCGGCACGGGAATCCTGGTAATCCCCAATTTCCTGCTCGGTCTTATAATAATTATAAGTTAGAGCGGGACCAACGTTCCCTAGCGCAGTCTAACAAGCGGGTTCGGTCAATACATCCGTATTATTATCTTGATTAAGACGTGACATGGTCGCTACCTGGAGAGAGAGAGAAGAAAACACTCAGCGTATGCTCTTGCAAGATTAGATTGGTTATTAATATATCTAATCAGGATGGCTCCCACTGTTTTAGTCAAATCTTCCTTCAAACCCTAAAAGGAAAGACTAGCCGGGATTAATTATACTCTACAAGTTCGCCAATCTTTCAGCCAGGCCAGTGCCGGTACTTTGAGGGAGGTTCCCCGTGCTTTCGCACGGACCTAATTAAAATAAACCTCGTTTTCTCATAGGCGTAACCCCGTTGACACCTTTGTAGACACCTACTTGATCGGCTAATTGTAATATGTAAAACTCTCCCAGGAGTAACTCTTACTCGCAGCGGGTATCGGGATCCAACTATCTCATAGAAGGTATGCAATCTCATTGCGAATTTCAACACTTGAAATTCCCGATAATATTTTGCCCCTAGCAACTTATGACCTTGGCTAAGGTCAACAAATCATAAGTGCTAGCCAAGTTCAACCCGTCATTTCCCGATTGAATTAAACCCACCTGCACGACCCTTAGCTAAGGTCCATAAAGCCGCACGACTACCCTAACTCAATCGCATCATATGCTTATACAGATAAGCACTAATCAGCTACCGCACACTACGCCTTGGCTAAGGTCAACAAACGCAGCACAGATACTAAGTAGTACTTATCTAAAATGACGGAGGGCTACGACAGGTTCTTAAGAAAACCCTTTGCGTAATGAACTTGATATCGTTGTAGAATCGAGTGATTTTAAATGGAGTTTTTTTGAGGCCTTTACTAGTTTTGCTAAAGAGGTCACTCCCGGTGAAGGGATCTCGGTTCTTTCCTCATCGAATAAGGTGCATGATATTTCACAAATACCACTATGCAAAGCAAAAACTATAAAAGCAATCAAAAGACAAACCGAGTTTGTAGCATCTTCTAGTTTCGCTAAAGAGGTCACTCCTGGTGAAGGGATCTCGGCTCTTTCCTTATCGAATAAGGTGCTGGATGTTCTACAAGGAACACCGCTATGCAAAGCAACAACTAGAGCTACCTGTTTTTGAAAATTGGATTCCACAACATCTTTAGCTTTCTTTTATTTCATTAATCTCATTAATGAAGTCCCATTTTTATTATGCTTCCCAAGCATCAGATATGAAACGAAATCAACAATATATAATATATATCACACATATATAATATAAGCATTCGTCTCAGGCAGTAATATGATCTCATCACAGAACATTGCAGCAGAAGAACATATATGAAATATTGGATATACTAGGATTTCCGTGTTTTATATCAAGCCAGTATAAAACACGGAATCCACGGTCGCGATGAATATCCAAACCCACATCCCTAGACCTATACGAGAGCGGCAAGCAACCCTGCCAATTCTAGAGTTAGGAGACCCGGTCTCGACTCCTCGAGATGGTCTCCCACTGGACCCTAGAACCCGGTTATTTGTCCTCCCCTCCTTGGGTCTATCCTAATGCGGAAAAGTAAATAATATACAATGGTGACATCATCCTCAACCCGGAAGTGCCCCAGTAAAAGAATATTACATACAATGAATTTTACATGAATGAAAATAAAAACCCTCATCTCACATAAAACCCCGGCTATTCAAACACGACGATCCAATATAACATATCACAGCAACACATAACATCACATGTCATCAACGTAAGTAAATATGCGTATCCCAATTGTCGTTGACGTATAGCCACGAAACTGGCGATACACCACATATTACACTTACGGTCGTAGAAAAGAAAGTGAAAAACTACAACAGTTGGAATCCGCAACCACCTTAGACATCATAAACCCAATGCATCACATATATTGGATTTCATGCCTAACCAAATGAATTCCTTAGACATCGCATGCCTAAAAATTATAAACCCCGCATTTTAGTCTCGATCTCGAAAACACTTTTCAATATCAAGTCAGGAAATTCAACAAGATTCCCGACATCCTGATCAAATGCTCATCGGAAACTTTAGTAGACGGCCGCACCCCCCGATGCCGTCGACGAAGGGCACTAAGGCGGAACACCGCTGCTGCGAGCACCCGAACGGATGCTTTTGGCGACGAGATTCTCCTACAGTCACTTGGTCGGGGCTATGGGGCGTGGCTATCTATTATGTTTACTCGGCAAGTATCCGCGTACTCTACGTGATTGCGACGGACTTTTGATCGCATCAAAATCCCGTGGCAACCGATCAAGTGAGACTAAACTGCTAGATTTATAACATTCAAATTAGTTATCTCATAACTACTTGTGGATTCCAAATATTGTATCCCATCACATAATATCCGGAAGACGATAAACTATTCGATAGATTCATCAAAGTCCCATAATTTTCCGACAGCTCAACACTTGAGCACAGTTTTAGTAATACCTAGAAGATACCACAGTACCTATGAACCAGCCGTAGAAGGGTCAAACCAACGCCTCACATGTGAAACGCTAAACTATCACAAACCCTAGGGTTTAAGTGATGGTTTTGACGGCCACATAATCGAGTTAAGGTTTACGTTCTTCTAGAGGGTCCACAGAATCACTTGCATGTTTTTCCGAGTACGTTAAACTTGGAAAAATGGGTTTTCGACATTCAATCGAACTTTTTAACATTGTCTAGACAATATGTGAAACACCCGAAACAATGTTAAAACTATGAATACGAAACACTCCGATTTGCTTATAGTGTAAAATTACATCACATGTAAAATTAGAAAAAATAAATAACACCTGAAAGACCAAAACCAAGTCACTGGAAAACAGGCAAAAAATCTGGGGGGGTGGTGCTCGGATTTGGCCGATATGGACCCTATGGTGGCTGGCCAAATTTGCAAGAAACCCCCTGAAATTTTTGCAGTGTTCATGATATATCATATACATCACTATGTACCTGTTTAAAAAAAATTTTGACAACCTTTTGAAATTGACAACAAGCAGGTTTTGGCGATGTAGGTTTCTGAGTAGTTCGGTTTCGTAATCTTAACAAAATCCGTATTAATTTCTAGCATGGCTCGGATACCACTGAAGTGTTACCTACGACGGCAGCAAGGTTTCGGGAGGCATCGTATATGCCAAATTAAAATTTTGCTATTTTAGCTAACCCTAAACTAGATCGTCTACTAGAAATAATACAGAAAACTAAAGCAAACACTTTGCAATATGTCATAAGCAAGGAATACAACCTTTGTAGACTGGTCCTTCACTTCAAATAGCTCCGTGTAGTAGTCCCCTCCGCTGCGTTCTCATGCTCCGTGAAAGGTTCCTAGGCACTCTAGTAAGGTCTCACAAGGCATCGGACATGCCATTTTAAAATTTTTGGTGCCGAGAAACCCTAGACTACGGATCGTTGCTAGAATTTTAGGCGAAAAGAAAAGCTAGTTAACACTTAACTATAAGTATACGGAAATTACAACCTTTGAAGATCCGGATATCCACCTCCACGGCTCCGCAACGAAGTCTCCTCGCTGTCCATCTTGAACCTTGGACTCTCGTGAAGGTTTCATCGGAGAAACGTGCGGAATAGGTCGTCGGCTTCGTGTCAAAGACGATCTACGTCGAGGTTGCACAAGCTCAAGCTCCGACTTCACAAAGTAGTGAAACTTGTGAAGAAAACACCCAAAACCACTTGGCAAGAGGTAGAGGATGAAGAAATAGGAGGTGGGTTCACTTTAGATTTGGATTTCTCTCACTAGATCTCAAGTTGCCATTAAAGTAGCAAGCTTGAAGAAGAAGAAGATGAAGATGGTTATGATAAGTTCTATTAAAAAGGAAATAGAAAAACAATACTTATCATAACTTAAACTAGGGTTAAGTGTAGAGAATAAACCATGGTCATTTGAGTGGGTTAGGGTTAAGCATGAAGACAAGAATGGTTAGCAAAGTCAAAGCTTCATGATGCTTCAACATAAAACAAATAAAGCCACCATTCTTATCTTAATCCATTTCAAATAAATAAATAAACAAATAAATAAATAAATGAATATGCAAAACCCTAATTATCAAATTAACCATGGATTAATTCTATACACTTAACTAAATGATCAAGTATCATCAAACATGATACAAAAAGTGCACAAAAGTATATCACATATACAATGTGCAATCCAAGTGAGAAAAATCCGTTTAAAGTGAACCAATACTAGTTAATGCAAAGTAATATATCAAATATATAATTATACATTAAATCATTAAATCAACATTTGATTCAATGATCCGGTCATGTCGCACATAACCGACTAGTATGCAATGTATCGATTTATCGAATCAATGATTCGATAACTAGGTCATATCGAATATAACCAGTCGAAACATATATCGCGAGAATGGAATACGGTATCACATACACGCATTATTCTCGGTCCTGCACATATCTCATATGCGCTCCTATTTCGTTTTGCTTGAGCCAGGAAACCTCTGTGTAGGACTCTAAAGACTCGTCAATACGCCGGTAGCAGATGATGATCATATCAAGCATCCACAAGCCGCAAGCGGTCTGCTAAACGTAACGGCCACCCGGGTATTGAGCGATCAGAAGATCAACGAGCTAGCCCGCTCACACTCCTGCGAATCCGACCAGTAACACTAACCGTACAGTCCGGTCTCTTCGTCTGATATGTCGCATATCAAGTCTAGGGGTGGTAAACGTCAGACCCCAATAACCCGATAAGTCGTGCCGATGTGAGGCTCGTAACGGGTCGAGAAACTACTGGTAACACTTACCAGCAAATCTCTGATCAGCCCTGGCCAGGGATTTCCCTGTTACGGCCAATCGAGCACAGCGCAACATCAACTCCCAATACCGGGAGAGACGAAACCCCTCCTATCGCTCATTGCCTCCATGTGACTCGGGACTGTACCCAAAGACCACCGTTTTGCACGCCCTCATGGACATGGTAAGGTGGAGATCAAAGCACAGTGGGAATCACACAAGACTCTATGACGATCTCGGGTCTACAGACTAACCTGTACAAGTGTCACCTGAGAACTGCCATCTGACGTGAGGTATAATACCATCTGGGAGTTCTCGGCGAGTCCGTCCAGTGTACACAGTCTCCACTGAGCACCCGTATACCATCTCTGATGTCAAACACCAATGGATATGGGATCATCCATCGCCCATCACATGGGTCGAGAAGCGTATACGCTAGTCTACTCTGGTATATCGATGCCCCGTCTCGATACACCCACGACTAGGGACCTTGAAGGATGTACTTATGGACTACCATGTCCCCACTAGTATGATCTGCATCATAGTCCAGGTAGTCAAGTACACATCCTAAGGGCTTTACCAACATGTAACTACAAGACAGTATAAAGAGACTAGTGTACATGTTAAGATAAAGAGTAACCAGATAACATACTATCATATCGAGCAAGAAAGTCATCTCTATATATGTCCAAGCATCCAATATAATATACAACATCTGTACAATACTGGCCTCTAGGGCATACATACAACTAACACTCCGGACTCTAGAGAGGCTCCGTAGAAAAAACGAACGTGCTTGCTTCAAAGACTTCGAGGCCAAAGATGATCTACGTCGGGGAGACACTAACTCAAGCTATTCCTTCACTAGGTCATGAACTTTGTGAAGAAAACACCCTATACTACATGGAAAGTAGTAGAGGATGATGAAGAAGGAAGTGGCCTCACTTTAGAATTGATTTTCTCACACTTTTTCTCAAAACTCCATTGAAGCTAGAAAGCTTTTGTGAAGAAGAAAGAAGAAGAAGTCTAATGAATAATTCATCCAAAATGAATTATATCACCCATGGTTGAGTTAAAGCTATCATGCTTAACTCATGTAGAGACTTTACTAGGGTTAGTATAATGGTTGGGTTGATAAAAATCTACAAGACAAACAAAAAGGGAAGACTTTGGTCAAAGCATCCATAAGCTTCTACAAGCTTCTTGCTTTGCCAAAATTGCATCCAATTTTGAATTACTTAGATAATTACAAACCCTAGTGTCACGACCCGAAAGAGCACGTGACTGGCACTTGAACCATATGAAGCCTATAGGACTCCATCTGATCCAAGTAAGCCAAAAGCCCAGAAATTTAAAACCATTTTGAAGAATAAATAAAGAAGACTGGTTTAAGAAGTGAAGAAATACAGGTTTGTAATCAAGGTTTTTAAATAACTAAGCCGAAGGTACGTTTTGAAAACAATAAAGTCTTTTCTAAAAATTTCGGCAGAGTTTCTCTTGTAAAACTGGCCCCGAATGGGGTACAACATGAATAACAATATATAAAATGATAAAGGCATCCCCAAGCGGGAGCTAGCTCTTCGTCAATCGACGGCCACAACCACGCAATGATATGATAATATACAACGCCAAGTGGCGAGGATCAAAACAAAAAGAAAGCTCAAAAGTAGCAAGAAAACCGCAATACTACTAAGCGCGACTCTAAGGTCGAATAATACAACACTGTCTCTAGGTCTGAAGGAATATACAAGATTTGGTTGATGGACAATTTCTAGATACAATGAAATAAATAAATACAAAGGTGATTCCTGATACGAAAGAATCTACCTACCAAAGCAAATCACCCGCAAGGAGGTAGTGTGCCAGAAATGCCGCAATAGGACCTGTACGGCAAAACCTGCAAGAACTGTGGCACAACGGGGGTGAGTTGCCAACTCGTGAATAGAAACATCTACAAGCAGAAACCGAATGCAAGACATAAACCTAAGTCAACGATCAGTAATATAATCCCCAAGAGTACATCTGAGTGTGATAAGGTGGCAAGGTAACATCTAATCATGTATGTAGTGCCATGTACTCAGGTAATAACATGTCATCAGTATAAGGTATGTCTGCATGAAGTAAATATGCTGAAATATCAAAGATATCAATACACCTATATTAGCGTCCCATACCACTAATATTGGTGTAAGATAAGTGTAAATCCAGTCTGTATATGATCCATATCTGTATATCTGTGGAACCCGTCCACCTGTCACCCACTGACAGCAAGCATCATGTATGCAATGTGAGGATATAACCAAAATCATGGAAAACTCATCATGAAACCCGTGCCAAGCATCGACACGTAAATCCTCATCCATATGGGGCTCCGTCTGCGGTATCGGCCCTCGGCCCCCGGCAGTACGAGTCAACCCATGTCTATCTCTGGGCTCCGTCTGCGGTATCGGCCCGTCGGCCCCCGGCAGTACGCCCATCTCTCAGCTCCAGGCGGTATCCCCCGGATATCCGCCGAGCTCAAATACAATCACCGGTAGGTACTCGCCCGCCTCCAGGCTCAATCGGCATAACCCATCGATCATCTCGCCGAGGGGAACCATACCGGGCCCACCACGAACCCGCAAACGGTACATCACCTCCTCGAATCGGGTTTCAAGCACACGTCTCAGCACCGAGAAAACGCGTGGTGGACGCACCAAATATCATATCACGAGGTACCGGGTTTTTCATAAGAGCATCTTTTATTAAATAATCCCACGGTCCGCAAAACCAGAAATCACATGAAAATCCACATCGAGAAGTAAATCCAATGCAATGTGCTATACAATCAATCCATGAAGTATGCGACAAGTAAAGAGAGGTAATCATATCGGAAATCATGTAACATGGAATATCTGGCAGTCCTCAATCTCAATCAAGTATGAATCGTCTATGTTTGTGTACAGGTACATGTGTACAATATGCCAAGCAGTAATCATATTATGAATGCAACAGTACTACAGTGTAGTGGCATGGCAATTATCGATGATGAAGTGTGTGAGCCGGCAAATAGTGTACGTGAAACAAACGCATCATCGATAATGGTGCTGGTGTCCTAACAGCATGATAATAGCATAATAATGAGCATATGCCAGCAATGCGAATAGCAGGAAAATGCAGATATCTAGTAGTCAACACCACAGTGAAGTATCTACTATGCAAGCTACATCTAAGTATCCGGTCAATCAGGAGGGGTAGGTGTGGAAACAACCTAAATCTGAGTCGGTACATATATAAAGATGTATAGTCGGTGATCTCGCCTCAATGTCATATCATAAGATATCCTCGAGTTATGAGTGCGGATCTATCATCAATATTGGCTCGTACGGTAAATCATCGTACGGCATCCCCGATAGCTGGGTAGGGGTCAACATCTCACTGTCTCATCACATAACAGATATCACCATCATCAGATCATATAGTCTGGAGTACTACTCTATGTCTAGTACAAAACGGTAACATCAGTAAGTATGCATGTGGGGGTAAACATATATCCCAAGCCCGCAAGAATCACAAGTCAAATCCCACATATGAATCGTATCAAGTCACCGATCCCAGGGCACCAAGCCCACATCATCGACTCATCTCCAAAGTCATCACATATCATCAATCACAGTGTAAGTACAAGTGATAGAGCAAGGGTGTGTGTATGGGTGTAATTCTATCCTAGGGTTCGCGACTATGAACTACACTAGTCACTTCTAACCCTATACTATCCACAATACACCTATATCACAATAAACTGCAAAGTAATCAACCTACGGACTGCGGGGGTGCTATACGCCATCCACCCGACTTCCCCCTGTAGATATAATCTACTCACCTGTAACCCGTGTGTCGGTGTCGATGTCTCCGTCATCTTCCGCATCGCCTCGGATCGTCGCGGTGTACCTACACAAATCACACGTATCGCATCGCATCAAAACCAAATCAACACTTGAAACGACACACTAAATCCAATACGATACGATAAGGGGCCTATAGGTGAAAACATATGGCACGCCTTCAAAACCATCAATAAATCCTCTATATCGTCGTATAAACGACAAATAGTCGAGTCGAGGCAAAACACATTCCACCATTTCAGAATCAAAAATACGGAATACGGAAATACGAATCCAAAACATCAACTTAGGATATATGTCCCAGATTTCATCCTAGAAAGAATCTGTCAAAACTAGAAGTACCCAGGGCCAAGAATTGATGAAATGGGGCCAGGCACGCAAAACGAGGAAAATCCCCCCCGCTCTGGCCGCAAATTGCGGCCAGAATGGGAGAATTGGCGGCCGTACGGAGGAGTTAGGGGCTAGGGTTTGGGGTGTTGCCTCTATGTTGCCTACACATCTCAATTCCCACTCAATATTATTTTAGGGTTCTCGGGGTGTTAGCAGATTCAATTTAACAGTGGCAGATTACACAATTTCCCCGAGATCGGTTTCTAAAATCCGTATTCTGGTGTTTGCTTCAGGTTTTGGGTTTCAATTCAAACACTAGGGTGTTGGTGTATCCTCAATTGAACTCAATTTCACAATACAACCCAAGTTCCTCTCAAACCCTAACTAGGTTTTCATCAAATCCATAATATCACACAATATCGATTAAATCTTAACATGGGGTTATAGGAAAAGCTATACTTAAGCAAATGGTTCAGAAATTACCTTCATTAGCAACTCAAGAAAATTCTTGAGTTGCCCTCTAGTGGCCAAATCCATGCTTCTTTAGCTCCATGTGTAGATCTAGGGATTTTGCACATTTTTAATGAAAGGAGATTGGGGTTTTGGGGTGTTTTTAGAGATGAAGTGAGGAGTTGAAGAGGGAGGGAAATGGGGGTGCAGGAGCAGCAGCAGGAGGAGGGAGGAGAGGGGAAGAAAGATGAGGAATGAAGGGGTATGGCTAAGGGTAAGTAGTCAAAGTCCACCTCTCTCTCTCACCTACCCTCATTTTCTTTTCTTTTCTCTTTTCTTTTCCATTTAATCCATAATCCAACCCTTCTCACCTCAATAGTAACCCCAAAAGAAAACCAAGGCAAGAAAATGCACAAGTGTAGGAAAATGTGATATGTGCAAGTTTTGCACAAAATTGCTAAAAACCCGATTAGCGATTTTAATCGCGATTAGCACTAAATTAGTGTCAAAATGATCACAACAACTTAAAAATGTCATAATTTCAATAATTAACCCATTTTAGAATTTTCCATAATTTTTTTCATAATTTTTCAAACATTTTTCCTATTTATTTGCATTTAATATTAAAATAATCAATAAAATAATATTAAATTATAAAAATTCCGAAAATTAATATTTTATATTTTTTTGAAAATGTTACAATCTACCCCCCTTAAAGAAATTCGGTCCCCGAATTTAAATTTAAACCCCCAAATACAAAAACATCTCAGTAATAAACCAAAGTCGTCGGGGCTCCGAAATCATCAACACATAGAACGTCACAGCGCAATGCATGCGCAAGGGTACTGAGCAGATAACTCGAAAACAAAACTCCGTCAAGCATCCCGCAATCATCGGAGTCAATGTAAAAACACAATGTCAAATCCAATACAAAACCGATATGATATGGATCGGAACTACACATGTAGACATCCAATCTAAACATAACACCATCCTGTGCGTCTGGTGCGCACGGAAATCAAGAATCCATAAATGTGTCAAACAGGTATACAAAACAACATCTAGGTGTAACGGGTGTGCACGAAACATCTGTCGTAGGCAACGTATGTGCCTGACAGCAAAATAAATCAGGTGCAGGTGACATGCACGAAAAATTCCGATTTAGTGCATCTGGCGTGCACCAAATCGTATCTAAAAACATGCGCCCAACATGCGCGAAAATCCAAACCGGTGCATCCATCGTGCACGAATCAAAGCATAACACTAAAATGCATGAAAACTCTGCGTAAAATATATAAATGTCCAGTGGGTGCATGAAACCAATACCATGAAACTCAGTCACCAAAACTAAATCATGCAACAGAACACCCAAAATAACGAAATCCAAAATGACGGATACGTGATAATCAAATCACAAAATCAAAAATCATAAATACCGTCTTCGGTAGTTCCTCCTTCAAAGTCGAGAAGGAGTCAGTGCAATCCACTGCTAGCAGCGCAGGATATCCACCTGCCTCTTGCTCACGGTCGGTCGTCTTCTGACTCTCTGGGTCCTTATCTTCTCCGCGGATTACCAATCTCACAGTCAATCGGCTCATCGGCCCTGTCAGGTGTGCTAACAGGAACGATTCCGTTCTGGCACTTCTCTGGTCACCTCTCGGTCAAACCTCACGACCACTCATAAGGCAGCATATCACTGGCGTCGGCCTCCGGCTCTCTGAATGTACGTCACACATCTGATCCTGGGTGCAAACATCATTTCAGCAACGTCCTGGAAGGAATCCTGCTCAAGGTCTCTTCCAATCATGCCTATGCCGATCTGTACAGAGGCTGGCTTTCCTGCACAACCTCTTCTCGCTCAACAGACACCTGTGTCCTCAGCACAATAATTTCTCGGAAACTGGTCACATCCCAACGTCTCTGTAAGCATATCAGGTCTCTAGTCTCGACGGGAAGCAATGACAGCTCGTCAGTGTCTCACACGAACCTCTTGTTCCAACTGTCTCTATCATCGTCCACTATGACGTCATGCTAAGCTACGATGCACTGCACTGTTCTCGGCCACGGTCAATCTGAAGTCTCTCACACGGACTCGAAATCGCGAAATCTGTAGCTTCATCATTCTGTAGCAGATGTCAGGCCGAACTGGTTCTCGGGAACACGTCCCAACCATCGGAGGAATACTCATCACTCGTCCGTCCTTGATCAATTCGCAACGCATCTGTGTAAGTTCCTTATCTAAACCTGGTCAACTACCTTGTCGACAATGCTGAACTCTATCCTGCTGGGTGTGCGCAAAATGACCACTCTGGGTCTAGGTCTTCTCATATCGTCTCCCGAAGGGTCCTGTCGGGTTCCTTTCTCAATTCTCAATCCTGCCGAAATGCCCGGAAGTCGTCATCCAATGCTGAAGCTAAAGCTTATTCCGGAACGGCTGCATACTTGTCGCGCTTCTTTCTGGAAGATATATCCATATACCACGCCTCGGGGTGCATATCACATCTCTGATGTCAGCAGAGTGGGACGTCATCTCGTCGAAATATCTCACGAACTCTTTTCTTCACTCTGCGTCAATGTCGACTGATTCGGACTCGTCTCATCACGGCTGCATGTACGGTGCTCCAACGGCTATGCTTGCATCTGGAGTCTCCCAAGCAGCGTCCCATCACGATATCCGAAAGATGTCGAACCATCCGATCGACTCGTCAGATCCTCATAATCCCCCAAGAGCTCACATCTCGGGTACAGTTTAATAGTATCGAGTACATGCCACAGCGTCGGTGGTCCAGCCGTAGAAGGGCAAACCCAAGCCTCACTAATGGCGCCGCGGAACCGCCGTAAACCCTAAGGTTCAAAAGCTGTCACACGGTCATTAAGTCGAGTTAGGGTTTCATTCTTCTAGAGGGTCCATAGAATCACCTGCATGTCTTTCCGTATACTTTAAACTTGGAAAATAGGCGTCTGACATTCGATCGTCTCTATCGACTCTCAACGAACCTGCGTGAAGTCGTCTCTAGCTGGAATCAATCCACCTGATGACCTCGCCTCGGGGTAAGCGAACTCACCACACGTCCTAGTCATCCATCCTCGGTGACTAGCAACTCGCTATCATCTCTCTAAGAACATGCTCATGCTGCAGTAGCTCCAATCATCTGGGCGATATCTCATCCTTTGCAGCAACAACTGGCTCATATGCCTGTACACCGAACAACGCCTCAATCCTCCAGGAAAGGCAATACATAAGCGGTCATCTCCGAATCAGCCTGCTCTAGATCTGAGTAAGACTCTCCACACTGGAAATCTTCAACTCAACTGGGCCCGCTCTGGCGCAAAATCGGACGAATCACCTTCGTCTCTCAAATCGGGTAGACTAGCTATCATCTGTCTCATATCTTCCTGAAAGCTCCGGCAATCTCAGCTCGTAAGCTCCGAAAGCAACATCCTGTCAATCTCAGCAACAGCTGGTCCATCTGTCTGCACGGTAGGCGACATCACAATCTCTGAGGTATGCTGTACATCCACAGTCCTCTCTCAACTGGCAGCTCTAACAATGGCCCGATCATCCGGTGCAAGACCAAGCACTCGCCTCCACTAGAGGTCACAAACACCAATACTAACTCGAGACGTTCCCATGTCACCAGAAAACACAATGGTCGGCCCTCGTACCAAACGAGCTCACACCGGCCGTAACCCTAGCAGCAGCCCAAACTGCGCTCAAACATAGTGACCTGAACCTCAATCGAGTATCAAAGAGAGCACATCAATGGCAAGAAGGGAAACAACAGATCCAAAGTGGATACATGATCATAGGAAGGAACAGCACCAATAAGGTATGATCATGAACTAATAGAATCGGGGATCTCAAATGGATGTATAATCCAGGATATGAAGAGAATCACTGATCTCGAAAAACATGCACATCCTAAGGTTCCTTAAGCGGAGTGGCGTGTCGTAAGTATGCCACGGAACATACCAACGGTACGTCACTCTACTTTAGTCACCTAATCCATCAACCAAGGGTCATCCTAGTACGACGAAAGTTCGGGTTTACACCCCCTCGACCAAGTCTAAGTTCCGTAAGGTCAAGCCTAAGTTCCGTATATAAATAACTCCCTAGGCTCCACATAGTCAAACTCAGACTCGAACCAAGGTCAACCTAGCGCTCTGATGCCAACTTTGTCACGACCCGAAAGAGCACGTGACTGGCACTTGAACCATATGAAGCCTATAGGACTCCATCTGATCCAAGTAAGCCAAAAGCCCAGAAATCTAAAACCATTTTGAAGAATAAATAAAGAAGACTGGTTTAAGAAGTGAAGAAATACAGGTTTGTAATCAAGGTTTTTAAATAACTAAGCCGAAGGTACGTTTTGAAAACAATAAAGTCTTTTCTAAAAATTTCGGCAGAGTTTCTCTTGTAAAACTGGCTGTTCATACCATAATATTGCATTTTCTATTCCCCATTCTTATGCATTTTACAATGATAAACAGGTGCTTTTGATGCATGTCTGCTACATATTACAGGTTACAGGTTCTTGAAGCGAAAACAGTGAAAAAGACAAAAGATGATACAAAAAGTGGACTTTGACCAACAAATAGAAGACTCTTGATCAAGCCTACATCAAACATAAAATTCACAGAGTACAAGGCAATGCAAGGTCCAAGATTACAAAGCGAACGGTTAAAAGCCCACCGCAATTATTCACTGGAGATCTGGAAGAAACATAGAAGCTATTTTAACAAAGAACCAAATAATAAGGAAGCCCAAAGATCCAAGGCCCAATACTTTCTTTTAAAGAGACATAAAATTTTACCAAAGCTTGAAGTCTACTTTGACTAGGTCTTCCTAAGGATATTTTGGTAAATGTAGACATGCAAATCAATTGTAACCTAGGGTTTCCTATTCTCTATAAATAGGAACTCTACTCATTGTAATTTCTCATGCCTCCCTTCATTAATAAATTTTAGAGTTCTTTATGGAGAGCATCGGTGTTTCTTTTCAATTCATGAATTCAGATCTGACAACCCTGCGTTGATGATTGGAGAGATGCATCTGTAAGTAGATTTAATTCCTTACTCTAGTTTAGATTTCAATTCTTTCCCTAGGTAATTTTTATTCTCTACCCTAGATAAATGTTCTTCAATTCCCTAATGAATGAATAGTTTTCTCGCTTGTTAGGGTTAGGAATAGGGAAGGATTTGAGAGATGAAGATCTCTCATCTCTTTTCTTTGCCAATCTTTTATGAAAATTAGAACTCCATGCATACCTTCTTATTCCGCTCCCTACGGCACTCTACCCTCGAGGTAACAGTGATTCCGTAGTATAAAGGCCCGGATTTTAAGATTTTCCATGGAGGTTAGGGTAAAGATTAAGAAAGGAAGGACAAGGATCTAGAGGGAGAATCAATCTTCCCAATCATCCTAATCCCCTTTGTTAAGATTTACCATAACACTAATATGATATCTTTAATTAAAGGCAATGGAAAGAGATGTAGATCTTTGTTTACGAAATTTTCCCTAAACCTAATCCTAGCAAGTTTCTAATCCTAGTATCATACAACTTCAATTTTTAGATTTAATAATCAATCCGAACACCCTTCGGAATTAACTCGTTAGCGCGATTAGGAAATTCCCAACATCCCTGTGGAACGACCCGTACTCACCGGCTAGCTGCAAAGCGACGCCGTTCTTGATTGCGGTTACAAATATTTTTGATCTATCTTTTAGAAAGCGCAAGCACGCTAAAGCACACCAATCAAATGGCGCCGTTGCCGGGGATGGCGTATAATTTTCCTTTTCGCGATTTCGGGTTAATCATAAAATTAAAAAAAATATATAAAAATCTGAAAAATCACAAAAAAAAAAATATAAAAATATATCATCGGTTATTTTTGGAAAGGGTATCTTTGTGTGAATTTTGCAGGATCTACGCACAAATTCGGATCTGGAAATCTACAGAAAGCGAAACAGCAAATAGACGATCCTATCAACAGAAGATTGCAACAAGAGAGGAACATAAAAAAATTTAGAGGACTGAGTCAACAAGTCAACCGCGCGATCTGGTGCAGTTGCAAAAAAAAAAAAAAAAAATCCGCCGGCGGCTCTTTCAGGCCGCGGAACCGCCGCGGGACATCCCTTCTGGCCGCGGAACCGCCACGGCCTGGTAGGTTCCAAAAAAAAAAAAAAAAAAAACAGGGTGCAGACGCGCGGTAGAAAAAAAAATCTGTAAGTTTTCTCTCTCTTCTTCTGCAAATCTTGATATATCTTCTGTAAATTTGCCTGCAGGATTTCTTTGCGCTTTAAAAATATTCCTTTCCAAATAATAAATCTTATGCAGGATTCGTTGTGCTATGCTTAAAATAATAATTGATTGCAAGTGATCTTTTCTGATTTGCATATCCTTAATTTTTTTGCTAAAAATATCTTTCCAAATAAAGAGCAGGAGAAAAAAAAGGAAAGTTTTAATTAGAAAACTTGCAAACTTTGAAATTCACACAAAAAAGATTTGATTGCAAGTGATTTACTGTTTTGCATATCTTTAATCGGATTTTAAGGGGCTTTTGATCAACTCAGATTGGGTGGGGATTTCATCACCCTTCCCAGGACCCCAGAAAACACCTAAAGCATGTGCATTGACCACAATTAATTAAAAAATATTAGACTCAGACCTAAGGACATCGAGCTCAATAGGAAAAGGACTAGTATAGGCATCGACCGTTTATCCTAACTGACATTGCGGTGTCTAGGCTAGTGGTTATTAATTAGGCCCACTGTAGTGGTGGTTCCTTCCCACTTACCTGGCCGTACTTGCCAGTGAAGAGGCGGTTTGAGGTCCTATTTCTAGCCCTTTGGAACAGTTAGGAGCTGTCTAGCTGACCTAGGTGATCCTAGATCTAGGCCTGATTGTGCATTTCTGGTTGATTGCATTTGTGTCTAAGCCCTTTATCGAAAATTTTTGCAAAACAAAGAAAAAGAAAAAGGAAAATTTTTGTTACAAGAACTTGCAAACTTTTGCCGCAAATAAATCCTTGCACCATCACCCAACTTTCTTTCTTTCTCCCTTTCTTCTAACATGGGTACCCCACATAACAAATCACTTGCCGAACTTTGGTATCCCGAACCTAATTTTGCGTCGTTCGGCAATTTGTTCGATCAATTTAAAGACGATCCTTCCTTGCCTAAAATATCTTTGAAAGATCAAATAGAGGCGTCTAGGAGAAACAGTTTGACTTTTCAACCCACTTTGTGTCAACCAAGTCAACCTTTACCACCTCCATATGTTGATACCACTTTTTCAAGTCCTTCTGTCACTCCTAAGCCGATGTCCATTGCTGAGCATATTGCTCAATCTCGCCGCCTATCTTTCACCCCTCTCCACTCATCTAGTTCTAGGGATCCGCATGATTATTCACCTTTTTATCCACATGTTGACCCTACCCCAGTCCAAGAACCTTGGTATCCCGAACCTAATTTTGCGTCATATGTCAATGTGTTCGGTCAGTTTAAAGACGATCCTTCCATGCCTAAAAAATCTTTGAAAGATCACATAGAGGAGTCTAGGAGAAATAGTTTGACTTTTCAACCCACTTTGTGTCAACCAAGTCAACCTTCACCACCTACATATGTTGACACCACTTCTTTAAGTCCTTCTGTCACTCCTAGGCCGATGTCCATTACTGAGCATATTGCTCAATCTCGTAGCCGATCTTTCACCCCTCTCCACACATCTAGTTCTAGGGATCAACAAGACTATTCATCTTTTTATCCACATGTTGACCCTACCCCAGTCCAATCACCCACTTCCTACCCGTCCTACCCGACCTTTCCACCTTCACTAGACACTGCTTCTACACAGCCATTAGGGAGTTTCACATATCCAAACAATTTTGAATCTTTTGCCGAAACCCCTTTACCACCAAAGTCTAGTTTGGAAGAGGCGTTGGAGGCATATATCGCAGCAACAAACAAAATAGTTAGGAATGTGGAAGCGTCCGTGGCCACCCTTATGCGACCTAGTGAACCGGTAGCTAGTTTCCAACTAGCTCCAAATTTTCCAATGTATGAGGAGGTGGTTGGACTGAGTGAGAATGAGAGAGGATTTCCAAATCAAACCTACCCTTACCCAATTGAAGCCCACAACTCCAGTTTTCCATCGAATGTCCTAAATGATTCACAAGTTCAAAATAAAAGCGAGTTGTGTGATTTTGTAGTGTTTGATTTGCCAGATTGTGAAGAACCCCTTTCGAGTGAAACCAGACTTAATCCTTTCGATCTTTACACCTCCACTCTAGAACCTAAATCGATAAATATCCATGCTTTTGATGAGGTGTCTAAAGAAATTGATTTTTACTTGATTGAGGATATAGACGCCGGGAATATTTCGGATGATGAACCTGTCGATTTAATTGAAATTTTATGTTCAAATCATCATCCCGAGTTATTAAATTTTTCTCCCGAATCTCATATGCGTCTTGATTTTGATGATAATGGCATGGATGAGTTGAATATTGTGAAGAATTATGAGGATAATATTGAGGAGAGTAGTGAGAATCATATTGAGGTTAAACCATTTTTCTTTGATGTGTCGAATTTTCCAATACACCCTCCTAAATCCTTAACTGATACCCTTCCTCACTCACTTCCTTCCGTCCTCCCTATCGTTTCGACTGTGCAAGAGACCGTTACGCTTTCATCTCCAATACCTAGTTCGACGTACCCATGTTTGCTCACGACTCTTGAGGGATTTAATCTCATTTTTTCGCGGGTTGATAGATTAGCACAATCGCTTTTTACATATCGGTCATTACAAATTGTGCTAATCTATACGCTCCATCCACACCCTCAACTTCGTATTCCCACTTTCTTTGGTTCTTCTAATCTTCCTTTAATGATATCGAGTGTTGATGAATCACAATCCGACATTTTGAGTTCGATAATTTTCAATTGGACCTTCGAGGAAAGGTTTGAAGATATTTTCGCCGACGAACTCGCATTCTTAAATGATATGGATTTTGTGATTAATCAACCTCCACTCGAAGAAGTAGAACCCCTACCATTTCTTCTTCCCCTCTGCCATTCTCCTCCACCGAGACCATATTATCCCTTTCTCTCCACACGGTCTCGTGTGCTTCTCATTTCTTTTCTTTCCACTCCATTCTTTCACCAACTCTACCATTACCACGATAGAATTTTTGAATGGTTGGTGCTAACCTTTGGCTTGTGTAAGGCCAAGCTTAAGTTTGGGGGGAATCTTTGTATATGTGTATATATTTTTTGTTTTCTTTTCTATAAAAGTAAAAAATAAAAAAAAAATTCAAAACATTAAAAATATAAAAAATTATAAATAAATAAACAGGGGAGTGCCGGTATTTTGACCCTCTTGGTTTAGCATGACAGTGAGGACACTGTCAAGTTCAAGTTTGGGGGTATGCTCGGTACGTCTTCTTCCTTCGCATTCATTTGTACATATTTTTGCATTTGCATGCTTATTTGAAAACCCATAAAAATTTGAAAAATTTCAAAAATTATAAAAATTAATGTATTCAATTTTGGCTAATTGACTTGAGTTTGACAGATAGGTTAACTGGCTAGGAACAACTAGATCTTAGACTTAGTGAATTAAAAACCCTAAAAATAACCTTCCTTAAAGTTTAACGGTAGAAAGTATATGCCTTGTAGTTTATTTAGAAATAGGCAAATTTTAGGTTCACTTCTTGGGCTAAGTCGAAACAAGGGAAGAGTATTGATGTTCTTATTAGAGTATAAGTTTGAAAAATAATTCCTAGCTTAAGTCTAGATTCTAAAAATGAATACCCTACAATTTGCACAATCACGCACCTTGAAACTTGGAATAGTAGAAGAGACCTTGAAATGCTCTTGTCTAAAGTCCTTAGTATGAAAAAGTGTGAATGAATAAAAAAAAAATGGACACTGGTTTTTGTGATTACTTAAGGCTGCAAAAATAGAAAAATACTTAGCGAGGGTGCTTCATCACCTAGTGCCTTAGACCAACTGGTTTGGGAGTCACTGCTAAAGCCTTGGGTGTTGCAAAGACTAGGAAGTATGCTTTAAAGTGCAAACGCATTTTGTAATCGGTCGTTGGTACCTCAAGAAGTATTAACGGTCGCATGAAGGATGTGTAAGCAAATTTCATTTAAATTCACCTACTAAGAAGTGCTTTGGACAAAGGACGAGAGTACAATTGCTTGATTTGAATTTCCAAGTGTAGAGGTGATTTATACACACACGTGGGGATATGTGATTGGAATTTAGATAAGAGAGAGGAATGAAGAATAGAACTTGTATCTTTAATGGAGTTGATAGAAATTCCTAAGTGGAAATGGAACCCTAGAAGGAAAACTTAGGAAATGCCGAAAGCTAAGTAGATCTGCATGATATATATAATCTTAAGTTAAATGATGAGGAAGTGTGAAGAATATGGGTGGATAATTTGCGAGTCAAAAGATAATAGAATTCCTTGTTAGAAAACCTAATTGGAGAACAAAAGTTAATGGGCCGAATTGATAGGATTTTGTGGGTAGTATCCGCTGAAAACCCTCAGGAGACAACACTCCTCCTACTAGGGACACCTAGAGGTTTAACGGCTTGTTGCACGAGCTCAGTGCAATCGCGTTTCCCTGCGAAAGTGCGGCTAGGTTAGATTTTTATCGAGAATAAAAAAATAAGTTTGCTCGAGGACGAGCAAAAGATAAGTTTGGGGGTATTTGTTCATACCATAATATTGCATTTTCTATTCCCCATTCTTATGCATTTTACAATGATAAACAGGTGCTTTTGATGCATGTCTGCTACATATTACAGGTTACAGGTTCTTGAAGCGAAAACAGTGAAAAAGACAAAAGATGATACAAAAAGTGGACTTTGACCAACAAATAGAAGACTCTTGATCAAGCCTACATCAAACATAAAATTCACAGAGTACAAGGCAATGCAAGGTCCAAGATTACAAAGCGAACGGTTAAAAGCCCACCGCAATTATTCACTGGAGATCTGGAAGAAACATAGAAGCTATTTTAACAAAGAACCAAATAATAAGGAAGCCCAAAGATCCAAGGCCCAATACTTTCTTTTAAAGAGACATAAAATTTTACCAAAGCTTGAAGTCTACTTTGACTAGGTCTTCCTAAGGATATTTTGGTAAATGTAGACATGCAAATCAATTGTAACCTAGGGTTTCCTATTCTCTATAAATAGGAACTCTACTCATTGTAATTTCTCATGCCTCCCTTCATTAATAAATTTTAGAGTTCTTTATGGAGAGCATCGGTGTTTCTTTTCAATTCATGAATTCAGATCTGACAACCCTGCGTTGATGATTGGAGAGATGCATCTGTAAGTAGATTTAATTCCTTGCTCTAGTTTAGATTTCAATTCTTTCCCTAGGTAATTTTTATTCTCTACCCTAGATAAATGTTCTTCAATTCCCTAATGAATGAATAGTTTTCTCGCTTGTTAGGGTTAGGAATAGGGAAGGATTTGAGAGATGAAGATCTCTCATCTCTTTTCTTTGCCAATCTTTTATGAAAATTAGAACTCCATGCATACCTTCTTATTCCGCTCCCTACGGCACTCTACCCTCGAGGTAACAGTGATTCCGTAGTATAAAGGCCCGGATTTTAAGGTTTTCCATGGAGGTTAGGGTAAAGATTAAGAAAGGAAGGACAAGGATCTAGAGGGAGAATCAATCTTCCCAATCATCCTAATCCCCTTTGTTAAGATTTACCATAACACTAATATGATATCTTTAATTAAAGGCAATGGAAAGAGATGTAGATCTTTGTTTACGAAATTTTCCCTAAACCTAATCCTAGCAAGTTTCTAATCCTAGTATCATACAACTTCAATTTTTAGATTTAATAATCAATCCGAACACCCTTCGGAATTAACTCGTTAGCGCGATTAGGAAATTCACAACATCCCTGTGGAACGACCCGTACTCACCGGCTAGCTGCAAAGCGACGCCGTTCTTGATTGCGGTTACAAATATTTTTGATCTATATTTTAGAAAGCGCAAGCACGCAAAATCACACCAATCACTGGCCCCGAATGGGGTACAACATGAATAACAATATATAAAATGATAAAGGCATCCCCAAGCGGGAGCTAGCTCTTCGTCAATCGACGGCCACAACCACGCAATGATATGATAATATACAACGCCAAGTGGCGAGGATCAAAACAAAAAGAAAGCTCAAAAGTAGCAAGAAAACCGCAATACTACTAAGCGCGACTCTAAGGTCGAATAATACAACACTGTCTCTAGGTCTGAAGGAATATACAAGATTTGGTTGATGGACAATTTCTAGATACAATGAAATAAATAAATACAAAGGTGATTCCTGATACGAAAGAATCCACCTACCAAAGCAAATCACCCGCAAGGAGGTAGTGTGCCAGAAATGCCGCAATAGTACCTGTACGGCAAAACCTGCAAGAACTGTGGCACAACGGGGGTGAGTTGCCAACTCGTGAATAGAAACATCTACAAGCAGAAACCGAATGCAAGACATAAACCTAAGTCAACGATCAGTAATATAATCCCCAAGAGTACATCTGAGTGTGATAAGGTGGCAAGGTAACATCTAATCATGTATGTAGTGCCAGGTACTCAGGTAATAACATGTCATCAGTATAAGGTATGTCTGCATGAAGTAAATATGCTGAAATATCAAAGATATCAATACACCTATATTAGCGTCCCATACCACTAATATTGGTGTAAGATAAGTGTAAATCCAGTCTGTATATGATCCATATCTGTATATCTGTGGAACCCGTCCACCTGTCACCCACTGACAGCAAGCATCATGTATGCAATGTTAGGATATAACCAAAATCATGGAAAACTCATCATGAAACCCGTGCCAAGCATCGACACGTAAATCCTCATCCATATGGGGCTCCGTCTGCGGTATCGGCCCTCGGCCCCCGGCAGTACGAGTCAACCCATGTCCATCTCTGGGCTCCGTCTGCGGTATCGGCCCGTCGGCCCCCGGCAGTACGCCCATCTCTCAGCTCCAGGCGGTATCCCCCGGATATCCGCCGAGCTCAAATACAATCACCGGTAGGTACTCGCCCGCCTCCAGGCTCAATCGGCATAACCCATCGATCATCTCGCCGAGGGGAACCATACCGGGCCCACCACGAACCCGCAAACGGTACATCACCTCCTCGAATCGGGTTTCAAGCACACGTCTCAGCACCGAGAAAACGCGTGGTGGACGCACCAAATATCATATCACGAGGTACCGGGTTTTTCAAAGGAGCATCTTTTATTAAATAATCCCACGGTCCTCAAAACCAGAAATCACATGAAAATCCACATCGAGAAGTAAATCCAATGCAATGTGCTATACAATCAATCCATGAAGTATGCGACAAGTAAAGAGAGGTAATCATATCGGAAATCATGTAACATGGAATATCTGGCAGTCCTCAATCTCAATCAAGTATGAATCGTCTATGTTTGTGTATAGGTACATGTGTACAATATGCCAAGCAGTAATCATATTATGAATGCAACAGTACTACAGTGTAGTGGCATGGCAATTATCGATGATGAAGTGTGTGAGCCGGCAAATAGTGTACGTGAAACATACGCATCATCGATAATGGTGCTGGTGTCCTAACAGTATGATAATAGCATAATAATGAGCATATGCCAGCAATGCGAATAGCAGGAAAATGCAGATATCTAGTAGTCAACACCACAGTGAAGTATCTACTATGCAAACTACATCTAAGTATCCGGTCAATCAGGAGGGGTAGGTGTGGAAACCACCTAAATCTGAGTCGGTACATATATAAAGATGTATAGTCGGTGATCTCGCCTCAATGTCATATCATAAGATATCCTCGAGTTATGAGTGCGGATCTATCATCAATATTGGCTCGTACGGTAAATCATCGTACGGCATCCCCGATAGCTGGGTAGGGGTCAACATCTCACTGTCTCATCACATAACAGATATCACCATCATCAGATCATATAGTCTGGAGTACTACTCTATGTCTAGTACAAAACGGTAACATCAGTAAGTATGCATGCGGGGGTAAACACATATCCCAAGCCCGCAAGAATCACAAGTCAAATCCCACATATAAATCGTATCAAGTCACCGATCCCAGGGCACCAAGCCCACATCATCGACTCATCTCCAAAGTCATCACATATCATCAATCACAGTGTAAGTACAAGTGATAGAGCAAGGGTGTGTGTATGGGTGTAATTCTATCCTAAGGTTCGCGACTATGAACTACACTAGTCACTTCTAACCCTATACTATCCACAATACACCTATATCACAATAAACTGCAAAGTAATCTACCTACGGACTGCGGGGGTGCTATACGCCATCCACCCGACTTCCCCCTGTAGATATAATCTACTCACCTGTAACCCGTGTGTCGGTGTCGATGTCTCCGTCATCTTCCGCATCGCCTCGGATCGTCGCGGTGTACCTACACAAATCACACGTATCGCATCGCATCAAAACCAAATCAACACTTGAAACGACACACTAAATCCAATACGATACGATAAGGGGCCTATAGGTGAAAACCTATGGCACGCCTTCAAAACCATCAATAAATCCTCTATATCGTCGTATAAACGACAAATAGTCGAGGCAAAACACATTCCACCATTTCAGAATCAAAAATACGGAATACGGAAATACGAATCCAAAACAGCAACTTAGGATATATGTCCCAGATTTCATCCTAGAAAGAATCTGTCAAAACTAGAAGTACCCAGGGCCAAGAATTGATGAAATGGGGCCAGGCACGCAAAACGAGGAAAATCCCCCCCGCTCTGGCCGCAAATTGCGGCCAGAATGGGAGAATTGGCGGCCGTACGGAGGAGTTAGGGGCTAGGGTTTGGGGTGTTGCCTCTATGTTGCCTGCACATCTCAATTCCCACTCAATATTATTTTAGGGTTCTCGGGGTGTTAGCAGATTCAATTTAACAGTGGCAGATTACACAATTTCCCCGAGATCGGTTTCTAAAATCCGTATTCTGGTGTTTGCTTCAGGTTTTGGGTTTCAATTCAAACACTAGGGTGTTGGTGTATCCTCAATTGAACTCAATTTCATAATACAACCCAAGTTCCTCTCAAACCCTAACTAGGTTTTCATCAAATCCATAATATCACACAATATCGATTAAATCTTAACATGGGGTTATAGGAAAAGCTATACTTAAGCAAATGGTTCAGAAATTACCTTCATTAGCAACTCAAGAAAATTCTTGAGTTGCCCTCTAGTGTCCAAATCCATGCTTCTTTAGCTCCATGTGTAGATCTAGGGATTTTGCACATTTTTAATGAAAGGAGATTGGGGTTTTGGGGTGTTTTTAGAGATGAAGTGAGGAGTTGAAGAGGGAGGGAAATGGGGGTGCAGGAGCAGCAGCAGGAGGAGGGAGGAGAGGGGAAGAAAGAAGAGGAATGAAGGGGTATGGCTAAGGGTAAGTAGTCAAAGTCCACCTCTCTCTCTCACCTACCCTCATTTTCTTTTCTTTTCTCTTTTCTTTTCCATTTAATCCATAATCCAACCCTTCTCACCTCAATAGTAACCCCAAAAGAAAACCAAGGCAAGAAAATGCACAAGTGTAGGAAAATGTGATATGTGCAAGTTTTCCACAAAATTGCTAAAAACCCGATTAGCGATTTTAATCGCGATTAGCACTAAATTAGTGTCAAAATGATCACAACAACTTAAAAATGTCATAATTTCAATAATTAACCCATTTTAGAATTTTCCATAATTTTTTTCATAATTTTTCTAACATTTTTCCTATTTATTTGCATTTAATATTAAAATAATCAATAAAATAATATTAAATTATAAAAATTCCGAAAATTAATATTTTATATTTTTTTGAAAATGTTACACCTAGATTATATCAACCATGGTATAAGTCTCATATACCCATGTATAATGTATCATCAAACATGACACAAAACTATGTACATTAAAATATATCACATATATATACATGCACATAACAAGTGAGAAAATAAATCATAAATGAGCTAATATTAGTTAATGTAATGTAATATATCAAATATATAATTATACATTAAATTATTAAATCAACTCTTGATTTAATAATCCGGCTATAACCGACTAATATCAAAAGTAACAACTTATCGAATCAACACTTGATCCGATAACCCGGCAATATCGCATACAACCGATCAATGTTACAAATCGCAAGAATAGAATACGGAATCACATATCGTATTAATCTCGGTCCCGCACATATCACATATGTGCTCCTACTCCATTTCGCTTGAGCCAGGAAACCCATGTGTAGGACTCTAAAGACTCGTCAATACGCCAGCAGTAGGTGATGATCATATCAAACACCCACAAGATGCAAGCGGTCTGCCAAATGTAACGGCCACCCGGGTATTGAGCGATCAGAAAATTAACATGAAATCCTTCTCACACTCCTGTGAATCCAATCAGTAACACTACCGTACAGTCCGGTCTCTTCATCTGATATGTCGCATATGTCGTCTAAGGGTGGTAAACGTCAGACCCCAGTAACTCGATAAGTCGTGTTGATATGAGGCGCATAACAGGTCGAGAAACTACTGATAACACTTACCATTATATCTATGAAGCTGCCTTGGCCAAGGACTTCCTGTTATAGCCAATCGAGCACTGCGCAACATCAACTCCCTATACCGGGAGAGACGAAACCCCTCCTATCGCTCATTGCCTCCATGAGACTCAGGACTGTACCCAAAAGCCACCGTTTTGCACGCCCTCTTGGACGTGTTAAGGTGGAAATCAAAGAACAGTGGGAATCACACAAGACTCTATGACGATCTCGGGTCTACAGACTAACCTGTACCAGTGTCACCAGAGAACTGCCATCTGACGATAGGTATAATACCATCTTGGAGTTCTCGGCGAGTCCGTCCAGTGTACCCAGTCTCCACTGAGCACCCATATACTGTCTCTGATATCAAACACCAATGGATATGGGATCATCCATCGCCCATCTACATGGGTCGAGAAGCTATACGCTAGTCTACTCTGGTATATCGATGACCTGTCTCGATACACCTACGACTAGAAACATTTGAAGGATGTACTTAGCGACTACACTGTCCCCACTAGTATGATTTACATCATAATCCTGGTAGTCCAGTACTCATCCTAACGGCTTTATCAACATGTAACATAGATACAATCGGAGTACATGTTAAGATAAAGAGCAATCATATATCATACTATCATGTCGAGCAAGAAAGTCCTCCCTATATATGTCCAAGCATCCATTACAATATACATCGTATGCACAGTAATGGCCTCTAGGGCATACATATAACTAACAGATTATGATGAAACCTTTTCTCCCGTGGCTATGCTTAAGTCCATTCGGATCCTACTTTCCATTGCTGCATACCATGACTACGAAATCTGGCAAATGGATGTTAAGACCGCCTTTCTAAATGGTGATTTAGAGGAGTGCGTGTACATGACTCAACCAGAGGGCTTCGTAGTTAGTGGGAGCAGCGGAACGGTATGCAAGCTGCTTAAATCCATCATCGCGGAGTTGGAACATCTGCTTTGATGTAGTAGTCAAAGATTTTGACTTCATCAAGAACGTAGATGAACCATGTATATACAAGAAGGTTGCAAAGAGTAAGGTTGTCTTCCTCGTATTGTACATGGATGACATACTCTTGATAGGAAATGATGTTCCTATGCTGCACTCGGTCAAGATCTTCTTATCACATAGATTCTCAATGAAAGATCTAGGTGATGCCTCCTGCATTTTAGGGATTAAGATCTGTAGAGATAGATCTAAACGGATACCGGGATTGTCCCAATCCAGGTACATTGACACCATACTAAAGAGGTTTAGTATAGAAGAATCCAAGCGTAGGAACCATCCCACGATCTCTGGACCCACTCTCTCCAAAGAGATGTCTCCGAAGACTGATTTTGTCATGACCCACCCCCAATACAGAGAGTATTGTCCGCTCTGGCCGAAGCCGCACGGTTTTGTCTTTCGGGGCGAAGTGGACTCGAGCAAGGGCCACTTCCCAAGAGGTCACCCATCCCAGGACTTCCCTGGTCCGAGCACGCTTGACTACGGAGTTCTCAAACTCCTGTAGTGCCAGTTCACTTAAAAGGCGCCTCTGTATTGAAGAGTGGTATCATTCCATTTATAGTACAGATCTGTCCTCTTTCAGAATGTATTCCGAAGATTCCCCATTGTTTTAAAGTAGGTCCCCATGCTTATCTGGTATATATGGGTATACCGGATAATACCTGGGGTATTACATTCTCCCCCACTTAGAACAATGGTTCGTCCTCGAACCACAGAGCTACTATTGAGGAACTAGCTCTGATACCATTCTTTGTCACCACCCACCCCCAATACAGAGAGTATTGTCCGCTCTGGCCGAAGCCCATGGTTTTGTCTTTCGGGGCGGAATGGACCCCACCAGCGGCCACTTCCCAGGAGGTCACCCATCCCAGGACTTCCCTGGCCCGAGCACACTTAACTACGGAGTTTTCAAACTCCTGTAGTGCCAGTTCACTTAAAAGGCGCCTCTGTATTGAAGAGTGGTATCATTTCATTTATAGTACAGATCTGTCCCCTTTCAGAATGTATTCCGAAGATTCCCCATTGTTTTAAAGTTGGTCCCCATGCTTATCTGGTATATATGGCTATACCGGATAATACCTGGGGTAT
This sequence comes from Agapanthus africanus, assembly GCA_030015575.1. NCBI lineage: Eukaryota > Viridiplantae > Streptophyta > Magnoliopsida > Asparagales > Amaryllidaceae > Agapanthus > Agapanthus africanus. Next base: position 136,447,521 of record JASDDO010000016.1, read on the forward strand.
TACAGATTGTTAGTTATATATATGCCATAGAGGCCATTGTTGTACATATGATGTATATTATGGTGGATGCTTGGATATATATAGAGAGGACTTTCTTGCTCGACATGATAGTATGCTATTTGGTTTCACTTTTTCTTAACATGTTGACTCGTATTGGTTTACTGTCTTGCTCTCACATGTTGATAAAGCCCTTAGGATATGTACTCGACTACTGGGACTATGATGCAGATCATTCTAGTGGGGCCATGGTAGTCCAAGAGTACATCCTATAACTGTTCCTAGTCGAGGGTGTATCGAGACAGGGAATCGATACTCCAGAGTAGACTAGCATATACGCGTCTTGACCCATACGATGGGCGATGGATGATCCCATATCCATTGGTGTTTGACATCAAAGATGGTGTACGGGTGCTCAGTGGAGACTGGGTATTCTGAACGGACTCGCCGAGAACTCCTAGATGGTATTATACTTATCGTCAGATAGAAGTTCTCTGGTGACACTGGTACAGGTTAGTCTGGAGACCCGATATCGTTATAGAGTCTTGTGTGATTCCCACTGTGCTTTGATTTCCACCTTACCACGTTCATGAGAACGTGCAAAATGGTGGCTTTTGGGTACAGTCCCGAATCACATGGAGGCAATGAGCGATAGGAGGGGTTTCGTCTCTCCCGGTATTGGGAGTTGATGTTGCGCAGTGTTCGATTGTCTATAACTGGAAGTCCCTGGCCAGGGATGATATGGAGTGCTACTGGTAAGTGTTATAAATTGTTTCTCGACCCGTTATGAGCCTCACATCGACACGACTTATCGGCAACTGGGGTCTGACGGTTACCACCCCTAGACTGGATATGCGACATATCAGACGAAGAGATTGGACTGTACGGTAGTGTTACTGATTGGATTCACAGGAGTGTGTGCATGATTTCTTGTTGATCTTCTGATCGCTCAATACCCGGGTGGCTGTTGTAAGTCTACGGTAGCGCCCCGGCCGTCTATCCGAGGCCAAATGCGGAAACAAAAACTTTTCTTAAACTTGAAATCGGCGCTAACGTATACTTTCTCCCGGATCGAGCCATTAACAAAAACTAGCTAACTACTAAGAAGTGAGAGTGGCTATACCGATCGATCTGTTTCCTTCGGTCTTTAGCCACCATCCCAAGCTCCTCGCGACATCTCCGATCTCCGGTCTCCTCGTCGGAAAGGGCACCACATCAATGAGTCTTTTTACGGGCTCCCGCTTCATCCGAAACAACTCGGACACGAAGTTTGCTAGCCGACGTGTCCAAGGTGATTTAGAGAATGTATGTGATAACTTTGTCTCAAGCATCCATTGATTCTCAACACATGAGAGTGTATGGATGGAGGTTGAAGATGATGCCATTGGTGGAAATGGTGAGGTAGAGGAAGAAGAAGAAGAGGTTTTCTTTTCTTGTGTGTTGTGTTGATAAAAATGAGAGCGAGAATAATAATACAAGAGCAAACCCCAAGCCTATGGCTTCCCTCTCTCTCTCTCCATCCATCAATTCAACACAATAAACAAATCCTAATGTGACATTTGCACAAATAAAGAGACCGTGAGTCACTAAACATGTCCATGTCACATTAAATGCACCTCATCATGAACTAAGCTCATAATTTCCACCAAAATAAACATTAACCCAAATATTTAGTCCAAAAAAAGATACGGCAACATCTAAAGTAAACTCATGACGGATCACAAGGATACCCCTCACCTGTATATACATAACTACATCCGCATTCCGACTAAATGCGAATGCGATGAGACTAAAGTAATCCAACAAATATAATACTAGGATCCGACTTAAACTATAGCCTACTAGTATGATCCGTCCGATCATGATCCGTGCACGACTGCACGTATATGATCGAACCCTGCCATAATACCATACGGCCTCTACAACGTTTCGCCCGAAACTTGAGAAACTGTCTGTGGGGGACTCTAAAGACTCGTCAATACTTTGGCAATATATTTAACCACTAGCACGTTAGTGGTACTAGCTGTACGTAACGGGCTACCAGGTATTGACCAAAAGGGAGGTCGATGAGCGAACTCATCTTGACACCCTACTGAGCCTGTCAGTGACAATATCCGTACAGTCCGGTCCATTCGTCTATGAGTATCGCATGTCGGGCCTAGGGGGTTAGTAAAAGTCAGACCCCAAAAAGCGGTACAAGTCGTGTCGGAGTGTAGCCCAGAACACCCTGAGATACTACTGGAATACCTACCAGTAAATCTCCTGCCTTGGCCAAGGACTTCGTGTAATGGCTCTCCTAGATACAGCGCGATCTCAGCCTTAATACCGGGAAAGACGAAACCCTTGTCGATCCGCTCACTGCCTCCATGTGGCTCGGGACTGTACCCAACTAAAACATGTTTGTACGACCCCTTTGAGCCGTGGTAGGGTAGTAATCAAAGCACAGTGGGAACTCACACGAGACAAATGACGATCTTAAGTCGATGAACTAACCTGTACACATGTCACCAGGGAACTGCTATCTGACGCTAGGTATAAAACCAACTAGCATGTTCCCGGCGAGTCCTGTCCAGTGTACTCATAACCCAATGAGCACCTGTATACGTCTTAGGTGAACCAACTGACACCAATGGCTTGTGAGACCATTCACCGCCCCTTGTCGGGGTCTCGATCCGTATACACTAGTCTACTCTGGAGTATCGATGACCTGTCTCGAAACTCCATCGACTACGGACCTTTTAAGGATGTGCTTATAGACCCCAGCTCCCACGTATATGATCGCCATCATACTGCTGGCCGTCAAGCAAGAATCCTAAGGGCTCTATCAATGTGTAATAGTGATCTGTAATATCACCTAAAGCATGTACACGATAATAAAGATAAACCAGATAGCATACTATTATCTTGAGTAAGACTGTCCTACCGGCATAGGTCCTCCCTCAATCATTACAATAACGTGCCTGCGATCCAACAATTGTCTTTGAGGGTACTATATCCAACAATCTCCCACTTGCACTCAAGGCTAATTATTGCGATGTCGCATACTCACAGCCCGTGTGATACCGAACACCCAACTCCTCCACTGGTCAGTCTCACAGAGCCCGTTTGCGAAACTATTGCATTCGAGGAATCGCCTCAGTGAGTGGATCTGCCCTGATGTTTCTTTCTATGTCTCTCTTTATCTCAAGTTCGCAGAGAAAGCCATCTCCCGAAATGAGCAATACCTGTCTTAGAATATGTCTGGATATCTGATGGGACCTAGTTCACAAATGAACTCTAAATCCAAACTTCTTAGACTGTATCGTCAACTGAATTTAATCAGTATCCTGCGTCATTCCTCCCTCAGTGTCTGCATAGATCACCTGTCCAAACTACTACCACTCGTCAGAGGGAAAACTATAACTCTGACAGTCATTCTGTCATCCAGGTCACCTTGGAAGCCTGGAATGATAACCGTCTCCAGAAAAAGGTTGTAGTTATCATTTCCCTAGAACATCCACTTATGTTCTAAAACTGCTTTCGAATGTTTCTCCAGGATTGGATCAATATCAACTTATTGCATCTAGTGCAAAAACAACATCTGGTGTGGTACTTGAAATCTCGTGATTGACTCAATTGCCTAAGCAAGTGATATGCCAATCATGCACATCCCTCTCCCCTTTAATCTGTAAGACACCTTTAGAGAGGGTGACTCCATCACCTGCAGGTATACTACCATGCCAGGAGTGTTCCATTCTAGAATACCTGTAGAATGCTGTCTAAGTACCCTGATTGGGAAACTACCCTAATCTAGATCTAAAACCATAGATCTAGTAATCAGAATGTCTGATATTATATCTACATCTTATGTGGAGAAACCACTGTGTGACAACCAAAGTATAACTGATCGTAGTATAGGAATTTCACTTCCTACTATGTGTATGTCATCCATATACTAGGACATCACACCTTACTACCTTCTTAACAGATCCATCCCCTATTCTGATGAAGTCAAACCTATGACTGTCACATCAGAAATAGATGATCTATCTCCGCTATATCTTCTTTAGTCTATAAATAGACATAAGCTACTTTCCCACTATTCCTCCGCTGCTCCCACTGACTACAACAACCCTCTGGCAGAGTCATATACACGTGCACTTCTAAAGCTAGTTTAGAACTACGCTATATGTCACGGCCCGAAAGTACGGAACATGACCGGCACCTAAACTACGAACGTCTCGAGACGTACGTAATCTAAGTAAACCGAAAACCCAGAAATCCAAACCAAGAAAAGTAGTAGAGTGCAGGAAAAACCAACTTAAAGCAAATAATTTCAATAGCATAAGCCGAATTATGCCGTTTTTAAAACATCAAAAATTTACTGAAAATTTCTGCAGAGTCTCCTTTGTAAATACTGGCCCCCAAACGGGATACAACATGAATAGTATACGAAATCAAGAAAAAGGCATCCCCAAGCGGGAGCTAGCTCTTCGTCAATCGACGGTCACAACCACACAAGCAATATAATATACAACGCCAACGGCGAGGATCAAAACTCAAAAGGAAACTCAAAACCACCAGAAATATAACGAGCGACTCTAAGGTCGAAAGAATAAACAACACTGGTCTCTATCTCAATAAATACATGTTTGGTTGATGGAATTTACTAGATACAACGGAATAATATTATACAAGGTAATATGATGGGTACGATACAAGAAAAACCCACCTACTAGCAAGTCACCCGAATGAAACTGAGCCCGCAAAGCCGTAATGAAACCTGTACGGCAAACCTGCAAGAAACTGGGGCACAACGGGGGTGAGTTGCCAACTCGTGAATAGAAAAACATCTACGCACAGAAATCGCATAAATAACGCAACCTGGGTCAATGATCATAATATATCCTCAAATATATAACCAGCAGCCTATAACAAGGCTAGGGTAAATATCTAACCCGAGTGTAATCTCATGTTCCTGTGTCAGTGCCTCGGGTAGCAATATATCATATGAATGAGGTATGAATGAATGAAAATAGAATACATGTAAATGAAAAACTGTTTTCATAATTTAATGAGATTTCCTTGTATTTTTAAAATGAGGTATCATAAATGAAATCAGCATAAAACAGTACCCAGCATCGACACAAAACAAGTGTCCAAATATTTCGATATCTCTGAATCACAATCTCTGTATCTCAATATCTCAAAATCAATATCTAGGGTTTCGTCAATCCAGACCGGCCCCTACCATCCATCTCAAGACCACGACGGTATCCTCCGGATATCCGACGCGTCGGGTAATATCACCGGTCGGTAGGGCTCCCCTGCCGGGCTCAACGTCAACAACACATTCCTCTTGCCCCGGGGTACCATACCGGGTCCACCATGTACCCGAAACGGTTCATCCGTCTCCTCGAATCGGGTCTCGAAATCCATCAGCAAACTCATGGTGGACGACTCATACATCATGGGAAAAAAACCGCACTTTTATTTAAAAAGAGAGAAATCGGTTTATATATGTTTTGCGGTTTTCCTCCAAATCCAGAAAATATCATGGAAATCCGAATCATCAATAGCATGTAGAACCATGAATATAAGCATGAGAATGAATAACAGTATGCATGAAGCGACAAGTAATAACTACAATATCTAAGCTGGCATATAAGGTATGTACACTAATATTATGTCGAACTACTGGCTATCAAGCTAAGTTAAGCAACAATATTTTCTAAGGTGTACGTGACATGGCAATTACCGATGAAGATGTGTGTGAGCCGGCAAGTAAGTGTATGTGGTACATACGCATCATCGGTAATGGTGCTGGTGTCCTAACAGCATAATGTCAACAATGCAATATGAAATAACAATGTAAATATGCGATGCGGAGCGAGCAACCAAAATGAGCGGGAGCTAAAAACTAGACGCAACTATAACTAATCTGCATTAATCTAATATAAGTCCTACAAATGGTGCCATTTGAAATAACACGACCCGCGGGGTTTTGAAAATAGGGCTACGGTGGTTTTTAAGAAAGGATACGTCTTTTGAAATATCCGTAGATCCCTTAACCTGTCTTTTAAAATACCCACGATCCGCTAGTTTTGAAATAGGTAGGAGTCTAATCTAATCTAACAATTACACTAAACTATACGGCTGAACTAACAAGCTGAACTACAGGTAAGGAAACCGCCTATCATCTGAGTCGATACATATACATACCTGTATATATACAGTCGGTGATCTCGCCTCAATAATATCATATCCATAACCAGACATCCCATGTCAAGAGTGCGGATCAATCATCAAAATATAGCTCGTACGTAAATCCGTCGTACGGCATCCCCAAATCTGGGTACGGGTCAATATCACATTCATCATACTATTCACCTGGTATCCTCTTTATCAAATATCATGATCGGGGTACTGATCTACGTCTAGTACCATACTGATACCGCCTAAGTATGCATACACGTGTGTGAAACACTACGTCAAGACCCGTTACAACGTCATGTCGTATCTCAAATACAAATCCTGCCATATCACCGAAGTCACAACCTCAATACAAATCTCATCGACTCATCTCAAACCCAAGCCTCAAATTCGTATATGAACCCATAGTCCCATACCCATGTGAACACATAACTATAAAGAATTCCATGAGCACATATAAATAGGAATGTATGCAAGTATGTATGTGTGTATGTGTAGAGCAACACTACCCTGGGGTTCGCAACGCTAAAATAATCCAACACACCAATATCCATCCTAAGCATCGTTATTAATCCCAAATAACATATAATAATTGTTGGTGTGTATACGCATCCGTATACACCACCACGGACTGCGGGGTTGCTATACGCCATCCACCTGACTTCTCCCCGTAGATATAAATCTACTCACCTGGTCCTCGCTAGCCGGTGCCGACATCGCCACGCGCTTGCTTGTCGTCTCGAAGTCCACATGGGGTACCTACATATCATAACGCACCGTATCGCATTAAAACTAAATTCGAAATCGAAACGGCATACGAAAATCAAATCGGCACGCGTATCACGCATAGGTCCAAACCTATCGCCTACGCATGCAAGAATAGTCAAACCAATCCTCGATGTCGATGTACAAACGTCAAACCATCGAGAAAAATCCAATCACACTCATTTGCACATTCACGAACACTAATTTTAATATAAACTAGGTTAAAACTCACAAAAACCCCAATTTCACTTAAAAAGTCATTTTTCCGTAAATCTAGCAAGCACAATTCGCCGTTTTTGTACAAAACATGATGTTTAAATGAATGTAGCGGCCAATATACTTATTAAATATCTTAAATAAGTCATAGAAACAATTTCCGGAATTTAATCTCATTAAATTCCAAAAACCCTAATATTCTAGTTTACAAAATATCCTTTTTAACAATTTCATAGCAAAATGCACAAACTACAATTTAGGTTGGATTTCCATAAACTAAAGTGTTAAACTACACTTAATAGAGTTAATAATATGATAAAAACCCTAACCATATTTTTAATCTCATATTTCGAATTAAATCAAAAAACCTAGTTTGCAACAAAAGCTTAATTTGGACATTTTTCAAGTAACAACTTGTAATTAACAACTAGATTAGTTTTCTACAAAACTAAATATGTTAATCCACATCAGTAAACCATGCACAATCAAACACAACTCATTTCCACAACAAACCCTAACTTGAAATCTTTAATCATGCAATTAAACTCACATAAACCAAATTAACACTTAATTAAATTAGCTTTAAGAAATTAGTAACAAATTAAGCAAAAATGTTTGGAATTATACCCAAAAACATTTGAAGATCCACAAGCATCCATGGCCCTCTAAAATGCTCTCTTTTCACAAAGATCCATGCTATACGGGCTAAGCAAAAATGGGTAGGAGTCGGATTTGGGTTTTGGGATTTTTTTTGATGGATTTTGGGGCAATTTTTGATGAAGTTTTGAAGAGAAAAGAGAAGGGGAATGGGGGGGGCTGCTGCTGTAGGAGAGGGGGGGTCGGCTGGAATGGAAGGGGGAGAGGAGAGAGAGGGAGGTAGAGAAAGTGGGGGGAGAAAGTCAAGGTCAAACCAAAGTCAAAAGTCCACCTCATTTAACCATTTTCTTTTTCTTTTCTTTCATTTCTTTCCTTTGAAATTCAAGTGGGGAAAAAGATGGGGGCTGCTGAATTCAGCCAAGGGGAGAAGTGAATGGGGGTGTGTGGGTGTGGGTACGGGTGTGGGGTGATGAAAAATGATAAATACAATACCCCAAACATCCATTCACGCTAAAAAAAAGCCTTTTTTCTTAAATAATTTCTAAACCGTTTTGGCATATAATTTCGTTCCAAAAACCACATGATAAAATTTTATTTAATGTTTTATGATGCAAAAAATTTGTTTCAACTCATTCCAATTTGTAATTTTCCCTAATTAAATGTATTAGTGACGGCTTAAATTAATAATAAAATAATATTTTTTTCAGAAAATTTGAAATTTCACCAGCGGCACAATAAACACCAAATAATAGCAATTACATAGCTAGAATATGTATATTTAATTTTTATAATAAGATATTTGTATTTTGACTTTTTACAGAAAACCCCCTTATTTTACCGATTTTTTTCGAAATTTCACCGAAACGATTTTCAAAACGTTACAATCTTCCCCCCTTAAAGAAATTCGGTCCCCGAATTTAAATTCAAACTCCCCCAAATACTAAAACATCTAAGAAAACCATCAAGTCGTCGGGGCTCCGAAATTGTAAATACATAAAACAAATCGCAGCGCAGCGCATGCGCTTGAAAAATGAGTATATAACTCAAATCAAAACTCCGTCGTGCATCCCGCAATCATCGGAGTCATGGAGAAGGCATCAATGCCAAATCCAAATCAAAACCAATATGACATAACTCGAAACTATACATGTAAATATCGAATCTATATCTGTAAGTATCTGAAGGAAATGCATGCCAAATCTCTTTAAGTCGCTGTGCAACACGTATAACACTGCACAGTGGCGGACGTCTATCATAAGGAAATACCTATATACATATATACCTTTGTTTGAAATGTACGTTCCGCCGTTTTGGAAACAATTTAGAAGGGTCTCCTTGTTTTAAACATTTCGTGTCATATCAGACACGTAGGTAAATACTGAGGCTATAGCTCACTTTTTGGAAATCCCTTCAATAACTATCAATGCATGCAAAAATATATTCAGGTACTGTCCTCTGACTAGTCCTGCTCAGTACGAAAACACATAGCAATATCATAAAAACGTACTGCTCTATATGAAATCAATCCCAAAATATGCACATGAATGCTACGTGCGTCTGGTGCGCACGGAAATCAAAATCCATGAATGTGCCATACATGCGCACAGAAACAACATCTAAGTGCATCGGGTGTGCACGAAACATCTGTCGTAGGCAACATGTGTGCCTGGCAGCAAAATCAGGTGCATCTGACATGCACGAAAAATCTCAATTTAGTACATCTGGTGTGCACCAAAATCACACTTCAAAACATGCGCCCAACATGCGCGAAAATCCAAATCAGGTGCATCCATCGTGCACGAAATCATGAAATCCAATATCAAGTGCAACACTGTGCAAAGATCGTAAATTCTCAATCATCAAAATCAAATCATGCGAATAAATCACCCAGAATATCGAAATCAATAATGGCGGAATAGTACCGCTCAAGCGCATCCTCTAAGAATCTCGGGCCAACTGTCGCGGTCACTAGAGGGACGTCTCGTCGATGATCATGAACTCTGGCCTGCTGGTGTGCGTAATAATGACCACTCCTGGGTCAAGGTCTTCACTGTGAATTACCAATCTCTCGGTCCATCGGCTCATCGGCCCTGTCAGATATGCTAATGGGGATGATTCCGTTCTGGCACTTCTCTGGTCATCTCTCGGTCAATCATCGTGACCACTCGTAAGACAGCATATCACTGGCGTCGGCCTCTGGTTCTCTGAATGTACGTGACACCTCTGATCCTGGTGCAAGTATCATTGCAGCAGTGTCCTGGAAGGAATCCTGCTCACGGTCTCTTCCATGTTTCGTCTCTGCTAACTGTCCAGAAGTCATCGTCCTTTACTATATCTGCGTCTTGCTCTGGAACGACTGCATTCTCATCACGACTCTTCTGGAAGGTATATCCAAGTACCATGCCTCGGCATGCGCATCGCATCTCTGATGTCGGCGGAGTGGAACGTCATCTCATCTAGATCTGGTACGAACCTCCTACTTCACTTTTCTCTAATGTCGTCTGCTTTGGACTCGTCTCGTCGTGGCTGCATGGATTGAGCTCCAACGACTATCCTCGTATCTGGAGTCTCCCAAGAATGCATCTCACCACCTAGCATCCGAATTAAGTCGAGCCATCCGATCGAGTCGTCAAAACCTCATAATCCCCCAAGAGCTCAACATCTTGGGCACAGTTTAATAGAATCGAGTACATACCACAGCATCGGTGGTCCAGCCGTAGAAGGGCAAACCCAAGCCTCACTAATGGTGCCGTAGAACTGTCGCAAACCCGAAGGTTCAAAGGCTTTCACACGGTCATTAAGTCGAGTTAGGGTTTCATTCTTCTAGAGGGACCATAGAATTGCCTGCATGTCTTTCCGACTACTTTAAACTTGGAATAATAGGTTTCTGACATTCGATCGTCTCTGTCGACTCCCAACGTCTCCGTGTGAAGTCGTCTCCAGCTGGAATCAATCTATCTGATGACTTCGCATCGGGGTAGGCGAACGATCCACATGTCCTAGTCATTCATCCTCGATGACTAGCGACCTTCTATCATCTCTTAGTACAACTCATTCTGCACTAACTCCAGCATCTGGGGCAATATCTCGTCGTTCGCAGCAATAATTGGCTCGCTCGTCTGCACGCTGAACGGTGCCTCAATCATCAGGAGTAAGCAATACTTCAATGGTCATCAAAATCTGGCTGGCCTCTATCAGTGTCTCATCCTCTATTGCAAATCGGCACGTCCGAGTAATCTCATACAGCAATCCACCCAACGCTTGTGGCGCGAAGACACAATGAAAAGACACATCTCTGTAATCGTGTGTCGCCGGAATCATGCCCTGGTCAGTCTTCGTTCTTGACGAGCTCATGCTGACCGCAACTCTAGCCGTAGTTCTACCTTCCCGTAATCGTGGCAGCAAAACCATAACTGGTACTGATGAGGCTAGATCAGGAAGGAATATAATACCGAACAAGGAAATGTACATTCTAAGGTTTCATAAGTAGAGTGGCGTGTTGTAAATATGCCGCGGAACATACCAACGGTACGTCACATTACTTTAGTCACCTATTCCATCAACTAAGGGTCATCCTACGCTCCGAAGGTTAAAACCTAACGCTCTGATACCAACTTTGTCACGGCCCGAAAGTACAGAACATGACCGGCACCTAAACTACGAACGTCTCGAGACGTACGTAATCTAAGTAAACCGAAAACCCAGAAATCCAAACCAAGAAAAGTAGTAGAGTGCAGGAAAAACCAACTTAAAGCAAGTAATTTCAATAGCATAAGCCGAATTATGCGGTTTTTAAAACATCAAAAATTTAATGAAAATTTCGGCAGAGTCTCCTTTATAAATACTGGCCCCCAAACAGGATACAACATAAATAGTATACGAAATCAAGAAAAAGGCATCCCCAAGCGGAAGCTAGCTCTTCGTCAATCGACGGTCACGACCACACAAGCAATATAATATACAACGCCAACGGCGAGGATCAAAACTCAAAAGGAAACTCAAAACCACCAGAAATATAACGAGCGGCTCTAAGGTCGAAAGAATAAACAACACTGGTCTCTATCTCAATAAATACATGTTTGGTTGATGGAATTTACTAGATACAACGGAATAATATTATACAAGGTAATATGATGGGTACGATACAAGAAAAACCCACCTACTAGCAAGTCACCCGAATGAAACTGAGCCCGCAAAGCCGTAATGAAACCTGTACGGCAAACCTGCAAGAAACTGGGGCACAACGGGGGTGAGTTGCCAACTCGTGAATAGAAAAACATCTACGCACAGAAATCGCATAAATAACGCAACCTGGGTCAATGATCATAATATATCCCCAAATATATAACCAGCAGCCTATAACAAGGCTAGGGTAAATATCTAACCCGAGTGTAATCTCATGTGCCCGTGTCAGTGCCTCAGGTAGCAATATATCATATGAATGAGGTATGAATGCATGAAAACAGAATACATGTAAATGAAGAACTGTTTTCATAATTTAATAAGATTTCCTTGTATTTTTAAAATGAGGTATCATAAATGAAATCAGCATAAAACAGTACCCAGCATCGACACAAAACAAGTGTCCAAATATCTCGATATCTTTGTATCACAATCTCTGTACCTCAATATCTCAAAATCAATATCTAGGGTGCCGTCAATCCAGACCGGCCCCTACCATCCATCTCAAGACCACGACGGTATCCTCCGGATATCCGACGCGTCGGGTAATATCACCGGTCGGTAGGGCTCCCCTGCCGGGCTCAACGTCAACAACACATTCCTCTTGCCCAGGGATACCATACCGGGTCCACCATGTACCCGAAACGGTTCATCCGTCTCCTCGAATCGGGTCTCGAAATCCATCAGCAAACTCATGGTGGACGACTCATACATCATGGGAAAAAAACCCCACTTTTATTTAAAAAGAGAGAAATCAGTTTATATATGTTTTGCGGTTTTCCTCCAAATCCAGAAAATATCATGGAAATCCGAATCATCAATAGCATGTAGAACCATGAATATAAGCATGAGAATGAATAACAGTATGCATGAAGCGACAAGTAATAACTACAATATCTAAGCTGACATATAAGGTATGTACACTAATATTATGTTAAACTACTGGCTATCAAGCTAAGTTAAGCAACAATATTTTCTAAAGTGTACGTGACATGGCAATTACCGATGAAGATGTGTGTGAGCCAGCAAGTAAGTGTATGTGGTACATACGCATCATCGGTAATGGTGCTGGTGTCCTAACAACATAATGTCAACAATGCAATATGAAATAACAATGTAAATATGCGATGTAGAGCGAGCAACCAAAATGAGCGGGAGCTAAAAACTAGACGCAACTATAACTAATCTGCATTAATCTAATATAAGTCCTACAAATGGTGCCATTTGAAATAACACGACCCGCGGGGTTTTGAAAATAGGACTACGGTGGTTTTTAAGAAATGATACGTCTTTTGAAATATCCGTAGATCCCTTGACCTCTCTTTTAAAATACCCACGATCCGCTAGTTTTGAAATAGGTAGGAGTCTAATCTAATCTAACAACTACACTAAACTATACGGCTGAACTAACAAGCTGAACTACAGGTAAGGAAACCACCTATCATCTGAGTCGATACATATACATACCTGTATATATACAGTCGGTGATCCCGCCTCAATAATATCATATCCATAACCAGACATCCCAAGTCAAGAGTGCGGATCAATCATCAAAATATAGCTCGTACGTAAATCCGTCGTACGACATCCCCAAATCTGGGTACGGGTCAATATCACATTCATCATACTATTCACCTGGTATCCTCTTTATCAAATATCATGATCGGGGTACTGATCTACATCTAGTACCATTCTGATACCGCCTAAGTATGCATACACGTGTGTGAAACAGTACGTCAAGACCCGTTACAACGTCATGTCGTATCTCAAATACGAATCCTGCCATATCACCGAAGTCGCAACCTCAATACAAATCTCATCGACTCATCTCAAACCCAAGCCTCAAATTCGTATGTGAACCCATAGTCCCATACCCATGTGAACACATAACTATAAAGAATCCCATGAGCACATATAAATAGGAATGTATGCAAGTATGTATGTGTGTATGTGTAGTGCAACACTACCCTAGGGTTCGCAACGCTAAAATAATCCAACACACCAATATCCATCCTAAGCATCGTTATTAATCCAAAATAACATATAATAATTGTTGGTGTGTATATGCATCCGTATACACCACCACGGACTGTGGGGGTGCTATACGCCATCCACCCGACTTCTCCCCGTAGATATAAATCTACTCACCTGGTCCTCGCTAGCCGGTGCCGACGTCGCCACGCGCTTTCTTGTCGTCTCGAAGTCCACATGGGGTACCTACATATCATAACGCACTGTATCGCATTAAAACTAAATTCGAAATCGAAACGGCATACGAAAATCAAATCGGCACGCGTACCACGCATAGGTCCAAACCTATCGCCTACGCATGCAAGAATAGTCAAACCAACCCTCGATGTCGATGTACAAACGTTAAACCATCGAGAAAAATCCAATCACACTCATTTGCACATTCACGAACACTAATTTTAATATAAACTAGGTTAAAACTCACAAAAACCCCAATTTCACTTAAAAAGTCATTTTTCCGTAAATCTAGCAAGCACAATTCGCCGTTTTTGTACAAAACATGATATTTAAATGAATGTAGCGGCCAATATACTTATTAAATATCTTAAATAAGTCATAGAAACAATTTCCGGAATTTAATCTCATTAAATTCCAAAAACCCTAATATTCTAGTTTACAAAATACCCTTTTTAACAATTTCATAGCAAAATGCACAAACTACAATTTAGGTTGGATTTCCATGAACTAAAGTGTTAAACTACACTTAATAGAGTTAATAATATGATAAAAACCCTAACCATATTTTTAATCTCATATTTCGAATTAAATCAAAAAACCTAGTTTGCAACAAAAGCTTAATTTGGACATTTTTCAAGTAATAACTTGTAATTAATAACTAGATTAGTTTTCTACAAAACTAAATATGTTAATCCACATCACTAAACCATGCACAATCAAACACAACTCATTTCCACAACAAACCCTAACTTGAAATCTTTAATCATGCAATTAAACTCACATAAACCAAATTAACACTTAATTAAATTAGCTTTAAGAAATTAGTAACAAATTAAGCAAAAATGTTTAGAATTATACCCAAAAATATTTGAAGATCCACAAGCATCCATGGCCCTCCAAAATGCTCTCTTTTCACAAAGATCCATGCTATACGGGATAAGCTAAAATGGGTAGGAGTCGGATTTGGGTTTTGGGATTTTTTTTGATGGATTTTGGGGCAATTTTTGATGAAGTTTTGAAGAGAAAAGAGAAGGGAAATGGGGGGGGCTGCTGCTGCTGTAGGAGAGGGGGGTCGGTTGGAATGGGAGGGGGAGAGGAGAGAGAGGGAGGTAGAGAAAGTGGGGGGAGAAAGTCAAGGTCAAACCAAAGTCAAAAGTCCACCTCATTTAACCATTTTCTTTTTCTTTTCTTTCATTTCTTTCCTTTGAAATTCAAGTGGGGAAAAAGATGGGGGCTGCTGAATTCAGCCAAGGGGAGAAGTGAATGGGGGTGTGTGGGTGTGGGTACGGGTGTGGGGTGATGAAAAATGATAAATACAATACCCCAAACATCCATTTACGCTAAAAAAAGAGCCTTTTTTCTTAAATAATTTCTAAACCGTTTTGGCAAATAATTTCATTCCAAAAACCACATGATAAAATTTTATTTAATGTTTTATGATGCACAAAATTTGTTTCAACTCATTCCAATTTGTAATTTTCCCTAATTAAATGTATTAGTGACGGCTTAAAATATAATAATAAAATAATATTTTTTTCAGAAAATTTGAAATTTCACCAGCGGCTCAATAAACACCAAATAATAGCAATTACATAGCTAGAATATGTATATTTAATTTTTATAATAAAATATTTTTATTTAGACTTTTTACAGAAAACCCCCTTATTTTACCGATTTTTTTCGAAATTTCACCGAAACGATTTTCAAAACGTTACACTATACTCATCCTCCTGCCAGGTCTCATAGCCTGGAACAACAGTAGTGTCAAGTCTGGGTAAACAAGACCTCCCTGTCACCGTCCTTGAGGATACCGGAGTACCTCTTGGGTGCTTGAGGTTACCCTACATATCTGCGGAGTGGCTAATGGAATGTCAAACCATATTGAATCTTTAGGTCCTATTAAATTTTTCAGTAATCGTTTGCGGTTCTGGAATCACTTCCAGTTCTACCATACACCCACTACTGTTTTCTGAAAAAATCTATTTTACTAAAATTGTGGCGAGTCAAGAACAATATCACTATTGATCTTCCAGATGGTAGAAAGTCAACCCTCGTCATAGCCCGGGTCAACCAACAAACAACCATTACAGAAACATGCCTTGAGTCATCCAGAGTCTGGTTTTAAGTATAAGCCGGACAACTCCCCGTACCTTAACATTGTTAAGATATGAACTGTTCTGTATCCAATATAGATACAGAATCACTGATTTAATTGGAACCAGATTCAAATCATGCAGCTGTCTCCAGTGCATGTCAAGTAAATGGAGAGAGTCCGATCAATATTACTCAACTTAGGAATACATCTAGATATGAGTAACCTGAAAAAGAAGCAAGTTCTCATAATCATTACTATCAACTGAATACCATACACAAGTATCTACATCTTCGATTACCTTGAAGAATCCTGATACTTGCAACACGTGGTTCTCTACTTTACTCTTATACCTATAACTTCTCAAAACTTAGACCTTGTATTTCTACGAAACACTTGTCAAAAAACTTGAAAAGTCATAAGTAAACAGAATATAGTACGAGGACCAACCCCTTCTGTCCTAATGGACACTGGACAATATACAATACTCTATATAAGTCCCCTGAGTCTAATAACTCAAACCCTGTGCGTCGTAGGTTGAAAACTGTACTATGATTTTGAAGAATTACACCGCTATTGAATGCTCCTTACCTAACCATCAACTGATATAGGTAAATGTCATAGACATAATTTCAAAAAGTTATATCTCACTTTATAAAAATAAATGTACAGATATATCAGTTTGAAATTGGTGCATAACAACGGATATTCAAAACCAAATATTTGCCGTCCGGCAAAAACCCAGGAGATTTCCTCAAATATCACCAATTACAACGAATCCCGATATAATGAGGATGATCACCTAATTCCCAATAACTTACTCCCACTCATCATCTGTAAAACCATACAGATGTGAGAATCAAATATGGTAAATACATACCCTGGAGCAAGGGCTAATTGGGAAATCAGTTTTCTTTTAACAATACAGTGAAACCGAAACATATAAATGTTTCGAATGGGTATCCAGGTATTCCTAGTAATACCTCTTCCATTATCAGATTCACAACTGTAACCGTATATTTCTTTGCCATCTCTCCAAATCCCTTTATATGTCTTTAGTCATTACCTTTTGTACACCCCTTTAGGCTATATGGTTTTCTTCCCTACCTACCATTCGGCACCGGCCTATGGTTTGGAAGAAGACTATCCAATAAGCATAATGGGTGTACTCTCCTAATCCTAGGAGTACTCGTAACCTGAGAGAAGGTGAAGATAAAAGACAACTGAAAAAAAAACCTTATTCCTATTTCTCCTGAACCCGAATGTTAGTTGTATGTATGCCCTAGAGGCCAGTATTGTACAGATGATGTATATTATATTGGATACTTGGACATATATAGAGAGGACTTTCTTTCTCGATAAGATAGTATGCTATCTGGTTGCTCTTTATCTTAACATGTATACTTGTCTCTTGATACTGTCTTATAGTTACATGTTGGTAAAGCCCTTAGGATATGTACTTGACTACCAGGACTATGATACAGATCATACTAGTGGGGCCATGGTATTCCATAAGTACATCCTTTAATGTTCCTAGTGTAAGTGCACGGCGGCGCCCCGGCCTCCATCCCGAGGCCAAATGCGGAAGCGATGGCTAACTTTAATTTTCTTGAACCGGCACCACCGCGTACTAATACCCGGATCGTGCCATTAACTAGTCCTAGCTAACTACAAGATGGGGAAGAGAGATATACCGAGTGATCCGAGTCCTCCGGTCTTCTCGCCGTCGTCCCGATCTCCCGCGGAATGTCCGGTCTCCACCTCCTCGCCGGAAGGGCACCACGTCGCCTGCATCTTTTACGGGCTCCCACCTCTATACCGAGGCAACTCGGGCACGAAGTTGGCGAGCCGACGCGCCCAAGGTTTGCTGTAGAATGTGTAGAACTTGTGTCTCATTTTAGGATTCATGGAGGTGCCATTTTGGTGGAGGGATGATACGTAAACTATGTAGAGGAACTTGGGGATTTTTGGAGCATGAATTGAACCAAAATCCCCAAGCCAAAAAATGGGCAGCCCCCATGAGGGAATGGCCGGCCAACCCCAATGGTGGGAGTGAGAGGAGGGTCAAAAATAATGGGAGCCACACACCCATCATACAAGAGAGAGAGGAATGGTTATCATATGAAGAAATGATCACAAAGGAACACCAACACTCCACCAACCTCACCCTTCATCATCACCAACAATCATGTCCTACAAAAGTCAAGCCATGATGAAGATAGAAGTCAAGGTCAAAGAAGAGCTATCATGATACAACAATATGCAATCACCTCCCTCCACAAATGCTTATTTGCACAATTGCAAATAAGCCCTCCTCCACCAATTTTCGGCCATTGAAAGATACAAATGAAAATGGCCGACACGAAAAGCAAACTGGCAACTCCAGAAAACTGGTCCCGTAATAAATCACAGGAAAACCCCGATAATGTGTATACACACCCGCATCTGTATTCCGACCGAAATACAAATGCAATGAGACAACATCTACACTGTACTATACTAGGATCCGGCTTAAACCAAAGCCGGTTAGTAATATCCGTCCGATCCTGATCCGTGCAATACCGCACGTATATTATCGAACCCTGCCATATATCCATACGGCCTGTAGTACAAACTGTCCGATCCTGATCCGTGCAATACCGCACGTATCTGATCGGACCTTGCCATATCTCCATACGGCCTCTAGTACTAACCGTCCGATCCAGATCCGTGCAATACCGCACATATCTGATCGGACCCTGCCATATCTCCATACGGCCTCTACAGCGTTTCGCCCGAAAGCTTGAGTAACTGAATGTGGGGGACTCTAAAGACTCGTCAATACTATGGCTGTGGATTTAACCACTAGCACGTCAGAGGTATTAGCCATACGTGACGGGCCACCAGCTATTGACTAAAAGGGACGTCGATGAGCGAACTCATCCTGACACCCTACTGAGCCTGTCAGTGACAATATCCGTACAGTCCGGTCCGTTCGTCTATGAGAATCGCATGGCGGGCCTAGGGGGTTGGTAAAAGTCAAACCCCCAAAAGCGGTACAAGTCGTGTCGGAGTGTAGCCCAGAACACCCTGAGATACTACTGGAATACCTACCAGTAAATCTCCTGCCTCAGCCGAGGGCTTCGTCTAATGGCTCTCCTAGACACAGCCCGACCTCACCCCCAATACCGGGAGAGACGAACCCCTGAAGATCCGCTCACTGCCTCCATGTGGCTCGGGACTGTACCCAACTAAAACCTGTTTGCACATCTCCTTTGAGCGTGGTAGGGTAGTAATCAAAGTACAGTGGGAACTCACACGAGACAAATGACGATCCCCAGGTCGATGAACTAACCTGTACACATGTCACCAGGGAACTGCTATCTGACGTCAGGTATAAGACCAACTAGCATGTTCACGGCAAGTCCTGTCCGGTGTACTCATAACCCAATGAGCACCTTCATACATCTTAGGTGAACCAACTGACACCAGTGGCTTGTGAGACCGGCCACCGCCCCTCGTCGGGGTCTCGGCTGTATACACTAGTCTACTCTGGAGTATCGATGCCCTGTCTCGAAACTCCCACGACTAGGGACCTTTTAAGGATGTGCTTATAGACTACCAGCTCCCACGTATATGATCGCCCTCATACTGCTGGCAGTCAAGCATGAATCCTAGGGGCTCTATCAACGTGCAATAGTGACCTGTCAGGTCACCTAAAGCAGTACACGATGATAAAGGTAAACCAGATAGCATACTATCATCTCGAGTAAGACTGTCCTACTGGGACAGGTCCTCCCTCAATCATTGCAATCACGTGCCTGTGATCCAATAATTGACTTTGAGGGCACTATCTCCAACAATCTCCCACTTGCACTCAAGGCTAATTATTGCTATGTCGCATACTCACAGCCCGTGTGATACCGAACACCCAACTCCTTTACTAGTTAGTCTCACAAAGCTCGTTTGCGAAACTATTACATTCGAGGAATAGCCTCAGTGAGGGGATCCGCTTTGATGTTTCTTTCTATGTCTCTCTATATCTCAAGTTCGCGGAGAAAGCCATCTCCCGAAATGAGCAATACCTGTCTTAGAATGTGTCTGGATGTCTGATGGGACCAAGCTCATAAGTGAACTCCAAATCCAAACTTCTTAGACTGTATCGTCAACTGAACTTAATCAGTATCCTGCGCCATGCCTCCCTCAATATTGCCTTGGATCACCTGTCCAAAATACCGCCCCTCATCAGAAGGAAGAACTATAACTCTGACAACCTCCTTGTCATCCATGTCACCTTGGAAGCCTGGAATGATAACTGTCTCCCGAATGAGGCTGTCGTTATCATATCCCTAGAACATTCACTTATGTTCTAAAACTGCTTCCGACTGTTTCTCTAGGATAGGATCAATGTCAACTTATTGCATCTAGTGCAAGAACAACATCTGGTGTGGTACTTGACATCTCATGATTGACTCAATTGCTTGAGCAAGTGATCTGCCAATCATGCACATCCCTCTCCCCTTTGGTCTGTAAGACACCTTTAGAGAGGGTGACTCCATTACCTGCAGGTACACTACCGTGCCAGGAGTCGTCCATTCTAAATACTCTTAGAATGTTGTCTGAGTACCCAGATTGGGAAACCACCCAAATCTAGATCTAAAACCATAGATCTAGTAACCAGTATGTCTGATATAATGTCCAAATCCCATGTGGAGAAACTATTGTGTGACGACCAAAGTATAACCGATTGTAGTATAGTAATATCACTTCCTACTCTGTGTATGTCATTCAAATACCATGACAACACACCCTACTACCTTCTCAACAGATCCATCCCCTATTCTGATGAAGTCAAACCTATGACTGTCACATCAGAAATTGATGATCTATCTCCGCTATATCTGCTTTAGTCTATAAATAGACATAAGCTACCTGTCCACCAATGCTTCCGCTGCTCCCACTGACTACGACAACCCTCTGCCAGAGTCATATACACGTACACTTCTAAAACTAGTTTAGAACGACGCTATAATCATCCTCCCGCCGGGTCTCGCAACCTGGAACAACAGCAATGACAAGTGTGGGTAAACAAGAACTTCCCTGTCACCGTCCTTGAGGCTACCGGAGTACCTCTCGGGTGCCTGAAGTTACCCACCTTTTCTGCGGAGTGGCCAATGGAATGTCAATCCAGATTGAATCTTTAGGTTCCTTATCAAATCTTCAGTAATCGTTTGTGGTTCTGGAATCACTTCCAGTTTTACCATACTCCGACTACTGTTTTCTGAAAAAAATCCATTTTTAATAAAACTGTGGCGAGTCTAGAACAATATCACTATTGATCTTTCGGATGGTAGGAAGTCAACCCTCGTCATAGCCTGGGTCAACCCACAAACAGCCATTACAGAAATGTGCCTTGAGTTATCCAGAGTCTGGTTTTAAGCATAAACCGGACAACTTCCCGTACCTTAACATCGTTAAGATATGAACTGTTCTATATCCAATATAGAACCAGAGGCACTGATTTAATTGAACTAGATTCAAATCATGCAGCTATCCCCAGTGCATGTCAACTAAATGGAAAGAGGCCGATCAGCGTTACTCAACTTAGGAATGCTTCCTATTATGAGTAACCTGAAAGAGAAGCAAGTTCTCTTAATCATTACTATCAACTGAATACCATACACAAGTATCTACATCTTCGATCACTTTGAAGAATCCCGATACTTGCAATACCTGGTTCTCTACTTTATTCAAATACCTATAACTTCTCAAAATTCGGACCCTGTGTTTCTATGAAACACCTGTCTAAAAACTAGAGAAGTCATAAGTAAACCGAATATAGTATGTGGACCAACCCCTCTGTCCTGATGGACCCTGGACAACATACAATACTCTGTATAAGTCCCCTGAGTCTGATAACTCATTCCCTGTGTGTCTTAGGTTGAAAACTGTACCTTTGGTTATGAAGAATTACACAGCTGTTTAATGCTCGTTACCTAACCATCCACTGATATAGGTAAATGTCATGGACATAATTTCAAAAAGGTATATCTCACTCTATGAAAATAGACGTACAGATATATCAATTTGAAATTGGTGCATAACAGCGGATATTCAAAACCAAATATTTGCCGACCGGCAAACAGTCCAGGTGACTTCCTCAAATATCACCGATTACAACGAATCCCGATATAATGAGGATGATCACCCAATTTCCAATAACTTACTCCCACTCATCATCTGTAAAACCATACAGATGTGAGAATCCTACCTGGTAAATACATACCCTGGAGCAAGTGTCTAACTGGGAAATCAGTTTTCCTTTAACAGTACACATTGAAACTGAAACATTGAAATGTTTCGATGGGGCATCCCGGTATTCCTAGTAATGCCTCTTCCAGATTCACGACTGTAACCGTATAATTCTTTGCCACCTCTCCAAATCCCTTTTTATGTCTTTAGTCATTACCTTCTGCACACCCCTTTAGGCCAAATGGTTTTCTTCCTTCCCTACCGTTCGGCACCAGCCTATGGTTTGGAAGAAGACTATCCAATGAGCATAATGGGTGTACTGTCCTAATCCTAGGAACACTCGCAATGCGAGAGAAGGTGAAGATAAAAGACAACCGAATAAAACTTTATTCCTATTTCTCCTGAACCAGAATCCATCCCCGAACTGGAACAAGTTCCTTTCGAGTTCGTATATAACCATACGATGGAATATCCAATAAACTGTGGATCTTCGTAGTGATACGGAGTGTCCTGGAGAAATACAAAGGTGATTTGGGAGCGGTAATGAAATACCTGGTTTGGACATGAATATCAGTTTCAATTTACTTTGCCCTCTTACTAATCCCTTGCTTTGTCTTAACTTAATATCTTCTGCACACCATCGTTATGCTAATTGGTTTTCTTCATTCCCCACCTTTCGGCACCAGCCTAAGGTTTGGAAGAAGACTATCCAATTTGCGTAATAGGTGTACTACTCCTAAACCAAGGAGTACTCGCAACCTGAAAGAAGATAAAAGGAAAAGACAACTGAATAGTCCTATTCGTTTCCTCCAGAACCGGAAACCATCCTCGAATACCTACGAGTTCGTATATAACCATACGATGGTTTTGTCCAATGGAAGTGGACGTTCGTAGTAATACGGGGTGTCCTGGATAAAAAGGTAAAAGTAAGAGTGGCAATGAGGTTTGCAACTCTGACAATCCAAAAGCCAGTGTTTAAGAAGGTTCGGTCGACTTGGTCATTGAGTCATAGTCTTAGGGTCGGGTCAATGGTCGCTGCCAAAGAGAGAGAGAAAAGAAACACTCAGTGTGCACTCTAACCTAGATCAGAATGGTTACCAATTTATCTAATCTGGAAACCTCCCACTGTACCGTCAAATTCTCTTCCAAACCTGAAAGAAGAATTAGTCGGGATCACCCGAGGAGTAAACCAACTCATCAGTGGGAATCTGGATCCAACTATCATCGCATGATAACGTGACGGAATCCGCTCACGGTGTCACACTCTAGAAGGTAGGCGCATATTTGGCAAGTTTCAGTTTCTTTAGAAACCCCCGATGTGATTTCTGCCCCATGCTCTTATGACCTTGACTTTGGCCAACATATCATAAGTCACATGTCAAGTTCTACCCGTCATTCTCCAGGTTAATTTGAACCCACCCGTACCTACCCTTGACTTTGGCCAAAATGGCAGTACGACTGTCCCAAACCAACGCATCTATCTATGCTGCATATGAATACCCCAATAGCTACCAATCACTGTGCCTTGACTTTGGCCAACATACACAGCTTGAATACTATTGACCACCCATATGAAACGACGGAGGGCTACGAATGGTT
Organism: Agapanthus africanus; assembly: GCA_030015575.1. Classification (NCBI taxonomy): domain Eukaryota; kingdom Viridiplantae; phylum Streptophyta; class Magnoliopsida; order Asparagales; family Amaryllidaceae; genus Agapanthus; species Agapanthus africanus. Next base: position 136,471,600 of record JASDDO010000016.1, read on the forward strand.
TCTGGTGAAAACCTTTAACGTAATGAACTTGATATCGCTGAAGGAACCGGGTAACTTTTAAAAATATAGTAACGAAAACCTTCGCTACAGAGGTCACTCCCGGTGAAGGGATCTCGGCTCTTTCCCCGTAGAATGAGGTGCAGGATATTCCAACTGAATACCACGGTGCAAAGCAAAAGTAATTGGCTATAGTGAAGTTATTGCCCTGACGCAAACTTTTTGTCCAAGGGGTCACTCCCGGTAAAGGGATCTCGGCCCTTGCCTCGTCGACTGAGGAGCAGGATATTCCAACTGAATACCACGATGCAAAACAAAAGTGAACGTCCTTGCAATAACTGTAGGGTTCCTAGGCACACTAATGAAGTCTCGCAAGGCATCAAACATGGCTAATTTAAAGTTTTATGAGTGCCGAGAAACCCTAACACGGATTGTTAACTAGATATATAGGCTATGCGAAGCAAGTTAACGACTTTAACTTAAAAGGAAAGGGGGTACAACCTTTGTAGATCCGATCCACCACTTCCTAAGCTCCGCGATGATGTCCCTCCGCTGTGCAAATCGGATTCCGGACTCTGGCATCGGCTTCATCGGAAAAATGGGCGGGCTTGGTTGCCGGCTTCGATGCCGAAGATGATCTACGTCGAGGCATCACAAGATCAAACTCCCACTTCACCAAGTCATGAAACTTGTGAAGAAAACACCCTATACTACTTGGCAAGAGGTAGAGGATGAAGAAATAAGAAGTGGGTTCACTTTGGAATTGGATTTCTCACATGATTTCTTCACTTGCCATTGATGAGGCAAGCTTTTCTTTCTTGCTCATGAAGAAGAAGATGAAGAAAAGAATATGATAAGTGTTAAAGAATAATTGAAAAGAATTGATTCTTATCATATTCTAACCTTAGTTAAGTGTAGAGAATAGACTAGGGTTAGTTTAAATGGTTAGGGTTAAGGATGAGAACAAAAAGGTCATTTATTCAAAGCTTCATGAAGCTTCAACTAAAAACAAATCAAGCCACCATTCATTTATCTTTCAATTTATTCAAAATGAATAAACATATAAGATAAATGAATAAGTAAAACCCTAATCAACAACTTAACCATGGTTTAATTCTTTACACTTAACCAAATAAGCATGTATAATCAAACATGATACATTCAAGTGCACAAAAGTATATCACATATACAACTTGCACAAATCAAGTGAGAAAATCCACTTAAAGTGAACCAATACTAGTTGATGCAAAGTAATATATCAAATGTATAATTATACATTAAATCATTAAATCAACACTTGATTTAACGATCCGGTCATATCGCATATAACCGACCAGTATCCTATGTATCGGCTTATCGAATCAATCCTTGATTCGATAACTAGGTTATATCGCATATAACCAATCGATACATTCATCGTGAGAATGGAATACGGTATCACATACACGCATTATTCTCGGTCCCGCACATATCTCATATGCGCTCCTATTTCGTTTCGCTTGAGCCAGGAAACCTCTGTGTAGGACTCTAAAGACTCGTCAATACGCCGGTAGCAGATGATGATCATATCAAACATCCACAAGCCGCAAGCGGTCTGCTAAACGTAACGGCCACCCGGGTATTGAGCGATCAGAAGATCGACGAGCAAGCCTTCTCACACTCTTGTGAATCCAACCAGTAACACTTTCTGTATAGTCCGGTCTGTTCGTCTGATATGTCGCATATCTCGCCTAGGGGTGGTAAACGTCAGACCCCAATAGCTTGACAAGTCATGCCGACGTAAGGGCCATAACAATCGTGAAACTACTGATAACTCTTACCAGTATATCACTGCAACCCTGGCCAGGGATTTCCTGTTATGGCCAGTCGAGCATAGCGCAACATCCATCCCAATACCGAGAGAGACGAATCCCCTCCTATCGCTCATTGCCTCCATATGAATCGGGACTGTACCCAAAAACCACCTGTTTGCACAACTCAGTAGTGCCGTGGTAGGGTGGAAATCAAAGCAGAGTGGGAGACACACAAGACTCTATGACGATCTCGGGTCAACAGACTAAGCTGTACTAGTGTCACCAGAGAACTGCCATCTGACGTGAGGTATAATACCATCTGGGAGTTCTCGGCGAGTCCGTTCAGTGTACCCAGTCTCCACTGAGCACCCGCATACCATCTCCGATGTCAAACACCAATGGATATGGGATCATCCATCGCCCATCACATGGGTCGAGAAGATATACGCTAGTCTACTCTGGAATATCGATGCCCCGTCTCGATATTCCCACGACTAGGAACAATGAAGGATGTACTCATTGACTACCCAGGCCCCACTAGTATGATCTTCATCATAGTCCTGAAAGTGGAGTACACATCCTAAGGGCTTTATCAACATGTAATCAGAGAGACAGAAAGTATACATGTTAAGATAAAGTACAACCAGATAGCGTACTATCATGTCGAGCAAGAAAGTCTTACCTATATATGTCCCAGCATCCACTACAATATACATCCTATGTACAGTAATGGCTTCTAGGGCATACATATAACTAACAATCTCCCACTTGCACTAGGGCCATATGTAGCAGTGGTTGCAGTATCACATACTCAACCATCCCATAAAAGTCTCTCTTTGGGAAAAGGCCTTCGTGAGTGGATCCGCCGTGTTGTCCTCTGAGTCTACTCTCCTAACCTTGATCACCCTGGAGATCAACTATCTCCATGATCAGGTGATGCTGCCTCAGAATATGTCTGGGTCACTGATGGGATCATGGTTCCTTGGCCAAAGCCACACTTCCATTGTCACACAATGGTGGGAACCTAGTTCATCTTATGAACCAATATACACCCAAACTGCTTCTTTGGTAGTATCTTAAGTAGCGATGTATCCAGCCTTTATCATCTAGTTTGCCACGGTATCTAGCTTGGAACTCTTCCAACACACCGTCCCTTTACTGAGGGTAAAGACAATGCCTGTGACTGACAATCAGTCGTCCTTATCACCCTGGAACCTTTCCAGTGATTCTCCCCAGGATCAATTGATACAATCTTACTACAGCTAGTGAGAATCCTAACATCCATTTAGATCTATCTCATAGATCTAAATCTCAGGATTTAGGAGGTATCACTTTGATCCTATATAGAGAATCTATGTGATAAGAGGAGATTGACCGATCGTAGCATAGGAAATTCCTTTCCTATCAAGAGTATGTCATCCACGTACTCTACGAGGATCATTACCATACTCCATACTACCCTTTTGTACATACAAGGTTCATCTACCATTTTGATGGTGTCAAACTCTTTGACTAACACATCAAAACAGATGTTCCAACTCCGCGATGCCTGCTTTATTCTGTAAAGCAACTTGCACATGTTTCCACTGCTCCCACTGTTTACGAAGCCCTCTGGCTGTGTACTTATAGACTTTCTATTCTAAATCATTATTTAGAAAAGCAGTCATGACACCCAACCACCAGATATCACAGTCATGGTATGTAGCAATGGTAAGTAGGATCTGGATGGACTTAAGTATAGTCCCTGGAAAAGGTTTCATCATTTTCCACTCTTGGTCGATGACGAAAACCTTTAACAAGTCTAGCTTTGAAAGTCTCAACTTTTCCATCTACACCAAGTAATCTTCTCAAGATATACTTGCTCCTGATGGGGATTTAACCCTTCAGATATAGCAACCAAAGTCCATACTTTGTTGGTGTACATGGATTCCATCTCAGATCGCTAAGCATCCAGCCATTCTTACAGAGTCCCTACTCTTGATGGCCTGCTCGAAACTAGTTGGGTCATCATCTCATGATGCATTCCTCGCTCCCACTGTCATCGAGAAACCGAGGTATCTCTCAGGCAGGTTAGGAATCCTACCAGATCGGCGGAGAGGATGAGGTTCGTCGGGGATTATAGAATCCTTTGGTTCTGTCAAATCATCAGCTGCAGTTTTGTATAGCTGGAACCTTTCCAGTTCTATAGAACTGACCTTGCCTCGATCTTGTCCGGATTTTGCTTTTGACATAGGCCGGACAATCCCAAATCTTAACTTACTTAGGAGATAGGCTCTTCCCATACCATATCTTATATGGAATGGTAGGCACTGATTTGATTCGAACCTAATTCAATAGGTATGCAGCTTATCAAGCGTACAACCCCAAAAGGAAATAGGTAACTCAGTAGTACTCATCATAGAGCACACCATATCTAATATTGTGCGATTGCTCCACCCCGATACACCATTGTGCTATGGTGTATTCAGAGGAGTAACACTGAGAGAGAATCACATTCTCCTTTAGAATAGTCCAGGAATTCTATGCACAAGTATTCTCCTCCCTGATCTCATCATAGGACAAAATACTTATATCTGGTTATTGGTTCTTTACTTCTAGCTTATATTATGTGAATACCTCAAAAGGTTCGGACTTGTGTTTCAACAGGAACATATGTCTGAATCTTGAGAGATTATCAGAGAATGTAATGAAATACAAAGAACCAGTCTTGGCATGTGTAGACAGAAGACCTTACATACATCATCATGTATCAGTCCCAAGAGTTTATTAACTTTTTCTCTGTTTCCAATAAACAGGGCTATGGCCATCTAATCTTTGTGACATGACTGGCAAGTTTCACAAGATGTAAATTAAAACTGATTTAAATATTCATCTAAAATGTAACTTCAGCCAGTCGGGTCGCATTGATGTGACCTAGTCTACAATGCCTCAAGAAGGATTCGTTCATTTCTGAACTCTTCCTCTTGTGTGTGTTCTGTATACTAGGAACTGTAGTTTGATTTAGAACGTCAATGCTTTTAGATAACGTGCATGAACCGATCAACTTTTGATATAGGAAATGTTCAAAACATTATCCAGCAATACAAAATTCTATCATTTCTTTAACAAATGAAGAGATTGATATGATTTTGTATATCAGGTTCGGTATCTAATAGCATTTATTCAGAATCAATGTATTGGTAATACAGGGTGACAGTGACCAACAGACTAGGCTGCAACACTTGCCCCGGTTTCTGTCTCATGAAACTTATCACCCGTTCTCAGTTTTTTTTACCTTTTTGTAGCCCTATGTAACAGATTACATATCTGGGATCCTGATCTGGTATCAAATACCCAGGATGCAGAGGATACTGAGAAACAGTTCTTTATAATGAACTTACCCGAAGGATATGCATCATATGCACTTTCTTCGTTTGGGCGGCATAGGAATTCTGGTATTCCCCTATTTCCTGCTCTGTCTTATAACAATTATAAGTTAGAGCGGGATCAACGTTCCCCAGCTCAGTATAACAAGCGGGTTCGGTCAATACATCCATATTATTATCTTGATTAAGGCGTGATATGGTCGCTACCTGGAGAGAGAGAGAAGAAAACACTCTGCGTGTGCTCTTGCAAGATTAGATTGGTTATATATTTTATCTAATCAGGATGGCTCCTACTGTTTTTATCAAATCTTCCTTCAAACCCTAAAAGGAAAGACTAGCCGGGATTAATTACACTCTACAAGTTTGCCAATCTTTCTGCCAGGCCAGTGTTGGTACTTTGAGGGAGGTTCCCTGTGCTTTCGCACGGACCTAATTACAGTAAATCTCGTTTTCCCAGAGGCGTAACCCCGTTGACACCTTTCTAGACACCTACTTGATCGGCTAATTGCAAAGTGCAAAACTCTCCCAGGAGTAACAATTACTCGCAGTGGGTATCGGGATCCAACTATCACATAGAAGGTATGCAATCTCATTGCAAATTTCAACACTTGAAACTCCCGATAAAGGTTTTTACCCCTAGCACCTATGACCTTAACTAAGGTCAACAAATCATAAGTACTAGTCAAGTTCTACCCGTCATTTCTTGATTAATTAGACCCACCCACATGACCCTTAACTAAGGTCAACAAAGTTACGCGACTGTCCTAACTAATCGCGTCATATGCGATGTAGGAAGACATCACTTAGCTACCGTACACTGTGCCTTAACTTAAAGTCAACAAACACAGCACGAATACTAAGTACTCTACTTCCTAAAATGACGGAGGGTTGCGTATGGTTTTTGTGAAAACCTTTAACGCTTTGAACTTGATCTCGTTGCGGAATCAAATGGTTTTTAAATGGAATGTTTTTGAGGCTTTTCTAGTTTTGCTAAAGGGGTCACTCCCGGTGAAGGGATCGCCGGCCCTTTCCTCGTCGAATGAGGTGCGGGATATATCATATATATCACTGTGCAAAGCAGAAACTATAGAAGCAATCAAAAGACAAACAGAGAGTTGTAGCATCTGCCAGTTATTGCTAAAGGAGTCACTCCCGGTGAAGGGATCTCGGTCCTTTCCTTATCGAATAAGGTGCAGGATGTTCTACAAGGAACACCACGATGCAAAGCAAGAACTGTAGCTACCTGTTTTATTTTGAAATCCGATTCCACAACATCAATTAGGTTTATTTTCTTTCATTAATCTCATTAATGAATATCCCATCATTTAAGTTACCTAAACATCACAGATAAATATGACGTACACTTATGCCATCCGCATTCGCCTCGATGTCCCCTCGTGCACCGTTAGGTTAGGTAACTAACGGCAGAGCGGGGCAGGGCTAGCGCGGGTGTAAAACATAAGTAACGTCTATATAATATATCATATATACTATATATTATATCTATCACAGAACATCACATGATCACAAAACAGATAACGCAGCAGAAAATATCATATGAAATATTCGATATACTAAGACGTCCGTGTTTTAATACGAGCCAGTATAAAACACGGATTCCACGGTCGTGATGAATAGCCAATCCCACACCCCTAGACCCCTACGAGAGCAGCAAGCAACCCTACCAATTCTAGGGTTAGGAGACCCGAACTCGACTCCTCGAGATGGTCTCCTACTGGACCCTAGAACTCGGTTACTTGTGCTCCCCTCCTTGGGTCTATCCTAATGCGGAAAAGTAAATAATATACAAATGGTGACAACTTCCGCAACCTGGAAGTGCCCCAATAAAAGAATATTACGTACAAGTTTTTACATGAATGAAAATGAAAAACACTCATCTCACATAAAAAACCCCCGGCTATTCGAACACGACGATCCAATATAACATATCCAGCAACACATAACATCATATGTCATCAACGTAAGTAAATATGCGCATCCCAATTGTCGTTGACATATAGCAACGAAAACGGCGATATCACACATTACACTTACGGTCACAGAAAAGAAAGTGTAAAACTGCAAGAGTTGGAATCCGCAACCTCTTTAGACATCGCATGCCTAATCAAATGAAATACTTAGACATCGCATGCCTAAAAATAATAAACCCCGCATTTTAGTCTCATTATCGAAAACACTTTTCAATATCATGTCGGGCAATTCAACAGGATTCCTGAAAAACTGATCGAATGCTCGTCGCAAACTTTAGTAGGCGGCCGCACCCCTGATACCGTCGACGAAGTGCACCAAGGCGGAACACCGCTGCCGCGAGCACCCGGACGGATGCTTTCGGCGACGGGGTTCTCCTACAGTCACTTGGTCGGGGCTATGGAGTGAGGCTGTCTATTAAGTTTACCCGGCGAGTATCCGCGTACACTACGTGATTGCGACGGACTTTTGATCACATCAAAATTCCGTGGCAACCGATCAAGTGAGACTAAACTGCTATGTTTATAACATTCATCCAGTCATCTCATAACTATTTGCGAATTCCAAGTATTGTATCACATTCCGGATAAATAGAAAATGTTAAACTTTCCGATCGAACAATCGAACACCCAAGTTTTCCCGATACAGCTCAACACATGAAATAAGTCTAACAACATTCAGTTCGTGCCTCAGTACCAACGGTCTAGCCGTAGAAGGGTTAAGCCAACGCCTCACATGTGGCACGCCGTACTGCCCCAAACCCTAAGGTTCAAAGGGCAGTTCAAGACGGTCACATAATCGAGTTAAGGTTTGTTGTCTTCTAGAGGGTCCATCGCGTTACTTGCACTACTTAGAACGTCATTAAACTACGGAAAAATCCAATAATTGGAAATTTCCCGGCAGGGGAAAAATTGGGTATTTATATCCGGTCGAACTTTTTAACATATTCAAAAATATCCGGAAAACACACAGACAAAATTAGACAATCCGATCGAAAACACCGAGTCCCCAAGACAACACAGAAAATTCAACTCTTGAATAAATATTAAAAATTCCCAGAAAACCTAACAACAAAATATAAGAATTACTGTGCAGAAAAAATTGTCTGAAGAGACCAAGTTGCCGCGGAACCGCCGCATTAGGCATGCTAATGCCGCGGTTCCGCCGCACTATTATCGATTCAGGGGTCCCGTTTTATACAGTAATTCTTAGAATCTTCGACTGAGTTTTCTGCATATTTTTAATTCTCAAAAAACCACGATTTCAGAAAAAGTCCAGAGAGCATTTTTGGGTTTGGGTTTTGGTTCGATCGGACTTCTAACTCCGTCTACGCATCGCCTAAGGCTCTAGCTAGGCTCTGATACCACTGTAGGGTTCCTAGGCACACTAATGAAGTCTCACAAGGCATCAAACATGGCTAATTTAAAGTTTTATGAGTGCCGAGAAACCCTAACACGGATCGTTAACTAGATATATAGGCTATGCGATGCAAGTTAACGACTTTAACTTAAAAGGAAAGGGGGTACAACCTTTTGTTAGTGTTTATGCCCTAGAAGGCCATTACTGTATCATACTAGCTTGTATATTACTTAATGGAAGCTTGGGATATTCACATGTATATAACAGTCTTGCTAAACATGGTAGTATGCTACTTGGTTTTTTCTATCTTAATATGTGAGTATACGTATTGATAGAGCTCTTAGGATCTTGCTTGTCTACCAGCGTTGTGATGGCAGTCACACTAGTGGGGGCTGGGTAGACTACAAGCACATCCTTATTCAGGTCCCTGGTCGTTGGATTATCGAGACAGAGCATCGATACTCCGGAGTAGACTAGTGTGTACGCTTCTCATCCCAGTTGGGGAGATGGTCTGTCCCACAGCCGTCAGTACGTCGTACTGGAGATAGTATACAGGTGCTCGTTAGGTTACGGGTACACCGGACAGGACTCACAGGGAACTGTTGGTTGGTTTGATACCAGTCGTCAGTAAACAGTTCCCAGGTGACATGAGTACAGCGTAGTCCGCAGACTTGACACTGCTACTTCGCCTCGAGTGTGTCCCACTGTTCTTAGATTGCTACCCTACCACGGCTCTATGGAGTCGTGCAAACAGGTAGCAGTTGGGTGCAGTCCCGAGCACTTGGAGGCAGTGGCGGTTAGACAGGATTCGTCCCTCCCGGTATTGGGAGTAGATATCGTGCTGTGTCAGAGAGCCATTACGCAAAGTCCCTGGCCAGGGCAAGCGAGATTTGCTGGTAGGTTCCAGCAGTTTCTCAGGGTGTAATGGGCTTTACTCCGACACGACTTATACCGCTATTAGGGGACTGACGCTTGCCGCCCCCCTAGGCCCGATATGCGATAGTCATGGACGAACGGACCGGACTGTATGGAGATTGTCACATCAGACTCAGTAGGAGTTCGGATGGGTTTACTCATCGGCCTTCTTATCGACAACTACCTGGGGACCGTTACGTACAGCTAGTGCCGCTTGCGGTCTGTGGTTAAACCCACTGCCAGCGTAGTAGTCGAGTCTCTAGAGTCCCACACAGAGAGTTTCCTACTCCAGGCGAAACGATATAGAGGTTGCATGGTTTTGCGACAAAGGGTTCGGACGCATACGTGCGTTTACGCGCGTACGACTTTCGGACAGTTTTTACCAGTCGGCTTTGGTTTAAGCCAGTTACTGGTATCCGGTTATTGGATTTATACAGTCTAAAGTTTTTCCGTATTTTTACGGATCGGAGGGGCGTTCTCGTAATTACTCGAGAAGCTTCTAGAAGATGTGACTAAGGAGGTTTGTTTTGGAAAGAGAGTGAGTCATAGTGGTGATTCATTCACTTCATTAATGCACATTTATTGCTTAATAACTCATGTTAATGAATCATCACAAGATATTTTGTGAAGCATGCTTATTCATTTCCTTTATTGATTATTTGATAATAAGAATGCTTCATAATATTATGATACACTCTCTCTCTTCTCTCATTATCATATCACACATTCTCTCTCCTCAAGCTCTCATCTTCTAACCCTAATCCTTAATCCTCATGTGTTGAGATCAAAGGATTAGTTAGACTAAACAATCCATAACCTATACTCTATATCATCCTATCATCTTTGATTAGCAATCAAAGTTGATTAGTTACCTCAAGTTAGAGGTTTAGCTTGGAGTTTCGCTCTCGGGTGGATCGTCTACTACCTAGAGAAGGCCGAGGAGAATCAAGGAGGACATCAAGAAGAAGGACCGGTTCATTAGGTATAATCCCTAATCACTTATGTAAAGAAACTCATAAGAATACGGTTTTTAGGGTTTAGCTTCGATTCAAGCGGTTAGTCGATGTTCGTTGTTTAAACTTGATAGTTTTGTGTAAATTCCGCCTCCCCACAAGTACTGGGGTGTACTACATCGACTTACAGTGGTATCAGAGCCTCGCTAAACACTAAATAACTTAATCGCAAATTTGTACGAATTTCGAACGAAAAAACGAACCCGGAAAACCCTAGTTCTGTTAAGTTTCTGTCGAACCTAAAATCAAGTCCTAAAATTTTTTTGGTGTGTTCAGAGAGCTTGACATGAGTACAGGAGAACACCCAAGAAATTCGAACCCATGATTCGACTAAAGCGCCGCGGAAGCGCCGCGGATCCCACCGATCCGCCGCGCTTCCGCGGCCGAGTTGCCGAGTCATGGGCTCAATTTTTTTGGGTGGGTCCCCTGTGACATTTGGGGTTTTCTGGAATATTTAATTATTGCTCAGGTTACTGTTTAACAGAGCAGATTTTGGAGCAATTTTGAAGTTGTTTATTCGATCGAAAAATACAGTATTTGCGTATTGGATTATATCTGTGATTGTTTGATGTGTTCGTAAACCTTCCCCAACTGCTAGTATGTCGGTTGGCAGGGGGTTGCACATTTCTGAAATGGTTATATCTGTTTGTGCATATAAACTGTATTGGACTGTTGTGGTGTATAGCCGGGGTTAACAATGGTTTATTGACTTATTCATTTGTTGTAAATGTAATTTGTTGTAATATTATTTTCGCGGGGCACTTCCAGGTTGCGGTTGTAGCCACCGTTGTATTATTTCATTTTACTGTTTTTGCTCCTAGGACTGACCCAAGGTGGGGTACACAGACTGCCGGGTGGGTAGTTTGCCGTACCCGTAGGGGTCGAGGGTGGGGTAAACGGCTATTCATCACAACTGTGTAATCTGTCTTTTCTTGCAGGCTCGAAAGAAATACAGATTGCTTGCAAATCCAATATTGTTTATCTGTGTTCTGGAATGAATATCATTGCGTCAGACGAATGTAAAATATCTATATTTATTATAGCTATTTAGACGTCACTTATGTTTTACACCCGCGCTAGCCCAGCCCCCGCTCTGTCGTTAGTTAAGTAACCTAACGGGTGATGACGGGACCCCGTGGCGAATGCGGATGGCATAAGAGGACGTTATATTTTCGTTGTTTTCTGCAATGATAGGTTAATGATGGGACGCATTATCTATAATGCAAAGTAAAACAAACCAAAGTTTAAATCGTTGGAACAATTTAAAAGAAACCACTCGGTTATTTTTAAAACAGATATTTTTAAATGCGGAGATTTAACCACTCCTTTTAAAAGCTATCAGGTTCCTTCGGTTATATCAAGTTCACTACGTTCACGGTTTCGCCAAAACCATTCGTAGCCCTCCGTCATTTCATCTGGGTATTCAGTAGTATTCAAGCTATGTATTTTGACCTAACGCCAAGGCATAGTGTTTGGTAGCTGCTGGATATTCATTTGTTGCATAGATAGATGAGTTAGTTTGGGACAGTCGTATTATCATTTTGGCCGAACGTCAAGGATATATACGGATGGGTTCAAACTGACAGGATAATGATGGGTAGAACTTGACATGTGACTTATGACATTTTGACCTAACGCCAAGGTCATAAGAGCATGGGGCAAAAACTTATATCGGGAATTTCTAAAGAAACTGAAATTTGCAAAGAGATGCATACCATTTGGAGTTTGATGAATGTTGGTAGGATTCCTTCAACATTATCATACGATGATATTTGGATCCCGATCCTACTGTGAGTATATGCTACTTATCAGGATATTCGTCACTTAACGATCAATGCTATAAACCTAGTAGGTGTCCAGAAAAGTGTCAGCGGGGTTACGCCCCCAGAGAAAAGAGGTTACTTAATTAAGGAACTTCGCGAAAGCGTTGGAAAACCTCCCTCGAAGTATCGACACCGGCCTGGCTGAACGGTTAAGCAAGTATTGTACGGTGAGAATAGTCTTGGCTAATTCTTCTTTTATGGTTTGAGGAAGGATTCGAGAAACAGTGGGAGCCATCCAGTTTAGATAAACTAAAAACCACTCTAAACTTGCAAGAGCATCATGCTAAAGAGTTTTCTTCTCTCTCTCCTAATTGCAGCGACCCTGAAAATGACTGGACTTAAGTTACTTTTAGAGAAAAATATACTGACGGGGCCAAACTATAAAGATTGGCTGCGGAATGTCAAGATGGCTTTGACCTATGACAAACTGGGGTACGTCCTCACCGCTACAGCACCTGCTGTCCTTGGTCCCAAATCCAGCAATGCGGATAAGGAAATCCGTAAAACCTGGGATTTAGATTGCGCGAGAGCCAAGTGCATCGTGCTTGCCTCGATGAACAATGAACATCAGAGGAGGCACGAGGATATGTCCCTAGATGGCATATTTCTCCATACAAAGGAACTTTATGGAGAGCAATCTCGTATAGCAAGATACGAGACCTCTAAGAAATTATTTCGAGCGAGGTTGGCTGTCGGGTCATCGGTAGGTGAACATGTCCTACAGATGATCGGCTATATTGAAGAGCTCGCGGACCTTGGAACGACTTTGGATAATGAGCTCTATACAGACCTTGTTCTCCAGTCCCTTCCTCCCACCTACGCCCAGTTTATCCTCAACTTCAATCTTCAAGGAAAAGAAGTTGAACTTGCGGAACTCCTGAACATGTTAAGGAGTGCAGAGGGCACCTTGCAGAAGGCAAGGGAAACACCCGCTATGTTTGTTGGCGGTTCATCTTCTTCCGGGTCCAAGGCTAGGGCCAAAGGAAGGAAGAAGAAGGCCGCACCCAGACCTAGAGGAGGTGTTAGTAAGGTGGGAAAGAAGGGAAAGAAAAAGTTTACAGCACCGGTAGTTGGCCTGGATGAGTGCTTCCATTGTCACAGGAAAGGGCACTGGAAGAAGGATTGCAAGGCGTGGAACGCCAAGAACCAGGAACCGAAGCAAGCTGTGGCTTCGACTTCAGGTGTGTTTGTAATTGAGAATTGTCTGTCGATCAACTCTACTTCCTGGGTATTGGATACCGGGTCAGGATCTCATATTTGCAATTCATTGCAGGCACTGAGAAACCGTAGAGTGCTGAAGGAAGGTGATATGATCCTCAGGGTTGCTAACGGAGCTAGCGTGGGAGCTGCGTCCGTCGGGGATTATCACCTAGGATTGACGAGTGGACACATTTTGGTTTTACATAACTGTTATTTTGTACCCAGCTTAACGTGTAATATCATATCAGTTTCCTTGTTATCAAATAAAGGTTATGATTTCACGTTTGTAAGAGATGTTGTCAACATCCACCTTAATCATGGTTTGATTGGGTCCGGTACTCTAAATAACGGCATATATGTGTTAAACCAACTCCAAATTTTCAATGTCCAGAACACACTAAAAAGAAAGTCTCCAGATTTAAATAAAGCTTTCTTATGGCATTGTAGACTGGGTCACATCAATGAGAGAAGGTTGACTAAGTTGCATAGAGAAGGATATTTGGACACGTTCGAATATCAAACTTATGACACTTGTCAATCTTGTCTCAAAGGAAAGATGACAAAGACTCCATTCACTGGACAAGGAGTAAGAGCGAGCGAGCTCTTAGGACTCGTACACAGTGATGTATGCGGTCCAATGTCTACACATGCGAGAGGTGGTTATTCCTATTTCATTACTTTCACGGATGATTACTCAAGATACGGATTCATTTATCTGATGAAACATAAATCCGAGGCTTTTGAGAAATTCCAAGAGTATAAGAATGAAGTAGAAAACCAAACCGGCAAAAGTATAAAGACACTTAGATCTGATCGAGGTGGTGAATACTTGAGTGCCGAGTTCCTAGGTTACCTAAAAGAGAAAGGAATTCTCTCTCAGCTTACTCCTCCATACACTCCACAGCATAACGGTGTATCGGAGAGACGGAATCGAACCCTATTGGATATGGTACGATCCATGATGAGTAATGCTGAGTTACCGCGATCTTTCTGGGGTTATGCGCTAGAATCAGCGGCATATCTTTTGAACATGGTACCTACCAAGACTGTGCCTACCACTCCATATCAGATGTGGAGTGGGAAGAAACCCCATCTACAGTATGTAAAGATTTGGGGATGTCCAGCTTTTGTTAAAAAGCAGCATGTGGACAAGCTCGAGGCACGATCAGTAAAATGTTTGTTTGTGGGATATCCAAAGCACTCCAGGGGATATCTATTCTATTACGCAGAGGAACAGAAGGTATTTGTTTCTCGTAATGCCCATTTTCTAGAACATCAGTTTTTAGAAAAGGAATCAAGTGGGAGCGAAATAGAACTGGAAGAAATTCCAGAACCACAAACTGCTACTGAAAGTTTGGTAGAACCAGAGGTTCAAGAAGAACAGAACATTCCCGCACCCCTCCGCAGGAGTAGTAGGCCGTCTCGTCCGCCTGAGAGATACTACGGTTTTCTCATAGATGGGGATAGAGAGGATTGCATCATAGATGATGATGAACCTACTGACTTCAGGCAGGCCATCCAGAGCGGCGACTCGGTACGATGGCTAGATGCAATGCGGACCGAAATGGAGTCCATGTACACCAACAAAGTATGGACTTTGGACTTTGCTCCAGATGGGGTAAAACCCATAGGATGCAAATGGATCTTCAAGAAAAAGATTGGTGTAGATGGACAGGTGGAAACCTATAAGGCTAGACTTGTTGCAAAGGGTTTTCGTCAAAGACCTGGTTTGGACTATGACGAAACCTTTTCTCCAGTGGCTATGCTCAAATCCATTCGGGTCCTTCTTGCAATTGCTGCCTTCCATGATTATGAAATCTGGCAGATGGACGTAAAGACGGCTTTTCTGAATGGAAATTTAGAAGAGAGCGTCTATATGGATCAGCCAGAGGGTTTCAATCAGAGTGGGAGCAGCGGGAAAGTATGCAAGCTGCTTAAGTCCATTTATGGACTAAAGCAGGCATCGCGGAGTTGGAACATCTGTTTTGATGAGACAGTCAAAGAATATGACTTTATCAAAAATCCAGATGAACCGTGCATATATAGTAAAGTTGTGGCCAGAAGTGTCGTATTCCTCGTCTTGTACGTGGATGACATTCTATTGATAGGAAATGACATTCCTATGCTACAATCTGTCAAAGGATTCTTGTCACACAGGTTCTCCATGAAAGACCTGGGTGATGCCTCTTACATTCTGGGGATCCGGATCTATCGTGATAGATCCAAGAGGATGTTGGGACTTTCGCAGTCCAGGTATATCGACACTATACTGAAAAGATTCAGTATGGAAGATTCAAAGCGCGGTAATCTACCGGCTTGTCACGGAATCACCCTCTCCAAAGAGATGTCTCCCAAGACTGATTTGGAAAGGGAACGCATGTCTATTATACCCTACGCTTCTGCGGTAGGCTCTATAATGTATGCGATGTTGTGTACCAGACCAGATGTAGCTTACGCACTAAGCGTGGTAAGCCGGTATCAGTCAGACCCAGGGGAGAAACACTGGATAGCAGTAAAGAACATTCTCAAGTACCTGAGGAGGACTAAGGAGATGTTCTTGGTTTACGGCGGAAAAGACCTCAGGTTGGAGGCCTTTGCCGATTCCGGCTTCCAGAGTGATAAGGACGATTCCAAGTCCATGTCGGGTTATGTCTTTACCCTCAATGGAGGGGCGGTGTGCTGGAAGAGCTCCAAGCAGGACACCGTTGCTGACTCGACGATGGAAGCGGAGTATATAGCTGCTTGCGATGCCGCAAAAGAAGCAGTCTGGATGAAGAAGTTCCTAACAGAACTTCAGGTGGTTCCTACCATAGTTGATCCAATACCTCTGTATTGCGACAACAACGGAGCTATAGCTTTAGCGAAGGAACCAAGGTCCCATCAGAAGTCCAGACACATCTTGAGGCGGTATCACCTGATCAGGGAGATCATTGATCGTCAGGAGATCGAGGTTCGGAGAGTTGCTTCAGAAGAGAACATTGCTGATCCATTCACGAAGGCCCTTCCTCAGATTCAGTTCGAGAGGCTACTCGAGATCATTGGTCTGCGATATGCCAGTACATGGCCCTAGTGCAAGTGGGAGATTGTTAGTGTTTATGCCCTAGAAGGCCATTACTGTATCATACTAGCTTGTATATTACTTAATGGAAGCTTGGGATATTCACATGTATATAACAGTCTTGCTAAACATGGTAGTATGCTACTTGGTTTTTTCTATCTTAATATGTGAGTATACGTATTGATAGAGCTCTTAGGATCTTGCTTGTCTACCAGCGTTGTGATGGCAGTCACACTAGTGGGGGCTGGGTAGACTACAAGCACATCCTTATTCAGGTCCCTGGTCGTTGGATTATCGAGACAGAGCATCGATACTCCGGAGTAGACTAGTGTGTACGCTTCTCATCCCAGTTGGGGAGATGGTCTGTCCCACAGCCGTCAGTACGTCGTACTGGAGATAGTATACAGGTGCTCGTTAGGTTACGGGTACACCGGACAGGACTCACAGGGAACTGTTGGTTGGTTTGATACCAGTCGTCAGTAAACAGTTCCCAGGTGACATGAGTACAGCGTAGTCCGCAGACTTGACACTGCTACTTCGCCTCGAGTGTGTCCCACTGTTCTTAGATTGCTACCCTACCACGGCTCTATGGAGTCGTGCAAACAGGTAGCAGTTGGGTGCAGTCCCGAGCACTTGGAGGCAGTGGCGGTTAGACAGGATTCGTCCCTCCCGGTATTGGGAGTAGATATCGTGCTGTGTCAGAGAGCCATTACGCAAAGTCCCTGGCCAGGGCAAGCGAGATTTGCTGGTAGGTTCCAGCAGTTTCTCAGGGTGTAATGGGCTTTACTCCGACACGACTTATACCGCTATTAGGGGACTGACGCTTGCCGCCCCCCTAGGCCCGATATGCGATAGTCATGGACGAACGGACCGGACTGTATGGAGATTGTCACATCAGACTCAGTAGGAGTTCGGATGGGTTTACTCATCGGCCTTCTTATCGACAACTACCTGGGGACCGTTACGTACAGCTAGTGCCGCTTGCGGTCTGTGGTTAAACCCACTGCCAGCGTAGTAGTCGAGTCTCTAGAGTCCCACACAGAGAGTTTCCTACTCCAGGCGAAACGATATAGAGGTTGCATGGTTTTGCGACAAAGGGTTCGGACGCATACGTGCGTTTACGCGCGTACGACTTTCGGACAGTTTTTACCAGTCGGCTTTGGTTTAAGCCAGTTACTGGTATCCGGTTATTGGATTTATACAGTCTAAAGTTTTTCCGTATTTTTACGGATCGGAGGGGCGTTCTCGTAATTACTCGAGAAGCTTCTAGAAGATGTGACTAAGGAGGTTTGTTTTGGAAAGAGAGTGAGTCATAGTGGTGATTCATTCACTTCATTAATGCACATTTATTGCTTAATGACTCATGTTAATGAATCATCACAAGATATTTTGTGAAGCATGCTTATTCATTTCCTTTATTGATTATTTGATAATAAGAATGCTTCATAATATTATGATACACTCTCTCTCTTCTCTCATTATCATATCACACATTCTCTCTCCTCAAGCTCTCATCTTCTAACCCTAATCCTTAATCCTCATGTGTTGAGATCAAAGGATTAGTTAGACTAAACAATCCATAACCTATACTCTATATCATCCTATCATCTTTGATTAGCAATCAAAGTTGATTAGTTACCTCAAGTTAGAGGTTTAGCTTGGAGTTTCGCTCTCGGGTGGATCGTCTACTACCTAGAGAAGGCCGAGGAGAATCAAGGAGGACATCAAGAAGAAGGACCGGTTCATTAGGTATAATCCCTAATCACTTATGTAAAGAAACTCATAAGAATACGGTTTTTAGGGTTTAGCTTCGATTCAAGGGGTTAGTCGATGTTCGTTGTTTAAACTTGATAGTTTTGTGTAAATTCCGCCTCCCCACAAGTACTGGGGTGTACTACATCGACTTACACCTTTGTAGATCCGATCCACCACTTCCTAAGCTCCGCGATGATGTCCCTCCGCTGTGCAAATCGGATTCCGGACTCTGGCATCGGCTTCATAGGAAAAATGGGCGGGCTTGGTCGCCGGCTTCGATGCCGAAGATGATCTACGTCGAGGCATCACAAGATCAAACTCCCACTTCACCAAGTCATGAAACTTGTGAAGGAAACACCCTATACTACTTGGCAAGAGGTAGAGGATGAAGAAATAGGAAGTGGGTTCACTTTGGAATTGGATTTCTCACATGATTTCTTCACTTGCCATTGATGAGGCAAGCTTTTCTTTCTTGCTCATGAAGAAGAAGATGAAGAAAAGAATATGATAAGTGTTAAAGAATAATTGAAAAGAATTGATTCTTATCATATTCTAACCTTAGTTAAGTGTAGAGAATAGACTAGGGTTAAGGATGAGAACAAAAAGGTCATTTAGTCAAAGCTTCATGAAGCTTTAACTAAAAACAAATCAAGCCACCATTCATTTATCTTTCAATTTATTCAAAATGAATAAACAAATAAGATAAATGAATAAGTAAAACCCTAATCAACAACTTAACCATGGTTTAATTCTTTACACTTAACCAAATAAGCATGTATCATCAAACATGATACATTCAAGTGTATAAAAGTATATCACATATACAACTTGCACAAATCAAGTGAGAAAATCCACTTAAAGTGAACCAATACTAGTTGATGCAAAGTAATATATCAAATATATAATTATACATTAAATCATTAAATCAACACTTGATTTAACGATCCGGTCATATCGCATATAACCGACCAGTATCCTATGTATCGGCTTATCGAATCAATCCTTGATTCGATAACTAGGTTATATCGCATATAACCAATCGATACATTCATCGTGAGAATGGAATACGGTATCACATACACGCATTATTCTCGGTCCCACACATATCTCATATGCGCTCCTATTTCGTTTCGCTTGAGCCAGGAAACCTCTGTGTAGGACTCTAAAGACTCGTCAATACGCCGGTAGCAGATGATGATCATATCAAACATCCACAAGCCGCAAGCGGTCTGCTAAACGTAACGGCCACCCGGGTATTGAGCGATCAGAAGATCGACGAGCAAGCCCGCTCACACTCCTGTGAATCCAACCAGTAACACTTTCCGTATAGTCCGGTCTGTTCGTCTGATATGTCGCATATCTCGCCTAGGGGTGGTAAACGTCAGACCCCAATAGCTTGACAAGTCATGCCGACGTAAGGGCCATAACAATCGTGAAACTACTGATAACTCTTACCAGTATATCACTGCAACCCTGGCCAGGGATTTCCTGTTATGGCCAGTCGAGCATAGCGCAACATCCACCCCCAATACCGGGAGAGACGAATCCCCTCCTATCGCTCATTGCCTCCATGTGAATCGGGACTGTACCCAAAAACCACTTGTTTGCACAACTCAGTAGAGCCGTGGTAGGGTGGAAATCAAAGCAGAGTGGGAGACACACAAGACTCTATGACGATCTCGGGTCAACAGACTAAGCTGTACCAGTGTCACCAGAGAACTGCCATCTGACTTGAGGTATAATACCATCTGGGAGTTCTCGGCGAGTCCGTTCAGTGCACCCAGTCTCCACTGAGCACCCGCATACCATCTCCGATGTCAAACACCAATGGATATGGGATCATCCATCGCCCATCACATGGGTCGAGAAGATATACGCTAGTCTACTCTGGAATATCGATGCCCCGTCTCGATATTCCCACGACTAGGAACAATGAAGGATGTACTCATTGACTACCCAGGCCCCACTAGTATGATCTTCATCATAGTCCTGGAAGTCGAGTACACATCCTAAGGGCTTTATCAACATGCAATCAGAGAGACAGAAAGTATACATGTTAAGATAAAGTGCAACCAGATAGCGTACTATCATGTCGAGCAAGAAAGTCTTACCTATATATGTCCTAGCATCCACTACAATATACATCCTATGTACAGTAATGGCCTCTAGGGCATACATATAACAAACAATAACAGCTTTTTGAAAAGTGTTCCAACAACATCAGAATAGGTTTGTTTAACTTGCATTGATCCGAATCAACGCAGTCCCATCAATTGATCACACCACAAAGAACGAAAATAATATGACGTACGTATATGCAATCCGCATTCGCCACTGGGTCCCGTCATTACCCGTTAGGTTAGCTAACTAACGACAGAGCGGGGACTGGACTAGCGCGGATGCAAAACATATACAACATCTACTAATATATATACCAATATATTATATTTCGCTCCAGGCGTGATAAAAAGCACATCACAGAAATGTACAGTATCTCAGAACAATACAGATATCTGGAATCCCCGGGTTTCACAGAGCCACTACTGAAACCCGACGTTCCCCTGGTCGTGTGGATAGCCTGTGCAATGAAATCCTAGACCCCTACGGGCGCGGCAAGTTACCCGCCAAAACCTGAAGCGAGGCAGCCCCCTTCAGCACCGTGAATGGACCACCCAGCACTTCACGGAATCCGGTAACTTGGGCACCCCTCCTGGGTCAACCTATACCCCCTACGAGTGGGGCGAATAGCCCGCCAATCCTAGAGTGAAGCCCCCTCCGTCTCAATGCCATAAGATGCGGGCCCGTTGCCCTCTAGAACCCGGCTATCCGTGCACCCTACCGTGGGGTAATCCTAGTAAAGAAAGTAAAATATACATACAACGGGTACATCGACCGCAACCTGGTCGTGCCCCAAAATAATAATACAATCAGGCAGTGACGGCAATCCACATGTCGGACGCTCGCCCCGCAATATCAAATGTACATAATACAACAAAACTGTACTAGCATTGCATCCGGGCTATCCCCCACGACCAATCCACAACATCACAGCATAACACAGAACATCAACGTGAAAGTCACGTTCGCAAATCCGTCTAACCGGGCTATAGCAGTTAGACAGGATTTACCGATCAAGTGACATTCACGGTCGCAGATATAATGTAAATACTGTGAACTAATGTGTTTAAAATATCCGATCGATTAAATTTTATCAATTGGGCCCCCAAGTACTACTGTAGCACATCAAGAAATTCTGGGCCCAAAATTAATATTCCAAAAACCCTATTTTCAACCCAGAAAGCAACTGCAGAAATTTGATACGGCAAGGACATCAATGTGCGGCGGAATCGCGGCCCAAGGGGGGCTTTGGCCGCGGTTCCGCGCTCCCATTGTCGAGTTACTGTATCGAATTTCTACAGAATGCTTAGAACTTCCAGTACATCACTATTCAACTACCTAAAAAAAATTTCGAGCCAGAAAAAAATCAACTGAAAACTGATGCATGTGTTATTGGGTTTTCGGAACATTTGTTCGATCGGAAGTGTAAAACACATTAGACAAAGCTAGACTATGTTAATGGCGAGGCTCTGATACCACTGTAAGTGCACGGCGGCGCCCCGGCCTCCATCCCGAGGCCAAATGCGGAAGCGATGGCTAACTTTAATTTTCTTGAACCGGCACCACCGCGCACTAATACCCGGATCGTGCCATTAACTAGTCCTAGCTAACTACAAGATGGGGAAGAGAGATATACCGAGTGATCCGAGTCCTCCGGTCTTCTCGCCGTCGTCCCGATCTCCCGTGGAATGTCCGGTCTCCACCTCCTCGCCTGAAGGGCACCACGTCGCCTGCATCCTTTACGGGCTCCCACCTCTATACCGAGGCAACTCGGGCACGAAGTTGGCGAGCCGACGTGCCCAAGGTTTGCTGTAGAATGTGTAGAACTTGTGTCTCATTTTGGGATTCATGGAGGTGCCATTTTGGTGGAGGGATGATACATAAACTATGTAGAGGAACTTGGGGATTTTTGGAGCATGAAATGAACCAAAAACCCCAAGCCAAAAAATGGGCAGCCCCCATGAGGGAATGGCCGGCAACCCCAATGGTGGGAGTGAGAGGAGGGTCAAAAATAATGGGAGCCACACACCCATCATACAAGAGAGAGAAGAATGGTTATCATATGAAGAAATGATCACAAAGGAACACCAACACTCCACCAACCTCACCCTTCATCATCACCAACAATCATGTCCTATAAAGTCAAGCCATGATGAACATAGAAGTCAAGGTAAAAGAAGAGCTATCATGATACAACAATATGCAATCACCTCCCTCCACAAATGCTTATTTGCACAATTGCAAATAAGCCCTCCTCCACCAATCTTCGGCCATTAAAAGATACAAATGAAAATGGCCGACACGAAAAGCAAACTGGCAACTCCAGAAAACTGGTCCCGTAAAAAATCACAGGAAAACCCCGATAATGTGTATACACACCCGCATCTGTATTCCGACCGAAATACAAATGCAATGAGACAACATCTACACTGTACTATACTAGGATCCGGCTTAAACCAAAGCCGGCTAGTAATATCCGTCCGATCCTGATCCGTGCAATACCGCACGTATCTGATCGAACCCTGCCATATATCCATATGGCCTGTAGTACAAACTGTCCGATCCTGATCCGTGCAATACCGCACGTATCTGATCGGACCTTGCCATATCTCCATACGGCCTCTAGTACTAACCGTCCGATCCAGATCCGTGCAATACCGCACGTATCTGATCGGACCCTGCCATATCTCCATACGGCCTCTATAGCGTTTCGCCCGAAAGCTTGAGTAACTGAATGTGGGGGACTCTAAAGACTCGTCAATACTATGGCTGTGGATTTAACCACTAGCACGTCAGAGGTATTATCCATACGTGTCGGGCCACCAGCTACTAACCAAAAGGGACGTCGATGAGCGAACTCATCCTGACACCGTACTGAGCCTGTCAGTGACAATATCCGTACAGTCCGGTCCGTTCGTCTATGAGCATCGCATGGCGGGCCTACGGGGTTGGTAAAAGTCAGACCCCCAAAAGCGGTACAAGTCGTGTTGGAGTGTAGCCCAGAACACCCTGAGATACTACTGGAATACCTACTAGTAAATCTCCTGCCTCGGCCGAGGGCTTCGTGTAATGGCTCTCCTAGACACAGCGCGACCTCACCCCCAATCCCGGGAGAGACGAACCCCTGAAGATCCGCTCACTGCCTCCATGTGGCTCGGGACTATACCCAACTAAAACCTGTTTGCATGTCTCCTTTGAGCGTGGTAGGGTAGTAATCAAAGTACAGTGGGAACTCACACGAGACAAATGACGATCCCAGGTCGATGAACTAACCTGTACACATGTCACCAGGGAACTGCTATCTGACGTCAGGTATAAGACCAACTAGCATGTTCCCGGCGAGTCCTGTCCGGTTTACTCATAACCCAATGAGCACCTACATACATCTTAGGTGAACCTACTGACACCAGTGGCGTGTGAGACCGGCCACCGCCCCTTGTCGGGGTCTCGACTGTATACACTAGTCTACTATGGAGTATCGATGCCCTGTCTCGAAACTCCCACGACTAGGGACCTTTTAAGGATGTGCTTATAGACTACCACCTCCCACGTATATGATCGCCCTCATACTGCTGGCAGTCAAGCATGAATCCTAGGGGCTCTATCAACGTGCAATAGTGACCTGTCAGGTCACCTAAAGCAGTACACGATGATAAAGGTAAACCAGATAGCATACTATCATCTCGAGTAAGACTGTCCTACTGGGACAGGTCCTCCCTCAATCATTGCAATCACGTGCCTGTGATCCAATAATTGACTCTGAGGGCACTATCTTCAACACCTAGTCGTAGGTGTATCGAGACAGGGCATCTATATACCAGAGTAGACTAGCGTATACGCTTCTCGACCCATGAGATGGGCGATGGATGATCCCATATCCATTGGTGTTTGACATCAGAGATGGTATATGGGTGCTCAGTGGAGACTAGGTACATTGGACGGACTCGCCGAGAACTCCCAGATGGTATTATACCTCACGTCAGATGGCAGTTCTCTGGTGACACTTGTGCAGGTTAGTCTGTAGACCCGAGATCGTCATAGAGTCTTGTGTGATTCCCACTGTGCTTTGATTTCCACCTTACCACGTCCAAGAGGGCGTGCAAAACGGTGGTTTTTGGGTATAGTCCCGAGTCACATGGAGGCAATGAGCGATAGGAGGGGTTTCGTCTCTCCCGGTATTGGGGGTTGATGTTGCGCTGTGTTCGATTGGCCATAACAGGAAAGTCTCTGGCCAGGGCTGATTTAGAGAGTTACTGGTAAGTGTTACCGGTAGTTTCTCGACCCGTTATGTGCCTTACATCAGCACGATTTATCGGTTATTGGGGTCTGACGTTTAGCACCCCTAGACTTGATATGCGACATATCAGACGAGGAGACCGGACTGTACGGGAAGTGTTACCGTTAGGCTTTTACAGGAGTTGGAGCGGGCTTGCTTGCTGATCTTCTAATCGCTCAATACCCGGGTAGCCGTTGTTGGAGATAGTGCCCTCAGAGTCAATTATTGGATCGTAGGTACGTGATTGCAATGATTGCGGAGGACCTATACTGGTAGGACAGTCTTACTCAAGATGATAGTATGTTATCTGGTTTGCCTTTATCAGTCGTGTACATGTTCTGGTGACTGATTACATGTTACACTTTGATAGAGCCCTTAGGATCTTGCTTTACTACCAACAGTATGATGGCGATCATATACGTGAGAGTTGGGTAGTTTATATGCATATCCTTAATTGTGGTCCCTAGTCGTGGGAGTTTCGAGACAGGGCATCGATACTCCGGAGTAGACTAGTGTGTACAGTGGAGACCCCGACGAGGGGCGGTGGCCGGTCTCACAAGCCACTGGTGTCAGTTGGATCACCTAAGATGTATACAGGTGCTCATTGGTTTATGAGTACACCGGACAGGACTCGCCGGGAATCTGCTAGTTAGTACTATATCTATCGTCAGATAGCAGTTCCCTGGTGACATGTGTACAGGTTAGTTCATCGACCTGAGGTCATAATTTGTCTCGTGTGAGTTCCCACTGTGCTTTGATTTCTACCCTACCACGGCTCAAAGGAGTCGTGCAAACAGGTAGCTTTTGGGTACAGTCCCGAGCCATATGGAGGCACATGAGCGGATCGGCAGGGGATTCGTCTCTCCCGGTATTGGGGGCGAGATCGTGCTGTGTCTAGGAGAGCCATTACACAAAGCCCACGGCCGTGGCAGGAGATTTACTGGTAGGTACTCCAGTAGTATCTCAGGGTGTTATTGGGCTTCACTCCGACACGACTTATACTGCTCTTGGGGGTCTGACGTTACTAGCCCCCTAGGCAGATATGCGATACTCATAGACGAACGGACCGGACTGTATATACATTGTCACTGTTAGGCTCAGTAGGGTTTCCAGATGAGTTCGCTCATCGGCCTCCCTTGAGGTCAGTCCATGGGCAGCCTTTACGCATTGCTAGTGCCGCTGACGGTTTGTGATTAAAACCACTGCCAGGGTACTGACGAGTCATTAGAGTCCCCCACAGACAGTTTCCCAAGTTCGGGCGAAACGTTGTAGAGGCCGTATGGTTTTATGGCAGGGTTCGGAAAATGCACGTGCGTTTACGCACGTGTTATTTTTCGGGCAGATGATACTGGTCGGCTTTAGTTTAAGCCGGATCCGAGTATTATATTGAGTAGGTATAATATCTTTGTCTCAGTTGCATTTGTATTCGGTCGTAATACAAATACGGGTATATTTATACTGTTACGGGGTTATCCTGAAAGTCATTTCAGGATCACTTTTGGAAGTTGCCGGTTTCCAGTTTTCTATCAGCCGTCTTTTAACATTCGGTTAAAGACGGATTTATCTTTTCTTGGATGAGGGTGAGTCATGCTTCTAGAAGGTTCTAGAAAGGGTGACTTGGCATGGTGAGTCATTAGTGTATTAATGGAGCCATTAATGCAATGGTGACTAGGTTAATGAATCACCATTTGCATTAATGAGGTTTTGTTTGCTTAAGGATATTTTTTCTTGTGTTCACACATGATATTTCTTTCTTATGGTCACCCTCTTCTCTCCTACACTCACCCCCCTCCCTATATATGGCCGGCCCCTCCTCTCTCTCACACTCACTTGAGTTTTCATTTGCAAAAGATTATGATAGTTTTCGGTGTATGGAATTCACAGCTCATTTCATTCCATCACCCGATTCCCTCGGCAACTTCATTAACCGATCGTCCACGGATTTGGACGAAGTGAGACAAAGTCATCTACTCATTCTCTACATCATTCTTGGTCGTCTCTTTTAGCAAACTTGACGACCGAGTTGCCTCAAGTCAGAGGCGGGAGCCCGTTTAAAGAATCAGTGACGTGGTGCCACCTGGACGAGCAGATCGGAGATCGAAGAGATCGGAGCAGCCGCAACGGAGCGTGGGATGATGGTTAAAGAACGAAGTACTCGGATCCTTCGGTATAACCTTTCTACACTCTTTACAGTTTGTTAGTTTAGAAATAATGGCAGATCCGGGTTAAAGTATACGATAGCGCCAGTTAAAAAGTTTTTGTTCCGCATTTGGCGTCTGTAGACGGCCGGGGCGCTACCGTAGACTTACAGTGGTATCAGAGCCTCACCATTTTGCTATACTAACTTGTGCTAACGCGTTTAAAATATCGATCGAACCGGATATCGAAAAACAAAATTTTCAAATTCACAGTTTCTGTAGATTTTAAATGATGTCCTAAAATTATTCTACATATCTCAGAAAACTGTGCTGGGTTTTATTAGAACACCGTCCAAATTTGGGATCATGATTCGACAAGACTGCCGCGGAAACGCGGCCAAACCCATGGTTTGGCCGCGGATCCGCGGCCTTTCTGTGTCATCATGCCCCCAAATTTGGTCAGTAGGTTCTTCTCTGGAATTTGTGGTTTTTGGTATTTATATTTTGGGCCTAGATTTTGTTACTGTTCAACAGATGTTCGTGGGGCCCACTTCTTGATATTTAGTCGATCGAAATTTAAACATGTTAGATTGCAGTGCTTACATTATATCTCCGACTGGGAATGTCATTTGATCGGTAAACCGTGTCTGATTGCTATAGTTCTTTTAGACGGGTTTGCGAATGTGACATTCGCGTTGATGTTCTGTGTTGTGTTGTGATGTTGCGGATTTGTCGTGGTGGATAGCAGTGTGCAATGGTAGTACAGTTTGAGTTTATTTGTACATTTGATATTGCGGGGCGAGCGTCCAACTTGTGGACTTCCGTCACTGCCTGTTGTATAATATTCTTTTGGGTCACGACCAGGTTGCGGTCGATGTACCTGTTGTACTATTTTTCATTACTGTACTAGGTTTTGCCCCGCGACGGAGTGCACGGATAGCCGGGTTCTGGAAGGGCAACGGTTCCGCATCTCATGGCTTTGAGAGGCAGAGGGGCCCCACTCTAGAATTGGCAGACTATTCGCCGCACTCGTAGGGGGTACAGGTTGACCCAAGGAGGGGTGCCCAAGATTACCGGATTCCGTGAAGTGCTGGGTGGTCCATTCACTATGCTGTAAGGGGCTGCCTCGCTTCAGGTTTTGGCGGGTAACTTGCCGCACCCGTAGGGGTCTAGGTTTCATTGCACAGGCTATCCACACGACAGGGGAACGTCGGGTTTCAGCAGCGGCTTTGTGAAACCCGGGGATCCTAGATTATCTGTATTGTTCTGTGATGCTTATTACTTTTCTGTAATGTTGCATATTATCACGCCTGGAGCGATTATTGTATATTGGTTTATATACTATTAGATGTTGTATATGTTTTACACCCGCGCTAGTCCAGTCCCCGCTCTGTCGTTAGTTAAGTAACCTAACGGGTGATGACGGGACCCAGTGACAAATGCGGATGGCATATACGTACATTTTATTTTCGTTCTTTTCTGGTGTGATTGATTGAT
This sequence comes from Agapanthus africanus, assembly GCA_030015575.1. Taxonomy (NCBI): domain Eukaryota; kingdom Viridiplantae; phylum Streptophyta; class Magnoliopsida; order Asparagales; family Amaryllidaceae; genus Agapanthus; species Agapanthus africanus. Next base: position 136,499,896 of record JASDDO010000016.1, read on the forward strand.
GGGACTGCGTTGATTCTGATCAATGCAAAGTAAAGCAAACCTGTTTACAGTTGTTGGAACAAATTTAAAATGTGTTATTGCAAAGACGTTTCCTTTTGTTATGCATAGCCGTATTCAGTGGAATATTCTGCACCTCATTCGACGGGGCAAGGGCCGATATCCCTTCACCGGGACTGACCCCTTGGGCAGAAGTTTGCGTCAGGGTAATAACTTCACTATAGTCGATTACAAGTTGCTTTGCATAGCGGTATTCAGTGGAATATCCTGCACCTCATTCCACGAGGAAAGAGCCAAGATCCCTTTACCGGGAGTGACCTCTTTAGCAAAAGGTTTTCGCCACTATATTTTAAAAAGCTATCAGGTTCCTTCAGCGATATCAAGTTCACTACGTTAAAGGTTTTTCGCCAAAAACCAGCCGTACCCCTCCGTCACTTCTTTTGGGTATTTAGTAGTATTCAAGCTATGCATTTTAGCGAAAGTTAAGGCATAGTGTTTGGTAGCTGCTGGGTATTCATTTGTTGCATAGATAGATGAGTTAGTTTGGGACAGTCGTTCTGCCGATTGGCCAAAGCCAGAGGCATGTGCGGGTGGGTTCAAATTGACAAGATAGTGACGGGTAGAACTTGGCATGTGACTTATGACATTTTGACCAAAGCCAAGGTTATAAGAGCATGGGGAAAAAATCATATCGGGAGTTTCTAAAGAAACTGAAATTTGCCAGGCATGCGTATACCTTCTGGAGTGTGATAACGCGAGTGGATTCCATCACGTTATCATGCGATGAGAGTTGGATCCTGATTCCCACTGATGAGTTGGTTTACTCTTCGGGTGATCCCGATTGATTCTTCTTTCTGGTTTGGAGGAGAATTTGACAGGACAGTGGGAGGTTTCCGGTTAGATAAAGTGATAACCATTCTGATCTAGGTTAGTGTGCACGCAGAGTGTTTCTTTTCTCTCTCTCTTTGGCAGCGACCTTTGACCGACCCTAGACTATGACTCAGTGACCAAGTTGACCGAACCTTCTTAAAATACTGGCTTTTGGATTGTTTGAGTTGCATAAGTCATTGCCACTCCTTCTTTTACTCTTTGAATTTCTCAGAACACCCGTATTACTACGGATATCCACTTCCATTGGATAGATCCATCGTATGGTTATATACGAACTCAAAGGGACTTCTTCGGGGATGGATCCAGGTTCAGGAGAAATAGAATTGGTTTATTCAGTTGTCTTTTATTATCACCTTCTCTCAGGTTGCGAGGGCTCCTTGGTTTAGGAGAGTACACCTATTACGCTTATTAGATAGTCTTATTCCGAACCATAGGCAGGTGCCGAAAGGTAGGGAATGAAGAAAACCAATTAGCCTAAGTAGGGTGTGCAGAAGGTAATATGTAAAGACAAAATAAAGGGATTAGAAAGAGGGCATAGTAAATTACGACTGTTATCATTCACGACCAAACCGCGTACTTCATCGCCACTCCTATTTCACCTTTAAAAGAATAAGGTATTATTCAGATGTCTTTTATCATCACCTTCTCTCAAGATACGAGTACTCCTTGGTTTAGGAGGGTACACCTATTATGCTTACTGGATAGTCTTCTTACAAACCATAGGCTGGTGTCGAACGGTAGGGAAGGAAGAAAACCATTTAAGCCTAACGATGGTGTACAGAAGGTAATGACTTAAGACAAATAAAGGGATTTATAGAGATGGCAAAGAGATATACGGTTGAAGTCATGAATTGGATTATGGAAGAGGCATTACTATGAATACCAGGATACCCCTACGAAATATTTTCATGTTTCAGTGCATTGTTAAAGGAAAACTGTTTTCCCGATTAGATACTTACTCCAAGGGTATGTATTTACCAGGTTTCATTCACATATCTGTATGGTTTTACAGATGATGAGTGGGAGTAAGTTATTGGGAATTAGGTGATCATCCTCATTATATCGGAATTCGTTGTAATTGGTGATATTTGAGGAAATCGCCAGGGTACAGTTTTCAACCTACGACGCACAGGTTTTGAGTTATTAAACTCAGCGGACTTATACAGAGTATTGTATGTTGTCCAGTGTCCATCAGGACAAAGGGGTAGGTCCTCGTACGATGTTCTGTTTACTTATGACTTCTCTAGTTTTTAGACAAGTGTTTCGTAGAAATACAAGGTCTGAGTTTTGAGAAGTTGTGGGTATAAGAATAAAGTAGAGAACCAGATGTCGGTAGTCGATACATAAGCGCAAACTTTCATCCTTCTTCTTGACAAACAGGACCGGAGCACCCCACGGAGAAACACTAGGTCGAATAAGCCCCTTGTCTAACAGATCCTGCAACTGATCCTTCAGCTCTCGAAGCTCTGCCGGGGCCATCCGATAAGGCGGTATAGAGATAGGCTCCGAGCCGGGATTCAAATCAATGCAGAACTCAACATCGCGCTCAGGTGGTAGCCCAGGTAGCTCATCAGGGAACTCACAAACAACCGGGACCCGGTCCAACGGAACCTCTGCAGCTCGATTATCACAAATATACGCTAAAAATCCCTGACATCCCTTCCGCAAGAGCTGACCAGCGCGAAGAGACGAAATCAAGCTAGGAAAGGTGACGTTGCGGTCTCCCTGAATAACAAGGACTGGCTCTCCCGGAAAGCTAAATCTGACTGCCTTCTCACGGCAGTCCACCGAAGCATAACAAGTGGCTAGCCAATCCATGCCCAGAAGCACATCAAAGTCCAACATATCGAGGAGAATCAAATCAACTGATGAATCCCTCTGCCCGATACGAACGGAACACAATCGAAAAACAAAACGAGCGACAAACGACTCGCCTACCGGAGTACTTACAACAAGCGGATGATCTAACGACGACGACTCACGGCCCAACATCGGTGCAAAGTGTGTAGAGACGTACGAATGTGTGGAACCTGGGTCAAATATCACTCGTGCGTTGAAAGAACAAACTGGCAAGGTACCTGTCACAACGGCATTGGATGCCTGCGCATCCTGCGGTGTCAAAGCAAATACTCGGGCCTGTCCTCCACCGATAGCGGGCTGACCTCGACCTCGGCCTCTGCCTCCTCGTCCTCTCTGAATAGGACCGCCGCGTCCACGGCCTTTGGGTGCACCTAACTGGCGTGGAGCATCGCCGGTGGTAGAAGTAGGGCTCTCTGCGGAGGGGGTGGTGATGGTGGTAGGGTCACATGCGGAACTTTCGCTGCTCCCTGTCGTATCGCCGGACAGTCTCTGACAAGATGGTGCAGACTCCCGCACCCAAAACACCCTGGCGACGGCTGCTGCCCCTAGGGATAAGAACCATATAACTGTCCCCGCCCAAATCCTCTGCCAGGCCTATCTCTCGGAAAGAATCTGGCGCACTGCCTCTGAGACGGTACATCGGTGCGAATCCTCTTCGGCCCAGAAACGGCCGAAGTCTGTGATATGCGTGCCTCCATCCGCAATGCCGTATCCCTAGCAGCTGAATAAGTGTCGTAGTGCTGGGCGCCAATGGCAAGATATAGCTGGGCATCAAGTCCCTGTACGAACCTCTTCACCATCTTCTCCTCGGTATCCACCAAATACTGAGCATATCGGGATAACTGTGTAAACTGGATGTCATACTCTGACACCGTCATCCCAGGTGTCTTGACTAAGGCCTCGAAGCTACGAGCTCTGGCGTCACGAACGCTCTCTGGAAGGAAACGGGCTAGAAAGACCGCTGTAAACTCGGCCCAAGTCATAGGCGGTAGACCTGCAGCTCGACCTCTCAAGACTGACTCCCACCATGTCTGCGTGAGACCCTCTAGTCGGAAACTCGCAAGCTCTACCCATCGATCATCCGAACATCTCAGCGAACGGCAGATCCTGGCTAAACTGTCAAGGAACGTCTGTGGGTCCTCCGCTGCCTCGGTGCCGGTGAATACTGGAGGTCTCAGCCTTATGAAATCCTGTAGTGAAACCGGAATAGCCACGGTGGTAGTAGTAGGAACAGGTATCATGGTCGTCTATGATGTAGCAGGTACGTCATCCGGCCTCGGTGTACGACTGGCTGCAACTAGGGATCCTACCATTTGACGTAGCTCCTGCATGCCTCCCATCATCTGTCGCAACTCCTCCATACCGGTCTCGAGCCTATCCATACGGCCTGGGGAAGGTGGATCGGTCTGTCCCTGCGGCGTAGGCATACCACCCTGCTCAGTCCTAGTCTCGGACGAGCCAGCTCGAATCTCGTCTCTGGCGGCAGCCCTCTGTGCCCTCGTAGCCTTCGGCGGCATAGTGGCTGTTACAGGAAACAGGACAGTGCAATAGGATCATAGGATACACGGAATTGAAGAAGGAATTTCAAGCAAGTATCCTAAAGTCACTTAGGCGGAGTACCGTATCGCAAGTATGCCGCGGACATACGCACGCTACGTTACTCTGCTTAAGTCACTTACTCCATCTACCAAGGGTCATCCTACACTCAAAAAGGTAAAACCTATCACTCTGATACCAACTTTGTCACGACCCGCAAGGTACGAAACGTGACTGGCACTTAAGTTTACGAAACGTCTCAAGACGTCCGTAAAATAAGTAAGCCAAAGCCCAGAAAACCAAAACCAAATAAGCAAAAGAGTGAAGAAAACCCAATCAGTTGAAAGCGAGTTTTATCAAGTAAGTCATGTAAAACCCTTTTTAAAAACAATACCAATTTTTCCGAAAATTTCGGCAGAGTCTCCTTTGTAAATACTGGCCCCCAAACTGGGTACAACAAAAATATATATGAATCCAACAAAATAGGGCATCTCCAAGCGGGAGCTAGCTCTTCGCCACAAGGCGGTCACAAATCCCACGCAATATAAAATGACAACAAGCAAAATAATCATAATGAAGCATAAGAAAAACAGCATGTCGACTCAAGTGAGCTCGACCCCAAAATACAGCATAAAAGTCTACAAATCTCACAGTCTCATCTCTAGGTCAATAAACAATAATACTGGTAGAAACAGTAGATGGAGTACACTAGATACAAAGAATATACAAGGTGGTACAAAAATAATAACATAACCCACCTATGAGCAAAATCTCGAGTCCAGGCAAAAGAGGCAAAAGAAGCAAGCGCACCCGCCGCTACTGTACTGACGGAGCGGACCTGCAAAAAGGCTATGGCACAACGGGGGTGAGTTGCCAACTCGTGAGTAATAAATAACATCTACACAGTCTATCGAATGCATGCACACAAGCATCCTAGCATCTAAATACAGGTAAGGCAGGACATAATGGCAAGTATGTATGCAATATGGATATACTAGCAGGTATGAATGCAATGCGAATCAACTCGTGATCTGAATGTGTAAGTATAAGAAATCATGTTTTTCCCTTTAAGAATGTCTTTTGAAATACCAGCACAATACCAATAGGATCAACAAGAACCTGTGTCCAGCATCGACACCTCAAAACTGTCTCAAATCTCATATCAATGTATCTCTGGCCTCAGCCGTCCGGCTGACCCATCTCAAATATCAATATCTCATCATCTAGCGGCCACGGTCGGTATCCTCTGGATATCCGCCGTCCCAAACAGTCACCGGTAGGTAATCCGTCCCCTGCCAGGCTCAACGTCAACACCACATTCCTCTTGCCCCGGGGTACCTTACCGGGCCCACCATGTACCCGTGACGGTTCCTCCACTCCTCGACACGGATTTCCAAAACCACAGCAAACTCATGGTGGACGACACTTACATCACTAGAAAACCGCAATTTACATATTTTAAAAATATAATAAGTTTAGAAATTTTGCGGCTTTCCCCCGAAATCCAGAAATCTCATAAAATCTCAAGAAATCCTCATAAGTGCATATGTCAATGATAATGAATGCATATGGTATCAATAATCAAGTTGCGATGTGTGATTAATAGATTAGGCATGAACAAATAATATGATGAAGCACATGCACATGAATAGCAATCCTACGATTTCATTTTAAGGAATTAAGGCAATAACACAAGTTTAAGTATCATTTATAGTAAAAGGTTTCAATTTAAAGGTTATCTAGTGTGGTGGCATGGCAATTACCAGGGCGTGGGTGTAAGCATGAATAGTGCTCGTGCTGCATATAAAAACCTGGCAATGGTGCGGTGTCCTATAAAATGGTTTCGCATATGAATGTCAATATAAGGCATGAATGTAGCAAATAATCATACAAGTATTACACCCCTAATTACTAACATTGCTAAGAATCTTTTAAGTTACTAAAACTATCGGGCGACTTGCGCCATCCAACGATAGTCCCCCGTAGATGTTACAACTACTCACCGGAATCCCTAGCTAGTCACGTCCAATCACCGCTTTCCCCTTTCGTGCCGCTTCTGACGTCTCCGCGACCGAATCTGGAATTTACATCAATACCAAATATAAGGTTACATATCAAGAACGACGCAAAACCCAAACGAAACTACTAACGTTCACAAGCTAGTGTTAGTGTATATGCCCTAGAGGCCATTACTGTATCATACTAGTATGTATATTACTTAATGGAAGCTTGGGATATTCACAGTTGTATATACAATCTTGCTCGAAATGGTAGTATGCTACTTGGTTTGTCTCTGCTTTAATATGTGCATGTGTTTCTTTTAGCATATTGCTGGTATACATATTAGTAGAGCCCTTAGGATCTGTGCTTGATTACCAGCGTTGCGATGGCGCTCGCACTCGTGGGAGCTGGGTAATCTATAAGCACATCCTTATACAGGTCCCTGGTCGTTGGACTATCGAGACAGGGCATCGATACTCCGGAGTAGACCAGCGTATGCGCTTCTCATCCCAGTCTGGGAGACGGTCTGTCCCACAGCCGTTAGTACGTCGTACTTGGGATAGTATGCGGGTGCTCGTTAGGTTACGAGTACACTGGACAGGACTCGTCGGGAACTGTTGGTTGGTAATATACCTATCGTCAGTTATCAGTTCCCAGGTGACATGAGTACAGCTTAGTCCGCTGACTTGACACTGTCACTTCGCCTCGAGTGTGTTCCCACTGCTCTTTGATTGCTACCCTACCACGGCTCTACTGAGTCGTGCAAACAGGTAGTAGTTGGGAGCAGTCCCGAAGCACTTGGAGGCAGTGACGGTTAGACAGGATTCGTCTCTCCCGGTATTGGGGGTTGACATCGCGCTGTGTCTAGGAGAGCCATTACACGAGTAGTCCCTGGCCAGGGCAAGCGAGATATACTGGTAGGCTTCCAGTGTTATCTCAGGGTGTTCTGGGCTTCACTCCGACACGACTTGTACCGCTATTAGGGGACTGACGTTCACCGCCCCCCTAGGCCCGCCATGCGATGTATCAGACGAACAGACCGGACTGTACGGAGATTGTCACATACAGGCTCAGTAGGAGTGCAGATGGGGTTCACCTCGTCAGTCTTCTTATCGACATCTACCTGGGGACCGTTACGTACAGCTAGTGCCGCTTGCGGTCTGTGGTTAAACCCACTGCCAGCGTAGTGTCGAGTCTTTAGAGTCCCACACAGAGAGCTATTCGCCTTTAGGCAAAACGAGTAGAGGTCGCATGGTTTTGCGACAGGGTTCGTTCGCATCAGCGCACTTGTGCACGGTTGCTGTCCGGACAGTTTATACTAGCGGGCTTTGGTTTAAGCCAGATCCTAGTATATGTTTTGAGATTGGTTTTTCTCATTGTGTTCGTGTTCCTCGGATCACGAATGCGGGTGCGTATGCACGGTTGCTTGAGATTGAGGGAGAGGACCTTGTTTAGGGTTAATGACTATTGTCATTTTATTAACCCTATTGATTTTGTGTGGATTATTGTTAATTGATAATTAGCTTAATAAATTGTGCATGGTTGTTGTTGACATTTTGACTTCGTTGACTTGTTGACATTGTTGACTACTTGACCATCATCATTTGTTTTGGAAGATGCTCTTTGATCTTTGCAAAATTGAAATGATAATGGTCATGTCATGATTTATCATGACAATTTTCAAGCTAATTATCTAATTAAAATTATCCACACATATTAGTGAGAATGGCTCACTAATTTATCATTCTATCATATCTTTTTCTCTCTCTTGTTCATCCTCTCCCTCAAGCTCTCTCCCTCTCATGTGTTGAGAAACAAAAAGCTTGAGAAAAACCCTCACTTGATCTTCTCTACTCACTTCTAGGGTTCAAGTCTTAGCATTTCTTGCACTCTAGTTACTCCTAGCTTGGAGTTGAAGCTAAAGGTCAAGGCTTTCGGGTGGATCGTTCTTTGACGGAAGGAGACAAGCAAGGTGAGGCCTTTCTACCATTCCGACGAGCAAGGAGAGAAGGACTAAAGACCAAAGGTATAACCTTTCCATCACTTAGCTACTTCGTAGTTAGGGTTAGCTAGTTTTAGTTTAGCAAAGATCCTCACAAGCTTGGTCCATGTTGCCTAAGTCATTAAAAATCCGTTTTTTATTATGTTTTCCGCCTCCCCGCAAGTACCGGGGTGGGCAACGTGGACATAACAGTGGTATCAGAGCCTAACTAAACTCAAACTAGCTAGGTAGTGAAGTGTAACGAAGTTTCGAAACCGAAAAATCCAAAAACCGAACTTTGAAAAACCCTAGTTTCTGTTGAAATTTTTTCTGCTCAAAATAGAAAACTTTATTTTTGTAAATTCATCTCAGGGTTTTTTAAAAACACCCATGAAAAACGAGACAGAGAATCATCCAAACAGCCGCGCTTCCGCCGCACGAGGTAGGCTCGTGCCGCGGAAGCGCCGCGGTTTGATGACGTCACTGCATCGTTTTTCGTGCAGTGTCTTTCTGTATTGTTTTTGGGATTTTTAAGATATATATTATATGCCCAGATTTTCCAGAACTAAAATTTGCTTTTGTGGGCCTATAAATCCGTATTTTTTTTCGGAACTTCACTACACTTTAACTACATCGGTTATATCTGTAATGCTTGCATGTATTGAACGTCGGCTAATCGCTATAAGACGATTAGTCGGGGTTATACATGATCTGTGATTGCTATTGGTTTGTGGATATGAATGGATTGGATTGTCGCGGGTGAATGGCCGGGGTTGGATGTGAGATGAGCGTTGTTTTTCTTTCATTCATTTGTAACATGTAAATTGATGTAATAATATTCTTTGTATGGCCGCACAACCGGGTCGGGGTTGTTGCCGTCATTGTATAATTCTTTTTACTGTTTTTGCTCCTAGGATAGACCCATGGAGGGGTGCACAAACTACCGGGTACTCGAAGTGCCGAGTGGCCTACTCACGGTGGTGAGGGAGGTTGCTTCGCTTCGGGTGCTTGGCGGGTAGTTTGCCGCACCCGTAGGGGTCTTGGGTGGGGTATTGGCTATTCACCGCGACCGTGTAATCCGCTTTGCGTTGCAGGCTCGAACGCATTGCGGATTCCTAGTATATCCAATGTATTCATCTGTGATCTGTAATGTCTATCATTGCTGTATATATATATATAAATAACTATTTAGGCGTTGCTTATGTTTTACAGCCGCGCTAGCCCAGCCCCCGCTCTGTCGTTAGTTAAGTAACCTAACGGGTGATGACGGGGCCCCGTGGCGAATGCGAATGGCATAAGCGTACGTCATATTTTGGTTGTTTTCTGCAATGGTAGGATTAAATGATGGGACGCATTAAAAGAACTAATGCAAGAAAATAAACCTAAAAGACGTTGTTGGAACAATTTTCAAAAAGCTGTTATCGCAAGGACGTTCATTTTTGTTTTGCATAGCGGTATTCGGTTGTGAATGCCCAGCACCTCAGTCGACGAGGCAAGGGCCGAGATCCCTTCACCGGGAGTGACCCCTTGGACAAAAGTTTGCGTCAGGGCAATAACTTCACTATAGTCGATTATTCTTGCTTTGCATCGAGGTATTCAATTTGGAATATCCTGCACCTCATTCGACGAGGAAAGAGCCGAGATCCCTTTACAGGGAGTGACCTCTTTAGCAAAAAGTTTTCGCCACTATATTTTCAAAAAGGGGTGCAATCATGTTCCTTCAACGACATCAAGTTCATTACGTTAACGGGTTTTTCGCCAAAAACCCAGCCGTAGCCCTCCGTCATTTCCTACAAGTACTACTCAGTATTCGAGCTGCGTATTTTGGCATTGTCAAGGCGTAGTGATCGGTAGCTAAGTATTGCTTGTTTGCAGCTTTATTTTTTGGATTATTTAGGACAGTCGCATAGCTATGTTGGCATTGTCAAGAGTTATGCGGGTGGGTCTAAGTTAATCAAGATGATGACGGGCCGAACTTGACTAACAGTTCATGATATGTTGGCATTGTCAAGGTCATGAATGGTTAGGGGCAAAAACCACATCGGGAGTTTCAAAAGAACTGAAACTTGCAGATTTAGCATACCTTCTGGAGTGTGGTGACTAGAGTGGATTCCATCTAGGTTATCACACAATGACAGTTGGATCCCGATCCCACTGATGAGTTGGTTTACTCTCGGGAGATTATTTCACTTAACGATCAATGCTATAAACCTAGTAGGTGTCTAGAAAGGTGTTAGCGGGGTTACGCCCCCAGGGAAAAGAGGTTCTTTAATTAAGGAACTTCGCGAAAGCGTTGGAAAACCTCCCTCGAAGTACCGACACTAGCCTGGCTGAAAGGTTAAGCAAGTATTGTGACGTGAATTAATACCCGGCTAATTCTTCTTTTAAAGGTTTTAAGAAGGATTTGAGGAAACAGTGGGAGACATCCTGGTTAGATAAATTAATAAACCAATCTAATCTTGCAAGAGCATACGCTGAGTGTTTCTTTTCTCTCTCTCCAGGCAGCAACCTTTTCACGCCCTAATCAAGATAATAAAATGTATTGCTTGACCGATCCGAATTCTTATTCGGGACTGGGGAAAGTTGGTTCAGATCTAACTTGTGACAACAGTCATGAGTATGAGAATAAGGAAGGGGATTGTATGGATTTCCAGGATACCCAGGCGAAGAAGAAGCATGGTTTTGCATCTACTTCAGGTGTTCTTGTAATTGAGAACTGTTTTACGGTCAGCCCTACCTCCTGGGTACTTGATACCGGATCAGGATCTCATATCTGTAATTTATTACAGGGACTGAGAAAAAGTAGGAAAGTTGCACCGGGTGATATGTCGCTCAGAGTAGCGAACGGAGCACAAGTTTATGCGGCAGCCGTCGGTGAATATCACCTAGTATTGCCAAATGGCAAGACTATGATTTTGAACGATTGCTACTATGTACCCTCCATGGTTTGCAACATAATATCAGTTTCTTTACTCGATAAAGAAAGATATAAGTTTGTTCTTGAAAAGAATATCATGAACATTTACCTTGATAAGGTACTGGTTGCAGAGGGTACACTGTTTAATGGTATCTACGTTCTAAATCAGAATACAGTTCTCAATATACAAAACACACGCAAGAGGAAGAATTCAGATACGAATGAATCCTACTTGTGGCATTGTAGACTTGGTCATATCGGAGAGAAAAGACTGAGTAAGTTACATAAAGATGGACTCTTGAATGCGTTCGAGTTTTCATCTTATGAAACTTGTCAGTCTTGTCTAAAAGGGAAGATGACCAAATCTCCGTTCACCGGACATGGAGAAAGAGCAAGAGAGCTCTTGGGACTCATACACAGTGATGTGTGTGGTCCGATGTCTATACATGCAAGGGGAGGGTTCTCGTACTTCATCACATTCACTGACGATCTCTCTAGGTTCGGATATGTGTATCTGATGAAACACAAATCTGAAACTTTTGAGAAATTCAAGGAATTCAGAAACGAAGTAGAGAACCAGACAGGCAAAAGTATCAAGATCCTCCGGTCTGATAGAGGAGGGGAGTACTTAAGCACGGAATTCCGAGATTACTTAAAAGAGAATGGTATTCTCTCTCAGCTCACTCCTCCTTATACACCACAGCACAACGGTGTGTCGGAGAGAAGGAATCGTACCCTATTGGATATGGTTCGATCCATGATGAGTGATGCTGAGTTACCTCTTTCATTCTGGGGACTTGCGCTAGAAACAGCGGCATACTTACTGAATCAGGTTCCGTCTAAATCCGTGCCTACGACTCCATATGAAATATGGAGTGGTAAGAAACCATATCTAGAACGAATTAAGATATGGGGCTGTCCGGCCTATGTAAAAGTACAAAAACCAGACAAGCTTGAGGCACGGTCAGTTTTATGTAAGTTTGTGGGATATCCTAGAAATTCTCTGGGATATCTGTTCTACCACACTGAGGAACAGAAGGTGTTCGTTGCTCGCCGCGCCACGTTTTTAGAGTGGCAATTTCTTGCAAAAGAAATAAGTGGGAGCACGGTAGAACTGGATGAAATATCTGATCCACAAAATCAAACTGAGGATTTAGTAGAACCAGAAAGTTCAGTGACCCCAAACGAACCTCAGCCACTCCGCAGATCTGGTAGGATTTCTCATCCGCCCGAGAGATACTACGGTTTTCTCATAGACGGGGATCGAGAGGATTGCATCTTGGAAGAAGATGACCCTACCAGTTTCAGGCAGGCCATTATCAGTAGGGACTCTGATAAGTGGCAGGAAGCAATGCAATCTGAAATGGAGTCCATGTACGCCAATAAAGTGTGGACCTTAGATATTGCTCCAGACGGGGTAAAACCCGTAGGATGCAAATGGATCTACAAAAAGAAACTTGGTGTAGATGGGCAGGTGGAAACCTATAAAGCTAGACTCGTTGCAAAAGGTTTTCGTCAAAGACCTGGTTTGGACTATGACGAGACTTTTTCTCCGGTGGCTATGCTCAAATCCATTCGGATCCTACTTGCCATTGCTGCCTTCCATGACTATGAAATCTGGCAGATGGATGTTAAGACGGCTTTCCTAAACGGTTGTTTGGAAGAGTGCGTTTACATGGATCAACCAGAAGGTTTCGTAGACAGTGGGAGCAGCGGAAAGGTGTGCAAGTTGCTTAAATCCATTTATGGATTAAAGCAGGCATCGCGGAGCTGGAACATCTGTTTTGATGAGGCAATCAAGGAATTTGATTTCATCAAGAACGAAGATGAACCCTGTGTATATAAGAAGATTGTAGGACGAACTGTCGTATTCCTAGTCTTGTACGTGGACGACATTCTTTTGATAGGAAATGACATTCCTATGCTACAATCGGTCAAGCTGTTTTTGTCACAAAGGCTCTCCATGAAGGACCTGGGTGATGCCTCGTACATTCTGGGGATCAAGATCTATAGAGATAGATCCAAGAAACTGTTGGGACTTTCACAGTCCAGGTACATAGAGACCGTACTAAAGAGATTTAGTATGGAGGGTTCCAAGCGCGGTAACATACCCGCATTGCACGGAATTACCCTCTCCAAGAAGATGTCTCCTAAGACTGACGAGGAGAGGGTTCGCATGAGCACTATACCCTACGCTTCGGCGGTAGGATCTATAATGTATGCGATGCTATGTACAAGACCAGATGTAGCTTACGCGTTGAGCACGGTAAGCCGGTATCAGTCAGACCCAGGGGAGGACCACTGGACAGCAGTGAAGAACATTCTCAAGTACCTGAGAAGGACTAAGGAGATGTTCCTGGTTTACGGTAATGGAGACCTCAGGGTCGAGTCCTTTACCGATTCAAGCTTCCAGAGTGACAAAGATGACAGCAAGTCCGTCTCGGGTTTTGTGTTTACCCTCAACGGAGGGGCGGTATGTTGGAGGAGTTCCAAGCAGGATACCGTCGCAGACTCGACGATGGAAGCTGAATACATTGCTGCAAGCGATGCCGCAAAAGAGGCGGTCTGGATTAAGAAGTTCATTAGTGAACTTCAGGTGGTTCCGTCCATTGTTGACCCAATACCTTTGTATTGCGATAACAATGGGGCTATAGCTTTAGCGAAGGAACCAAGGTCCCATCAGAAATCCAGGCACATCTTAAGGCGGTATCACCTGATCAGGGAGATCATTGATCGACAGGAGATCGAGGTACGGAGAGTGGACACAAAGGACAACACTGCGGACCCATTCACGAAGGCTTTACCCCAGACTCAGTTCGAGCGGCTGATCGAGATGATAGGTCTTCGATACGCCAGTACATGGCCTTAGTGCAAGTGGGAGATTGTTAGTGTATATGCCCTAGAGGCCATTACTGTATCATACTAGTATGTATATTACTTAATGGAAGCTTGGGATATTCACAGTTGTATATACAATCTTGCTCGAAATGGTAGTATGCTACTTGGTTTGTCTCTGCTTTAATATGTGCATGTGTTTCTTTTAGCATATTGCTGGTATACATATTAGTAGAGCCCTTAGGATCTGTGCTTGATTACCAGCGTTGCGATGGCGCTCGCACTCGTGGGAGCTGGGTAATCTATAAGCACATCCTTATACAGGTCCCTGGTCGTTGGACTATCGAGACAGGGCATCGATACTCCGGAGTAGACCAGCGTATGCGCTTCTCATCCCAGTCTGGGAGACGGTCTGTCCCACAGCCGTTAGTACGTCGTACTTGGGATAGTATGCGGGTGCTCGTTAGGTTACGAGTACACTGGACAGGACTCGTCGGGAACTGTTGGTTGGTAATATACCTATCGTCAGTTATCAGTTCCCAGGTGACATGAGTACAGCTTAGTCCGCTGACTTGACACTGTCACTTCGCCTCGAGTGTGTTCCCACTGCTCTTTGATTGCTACCCTACCACGGCTCTACTGAGTCGTGCAAACAGGTAGTAGTTGGGAGCAGTCCCGAAGCACTTGGAGGCAGTGACGGTTAGACAGGATTCGTCTCTCCCGGTATTGGGGGTTGACATCGCGCTGTGTCTAGGAGAGCCATTACACGAGTAGTCCCTGGCCAGGGCAAGCGAGATATACTGGTAGGCTTCCAGTGTTATCTCAGGGTGTTCTGGGCTTCACTCCGACACGACTTGTACCGCTATTAGGGGACTGACGTTCACCGCCCCCCTAGGCCCGCCATGCGATGTATCAGACGAACAGACCGGACTGTACGGAGATTGTCACATACAGGCTCAGTAGGAGTGCAGATGGGGTTCACCTCGTCAGTCTTCTTATCGACATCTACCTGGGGACCGTTACGTACAGCTAGTGCCGCTTGCGGTCTGTGGTTAAACCCACTGCCAGCGTAGTGTCGAGTCTTTAGAGTCCCACACAGAGAGCTATTCGCCTTTAGGCAAAACGAGTAGAGGTCGCATGGTTTTGCGACAGGGTTCGTTCGCATCAGCGCACTTGTGCACGGTTGCTGTCCGGACAGTTTATACTAGCGGGCTTTGGTTTAAGCCAGATCCTAGTATATGTTTTGAGATTGGTTTTTCTCATTGTGTTCGTGTTCCTCGGATCACGAATGCGGGTGCGTATGCACGGTTGCTTGAGATTGAGGGAGAGGACCTTGTTTAGGGTTAATGACTATTGTCATTTTATTAACCCTATTGATTTTGTGTGGATTATTGTTAATTGATAATTAGCTTAATAAATTGTGCATGGTTGTTGTTGACATTTTGACTTCGTTGACTTGTTGACATTGTTGACTACTTGACCATCATCATTTGTTTTGGAAGATGCTCTTTGATCTTTGCAAAATTGAAATGATAATGGTCATGTCATGATTTATCATGACAATTTTCAAGCTAATTATCTAATTAAAATTATCCACACATATTAGTGAGAATGGCTCACTAATTTATCATTCTATCATATCTTTTTCTCTCTCTTGTTCATCCTCTCCCTCAAGCTCTCTCCCTCTCATGTGTTGAGAAACAAAAAGCTTGAGAAAAACCCTCACTTGATCTTCTCTACTCACTTCTAGGGTTCAAGTCTTAGCATTTCTTGCACTCTAGTTACTCCTAGCTTGGAGTTGAAGCTAAAGGTCGAGGCTTTCGGGTGGATCGTTCTTTTACGGAAGGAGACAAGCAAGGTGAGGCCTTTCTACCATTCCGACGAGCAAGGAGAGAAGGACTAAAGACCAAAGGTATAACCTTTCCATCACTTAGCTACTTCGTAGTTAGGGTTAGCTAGTTTTAGTTTAGCAAAGATCCTCACAAGCTTGGTCCATGTTGCCTAAGTCATTAAAAATCCGTTTTTTATTATGTTTTCCGCCTCCCCGCAAGTACCGGGGTGGGCAACGTGGACCTAACCGCTAGGTACAACGTGCACAAAGTGCGCGGAACACACGCGAAAATCACAAAAACAGCAAAAATCGCCGATTTGGTCGTCCGGCAAAACTAAAACCCGATTACTCAAAAATCCGCACTCACGCATCCTAGAAGTCGTAGGACAAGCCATTACAATCATCAAGATATCAAAAATAATTCATCACATAATTTTATAACAAAACTAGTAAGCATTTGCATTCCAAAATCGGTGCAAAAATCGCCGATTTGCGACAAAAAGACTACAATCTAGCATAATCACCCAAGTCACACCATTAGATAGCCACTACACAAAATTTCAACACATTAACCATGCTCCAAAACCTAAATTCCACAACAAACCCTTTCTTGATTTTTATCAATAGCAATTGCAAATCAAAATCCATACTAGAAAAACTTAAACTAACACTAATTTGAAACCCAAAAGCAAGTTAACCTCTTAGATTTAGGTTAGCAAAACACTAGATAGCAAAATAAATTAATTAACCTAATAATGGTTTTCTAAACCCTAATTAAAATTCAAGCCATGAACTAAAAAAACTAGATTAGAAATTAGCACTAAAATTAACACTTTCAAGTTCTAATTTAGCAAGTTTAGCAACAAATTAACAATTAGATTAGAATTTTCACCTCACATGTTTTGAACCTCTTGCCCTTAGCCTCCAAAGTTGCCACTTTTCTCCAAAATTTACACCAATTTGGGCTTGAGAAGGGATAGAATAGGGTTCTGTGTTGAATTTGTGAAGAAATTGATGGATTTTTGTTGAATTTTGATGGAATTGTGATGAATTTTGGAAGAAAAAGAGAAAGGGAAATTGGAGGGGGAGTGGCTGCAGTTTTCCAGCAGAGGAGGGAGTGGGGTGAGGAGTGGGGAGTTGTGGATATATTTTTCCAAGTCAAACCCTCATATATCAAAGTACAACCCACCTCCAAATTAATATATTTTAATCCTCCAAATACATTTCACCACAAGAATTGAAACCAAAAAAAGAAGATGGGATTTCCTGCTGTCATGGGCCGGCCTAGGGAGTGTGAGGGTGTGTGAGAGAGAGTGAACAAAAATTTTTATACAAAAAGACCCCCTACAAGTCCAAAATTGCAAGTTTTAGCTTAAATTCAATAAATTTCGTTTTCTATAATAAAAATTAGTTAAAAATCAAAATTAAATACTAAAAATTTATATTACAACTAGATTTTAATTAACATGATTTTAAAGCTTAAATTTAGCCCATTTAAATTTGTATTTATCGCTAATTTAATGTATTTTCTTACCGGCTTAAAATAATATTAAAAAATCGAAAAATTAGGGAAAAATTTTAAATGACCAGAATTTCATAATTAACTCATTTGCTACTAAAAACTAGCAATTAGCTATCCATTTTAGGTATAATTAGTCCTAAACTGCAAAATAACAAAAAAAACGGTTTTCGGAAAAATACCGAATATTCACCAATTTTCAGGAAAACACCAAAACGACTTTTCAAGGCGCTACAATCTTCCCCCCTTAAGGAAATTTGGTCCCCGAATTTAAAAATATAGCTACGCGTACCATCAAAGAGATGGGGATATTTCTTCCTCATCTCGCCCTCGGTCTCCTAGGTAACCTCCTCGCTGCTCGGGCTATGCCAAAGGACCTTAACGGTTGGTATAATCTTCGATCTCAACTTCTTCACCTGCCGATCCAGGATGGCCACCGGCTGCTCTGCAAAGGAAAGTTCGCGCTCTAGCTGGACTGTCGGGTGCTGAATCGCATGCGAAGGGTCGTGAAGGTACTTGCGGAGCATCGAAACATGGAAGACGGGGTGAACATCGGGAAAGCTGGGAGGAAGAGCCAAACGATAAGCAACTGCGCCGACACGGTCAAGGATCTCGAAGGGACCTACGAATCTAGGGCTAAGCTTCCCCTTTCGCCCAAAACGCATCACGCCCTTCATCGGAGAGACTCTCAGAAAAACATGATCGCCAACTGCGAACTCTAACCTGCGACGGTGCCTGTCTGCATACGATTTCTGTCTGCTCTAAGCTGCCCTCATCCGGTCTCGGATCAACTGTATCTTCGCCGTCGTCTCCTCCACAAGCTGCGGCCCTAAAATGCTGCTCTCACTGAGCTCTGTCCAACAGACGGGCGATCTGCATCTCCTCCCATACAATGCCTCGAAAGGTGCCATCTGAATAGTATCCTGGAAGCTGTTGTTGTAGGAGAACTCCACTAACGGTAAATGACGATCCCAGCTACCGCCGAAGTCTAAAACGCACGCTCTGAGCATGTCCTCGAGAGTCTGAATGGTCCGCTCTGACTGTCCGTCGGTCTGCGGATGAAATGCTGTGCTGAAGCTCAAACGAGTGCTTAAAGCCTCCTGGAGTCTCTGCCATAGTCGGCTGATAAACTGAGTGCCTCGATCTGACACGATACAAGTCGGTACGCCATGTAGTCGCACGATCTCGTCAATGTAGAGCTGAGCATACTGAGCGAAGCTGAAAGTGGTCTTCACTGGTAGGAAGTGAGCCGCTTTCGTCAATCTATCCACGATCACCCAGATGGAGTCGTACCCTCGACTGGTCCTGGGTAGACCAACAACGAAATCCGTCGAAATCTGCTCCCATTTCCACTCCGGAATGGGTAACGGCTGTAGCTCTCCTGCGGGCCTCTGGTGCTCGGCCTTGACTTGCTGGCAAGTCAGGCATCTCGATACAAACTCCGCAATGTCCCTCTTCATCCCGTTCCACCAGTAGGTCTCTCTTATATCATGGTACATCTTGGTGGAACCGGGGTGGACACTATACACTGATCGGTGTGCCTCCTCAAGAATGTCGCGCCGTAATCCATCAGCATCTGGTACGCACAGTCTAGATCCATAGCGTAAAATCCCCTGATCGTCAATCACGAACTCGAAAAATCTGCCCTGTCCCATCTGTGCCATGATCTCTGAGCAACGGTCGTCACTGCGCTGTGCCTCATATATACGGTCAAGCAACTGTGGGCGTGCACGAATATGCGCGAGCTGTCCCCCTGTCTGAGTGAACTCGAACTCAACTCGGCTGTCGCATAACATCTGCCAATCTGCTGACGACTGCCTATGCACTGTGCGCAAAAAGGATAGACTACCCCCGGGCCTCCTACTCAACGCATCTGCCACTACATTCGCCTTGCCTGGGTGATATAAGATCTCGCAGTCGTAGTCTTTCACTAACTCCATCCAATGACGCTGTCTGAGGTTCAGGTCTCGCTGCTGAAATATGTACTTTAAGCTCTTGTGATCGGCGAATATCTGACACGACTCTCCGTATAGGTAATGTCGCCAAATCTTCAGTGCAAAGACCACTGCAGCCATCTCCAAATCATGAGTAGGGTAGTTCTGTTCATGCTTCTTCAGCTGCCGAGAAGCATAAGCGATCACCCGGCCATGCTGCATCAATACGCATCCTAATCCCACTCGCGAAGCATCACAGTAGACCACAAATCCGTCCGATCCCGAAGGCAAAGATAATACCGGCGCCGTAGTCAAACGAGTCCGTAGCTGCTGAAAACTGCGCTCGCACTCCTCCGTCCAGACGAAAGGAACTCCCTTCCGGGTCAACCCGGTCAACGGTGCAGCTATACGGGAGAAGTCCTGAACAAAACGCCTGTAGTAGCCCGCCAGGCCTAGAAAACTACGGATCTCAGTAACCGATGTAGGTCAGGGCCACTGCTGAACAACCTCAATCTTCTTCGGGTCCACACAAATGTCGTCTCTCGTAACCACGTGACCCAAGAATCCGACGCTGTCCAGCCAGAATGCACACTTGGAGAACTTTGCGAACAGCTGGCGCTCCCTCAGAGTCTGTAACGTAATCTGCAAGTGCTGCTCGTGCTCCTCTCTGCTCCGGGAGTACACCAAGATATCGTCGATAAACACGATGATGAACAAGTCAAGATACGGCCTGAATGTACGGTTCATCAAATCCATGAATGCTGCTGGGGCGTTGGTGAGTCCGAACGACATCACCAAAAACTCGTAGTGGCCATAGCGCGTGCGGAAAGCTGTCCTCGGTATATCCTCCTGTCGAACTCGCAGCTGTTGGTATCATGATCGCAAGTCGATCCTCGAAAAATATCCCGCACCCTGAAGCTGGTCGAACAAATCATCAATGCGTGGCAACGGATATCTGTTCCGAAAGGTAACTTTGTTCAGCTGGCGGTAGTCGATACATAAGCGCAAACTTCCATCCTTCTTCTTGACAAACAGGACCGGATCACCCCACGGAGAAACACTAGGTCGAATAAGCCCCTTGTCTAACAGATCCTGCAACTGATCCTTCAGCTCTCGAAGCTCTGTCGGGGCCATCCGATAAGGCGGTATAGAGATAGGCCCCGAGCCGGGATTCAAATCAATGCAGAACTCAACATCGCGCTCAAGTGGTAGCCCAGGTAGCTCATCAGGGAAAACATCAGGGAACTCACAAACAACCGGGACCCGGTCCAACGGAACCTCTGCAGCTCGAGTATCACAAATATACGCTAAAAATCCCTGACATCCCTTCCGCAAGAGCTGACCAGCGCGAAGAGACGAAATCAAGCTGGGAAAGGTGACGTTGCGGTCTCCCTGAATAACAAGGACTGGCTCTCCCGGAAAGCTAAATCTGACTGCCTTCTCACGGCAGTCCACCGAAGCATAACAAGTGGCTAGCCAATCCATGCCCAGAAGCACATCAAAGTCCAACATATCGAGGAGAATCAAATCAACCGATGAATCCCTCTCCCCGATACGAACGGAACACAATCGAAAAACAAAACGAGCGACAAACTACTCGCCTACCGGAGTACTAACAACAAGCGGATGATCTAACGACGACGACTCACGGCCCAACATCGGTGCAAAGTGTGTAGAGACGTACGAATGTGTGGAACCTGGGTCAAATAACACTCGTGCGTCGAAAGAACAAACTGGCAAGGTACCTGTCACAACGGCATTGGATGCCTGCGCATCCTGTGGTGTCAAAGCAAATACTCGGGCCTGTCCTCCACCGATAGCGGGCTGACCTCGACCTCGGCCTCTGCCTCTTCGTCCTCTCTGAACAGGACCGCCGCGTCCACGGCCTTTGGGTGCACCTAACTGGCGTGGAGCATCGCCGGTGGTAGAAGTAGGGCTCTCTGAGGAGGGGGTGGTGATGGTGGTAGGGTCACATGCGGAACTGTCGCTGCTCCCTGTCGTCTCGCCGGACAGTCTCTGACAAGATGGTGCAGACTCCCGCACCCAAAACACCCTGCTGACGGCTGCTGCCCCTGGGGATAAGAACCATATAACTGTCCCCGCCCAAATCCTCTGCCAGGCCTATCTCTCGGAAAGAATCTGGCGCGCTGCCTCTGAGACGGTACATCGGTGCGAATCCTCTTCGGCCCAGAAACGGCCGAAGTCTGTGATATGCGTGCCTCCATCCGCAATGCCGTATCCCTAGCAGCTGAATAAGTGTCGTAGTGCTGGGCGCCAATGGCAAGATATAGCTGGGCATCAAGTCCATGTACGAACCTCTTCACCATCTTCTCCTCGGTATCCACCAAATACTGAGCATATCGGGATAACTGTGTAAACTGGATGTCATACTCAGACACCGTCATCCCAGGTGTCTTGACTAAGGCCTCGAAGCTACGAGCTCTGGCGTCACGAACGCTCTCTGGAAGGAAACGGGCTAGAAAGACCGCTGTAAACTCGGCCCAAGTCATAGGCGGTAGACCTGCAGCTCGACCTCTCAAGACTGACTCCCACCATGTCTGCGCGAGACCCTCTAGTCGGAAACTCGCAAGCTCTACCCATCGATCATCCGAACATCTCAGCGAACGGCAGATCCTGGCTAAACTGTCAAGGAACGTCTGTGGGTCCTCCGCTGCCTCGGTGCCGGTGAATACTGGAGGTCTCAGCCTCATGAAATCCTGTAGTGAAACCGGAATGGCCACGGTGGCAGTAGTAGGAGCAGGTATCATGGTCGTCTGTGATGTAGCAGGTACGTCATCCGGCCTCGATGTACGACTGGCTGCAACTAGGGATCCTACCATCTGACGTAGCTCCTGCATGCCTCCCATCATCTGTCGCAACTCCTCCATACCGGTCTCGCGCCTATCCATACGGCCTGCGGAAGGTGGATCGGTCTGTCCCTGCGGCGTAGGCATACCACCCTGCTCAGTCCTAATCTCGGATGAGCCAGCTCGAATCTCGTCTCTGGCGGCAGCCCTCTGTGCCCTCGTAGCCTTCGGCGGCATAGTGGCTGTTACAGGAAACAGGACAGTGCAATAGGATCATAGGATACACGGAATTGAAGAAGGAATTTCAAGCAAGTATCCTAAAGTCACTTAGGCGGAGTACCGTATCGCAAGTATGCCGCGGACATACGCACGCTACGTTACCCTGCTTAAGTCACTTACTCCATCTACCAAGGGTCATCCTACACTCAAAAAGGTAAAACCTATCGCTCTGATACCAACTTTGTCATGACCCGCAAGGTACGGAACGTGACTGGCATTTAAGTTTACGAAACGTCTCAAGACGTCCGTAAAATAAGTAAGCCAAAGCCCAGAAAACCAAAACCAAATAAGCAAAAGAGTGAAGAAAACCCAATCAGTTGAAAGCGAATTTTATCAAGTAAGTCATGTAAAACCCTTTTTAAAAACAATACCAATTTTTCCGAAAATTTCGGCAGAGTCTCCTTTGTAAATACTGGCCCCCAAACTAGGTACAACAAAAATATATATGAATCCAACAAAATAGGGCATCCCCAAGCGGGAGCTAGCTCTTCGCCACAAGGCGGTCACAAATCCCACGTAATATAAAATGACAACAAGCAAAATAATCATAATGAAGCATAAGAAAAACAGCATGTCGACTCAAGTAAGCTCGACCCCAAAATACAGCATAAAAGTCTACAAATCTCACAGTCTCATCTCTAGGTCAATATACAATAATACTGGTAGAAACAGTAGATGGAGTACACTAGATACAAAGAATATACAAAGTGGTACAAAAATAATAACATAACCCACCTATAAGCAAAATCTCGAGTCCAGGCAAAAGAGGCAAAAGAAGCAAGCGCACCCGCCGCTACTGTACTGACGGAGCGGACCTGCAAAAAGGCTATGGCACAACGGGGGTGAGTTGCCAACTCGTGAGTAATAAATAACATCTACACAGGCTATCGAATGCATGCACACAAGCATCCTAGCATCTAAATACAGGTAAGGCAGGACATAATGGCAAGTATGTATGCAATATGGATATACTAGCAGGTATGAATGCAATGCGAATCAACTCGTGATCTGAATGTGTAAGTATAAGAAATCATGTTTTTCCCTTTAAGAATGTCTTTTGAAATACCAGCACAATACCAATAGGATCAACAAGAACCTGTGTCCAGCATCGACACCTCAAAACCGTCTCAAATCTCATATCAATGCATCTCTGGCATCAGCCGTCCGGCTGACCCATCTCAAATATCAATATCTCATCATCTAGCGGCCACGGTCGGTATCCTCTGGATATCCGTCGTCCCAAACAGTCACCGGTAGGTAATCCGTCCCCTGCCAGGCTCAATGTCAACACCACATTCCTCTTGCCCCGGAGTACCTTACCGGGCCCACCATGTACCCGTGACGGTTCCTCCACTCCTCGACACGGATTTCCAAAACCACAGCAAACTCATGGTGGACGACACTTACATCACTAGAAAACCGCAATTTACATATTTTAAAAATATAATAAGTTTAGAAATTTTGCGGCTTTCCCCCGAAATCCAGAAATCTCATAAAATCTCAAGAAATCCTCATAAGTGCTTATGTCAATGATAATGAATGCATATGGTATCAATAATCAAGTTGCGATGTGTGATTAATAGATTAGGCATGAACAAATAATATGATGAAGCACATGCACATGAATAGCAATCCTACGATTTCATTTTAAGGAATTAAGGCAATAACACAAGTTTAAGTATCATTTATAGTAAAAGGTTTCAATTTAAAGGTTATCTAGTGTGGTGGCATGGCAATTACCAGGGCGTGGGTGTAAGCATGAATAGTGCTCGTGCTGCATATAAAAACCCTGGCAATGGTGCGGTGTCCTATAAAATGGTTTCGCATATGAATGTCAATATAAGGCATGAATGTAGCAAATAATCATACAAGTATTACACCCCTAATTACTAACATTGCTAAGAATCTTTTAAGTTACTAAAACTATCGGGCGACTTGCGCCATCCAACGATAGTCCCCCGTAGATGTTATATCTACTCACCGGAATCCCTAGCTAGTCACGTCCAATCACCGCTTTCCCCTTTCGTGCCGCGTCTGACGTCTCCGCGACCGAATCTGAAATTTACATCAATACCAAACATAAGGTTACATATCAAGAACGACGCAAAACCCAAACGAAACTACTAACGTTCATAAGCTTGGTACAACGTGCACAAAGTGCGCGGAACACACGCGAAAATCACAAAAACAGCAAAAATCGCCGATTTGGTCGTCCGGCAAAACTAAAACCCGATTACTCAAAAATCCGCACTCACGCATCCTAGAAGTCGTAGGACAAGCCATTACAATCATCAAGATATCAAAAATAATTAATCGCATAATTTTATAACAAAACTAGTAAGCATTTGCATTCCAAAATCGGTGCAAAAATCGCCGATTTGCGACAAAAAGACTACAATCTAGCATAATCACCCAAGTCACACCATTAGATAGCCACTACACAAAATTTCAACACATTAACCATGCTCCAAAACCTAAATTCCACAACCAACCCTTTCTTGATTTTTATCAATAGCAATTGCAAATCAAAATCCATACTAGAAAGACTTAAACTAACTCTAATTTGAAACCCAAAAGCAAGTTAACCTCTTAGATTTAGGTTAGCAAAACACTAGATAGCAAAATAAATTAATTAACCTAATAATGATTTTCTAAACCCTAATTAAAATTCAAGCCATGAACTAAAAAAACTAGATTAGAAATTAGCACTAAAATTAACACTTTCAAGTTCTAATTTAGCAAGTTTAGCTACAAATTAACAATTAGATTAGAATTTTCACCTCACATGTTTTGAACCTCTTGCCCTTAGCCTCCAAAGTTGCCACTTTTCTCCAAAATTTACACCAATTTGGGCTTGAGAAGGGATAGAATAGGGTTTTGTGTTGAATTTGTGAAGAAATTGATGGATTTTTGTTGAATTTTGATGGAATTGTGATGAATTTTGGAAGAAAAAGAGAAAGGGAAATTGGAGGGGGAGTGGCTGCAGTTTTCCAGCAGAGGAGGGAGTGGGGAGTTGTGGAAATTTTTTTCCAAGTCAAACCCTTATATATCAAAGTACAACCCACCTTCAAATTAATATATTTTAATCCTCCAAATACATTTCACCACAAGAATTGAAACCAAAAAAAGAAGATGGGATTTCCTGCATGGGCCGGCCTAGGGAGTGTGAGGGTGTGTGAGAGAGAGTGAACAAAAATTTTTATGCAAAAAGACCCCCTACAAGTCCAAAATTGCAAGTTTTAGCTTAAATTCAATAAATTTCGTTTTCTATAATAAAAATTAGTTAAAAATCAAAATTAAATACTAAAAATTTATATTACAACTAGATTTTAATTAACATGATTTTAAAGCTTAAATTTAGCCCATTTAAATTTGTATTTATCGCTAATTTAATGTATTTTCTTACCGGCTTAAAATAATATTAAAAAATTTAAAAATTAGGGAAAAATTTTAAATGACCAGAATTTCATAATTAACTCATTTGCTACTAAAAACTAGCAATTAGCTATCCATTTTATGTATAATTAGTCCTAAACTGCAAAATAACAAAAAATACGGTTTTCGGAAAAATACCGAATTTTCACCGATTTTCAGGAAAATACCAAAACAACTTTTCAAGGCGCTACAATCTTCCCCCCTTAAGGAAATTCGGTCCCCGAATTTAAAAATATAGCTACGCGTACCTTCAAAGAGATAGGAATATTTCTTCCTCATCTCGCCCTCGGTCTCCCATGTAACCTCCTCGCTGCTCGGGCTACGCCAAAGGACCTTGACGGTTGGTATAATCTTCGATCTCAACTTCTTCACCTGCCGATCCAGGATGTCCACCGGCTGCTCTGCAAAAGAAAGGTCGCGCTCTAGCTGGACTGTCGGGTGCTGAATCGCATGCGAAGGGTCGTGAAGGTACTTGCGGAGCATCGAAACATGGAAGACGGGGTGAACATCGGGAAAGCTGGGAGGAAGAGCCAAATGATAAGCAACTGCGCCGACACGCTCAAGGATCTCGAAGGGACCTACGAATCTAGGGCTAAGCTTCCCCTTTCGCCCAAAACGCATCACGCCCTTCATCGGAGAGACTCTCAGAAAAACATGATCGCCAACTGCGAACTCTAACCTGCGACGGTGCCTGTCTGCATACGATTTCTGTCTGCTCTGAGCTGCCCTCATCCGGTCTCGGATCAACTGTATCTTCGCCGTCGTCTCCTCCACAAGCTGCGGCCCCAAAATGCTGCTCTCGCTGAGCTCTGTCCAACAGACGGGCGATCTGCATCTTCTCCCATACAATGCCTCGAAAGGTGCCATCTGAATAGTCTCCTGGAAGTTGTTGTTGTAGGAGAACTCCAATAACGGTAAATGACGATCCCAGCTACCGCCGAAGTCTAAAACGCACGCTCTGAGCATGTCCTCAAGAGTCTGAATGGTCCGCTCTGACTGTCCGTCGGTCTGCGGATGAAATGCTGTGCTGAAGCTCAAACGAGTGCCTAAAGCCTCGTGGAGTCTCTGCCATAGTCGGCTGGTAAACTGAGTGCCTCGATCTGACACGATACAAGTCGGTACGCCATGTAGTCGCACGATCTCGTCAATGTAGAGCTGAGCATACTGAGCGAAGCTGAAAGTGGTCTTCACTGGTAGGAAGTGAGCCGCTTTCGTCAATCTATCCACGATCACCCAGATGGAGTCGTACCCTCGACTGGTCCTGGGTAGACCCACAACGAAATCCGTCGAAATCTGCTCCCATTTCCACTCCGGAATGGGTAACGGCTGTAGCTCTCCTGCTCGGCCTTGACTTGCTGGCAAGTCAGGCATCTCGATACAAACTCCGCAATGTCCCTCTTCATCCCGTCCCACCAGTAGGTCTCTCTTATATCATGGTACATCTTGGTGGAACCGGGGTGGAAACTATACACTGATCGGTGTGCCTCCTCAAGAATGTCGCGCCGTAATCTATCAGCATCTGGTACGCACAGTCTAGATCCATAGCGTAAAATCCCCTGATCGTCAATCACGAACTCGGAAAATCTGCCCTGTCCCATCTGTGCCATGATCTCTGAGCAACGGTCGTCACTGCGCTGTGCCTCATATATACTGTCACGACCCGAAAGAGCACGTGACTGGCCCTTGAACCATATGAAGCCTATAGGACTCCATCTGATCCAAGTAAGCCAAAAGCCCAGAAATCTAAAACCATTTTAAGAATAAGTAAAGAAAACTGGTTTAAAGGAGTGAAGAATACAGGTTTGAAATCAAGGTTTTTAAATAACTAAGCCGAAGGTACGTTTTGAAGACAATAAAGTCTTTTCTAAAAATTTCGGCAGAGTTTCTTTTGTAAAACTGGCCCCGAATGGGGTACAACAAGGATAACAATATAAATAGGCAATGATAAAGGCATCCCCAAGCGGGAGCTAGCTCTTCGTCGATCGACGGTCACAACCACACAATGATATGATAATATACAACGCCAAGTGGCGAGGATCAAATCCAAAAGAAAGCTCAAAAGCAACAGTAAAACCACAATACTACTAAGCGCGACTCTAGGTCGAATAATACAACACTGTCTCTAAGTCTGAAAGAATATACAAGATTTGGTTGATGGACAATTTCTAGATATAATGAAATAAATAAATACAAAGGTGATTCCTGATACGAAAGAATCCACCTACCAAAGAAAATCACCCGCAAGAAGGTAGTGTGCCAGAAATGCCGCAATAGGACCTGTACGGCAAAACCTGCAAGAACTGTGGCACAACGGGGGTGAGCTGCCAACTCGTGAATAGAAACATCTACAAGTAGAAACCGAATGCAAGACATAAACCTAAGTCAACGATCAGTAATATAATCCACAAGAGT
Source organism: Agapanthus africanus (assembly GCA_030015575.1). NCBI lineage: Eukaryota > Viridiplantae > Streptophyta > Magnoliopsida > Asparagales > Amaryllidaceae > Agapanthus > Agapanthus africanus. The sequence goes on from JASDDO010000016.1 coordinate 136,528,131, forward strand.
ACATCTGAGTGTAACAAGGTGGCAAGGTAACATCTAATCACGTATGTAGTGCCAGGTACTCAGGTAATAACATGTCATCAGTATAAGGTATGTCTGCATAAGGTAGATATGATGAAATATCAAAGATATCAATACACATATATTAGCGTCCCATACCACTAATATTGGTGTAAGATAAGTGTAAATCCAGTCTGTATATGATCTATATCTGTATATCTGTGGAACCCGTCCACCTGTCACCCACTGACAGCAAGCATCATGTATGCAATGTGAGGATATAACCAAAATCATGGAAAACTCATCATGAAACCCGTGCCAAGCATCGACACGTAAATCCTCACCCATATGGGGCTCCGTCTGCGGTATCGGCCCTCGGCCCCCGGCAGTACGAGTCAACCCATGTCCATCTCTGGGCTCCGTCTGCGGTATCGGCCCGTCGGCCCCCGGCAGTACGCCCATCTCTCAGCTCCAGGCGGTATCCCCCGGATATCCGCCGAGCTCAAATACAATCACCGGTAGGTACTCGCCCGCCTCCATGCTCAATCGGCATAACCCATCGATCATCTCGCCGAGGGGAACCATACCGGGCCCACCACGAACCCGCAAACGGTACATCACCTCCTCGAATCGGGTTTCAAGCACACGTCTCAGCACCGAGAAAACGCGTGGTGGACGCACCGAAATATCATATCACGAGGTACCGGGTTTTCATAAAAGTGCCTCTTTTATTAAATAATCCCACGGTCCTCAAAACCAGAAATCACATGAAAATCCACATCGAGAAGTAAATCCAATGCAACGTGCTATATAATCAATCCATGATGTATGCGACAAGTAAAGAGAGGTAATCATATCGGAAATCATGTAACATGGAATATCTTGCAGTCCTCAATCTCAATCAAGTATGAATCATCTATGATTGTGTACAGGTACATGTGTACAATATGCCAAGCAGTAATCATATCATGAATGCAACAGTACTACAGTGTAGTGGCATGGCAATTATCGATGATGAAGTGTGTGAGCCGGCAAATAGTGTACGTGAAACATACGCATCATCGATAATGGTGCTGGTGTCCTAACAGCATGATAATAGCATAATAATGAACATATGCCCGCAATGCGAATAGCAGGAAAATGCAGATATCTAGTAGTCAACACCACAGAGAAGTATCTACTATGCAACTACATCTAAGTATCAGGTCAATCAGGAGGGGTAGGTGTAGAAACCACCTAAATCTGAGTCAATGTATATATATAAAGATATATAGTCGGTGATCTCGCCTCAATGTCATATCATAAGATATCCTCGAGTTATGAGTGCGGATCTATCCTCAATATCGGCTCGTACGGTAAATCGTCGTACGGCATCCCCAATAGCTGGATAGGGTCAACATCTCACTGTCTCATCACATAACAGATATCACCATCATCAGATCGTATAGTCTGGAGTACTACTCTATGTCTAGTACAAAACGGTAACATCAGTAAATATGCATGCGGGGGTAAACACATATCCCAAGCCCGCAAGAAGCACAAGTCATATCCCACGTATGAATCGTATAGAATCACCGATCCCAGGGCACCAAGCCCACATCATCGACTCATCTCCAAAGTCATTACATAGCATCAATCACAGTGCAAGTACTGTAGGGTTCCTAGGCACTCTTGTGAAGGTTCATAAGGCATCAAACATGCCCGGATTAAATTTTAGACGTGCCGAACAACCCAAAGCCGGGATCTTTGCTAGATTATTAGGGTTTTATATGCAAATAGATAACATTTATCTAAGTGTGAGGGATTACAACCTTTGTAGTCCGCTCCTTCACTTCACAAGCTCCGAGTAGAAGTCCCTTTGCCGCGATCCACGATCTCCCGGACTCATGAGAGGCTCCACGACTCGAACGATCCATTCTAGCTCGTCGTAATCCAAATCTTCGATGATCTACGTCGAGGTTTCGAAGAACTCAAGCTATCTCACTCTAAAGAGAAGAACACCCTAATCCCAAGGGCTAGATGAGATGAGGATGAGAGAGTAGTGATTTTGCTTTCTTTCTATATCATTTTCTCATATTTTATCATCACTTAAGAAAATCAAGAGAGCTTCTTCAAGAGAGAAGAAGAAGATGATCATGGAAAAAGAATAATGATAATCCATTTTCTTTTGTGATGAATAGAAATATAAACATATGATTTAATTATTAACCATGGTCAAGGATGAATGGATGAGAATGTGTAGAGAAACAACTAGGGTTAGGGTTTGGTTAAGTTAAAAAATGTGTCATCCAAAATATCTTTACAAATGACAAAAGAAAATTGCTTCTAGAAAGAACTTGAAGCAACTAAACCCAATCAAACCCTAACCTCAATTAATCATCCTTAAACATGTTTAACAATTAATCATATCATGTCACAATAATATATATCACATATATATTATATATTTGCAACAAAAGAAAATAATACAATTAACATATATCGCATATATATCAATGTATCATCCACTGAGAAAATGAAATAATAAAGTAAGCCAATATTAGTTAATATAATAATATATCATATATATTATTATATATTAAATCATCGAATCAACACTTGATCCGACGATCCGGCTATATCGAATATAACCGACTAATATATCATGTACCGATTCATCGAATCAACACTTGATCCGATGACCCGGTTCATATCCATATATCGCGAGAATCTAATACGGTATCCCATATCGCATTATTCTCGCTCCTGCGCATATCACATATGTGCCACTACTCTGTTTCGCCTGAGCCAAGAAACCTCTGTGTAGGACTCTAAAGAATCGTCAATACGCCGGTAGCAGGTGATGATCATATCAAACACCCACAAGCTGCAAGCGGTCAGCTAAACGTAACAGCCACCCAGGTATTGAGCGATCAGAAGATCAACAAGCTAGCCTGTGCGTTCTCCTGTGAATCCGATCAGTAACACTCCCGTACAGTCCGGTCTGTTCGTCTGATATGTCGCATATCAAGTCTAGGGGTGGTATACGTCAGACCCCAGTAACCGATAAGTCGTGTCGATGTATGGCTCATAACGGGTCGAGAAACTACTAGTAACACTTACCAGTAAATCTCTATATCAGCCCTGGCCAGGGACTTCCAGTTATAGCCAATCGAACACAGCACAACATCAACTCCCTATACCGGGAGAGACGAATCCCCTCCTATCGCTCATTGCCTCCATGTGATTCGGGACTGTACCCAAAAGCCACCGTTTTGCACGCCCTCTTGGTCGTGGTAAGGTGGAAATCAAAGCACAGTGGGAATCACACAAGACTCTATGACGATCTCGGGTCTTCAGACTACCCTGTACCCGTGTCACCGGAGAACTGCCATCTGACGTGTGGTATATCACCATCTGGGAGTTCTCGGCGAGTCCGTCCAGTGTACCCAGTCTCCACTGAGCACCTGTACACCATCTCTGATGTCTAACACCGATGGATATGGGATCATCCATCGCCCATCATATGGGTCAAGATGCGTATACGCTAGTCTACTCTGGTGTATCGATGCCCTGTCTCGATATACCCTCGACTAGGAACAGTTATAGGATGTACTCATTGACTACCGCGGCCCTACTAGTATGATCTCATCATAGTCCCAGTAGTCGAGTACAGATCCTATGGGCTTTATCAACATGTGAGAGTAAAACAGTAAACCAATACAAGTCAACATGTTAAGATAAAGTGAAACCAAATAGCATACTATCATGACGAGCAAGAAAGTCTTCTCTATATATAACCAAGCATCCATTATAATATACATCATATGTACAACAATGGCCTCTAGGGCATATATATAACTAACAATCTCCCACTTGCACTAAGGCCAGCTGCTGTAGTATCTCATACCTAGCATCCCGAATAATCTCTCAAACTGTATCTGGGGAATAGCCTTTGTGAATGGATCCGCTGTGTTGTCCTTCGTATCTACTCTCCTGACCTCGATCTCCCGGCGATCAACTATCTCCCTGATCAGGTGATACCGCCTCAGAATATGTCTGGACTTCTGATAGGACCTGGGTTCCTTGGCCAAAGCCACAGCTCCATTGTTATCGCAATACAGAGGTATTGGATGCTCAATGGATGGAACCACACCAAGTTCACTAATGAACTTCTTGATCCAGACAGCCTCTTTGGCAGCATCGTTGGCAGCGATGTATTCAGCCTCCATCGTTGAGTCTGCAACGGTATCCTGTTTGGAACTCTTCCAACATACCGCCCCTCCATTGAGGGTGAAGACAAAACCCGAATGCGACTTAGAGTCGTCCTTATCACTTTGGAAGCTGGAATCGGTAAAGGACTCCACCTGGAGTTCTCCATTACCATACACCAAGAACATCTCCTTAGTCCTTCGTAAGTACTTGAGAATGTTCTTCACTGCTGTCCAATGATTCTCTCCCAGATCTGCTTGATACCGACTCACTACACTTAGGGAGTATGCTACATCGGGTCTGGTACATAGCATCGCATACATGATAGAGCCTACTGCCGAAGCATAAAGTATCCCTTGCATGCGAGCTCTCTCCAAATCAGTCTTGGGAGACATCTCTTTGGAGAGAGTGAGTCCAGAGATCGTGGGCTGATTCCCACGTTTGGATTCTTCCATACTAAACCTCTTTAGTATGGTGTCAATGTACCTGGATTGGGACAATCCCAGTATCCGTTTAGATCTATCTCTATAGATCATGATTCCCAATATGCAGGAGGCATCACCTAGATCTTTCATTGAGAATCTTTGTGATAAGAAGAGCTTGACTGATTGCAGCATAGGAATATCATTTCCTATCAAGAGTACGTCATCCACGTACAATACGAGGAAGACTACCTTACCCTCTGCCACCTTCTTATAGATACAAGGTTCATCTATATTTTTGATGAAGTCAAACTCTTTGACTACAACATCAAAACAGATGTTCCAACTCCGCGATGCTTGCTTTAACCCATAAATGGATTTAAGCAGCTTGCACACCTTTCCGCTGCTCCCACTATCTACGAATCCCTCTGGCTGAGTCATGTACACGCACTCTTCTAAATCACCGTTTAGAAAGGCGGTCTTAACATCCATTTGCCAGATTTCGTAGTCATGGTATGCAGCAATGGCAAGTAAGATCCGGATGGACTTAAGCATAGCCACTGGAGAAAAGGTTTCGTCATAATCCACACCTGGACGTTGACGAAAACCCTTTGCTACAAGTCTAGCTTTGAAAGTCTCAACTTTTCCATCTACACCAAATTTCTTTTTAAAGATCCACTTGCTCCCAATGGGTTTTACCCCTTCAGGAGCATTTTCCAAAATCCATACTTTATTGGTGTACATGGATTCCATCTCAGATCACATTGCATCCAGCCATTTCACAGAGTCACCACTCGTGATGGCCTGCTCGAAACTAGTCGGTTCATCATCATCCATGATGCAATCCTCGCTTCCACCATCAATGAGAAAACCGTAGTATCTCTCAGGTGGACGAGAAACCCTACTAGATCGGCGGAGAGGCTGGGGTTCGTCGGGTACTATTGAATCTTCTGGTTCCATCAAATCATCAGTTGCAGTTTGTGGTGCTGGAACCTCTTCCAGTTCTACCTCTCTGCCACTAATTTCTTTTGCAAGAAATTCCCTTTCCAAAAAGGTGGCATGCTGAGCAACAAACACTTTTTGTTCCTCAGCGTGGTAGAAAAAATATCCTTGAGAATTCTTTGGATATCCCACAAATTTGTAAGTCGATGTAGTACACCCCAGTACTTGTGGGGAGGCGGAATTTACAAAAACTTATCAAGTTTAAACAACGAACATCGACTAACCGCTTGAATCGAAGCTAAACTCTAAAAAACCGTATTCTATGAGTTTCTTTTAGTAAGAGATTAGGGATTATACCTAATGAACCGGTCCTTCTTCTTTACGTCCTCCTTGGTTCTCCTCGGCCTTCTCTAGGTAGTAGACGATCCACCCGAGAGCGAAACTCCAAGCTAAACCTCTAACTTGAGGTAACTAATCAACTTTGATTGCTAATCAAAGATGAGAGGATGATATAGAGTGTGGGTTATGGATTGTTTAGTCTAACTAATCCTTTGATCTCAACACATGAGGATTAAGGATTAGGGTTAGAAGATGAGAGCTTGAGGAGAGAGAATGTGTGATATGATAATGAGAGAAGAGAGAGAGTGTATCATAATATTATGAAGCATTCTTATTTTCAACAAATGAATAAAAGAAATGAATAAGCATGCTTCACAAAATATCTTGTGATGATTCATTAACATGAGTCATTAAGCAATAAATGTGCATTAATGAAGTGAATGATTCACCACTATGACTCACTCTCTATCCAAAACAAACCTCCTTAGTCACATCTTCTAGAAGCTTCTCGAGTAATTACGAGAACGCCCCTCCGATCCGTAAAAATACGGAAAAACTTTAGACTGTATAAATCCAATAACCGGATACCAGTAACTGGCTTAAACCAAAGCCGACTGGTAAAAACTGTCCGAAAGTCGTACGCGCGTAAACGCACGTATGCGTCCGAACCCTTTGTCGCAAAACCATGCAACCTCTATATCGTTTCGCCTGGAGTAGGAAACTCTCTGTGTGGGACTCTAGAGACTCGACTACTACGCTGGCAGTGGGTTTAACCACAGACCGCAAGCGGCACTAGCTGTACGTAACGGTCCCCAGGTAGTTGTCGATAAGAAGGCCGATGAGTAAACCCATCCGAACTCCTACTGAGTCTGATGTGACAATCTCCATACAGTCCGGTCCGTTCGTCCATGACTATCGCATATCGGGCTTAGGGGGGCGGCAAGCGTCAGTCCCCTAATAGCGGTATAAGTCGTGTCGGAGTGAAGCCCATTACACCCTGAGAAACTGCTGGAACCTACCAGCAAATCTCGCTTGCCCTGGCCAGGGACTTTGCGTAATGGCTCTCTGACACAGCACGATATCTACTCCCAATACCGGGAGGGACGAATCCTATCTAACCGCCACTGCCTCCAAGTGCTCGGGACTGCACCCAACTGCTACCTGTTTGCACGACTCCATAGAGCCGTGGTAGGGTAGCAATCTAAGAACAGTGGGACACACTCGAGGCGAAGTAGCAGTGTCAAGTCTGCGGACTACGCTGTACTCATGTCACCTGGGAACTGTTTACTGACGACTGGTATCAACCCAACCAACAGTTCCCTGTGAGTCCTGTCCGGTGTACCCGTAACCTAACGAGCACCTGTATACTATCTCCAGTACGACGTACTGATGGCTGTGGGACAGACCATCTCCCCAACTGGGACGAGAAGCGTACACACTAGTCTACTCCGGAGTATCGATGCTCTGTCTCGATAATCCAACGACCAGGGACCTGAATAAGGATGTGCTTGTAGACTACCCAGCCCCCACTAGTGTGACTGCCATCACAACGCTGGTAGACAAGCAAGATCCTAAGAGCTCTATCAATACGTATACTAACATATTAAGATAGAAAAACCAAGTAGCATACTACCATGTTTAGCAAGACTGTTATATACATGTGAATATCCCAAGCTTCCATTAAGTAATATACAAGCTAGTATGATACAGTAATGGCCTTCTAGGGCATAAACACTAACAATCTCCCACTTGCACTAGGGCCATGTACTGGCATATCGTAGACCAATGATCTCGAGTAGCCTCTCGAACTGAATCTGAGGAAGGGCCTTCGTGAATGGATCAGCAATGTTCTCTTCTGAAGCAACTCTCCGAACCTCGATCTCCTGACGATCAATGATCTCCCTGATCAGGTGATACCGCCTCAAGATGTGTCTGGACTTCTGATGGGACCTTGGTTCCTTCGCTAAAGCTATAGCTCCGTTGTTGTCGCAATACAGAGGTATTGGATCAACTATGGTAGGAACCACCTGAAGTTCTGTTAGGAACTTCTTCATCCAGACTGCTTCTTTTGCGGCATCGCAAGCAGCTATATACTCCGCTTCCATTGTCGAGTCAGCAACGGTGTCCTGCTTGGAGCTCTTCCAGCACACCGCCCCTCCATTGAGGGTAAAGACATAACCCGACATGGACTTGGAATCGTCCTTATCACTCTGGAAGCCGGAATCAGCAAAGGCCTCCAACCTGAGGTCTTTTCCGCCGTAAACCAAGAACATCTCCTTAGTCCTCCTCAGGTACTTGAGAATGTTCTTTACTGCTATCCAGTGTTTCTCCCCTGGGTCTGACTGATACCGGCTTACCACGCTTAGTGCGTAAGCTACATCTGGTCTGGTACACAACATCGCATACATTATAGAGCCTACCGCAGAAGTGTAGGGTATAATAGACATGCGTTCCCTTTCCAAATCAGTCTTGGGAGACATCTCTTTGGAGAGGGTGATTCCGTGACAAGCCGGTAGATTACCGCGCTTTGAATCTTCCATACTGAATCTTTTCAGTACAGTGTCGATATACCTGGACTGCGAAAGTCCCAACATCCTCTTGGATCTATCACGATAGATCCGGATCCCCAGAATGTAAGAGGCATCACCCAGGTCTTTCATGGAGAACCTGTGTGACAAGAATCCTTTGACAGATTGTAGCATAGGAATGTCATTTCCTATCAATAGAATGTCATCCACGTACAAGACGAGGAATACGACACTTCTGGCCACAACTTTACTATATATGCACGGTTCATCTGGATTTTTGATAAAGTCATATTCTTTGACTGTCTCATCAAAACAGATGTTCCAACTCCGCGATGCCTGCTTTAGTCCATAAATGGACTTAAGCAGCTTGCATACTTTCCCGCTGCTCCCACTCTGATTGAAACCCTCTGGCTGATCCATATAGACGCTCTCTTCTAAATTTCCATTCAGAAAAGCCGTCTTTACGTCCATCTGCCAGATTTCATAATCATGGAAGGCAGCAATAGCAAGAAGGACCCGAATGGATTTGAGCATAGCCACTGGAGAAAAGGTTTCGTCATAGTCCAAACCAGGTCTTTGACGAAAACCCTTTGCAACAAGTCTAGCCTTATAGGTTTCCACCTGTCCATCTACACCAATCTTTTTCTTGAAGATCCATTTGCATCCTATGGGTTTTACCCCATCTGGAGCAAAGTCCAAAGTCCATACTTTGTTGGTGTACATGGACTCCATTTCGGTCCGCATTGCATCTAGCCATCGTACCGAGTCGCCGCTCTGGATGGCCTGCCTGAAGTCAGTAGGTTCATCATCATCTATGATGCAATCCTCTCTATCCCCATCTATGAGAAAACCGTAGTATCTCTCAGGCGGACGAGACGGCCTACTACTCCTGCGGAGGGGTGCGGGAATGTTCTGTTCTTCTTGAACTTCTGGTTCTACCAAACTTTCAGTAGCAGTTTGTGGTTCTGGAATTTCTTCCAGTTCTATTTCGCTCCCACTCTTCTGATTTTCCAAAAATTCAGTTTCTAAGAAGCGGGCATGACGAGAAACAAAAACCTTTTGTTCCTCTGCGTAATAGAAGCAATATCCTGTAGAGTTCTTTGGATATCCCACAAACTTACACTCTACTGAGCGTGCCTCGAGCTTGTCCGGATGCTGCTTTTTTACAAAAGCTGGACATCCCCACGTCTTCAGGTACTGAAGATAGGGTTTCTTCCCACTCCACATCTGATATGGTGTGGTAGGCACAGTTTTGGTTGGAACTCTGTTCAAAAGATGTATCGCTGATTCTAGCGCATACCCCCAGAAAGATCGCGGTAACTCAGCATTACTCATCATGGATCGTACCATATCCAATAGGGTTCGATTCCGTCTCTCCGATACACCGTTGTGCTGTGGAGTGTATGGAGGAGTAAGCTGAGAGAGAATTCCTTTCTCTTTTAGGTAACCTAGGAACTCGGCACTTAAGTATTCCCCACCTCGATCAGATCTCAGTGTCTTAATACTTTTGCCTGTTTGGTTTTCCGCTTCACTCTTGTATTCCAGGAATTTCTCAAAGGCTTCGGATTTATGCTTCATTAAGAAGACATGTCCAAACCTAGAGAAATCATCCGTGAAAGTAATGAAATAGGAAAAACCACCTCTTGCATGTGTAGACATTGGACCGCATACATCACTGTGTATGAGTCCTAAGAGCTCGCTCGCTCTTACTCCTTGTCCAGTAAATGGAGTCTTTGTCATCTTTCCTTTGAGACAAGATTGACAAGTGTCATAAGTTTGATATTCGAACGTGTCCAAATATCCTTCTCTATGCAACTTAGTCAACCTTCTCTCATTGATGTGACCCAGTCTACAATGCCATAAGAAAGCTTTATTTAAATCTGGAGACTTTCTTTTTAGTGTGTTCTGGACATTGAAAATTTGGAGTTGGTTTAACACATATATGCCGTTATTTAGAGTACCGGACCCAATCAAACCATGATTAAGGTGGATGTTGACAACATCTCTTACAAACGTGAAATCATAACCTTTATTTGATAACAAGGAAACTGATATGATATTACACGTTAAGCTGGGTACAAAATAACAGTTATGTAAAACCAAAATGTGTCCACTCGTCAATCCTAGGTGATAATCCCCGACGGACGCAGCTCCCACGCTAGCTCCGTTAGCAACCCTGAGGATCATATCACCTTCCTTCAGCACTCTACGGTTTCTCAGTGCCTGCAATGAATTGCAAATATGAGATCCTGACCCGGTATCCAATACCCAGGAAGTAGAGTTGATCGACAGACAATTCTCAATTACAAACACACCTGAAGTCGAAGCCACAGCTTGCTTCGGTTCCTGGTTCTTGGCGTTCCACGCCTTGCAATCCTTCTTCCAGTGCCCTTTCCTGTGACAATGGAAGCACTCATCCAGGCCAACTACCGGTGCTGTAAACTTTTTCTTTCCCTTCTTTCCCACCTTACTAACACCTCCTCTAGGTCTGGGTGCGGCCTTCTTCTTCCTTCCTTTGGCCCTAGCCTTGGACCCGGAAGAAGATGTACCGCCAACAAACATAGCGGGTGTTTCCCTTGCCTTCTGCAAGGTGCCCTCTGCACTCCTTAACATGTTTAGGAGTTCCGCAAGTTCAACTTCTTTTCCTTGAAGATTGAAGTTGAGGATAAACTGGGCGTAGGTGGGAGGAAGGGACTGGAGAACAAGGTCTGTATAGAGCTCATTATCCAAAGTCGTTCCAAGGTCCGCGAGCTCTTCAATATAGCCGATCATCTGTAGGACATGTTCACCTACCGATGACCCGACAGCCAACCTCGCTCGAAATAATTTCTTAGAGGTCTCGTATCTTGCTATACGAGATTGCTCTCCATAAAGTTCCTTTGTATGGAGAAATATGCCATCTAAGGACATATCCTCGTGCCTCCTCTGATGTTCATTGTTCATCGAGGCAAGCACGATGCACTTGGCTCTCGCGCAATCTAAATCCCAGGTTTTGCGGATTTCCTTATCCGCATTGCTGGATTTGGGACCAAGGACAGCAGGTGCTGTAGCGGTGAGGACGTACCCCAGTTTGTCATAGGTCAAAGCCATCTTGACATTCCGCAGCCAATCTTTATAGTTTGGCCCTGTCAGTATATTTTTCTCTAAAAGTAACTTAAGTCCAGTCATTTTCAGGGTCGCTGCAATTAGGAGAGAGAGAAGAAAACTCTTTAGCATGATGCTCTTGCAAGTTTAGAGTGGTTTTTAGTTTATCTAAACTGGATGGCTCCCACTGTTTCTCGAATCCTTCCTCAAACCATAAAAGAAGAATTAGCCAAGACTATTCTCACCGTACAATACTTGCTTAACCGTTCAGCCAGGCCGGTGTCGATACTTCGAGGGAGGTTTTCCAACGCTTTCGCGAAGTTCCTTAATTAAATAACCTCTTTTCTCTGGGGGCGTAACCCCGCTGACACTTTTCTGGACACCTACTAGGTTTATAGCATTGATCGTTAAGCGACGAATATCCTGATAAGTAGCATATACTCACAGTAGGATCGGGATCCAAATATCATCGTATGATAATGTTGAAGGAATCCTACCAACATTCATCAAACTCCAAATGGTATGCATCTCTTTGCAAATTTCAGTTTCTTTAGAAATTCCCGATATAAGTTTTTGCCCCATGCTCTTATGACCTTGACGTATGCCAACAAATCATAAGTCACATGTCAAGTTCTGCCCATCATTATCTTGTTAATTTGAACCCACCCGTATATACCCTTGACGTATGCCAACAAGGTAATGCGACTGTCCCAAACCAACACATCTATCTATGCAACAAATGAATACCCCAGCAGCTACCAAACACTATGCCTTGACGTATGCCAACAAGCATAGCTTGAATACTACTGACCATCCATAAGAAATGACGGAGGGCTACGACTGGTTTTGGCGAAACCGTGAACGTAGTGAACTTGATATAATCGAAGGAACCTGATAGCTTTTAAAAGGAGTGGTTAAATCTCCGCATTTAAAAATATCTGTTTTAAAAATAACCGAGTGGTTTCTTTTAAATTGTTCCAACGATTTAAACTTTGGTTTGTTTTACTTTGCATTATAGATAATGCGTCCCATCATTAACCTATCATTGCAGAAAACAACGAAAATATAACGTCCTCTTATGCCATCCGCATTCGCCACGGGGTCCCGTCATCACCCGTTAGGTTACTTAACTAACGACAGAGCGGGGGCTGGGCTAGCGCGGGTGTAAAACATAAGTGACGTCTAAATAGCTATAATAAATATAGATATTTTACATTCGTCTGACGCAATGATATTCATTCCAGAACACAGATAAACAATATTGGATATGCAAGCAATCTGTATTTCTTTTGAGCCTGCAAGAAAAGACAGATTACACAGTTGTGATGAATAGCCGTTTACCCTACCCTCGACCCCTACGGGTACGGCAAACTACCCACCCGGCAGTCTGTGTACCCCACCTTGGGTCAGTCCTAGGAGCAAAAACAGTAAAATGAAATAATACAACGGTGGCTACAACCGCAACCTGGAAGTGCCCCGCGAAAATAATATTACAACAAATTACATTTACAACAAATGAATTAAACAATAACCCTTTGCTAACCCCGGCTATACACCACAACAGTCCAATACAGTTTATATGCACAAACAGATATAACCATTTCAGAAATGTGCAACCCCCTGCCAACCGACATACTAGCAGTTGGGGGAGGTTTACGAACACATCAAACAATCACAGATATAATCCAATACGCAAATACTGTATTTTTCGATCGAATAAACAACTTCAATATTGCTCCAAAATCTGCTCTGTTAAACAGTAACCTGAGCAATAATTAAATATTCCAGAAAACCCCAAATGTCACAGGGGACCCACACAAGAAAGACGAGTCCATGACTCGGCCAAAGCGCCGCGGATGCGCGGCAGATCCCACCGATCCGCCGCGGTTCCGCGGCCGAGTTGCCGATTCATGGGCTCAAATTTCTTGGGTGTTCTCCTGGACCCCTTTCTAGCTCTCTGAACACTCCAGAAAAATTTTAGGACTTCATTTTCAGTTCGACAGAAACTTAACAGAACTAGGGTTTTCCGGGTTCGTTTTTTCGTTCGAAATTCGTACAAATTTGCGATTAAGTTATTTAGTGTTTAGCGAGGCTCTGATACCACTGTAAGTCGATGTAGTACACCCCAGTACTTGTGGGGAGGCGGAATTTACAAAAACTTATCAAGTTTAAACAACGAACATCGACTAACCGCTTGAATCGAAGCTAAACTCTAAAAAACCGTATTCTATGAGTTTCTTTTAGTAAGAGATTAGGGATTATACCTAATGAACCGGTCCTTCTTCTTTACGTCCTCCTTGGTTCTCCTCGGCCTTCTCTAGGTAGTAGACGATCCACCCGAGAGCGAAACTCCAAGCTAAACCTCTAACTTGAGGTAACTAATCAACTTTGATTGCTAATCAAAGATGAGAGGATGATATAGAGTGTGGGTTATGGATTGTTTAGTCTAACTAATCCTTTGATCTCAACACATGAGGATTAAGGATTAGGGTTAGAAGATGAGAGCTTGAGGAGAGAGAATGTGTGATATGATAATGAGAGAAGAGAGAGAGTGTATCATAATATTATGAAGCATTCTTATTTTCAACAAATGAATAAAAGAAATGAATAAGCATGCTTCACAAAATATCTTGTGATGATTCATTAACATGAGTCATTAAGCAATAAATGTGCATTAATGAAGTGAATGAATCACCACTATGACTCACTCTCTATCCAAAACAAACCTCCTTAGTCACATCTTCTAGAAGCTTCTCGAGTAATTACGAGAACGCCCCTCCGATCCGTAAAAATACGGAAAAACTTTAGACTGTATAAATCCAATAACCGGATACCAGTAACTGGCTTAAACCAAAGCCGACTGGTAAAAACTGTCCGAAAGTCGTACGCACGTAAACGCACGTATGCGTCCGAACCCTTTGTCGCAAAACCATGCAACCTCTATATCGTTTCGCCTGGAGTAGGAAACTCTCTGTGTGGGACTCTAGAGACTCGACTACTACGCTGGCAGTGGGTTTAACCACAGACCGCAAGCGGCACTAGCTGTACGTAACGGTCCCCAGGTAGTTGTCGATAAGAAGGCCGATGAGTAAACCCATCCGAACTCCTACTGAGTCTGATGTGACAATCTCCATACAGTCCGGTCCGTTCGTCCATGACTATCGCATATCGGGCCTAGGGGGGCGGCAAGCGTCAGTCCCCTAATAGCGGTATAAGTCGTGTCGGAGTGAAGCCCATTACACCCTGAGAAACTGCTGGAACCTACCAGCAAATCTCGCTTGCCCTGGCCAGGGACTTTGCGTAATGGCTCTCTGACACAGCACGATATCTACTCCCAATACCGGGAGGGACGAATCCTATCTAACCGCCACTGCCTCCAAGTGCTCGGGACTGCACCCAACTGCTACCTGTTTGCACGACTCCATAGAGCCGTGGTAGGGTAGCAATCTAAGAACAGTGGGACACACTCGAGGCGAAGTAGCAGTGTCAAGTCTGCGGACTACGCTGTACTCATGTCACCTGGGAACTGTTTACTGACGACTGGTATCAAACCAACCAACAGTTCCCTGTGAGTCCTGTCCGGTGTACCCGTAACCTAATGAGCACCTGTATACTATCTCCAGTACGACGTACTGATGGCTGTGGGACAGACCATCTCCCCAACTGGGACGAGAAGCGTACACACTAGTCTACTCCGGAGTATCGATGCTCTGTCTCGATAATCCAACGACCAGGGACCTGAATAAGGATGTGCTTGTAGACTACCCAGCCCCCACTAGTGTGACTGCCATCACAACGCTGGTAGACAAGCAAGATCCTAAGAGCTCTATCAATACGTATACTAACATATTAAGATAGAAAAACCAAGTAGCATACTACCATGTTTAGCAAGACTGTTATATACATGTGAATATCCCAAGCTTCCATTAAGTAATATACAAGCTAGTATGATACAGTAATGGCCTTCTAGGGCATAAACACTAACAAAATTTGCAAAGGACTGATCGTGCCTCGAGTTTGTCCGGATTTTGTCTTTTGACATAGGCCGGACAACCCCATATCTTAACTCGTTTAAAATATGGTCTCTTCCCACTCCATATCTCATATGGCGTGGTAGGTACAGATTTAGACGGAACTAGATTCAATATGTATATGGCTGTCTCAAGCGCATACCCCCAGAAGGAAATAGGTAACTCAGCTGTACTCATCATAGAGCGCACCATATCTAATAGGGTGCGATTCCTCCGCTCAGATACACCATTGTGCTGTGGTGTATAAGGAGGAGTACGCTGAGAGAGAATCCCATTCTCTTTTAGATAATCTAGGAACTCACCGCTTAAGTATTCACCTCCTCGATCAGATCGAAGAATCTTAATACTTTTACCCGTTTGATTCTCTACTTCGTGCTTATATTCTCTGAATTTCTCAAAAGCTTCAGACTTGTGTTTCATCAGGAACACATATCCGAATCTTGAGAGATCGTCAGTGAATGTAATGAAGTAGGAAGAACCGTTCCTGGCATGCGTAGACATGGGACCGCATACATCACTATGTACCAGTCCTAAGAGTTCGGTAACTCTTTCTCCGTGTCCACTAAACGGAGCTTTGGTCATTTTTCCTTTGAGACATGAATGGCAAGTATCATAAGATGATAATTCGAATGAATTCAAATAACCATCTCTATGTAACTTAGCCAGTCGTGTCGCATTGATATGACCAAGTCTACAATGCCACAAGTAGGATTCGTTCACTTCTGAACTTTTCCTCTTGTGTGTATTTTGTATATTGAGAACTGTATTCTGATTTAGAATGAATATGCCATTATGTAACGAGCCTGATGCAATCAACTTTTGATCTAGGAATATGTTCATAACATTATCCTGTACTACAAAATTATATCCTTCTTTACTTAATAAAGAGACTGATATAATGTTGCACATCATGTTCGGTATATAATAACACTCATTCAGAATCAGTGTATTACGGCTTGGTAATACAAGGTGATATTCGCCAAATGCTTTGGCTGCAACATTTGCACCGTTCCCTACTAGAACGGAATGATCATCTTTTCCCAGTTCTCTACCTTTACGTAGCCCATGTAACTGTTTACATATGTGGGATCCTGATCCGGTATCTAATACCCAGGACGTAGGGTGAACTGAGAAACAGTTCTCAATAACAAACACACCTGAAGAAGATGCATCAACATGCATGTTCTTTTGGGTGGCGTGAGAATCCAGATATTCTCCTGTTTCCTGTTCAGTCTTATAACTCTTATAAGAAAGAACGGGTCTGACGTTCCCTTGCTCAGTACAATAATCAGGTTCAGTCAATACATCCATATTATTATCTTGATTATGGCCTGAAATGGTCGCTACCTGGAGAGAGAGAGAAGAAAACACTTTAGCGTATGCTCTTGCAAGATTAGATTGGTTATTATCTTATCTAATCAGGATGTCTCCCACTGTTTTTATCAAATATACCTTCAAACCATAAAAGGTAAGATTAGCCGGGATTAATTACACCCTACAACTTCGTCAATCTTTCAGCCAGATCAGTGTCGGTACTTTGAGGGAGGTTCCCCGTGCTTTCGCATGGACCTAATTAAAGTAAACCTCGTTTTCCCAGAGGCGTAACCTCGTTAACACTTTTCTAGACACCTACTTGAATGACTAATTGTCCTGTGTAAAACTCTCCCAGGAGTAACTCTTACTCGCAGTGGGTATCAGGATCCAACTATCTCATAGGAGGTATGCAATCTCATTGCAAATTTCAACACTTGAAATTCCCGATAATATTTTGCCCCTAGCGATCTATGACCTTGACTAAGTCAACAAACCATAAATCGCAAGTCAAGTTCAACCCGTACATTTCTTGATTGAATTAAACCCACCCGTACGACCCTTGACTGAGTCAACAAGGCCGTGCGAATACCCTAATCCAATCACATCTCATGATTTAGCAGATAAGTACTACTTGGCTACCGTACACTACGCCTTGACTAAGTCAACAAACATAGCACGAATACTAAATAATATCTATCTGAAATGACGGAGGGCTACGCAGGTTTTTCTGAAAACCCTGAGCGTAATGAACTTGATATCGTCGTAGAATCGAGTAGTTTTTGAAAAGGAGTGTTTTGAGGCTTTTCATAGTTTCGCTAAAGGGGTCACTCCCGGTGAAGGGATCGTCGGCCCTTTCCTCATCGAATAAGGTGCAGGATATATCATATATACCGCTGTGCAAAGCAAAACACTAAAAGCAATCAAAAGACAAACCGTGTTTTGTAGCATCTGCCAGTTTCGCTAAAGGAGTCACTCCCGGTGAAGGGATCTCGGTCCTTTCCTCATCGAATAAGGTGCAGGATATATCGTATATATCACTGTGCAAAGCAAAACTGTAGCTACCCTTTTTATAAAGTTTTTGATTCTACAACATCTTTAGGTTTCTTTTCTTTTATTAATCTCATTAATAAAAATCCCATCAGCTTATGCTTCCTAAGCATCACAGAAGAAACGAAAGCAGTAATATTTATATATCAGCATATATATATAGTATAAGCATTCGTCTCAGGCAGTAATATGATCTCATCACAGAACATTGCAGCAGAAGAACATATATGAAATATTGGATATACTAGGACGTCCGTGTTTTCAATACGAGCCTGTATAAAACACGGATTCCACGGTCGCGATGAATAGCCAAACCCACATCCCAAGACCCCTACGAGAGCGGCAAGTAACTCTGCCAATTCTAGGGTTAGGAGACCCGGTCTCGACTCCTCGAGATGGCCTCCCACTGGACCCTAGAACCCGGTTACTTGTGCTCCCCACCTTGGGTCTACCTAATGCGGAAAAGTAAATAATATACACTGGTGACAGCAACCGCAACCTGGAAGTGCCCCAAATAAAAGAATATTACATTACAAATGAATTTTACATGAATGAAAATAAAAACCCTCATCTCACATAAAACCCCCCGGCTATTCTTATCGCGACGATCCAATATAACATATCACAGCAACACATAATATCTCATATCATCAACGTAAGCAAGTATGCGTATCCCGATTGTCGTTGATGTATAGCAACGAAGCCGGCGATACACCACATACTACGCTTACGGTCACAGAAAAGAAAGTGTAAAACTACAATATTTGGAATCCACAATCACTTTAGACATCGTAAATCCGAAATATCACATACTTCGTATTTCATGCCTAACTCTATGAATTCCACATATTGTATCACATTCCAGATAAATATACGGTATTAAACTATTTGAACAGATAATCAAACACCCAAAATTTCCCGAAGTGCTCAACTCTTGAGCGGAGTTCAAATAATCCCAGAATATGTCACAGTACCGGTGATCCAGCCGTAGAAGGGTCAAGCCAACGCCTCACATGTGGCACGCCGTACTGCCCCAAACCCGAAGGTTCAAAAGGCAGTTCAAGACGGTCACATAATCGAGTTAAGGTTTGTTGTCTTCTAGAGGGTCCACCGCTTAACTTGTACAATTTTCCGAAAGATTTAAACCCAATAAAAATTCAACGCTTGAAAGTTTGCCGTGCCGGAATAAAGTGGGTTAATGATATCCGTTCAACCAGTTTAACAGTTTCTAAATATCCGGAAAGAAATACGAATTTAAATATTCCGATCGAATCTACGATTACAAAATAAACCCCATATTTTATAAACACCTGAGACAGATTAAAAATATCCAGAACCATCAGCAAGTACCTACGGGAATTACCATCAAAGCCACGTGTCAAGATTTCACTGTTCCGCCGCGGAAGCGCCGCGCAAGCCATGCTTGCGCCGCTCTTCCGCCGCCGTTTGGTCGAATTAGGATCTCGGGTTTTATGGTAATTCTTAGATTTCCCTGCTGATTTTTTTACATATTTTTAATTCAGAAAAATCCCAAAATTTAAAAAATTTCTAGAGAGGGGTCAATTTTGTCCGTTTCGGGTTCGATCGGAGTTTTAACTTCGTGAACACATCGCCTAATGCTCTAGCTAGGCTCTGACACCACTGTAGGGTTCCTAGGCACTCTTGTGAAGGTTCATAAGGCATCAAACATGCCCGGATTAAATTTTAGACGTGCCGAACAACCCAAATCCGGGATCTTTGCTAGATTATTAGGGTTTTATATGCAAATAGATAACATTTATCTAAGTGTGAGGGATTACAACCTTTGTAGTCCGCTCCTTCACTTCACAAGCTCCGAGTAGAAGTCCCTTTGCCGCGATCCACGATCTCCCGGACTCATGAGAGGCTCCACGACTCGAACGATCCATTCTAGCTCGTCGTAATCCAAATCTCCGATGATCTACGTCGAGGTTTCGAAGAACTCAAGCTATCTCACTCTAAAGAGAAGAACACCCTAATCCCAAGGGCTAGATGAGATGAGGATGAGAGAGTAGTGATTTTGCTTTCTTTCTATATCATTTTCTCATATTTTATCATCACTTAAGAAAATCAAGAGAGCTTCTTCGAGAGAGAAGAAGAAGATGATCATGGAAAAAGAATAATGATAATCCATTTTCTTTTGTGATGAATAGAAATATAAACATATGATTTAATTATTAACCATGGTCAAGGATGAATGGATGAGAATGTGTAGAGAAACAACTAGGGTTAGGGTTTGGTTAAGTTAAAAAATGTGTCATCCAAAATATCTTTATAAATGACAAAAGAAAATTGCTTCTAGAAAGAACTTAAAGCAACTAAACCCAATCAAACCCTAACCTCAATTAATCATCCTTAAACATGTTTAACAATTAATCATATCATGTCACAATAATATATATCACATATATATTATATATTTGCAACAAAAGAAAATAATACAATTAACATATATCGCATATATATCAATGTATCATCCACTGAGAAAATGAAATAATAAAGTAAGCCAATATTAGTTAATATAATAATATATCATATATATTATTATATATTAAATCATCGAATCAACACTTGATCCGACGATCCGGCTATATCGAATATAACCGACTAATATATCATGTACCGATTCATCGAATCAACACTTGATCCGATGACCCGGTTCATATCCATATATCGCAAGAATCTAATACGGTATCCCATATCGCATTATTATCGCTCCTGCGCATATCACATATGTGCCACTACTCTGTTTCGCCTGAGCCAAGAAACCTCTGTGTAGGACTCTAAAGAATCGTCAATACGCCGGTAGCAGGTGATGATCATATCAAACACCCACAAGCTGCAAGCGGTCAGCTAAACGTAACAGCCACCCAGGTATTGAGCGATCAGAAGATCAACAAGCTAGCCTGTGCGTTCTCCTGTGAATCCGATCAGTAACACTCCCGTACAGTCCGGTCTGTTCGTCTGATATGTCGCATATCAAGTCTAGGGGTGGTATACGTCAGACCCCAGTAACCGATAAGTCGTGTCGATGTATGGCTCATAACGGGTCGAGAAACTACTAGTAACACTTACCAGTAAATCTCTATATCAGCCCTGGCCAGGGACTTCCAGTTATAGCCAATCGAACACAGCACAACATCAACTCCCTATACCGCGAGAGACGAATCCCCTCCTATCGCTCATTGCCTCCATGTGATTCGGGACTGTACCCAAAAGCCACCATTTTGCACGCCCTCTTGGACGTGGTAAGGTGGAAATCAAAGCACAGTGGGAATCACACAAGACTCTATGACGATCTCGGGTCTTCAGACTACCCTGTACCTGTGTCACCGGAGAACTGCCATCTGACGTGTGGTATATCACCATCTGGGAGTTCTCAGCGAGTCCGTCCAGTGTACCCAGTCTCCACTGAGCACCCGTACACCATCTCTGATGTCTAACACCGATGGATATGGGATCATCCATCGCCCATCATATGGGTCAAGATGCGTATACGCTAGTCTACTCTGGTGTATCGATGCCCTGTCTCGATATACCCTCGACTAGGAACAGTTATAGGATGTACACATTGACTACCGCGGCCCCACTAGTATGATCTCATCATAGTCCCAGTAGTCGAGTACAGATCCTAAGGGCTTTATCAACATGTGAGAGTAAAACAGTAAACCAATACAAGTCAACATGTTAAGATAAAGTGAAACCAAATAGCATACTATCATGACGAGCAAGAAAGTCTTCTCTATATATAACCAAGCATCCATTATAATATACATCATATGTACAACAATGGCCTCTAGGGCATATATATAACTAACAAGTACAAGTGATAAGCAAGGGTGTGTGTGTAGGTGTAATTCTATCCTAGGGTTCGCGACTATGAACTGCACTAGTCACTTCTAACCCTACATTATCCACAATACACCTATATCACAATAACTACATAATAATCTATCTACGGACTGCGGGGGTGCTATACGCCATCCATCCGACTTCCCCCTGTAGATATAATCTACTCACCTGTAACCCGTGTGTCGGTGTCGATGTCTCCGTCATCTTCCGCATCGCCTCGGGTCATCGCGGTGTACCTACACAAATCACACGTATCGCATCGCATCAAAACCAAATCAACACTTGAAACGACACACTAAATCCAATACGATACGATAAGGGGGCCTATAGGTGAGAACCAATGGCACGCCTTCAAAACCATCAATAAATCCTCTATATCGTTGTATAAACGACAAATAGTCGAGGCAAAACACATTCCACCATTTCAGAATAAAAAATACGGAATACGGAAATACGAATCCAAAACAACAACTTAGGATATATGTCCCAGATTTCACCCTAGAAAGAATCTGTCAAAACTAGAAGTACCCAGGGCCAAGAATTGATGAATTGGGGCCAGGTACGCAAAACGAGGAAAATCCCCTCTGCTCTGGCCGCAAATTGCCGCCAGAATGGGAGAATTGGCGGCCGTACGGATGAACTAGGGGCTAGGGTTTTGGGGTTAGTTTCCTGGGTGCCTGCACATGCTACTGTCCACTCAATTTTATTTTAGGATACCTCGTATGATAGCAGATTCCAAATAACAGTGACAGATTACACAATTTCCCCGATATCGGTTTCTAAAACCCGTATTATGGGTTTAAGCTTCAGGTTAGGGTCTCAATTCATACACTAGGGTGTTGGTGTATCCTCAATTGAACTCAATTTCACAATACAACCCAAGTTCCTCTCAAACCCTAACTAGGTTTTCATCAAATCCATAATATCACACAATATCGATTAAATCTTAACATGGGGTTATAGGAAAAGCTATAATTAAGCAAATGGTTCAGAAATTACCTTCATTAGCAACTCAAGAAAATTCTTGAGTTGCCCTCTAGTGGCCAAATCCATGCTTCTTTAGCTCCATGTGTAGATCTAGGGATTTTGCACAATTTTAATGAAAGGAGTTTGGGGTTTTGGGTATGTTTTTGAGATGAAGTGAGAGGATTTAGTGGAGGGGAGAGAGGGCTAGGGCAGTAGCAGCAAGGGAGAGGAAGAGGGAGAGAAAATGATGGGAGAATGGCTAAGTCTCAAGGTCAATGGTACCCCATGTCTCTCTCTCACCTACCCTCATCATTACATTTTCTTTTCTTTTCCTTTTCTTTTAAAAACCAAACCTTCTCACATCAATAGTAACCCCAAAAGAAATCCATGGCTAGAAAAATGCACAAGTGTGGAAAAAGTGATATGTGCAAGTTTTGCACAAAATTGCCAAAAAACCCGATTAGCGATTTTAATCGCGATTAGCACTAAATTAGTGTCAAACTAATCACAAAAACTTAAAAATGTCATAATTCACTAATTTACCCTATTTTAGAATTTTCCATAATTTTTCTAACATTTTTCCTATTTATTTGCATTTAATATTAAAATAATCAATAAAATAATATTAAATTATAAAAATTCCCAAAATTAATATTTTATATTTTTGAAAATGTTACAATCTACCCCCCTTAAAGAAATTCGGTCCCCGAATTTAAATTTAAATCCCCAATACTAAAAACAATTTCAGTAATAATCCATTTGTCGGGGCTCCGAAAATATCAACACATAAAACATCACAGCGCAATGCATGCGCATGAAAAATGAGCAGATAACTCAAAAGCAAAACTCCGTCAAGCATCTCGCAATTATCGGAGTCGAGGTAAAAACACAATGTCAAATCCAATACCAAACCGATATGATATGGATCAATACTACACATGTAGACATCTAATCCATACATGTAAGTAGCTGATGCAAAAGCATGCAAAAGTATATCCAGGTACCGTCCACTGACTAGTCCTGCTCAGCATGAAAGCAAAAATCCAACATCATAAAAGGTACTGCTCCAAAAGGAATAAATCCCAAAAATGCACATAACACAATCCTGTGCGTCTGGTGCGCACGGAAATCAAGATCCATAAATGTGTCAAACAGGTATACAAAACAACATCTAGGTGCAACGGGTGTGCACGAAACATCTGTCGTAGGCAACGTGTGTGCCTGACAGAAAAATCAGGTGCATGTGACATGCACGAAAAATCCCGATTTAGTGCATCTGGCGTGCACCAAAATCGTATATCAAACACTAAAGGTGCATAAAAACCACGCTAGAAGTGCAAATCAAATCACTGTATACTGTAGGCATGAAATCTCAATCAATATCTCAAGTGTAATAACTCTACGCAAAATATATAAATACCCAGTGGGTGCATGAAATCAATATCATGAAACTCAGTCACCAAACTAAATCATGCCAACAGAACGCCCAAATACCGAAATCCAAAATGACGGATACGTGATAATCGAATCACAAAATCACAAATCATAAATACCGTCGTCGGTAGTTCCTCCTTCAAGGTCGAGAAGGAGTCGGTGCAATCCACTGCTAGCAGCGCAGGATATCTACCTGCCTCTTGCTCACGGTCTGGCGTCCTCTGACTCTCTGGGTCCTTATCTTCTCTGCGGATCACCTATCACGCGGTCAATCGGCTCATCGGCCCTGTCAGATGTGCTAACGGGGACGATTCCGTTCTGGCACTCCTCTGGTCACCTCTCGGTCAATCCTCACGACCACTCGTAAGGCAGTAAATCACTGGCGTCGGCCTCTGGCTCTCTGGAAGCACGTCACACATCTGATCCTGGGTGCAAACATCGTTGCAACAATGTCCTGGAAGGAATCCTGCTCAAGGTCTCTTCCAATCATGCCTATGCCGATCTGTACGGAGGCTGGCCCTCCTGCACAACCTCTTCTCGCTCAAAAGACACCTGTGTCCTCAGAACAACATTTCTCAGAAACTGGTCACATCCCAACGTCTCTGTAAGCAAATCAGGTCTCTAGTCTCGACGGGAAGCAATGACAGCTCGTCAGTGTCTCACACGAACCTCTGGTTTCAACTGTCTCTATCATTGTCCACTATGACGTCATGCCAAGCTACTATGCACTGCACTGTTCTCGGCCACGGTCAATCTGAAGTCTCTCACACGGACTCGAAGTCGCGTATTCTGTAGCTTCGTCATTCTGTAGCAGATGTCAGGCCGAACTGGTCCTCGGGAATACGTCCCAACCATCGGAGGAATACTCATCACTCGTCCGTCCTTGATCAATTCGCAACGCATCTGGTTAAGTTCCTTTATCCGAACTTGGTGAACTACCTTGTCGACAATGCCGAACTCTGGCCTGCTGGGTGTGCGCAAAATG
Source organism: Agapanthus africanus (assembly GCA_030015575.1). NCBI lineage: Eukaryota > Viridiplantae > Streptophyta > Magnoliopsida > Asparagales > Amaryllidaceae > Agapanthus > Agapanthus africanus. The sequence continues at coordinate 136,553,281 of JASDDO010000016.1, forward strand.
ACCACTCCTGGGTCCAGGTCTTTTCGTAACGTACTCCAGAAAGGTCCTGTCGAGGTTCCTTTCTCAAATCTCAATCCTGCCGAATTGCCCGGAAGTCGTCATCCAATGCTGAAGCTAAAGCTTATTCCGGAACAGCTGCATACTTATCGCGCTTCTTTCTGGAAGATATATCCATATACCACGCCTCGGGGTGCATATCACATCTCTAATGTCAGCAGAGTGGGACATCATCTCGTCGAAATATCTCGCGAACTCTTTTCTTCACTCTGCGTCAATGTCGACTGATTCGGACTCGTCTCATCATGGTTGTATGTACGGTGCTCCAACGGCTATGCTCACATCTGGAGTCTCCCAAGCAGTGTCCCATCACGATATCCGAAAGATGTCGAACCATCCGATCGACTCGTCAGATCCTCATAATCCCCCAAGAGCTCACATCTCGGGTACAGTTTAATAGTATCGAGTACATGCCACAGCGTCGGTGGTCCAGCCGTAGAAGGGCAAACCCAAGCCTCACTAATGGCGCCGCGGAACCGCCGTAAACCCTAAGGTTCCAAGGCTGTCACACGGTCATTAAGTCGAGTTAGGGTTTCATTCTTCTAGAGGGTCCATAGAATCACCTGCATGTCTTTCCGTATACTTTAAACTTGGAAAGTAGGCTCCTGACATCCGATCGTCCCTATCGACTCTCACGAACCTGCGTGAAGTCGTCTCTAGCTGGAATCAATCCGCCTGATGACCTCGCGTCGGGGTAGCGAACTCACCACACGTCCTAGTCATTCATCCTCGGTGACTAGCGACTCGCTATCATCTCTCTAAGAACATGCTCATGCTACAGTAGCTCCAACCATCTGGGCGATATCTCGTCATTTGCAGCAGCAACTGGCTCATACGCCTGTACGCCAAACAACGCCTCAATCCTCCAGGAAAGGCGATACATAAGCGGTCATCTCTGAGTCGGTCTGCTCTAGATCTGAGTAAGACTCTCCACACTGGAAATCTTCAACTCAACTGGGCCCGCTCTGGCGCAAAATCGGACGAATCACCTTCGTCTCTCAAATCGGGTAGACTAGCTATCATCTGTCTCATATCTGCCTGAAAGCTCCGGCAATCTCAGCTCGTAAGCTCCGAAAGCAACATCCTGTCAATCTCAGCAACAGCTGGTCCATCGGTCTGCACGATAGGCGACATCACATCTCTGAGGTATGCTGTACATCAACAGTCATCTCTCAACTGGCAGCTCTAACAATGGCCCGATCATCCGGTGCAAGACCAAGCACTCGCCTCCACTAGAGGTCACAATCACCAACACTAACTCGAGACGTTCCCATGTCACCAGAAAACACAATGGTCGGCCCTCGTACCAAACGAGCTCACACCGGCCGTAACCCTAGCAGCAGCCCAAACTGTGCTCAAACATGGTGACAGGAATCTCAATCGAGTATCAAAGAGAGCACATCAATGGCAAGAAAGGAAACAACAGATCCCAAGTGGATACATGATCATAGGAAGGAACAGCATCAATGGAGGTATGATCATGAAACAAGTAGAAGCGGGAATCTCAAATGGATGTATAATCCAGGATATGAAGAGAATCACTGATCTCGAAAAACATGCACATCCTAAGGTTCCTTAAGCGGAGTGGCGTGTCGTAAGTATGCCGCGGAACATACCAACGGTACGTCACTCTACTTTAGTCACCTAATCCATCAACCAAGGGTCATCCTAGTACGACGAAAGTTCGGGTCGAATACCCCCTCGACCAAGTCTAAGTTCCGTAAGGTCAAGCCTAAGTTCCATATATAAATAACTCCCTAGGCTCCACATAGTCAAACTTAGACTCGAACCAAGGTCAACATAGCGCTCTGATACCAACTTTGTCACGACCCGAAAGAGCACGTGACTGGCCCTTGAACCATATGAAGCCTATAGGACTCCATCTGATCCAAGTAAGCCAAAAGCCCAGAAATCTAAAACCATTTTAAGAATAAGTAAAGAAAACTGGTTTAAAGGAGTGAAGAATACAGGTTTGAAATCAAGGTTTTTAAATAACTAAGCCGAAGGTACGTTTTGAAGACAATAAAGTCTTTTCTAAAAATTTCGGCAGAGTTTCTTTTGTAAAACTGGCCCCGAATGGGGTACAACAAGGATAACAATATAAATAGGCAATGATAAAGGCATCCCCAAGCGGGAGCTAGCTCTTCGTCGATCGACGGTCACAACCACACATTGATATGATAATATACAACGCCAAGTGGCGAGGATCAAATCCAAAAGAAAGCTCAAAAGCAATAGTAAAACCACAATACTACTAAGCGCGACTCTAGGTCGAATAATACAACACTGTCTCTAAGTCTGAAAGAATATACAAGATTTGGTTGATGGACAATTTCTAGATACAATGAAATAAATAAATACAAAGGTGATTCCTGATACGAAAGAATCCACCTACCAAAGAAAATCACCCGCAAGAAGGTAGTGTGCCAGAAATGCCGCAATAGGACCTGTACGGCAAAACCTGCAAGAACTGTGGCACAACGGGGGTGAGCTGCCAACTCGTGAATAGAAACATCTACAAGTAGAAACCGAATGCAAGACATAAACCTAAGTCAACGATCAGTAATATAATCCACAAGAGTACATCTGAGTGTAACAAGGTGGCAAGGTAACATCTAATCACGTATGTAGTGCCAGGTACTCAGGTAATAACATGTCATCAGTATAAGGTATGTCTGCATACGGTAGATATGATGAAATATCAAAGATATCAATACACATATATTAGCGTCCCATACCACTAATATTGGTGTAAGATAAGTGTAAATCCAGTCTGTATATGATCCATATCTGTATATCTGTGGAACCCGTCCACCTGTCACCCACTGACAGCAAGCATCATGTATGCAATGTGAGGATATAACCAAAATAATGGAAAACTCATCATGAAACCCGTGCCAAGCATCGACACGTAAATCCTCACCCATATGGGGCTCCGTCTGCGGTATCGGCCCTCGGCCCCCGGCAGTACGAGTCAACCCATGTCCATCTCTGGGCTCCGTCTGCGGTATCGGCCCGTCGGCCCCCGGCAGTACGCCCATCTCTCAGCTCCAGGCGGTATCCCCCGGATATCCGCCGAGCTCAAATACAATCACCGGTAGGTACTCGCCCGCCTCCAGGCTCAATCGACATAACCCATCGATCATCTCGCCGAGGGGAACCATACCGGGACCACCATGAACCCGCAAACGGTACATCACCTCCTCGAATCGGGTTTCAAGCACACGTCTCAGCACCGAGAAAACGCGTGGTGGACGCACCGAAATATCATATCACGAGGTACCGGGTTTTCATAAAAGTGCCTCTTTTATTAAATAATCCCACGGTCCTCAAAACCAGAAATCACATGAAAATCCACATCGAGAAGTAAATCCAATGCAACGTGCTATATAATCAATCCATGATGTATGCGACAAGTAAAGAGAGGTAATCATATCGGAAATCATGTAACATGGAATATCTTGCAGTCCTCAATCTCAATCAAGTATGAATCATCTATGTTTGTGTACAGGTACATGTGTACAATATGCCAAGCAGTAATCATATCATGAATGCAACAGTACTACAGTGTAGTGGCATGGCAATTATCGATGATGAAGTGTGTGAGCCGGCAAATAGTGTACGTGAAACATACGCATCATCGATAATGGTGCTGGTGTCCTAACAGCATGATAATAGCATAATAATGAACATATGCCCGCAATGCGAATAGCAGGAAAATGCAGATATCTAGTAGTCAACACCACAGAGAAGTATCTACTATGCAACTACATCTAAGTATCAGGTCAATCAGGAGGGGTAGGTGTAGAAACCACCTAAATCTGAGTCAATGTATATATATAAAGATATATAGTCGGTGATCTTGTCTCATCACATAACAGATATCACCATCATCAGATCGTATAGTCTGGAGTACTACTCTATGTCTAGTACAAAACGGTAACATCAGTAAATATGCATGCGGGGGTAAACACATATCCCAAGCCCGCAAGAAGCTCAAGTCATATCCCACGTATGAATCGTATAGAATCACCGATCCCAGGGCACCAAGCCCACATCATCGACTCATCTCCAAAGTCATCACATATCATCAATCACAGTGCAAGTAAAAGTGATAACCAAGGGTGTGTGTGTAGGTGTAATTCTATCCTAGGGTTCGCGACTATGAACTGCACTAGTCACTTCTAACCCTACATTATCCACAATACACCTATATCACAATAACTACATAATAATCTATCTACGGACTGCGGGGGTGCTATACGCCATCCACCCGACTTCCCCCTGTAGATATAATCTACTCACCTGTAACCCGTGTGTCGGTGTCGATGTCTCCGTCATCTTCCGCATCGCCTCGGGTCGTCGCGGTGTACCTACACAAATCACACGTATCGCATCGCATCAAAACCAAATCAACACTTGAAACGACACACTAAATCCAATACGATACGATAAGGGGGCCTATAGGTGAGAACCTATGGCACGCCTTCAAAACCATCAATAAATCCTCTATATCGTTGTATAAACGACAAATAGTCGAGGCAAAACACATTCCACCATTTCAGAATCAAAAATACGGAATACGGAAATACGAATCCAAAACAACAACTTAGGATATATGTCCCAGATTTCACCCTAGAAAGAATCTGTCAAAACTAGAAGTACCCAGGGCCAAGAATTGATGAATTGGGGCCTGGCACGCAAAACGAGGAAAATTCCCTCTGCTCTGGCCGCAAATTGCGGCCAGAATGGGAGAATTGGCGGCCGTACGGATGAACTAGGGGCTAGGGTTTTGGAGTTAGTTTCCTGGGTGCCTGCACATGCTACTGTCCACTCAATTTTATTTTAGGATACCTCGTATGATAGCAGATTCCAAATAACAGTGACAGATTACACAATTTCCCCGATATCGGTTTCTAAAATCCGTATTATGGGTTTAAGCTTCAGGTTAGGGTCTCAATTTGTAACGTTTTGGAAATCGTTATGCGATTTCGTCCGTTTTAGGGTAAGTTTGTCGGTATTTTCCGTTTTTACCCGAATGTGAACAAACGACCATATAGACTTGCCAGCACCTAGATTAGCTAAAATAAAGCTAGTGCGCGAGATTTGGGAGTATATGGGACGTTTTGGTTCAATTTGATTTTTTCCCAATTTTTAATATTATTTTAATGCGGTATTCAAATTTTGGGAAAATTTCTTTATGCGATCTTTTCTTTAAAACTTCTAAGTTAAAGCAATCCTTCTCATTCACCCTAGGGTTTTATGTGTGGCCTAGGATTTAAGTTAGGATTTAAAAGAAAAAGAAAAGAAAAGAGAAAGAATAGATGCATGCATGTGTGTGTATGTGTGCAATGCATTAATGTTGCATTTATTGAAGGAAATTGCTAGGAAAGCCTCACCAACTCCACCTCCTCACCCTTGGCCGAATATCCTCCTCCCTCTAGTGCACTTGCTCAATTGTTTCTCATTTTAATTCAATCAAACTCACAAAAATCCTCAAATACCTTAAAATATATCACAAAATACCTTAAACTTGGGATTTTCTTGCTTCTTGATCACTTGGAGTTGGGAGAAGCTAAGAGTTTTGAGCAAAGTTGTTAGGTATATCCCCTCTACTGATAATTTGTAGTTTTTGTGTGGTTTTGATCGTTAATTTCTGCGTAGAGCGTAGTTTATATCGTTTGAGACGATATCGGGTTTTTAGTGTCTTTTTAGAGATATGAGTATCTGCTGTGACCTGGGAATTTTAGTGATTGAGGAAACAACTTCAGAGAGATGTGAAGGTTGACCTGAGACAACACCCAGGAGACGGGGGCCACCCCGCCGGTTTGGGCCGGCGAGCCTTAAGGAGGGGGCCGGCGACGCCGGCCGGCTTGGAGAGTTTTGGGATGGGGTTCCTGTGGGTAGTTGTCTGCTGTTATTTGGGGTTGTTTGGTACTGTTGATTTTATTAGTAGATGAAGTATACAAAATCTGGGATCGATTACCTATAATCGTGTGTTTTGAGTTCGCGTGATACGTGTTGCGACACGAGTCGTGTGTCGTGCTGCGACGTGCTCAGTTTGGGTTTAGGTATCGTTTCGTGTGTTTGCACTAGACGTGTATTCGTGATATGGTTTAGTGCGTTGATACGTTTTATAATACGTAGTTTTACGTTATTGTGATTGCTTCTGAGATGTTCGCTTTATTTCTTGTGTTTGTGATATTATAGCGTCGCAAGCGGGGACAGCAGACGCTGCGAACAAAGGGAAGCAGGTGGTCGGATCTTCATAGCTGGAGACCACAGTGTGAGTAGATTTAACATCTACGGGGAATCGCCCGTATGGCGCTACGCGTCGGGGCTAGACATGATATAATATTAGCCGTATGCTGATTTGCTTATATAGAGATATTGCATGATTCATGTTGCATATAGTTACTTGTGCTTGATATTGTACCTGTTGTACACTACACTATTATCGACAGTCCATGTTGCACGAGCACCAATGATATGCTACACACACCCTGTCGGTAATTGCCATGACACGCACAATACAAATGCTTATTATATACCTTGCTATTAGTTAGCGACATTAAACTGTTATACTTGTGCGACAATGCATATTACATAGAACATACCTGTATACCTACATGCTCATATGTATGCCATGTTATATTACTCGTTCGCACATATACCTTGCTATTGTTATATGATCAGTTTTTATTGCATATATATCGGTGGTATAGGACGCTGTATATATATGTATTTTGGATTTGGATTTACATGATTTGTATTGCATATATATCGGTGGTATGGGACGCTGTATATATATGTATTTTGGATTTGGATTTGTGGGAACCGCGAGATACATTTAATGACTTGATTCATTATTTGGCGAATCGTTCCGTGATATGCTCATATTGATGTTTTATGTTGCATATGCTACTTTATATGGATTTATGCATTTGAGATGCGACATGGGAAATTAAAGTGTCGATCTTGGGCACTTACTTTCCGAGAGATATGTGGGATTTGACAGACCGATACGTGGAAATACAAGTGTCGAGGTGGGATACTTGGGTTTCGAGGAACGTATGGATATCAGAAAGACCGATACGTGGAAATACAAGTGTCGAGGTGGGATACTTGGGTTTCGAGGAGCGTATGGATATCAGTATTTATGTGTCGATGATGGGCACTGGTTTTCATGATGTTTTTGAGGTCGATGTTTGACACTCAGGTTTCATGAGACGTACAGGATTTGAGGGGCCGATTTGAGGGCCGATCTGAGTATTTTGGGATTTGGGTGTTGCTGAGTTACACCGTGTTTTCCATGCTTATGATTTGTGCATGAGATTATTTACTATCCCGCACTCAGTATTCACTTGATATGGATATCATGATAGTTGCATATTCATATTGTCATACTCATGCTATCAGTTCATAGGTTATTGATCATTGCTGTTAGTGCATACTTGCGATTACTGTATGATGTTAATTACTATTCACGAGTTGGCAACTCACCCCCGTTGTGCCACAGTGTTTTGCAGGACTTACCCTCTGAGTAGTCGCGGCAGGGCAGCTTATCATCACTACTTTTGTGGATACCGCTACCTTGGCAGTGAGGCCGTTGCATTATAGGTGGGTTTGCGGTTATCCGTTGTACATTGTATATTTTGGTTGGATCTAGTATTCTCCATCTACCCTTGTTGTATATGACTTAGAGACGACTTGTGAGAGATCAGTGTTGTATTATATTGGTTTTGGGAACCGTGCTCGTAGTAGCAGGTTATTTTGGAGATGTTTACTTCTTGATATAGTCGTTCTCTTTGATATTTCTTCGCTTTGGCGTCGTATACTTGTTGTGGTGATTGTCTCCGCCGGTGGGCGTGATTTTTCTCCCACTTGGGATGTTTTATATATTATCTGTGTTGTACCCGTTTACGGGGCTAGTTTTACAAAGGAGGTGCTGCCGAAATTTTTATGAAAGAAAACTAGAGTTAGAGATTTTAAATGGCGACTCCTAACACTTTTAAATTATGTTTTCTCCGTTGATCCAGTTTTGGGTGGTTTAGATTTCTGGGTTTTCGGCTTACTTAAGTTACGTACGCCTGTAGACGTTACGTAGTTTAAGAGCCGGTTACGGGCCGAATTGCGGGTCGTGACAAAGTTGGTATCAGAGCGTTAGGTTTTACCTTTCGGAGTCTAGGATGACCTTGGTATGATGGAGTAGGTAGCTTAAGCAGAGTGACGTAGCGTGTGTATGTTCCGCGGCATACTTACGACATGGTACTCCGCCTAAGTGACCTTAGGACTTGTTGATTGATATTCCTTCCGTGATTGATATACATCTTGTGATTCGATTTCCGTTTCCTTATCGAATCTTGTTTCAATTTATAGCCCATATGCCGCCGAAGACTACGAGGGCTCAGAGAGCGGCCGCGAGGGCCGAGGTCAGAGTTGACTCGCCTGAGGCGAGGACTGACCAGGGTGGTACGCCTGTTGTACCGGAGTATATTGCTATGATTGGAGCTGGTATGCAGGATCTGCGCCAGATTGTGGGGACTTTGGTAGAGACCATCCGAGCGCAGGGGCAGGCAGTTGTTCCACCCGCTGCGGAGGCTATGATGGTACCTACGGTTCCGATAGTCGCAGTTGCAGCTCCGGGGGTTATTGCTGTGTCGTTGACGGATTTCATGAGGCTGAGACCTCCGGTGTTTACGGGTACAGATGTTACCGAGGATCCGCAGTCGTTTATCGACCGGATGGCCAGGATTTGTCGCTCACTCCGATGTTCCGACGAGAGATGGGTAGAGTTTGCCAGTTTTCGTCTGGAGGGCATGGCCCAGAAGTGGTGTGAGTCGTTGGAGAGAGGCAGAGCCGCTGGTCTTGCTCCTATGACCTGGGCTGAGTTTGTGACGTCTTTTCTCGTTCATTTTCTTCCACCGAGCGTCAGGGATGCGCGAGCGCGCAGATTTGAGTCTTTACGTCAGACGCCGGGGATGACGGTGTCGGATTATGATGTATTGTTTACTGAGCTGTCGATATATGCTCCATACCTGGTGGCGACTGAGGAGATGAGGGTGAAGAGGTTTGTTCGAGGCCTACTTACCCAGATATTCTTAGCCATCAGCATTCAGCATTGTGACACGTATGCGGCAGCGGTGGATGCAGCTCTTTCGGTAGAGGAGCGTCTAGCTGAGTTATCAGTTGTTCCGGGACCGAAGAGAGTTCGTATAAGTGATTCGGCAGCGAGGCAGGCGTTTAGACGTCGAGACAGTTTCCATTCTGATAGTGGCGGTTCGGGACGAGGTAGGCTTTATGGTTCTTACCCTCAGGATGATCGGCAGTTTGCTTCGGGATGTTACCGGTGCGGTAGTTTGGGTCATCGGGTTCGAGATTGTATAGAGCCGCGTGTGAACGAGCCAGCTGTACCGCAGGTTACCTTACCACCTTCTCCACCTCAGAGAGCGTTGCCTCTTGTTCCTGTAGTTGCGCCGCGTCAGACTCCTGTTCAGCGAGGTCGTGGTCGCGGAGGTTTTGTACCGAGAGGACGAGGTGGCAGAGGCAGAGGACAGCCAGTAGCCGGTAGAGGTCAGGCTAGGGTTTTTGCCTTGACTCACCAGGACGCTCAGGCGTCCAATGCTGTGGTTTCAGGTACTCTTTCTGTATGTTCTTTTGATGCGCATGTTGTTTTTGATCCGGGATCCACGCATTCGTATGTTTCTACGCACTTCGTGCCGAGGTTAGGCCGAGAGTCGTGTTTGCTGGATCAGCCGCTGATCGTGACTACTCCTGTGGGAGAGTCGTTTGTTGCGCGTTATGTGTTTCGATCTTGTGTCGTCCATATTGGTGACAGAGATCTGCCCGTCGACTTGATCCTTCTGGAGATGTTGGACTTCGACGTGTTGTTGGGCATGGATTGGCTAGCTACTTGCTATGCGTCCGTGGACTGCCGCGAGAAGACAGTTAGATTTTGTTTTCCCGGCGAGTCGGTGTTGGTTGTGCAGGGGGACCGTAGTGCCGCCCCTCACAGCTTGATTTCTGTTTTGTGCGCTAGTCGGCTTTTGAGGAGGGGATGTCGGGGATTCTTGGCGTTCATTCATGATACTGGAGCCACAGTGGAGTTGTTGGACCAGGTTTCTACCGTGCGAGAGTTTCCCGATGTTTTTCCCGATGAGTTACCTGGGTTGCCGCCAGAGCGCGATATTAAGTTTTGCATTGATCTGATTCCGGGCACGGAGCCTATTTCTATACCGCCTTATCGGATGGCTCCGGCAGAGCTTAGAGAGCTTAAAGATCAATTGCAAGAGTTGCTTGATTTGGGACTTGTGCGTCCGAGTGTTTCGCCGTGGGGAGCTCCTGTTCTGTTCGTCAAGAAGAAGGACGGCAGTTTGAGGTTATGTGTGGATTATCGTCAGTTGAACCGTGTTACGGTGCGGAACAGGTATCCTTTACCCCGCATTGACGATATATTCGATCAGCTCCAGGGTGCGAAACATTTTTCGAAGATTGATTTGCGTTCGGGTTATCATCAGTTGCGGGTTCGGGATGATGACATTCCGAAGACTGCTTTTCGTACACGCTATGGGCATTATGAGTTTTTGGTGATGTCGTTCGGACTCACCAATGCTCCAGCAGCGTTCATGGATCTGATGAACCGGATTTTCAGGCCGTTCCTCGACCAGTTCATTATCGTGTTTATTGATGACATACTGGTTTACTCTAGGAGTCGAGAGGAGCATGAGCAGCACTTGGGGATTACTTTGCAGATTTTGAGAGAGCACCAGCTGTATGCTAAATTCTCATAGTGCGCATTTTGGCTTGATCGAGTTGACTTCCTGGTTCATGCGGTGACAAGTGATGGTATTCTTGTGGACCCGAGGAAGATCGAGGCTGTACAGCTTTGGCCCAGACCTGTATCGGTGACTGAGGTCCGCAGCTTTTTGGGCTTAGCTGGTTATTATCGCCGTTTTGTGCAGGATTTTTCGAGTATCGCTGCACCGCTGACTGGATTGACCAGGAAGGGAGTTCCTTTTCTCTGGACTGATGCGTGCGAGCAGAGTTTTCAGCAGTTGAAGACTCGGTTGACGACAGCACCAGTTCTTTCTTTACCTTCTGGATCGGGAGGCTACGTTGTGTATTGTGATGCTTCTCGAGTGGGGCTCGGCTGTGTTTTGATGCAACATGATAGGGTGATTGCATATGCTTCCAGGCAGTTGAAGAAGCACGAGCAGAATTACCCCACTCACGATCTTGAGATGGCTGCGGTAGTCTTTGCGTTGAAGATCTGGAGGCACTACTTGTATGGGGAGTCGTGTCAGATCTTCACGGATCACAAGAGTCTGAAGTACATCTTCCAGCAGAGAGATCTGAACCTGAGACTGCGCCGATGGATGGAGCTAGTGAAGGATTATGATTGTGAGATCCTTTATCACCCGGGCAGGGCGAATGTGGTAGCCGATGCTTTGAGTCGTAGGCCCGTGGGTAGCTTGTCCCAGTTGAGCGCCGTTCGGTGTCAGTCTTCTGCAGATTGGCAGCTCTTGTGTGATAGTAGAGTGCAGTTCGAGTTTACCTCCACTGGGGGACAGTTTGCTCATGTCCGTGCCCGTCCTCTACTTGTTGATCGTATTCGTGAGGCGCAACCCAGTGATGCTCGTTTGTCTGAGATTCTTGAGCTTGTTCGACGAGGTACAGTTTCGGAGTTCACGATTGATGACCAGGGTGTGCTACGATGCGGGACTCGCTTGTGTGTACCGGATGTTGATGGGTTGAGACGCGAGATCCTAGAGCAGGCACATCAGTCGGCCTTTAACGTTCATCCAGGTTCCACCAAGATGTACCGAGACTTGAGAGACTACTACTGGTGGGAAGGGATGAAGCGCGATATTTCGGACTTCGTTTCGAGGTGCCTGACTTGTCAGCAAGTCAAGGCTGAGCATCAGAGACCGGCTGGAGAGTTGCAGCCTTTACCCATTCCGGAGTGGAAATGGGAGCAGATTTCCATGGACTTCATTGTGGGTCTATCCAGGACCAGTAGAGGGTATGACTCCATTTGGGTTATTGTAGACCGGTTGACGAAAGCGGCTCACTTCCTTCCAGTGAAGACCACTTTCGGCTATGCTCAGTACGCTCAGCTTTATATAGATGAGATTGTGCGTTTGCACGGTGTCCCCACATGCATAGTATCCGACAAAGGTACCCAGTTTACTAGCCGTCTATGGCAGAAGCTTCAGGAAGCTTTGGGTACCGGATTGAGTTTTAGCACCGCTTTTCATACGCAGACAGATGGTCAGACGGAGCGGACTATTCAGAATCTGGAGGATATGCTCCGTGCATGTGTGCTTGATTTTGGGGGCAGTTGGGATCGTCACTTGCCGTTGATTGAGTTCTCCTATAACAACAGCTTTCAGGAGACTATTCAGATGGCACCTTTTGAGGCTTTATATGGTAGGAAGTGTCGATCGCCAGTCTGTTTGACCGAGCTTAGTGAGAGTTTGGTGTTGGGACCCCAGCTTGTTCAGGAGACTACGGAGAAGATCCAGCTGATTCAGGACAGGATGAGAGCAGCCCAGTGCAGGCAGAAGTCTTATGCCGACCGTCGTCGTCGCAGACTTGAGTTCGCAGTGGGAGATCATGTATTCCTGAAGATTTCTCCGATGAAGGGCGTTATGCGATTTGGGAAGAGAGGGAAGCTCAGTCCCAGATTTGTAGGTCCTTTCGAGATCCTCGAGCGAGTGGGTTCGGTTGCTTATCGTTTAGCGCTCCCGCCTAGTTTTCCAGATGTTCACCCCGTTTTTCATGTGTCGATGCTTCGTAGATACCTTCATGATCCTTCTCATATGATTCAACACGAGACCGTTCAGCTTGAGCGTGATCTTTCGTTCACCGCGCAGTCGATAGTTATTTTGGATCGGCAGGTGAAGAAGCTTCGGTCTAGGGACTTGCCTTCTGTAAAGGTTCTGTGGCGTAGTCCGACTGGTGAGGAGATCACTTGGGAGATCGAGAGTGAGATGCGGAAGAAATTCCCTTATCTTTTTGAAGGTACGTTTTAGTATGAAATTGTAATTCGGGGACCGAATTTCTATAAGGGGGGAGATTGTAACGTTTTGGAAATCGTTATGCGATTTCGTCCGTTTTAGGGTAAGTTTGTCGGTATTTTCCGTTTTTACCCGAATGTGAACAAACGACCATATAGACTTGCCAGCACCTAGATTAGCTAAAATAAAGCTAGTGCGCGAGCTTTGGGAGTATATGGGACGTTTTGGTTCAATTTGATTTTTTCCCAATTTTTAATATTATTTTAATGCGGTATTCAAATTTTGGGAAAATTTCTTTATGCGATCTTTTCTTTAAAACTTCTAAGTTAAAGCAATCCTTCTCATTCACCCTAGGGTTTTATGTGTGGCCTAGGATTTAAGTTAGGATTTAAAAGAAAAAGAAAAGAAAAGAGAAAGAATAGATTCATGCATGTGTGTGTATGTGTGCAATGCATTAATGTTGCATTTATTGAAGGAAATTGCTAGGAAAGCCTCACCAACTCTACCTCCTCACCCTTGGCCGAATATCCTCCTCCCTCTACTGCACTTGCTCAATTGTTTCTCATTTTAATTCAATCAAACTCACAAAAATCCTCAAATACCCTAAAATATATCACAAAATACCTTAAACTTGGGATTTTCTTGCTTCTTGATCACTTGGAGTTGGGAGAAGCTAAGAGTTTTGAGCAAAGTTGTTAGGTATATCCCCTCTACTGATAATTTGTAGTTTTTGTGTGGTTTTGATCGTTAATTTCTGCGTAGAGCGTAGTTTATATCGTTTGAGACGATATCGGGTTTTTAGTGTCTTTTTAGAGATATGAGTATCTGCTGTGACCTGGGAATTTTAGTGATTGAGGAAACAACTTCAGAGAGATGTGCAGGTTGACCTGAGACAACACCCAGGAGACGGGGGCCACCCCGCCGGTTTGGGCCGGCGAGCCTTAAGGAGGGGGCCGGCGACGCCGGCCGGCTTGGAGAGTTTTGGGATGGGGTTCCTGTGGGTAGTTGTCTGCTGTTATTTGGGGTTGTTTGGTACTGTTGATTTTATTAGTAGATGAAGTATACAAAATCTGGGATCGATTACCTATAATCGTGTGTTTTGAGTTCGCGTGATACGTGTTGCGACACGAGTCGTGTGTCGTGCTGCGACGTGCTCAGTTTGGGTTTAGGTATCGTTTCGTGTGTTTGCACTAGACGTGTATTCGTGATATGGTTTAGTGCGTTGATACGTTTTATAATACGTAGTTTTACGTTATTGTGATTGCTTCTGAGATGTTCGCTTTATTTCTTGTGTTTGTGATATTATAGCGTCGCAAGCGGGGACAGCAGACGCTGCGAACAAAGGGAAGCAGGTGGTCGGATCTTCATAGCTGGAGACCACAGTGTGAGTAGATTTAACATCTACGGGGAATCGCCCGTATGGCGCTACGCGTCGGGGCTAGACATGATATAATATTAGCCGTATGCTGATTTGCTTATATAGAGATATTGCATGATTCATGTTGCATATAGTTACTTGTGCTTGATATTGTACCTGTTGTACACTACACTATTATCGACAGTCCATGTTGCACGAGCACCAATGATATGCTACACACACCCTGTCGGTAATTGCCATGACACGCACAATACAAATGCTTATTTTATACCTTGCTATTATTTAGCGACATTAAACTGTTATACTTGTGCGACAATGCATATTACATAGAACATACCTGTATACCTACATGCTCATATGTATGCCATGTTATATTACTCGTTCGCACATATACCTTGCTATTGTTATATGATCAGTTTTTATTGCATATATATCGGTGGTATGGGACGCTGTATATATATGTATTTTGGATTTGGATTTACATGATTTGTATTGCATATATATCGGTGGTATGGGACGCTGTATATATATGTATTTTGGATTTGGATTTGTGGGAACCGCGAGATACATTTAATGACTTGATTCATTATTTGGCGAATCGTTCCGTGATATGCTCATATTGATGTTTTATGTTGCATATGCTACTTTATAGGGATTTATGCATTTGAGATGCGACATGGGAAATTAAAGTGTCGATCTTGGGCACTTACTTTCCGAGAGATATATGGGATTTGACAGACCGATACGTGGAAATACAAGTGTCGAGGTGGGATACTTGGGTTTCGAGGAACGTATGGATATCAGAAAGACCGATACGTGGAAATACAAGTGTCGAGGTGGGATACTTGGGTTTCGAGGAACGTATGGATATCAGTATTTATGTGTCGATGATGGGCACTGGTTTTCATGATGTTTTTGAGTGTCGATGTTTGACACTCAGGTTTCATGAGACGTACAGGATTTGAGGGGCCGATTTGAGGGCCGATCTGAGTATTTTGGGATTTGGGTGTTGCTGAGTTACACCGTGTTTTCCATGCTTATGATTTGTGCATGAGATTATTTACTATCCCGCACTCAGTATTCACTTGATATGGATATCATGATAGTTGCATATTCATATTGTCATACTCTTGCTATCAGTTCATAGGTTATTGATCATTGCTGTTAGTGCATACTTGCGATTACTGTATGATGTTAATTACTATTCACGAGTTGGCAACTCACCCCCGTTGTGCCACAGTGTTTTGCAGGACTTACCCTCTGAGTAGTCGCGGCAGGGCAGCTTATCATCACTACTTTTATGGATACCGCTACCTTGGCAGTGAGGCCGTTGCATTATAGGTGGGTTTGCGGTTATCCGTTGTACATTGTATATTTTGGTTGGATCTAGTATTCTCCATCTACCCTTGTTGTATATGACTTAGAGACGACTTGTGAGAGATCAGTGTTGTATTAAATTGGTTTTGGGAACCGTGCTCGTAGTAGCAGGTTATTTTGGAGATGTTTACTTCTTGATATAGTCGTTCTCTTTGATATTTCTTCGCTTTGGCGTCGTATACTTTTTGTGGTGATTGTCTCCGCCGGTGGGCGAGATTTTTCTCCCACTTGGGATGTTTTATATATTATCTGTGTTGTACCCGTTTACGGGGCTAGTTTTACAAAGGAGGTGCTGCCGAAATTTTTATGAAAGAAAACTAGAGTTAGAGATTTTAAATGGCGACTCCTAACACTTTTAAATTATGTTTTCTCCGTTGATCCAGTTTTGGGTGGTTTAGATTTCTGGGTTTTCGGCTTACTTAAGTTACGTACGCCTGTAGACGTTACGTAGTTTAAGAGCCGGTTACGGGCCGAATTGCGGGTCGTGACACAATTCATACACAAGGGTGTTGGTGTATCCTCAATTGAACTCAATTTCACAATACAACCCAAGTTCCTCTCAAACCCTAACTAGGTTTTCATCAAATCCATAATATCACACAATATCGATTAAATCTTAACATGGGGTTATAGGAAAAGCTATAATTAAGCAAATGGTTCAGAAATTACCTTCATTAGCAACTCAAGAAAATTCTTGAGTTGCCCTCTAGTGGCCAAATCCATGCTTCTTTAGCTCCATGTGTAGATCTAGGGATTTTGCACAATTTTAATGAAAGGAGTTTGGGGTTTTGGGTATGGTTTTGAGATGAAGTGAGAGGATTTAGTGGAGGGGAGAGAGGGCTAGGGCAGCAGCAGCAAGGGAGAGGAAGAAGGAGAGAAAATGATGGGAGAATGGCTAAGTCTCAAGGTCAATGGTACCCCATGTCTCTCTCTCACCTACCCTCATCATTACATTTTCTTTTCTTTTCCTTTTCTTTTAAAAACCAAACCTTCTCACATCAATAGTAACCCCAAAAGAAATCCATGGCTAGAAAAATGCACAAGTGTAGAAAAAGTGATATGTGCAAGTTTTGCACAAAATTGCCAAAAAACCCGATTAGCGATTTTAATCGCGATTAGCACTAAATTAGTGTCAAACTAATCACAAAAACTTAAAAATGTCATAATTCACTAATTTACCCTATTTTAGAATTTTCCATAATTTTTCTAACATTTTTCCTATTTATTTGCATTTAATATTAAAATAATCAATAAAATAATATTAAATTATAAAAATTCCCAAAATTAATATTTTATATTTTTGAAAATGTTACATATACGGTCAAGCAACTGTGGGCGTGCACGAATATGCGCGAGCTGTCCTCCTGTCTGAGTTAACTCGAACTCAACTCGGCTGTCGCATAACATCTGCCAATCTGCTGACGACCGCCTCTGCACTGCGCGCAAAAAGGATAGACTACCCCCGGGCCTCCTACTCAACGCATCTGCCACTACATTCGCCTTGCCTGGGTGATATAAGATCTCGCAGTCGTAGTCTTTCACTAACTCCATCCAACGACGCTGTCTGAGGTTCAGGTCTCGCTGCTGAAATATGTACTTTAAGCTCTTGTGATCGGCGAATATCTGACACGACTCGCCGTATAGGTAATGTCGCCAAATCTTCAGTGCAAAGACCACTGCAGCCATCTCCAAATCATGAGTAGGGTAGTTCTGTTCATGCTTCTTCAGCTGCCGAGAAGCATAAGCGATCACCCGGCCATGCTGCATCAATACGCATCCTAATCCCACTCGCGAAGCATCACAGTAGACCACAAATCCGTCCGATCCCGAAGGCAAAGATAATACCGGCGCCGTAGTCAAACGAGTCCGTAGCTGCTGAAAACTGCGCTCGCACACCTCCGTCCAGACGAAAGGAACTCCCTTCCGGGTCAACCCGGTCAACGGTGCAGCTATACGGGAGAAGTCCTGAACAAAACGCCTGTAGTAGCCCGCCAGGCCTAGAAAACTACGGATCTCAGTAACCGATGTAGGTCAGGGCCACTGCTGAACAACCTCAATCTTCTTCGGGTCCACACAAATGCCGTCTCTCGTAACCACGTGACCCAAGAATCCGACGCTGTCCAGCCAGAATGCACACTTAGAGAACTTTGCGAACAGCTGGCGCTCTCTCAGAGTCTGTAACGTAATCTGCAAGTGCTGCTCGTGCTCCTCTCTGCTCCGGGAGTACACCAAGATATCGTCGATAAACACGATGATGAACAAGTCAAGATACGGCCTGAATGTACGGTTCATCAAATCCATGAATGCTGCTGGGGCGTTGGTGAGTCCGAACGACATCACCAAAAACTCGTAGTGGCCATAGCGCGTGCGGAAAGCTGTCCTCGGTATATCCTCCTGTCGAACTCACAGCTGATGGTATCCTGATCGCAAGTCGATCCTCGAAAAATATCCCGCACCCTGAAGCCGGTCGAACAAATCATCAATGCGTGGCAACGGATATCTGTTCCGAACGGTAACTTTGTTCAGCTGGCGGTAGTCGATACATAAGCGCAAACTTCCATCCTTCTTCTTGACAAACAGGACCGGAGCACCCCACGGAGAAACACTAGGTCGAATAAGCCCCTTGTCTAACAGATCCTGCAACTGATCCTTCAGCTCTCGAAGCTCTGCCGGGGCCATCCGATAAGGCGGTATAGAGATAGGCCCCGAGCCGGGATTCAAATCAATGCAGAACTCAACATCGCGCTCAGGTGGTAGCCTAGGTAGCTCATCAGGGAAAACATCAGGGAACTCACAAACAACCGGGACCCGGTCCAACGGAACCTCTGCAGCTCGAGTATCACAAATATACGCTAAAAATCCCTGACATCCCTTCCGCAAGAGCTGACCAGCGCGAAGAGACGAAATCAAGCAGGGAAAGGTGACGTTGCGGTTTCCCTGAATAACAAGGACTGGCTCTCCCGGAAAGCTAAATCTGACTGCCTTCTCACGGCAGTCCACCGAAGCATAACAAGTGGCTAGCCAATCCATGCCCAGAAGCACATCAAAGTCCAACATATCGAGGAGAATCAAATCAACCGATGAATCCCTCTCCCCGATACGAACGGAACACAATCGAAAAAGAAAACGAGCGACAAACGACTCGCCTACCGGAGTACTAACAACAAGCGGATGATCTAACGACGACGACTCACGGCCCAACATCGGTACAAAGTGTGTAGAGACGTACGAATGTGTGGAACCTGGGTCAAATAACACTCGTGCGTCGAAAGAACAAACTGGCAAGGTACCTGTCACAACGGCATTGGATGCCTGTGCATCCTGCGGTGTCAAAGCAAATACTCCGGCCTGTCCTCCACCGATAGCGGGCTGACCTTGACCTCGGCCTCTGCCTCCTCGTCCTCTCTGAACAGGACCGCCGCGTCCACGGCCTTTGGGTGCACCTAACTGGCGTGGAGCATCGCCGGTGGTAGAAGTAGGGCTCTCTGAGAAGGGGGTGGTGATGGTGGTAGGGTCACATGCAGAACTGTCGCTGCTCCCTGTCGTCTCGCCGGACAGTCTCTGACAAGATGGTGCAGACTCCCGCACCCAAAACACCCTGGCGACGGCTGCAGCCCCTGGGGATAAGAACCATATAATTGTCCCCGCCCAAATCCTCTGCCAGGCCTATCTCTCGGAAAGAATCTGGCGCGCTGCCTCTGAGACGGTACATCGGTGCGAATCCTCTTCGGCCCAGAAACGGCCGAAGTCTGTGATATGCGTGCCTCCATCCGCAATGTCGTATCCCTAGCAGCTGAATAAGTGTCGTGGTGCTGGGCGCCAATGGCAAGATATAGCTGGGCATCAAGTCCCTGTACGAACCTCTTCACCATCTTCTCCTCGGTATCCACCAAATACTGAGCATATCGGGATAACTGTGTAAACTGGATGTCATACTCAGACACCGTCATCCCAGGTGTCTTGACTAAGGCCTCGAAGCTACGAGCTCTGGCGTCACGAACGCTCTCTGGAAGGAAACGGGCTAGAAAGACCGCTGTAAACTCGGCCCAAGTCATAGGCGGTAGACCTGCAGCTCGACCTCTCAAGACTGACTCCCACCATGTCTGCGCGAGACCCTCTAGTCGGAAACTCGCAAGCTATACCCATCGATCATCCGAACATCTCAGCGAACGGCAGATCCTGGCTAAACTGTCAAGGAACGTCTGTGGGTCCTCCGCTGCCTCGGTGCCGGTGAATACTGGAGGTCTCAGCCTCATGAAATCCTGTAGTGAAACCGGAATGGCCACGGTGGTAGTAGTAGGAACAGGTATCATGGTCGTCTGTGATGTAGCAGGTACGTCATCCGTCCTCGGTGTACGACTGGCTGCAACTAGGGATCCTAACATCTGACGTAGCTCCTGCATGCCTCCCATCATCTGTCGCAACTCCTCCATACCGGTCTCGAGCCTATCCATACGGCCTGGGGAAGGTGGATCGGTCTGTCCCTGCGGCGTAGGCATACCACCCTGCTCAGTCCTAGTCTCGGACGAGCCAGCTCGAATCTCGTCTCTGGCCGCAGCTCTCTATGCCCTCGTAGCCTTCGGCGGCATAGTGGCTGTTACAGGAAACAGGACAGTGCAATAGGATCATAGGATACACGGAATTGAAGAAGGAATTTCAAGCAAGTATCCTAAAGTCACTTAGGCGGAGTACCGTATCGCAAGTATGCCGCGGACATACGCACGCTACGTTACCCTGCTTAAGTCACTTACTCCATCTACCAAGGGTCATCCTACACTCAAAAAGGCAAAACCTATCGCTCTGATACCAACTTTGTCACGACCCGCAAGGTACGGAACGTGACTGGCACTTAAGTTTACGAAACGTCTCAAGACGTCCGTAAAATAAGTAAGCCAAAGCCCAGAAAACCAAAACCAAATAAGCAAAAGAGTGAAGAAAACCCAATCAGTTGAAAGCGAGTTTTATCAAGTAAGTCATGTAAAACCCTTTCTAAAAACAATACCAATTTTTCCGAAAATTTCGGCAGAGTCTCCTTTGTAAATACTGGCCCCCAAACTGGGTACAACAAAAATATATATGAATCCAACAAAATAGGGCATCCCCAAGCGGGAGCTAGCTCTTCGCCAAAAGGCGGTCACATATCCCACGCAATATAAAATGACAACAAGCAAAATAATCATAATGAAGCATAAGAAAAACAGCATGTCGACTCAAGTGAGCTCGACCCCAAAATACAGCATAAAAGTCTACAAATCTCACAGTCTCATCTCTAGGTCAATATAAAATAATACTGGTAGAAACAGTAGATGGAGTACACTAGATACAAAGAATATACAAGGTGGTACAAAAATAATAACATAACCCACCTATGAGCAAAATCTCGAGTCCAGGCAAAAGAGGCAAAAGAAGTAAGCGCACCCGCCGCTACTGTACTGACGGAGCGGACCTGCAAAAAGGCTATGGCACAACGGGGGTGAGTTGCCAACTCGTGAGTAATAAATAACATCTACACAGGCTATCAAATGCATGCACACAAGCATCCTAGCATCTAAATACAGGTAAGGCAGGACATAATGGCAAGTATGTATGCAATATGGATATACTAGCAGGTATGAATGCAATGCGAATCAACTCGTGATCTGAATGTGTAAGTATAAGAAATCATGTTTTTCCCTTTAAGAATGTATTTTGAAATACCAGCACAATACCAATAGGATCAACAAGAACCTGTGTCCAGCATCGACACCTCAAAACTGTCTCAAATCTCATATCAATGTATCTCTGGCCTCAGCCGTCCGGCTGACCCATCTCAAATATCAATATCTCATCATCTAGCAGCCACGGTCGGTATCCTCTGGATATCCGCCGTCCTAAACAGTCACTGGTAGGTAATCCGTCCCCTGCCAGGCTCAACGTCAACACCACATTCCTCTTGCCCCGGGGTACCTTACCGGGCCCACCATGTACCCGTGACGGTTCCTCCACTCCTCGACACGGATTTTCAAAACCACAGCAAACTCATGGTGGACGACACTTACATCACTAGAAAACCGCAATTTACATATTTTAAAAATATAATAAGTTTAGAAATTTTGCGGCTTTCCCCCGAAATCCAGAAATATCATAAAATCTCAAGAAATCCTCATAAGTACATATGTCAATGATAATGAATGCATATGGTATCAATAATCAAGTTGCGATGTGTGATTAATAGATTAGGCATGAACAAATAATATGATGAAGCACATGGACATGAATAGCAATCCTACGATTTCATTTTAAGGAATTAAGGCAATAACACAAGTTTAAGTATCATTTATAGTAAAAGGTTTCAATTTAAAGGTTATCTAGTGTGGTGGCATGGAAATTACCAGGGCGTGGGTGTAAGCATGAATAGTGCTCGTGCTGCATATAAAAACCCGGCAATGGTGCGGTGTCCTATAAAATGGTTTCGCATATGAATATCAATATAAGGCATGAATGTAGCAAATAATCATACAAGTATTACACCCCTAATTACTAACATTGCTAAGAATCTTTTAAGTTACTAAAACTATCGGGCGACTTGCGCCATCCAACGATAGTCCCCCGTAGATGTTACATCTACTCACCGGAATCCCTAGCTAGTCACGTCCAATCACCGCTTTCACCTTTCGTGCCGCGTCTGACGTCTCCGCGACCGAATCTGGAATTTACATCAATACCAAACATAAGGTTACATATCAAGAACGACGCAAAACCCAAACGAAACTACTAACGTTCACAAGCTAGGTACAACGTGCACAAAGTGCGCGGAACACACGCGAAAATCACAAAAACAGCAAAAATCGCCGATTTGGTCGTCCGGCAAAACTAAAACCCGATTACTCAAAAATCCGCACTCACGCATCCTAGAAGTCGTAGGACAAGCCATTACAATCATCAAGATATCAAAAATAATTCATCACATAATTTTATAACAAAACTAGTAAGCATTTGCATTCCAAAATCGGTGCAAAAATCGCCGATTTGCGACAAAAAGACTACAATCTAGCATAATCACCCAAGTCACACCATTAGATAGCCACTACACAAAATTTCAACACATTAACCATGCTCCAAAACCTAAATTCCACAACCAACCCTTTCTTGATTTTTATCAATAGCAATTGCAAATCAAAATCCATACTAGAAAAACATAAACTAACACTAATTTGAAACCCAAAAGCAAGTTAACCTCTTAGATTTAGGTTAGCAAAACACTAGATAGCAAAATAAATTAATTAACCTAATAATGGTTTTCTAAACCCTAATTAAAATTCAAGCCATGAACTAAAAAAACTAGATTAGAAATTAGCACTAAAATTAACACTTTCAAGTTCTAATTTAGCAAGTTTAGCTACAAATTAACAATTAGATTAGAATTTTCACCTCACATGTTTTGAACCTCTTGCCCTTAGCCTCCAAATTTGCCACTTTTCTCCAAAATTTACACCAATTTGGGCTTGAGAAGGGATAGAATAGGGTTTTGTGTTGAATTTGTGAAGAAATTGATGGATTTTTGTTGAATTTTGATGGAATTGTGATGAATTTTGGAAGAAAAAGAGAAAGGGAAATTGGAGGGGGAGTGGCTGCAGTTTTCCAGCAGAGGAGGGAGTGGGGTGAGGAGTGGGGAGTTGTGGAAATTTTTTTCCAAGTCAAACCCTCATATATCAAAGTACAACCCACCTCCAAATTAATATATTTTAATCCTCCAAATACATTTCACCACAAGAATTGAAACCAAAAAAAGAAGATGGGATTTCCTGCTGTCATGGGCCGGCCTAGGGAGTGTGAGGGTGTGTGAGAGAGAGTGAACAAAAATTTTAATGCAAAAAGACCCCCTACAAGTCCAAAATTGCAAGTTTTAACTTAAATTCAATAAATTTCGTTTTCTATAATAAAAATTAGTTAAAAATCAAAATTAAATACTAAAAATTTATATTACAACTAGATTTTAATTAACATGTTTTTAAAGCTTAAATTTAGCCCATTTAAATTTGTATTTATCGCTAATTTAATGTATTTTCTTACCGGCTTAAAATAATATTAAAAAATTGAAAAATTAGGGAAAATTTTTAAATGAACAGAATTTCATAATTAACTCATTTGCTACTAAAACCTAGCAATTAGCTATCCATTTTAGGTATAATTAGTCCTAAACTGCAAAATAACAAAAAAGACGGTTTTCGGAAAAATACCGAATTTTCACCGATTTTCAGGAAAACACCAAAACGACTTTTCAAGGCGCTACACAGACTCTGGATAACTCAGGGCACGTTTCTGTAATGGCTGTTTGTGGGTTGACCCTGGCTATGACGAGGGTTGATATTCTACCATTTGGAAGATCAATAGTGATATTGTTCATGACTCGCCACAGTTTTAGTAAAATGGATCTTTTTCAGAAAACAGTAGTGGGAGTATGGTAGAACTGGAAGTGATTCCAGAACCGCGAACGATTACGAAAAATTTAATAGGACCTATATATTCAATCAGGTTTGACATTCCAATAGCCACTCCGCAGATATGATGGGTAACCTCAGACACCCGAGAGGTACTCCAGTAGCCTCAAGGATGGTGACAGGGAGGATCTTGTTTACCCAAACTTGACGCTACTGTTGTTCCAGGATATGAGACCCGGTATGATGGTTGTCGTAGTCAGTGGGAGCAGCGGAAGCATAGTGGGCAAGATGCTTATATCTATTTATAGACTTGAGCAGTTATAGCGGAGATGGATCATCTAATTTTGATGTGACAGTCATGGGTTTTACTTCAATCAGGATAGGGGATGGATCTGTTAAGAAGGTAGTAGCGTGTGATGTCATGGTATCTGGATGACATACACAGAGTAGGAAGTAAAATTCCTATACTACGATTGGTTGTACTGTGGTCGTCACACGGTTGTTTCTCCAGACAGGATATGGATATAATATTTGACATTCTGGTTTCTAGATCTATGGTTTTTTAGATCTGGATTTGGGTAGTTTCCCAATGTGGGTACTTTGACAGTATTCTAATGGTTTTTAGAATATATGACTCCTAGCATGGTGGTGTACCTGCAGGTGATGGAGTCACCCTCTCTAAAGGTGTCTTACAGACTAAAGTGGAGAGGGATGTGCATGATTGGCAGATCACTTGCTTAGGCAATTGAGTCAATCATGAGATGTCAAGTACCACACCAAATATTGTTTTTGCACTAGATGCAATAAGTTTGTATTAATCCAATCCTGGAGAAACATAAGGAAGCATTTTTAGAACATAAGTACTTGTTCTATGGATTTGATGACGGCAGCCTCCTTCGGGGGACGGTTATCATTCCAAGCTTCAAAGGTGACATGGTTGACAGAGTGATTGTCAGAGTTATAGTTTTTCCCTCTGACGAAGAGGGACAGTATTATGGACAGGTGGTCCAAGAGGATACTGTGGGTGGCATGGTGCCGGATACTGATTAGGTTCAGTGATCGATACAGTCTAAGAAGTTTGGATTTGGAGTTCATTTATGAACTAGGTACCATCAGATATCCAGACATATTCTAAGACAAGTATTACTCAATTCGGGAGATGGCTTTCTCCGCGAACTTGAGATTTAGAGAGATATAGAAAGAAACTTCTAGGAGGATCCACTCACTGAGGCTATTTCTCGAACACAATAGTTTTACAAACGGGCATTATGAAACTGATTAGTAGAGGAGTTGGATGTTCGGTTTCACACGGGCTGTGAGTAGTCGACATCGCAATAATTAGCCTTAAGTGCAAGTGGGAGATTGTTAGAGATAGTGCCCTCAGAGTCAATTATTGGATCGCAGGTACGTGATTGCAATGATTGCGGAGGACCTATACCGGTAGGACAGTCTTACTCAAGATGATAGTATGCTATCTGGTTTGACTTTATCAGTCGTGTACATGTTCAGGTGACTGATTACATGTTACACTTTGATAGAGCCCTTAGGATCTTGCTTTACTACCAACAGTATGATGGCGATCATATACGTGAGAGTTGGGTAGTTTATATGCATATCCTTAATTGTGGTCCCTAGTCGTGAGAGTTTCGAGACAGGGCATCGATACTCCGGAGTAGACTAGTGTGTACAGTCGAGACCCCGACGAGGGGCGGTGGCCGGTCTCACAAGCCACTGGTGTCAGTTGGATCACCTAAGATGTATACAGGTGCTCATTGGGTTATGAGTACACCGGACAGGACTCGCCGGGAATCTACTAGTTAGTACCATATCTATCGTCAGATAGCAGTTCCCTGGTGACATGTGTACAGGTTAGTTCATTGACCTGAGGTCGTCATTTGTCTCGTGTGAGTTCCCACTGTGCTTTGATTTCTACCCTACCACGGCTCAAAGGAGTCGTGCGAACAGGTAGCTTTTGGGTACAGTCCCGAGCCATATGGAGGCACGTGAGCGGATCGGCAGGGGATTCGTCTCTCCCAGTATTGGGGGCGAGACGTGCTGTGTCTAGGAGAGCCATTACACAAAGCCCGCGGCCGTGGCAGGAGATTTACTGGTAGGTACTCCAGTAGTATCTCAGGGTGTTATTGGGCTTCACTCCGACACGACTTATACTGCTCTTGGGGGTCTGACGTTACTAGCCCTCTAGGCAGATATGCGATACTCATAGACGAACGGACCGGACTGTATATACATTGTCACTGTTAGGCTCAGTAGGGTTTCCGGATGAGTTCGCTCATCGGCCTCCCTTGAGGTCAGTCCATGAGCAGCCGTTACGCATTGCTAGTGCCGCTGACGGTTTGTGGTTAAAACCACTGCCAGGGTACTGACGAGTTATTAGAGTCCCCCACAGATAGTTTCCCAAGTTCGGGCGAAATGTTGTAGAGGCCGTATGGTTTTATGGCAGGGTTCGGAAAATGCACGTGCGTTTACGCACGTGTTATTTTTCGGGCAGATGATACTGGTCGGCTTTGGTTTAAGCCGGATCCGAGTATTATATTGAGTAGGTATAATATCTTTGTCTCAGTTGCATTTGTATTCAGTCGTAATACAAATGCGGGTATATTTATACTGTTACGCGGTTATCCTGAAAGTCGTTTCAGGATCACTTTTGGAAGTTGCCAGTTTCCAGTTTTCTATCAGCCGTCTTTTAACATTCGGTTAAAGACGGATTTATGTTTTCTTGGATGAGGGTGAGTCATGCTTCTAGAAGGTTCTAGAAAGGGTGACTTGGCATGGTGAGTCATTAGTGTATTAATGGAGCCATTAATTCAATGGTGACTAGGTTAATGAATCACCATTTGCATTAATGAGGTTTTGTTTGCTTAAGGATATTTTTTCTTGTGTTCACACATGATATTTCTTTCTTATGGTCACCCTCTTCTCTCCAACACTCACCCCCCTCCCTATATATGGCCAGCCCCTCCTCTCTCTCACACTCACTTGGGTTTTCATTTGCAAAAGATTATGATAGTTTTCGGTGTATGGAATTCACAGCTCATTTCATTCCATCACCCGATTCCCTCGGCAACTTCATTAACCGATCGTCCACGGATTTGGACGAAGTGAGACAAAGTCATCTACTCATTCTCTACATCATTATTGGTCGTCTCTTTTAGCAAACTTGACGACCGAGTTGCCTCAAGTCAGAGGCGGGAGCCCGTTTAAAGAATCAGTGACGTGGTGCCACCTGGACGAGCAGATCGGAGATCGAAGAGATCGGAGCAGCCGCAACAGAGCGTGGGATGATGGTTAAAGAACGAAGGACTCGGATCGTTCGGTATAACCTTTCTACACTCTTTACAGTTTGTTAGTTTAGCAATAATGGCAGATCCGGGTTAAAGTATACGATAGCGCCAGTTAAAAAGTTTTTGTTCCGCATTTGGCGTCTGTAGACGGCCGGGGCGCTACCGTAGACTTACAGCCATTACGTCCAGCTAGTACCGCTGACGGCTTGTGGGTGATTGATATGATCATCCCCTACTGCCGGCGTATTGACGAGTTTTTAGAGTCCTACATAGAGGTTTTACTGGCTCAGGCAAAACGAAATACGAGCGCATATGTGATATGTGCGGGACCGAGAATAATGCGTGTATGTAATACCGTATTCTATTCTCTCGACTTTTTGTATCGGTCGGTTATATGTGATATAGCCGGGTTATCGAATCAAGTGTTGATTCGATAAGTCGATACATTGGATGTTAGTCGGTTATATGAGATATAGCCGGATTTTTAAGTCAAGTGTTGATTTAATAATTTAGTGTATAATTGTATATATGATATACTGATTTACATTAACTAACATTTGTCCACTTAAGGATTTTTCTCACATGTGCACAACTTTAATATATATGTGATATATATTAAAATGTCTTTTCATTTTTTATCATGGTTGTTGATACATCATACATGGGTGTGCAAGACATACACCATTCTATTTTAAATGGTGGTTTATAATTATTTAAGGTAATTACAAATTAGTGGAGCTTTTGTCATAAGCATGAAGCTTGTAGAAGCTTGTGGATGCTTTGACAAAGTCCATTAACTTTATTTTACTTTAGATTTTTATTAACATAACCATTTTTGATTAGCCATGGTTATGTCTCTACATGAGTTAGTATATGATACTCACTCACCCATGGTTAGCTCACTTGACTTGATCCTTATCCTCTTCTTTTCTTTTGTTCATCTTCTTCTTCTTCTTTGAGCAAAAGAAAAGCTTGCTAGGGTTTCAAAAAGAGAGTGAAAGATTGTGAGAAATCAAATTCTAAAGAGAACCCACTTCCTATTTCTCCATCCTCTACTAGACTAGCACTTTAGTTTAGGGTGTTTGCTTCACTAATTCTCTAGTTAGTGAAGTAGTAGCTTGAGTTGGTATTCCCTCGATGTAGATCATCTTCGGCCTCGAAGACTTCAAGCAAGGACGCTTTTTTCGCCTCGTGAAGCCGTGCAAGAGCCCGGGAGAACCATGATCGCAGCGAAGGGACTACGACAAGGAGCTTTAGAAGTGAAGGACCGATCTACAAAGGTTGTATTTCGTATTCACTTAGTAGTAAATGCTATTTACTTGCATGTGTAACCCTAATTATCTAGCAAAGATCTTGTTTAGGGTTATTCGGCACGGCTCAAATTTTAATCGGGCATGGTTGATGCCTTGTAGAACCTTATTAGAGTGCCTAGTATCCCTACAGTGGTATCAGAGCCTAGCTAGAGCATTAGGCGACATGTATACGAAGTTAAAACTCCGATCGAACCCCGATACGACGATTTGAACCCCTCTCTGGACATTTTTTCAAAACCGTGATTTTTCTGAATTAAAAATACCTAAAAAAATCAGCAGGTAATTTTAAGCATAACTGTGCAAAACGATGACATAAGCCGTACGGACCGCCGCGGAACCACGGCCATACCCTGCTTGGGCCGCGGATCCGCGGTCGTACAGTGAGCTTTGACTTTTTTTGGCACAGTAATTCCCGTAGCTGCTAGTTATATTTTCTGGGTATTTTTTATCTGACTCAAGTGTTGAGTGTTCTGGGGTTTATTTTGTATTTGTTGATTCGATCGGAAAATTTAATTTCGTTATGTTTTCCGGATAATTTAGAAAGTATTAAAAAATTCGAACAGATATCAATAACTTACTTTTTCCCCTGCCGGAAATTTTCCAAGTGTTGGATTTTTCCGTAGTTTAAGAACATTCTAAATCGTGCAAGTTACGCAATGGACCCTCTAGAAGAGAACAAACCTTAACTCGATTTTGTGACCGTCTTGAACTGCCGTTTGAACCTTAAGTTTGGGGCAGTACGGTGTTGCCATATGTGAGGCGTTGGCTTGACCCTTCTACAGTTGGACCATTGGTACTGTGGCATGTGATGGATGTTTTTAAACTAATTTCAAGAGTTGAGCTATTTAGGAAATCTTGGATATTTGATTATTCGATCGGAAAGTTTAATACTGTCTATTTATCTGGAATGTGATACAATATGTGGAATTCATATAATTAGGCATGAAATGCGAAGTATGTGATATTTCGGATTTACGATGTCTAAAGAGATTGTGGATTCCAAATGTTGTAGTTTTACACTTTATTTTCAGCGACCGTAAGTGTAATATGTGATATCGCCGGTTTCGTTGCTATATGTCAACAACAATTTGGATGCGCATATTTACGTACGTTGATGACATGTGATGTTATGTGTTGCTGGATATGTTATATTGGATCGTCGTGTTCTGAATAGCCGGGGGTTTTATGTGAGATGGGGTTTTTTTATTTTCATTCATGTAAAATTCATTGTATGTAATATTCTTTTATTGGGGCACTTCCGGGATGAGGTTGATGTCACCATTTGTATATTATTTAGTTTTCCGCACTAGGATAGACCCAAGGAGGAGAGCATAAGTAACCGGGTTCTAGAGTCCAGTGGGAGACCAACTCGAGGAGTCGAGTCCGGGTCTCCTAACTCTAGAATTGGTAGGGTTGCTTTCCGCTCTAGTAGGGGTCTAGGGGTGTGGGTTTGGCTATTCATCGCGACCGTGGAATCCGTGTTTTATAGAGGCTCAAAATAAAATACGGACCTCCTAGTATATCCATTATTTCATATGTTTCTTCAGCTGCGATATCTGTGATGTGATCTTTTGATATGTTGTGATAGATACTGTATATAGTATATATGATATATTATATAGACGTTACTTATGTTTTACACTCGCACTAGCCCTGCCCCGCTCTGCCGTTAGTTACCTAACCTAACGGTGCACGAGGAGACATCGAGGCGAATGCAGATAGCATAAGTGTACGTCGTATTTATCTGTGATGTTTAGGTGGCTTAAATGATGGGACTTCATTAATATGATTAATGAAAGAAAAGAAACCTAAAAGATGTTGTAGAATCAAATTTTCAAAAAAAAGGGTAGCTACAGTTTTTGCTTTGCATAGCGATATATATGATATATCCTGCACCTTATTCGATGAGGAAAGAGCCGAGATCCCTTCACCGGGAGTGACCAGTTTAGCAAAACTGGCAGATGCTACAACACTCGGTTTGTTTTTGATTGCTTTTGGAGTTTTTGCTTTGCATAGCGATATATATGATATATCTTGCACCTTATTCCATAAGGAAAGAGTCGAGATCCCTTCACCGAGAGTGACCTCTTTAGCAAAACTAATAAAAGCCTCAAAATCACTCCATTTCATAATTCACTCGATTCTACAACGATATCAAGTTCATTACGCAATAGGTTTTCAGAAAAACCTGTCGTAGCCCTCCGTCATTTCAGATAAGTCCTGCTTAGTATTCGTGCTGCGTTTGTTGACCTTGTCAAGGCGTAGTGTGCGGTAGCTGACCAGTATTTATCTGTTTATGCATATGATGCAGATTGGATTAGTGTAGTCGTACGACCTTGTTGACCTTGTCAAGGGTCATGCGGGTGGGTTTAATTCAATCAAGAAATGATGGGTTGAACTTGACTTACGGTCTATGATTTGTTGACCTTGTCAAGGTCATAGATCGTTTGAGGCAAAATATTATCGGGAATTTCAAGTGTTGAAATTTGCAATGAGATTGCATACCTTCTATGAGATAGTTGGATCCCGATACCTACTGCGAGTAATTGTTACTCATGGGAGAGTTTTACACAGGATAATTAGCTGATCAAGTAGGTGTCTAGAAAGGTGTCAACGGGGTTACGCCTCTGGGAAAATGAGGTTTACTTTAATTAAGTCCCTGCGAAAGCACGGGGAACCTCCCTCACAGTACCGACACTGGCCTGGCTGAAAGATTGGCGAAATTGTAGGGTGTAATTAATCCCGGCTAGTCTTTCTTTTTAGGGTTTGAAGGAAGATTTGATAAAAACAGTGGGAGCCATCCTGATTAGATAAAATAATAACCAATCTGATCTTGCAAGAGCATACGCTAAAGTGTTTTTCTTCTCTCTCTCTCTCCAGGTAGGGACCATATCATGCCTTAATCAAGATAATAATATGGATGTATTGACCGAACCTGCATGTTATACTGTGCTGGGGAACGTTGGTTCCGTTCTTTCTTATAAGAGTTATAAGACTGAACAGGATATAGGGGAATACCAGGATTCCCACGCCACCCGAATGAAGAAAGTACATGTTGATGCATTTTCTTCGGGCGTGTTCGTTACAGAGAACTGTTTCTCAGTTCACTCTACGTCCTGGGTATTAGATACCGGATCGGGATCCCATATATGTAATATGTTACATGGGCTACGTAAAGGTAAGGAACTGGGAGGGGGTGATCATTCTGTAAGAGTAGGGAATGGTGCAAATGTTGCAGCCAAAGCAGTTGGCGAATATCACCTTGTGTTACCAAATGGTAATACATTGGTTTTGAACGAATGCTATTACATTCCGACCCTGATATGCAATCTTATATCAGTTTCTTTATTGAGCAAAGAAGGATATAATTTTGTAGTACAGGATGATGTTATGAACATATTCCTGAATCAAAAGTTGATTGGATCAGGTTTGTTATTTAATGGCATATACGTTCTCAATCAAACTGCAGTCCTTAATATACAAAACACACACAAGAGGAAGAGTTCAGAAATGAACGAATTCTTCTTGTGGCATTGTAGACTAGGTCACATCAATGCGACACGACTAGCTAAGTTGCATAAGGATGGATATTTGAATCCCTTTGAATTTTCATCTTATGATACTTGCCAGTCATGTCTCAAAAGAAAGATGACCAAAACTCCGTTTACCGGACACGGAGAAAGAGTTACGGAACTCTTAGGACTGGTACATAGTGATGTATGTGGTCCCATGTCTATACATGCTAGGGATGGTTATTCTTACTTCATTACATTCATTGACGATCTCTCTAGATTCGGGTATGTTTTCCTGATGAAACACAAATCAGAAGCTTTTGAGAAATTTAGAAAATATAAACAAGAAGTCGAGAACCAAACCGGGAAAAGTATTAAAATCCTTCGATCTGATCGAGGAGGTGAATACTTGAGCAATGAATTCCTGGACTTCCTAAAAGAGAATGGGATTCTCTCTCAGCTAACTCCTCCATATACACCACAGCACAACGGTGTATCGGAATGGAGGAACCGCACCCTATTTGATATGGTGCGCTCTATGATGAGCACAGCTGAGTTACCTTTTTCCTACTGGGGGTATGCACTGGAGACAGCAGCATACTTATTGAATCAAGTTCCATCTAAATCTATACCTACCACACCATATGAGATATGGAGTGGGAAGAGGCCATATCTTAAACGAGTTAAGATATGGGGTTGTCTGGCCTATGTCAAAAGACAAAATCCGGACAAACTCGAGGCACGGTCAATTCTTTGCAAGTTTGTGGGATGTCCAAAGAATTCATATGGGTATTTTTTCAACCACAGTGAGGAACAAAAGGTGTTTGTTGCTCAACATGCCACCTTTTTAGAAAAGGAATTTCTTGTAAAAGAAATTAGTGGCAAAGTGGTAGAGCTGGAAGAGGTTCCAGATACACAAACTGCAACTGAAGATTTAGTGGAACCAGAGGATTCGGTAGTTCCCAACGTACCTCAGCCTCTCCGCCGATCTAGTAGGGTTCCTCACCCACCTGAGAGATACTACGGTTTTCTCATGGATGGTGGGAGCGAGGATTGCATCATGGTTGATGATGACCCAACTAGCTTCGAGCAGGCCATCACGAGTGGGGACTCAGTGAAATGGCTGGATGCAATGCGGTCCGAGATGGAATCCATGTACACCAACAAAGTATGGACTTTGGAAGATGCTCCTGAAGGGGTAAAACCCATTGGGAGCAAGTGGATCTTCAAGAAAAAACTTGGTGTAGATAGGAAAGTGGAGACTTTCAAAGCTAGACTTGTTGCAAAGGGTTTTCGTCAAAGAGCAGGTGTGGACTATAACGTAACCTTTTCTCCAGTAGCTATGCTTAAATCCATCTGGATCATGCTTGCCATTGCTGCATATCATGACTACGAAATCTGGCAAATGGATGTTAAGACCGCCTTTCTAAACGGTGATTTAGAAGAGAGCGTGTACATGACTCAGCCAGAGGGCTTCGTAGCTAGTAGGAGCAGCGGGAAGGTGTGCATGTTGCTTAAATCCATTTATGGATTAAAGCAAGCATCGAGGAGTTGGAACATCTGCTTTGACGTCGTTATCAAAGAGTTTGATTTCGTCAAAAACGTAGATGAACCTTGTATCTACGAGAAGGTGGCAGAGAGTAAGGTTGTCTTCCTCGTATTGTACGTGGACGACATACTCTTGATAGGAAATGAAATTCCTATGCTGCAATCGGTCAAGCTCTTCTTATCACAAAGATTCTCAATGAAAGATCTAGGTGATGACTCCTGCATACTAGGAATTATGATCTATAGAGATAGATCTAAAAGGATATTGGGATTGTCCCAATCCAGGTACATTGACACCATACTAAAGAGGTTTAGTATGGAAGAATCCAAGCGTGGGAACTTACCCAAGATCTCTGGACTCACTCTCTCCAAAGAGATGTCTCCCAATACTGATTTGGAGAGAGCTCGCATGTAAGGGATACCCTATGCTTCGGCTGTAGGCTCTATCATGTACGCGATGCTATGTACCAGACCCGATGTAGCACACTCACTAAGTATAGTGAGTAGGTATCAAGCTGATCCTGGAGAGAGTCACTGGACAGCTGTGAAGAGCATTCTCAAGTACTTACGAAGGACTAAAGAGATGCTCTTGGTGTATGGTAACGGAGAACTCCAAGTGGAGTCCTTTACCGATTCGAGCTTCCAGAGTGATAAGGACGACTCTAAGTCGCACTTGAGATTTGTCTTTACCCTTAACGGAGGGGTGGTTAGCTGGAAGAGTTCCAAGCAGGAAACCGTGGCAGACTCGACGATGGAGGCTGAACACATCGCTGCCAACGATGCTGCCAAAGAGGCTGTCTGGATCAAGAAGTTCATTACTGAACTTGGAGTGGTTCCATCCATTGAGTATCCAATACCTTTGTATTGTGATAACAATGGAGCGGTGGCTTTGGCCAAGGAACCCAGGTCCCATCAGCGATCCAGGCATATTCTGAGGCGGTATCACATGATCCGGGAGATAGTAGATCGCCAGGAGATCGAGGTCAGGAGGGTTGACACGAAGAACAACACTGCAGATCCACTCACGAAGGACATTCCCCAGATACAGTTTGAGAGACTCTTCGGGATGCTTGGTATGCGATACTACAGCAGCTGGACCTAGTGCAAGTGGGAGATTGTTAGTTGTATGTATGCCCTAGAGGCCAGTATTGTACAGATGATGTATATTATATTGGATGCTTGGACATATATAGAGAGGAATTTCTTGCTCGATATGTTAGTATGCTATTTGGTTGCTCTTTATCTTAACATGTATACTTGTCTCTTGATACTGTCTTATAGTTACATGTTGGTAAAGACCTTAGGATGTGTACTTGACTACCAGGCCTATGATGCAGATCATACTAGTGGGGCCATGGTATTCCATAAGTACATCCTTTAATGTTCCTAGTCGTAGGTGTATCGAGACAGGGCATCGATATACCAGAGTAGACTAGCGTATACGCTTCTCGACCCATGAGAAGGGCGATGGATGATCCCATATCCATTGGTGACACTTGTGCTCAGTGGAGACTGGATACACTGGACGGACTCGCCGAGAACTCCCAGATGGAATTATACCTCACGTCAGATGGCAGTTCTCTGGTGACACTTGTGCAGGATAGTCTGTAGACCCGAGATCGTCATAGAGTCTTGTGTGATTCCCAGTGTGCTTTGATTTCCACCTTAACATGTCCAAGAGGGCGTGCAAAATGGTGGTTTTTGGATACAGTCCTGAGTCACTGTAAGTGCACGGTGGCGCCCCGGCCATCAATCCGACGCCGGAGTGCGGTAACGAAAAACTTTTCAAACTAGAAAACCAGCACCACCGCGCACTAGAAACCCAGATCGGGCCATTAACCTAACTCTAGCAAACTAACAGATGTGTAGAGAGATATACCAAGCGATCCGTGTCCTTCGATCTTCGTCTCCACTCCGATCTCCTCACGGAATCTCCGGTCGTCGCCTCCTTGTCGAAACGGGCAACACAACACCGGGTTCTTTTACGGGCTCCCGCCTCTGGACCGAGGCAACTCGGGCACGAAGTTGGCAAGCCGACGTGCCCAAGAATTGTTGTAGGCAAGTGTAGAATCCATTGTGTCATTTGGGGTTTAAGTTGCCTTTGATGGATGAATGAACTTTTGAGTGATTTATGGAATTTTTGGTGGCAAGCTAAAAATGAGATGAATGATAATTTTTCCACATGAAAAATGAAATCCTCTCTCTCTCCTCACAAGTGGCCGGCCCCTCTAGAAAATGGTGGAGGGAAATTGCAATAATGCAAGGAAAGAAAATGAATGATAAACATCAATTAAAAATGGTCACACCATTTCTCATCAAATCCTTTCACACACCATCACAATAAATGCAATGGAAGAGACTAAAAAAGAATCTCATCATGAAGCCACACATTCACAAAGGACCCCCTCCACAAATGCTAATTTGCGAACTTGCAAATTAGCCCCTCCAATGGGAAAGTCCGGTCGGGAAGGAACAAAGGAAAATCGGCCGAAACTGAATGCAAACTGGCAACTTCAGAAAACTGATCCCGTAATAAATTACAGGAAAACCCCGCTACTGCATATACATGCCCGCATTTGTATTCCCACTGAATACAAATGCAAAGAGACAAAACTACACTGTCTAATTCTAGGATCTGGCTTAAACCAAACCCGCTAGTAAAATCCGTCCGATCACGATCCGTGCAATACCGCACGTATCTGATCGAACCCTGCCATATCTCCATACGGCATCTACAGCGTTTCGCCCGAAACTTGAGTAACTGTGTGTGGTGGACTCTAAAGACTCGTCAATACTATGGCTGTGGATTTAACCACTAGCACGTTAGAGGTATTAGCCATACGTGACGGGCTACCAGCTATTGACCAAAAGGGACGTCGATGAGCGAACTCATCCAGACACCCTACTGAGCTTGTCAGTGACAATATCCATTCAGTCCGGTCCGTTCGTCTATGAGCATCGCATGGCGGGCCTAGGGGGTTGGTAAAAGTCAGACCCCCAAAAGCGGTACAAGTCGTGTCGGAGTGTAGCCCAGAACACCCTGAGATACTACTGGAATGCCTACCAGTAAATCTCCTGCCTTGGCTAAGGACTTTTCATGTACTGGCTCTCCTAGACACAACGCGACCTCACCACCAATACCGGGAGAGACGAACCCCTGCAGATCCGCTCACTGCCTCTATGTGGCTCGGGACTGTACCCAACTAAAACCTGTTTGCATGTCTCCTTTGAGCGTGGTAGGGTAGTAATCAAAGCACAGTGGGAACTCACACGAGACAAACGATGATCTCAGGTCGATGAACTAACCTGTACACATATCACCAGGGAACTGCTATCTGACGTCAAGTATAATACCAACTAGCAGGTTCCCGGCGAGTCCTGTCCGGTGTACTCATAACCCAATGAGCATCTGTATATATCTTAGGTGAACAATTACACCAGTGGCTTGTGAGACCGGCCACCGCCCCTCGTCGAAGTCTCGACTGTATACACTAGTCTACTCTGGAGTATCGATGCCCTGTCTCGAAACTCCTATGACTAGGGACCATTTAAGGATGTGCTTATAGACCCCAGCTCCCACGTATATGATCGCCCTCATACTGCTGGTAGTCAAGCAAGAATCTTAGGGGCTCTATCAACGTGTAATAGCGACTCGCAAGGTCACCTAAAGATAAACCAGATAGCATACTATCAACTTGAGTAAGACTGTCCTACCGGGATAGGTCCTCCCTCAATCATTGCAATCACGTGCCTGTGATCCAATAATTGACTCTGAGGGTACTATCTCCAACAATCTCCCACTTGCACACGGCTCGTGTGATACCGAACACCCAACTCCTCTACTAGTCAGTCTCATAAAGCTCGTTTGCGAAACTATTGCGTTCGAGGAATAGCCTCAGTGAGTGGATCCGCTGTGGTGTTTCTTTCTATGTCTCTCTTTATCTCATGTTTGCGGAGAAAGCCATCTCCCGAAATGAGCAATACTTGTCTTAGAATACGTCTGGATATCTGATGGGACCTAGCTCATAAATGAACTCCTAATCCAAACTTCTTAGACTGTATCGTTAACTGAACTTAATCATTATCCTGCGCCATGCCTTCCCTCAGTATACACCTGGACCACCTGTCCAAAATACTGCCCCTCGTCAGAGGGAAAACTATTACTCTGACAGTCACTCTGTCATCCAGGTCACCTTGGAAGCCTGGAATGATAACCGTCTCCTAGAGGAGGCTGCCGTTATCAAATCTCTAGAACATCCACTTATGTTCTAAAACTGCTTCCGAATGTTTCTCCAGGATTGGATCAATATCTACATATTGCACCTACTGCAAAAACAACATCTGGTGTGGTACGTAACATCTGATGATTGACTCAATTGCCTAAGAAAATGATCTGCCAATCATGCAAATCCCTCTTCCCTTTAGTCTGTAAGACACCTTCAGAGAGGGTGACTCCATTACCTGCAGGTTGTAAGTCCATGCTACCTCTCCCGGTACTTTCGGGCATGCGGAATTTGATAAAAAACGATTTTCTTAGAGGTGGTAACATGGACATAAAACCCGGATCTTTGTTAAACATCTAACTAACAACCTAACTACGAGTTGCTAACTACCCGGTTAGGGGGTTATACCTTTCTTTTTCTCGAACTCCTTCGTCTTCAAGCCTCGATGGATGTCCGGATCGCCTTCACTCCGTTGTCTCCTTGCGCCGAAGATAGATCCACCTCGAAAGCTTCTACCTTTGGCTTCTTCTTCGGTCTTTGAAGAAACTAGTTCACTTGGTTTGCCAAACCTTGTGAACTAGAGTGAGTAGAGAAGAGTTTGTATGGGATTTTATCTATGGTTCTTGGTTCTCAACTCATGAGACAAGTGAACCATAGAGTCAAGAGAGGGAGAGCAAGAGGAGGAAGATGAGAGCTCAAGAACAAGAGAGAGAATGAGCATGAAAGAATGAGAGAAAACTTTTCTCATTTGGCTCTCATGATCCAAAACAATCATAACACATCATATCAATCAAGTATTATGTGATGGTTTAAGCAACCATAGCCATATCATTTCATGCGCTCATTTTGCACAAAAGAGCAAGCAAGCAAAAGTCTTTGCCATGAAATGATAGCTATGGTTATCATGATGGTCAACTAGTCAAGCCTAGTCAACCGGTCAACAAAGTCAACTAGTCAACAAAAGTCAACAGGTCAACAAAGTCAACAACTCAACAACCATGTCACCATAATACCTAATTAATATAATTGTTAATCACATATCATATTCTCATTAGGGTTGAGCAAAAAGTCAATAGTCAACTGTCAACGGTCAACAACCCTAATGAGAATCCTCCGCCTCTGTCTCTCCGTCAACTGTGCATACACACCCGCATCCGCGTTCCGAGGAATACGAATACAAACTGGATAAATCCAATCCCAATACATACACTAGGATCTGGTTTAAACCAAAGCCCGCTAGTGTCTACTGTCCGGACACTGTACGTGCACAAGTGCACGAATGTGACCGAACCCTGTCGCAAAACCATGCGACCTCTACTCTTTTGCCTAAAGGCGAATAGCTTTCTGTGTGGGACTCTAAAGACTCGACACTACGCTGGCAGTGGGTTTAACCACAGACCGCAAGCGGCACTAGCTGTGCGTAACGGTCCCCAGGTAGAAGCCGACAAGAAGACTGACGAGGTGAAACCCATCTGAACTCCTACTGAGCCTGAATGTGACAATCTTCGTACAGTCCGGTCTGCTCGTCTGATACATCGCATGGCGGGCCTAGGGGGGCGGTAAACGTCAGTCCCCTAATAGCGGTACAAGTCGTGTCGGAGTGAAGCCCAAAACACCCTGAGATAACACTGGAAGCCTACCAGTATATCTCGTTTGCCCTGGCCAGGGACTACTCGTGTAATGGCTCTCCTAGACACAGCACGATGTCAACCCCCAATACCGAGAGAGACGAATCCTGTCTAACCGTCACTGCCTCCAAGTGCTTCGGGACTGCACCCAACTACCACCTGTTTGCACGACTCCTTTGAGCCGTTGTAGGGTAGTAATCAAAGTACAGTGGGAACACACTCGAGACGAAGTGACAATGTCAAGTCAGCGGACTAAGCTGTACTCATGTCACCTGGGAACTGATAACTGACGATAGGTATAATACCAACCGGTCAGTTCCCGACGAGTCCTGTCCAGTGTACTCGTAACCCAACGGGCACCCACATACTATCTCCAGTACGACGTACTGACGTCTGTGGTACAGACCGTCACCCACTCTGGGATGAGAAGCGCATGCGCTAGTCTACTCCGGAGAATCGATGCCCTGTCTCGATAGTCCTGCGACTAGGGACCTGCATAAGGATGTGCTTATAGATTACCCAGCCCCCACTAGTGTGACTGCCATCACAACGCTGGTAATCAAGCAAAGATCCTAAGGGCTCCACTAATGTGTATAGGTGATATACTGAAATAAACACAAGTACACATTGAAGTAGAAACAAACCAAGTAGCATACTACTATATTGAGCAAGATTGTTTATACAAGATGAATATCCCAAGCTTCCATTAAGTAATATACAAACTAGTATGATACAGTAATGGCCTCTAGGGCATATACACTAACACAGGTACACCACCATGCCAGGAGTCGTCCATTCTAAATACTCTTAGAATGCTGTCTAAGTACCCTTATTGGGAAACCACCCAAATCTAGATCTAAAACCATAGATCTAGTGACCAGAATGTCTGATATAATATCAAATTCCCATGTGGAGAAACCACTGTGTGACAACCAAAGTATAACCGATCGTAGTATAGGAATATCATTTCCTACTCTGTGTATGTCATCCAAATACCAGGACATCACACCCTACTACCTTCTTAACAGATCCATCCCCTATTCTGATGAAGTCAAACCTATGACTATCACATCAGAAATACATGATCTATCTCCGCTATATTTTCTTTAGTCTATAAATAGACATAAGCCACTTGTCCACCGTGCTTCCGCTGCTCCAACTGACCACGACAACCCTCTGGCAGAGTCATATAGACGTACACTTCTAAAGCCAGTTTAGAACGACGCAATACTCATCCTCCTGCCGGGTCTCACAGTCTGGAACAACAGCAATGGCAAGTCTGGGTAAACAAGAACCTCCCTGTCACCGTCCTTGAGGCTACCGGAGTACCTCTCGAGCGCCTGAGGTTACCCACCATATCTGCGGAGTGGCCAATGGAATGTCAAACCAGATTGAATCTTTAGGTTCTAATCAAATCTTCAGTAATCGTTTGCGGTTCTGGAATCACTTCCAGTTCTTCCACACTCCCACTACTGTTTTCTGAAAAAATCCATTTTTGTTAGAACTGTGGCGAGTTAAGAATAATATCACTATTAATCTTCCAGATGGTAGAAAGTCAACCCTCGTCATAGCCTATGTCAACCCATAAACAGCCATTACAGAAATGTGCCTTGAGTTGTCCAGTGTCTGGTTTTAAGCATAAGCTGGACAACTCCCCGTACCTTAACAATGTCAAGATATGAACTGTTCTATATCCAATATAGAAACAGAGGCACTGATTTAATTGAACCAGATTCAAATCATGCAGCTGTCTCCAGTGCATGTTAACTAAATGGAAAGAGGCCGATCAGCATTACTCAACTTAGGAGTACTTCCAATTATGAGTAACCTGAAAGAGAAGAAATTTCTCTTAATCATTACTATCAACTGAATACCCTACACAAGTATCTACATCTTCGATCACCTTGAAGAATCCCGATACTTGCAACACCTGGTTCTCTACTTTATTCATATACCTATAACTTCTCAAAATTCGGACCCTGTGTTTCCACGAAACACCTGTCTAAAAACTAGAGAAGTCATAAGTAAACCGAATATAGTACGAGGAACATCCCCTCTGTCCTTATGGACGCTGGACAATATATAATACTCTGTATAAGTCCCCTGAGACTAGTGACTCATTCACTGTATGTCGTAGGTTGAAAACTGTACTTATGGTTAAAAAGAATTACACCGCTGTTCAATGCTCCTTACCTAACCTTCCACTGGTATAGGCAAATGTCATAGACATAATTTCAAAAAGGTGTATCTCACTCTATAAAAATAGACGTACAGATATATCAATTTGAAATTGGTGCATAACAGCGGATATTCAAAACTAAATATTTGCCGTCCGGCAAACAACCCAGGTGACTTCCTCAAATATCACCGATTACAACGAATCCCGATATAAAGAGGATAATCACCCAATTCCCAATAACTTACTCCCACTCATCATCTGTAGAACCATACAGATGTGAGAATCATACCTGGTAAATACATACCCTGGAGTAAGTATCTAATCGGGAAATCAGTTTTCCTTTAACAGTACACAGTGAAACTAAAACCTTGAAATGTTTTGATGGGGTATCCCGGTATTCCTAGTAATGCTTCTTCCATTATCCAGATTCATAACTGTAACCGTGTAATTCTTTGCCATCTTTCCAAATCCCTTTATATGTCATTAGTCATTACCTTCTGTACACCCCTTTAGGCCAAATGGTTTTCTTCCTTCCCTACCGTTCGACACCAGCCTATGGTTTGGAAGAAGACTATCCAATAAGCATAATGGGTGTACTGTCCTAATCCTAGGAGCACTCGTAATGCGAGAGAAGGTGAAGATAAAAGACAACCGAATAAACCTTATTCCTATTTCTCCTGAACAAGAATCCATCCCCGAACTGGAACAAGTTCCTTTCGAGTTCGTATATAACCATACGATGGAGTATCCAATAAACTGTGGATCTTCGTAGTGATACGGAGTGTTCTGGAGAAATACAAAGGTGATTTAGGATTGGCGAAGAAATACTTGGTTTGGTCGTGAATAGCAGTCGCAATTTACTTTGCCCTCTTACTAATCCCTTTATATGTCTTTACTTAATACCTTCTGTACACCATCGTTATGCTAATTGGTTTTCTTCCTTCCCCACCGTTCGGCACCAGCCTAAGGTCTGGAAGAAGACTATCCAATTTGCGTAATAGGTGTACTATCTCCTAAACCAAGCAGTACTCGCAACCTGAGAGAAGGTAAAAGGAAAAGACAACTGAATAGTCCTATCCGTTTTCTCCAGAACCGGAAACAATCCTCAAATAAATTCCTTCGAGTTCGTATATAACCATACGATGGTTTTGTCCAATGGAAGTGGACGTTCGTAGTAATACGGGGTGTCCTGGAGAAAAGGGTAAAAGTAGGAGTGGCAATGAGGTTTGCAACTCTGACAATCCAAAAGCCAGTGTTAAAGAAGGTTCGGTTAATCTTGGTCACTGAGTCATAGTCAAGGGTCGGTCCATGGTCGCTGCCAAAGAGAGAGAGAAAAGAAACACTCAGCGTGCACTCTAACCTAGATCAGAATGGTTATCACTTTATCTAATCAGGAAACCTCCCACTGTACCGTCAAATTCTCCTCCAAACCTAAAAGAAGAATAAGTCGGGATCACCCGAGGAGTAAGCCAACTCATCAGTGGGAATCGGGATCCAACTATCATCGCATGATAACGTGACGGAATCCGCTCAAGTTATCACACTCCAGAAGGTATGCGCATATCTGGCAAGTTTCTGGGATTCCCGGGTTTCATAGAGCCGCTACTGAAACCCGACGTTCCCCAGGTCGTGTGGATAGCCTGTTCAATGAAAATCCTAGACCCCTACGGGCGCGGCAAGTTACCCGCCAAAACCTGAAGCGAGGCAGCCCCCTTCAGCATCGTGAATGGACCACCCAGCACTTCACGGAATCCGGTAACTTGGGCACCCCTCCTTGGGTCAACCTGTACCCCCTACGATTGCGGCTAATAGCCCTCCAATTCTAGAGTGAAGCCCCCTCCGTCTCAAAACCATGAGATGCGGGCCCGTTGCCCTCTAGAACCCGGCTATCCATGCTCCCCTCCATGGGGTAATCCTAGTACAGAAAGTAAAATATACATACAACGGGTACATCGACCCCACCCCGGTCGTGCCCCAAAAGAATAATATACAAACAGGCAGTGACGGCAGTCGACATGTCGGACGCTCGCCCCGCAATATCAAATGTACATGAATAACCAAACTGTACTAACATTGCATCCAAGCTATTCCCCACGACCAATCCGCAACATCACAGCACAACACAGAACATCAACGTGAATGTCACGTTCGCAAATCCGTCTAAAAGGGCTATAGCAGATAGACTGGATTTACCGATCGAGTGACATTCACGGTCGCAGATATAATGTAAATACTGTGAACAAACATGTTTAAACTTTTCGATCGATCAAAATTACCTAAGTGGGCCCCAAGCAGAACTGTAGCACTCAGAGAAAATCTGGGCCCAAAAAGAATATTCCAAAACCCCCAATTTCAACTCAGGAGCTCTCTGTGAAAATTTGGTCAAATGAACAGTCTACCT
This sequence comes from Agapanthus africanus, assembly GCA_030015575.1. NCBI lineage: Eukaryota > Viridiplantae > Streptophyta > Magnoliopsida > Asparagales > Amaryllidaceae > Agapanthus > Agapanthus africanus. The sequence continues at coordinate 136,597,638 of JASDDO010000016.1, forward strand.
TGTGGCGGAACCACGGCCAATGCATGCGTTTGGCCGTGGTTCCGCGGTGTAAAGGTGACGTCACGCGACGAAATTTTCTCAGATTGCTTAGAATTACCTGCACATGTGTTTGCAACAACCTGAAAAATTTTTAGAGCCCAAAATAATTTCGACAGAAACATGTGCAATGGAAATCGGGTTTTCGGAAATTTGTTCGATCGAACTTGTAAACACATTAGAGCAAGCTAGACTAGGTTAATGGCGTGACTCTGATACCAGTGTAAGTGCACGGTGGCGCCCCAGCCGTCAATCCGACGCCGGAGTGCGGAAACGAAAAACTTTTCAAACTAGAAAACCGGCACCACCGCGCACTAGAAACCCGGATCGGGCCATTAACCTAACTCTAGCAATCTAAAAGATGGGTAGAGAGATATACCAAGCGCTCCGTGTCCTTCGTTCTTCATCTCCACTCCGATCTCCTCGTGGAATCTCCGTCGCCGCCTTATCGAAACGGACACCACATCGCCGGGTTCTTTTACGGGCTCCCACCTCTGGACCGAGGAAACTCGGGCACGAAGTTGGCGAGCCGACGTGCCCAAGAATTGCTGTAGGCAAGTGTAGAATCCATTGTCTCATTTGGTGTTTAAGTTGCCTTTGAGGGATGAATAGACTTTTGAGTGATTTGTGGAATTTTTGGTGGCAAGCTAAAAATGAGATGAATGATAATTTTTCCACATGAAAAATGAACTCCTCTCTCTCTCCTCACAAGTGGCCGGCCCCTCTAGAAAATGGTGGAGGGAAATTGCAATAATGCAATGAAAGAAAATGAATGATAAACATCAATTAAAAACGGTCACACCATTTCTCATCAAATCCTTTCACACACTATCACAATAAATGCAATTGAAGAGACTAAAAAAGAATCTCATCATGAAGCCACACATTCACAAAGGACCCCCTCCACAAATGCTAATTTGCGAACTTGCAAATTAGCCCCTCCAACGGAAAAGTCCGGCCGGGAAAGAACAAAGGAAAACCGGCCGAAACTGAATGCAAACTGGCAACTTCAGAAAACTGATCCCGTAATAAATTACAGGAAAACCCCGCGACTGCATATACATGCCCGCATTTGTATTCCCACTGAATACAAATGCAAAGAGACAAAACTACACTGTCTAATACTATGATCCGGCTTAAACCAAAGCCCGCTAGTAAAATCCGTTCGATCACGATCCGTGCAATACCGGACGTATCTGATCGAACCCTGCCATATCTCCATACGGCCTCTACAGCGTTTCACCCGAAACTTGAGTAACTGTGTGTGGTGGACTCTAAAGACTCGTTAATACTATGGCTGTGGATTTAACCACTAGCACGTCAGAGGTATTCGCCATACGTGACGGGTTACCAGCTATTGACCAAAAGGGACGTCGATGAGCGAACTCATCCTGACACCTTACTGAGCCTGTCAGTGACAATATCCATTCAGTCAGGTCCGTTCGTCTATGAGCATCGCATGGCGGGCCTAGGGGGTTGGTAAAAGTCAGACCCCCAAAAGCGGTACAAGTCATGTCGGAGTGTAGCCCAGAACACCCTGAGATACTACTGGAATACCTACCAGTAAATCTCCTGCCTTGGCCAAGGAATTTTCATGTACTGGCTCTCCTAGACACAGCGCGACCTCACCCCCAATACCGGGAAAGACGAACCCCTGCAGATCCGCTCACTGCCTCCATGTGGCTCGGGACTGTACCCAACTAAAACCTGTTTGCACGTCTCCTTTGAGCGTGGTAGGATAGTAATCAAAGCATAGTGGGAACTCACACGAGACAAACGACGATCTCAGGTCGATGAACTAACCTGTACACATGTCACCAGGGAACTGCTATCTGACGTCAGGTATAATACCAACTGGCAGGTTCCCGGTGAGTCCTGTCCGGTGTACTCATAACCTAATGAGCACCTGTATACATCTTAGGTGAACCAACTGACACCAGTGGCTTGTGAGACCGGCCACCGCCCCTCGTCGGGGTCTCGACTGTATACACTAGTCTACTCTGGAGTATCGATGCCCTGTCTCGAAACTCCCACGACTAGGGACCATTTAAGGATGTGCTTATAGACCCCAGCTCCCACGTATATGATCGTCCTCATACTGCTGGTAGTCAAGCAAGAATCCTAGGGGCTCTATCAACATGTAATAGCGACTTGCAAGGTCACCTAAAGCAGTACACGATGATAAAGATAAACCAGATAGCATACTATCAACTTGAGTAAGACAGTCCTACCGGGATAGGTCCTCCCTCAATCATTGCAATCACGTTCCTGTGATCCAATAATTGACTCTGAGGGCACTATCTCCAACAGTCACATGGAGGCAATGAGCGATAGGAGGGGTTTCGTCTCTCCCGGTATTGGGGGTTGATGTTGCGCTGTGCTCGATTGGCCATAACAGGGAAGTCCCTGTCCAGGGCTGATTTAGAGATTTACTGGTAAGTGTTACTAGTAGTTTCTCGACCCGTTATGAGCCTTTCATCGGCACGACTTATCGGTTATTGGGGTCTGACGTTTACCACCCCTAGACTTGGTATGCGACATATCAGACGAGGAGACCGGCCTGTACGAGAAGTGTTACCGTTAGGCTTTTACAGGAGTTGGAGCGGTCTTGCTTGCTGATCTTCTGATCGCTCAATACCCGGGTAGCCGTTATGTCCAGCTAGTACCGCTGACGGCTTGTGGGTGCTTGATGTGATCATCACCTACTGCCGGCGTATTGACGAGTCTTTAGAGTCCTACATAGAGGTTTTACTGGCTCAGGCAAAATGAAATAGGAGCGCATATGTGATATGTGCGGGACCGAGAATAATGCGTGTATGTGATACCGTATTCTATTCTCGCGACTTTTTGTATCGGTCGGTTATATGTGATATAGCCGGGTTATCGAATCAAGTGTTGATTCGATAAGTCGATACATTGGATGTTAGTCGGTTATATGAGATATAACCGGATTATTAAGTCAAGTGTTGATTTAATAATTTAGTGTATAATTGTATATATGATATACTAATTTACATTAACTAACATTTGTTCACTTAAGGATTTTTCTCACATGTGCACAACTTTAATATATATGTGATATATATTAAAATGTGTTTTCATTTTGTATCATGGTTGTTGATACATCATACATGGGTGTGCAAGACATACACCATTCTATTTTAAATGGTGGTTTATAATTATTTAAGGTAATTACAAATTAGTGGAGCTTTTGTCACAAGCATGAAGCTTGTAGAAGCTTGTGGATGCTTTGACAAAGTCCACTAACTTTGTTTTACTTTAGATTTTTATTAACCTAACCATTTTTGATTAGCCATGGTTATGTCTCTACATTAGTTAGTATATGATACTCACTCACCCATGGTTAGCTCACTTGACTTGATCATTATCCTCATCTTTTCTTTTGTTCATCTTCTTCTTCTTCTTTGAGCAAAAGAAAAGCTTGCTAGGGTTTCAAAAAGAGAGTGAAAGATTGTGAGAAATCAAATTCTAAAGAGAACCAACTTCCTATTTCTCCATCCTCTACTAGACTAGCACTTTAGTTTAGGGTGTTTGCTTCACTAATTCTCTAGTTAGTGAAGTAGTAGCTTGAGTTGGTATTCCCTCTACGTAGATCATATTCGGCCTCGAAGACTTCAAGCAAGGACGCTTCTTTCTCCTCGTGAAGCCGTGCAAGAGCCCGGGAGAACCATGATCGCAGCGAAGGGACTACGACAAGAAACTTTAGAAGTGAAGGACCTGTTAGTTATGTATATGCCCTAGAGGCCATTTTTGTACATTTGATGTATATTATAATGGATGCTTGGTTATATATAGAGAAGACTTTCTTGCTCGTCATGATAGTATGCTATTTGGTTTCACTTTATCTTAACATGTTGACTTGTATTGGTTTACTGTTTTACTCTCACATGTTGATAAAGCCCTTAGGATCTGTACTCGACTACTGGGACTATGAGGAGATCATACTAGTGGGGCCGCGGTAGTCGATGAGTACATCCTATAACTGTTCCTAGTCGAGGGTATATCGAGACAGGGCATCGATACACCAGAGTAGACTAGCGTATACGCATCTTGACCCATATGATGGGCGATGGAAGATCCCATATCCATCGGTGTTGGACATCAAGGATGGTGTACGGGTGCTCAGTGGAGACTGGGTACACTGGACGGACTCGCCGAGAACTCCCAGATGGTGATATACCACACGTCAGATGGCAGTTCTCCGGTGACACTAGTACAGGGTAGTCTGTAGAGCCGAGATCGTCATAGAGTCTTGTGTGATTCCCACTGTGCTTTGATTTCCACCTTACCACGTCCATGAGGGCGTGCAAAACGGTGGCTTTTGGGTACAGTCCCGAATCACATGGAGGCAATGAGCGATAGGAGGGGATTCGTCTCTCCCGGTATAGGGAGTTGATGTTGTGCTGTGTTCGATTGGCTATAACTGGAAGTCCCTGGCCAGGGCTGATATAGAGATTTACTGGTAAGTGTTACTAGTAGTTTCTCGACCCGTTATGAGCCATACATCGACACGACTTATCGGTTACTGGGGTCTGACGTATACCACCCCTAGACTTGATATGCGACATATCAGACGAACAGACCGGACTGTACGGGAGTGTTACTGATCGGATTCACAGGAGAACGGACAGGCTAGCTTGTTGATCTTCTGATCGCTCAATACCTGGGTGGCTGTTACGTTTAGCTGACCGCTTGCAGCTTGTGGGTGTTTGATATGATCATCACCTGCTACCGGCGTATTGACGATTCTTTAGAGTCCTACACAGAGGTTTCTTGGCTCAGGCGAAACAGAGTAGTGGCACATATGTGATATGCGCAGGAGCGAGAATAATGCGATATGGGATACCGTATTATATTCTCGCGATTTATGGATATGAATCGGGTCATCGGATCAAGTGTTGATTCGATGAATCGGTACATGATATATTAGTCGGTTATATTCGATATAGCCGGATCGTCGGATCAAGTGTTGATTCGATGATTTAATATATAATAATATATATGATATATTATTATATTAACTAATATTGGCTTACTTTATTATTTCATTTTCTCGCGGGATGATACATTGATATGCGATATATGTTAATTGTATTATTTTCTTTTGTTGCAAATATATAATATATATGTGATATATATTATTGTGACATAATATGATTAATTGTTAAACATGTTTAAGGATGATTAATTGAGGTTAGGGTTTGATTAGGTTTAGTAGCTTCAAGTTCTTTCTAGAAGCTTTTTCTTTTGTCATTCTTAAGATCTTTATGGATGACACATTCATTTAACTTAACCAAACCCTAACCCTAGTTGTTTCTCTACACATTCTCATCCATTCATCCTTGACCATGGTTATATATCAATCATATGATTTATATTTCTATTCATCACAAAAGGAAAAGATTATCCATTATCTTCTTCTTCTTCTTCTTGAAGAAGCTCTCTTGATTTTCTTAAGTGATGATAAAATATGAGAAAATGATATAGAAAGAAAGCAAAATCACTACTCTCTCATCCTCATCTCATCTAGCCCTTGGGATTAGGGTTTTCTTCTCTTTAGAGTGAGATAGCTTGAGTTCTTCGAAACCTCGACGTAGATCATCGGAGATTTGGATTACGACGAGCTAGAATGGATCGTTCGAGTCGTGGAGCCTCTCATGAGTCCGGGAGATCGTGGATCGCGGCAAAGGGACTTCTACTCGGAGCTTGTGAAGTGAAGGAGCGGACTACAAAGGTTGTAATCCCTCACACTTAGATAAAAGTTATTATCTTGCTTATAAAACCCTAATAATCTAGCAAAGATCCCGGCTTTGGGTTGTTCGGCACGTCTAAAATTTAATCCGGGCATTTTTGATGCCTTAAGAACCTTCACAAGAGTGCCTAGGAACCCTACAGTGGTATCAGAGCCTAGCTAGAGCATTAGGCGATGTGTTTACGAAGTTAAAACTCCGATCGAACCCGAAACGGACAAAATGGACCCCTCTCTGGAATTTTTTTAAATTTTGGGATTTTTCAGAATTAAAAATGTGTAAAAAAATCAGCAGGAAATTATAAGAATTACCATAAAATCCGAGGTTCTAATTCCACCAAACCGCGGCGGAAGAGCGGCGCAAGCATGGCTTGCGCGGTGCTTCCGCGGCGGAACAGTAACATCAGGATACGTGGCTTTGATGGTAATTCCCGTAGATACTTGCTGACCATTCTGGATATTTTTATTCTGTTCCAGGTGTTTAAAATTCTGGGGTTTGTTTTGTAATAGTAGACTCGATCGGAATATTTAAGTTCGTATTTCTTTCCGGATATTTAGAAACTGTTAAACTGGTTGAACGGATATCATTAACCCACTTTATTCCGGCACGGCAAACTTTCAAGCGTTGAATTTTTATTGGGTTTAAATCTTTCGGAAAATTGTACAAGTTAAGCGGTGGACCCTCTAGAAGACAACAAACCTTAACTCGATTATGTGACCGTCTTGAACTGCCTTTTGAACCTTCGGGTTTGGGGAAGTACGGCGTGCCACATGTGAGGCGTTGGCTTGGCCCTTCTACGGCTGGATCACTGGTACTGTGACATATTCTGGGATTATTTGAACTCCGCTCAAGAGTTGAGCACTTCGGGAAATTTTGGGTGTTTGATTATCTGTTCAAATAGTTTAATACCGTATATTTATCTGGAATGTGATACAATATGTGGAATTCATAGAGTTAGGCATGAAATACGAAGTATGTGATATTTCGGATTTACGATGTCTAAAGTGATTGTGGATTCCAAATATTGTAGTTTTACACTTTCTTTTCTGTGACCGTAAGCGTAGTATGTGGTGTATCGCCGGCTTCGTTGCTATACATCAACGACAATCGGGATACGCATACTTGCTTACGTTGATGATATGAGATATTATGTGTTGCTGTGATATGTTATATTGGATCGTCGCGATCAGAATAGCCGTGGTTTTATGTGAGATGAGGGTTTTTATTTTCATTCATGTAAAATTCATTTATAATGTAATATTCTTTTATTTGGGGCACTTCCAGGATGCGGTTGCTGTCACCAGTGTATATTATTTACTTTTCCGCATTAGGTAGACCTAAGGAGGGGAGCACAAGTAACCGGGTTCTAGGGTCCAGTGGGAGGCCATCTCGAGGAGTCGAGACCGGGTCTCCTAACCCTAGAATTGGCAGTGTTACTTGCCGCTCTCGTAGGGGTCTTGGGATGTGGGTTTGCCTATTCGTCGCGACCGTGGAATTCGTGTTTTATACAGGCTCGTATTAAAAACACGGACGTCCTAGTATATCCAATATTTCATATATGTTCTTCTGCTGCTATGTTCTGTGATGAGATCATATTACTGCCTGAGACGAATGCTTATACTATATATATATGCTGATATACAAATATTACTGCTTTCGTTTCTTCTGTGATGCTTAGGAAGCATAAGCTTATGGGATTTTTATTAATGAGATTAATAAAAGAAAAGAAACCTAAAGATGTTGCAGAATCAAAAACTTTATAAAATGGGTAGCTACAGATTTGCTTTGCACAGTGATATATACGATATATCCTGCACCTTATTCGATGAGGAAAGGACCGAGATCCCTTCACCGGGAGTGACTCCTTTAGCGAAACTGGCAGATGCTACAAAACGCGGTTTGTCTTTTGATTGCTTTAAGTGTTTTGCTTTACACAGCGGTATATATGATATATCCTGCACCTTATTCGATGAGGAAAGGGCCGACGATCCCTTCACCGGGAGTGACCCCTTTAGCGAAACTAAGAAAAGCCTCAAAAACACTCCTTTTCAAAACTTCACTCGATTCTACGACGATATCAAGTTCATTACGCTCAGGGTTTTCTGAAAAACCTGCGTAACCCTCCGTCATTTCAGATAGATATTATTTAGTATTCGTGCTACGCTTGTTGGCCTGCGTCAAGGCGTAGTGTGCGGTAGCTAACTAATATATATATGTTTATGCATATGATGCAGATTCGATTAGGGTAGTCGTGCGACTTTGTTGGCCTGCGTCAAGGGTCGTGCGGGTGGGTTTAATTGAATCAAGAAATGACGGGTTGAACTTGACTAGCGCACTATGGTTTGTTGGCCTGCGTCAAGGTCATAGGATGCTAGGGGTAAAAGCATTATCGGGAATTTCAAGTGTTGAAATTTGCAATGAGATTGCATACCTCCTATGAGATAGTTGGATCCTGATACCCACTGCGAGTAAGAGTTACTCCTGGGAGAGTTTTACACAGGACAATTAGTCATTCAAGTAGGTGTCTAGAAAAGTGTTAACGAGGTTACGCCTCTGGGAAAACGAGGTTTACTTTAATTAGGTCCGTGCGAAAGCACGGGGAACCTCCCTCAAAGTACCGACACTGATCTGGCTGAAAGATTGACGAAGTTGTAAGGTGTAATTAATCCCGGCTAATCTTACCTTTTAGGGTTTTAAGGTAGATTTGATAAAAACAGTGGGAGACATCCTGATTAGATAAGATAATAACCAATCTAATCTTGCAAGAGCATACGCTAAAGTGTTTTCTTCTCTCTCTCTCCAGGTAGCGACCATTTCAGGCCATAATCAAGATAATAATATGGATGTATTGACTGAACCTGATTATTGTACTGAGCAAGGGAACGTCAGACCCGTTCTTTCTTATAAGAGTTATAAGACTGAACAGGAAACAGGAGAATATCTGGATTCTCACTCCGCCCAAAAGAACATGCATGTTGATGCATCTTCTTCGGGTGTGTTTGTTATTGAGAACTGTTTCTCAGTTCACCCTACGTCCTGGGTATTAGATACCGGATCAGGATCCCACATATGTAAACAGTTACATGGGCTACGTAAAGGTAGAGAACTGGGAAAAGGTGATCATTCCGTTCAAGTAGGGAACGGTGCAAGTATTGTAGCCAAAGCAGTTGGCGAATATCACCTTGTATTGCCAAGTAGTAATACACTGATTCTAAATGAGTGCTATTATATACCGAACATGATGTGCAACATTATATCAGTTTCCTTATTGAGTAAAGAGGGATATAATTTTGTAGTACAGGATAATGTTATGAACATATTCCTAGATCAAAAGTTGATTACATCAGGCTCGTTACATAATGGCATATTCATTCTAAATCAGAATACAGTCCTAAATATACAAAACACACACAAGAGGAAAAGTTCAGATATGAACGAATCCTTCTTGTGGCATTGTAGACTTGGTCATATCAATGCGACACGACTGGCTAAGTTACATAGGGATGGTTATTTGAATCCGTTCGAATTATCATCTTATGATACTTGCCATTCATGTCTCAAAGGAAAAATGACCAAAGCTCCGTTTAGTGGACACGGAGAAAGAGTTGCTGAACTCTTAGGACTGGTACATAGTGATGTATGCGGTCCCATGTCTACGCATGCCAGGAACGGTTCTTCCTACTTTATTACATTCACTGACGATCTCTCAAGATTCGGATATGTGTTCCTGATGAAACACAAGTCTGAAGCTTTTGAGAAATTCAGAGAATATAAGCACGAAGTAGAGAACCAAACGGGCAAAAGTATTAAGATTCTTCGATCTGATCGAGGAGGTGAATACTTAAGCGGTGAGTTCCTAGATTATCTAAAAGAGAATGGGATTCTCTCTCAGCGTACTCCTCCTTATACACCACAGCACAACGGTGTATCTGAGCGGAGGAATCGCACCATATTAGATATGGTGCGCTCTATGATGAGTACAGCTGAGTTACCTATTTCCTTCTGGGGGTATGCACTGGAGACAGCTGCAGACCTATTGAATATGGTTCCCACCAAATCTGTGCCAACCACTCCATATGAGATATGGAAAGGAAAGAGACCATATCTTAATTATGTTAGGATATGGGGTTGTCCGGCATATGTAAAAACACAAAATCCGGACAAACTCGGCGCAAGGTCAATTCTGTGCAAGTTTATTGGATATCCCAAACATTCGCGAGGGTATATCTTCTACCACACCGAAGAACAAAAGGTGTTTGTTTCTCGGCACGCCACCTTTTTAGAAAAGGAATTTCTTGAAAAAGAAATTAGTGGCTCTGAGGTAGAACTGGAAGAAGTTCCAGCAGAACAAACTACAACAGATGATTTAGTGGAACCAGAGGATTCAGTAGTACCCGACGAACCCCAGCCTCTCCGCCGATCTAGTAGGGTTTCTCATCCACCTGCGAGATACTACGGTTTTCTCATTGATGGTGGAAGCGAGGACTGCATCATGGATGATGATGAACCGACTAGTTTCGAGCAGGCCATCACGAGTAGTGACTCTGTGAAATGGCTGGATGCAATGCGATCTGAGATGGAATCCATGTACACCAATAAAGTATGGATTTTAGAAAATGCTCCTGAAGGGGTAAAACCCATTGGGAGCAAGTGGATTTTTAAAAAGAAATTTGGTGTAGATGGAAAAGTTGAGACTTTCAAAGCTAGACTTGTAGCAAAGGGTTTTCGTCAACGACCAGGTGTGGATTATGACGAAACCTTTTCTCCAGTGGCTATGCTTAAGTCCATCCGGATCTTACTTGCCATTGCTGCATACCATGACTACGAAATCTGGCAAATGGATGTTAAGACCGCCTTTCTAAACGGTGATTTAGAAGAGTGCGTGTACATGACTCAGCCAGAGGGCTTCGTAGATAGTGGGAGCAGCGGAAAGGTGTGCAAGCTGCTTAAATCCATTTATGGGTTAAAGCAAGCATCGCGGAGTTGGAACATCTGTTTTGATGTTGTAGTCAAAGAGTTTGACTTCATCAAAAATATAGATGAACCTTGTATCTATAAGAAGGTAGCAGAGGGTAAGGTCGTCTTCCTCGTATTGTACGTGGACGACATACTCTTGATAGGAAATGATATTCCTATGCTGCAATCAGTCAAGCTCTTCTTATCACAGAGATTCTCAATGAAAGATCTAGGTGATGCCTCCTGCATATTGGGAATCATGATCTATAGAGATAGATCTAAACGGATACTGGGATTGTCCCAATCCAGGTACATTGACACTATACTAAAGAGGTTTAGTATGGAAGAATCCAAGCGTGGGAATCAGCCCACGATCTCTGGACTCACTCTCTCCAAAGAGATGTCTCCCAAGACTGATTTGGAGAGAGCTCGCATGCAAGGGATACCCTATGCTTCGGCAGTAGGCTCTATCATGTATGCGATGCTGTGTACCAGACCCGATGTAGCATACTCACTAAGTGTAGTGAGTCGGTATCAAGCAGATCCAGGAGAGAGTCATTGGACAGCAGTGAAGAACATTCTCAAGTACTTGCGAAGGACTAAGGAGATGTTCTTGGTGTATGGTAACGGAGAACTCCAGGTGGAGTCCTTTACCGATTCCAGCTTCCAAAGTTATAAGGACGACTCTAAGTCGCATTCGGGTTTTGTCTTCACCCTCAATGGAGGGGCGGTATGTTGGAAGAGTTCCAAACAGGATACCGTTGCAGACTCAACGTTGGAGGCTGAATACATCGCTGCCAACGATGCTGCCAAAAAGGCTGTCTGGATCAAGAAGTTCATTAGTGAACTTGGTGTGGTTCCATCCATTGAGCATCCAATACCTCTGTATTGCGATAACAATGGAGCTGTGGCTTTGGCCAAGGAACCCAGGTCCCATCAGAAGTCCAGACATATTCTGAGGCGGTATCACCTGATCAGGGAGATAGTTGATCGCCGGGAGATCGAGGTCAGGATAGTAGATACGAAGGACAGCACTGCGGATCCATTCACGAAGGCTATTCCCCAGATACAGTTTGAGAGATTATTCGGGATGCTAGGTATGAGATACTACAGCAGCTGGCCTTAGTGCAAGTGGGAGATTGTTAGTTATGTATATGCCCTAGAGGCCATTGTTGTACATTTGATGTATATTATAATGGATGCTTGGTTATATATAGAGAAGACTTTCTTGCTCGTCATGATAGTATGCTATTTGGTTTCACTTTATCTTAACATGTTGACTTGTATTGGTTTACTGTTTTACTCTCACATGTTGATAAAGCCCTTAGGATCTGTACTCGACTACTGGGACTATGATGAGATCATACTAGTGGGACCGCGGTAGTCGATAAGTACATCCTATAACTGTTCCTAGTCGAGGGTATATCGAGACAGGGCATCGATACACCAGAGTAGACTAGCGTATACGCATCTTGACCCATATGATGGGCGATGGAAGATCCCATATCCATCGGTGTTGGACATCAAGGATGGTGTACGGGTGCTCAGTGGAGACTGGGTACACTGGACGGACTCGCCGAGAACTCCCAGATGGTGATATACCACACGTCAGATGGCAGTTCTCCGGTGACACTGGTACAGGGTAGTCTGTAGACCCGAGATCGTCATAGAGTCTTGTGTGATTCCCACTGTGCTTTGATTTCCACCTTACCACGTCCATGAGGGCGTGCAAAACGGTGGCTTTTGGGTACAGTCCCGAATCACATGGAGGCAATGAGCGATAGGAGGGGATTCGTCTCTCCCGGTATAGGGAGTTGATGTTATGCTGTGTTCGATTGGCTATAACTGGAAGTCCCTGGCCAGGGCTGATATAGAGATTTACTGGTAAGTGTTACTAGTAGTTTCTCGACCCGTTATGAGCCATACATCGACACGACTTATCGGTTACTGGGGTCTGACGTATACCACCCCTAGACTTGATATGCGACATATCAGACGAACAGACCGGACTGTACGGGAGTGTTACTGATCGGATTCACAGGAGAACGGACAGGCTAGCTTGTTGATCTTCTGATCGCTCAATACCTGGGTGGCTGTTACGTTTAGCTGACCGCTTGCAGCTTGTGGGTGTTTGATATGATCATCACCTGCTACCGGCGTATTGACGATTCTTTAGAGTCCTACAAAGAGGTTTCTTGGCTCAGGCGAAACAGAGTAGTGGCACATATATGATATGCGCAGGAGCGAGAATAATGCGATATGGGATACCGTATTATATTCTCGCGATTTATGGATATGAATCGGGTCATCGGATCAAGTGTTGATTCGATGAATCGGTACATGATATATTAGTCGGTTATATTCGATATAGCCGGATCGTCGGATCAAGTGTTGATTCGATGATTTAATATATAATAATATATATGATCTATTATTATATTAACTAATATTGGCTTACTTTATTATTTCATTTTCTCGCGGGATGATACATTGATATATATGCGATATATGTTAATTGTATTATTTTCTTTTGTTGCAAATATATAATATATTTGTGATATATATTATTGTGACATAATATGATTAATTGTTAAACATGTTTAAGGATGATTAATTGAGGTTAGGGTTTGATTAGGTTTAGTAGCTTCAAGTTCTTTCTAGAAGCTTTTTATTTTGTCATTCTTAAGATCTTTATGGATGACACATTCATTTAACTTAACCAAACCCTAACCCTAGTTGTTTCTCTACACATTCTCATCCATTCATCCTTGACCATGGTTATATATCAATCATATGATTTATATTTCTATTCATCACAAAAGGAAAAGATTATCCATTATCTTCTTCTTCTTCTTCTTGAAGAAGCTCTCTTGATTTTCTTAAGTGATGATAAAATGTGAGAAAATGATATAGAAAGAAAGCAAAATCACTACTCTCTCATCCTCATCTCATCTAGCCCTTGGGATTAGGGTGTTCTTCTCTTTAGAGTGAGATAGCTTGAGTTCTTCGAAACCTCGACGTAGATCATCGGAGATTTGGATTACGACGAGCTAGAATGGATCGTTCGAGTCGTGGAGCCTCTCATGAGTCCGGGAGATCGTGGATCGCGGCAAAGGGACTTCTACTCGGAGCTTGTGAAGTGAAGGAGCGGACTACAAAGGTTGTAATCCCTCACACTTAGATAAAAGTTATCATCTTGCATATAAAACCCTAATAATCTAGCAAAGATCCCGGCTTTGGGTTGTTCGGCACGTCTAAAATTTAATCCGGGCATGTTTGATGCCTTAAGAACCTTCACAAGAGTGCCTAGGAACCCTACAGGACCGATCTACAAAGGTTGTATTTCGTATTCACTTAGTAGTAAATGTTATTTACTTGCATGTGTAACCCTAATTATCTAGCAAAGATCTTGTTTAGGGTTATTCGGCACGGCTAAAATTTTAATCGGGCATGGTTGATGTCTTGTAGAACCTTATTAGAGTGCCTAGTAACCCTACACAGAATCCATCCCCGAACTGGAACAAGTTCCTTCGAGTTCGTATATAACCATACGATGGAGTATCCAAATAACTGTGGATCTTCGTAGTGATACGGAGTGTCCTGGAGAAATACAAAGGTGAAGTAGGAGTGGCGTTGAAATACTTGGTTTAGTCATGAATAGCAGTCGCAGTTCACTTTGCCATCTTTCTAATCTCTTTATTTGTCTTAACTTATTACCTTCTGTACACCATCATTAGGCTAATTGGTTTTCTTCATTCCCTTCTGTTCGGCACCTGCCTATGGTTTGGAAGAAGACTATCCAATTAGCATAATAGGTGTACCGCACTCGCAACCTGAGAGATCGTAAAAGGAAAAGACAACTGAATAGTCCTATTCATTTTCTCCAGAACCGGAAACCATCCTCGAATCTGGAACAAGTTCCTTCGAGTTCTTATATAACCATACGATGGTTTTATCCAATGGAAGTGGACGTTTGTAGTGATACGAAATGTTCCGGAGAAAAAGGGTAAAAGCAGGAGTGGCAATGTGATATGCAACTCAGACATATCCAAAGCCAGTGTTTTAAGAAGGTTCGGTTAACTTGGTCACTGAGTCATAGTCTAGGGTTGGGCTATGGTCGCTGCCAAAGAGAGAGAGAAAATAAACACTCTGCGTGCACTCTAACCTAGATTAGAACGGTTATCAATTTATCCAATCAGGAAACCTCCCACTGTAACCTCAAATTCTCCTCCAAACCTGAAAGATGAATTAGTCGGGATCACCCGAGGAGTAAACCAACTCATCAGTGGGAATCGGGATCCAACTATCATCGCATGATAACGTGATGGAATCCACTCACATTATCACACTCCAGAAGGTATGCGCTTATCTGGCAAGTTTCAGTTTCTTTAGAAACTCCCGATGTGATTTTTACCCCAAGCGGCTTATGACCTTGACAGAGGTCAACATATCATAAGTCACAAGTCAAGTTCAACCCGTCATTGTTCTTGATTAACTTAGACCCACCCCCATGTGCCCTTGACAGAGGTCAAAATGACCGTGCGACTGTCCTAAATAATCACATATCTATGCAACAAACAAGCATTATCCAGCTACCAAGCATTGTGCCTTGACAGAGGTCAACATGCACAGCATGAATACTAAGTAATACCTGTAAGAAATGACGGAGGGCTACGACTGGTTTTTGGCGAAAAACCTTTAACGTAATGAACTTGATATCGTTGAAGGAACTGCATATCTTTTTATAAATATATAGTGGCGAAAACCTTTTGCTAAATAGGTCACTCCCGGTGAAGGGATCTCGGCTCTTTCCCCATAGAATGAGGTGCAGGATATTCCAACTAAATACCGCGATGCAAAGCAAAAAGTAATCGACTATAGTGAAGTTATTACCCTGACGCAAACCTCTGTCCAAGGGGTCACTCCCGGTGAAGGGATCTTAGCCCTTGCCTCGTCGACTGAGGTGTTGGATATTCATAACCGAATACCACTGTGCAAAACAAAAAAGAACGTCCTTGTAATAACAGCTTTCAAAAAAATATTCCAACAACATCAAACAGATTTGTTTAGCTTGCATTGATCCGAATCAATGCAGTCCCATCAATTAATCACACCACAAAAGAACGAAAATACGATGTACGTATATGCCATCCGCATTGGCCACTGGGTCCCGTCATCACCTGTTAGGTTACTTAACTAACGACAGAGCGGGGACTGGACTAGCGCGGATGTAAAACATATACAACATCTACTAGTATATATATCAATATATAATAATCGCTCATGGTGTGATAAATGCAACATCACAGAAATGTAATAAACATCACAGAACAATACAGATAATCTGGGAGCCCCGGGTTTCCTTTGAGCCGCAAGTGAAACCCGACGTTCCCCTGGTCATGTGAATAGCCCGTGCAATGAAATCCTAGACCCCTATGGGTGCGTCAAGTTACCCGCCAAAACCTGAATTGAGGCAGCCCCCTTCAGCAAAGTGAATGGACCACCCAACACTTCACGGAATCCGGTAACTTGAGCACCCATCCTTGGGTCAACCTGTACCCCCTACGAGTGCGGCGAATAGCCCGCCAATTCTAGAGTGAAGCCCCCTTCGTCTGAAAACCATGCGATGCGGGCTCGTTGCCCTCTAGAATCCAGCTATCCGTGCACCCCACCGTGGGATAATCCTAGTACAAAAAAAAATATGTACAACGGCGACATCGACCTCAACCCGGTCGTGCCCCAAAAGAATAATATACAAACAGGCAGTGACGGCAGTCCACATATCGGACGCTCGCCCCGTAATATCAAATGTACAAATGTAATCAACCTGTACTACCATTGCTCCAGGCTATCCACCACGACAAATCCGCAACATCACAGCACAACACAGAACATCAACGTGAATGTCACGTTCGCAAACCCGTCTAAAAGAGCTATAGCAATTAGACAAGATTTACCGCTCGAGTGACATTCTCGGTCCCAGATATAAAGTAAGCACTGTGAACTTACTTATTTAAAATTTCGATCGACAAAATTTCCCGAAGTGGGCCCTAAGCACAAATCCAGTACTGTAACAAATCTGGGCCCAAACAAAATATTCCAGAAACCCCAATTACAAGTTTAAGACCACTGTAGAAAAATTGGTGCAGAGATGACAAATAATGGCGGCGGAACCGCGGCCAAAACTTGGGTATGGCCGCGGTTCCGCAGCGGCTCTGTAGCATCATGTTACCAAATTTTCACAGATGTCTTAAAAAAGCCTGCCTGAATTTCTGAAACACTCAAAATAATTTTTCGACGACAAAAATTTTTTGACAGAAACTGCTAAAATGGAATTGCGGTTTTGGACAATTCGGCTGATCGATGTTTTAAACACGTTAGAACAAGCTAGTAAAGATTAATGGCGTGGCTCTGATACCATGTAAGTCTACGGTAGCGCCCCGGCCGTCTATCTGAGGCCAAATGCAGAAACAAAAACTTTTCTTAAACTTGAAATCGGCGCTAACGTATACTTTCTCCCGGATCGAACCATTAACAAAAACTAGCTAACTACTAAGAAGTGAGAGTGGCTATACCGATCGATCCGTGTCCATCGGTCTTTGGCCACCATCCCAAGCTCCTCGCGGCATCTCCGATCTCCGGTCTCCTCGTCGGAAGGGGCACTACATCACTGAGTCTTTTTACGGGATCCCGTTTCATCCGAAGCCACTCGGACACGAAGTTTGCTAGCCGACGTTTCCAAGGTGATGTAGAGAATGTGTGTGATAACTTTGTCTCAAGCATCCATTGATTCTCAACACATGAGAGTGTATGGATGGAGGTTGAAGATGATGCCATTGGTGGAAATGGTGAGCTAGAGGAAGAAGAAGAAGAGGTTTTCTTTTCTTGTGTTGTGTTGATAAAAATGAGAGCAATAATAATAATACAAGAGCAAACCCAAAGCCTATGGGTGCCCCCTCTCTCTCCATCCATCAATTCAACACAATAAACAAATCCTAATGTGACATTAGTACAAATAAAGAGACCATGAGTCACTAAACATGTCTATGTCACATTAAATGCACCTCATCATGAACTAAGCCCATAATTTCCACCAAAATAAACATTAACCCAAATGTTTAGTCCAACAAAATGATACGGCAACATCTAAAGTAAACTTATGACGGATCACAAGGATACCCCTCACCTGTATATACATACCTGCATCCGCATTCCGACTGAATGCGAATGCGATGAGACTAAAGTAATCCAACAAATCTAATACTAGGATCTGGCTTAAACCAAAGCCCACTAGTATGATCTGTCCGATCATGATTCGTGCACGACTGCACGTATATGATCGAACCCTGCCATAATACCATACGGCCTCTACAACGTTTCGCCCGAAACTTGAGAAACTGTCTGTGGGGGACTCTAAAGACTCGTCAATAGTTTGGCTGTGGATTTAACCATTAGCACGTCAGTAGTACTAGCTGTACGTAACGGGCTACCAGGTATTGACCAAAAGGGAGGTCCATGAGCGAACTCATCCTGACACCCTACTGAGCCTGTCAGTGATAATATCTGTACAGTCCGGTCCGTTCGTCTATGAGTATCGTATGTCGGGCCTAGGGGGTTGGTAAAAGTCAGACCCCCAAAAGCGGTACAAGTCGTGTCGGAGTGTAGCCCAGAACACCCTGAGATACTACTGGAATACCTACCAGTAAATCTCCTGCCTTGGCCAAGGACTTCATGTAATGGCTCTCCTAGACACAGCGCGATCTCACCCCCAATACCAGGAGAGAAGAAACCCCTGTCGATCTGCTCACTGCCTCCATGTGGCTCGGGACTGTACCCAACTAAAACTTATTTGCACGACCCCTTTGAGCCGTGGTAGGGTAGTAATCAAACCACAGTGGGAACTCACACGAGACAAATGACGATCTCAGGTCGATGAACTAACCTGTACACATGTCATCAGGGAACTGCTATCTGATGCTAGGTATAAAACCAACTAGCATATTCCCGGCGAGTCCTGTCCGGTGTACTCATAACCCAATAAGAACCTGTATACGTCTTTGGTGAACCAACTGACACCAATGGCTTGTGAGACTAGCCACTACCCCTCGTCGAGGTCTCGATCCGTATACACTAGTCTACTGTGGAGTACCGATGCCCTGTCTCGAAACTCCCTCCACTAGGGACCTTTTAAGGATGTGCTTATAGACCCTATCTCCCACGTATATGATCTCCATCATACTGCTGGCCATCAAGAAAGAATCCTAAGGGCTCTATCAATGTGTAATAGTGATCTGTAATATTACCTAAAGCATGTACACGATGATAAAGATAAACCAGATAGCATACTATCATCTTGAGTAAGATTGTCCTACCGGCATAGGTCCTCCCTCAATCATTGCAATCACGTGCCTGCGATCCAACAATTGTCTTTGAGGGCACTATATCCAACAGCTGTGACGTTTAGCTGACCGCTTGCAGCTTATGGGTGCTTGATATGATCATCACCTACTGCCGGCGTATTGATTGTAAGTCCATGCTACCTCTCCCGGTACTTTCGGGAATGCGGAATTTGGTAAAAACGATTTTTATAGAGGTGGTAACATGGACCTTAAACCCGGATCTTGGTTAAACATCTATCTAACAACCTAACTACGAGTTTCTAGCTACTCGGTTAGGGGGTTATACCTTGCTTGTCTTGAACTCCTTCGTCTTCAAGCTCCGATGGTGGTCCGGATTGGCTTCTTCCCGTCGTCTCCGTACGCCGAAGATAGATCCACCTGAAAGCTCCAACCTTTGGCTCCTTCTTCGTCCTTTGAAGAAACTAGTTCACTCGGTTTGCTAAACCTTGTGAACTAGAGTGAGTAGAAAAGAGTTTGTATGGGATTTTATCTATGGTTCTTGATTCTCAACTCATGAGATATATGAACCATAGAGTCAAGAGAGGGAGAAAGAGGTTGAGGGTGAGAGCAAAACAAGAGAGCTCAAGAACAAGAGAGAGAATGAGCAAGAAAGAATGAGCAAGTCTTTTGTCTCTCACCCTCTCATAATCCAAAGTCATCATAACTCATTATACCAAATCAAGTGTTATGTGATGGTTGAAGCAACTATAACCATATCATTTCATGCACTCATTTTACACAAATGAGCAAGCAAGCAAAAGTCTTTGCCATGAAATGATGGCTATGGTTATCATGATGGTCAACTAGTCAAGCCTAGTCAACCGGTCAAGAAAGTCAACAAGTCAACAAAAGTCAACAAGTCAACAAAGTCAACAAAAGTCAACAACTATGTCAACATAATACTTAATTAATATAATAGTTAATCACATATCATATTCTCATTAGGGTTGAGCAAAAAGTCAAATAGTCAACGGTCAACTTTCAACAACCCTAACGAGAATCCGCTGCCTCTGTCTCCCTGTCAACTGTGCATACACACCCACATCCGCGTTCTGAGGAACACGAATGCATACTGGATAAATCCAATCCCAAAAGGTACACTAGGATCTGGCTTAAACCAAAGCCCGCTAGTGTAAACTGTCCGGACACTGTACGTGCACAAGTGCACGGATGTGACCGAACCCTGTCGCAAAACCATGCGACTTGTCGCAATACCATGCGACCTCTACTCTTTTGCCTAAAGGTGAAAAGCTTTCTGTGTGGGACTCTAAAGACTCGACACTACGCTGGCAGTGGGTTTAACCACAGACCGCAAGCGGCACTAGCTGTGCGTAACAGTCCCCAGGTAATGCCGACAAGAAGACCGACGAGGCGAAACCCATCTGAACTCCTACTGAGCCTGAGTGTGACATTCTCCGTACAGTCCGGTCTGTTCGTGTGATACATCGCATGGCGGGCCTAGGGGGCGGTAAACGTCAGTCCCCCAATAGCGGTACAAGTCGTGCCGGAGCGAAGCCCAAAACACCCTGAGATAACACTGGAAGCCTACCAGTATATCTCGTTTGCCCTGGTCAGGCACTACTCGTGTAATGGCTCGCCTAGACACAACGCGATGTCAACCCCCAATACCGGGAGAGACGAATCCTGTCTAACCGTCACTGCCTCCAAGTGCTTCGGGACTGCACCCAACCACTACCTGTTTGCATGACTCCTTTGAGCCGTGGTAGGGTAGTGATCAAAGTACAGTGGGAACACACTCGAGGCGAAGTGACAGTGTCAAGTCAGCGGACTAAGCTATACTCATGTTACCTGGGAAGTGATAACTGACGATAGGCATAATACCAACTAGTCAGTTCCCGACGAGTCCTGTCCAGTGTACCCGTAACCTAACGAGCACCCGCATACTATCTCAAGTACGACGTACTGACGGCTGTGGGACAGACCGTCTCCCACACTGGGATGAGAAGCGCATGCGCTGGTCTACTCCGGAGTATCGATGCCCTGTCTCGATTGTCCTGCGACCAGGGACCTGCATAAGGATGTGCTTATAGATTACCCAGCCCCACTAGTGTGATGGCCATCACATCGCTGGTAATCAAGCAAAGATCCTAAGGTCTCCACTAATGTGTATAGGCGATATACAAAAATAAACACATGTACACATTGAAGTAGAAACAAACCAAGTAGCATACTACTATTTTGAGCAAGATTGTATATACAAGGTGAATATCCCAAGCTTCCATTAAGTAATATACAAACTAGTATGATACAGTAATGGCCTCTAGGGCATATACACTAACAATCTCCTACTTGCACTAAGGCCATGTACTAGCATATCGAAGACCTATCATCTCAATCAGCCGCTCGAACTGAGTCTGGGGCAAGGCCTTGGTGAATGGATCTACAGTGCTATCTTCTGAATTTACTCTCTTTACCTCGATCTCCTGGCGATCAATGATCTCCCTGATCAGGTGGAACCGCCTTAAAATGTGCCTGGACTTCTGATGGGACCTTGGTTCCTTCGCTAAAGCTATAGTGCCATTGTTGTCACAATACAGCGGTATTGGATCAACACTGGTAGGAACCACCTGAAGTTCCGTGAGGAACTTCTTCATTCAGACAGCTTCCTTTGCGGCATCGCAAGCAGCTATGTACTCCGCTTCCATGGTTGAGTCAGCAACGGTTTCCTGCTTGGAACTCTTCCAGCAAACCGCCCCTCTATTGAGGATAAAGACATAACCCGACATGGACTTGGAGTCATCCTTGTCACTCTGGAAGCTGGAGTCAGCAAAGGCCTCAATCTGGAGGTCTTTTCCGCCATACACCAAGAACATCTCCTTAGTCCTCCTCAGGTACTTGAGAATGTTCTTTACTGCTATCCAGTGTTTCTCCCCTGGGTTCGACTGATACCGGTTTACAACGCTCAATGCGTATGCTACATCTGGTCTGGTTCATAACATCGCATACATAATAGAGCCTACCGCAGATGCGTAGGGTATTGACGACATGCGGGCCCTTTCCAAATCAGTCTTGGGAGACATCTCTTTGGAGAGGGTGATTCCGTGACAAGCCGGTAGATTACCGCACTTAGAATCTTCCATACTGAATCGTTTCAGTATGGTGTCGATGTACCTTGACTGTGAAAGTCCCAACATCCTCTTAGATCTATCACGATAGATCTGGATCCCCAGAATGTAGTTGGCATCACCCAGGTCCTTCATGGAGAACCTCTGTGATAAGAATCCTTTGACTGACTGTAGCATAGGAATATCATTTCCTATTAGGAGAATGTCATCGACGTACAAGACGAGGAATACCACATTTCTCCCTACAATCTTACTGTAAATGCATAGTTCATCTGGGTTTTTGACAAAGTCGAATTCTTTGACAGTATCATCAAAGCAGATGTTCCAACTCCGCGATGCCTGCTTAAGTCCATAGATGGACTTGAGCAACTTGCACACTTTACCGCTGCTCCCACTCTGAATGAATCCCTCTGGCTGATCCATATAGACGCACTCTTCGAAATTTCCATTTAGGAAAGCCGTCTTTACGTCCATCTGCCAGATCTCATAATAGTGGAAGGCAGCAATGGCAAGAAGGATCCGAATGGATTTAAGCATGGCTACCGGAGAAAAAGTCTCGTCATAGTCCAAACCAGGTCTTTGACGAAAACCCTTTGCAACGAGCCTAGCTTTATAGGTTTCAACCTGCCCATCTACACCAATCTTCTTTCTGAAGATCCATTTGCAGCCTACGGGTTTTACCCCTTCTGGAGCAAAGTCCAAAGTCCAAACTTTGTTGGTGTACATGGACTCCATCTCGGTCCGCATTGCATCCAGCCATTTTACCGAGTCACCGCTCTGAATGGCTTGCTGGAAGCTAGTTGGCTCATCATAATCTATGATGCAATCCTCTCTATCCCCGTCTATGAGAAAACCGTAGTATCTCTCGGGCGGATGAGACTGCCTACTACTCCTGCGGAGCGGCGTAGGAATGTCCGGTTCCCCTGAACCTTCTGGTTCTACTAAGGTTTCAGTAATAGCTTGTGGTTCTGGAATTTCTTCCAGTTCTATTGCGCTCCCACTTATCTGATTTTCTAAAAACTCAGTTTCCAAGAAGCGGGCATGACGAGAAACAAGGACTTTTTGCTCCTCTGCGTAATAGAAAAGATACCCCTTGGAGTTCTTTGGGTATCCCACAAACTTGCACTATACTGAGCGTGCCTCGAGCTTGTCCGCATGCTGCTTTTTTACAAAAGCCGGACATCCCCATGTCTTAAAGGATTTAAGACAGGGTTTCTTCCCACTCCACATCTGATATGGTGTGGTAGGCACTGTCTTAGTAGGAACTTGGTTCAAGAGATGAGCAACTGTTTCCAGTGCATAACCCCAGAAAGATCGCGGTAACTCAGCCTTACTCATCATGGAACGAACCATATCTAATAGGGTTCGATTCCTTCTTTCCGATACACCGTTGTGTTGTGGTGTGTATGGAGGAGTACGCTGAGAGAGAATTCCATTCTCTTTTAAGTAGTCCAGAAACTCGGCACTCAAGTATTCACCACCTCGATCCGATCTTAGGATCTTGATACTTTTTCCTGTTTGTTTTTCTACTTCATTCTTATATTCTCGAAATTTCTCAAAGGCCTCGGATTTGTGCTTCATTATGAAGACATGTCCAAACCTAGAGAAATCATCTGTGAAAGTAATGAAGTATGAATAACCGCTTCGCGCATGTGTAGACATTGGACCACACACGTCACTGTGTATAAGTCCTAAGAGCTCGCTCGCTCTTACTCCGTGTCCAGTGAACGGAGTCTTTGTCATCTTTCCCATGAGACAAGATTGACAAGTGGCATAAGACTGGTACTCGAACGGATCCAAGTATCCTTCTTTATTTAACTTAGTCAACCGTGTCTCATTGATGTGACCCAGTCTACAATGCCATAAGAAAGCCTGATTTAATTCTGGAGACTTTCTTTTAAGTGTGTTCTGGACACTGAATATCTGAGCTTGATTCAATACGTATATACCGTTATTTAATGTACCTGACCGAATCAGTGCTTGATTTAGGTGGATGTTTACTACATCGCTTACAAAAGCAAAATCATATCCTTCCTTAGAAAGTAAGGATACAGATATGATATTACAAGTCGCACCTGGTACATACAAACAGTCACGCAGAATCAATATCTGCCCAGTTGTCAGTCCTAGGTGATATTCCCCTACGGATACAGCATCCATGCTCATTCCGTTAGCAACCCTGAGAGTCATATCACCTTTCCTGATAACCCTACGGTTTCTCAGACCCTGTAACGAATTACAGATATGAGATCCTGATCCGGTATCCAATACCCAGTAAGTAGGGTTAACTGACAAACAGTTCTCAATTACAAACACACTCGAAGCCGAAGCCACAACATGCTTCGAATTCTGGCTACTGGCTTTACAAGCCCTGCAATCTTTCTGCCATAGTTCATTCCCGTTATAATAGGAACATCCCTCTTTTACTATATCCAGTCCTGAAACTTTTGCCCTTGTTTTTCCTTTTTCTTCCCTGGTTTCTTTCAGGGTATAAGCAGAGGGCAGGGACTGTAGAATTAGGTCAGTACTTGACCCATTCTCCAACGTGGTCTCCAGGTCCGTGAGCTCAATATAGCTGGTCTCTGTAAGGATGTTGCCCCCTACAGATGACTCGACAACCAACCTCGCTTGAAGCAATTCGTTCGAGGTCTCATATCTTGCGATACGAGATTGCTCTCCATATAAAACTTTGTTATGGAGGAAGATAGAAACTGAGTCCATCTTCTCGTGCTGCCTCTAGTTTGCACCATCAACTGAGGCTAACACGAGGCACTTGGCTTTCGCACAATCCTTTTCCGATGTCCTGCGGATGTGAACATCCGTGACAGGGGAAACTGGACCTGAGACAGCAGGGTTTTGATTAGTTAAGAGGTGTTCCAGCTTGTCATGGGCAATGGACATCTGGACAGACCTTTGTCAGTTATAACAGTCAGGTTCAGTCATATTTTTATCTAGATGTAACCTAGGCGTGGTCACAGGGTCGCTGCAATTAAGAGAGAGAGAAGAAAACACTCAGCATGATGCTCTTGCAAGTTTAGAGTGGTTTTTAGTTTGTCTAAACAGGATGGCTCCCACTGTTTCTCGAATCCCTCCTCAAACCATAAAGGAAGAATTAGTCGGGATCAATACCACCGCACAATACTTGCTTAACCGTTCAGCCAGGCCGGTGTCGGTACTTCGAGGGAGGTTTTCCAACGCTTTCGCGAAGTTCCTTAATTAAAGAACCTCTTTTCCCTGGGGGCGTAGCCCCGCTAACACCTTTCTAGGCACCTACTAGGTTTATAGCATCGATCGTTTAGTGAGAAATTTCCCGAGGAGTAGCATATACTCACAGTAGGATCGGGATCCAAATATCATCGCGTGACGAAACTGAAGGAATCCTACCAGAATCATCACACTCCAAATGGTATGCAAATCTAGCAAGTTTCAGTACTTATGAAACTCCCGATATAGATTTTTGCCCCATGCTCTTATGACCTTGACTAAGGCCAATAAATCATAAGTCACATGTCAAGTTCTATCCGTCGTTGTCCAGGTTAATTTGAACCCATCCGTATATACCCTTGACTATGGCCAACAAAGTAATACGACTGTCCCAAACCAACGCATCTATCTATGCAACATATGAATATCCACCAGCTACCAATCACTGTGCCTTGACTAAGGCCAACAAACACAGCTTGAATACCGTTGAATATTCATATGAAACGACGGAGAGCTACGAATGGTTTTGGCGAAACCGTGAACGTAGTGAACTTGATTTAGTCGATGGAACGAGATAGCTTTTAAATGGAGTGGCTCAAACTCCGCATTTAAAAGTTTGTTTTGAAAAGAACCGAGTGGTTTTTCGAAAATGTTCCAACGACTTATACTTGGTTTATTTTCTTGCATTAGTTCTTTTAATGCATGTTTTGCTTGCATTGGTTCTTTTAATGCGTGATATTCTTGCAGTAGTTCTTTTAATGCGTCCCATCATTTAATCCTACCATTGCAGAAAACAACCAAAATATGACGTACGCTTATGCCATTCGCATTCGCCACTGGGCCCCGTCATTACCCGTTAGGTTACTTAACTAACGACAGAGCGGGGGCTGGGCTAGCGCGTCTGTAAAACAAAAGCAACGCCTAAATAATATCATATATAGATATACTGCAATGATAAACATTTCAGATCACAGATGAATACATTGGATATACTAGGAACCTGCAATTCGTACGAGCCTGTAACGAAAGACAGATTACACGGTCGCGGTGAATAGCCAATACCCCACCCAAGACCCCTACGGGTGCGGCAAACTACCCGCCAAGTACCCGAAGCGTAGCAACCTCCCTCATCTCCATGAGTAGGCCACTCGACACTTCGGCATACCCGGTAGTTTGTGCACCCCCTCCATGGGTCTATCCTAGGAGCAAAAACAGTAAAAAGAAATTATACAATGACGGCTACAACCCCGACCCGGTTGTGCGGCCATACAAATAATTATTACATCAATTTACAAATTTACATGAATTGAAAGAAAAGAAAACTCTCGTCTCACAACCCCCGGCTATTCACCCGCGACAATCCAACATATTCATATACACATTCCAGCAACATTACAGATCACAGATTTGTATAACCCCCACTAATCGACATATAGCGATTAGTAGACGTTCAATACAAATATCACATTACAGAAAAGCCCGTTAGCTTAAGTCTTTTAGAAGTTCGATCAAAAATACGGATTTTCGGGACCCCAAAAATAAAATTTTCGTTCTGGAAAATCTGGGCAGAAAACACATATATCAAAAATCCCAAAATACCCCCAGAATAACACTGCACCAAAGATTGACCTCGGCCGAGTCAACTCGGCCGCGGATCCGCGGCGGGAGCGTGCTCCCGCCGCGTTTCCGCGGCGCTTTGACTCGATCGTTGGACCATCTGTGGTGGTTATTCACACAAAAGCCTGAGCCGATTTTAGGTGTTAAAATAATTAACTTTTGAACAGTATAAAAATCGACAGAAAGTTCGAATTTCGGGGTTCGTTTTCGGGAATTTTTCTTTGATCGATCTTCTAATTACTTGCTAACATGTTAGATAGAGTTTAACTAGGCTCTGATACCACTGTAAGTCCATGCTACCTCTCCCGGTACTTTCGGGAATGCGGAATTTGGTAAAAACGATTTTTATAGAGGTGGTAACATGGACCTTAAACCCGGATCTTGGTTAAACATCTATCTAACAACTTAACTACGAGTTTCTAGCTACTCGGTTAGGGGGTTATACCTTGCTTGTCTTGAACTCCTTCGTCTTCAAGCTCCGATGGTGGTCCGGATTGGCTTCTTCCCGTCGTCTCCGTACGCCGAAGATAGATCCACCTGAAAGCTCCAACCTTTGGCTCCTTCTTCGTCCTTTGAAGAAACTAGTTCACTCGGTTTGCTAAACCTTGTGAACTAGAGTGAGTAGAGAAGAGTTTGTATGGGATTTTATCTATGGTTCTTAATTCTCAACTCATGAAATATGTGAACCATAGTGTCAAGGGAGGGAGCAAGAGGTTGAGGGTGAGAGCAAAACAAGAGAGCTCAAGAACAAGAGAGAGAATGAGCAAGAAAGAATGAGCAAGTCTTTTGTCTCTCACCCTCTCATAATCCAAAGTCATCATAACTCATTATACCAAATCAAGTGTTATGTGATGGTTGAAGCAACTATAACCATATCATTTCATGCACTCATTTTACACAAATGAGCAAGCAAGCAAAAGTCTTTGCCATGAAATGATGGCTATGGTTATCATGATGGTCAACTAGTCAAGCCTAGTCAACCGGTCAACAAAGTCAACAAGTCAACAAAGTCAACAAGTCAACAAAGTCAACAAAAGTCAACAACCATGTCACCATAATACTTAATTAATATAATAGTTAATCACATATCATATTCTCATTAGGGTTGAGCAAAAAGTCAAATAGTCAACGGTCAACTGTCAACAACCCTAATGAGAATCCGCTGCCTCTGTCTCCCTGTCAACTGTGCATACACATCCGCATCCGCGTTCTGAGGAACACGAATGCATACTGGATAAATCCAATCCCAAAAGTTACACAAGGATCTGGTTTAAACCAAAGCCCGCTAGTGTAAACTGTCCGGACACTGTACGTGCACAAGTGCACGGATGTGACCGAACCCTGTCGCAAAACCATGCGACCTGTCGCAATACCATGCGACCTCTACTCTTTTGCCTAAAGGCGAAAAGCTTTCTGTGTGGGACTCTAAAGACTCGACACTACGCTGGCAGTGGGTTTAACCACAGACCGCAAGCGGCACTAGCTGTGCGTAACGGTCCCCAGGTAATGCCGACAAGAAGACCGACGAGGCGAAACCCATCTGAACTCCTACTGAGCCTGAGTGTGACATTCTCCGTACAGTCCGGTCTGTTCGTCTGATACATCGCATGGCGGGCCTAGGGGGCGGTAAACGTCAGTCCCCCAATAGCGGTACAAGTCGTGCCGGAGCGAAGCCCAAAACACCCTGAGATAACAGTGGAAGCCTACCAGTATATCTCGTTTGCCCTGGCCAGGGACTACTCGTGTAATGGCTCTCCTAGACACAGCGCGATGTCAACCCCCAATACCGGAAGAGACGAATCCTGTCTAACCGTCACTGCCTCCAAGTGCTTCGGGACTGCACCCAACCACTACCTGTTTGCATGACTCCTTTGAGCCGTGGTAGGGTAGTGATCAAAGTACAGTGGGAACACACTCGAGGCGAAGTGACAGTGTCAAGTCAGCGAACTAAGCTGTACTCATGTCACCTGGGAACTAATAACCGACGATAGGCATAACACCAACTAGTCAGTTCCCGACGAGTCCTATCCAGTATACCCGTAACCTAACTAGCACCCGCATACTATCTCAAGTACGACGTACTGACGGTTGTGGGACAGACCGTCTCCCACACTGGGATGAGAAGCGCATGCGCTGGTATACTCCGGAGTATCGATGCCCTGTCTCGATAGTCCTGCGACCAGGGACCTGCATAAGGATGTGCTTATAGATTACCCAGCCCCACTAGTGTGACGGCCATCACATCGCTGGTAATCAAGCAAAGATCCTAAGGGCTCCACTAATGTGTAAAGGCGATATACAAAAATAAACACATGTACACATTGAAGTAGAAACAAACCAAATAGCATACTACTATTTTGAGCAAGATTGTATATACAAGGTGAATATCCCAAGCTTCCATTAAGTAATATACAAACTAGTATGATACAGTAATGGCCTCTAGGGCATATACACTAACATTGATGATTCTTTAGAGTCCTACACAAAGGTTTCCTGGCTCAGGAAAAATAGAGTAGGAGCACATATGTGATATGTGCGGGACCGAGATTAATACGATATGAGATACTGTATTCTGTTCTCGTGATATGTGATATCGGCCATGTATATGTGATTTAGCCGGGATATCGGATCAAGTGTTGATTCGATAAAATGTTACATGTTATATTAGCCGGTTATATGTAATATAGCCGGATTATCTCATCAAGTGTTGATTCGATAATTTAATGTATAATTATATATGTGATATATTACATTACATTAACTAATATAAGCTCACTTAAATGATTCTTTTTCTCACTTGATTATACATTGATATATATGTCATATATGTTAATTGTATTATTTTCTTTTGTTACATTATATATTATATAAGTGATATATATTATTGTAACATGTTAGGGTTACAAATGCAGCTAGGGTTTTGAGATTAAACCATGCTAGGGTTTGGATTAGGGTTAATATATTTGTTTTGGTAATTCATTTTGTATGGATAATATTTGGATATTTATCCTTGTTGACTTTGTTAACCCTCCTTGATATTTTTCTAGATATTTATTAACCAAACCCTAACCCTAGACCATGGTAAAGTCTCTAAAAGGGTTAAGCATGACATGCTTAACCCTTGGTTGCATTTCTAACCTCAACAAGAATGATTATTATTCATCACAAACTCTTCTTCTTCTTCTTCCTCTCATAAAAGCTTTCTTGCTTTTTATTTTGTGGTGAATAAAAGTGAGAAATTGGAAACAAAAGAGAGCAAAATTCCTACTTCATCATCCTCATCTATTCTAGCCACTTAGATTAGGGTGTTCACTTCACTAATACCTCATTAGAGAAGTGTGAGCTTGGGTTAGTGTTTCTTCAAGGTAGATCATCTTAGAAAGTGAAGACTTCAAGCAAGATGCCTCATTCACCTCATGGAGCCTCTCTAGAGTCCGGATACTTGATGATCGCAGCGAAGGGACCCCTACACGGAGCTTATGATGCGAAGGAACGGACTACAAAGGTTGTAATCCCTAACTCTTAGATGTTAAGTTGTTAACATATAGGTTTTGTTTGATTCTTTAGTTAAGATCCTAGGTTAAGGGTGTAGGGTTCCTAGGCACTCTAGTGAAGTCTCACAAGTGATCAAACACGCAAATTTCTAAAAATTACGGTGCCGAGAAAACCTAGAACGGACCGTTAACTAGATATTTAGGCAAAGCAAGCAAGTAAATGGAAATGTATCTAAAGCAAAGTGACTACAACCTTTGTAGATCCGGTCCACCACTTCTTAAGCTCCGCGATGATCTCCCTCCGCTGTCCAAATCGAACCCACGACTCTAGCATTGGCATCATCGAAGAATGGGCGGGCTTGATCGTCGGTTCGATGCCGAAGATGATCTACGTCGAGGCATCACAAGAACAAGCTCAAACTTCACCAAGCCATGAAAACTTGTGATGGAAACACCCTATACAACTTGGCAAGAGGTAGAGGATGAAGAAATAGGAAGTGGGTAGACTTTAGAATTGGATTTCTCACTTGATTTCACTAGTTGCCATTGATGGTCACTAGCTTTCTTCATGTTGAAGAAGATGATGAAGAAGAAGAAGATATGATAAGTCTTAATAATTAGATAAAATAAATCAATACTTATCATACTTTCAACTATAGTTAATTATAGAGAGAAGACCATGGTTAAAAGGATGGTTAGGGTTAAGCATAAGAATAAAAGAGTGACTTAGTCAAAGTTTTAAGAAACTTCAACTAAAAACAAAACATTCAACCATTCATTTATCTTTTTCTTTTTCCAAAATGAATAAATAAGAAAGATAAATGAATAAATAATCAAAACCCTAATCATTAACTTAAACCATGGTTTGATTCTTTACACTTAACCAAGTAAGCTTGTATCATCAAACATGATACAAACATGTGCACAAAACTATATCGCATATACAATGTGTACTATTCAAGTGAGAAAATCCTTTTAAAGTGAACCAATACTAGTTAACGCAAAGTAATATATCAAATATATAAATATGCACTAAGTCATTAAATCAATACTTGATTTAACGATCCGGTCATATCGGATATAACCGACTAGTATCATATGTATCGGCTTATCGAATCAATCCTTGATTCGATAACTAGGTTATATCGCATATAACCATTCGATACATTCATCGCGAGAATAGAATACGGTATCACATACACGCATTATTCTCGGTCCCGCCCATATCTCATATGCGCTCCTATTTCGTTTCGCTTGAGCCAGGAAACCTCTGTGTAGGACTCTAAAGACTCGTCAATACGCCGGCAGCAGATGATGATCATATCAAACACCCACAAGCCGCAAGCGGTCTGCTAAACGTAACGGCCACCCGGGTATTGAGCGATCAGAAGATCGACGAGCAAGCCCGCACACACTCCTGTGAATCCAACCAGTAACACTTACCGTACAGTCCGGTCTGTTCGTCTGATATGTCGCATATCTCGCCTAGGGTTGGTAAACGTCAGACCCCAGTAGCTCGATAAGTCATGCCGACTTGAGGTCCATAACATTCGTGAAACTACTGATAACTCTTACCAGTATATCACTGCAACCCTGGCCAGGGATTTCCTGTTATGGCCAGTCGAGCATAGCGCAACATCAACCCCCAATACCGGGAGAGACGAATCCCCTCCTATCGCTCATTGCCTCCATGTGAATCGGGACTGTACCCAAAAACCACCTGTTTGTACAACTCAGTAGAGCCGTGGTAGGGTGGAAATCAAAGCACAGTGGGAGACACACAAGACTCTATGACGATCTCGGGTCAACAGACAAAGCTCTACCAGTGTCACCAGAGAACTGCCATCTGACGTGAGGTATAATACCATCTGGGAGTTCTCGGCGAGTCCGTTCAGTGTACCCAGTCTCCACTGAGCACCCGTATACCATTTCTGATGTCAAACACCAATGGATATGGGATCATCCATCGCCCATCGCATGGGTCGAGAAGATATACGCTAGTCTACTCTGGAATATCGATGCCCCGTCTCGATATTCCCTCGACTAGGAACATTTCAAGGATGTACTCATAGACTATCCAGGCCCCACTAGTATGATCTGCATCACAGTCCTGGAAGTCGAGTACACATCCTAAGGGCTTTATCAACATGTAACAGAGAGACGGAAAGTATACATGTTAAGATAAAGAGCAACCAGATAGCGTACTATCATGTCGAGCAAGAAAGTCCTACCTATATATGTCCCAGCATCCACTACAATATACATCCAATGTACAGTAATGGCCTCTAGGGCATACATATAACTAACAATCTCCTACTTGCACTAGGGCCATCTGTAGCAGTGGTTGCAGTATCTAATACTCAACCATCCCATATGAGTCTCTCTCTGGGAAAAGGCCTTCGTGAGTGGATCCCCCGTGTTGTCCTCTGAGTCTACTCTCCTAACCTCGATCACCCCGGAGATCAGCTATCTCCATGATCAGGTGATGCTTCCTCAGAATATGTCTGGGTCACTGATGGGACCAGGGTTCCAGGGCCGAAGCCACACTTCCATTGTCATACAATGGCAGGAACCTAGTTCATCTTATGAACCATTATACACCCAAACTGCCTCTTTGGTAGTATCTTTAATAGCGATGTTACCAGCCTTTATCGTCTAGTTTGCCACGGTATCGAGCTTGGAACTCTTCCAACATACCGTCCCTTTACTGAGGGTAAAGACAGTGCCTGTGACTGACATTCAGTCGTCTTTATCACCCTGGAACTCTTCCAGTGATTCTCCCCAGGATCGATTGATACCATCTCACTACATCTAGTGAGAATCCTAGCATCCAATTACATCTATCTCATAGATGAAAACACAGGATTTAGGAGGTATCACTTTGATCCTATTTGGAGAATCCTAGTGATAATAGGAGATTGACCGATCGTAGTATAGGAAACTCTTTTCCTATCAAGAGTATGTTGTCTACGTACAATACGAAGATGACCACCTTACTCTCTACTACCCTTTTGTATATACAAGGTTCGTCTACCATTTTGATGAAGTCAAACACTTTGACTATCACATCAAAACAGACGTTCCAACTCCGCGATGCATGCTTCATTATGTAAAGCAACTTGCACACGTTTCCGCTGCTCCCACTGTTTACGAAGACCTCTGGCTGTGTTCTTATAGACGTTCTCTTCTAAATCAGTATTTAGAAAAGTAGCCATGGCACCCAACTACCAGATATCGCAGTCATGGTATGTAGCCGTGGCAAGTAGGATCTGGATGGACTTAAGCATAGTCACTTGGAAAAGGTTTCATCATTATCCATGCCTGATTGATGACTAAAACCTTTAATAAGCCTAGTTTTGAAAGTCTCAACTTTTCCATCTACACCAAGTAATCTTCTCAAGATATACTTGCTCCTGATGGGGATTTAACCCTTCAGATATAGCAACCAAAGTCCATACTTTGCTGGTGTATATGGATTCCATCTCAGATCGCTAAGCACCCAGCCATTCTTACAGAGTCCCTACTATCGATGGCCTGTTCGAAACTAGTTGGGTCATCATCTCATGATGTAATCCTTGCTCCCACTGTCATCGAGAAACCGAGGTATCTCTCAGGCGGATGAGGAACCCTACTAGATTGGCGGTGAGGCTGAGGTTCATCGGGAACTAGAGAATCCTTTGGTTCTGTCAAATCATCAACTGCAGTTTTGTATAGCTGGAACCTTTCCAGTTCTACAGAACTGATCCTGCCTCGAACTTGTCTGGATTTTGCTTTAAACATAGGCCGGACAACCCCAAATCATAACTAGCTTAAGAGATGGGTTCTTCCCATACCATATCTCATATGGAGTGGTAGGCACTGATTTGATTCAAACCTAATTCAATAGGTATGCAGCTTCTCAAGTGCATAACCCCAAAAGAAAATAGATAACTCAGTAATACTCATCATAGAGCACACCATATCTAATATTGTGCAATTGCTCCGCCCTGATACACCGTTGTGCTGTGGTGTATTCAGAGGAGTAGTAAGGAGAGAGAATCTCATTCTCCTTTAGAATGGTCCAGGAATGCCATGCACAAGTATTCTCCTCCCTGATCTCATCATAGGACATAATACTTATACCCGGTTATTGGTTCTCTACTTCTAACTTATATTCTGTGAATACCTCAAAAGGTTCGGACTTATGTTTCAAGAGGAACATATGACTGAATCTTGAGAGATTATCAGAGAATATAATGAAGTATAAAGAACCAGTCCTGGCATGTCTAGACAGGAGAATTTACATATATCATAATGTATCAGTCCCAAGAGTTTACTAACTCTTTCTCTGTTTCCAGTAAACGGAGCTATGGTCATCTAATCTTTGTGACATGACTGGTAAGTTTCATAAGATGTAAATTCAAACTGATTTAAATATGCATCTAAAATGTAACTTCAGCCAGTCGGGTCGCATTGATGTGACCTAGTCTACAATACCACAAGAAGGATCCGTTCATTTCTGAACTCTTCCTCTTGTGTGTGTTCAGTATACAAGGAACTGTAGTTTGATTTAGAACGTCAATGCTCTTAGATAACGTGCCTGAACCGATCAACTTTTGATATAGGAAATTTTCAAAACATTATCCAACAATACAAAATTATATCCTTCTTTACTAATAAAGAGACTGATATGATTTTGTATATCGGGTTCGGTATCTAATAGCATTTGTTCAGAATCAATATACTGGTAATACAGGGTGACAGTGACCAACAGACTTGGCTGCAACACTTGCCCCGGTTTCTGTCTCATGAAACTTATCACCCGTTCTCAGTTTTTCTACCTTTTTGTAGCCCTATGTAACATATTACATATCTGGGATCCCGATCCGGTATCAAATACCCAGGATTCAGAGGATACTGAGAAACAGTTCTATGTAATGAACACACCCGAAGATGATGCATCAGCATGCACTCTCTTCGTTTGGGCGGCATAGGAATCTTGGTATTCCCTATTTCCTACTCTGTCTTATAACAATTATAAGTTGGAGCGGGACCAACGTTCCCCAGCTCAGTACAACAAGCGTGTTCGGTCAATACATCCATATTATTATCTTGATTAAGGCGTGATATGGTCGGTACCTGGAGAGAGAGAGAAGAAAACACTCTGCGTGCGCTCTTGCAAGATCAGATTGGTTATATATATTTTATCTAATCAGGATGGCTCCCACTGTTTTTATCAAATCTTCCTTCAAACCTTAAAAGGAAAGACTAGCCGGGATTAATTACACTCTACAAGTTCGCCAATCTTTCAGCCAGGCCAGTGTCGGTACTTTGAGGGAGGTTCCCCGTGCTTTCGCACGGACCTAATTACAGTAAACCTCATTTTCCCAGAAGCGTAACCCCGTTGACACCTTTCTAGACACCTACTTGATCGGCTAATTGCAAAGTGCAAAACTCTCCCAGGAGTAACAATTACTCGCAGTGGGTATCGGGATCCAACTATCATATAGAAGGTATGCAATCTCATTGCAAGTTTCAACACTTGAAACTCCCGATAATGGTTTTTACCCCTAGCACCTATGACCTTGGCTAAGGTCAACAAATCATAGGTACTAGTCAAGTTCTACCCGTCATTTCGTGATTAATTAGACCCACCCACATGACCCTTGGCTAAGGTCAACAAAGCCATATGACTGTCCTAACTAATCGCATCATATGCGGTGTAGGAAGACATCACTTAGCTACCGTACACTGTGCCTTGACTATGGTCAACAAACACAGCACGAATACTAAGTACTCTACTTCCTAAAATGACGGAGGGTTGCGAATGGTTTTTGTGAAAACCTTTAACGCTTTGAACTTGATCTCGTTGCGGAATCAAACGGTTTTTAAATGGAATGTTTTTCGGAGCTTTTCTAGTTCTGCTAAAGGGGTCACTCCCGATAAAGGGATCGTCGGCCCTTTCCTCGTCGAATGAAGTGCGGGATATATCATATATATCGCTGTGCAAAGCAGAAACTATAGAAGCTATCAAAAGACAAACCGAGTGATGTAGCATCTGCCAGTTATTGCTAAAGGAGTCACTCCCGGTGAAGGGATCTCGGTCCTTTCCCTATCGAATAAGGTGCAGGATGTTCTACAAGGAACACCACGATGCAAAGCAAGAACTGTTGCTACCTGTTTTTATTTTGAAATTCGATTCCACAACATCTATTAGGTTTATTTTCTTTCATTAATCTCATTAATGAATATCCCATCATTTAAATTACCTAAACATCACAGATAAATATGACGTACACTTATGCCATCCGCATTCGCCTCGATGTCCCCTCGTGCACCGTTAGGTTAGGTAACTAACGGCAGAGCGGGGCAGGGCTAGCGCGGGTGTAAAACATAAGTAACGTCTATATAATATATCATATATACTATATACTACATCTATCTGAACAGAGCACAGAACATCGCATGATCACATAAAGCACAGTAGAAGAAACATATGAAATATTGGATATACTAGGACGTCCGTGTTTTCAATACGAGCCAGTATAAAACACGGATTCCACGGTCATGATGAATAGCCAATCCCACAACCCTAGACCCCTACGAGAGCGGCAAGCAACCCTACCAATTCTAGGGTTAGGAGACCCGGACTCGACTCCTCGAGTTGGTCTCCCTCTGGACCCCAGAACCCGGTTACTTGTGCTCCCCTCCTTGGGTCTATCCTAGTGCAGAAAAGTAAATAATATACATCAACGGTGACATCTTCCGCAACCTGGAAGTGCCCTAATAAAAGAATATTACATACAAGTTTTTACATGAATGAAAATGAAAAACACTCATCTCACATAAAAACCCCCGGCTATTCAAACACGACGATCCAATATAATATATAAAGCAACACATAACATCACATGTCATCAACGTAAGTAAATATGCGCATCCCAATTGTCGTTGATATATAGCAACGAAACCGGCGACATCACATATTACACTTACGGTCACAGAAAAGAAAGTGTAAAACTACAACAGTTGGAATCCGCAACCACCTCAGACATCGCATGCCTGACCAAATGAATTCTTTAGACATCGCATGCCTAACAATTATAAACCCCGCATTTTAGTCTCATTATCGAAAACTCTTTTCAATATCAAGTCGGGCAATTCAACAGGATTCCCGACATTCTGATCGAATGTTCGTCGCAAACTTCAGTAGACGGCCGCACCCCCCGATGCCGTCGACGAAGTGCAGCAAGGAGGAACACCGCTGCCGCGAGCACCCGGACGGATGCTTTCGGCGACGGGGTTCTCCTACAGTCACTTGGTCGGGGCTATGGGGTGAGGCTGTCTATTAAGTTTACCCGGCGAGTATCCGCGTACACTATGTGATTGCAACGGACTTTTGATCACATCAAAATTCCGTGGCAACCGATCAAGTGAGACTAAAGTGCTATGTTTATAACATTCATTCCGTTATCTCATAACATTTTGTGAATTCCAATTATTGTATCACATTCCGGATAAACAGGAAATGCTAAACTTTTCGATCGAACAATCGAACACCCAAGTTTTCCCGATACTACTCAACACATGAAATAAGTCTAACAACTATCAGTTCGTGCCTCAGTACCAACGGTCCAGCCGTAGAAGGGTCAAGCCAACGCCTCACATGTGGCACGCCGTACTGCCCCAAACCCGAAGGTTCAAAGGGCAGTTCAAGACGGTCACATAATCGAGTTAAGGTTTGTTGTCTTCTAGAGGGTCCATCGCGTTACTTGCACTACTTAGAACGTCGTTAAACTACGGAAAAATCCAACACTTGGAATTTTCCCGACAGGGGAAAAGTGGGGTATTTATATCCGGTCGAAATTTTTAACATATTCTAAAAATACCCGGAAAAGCACACCGACAAAATTAGACAGTCCGATCGAATATACTGAGTTCCCAATATAACCCAGAAAATAAAACTCTGGAATAAATATTAAAATATCCCCAGGAAAACCAGCACTAAAAACTAGGAGTTACTGTGAAAACGAATAATGCTGATGTGACTAGTAGGCCGCGGAACCGCCGCACGAGCCATGCTCGTGCCGCGGTTCCGCCGCGGTTTAGAGGAATCGTGCTGCCGAATTTCACAGTGATTCTTAGTATTACCCGCTGATATTTCTGCATATTTTTAATTTCGAAAAAACTACATTTTACAGAATTGTCCAGAGAGCAATTTTTAAGTCGGGGTTTTGGGTCGATCGGACTTCTAACTCCGTCGGGACTTCGCCTAAGGCTCTAGCAAGGCTCTGATACTACTGTAGGGTTCCTAGGCACTCTAGTGAAGTCTCACAAGTGATCAAACACGCAAATTTCTAAAAATTACGGTGCCGAGAAAACCTAGAACGGATCGTTAACTAGATATTTAGGCAAAGCAAGCAAGTAAATGGAAATGTATCTAAAGCAAAGTGACTACAACCTTTGTAGATCCGGTCCACCACTTCCTAAGCTCCGCGATGATCTCCCTCCGCTGTCCAAATCGAACCCACGACTCTAGCATTGGCATCATCGAAGAATGGGCGGGCTTGATCGTCGGCTCGATGCCGAAGATGATCTACGTCGAGGCATCACAAGAACAAGCTCCAACATCACCAAGCCATGAAAACTTGTGAAGGAAACACCCTATAAAACTTGGCAAGAGGTAGAGGATGAAGAAATAGAAAGTGGGTAGACTTTAGAATTGGATTTCTCACTTGATTTCATTAGTTTCTATTGATGGTCACTAGCTTTCTTCATGTTGAAGAAGATGATGAAGAAGAAGAAGATATGATAAGTCTTAATAATTAGATAAAATAAATCAATACTTATCATACTTTCAACTATAGTTAAGTGTAGAGAAAAGACCATGGTTAAAAGGATGGTTAGGGTTAAGCATAAGAATAAAAGAGTGACTTAGTCAAACTTTCAAGAAACTTCAACTAAAAACAAAACATTCAACCATTCATTTATCTTTTTCTTTTTCCAAAATGAATAAATAAGAAAGATAAATGAATAAATAATCAAAACCCTAATCATTAACTTAAACCATGGTTTGATTCTTTACACTTAACCAAGTAAGCATGTATCATCAAACATGATACAAACATGTGCACAAAACTATATCGCATATACAATGTGTACTATTCAAGTGAGAAAATCCTTTTAAAGTGAACCAATACTAGTTAACGCAAAGTAATATATCAAATATATAAATATGCACTAAATCATTAAATCAACACTTGATTTAACGATCCGGTCATATCGGATATAACCGACTAGTATCATATGTATCGGCTTATCGAATCAATCCTTGATTCGATAACTAGGTTATATCGCATATAACCATTCGATACATTCATCGCGAGAATAGAATACGGTATCACATACACGCATTATTCTCGGTCCCGCCCATATCTCATATACGCTCCTATTTCGTTTCGCTTGAGCCAGGAAACCTCTGTGTAGGACTCTAAAGACTCGTCAATACGCCGGCAGCAGATGATGATCATATCAAACACCCACAAGCCGCAAGCGGTCTGCTAAACGTAACGGCCACCCGGGTATTGAGCGATCAGAAGATCGACGAGCAAGCCCGCTCACACTCCTGTGAATCCAACCAGTAACACTTACCGTACAGTCCGGTCTGTTCGTCTGATATGTCGCATATCTCGCCTAGGGGTGGTAAACGTCAGACCCCAGTAGCTCGATAAGTCATGCCGACTTGAGGTCCATAACATTCGTGAAACTACTGATAACTCTTACCAGTATATCACTGCAACCCTGGCCAGGGATTTCCTGTTATGGCCAGTCGAGCATAGCGCAACATCAACCCCCAATTCCGGGAGAGACGAATCCCCTCCTATCGCTCATTGCCTCCATGTGAATCGGGACTGTACCCAAAAACCACATGTTTGCACAACTCAGTAGAGCCGTGGTAGGGTGGAAATCAAAGCACAGTGGGAGACACACAAGACTCTATGACGATCTCGGGTCAACAGACTAAGTGTACCAGTGTCACTAGAGAACTGCCATCTGACGTGAGGTATAATACCATCTGGGAGTTCTCGGCGAGTCCGTTCAGTATACCAGTCTCCACTGAGCACCCGTATACCATTTCTGATGTGAAACACCAATGGATATGGGATCATCCATCGCCCATCGCATGGGTCGAGAAGATATACGCTAGTCTACTCTGGAATATCGATGCCCCGTCTCGATATTCCCTCGACTAGGAACATTTCAAGGATGTACTCATAGACTATCCAGGCCCCACTAGTATGATCTGCATCACAGTCCTGGAAGTCGAGTACACATCCTAAGGGCTTTATCAACATGTAACAGAGAGACGGAAAGTATACATGTTAAGATAAAGAGCAACCAAATAGCGTACTATCATGTCGAGCAAGAAAGTCCTACCTATATATGTCCCAGCATCCACTACAATATACATCCAATGTACAGTAATGGCCTCTAGGGCATACATATAACTAACAATGGGTTATCTATAATGGCAAAAATTTGAACTTGGCATGGTAGATGCCACCCGAAACCTTGCTGCCGTTGTTGGTAACCCAACAAAAGGATCTCGGCTCTTTCCTCATCAAATGAGGTACTGGATATTCATCAAGGAATACCACTATGCAAAGTAAGAACTACAGAAGCTATAAAAGCAAAACCGAGTGGGTTGTAGCATTTGCTAGTTTTTCTAAAGAGGTCACTCCCGGTGAAGGGATCTCGGCTCTTTCCTCATCGAATGAGGTGCTGGATACTGTGCAAAGCAAGAACTAGAGCTACCTTTTTAAAAACTTTTGATTCTTCAATATCTTTAGTTTTCTTTTCTTTTCATTAATCTCATTAATGAAGTCCCATCATTTAATGTTTCCTAAACATCACAGAAAAATGAAACGAAAATAGAACGTACGCTTATGCCATACGCATTCGTCACGAGGCCCGTCATGCTCCGTTAGGTTACTTAACTAACAGCAGAGCGGGGGCTGGACTAGCACGGGTGCAAAACATAAGCAACGTTTATTATATATCATATATAATATAACATTCGTCTCATGCAGTTATATGATCACATCACAGAACCAAGCAGCAGAAATCAACATATGAAATATTGGATATACTAGGAGGTTCGTGTTTTAAATTAAGCCAATAATGAAAACAAGGATTCCACGTTCATGATGAATAGCCAAAACCACATCCCATAGACCCATATGTGAGAGGCAAGCAAGCCTGCCAATTCTAGAGTTAGGAGACCCGTTCTCGACTCCTCGAGATGGTCTCCCAGTAAACTCCAGAACCTGGTCACTTGTGCTCCCCGCCTTGGGTCTATCCTAATGCGGAAAAGTAAATAATATACATCATTGGTGACATCATCCTCAACCCGGAAGTGTCCCAATAAAAGAATATTACATACAAATTTTACATGAATGAAAATTGTAAAACTCTCATCTTACATAAAACCCCCGACTATTCATTCATGGCGATCCAATATAATATATCATAGCAACACATAATATCACATGTCATCAACGTAAGTAAATAAGTGTATCCCAAATTTCGTTGAGATATAGCAACGAGATCAGGATACCCCACATATTAAACTTACGGTCGCAGAAAAGAAATGAAAAACTACAATAATTAGAATCCGCATATCCTTAGACATCATAAACCCGGAATATCTCATATTCCAGATTTCATGCCTAACCAGATATATCTTGTATTTTAGTCTCAAATTGAAAACGCTTTTCAATTACTTAGCCGGGGATTCAATAAGATTCCCGACTACATTATCGAATACTTGTCGAAAACTTTAGTAGATGGACACCCCCCGATGCTGTCGATGAAGTGCACTAAGGCGGAACACTGTGGCCGCAACCACCCAAGTAGGTGCTTTTGGTAACGGGGTTCTCCTACAGTCACTTTGTCGGGGCTATGGGGCGTGGCTGTCTACTAGAGTTACCCGGCGAGTGTTCACGTACAATACACGATTGTGACGGAGTTTTGATCTGAATCAAAACTCCGCGGCAGCCGATAAACCGAGACTATAACACTAGATTTACAATACACTAATTAGTTTTCACAAAACTAATTATTCCGGATTCTAAATATTGTATCACATGTCGTCATCATCTATACGACGCTAAAAATTTTGATCGGTTTATCAAACATCCACAAAAACCAGAGACCTCAACAACTTGAGAATCATAAAAAATACCCAGAGAGTGCATGATGCCAAAATGGAGCAGCACGAGAAAGATGACACCACAAGCCTAATAACTTGTCGCGGAACCGCGGCCAAACATGGGGTTTGGCCATGCTTCCGCGGCGGTTTGTTAGACTTGGGTCCTTAAATTTCTGGAGGCTCCATAAAAAAC
Organism: Agapanthus africanus; assembly: GCA_030015575.1. Lineage (NCBI taxonomy): Eukaryota > Viridiplantae > Streptophyta > Magnoliopsida > Asparagales > Amaryllidaceae > Agapanthus > Agapanthus africanus. Next base: position 136,640,584 of record JASDDO010000016.1, read on the forward strand.
CCTACACGATTTTCTGCATATTTTTAATCACGAAAATTTCAACATTTGAAAAAATCGACAGAAACTACACTTTTTTGCGGTTTCGAAAACAGATCGAACGCTTTAACGTCGTAAAGACCTACCCAAATTTTCCAGCTTTGCTTTGATACCATGAAGGTGTACGATAGCACTGCGACGGGGTTTAAAATAGCATCACACATGCAATTTTCAAAAATTTATGGTGCTAACGAACACTAACCAAGATCTTAACTCGAATATTAGGTTTTACTATGTGATGATATGAAAACAAAGAGAAGGGAAGGAGGCTACTACCTTTGATGACCGTGTCCTTCTCTTCTAAAGCTCCGGGTTGTAGTCCACGCGACTCCACTAGGCTCCACTTCAAGTTTGAACGAGCTTCCTCCGTGATCTTCGTGCCAAAGACGATCCACCCAAAGTCCCTCTAGCTCAAGCTAACTCTTCATTAAACCATCTTTAGGGAAGGAAACACACCACACTTGATTACTAATCAAGTGTAGGATGGTGAAGTAGGGGTTTTAAGGCTCACTGGGATTTGTTCAAAGCTCCATGGTTCACATCACATGTCAGGGTTTGGAGCTTTGAGGCATGAAGAGGAAGAAGATGATAAGAGCAAGAGAGAGTAAGGAGCTTATGTGAGAAAATGAGCAAGCATAACAAAAAAAAATCTAAGTGTTGAATGGATAAATGTTCACTTATTCAAGCATACAAAAATATTTCACAATAATATATTGTGACCAAGCTTGAATAGTGAAGGATGATGAATTAAAAATTCATCAAGCCATGCTACACCCATCCCTCCTCATTTTCCACCTTAATTCTATTTTCACAAAATAGAAATTCATGCCATGCTTCATATATATATATATATATATATATAAGAAAATATTTAGTGAGCTAATAATATTAGTTAAGATATAATTATATCAAATATAATATATATCATATTATTAAATCAACACTTGATTTAATAATCCGGTTATATCACATATAACCGACTAATATCATTTATCTGTAAATCACATTATCAAATAAACACTTGATTCGATAATCCGGTTACATCACATATAACCTGACCGATATCAGATAACTTCCAGATTAGAATACGGTATCACAGACTCGTATTTAATCAGGCCCCCCGCACATATCAGCATATGTCCCTACTTCATTTCGCTTGAACCAGGAAACTTCTGTGTGAGACTCTAAAGACCCGTCAATACGTCAGCAGTAGGTGATGATCATATCAGTCACCCATAAGTCGTCAGCAGTACTAGCTGGACGTAACGGCTACCCAGATATTGAGCGATTAGTAGATCAACAAGAAAGCTTTTCCAAACTCCCATGAAGTCTATAAGTAACACTTACCGTATAGTCCGATCTCTTCATATGATATGTCGCATACCGAGTCTGGGGGTGGAATTGTCAGACCACAATAACTTGATAAGTCATGCCGATATATGGCTCATAACGGTTCGAGAAACTACTGATAACACTTACCAGTAAATCTCATCAACAGCCCTAGCCAAGGACTTACTGTTATAGCCAATCGAGTATAGCGCAACATCAACTCCCTATACCGGGAGAAAGAAAACCCCTCCTATCGCTCATTGCCTCCATATGACTCGGGACTATACCCATAATCCACCTATTTCCACGATTCCTTTGAGCCGTGGTAGGGAGGAAATCAAAGCACAGTGGGAGCCACACAAGACTCTATGACGATCTCGGGTCTGCATACTAACCTGTACCAATGAAACCAGAGAACTGCTATCCGACGATAGGTATAATACCATCTAGGAGTTCTCGGCGAGTCCTGTTCGGTGTACCCATTCTATGATGAGCACCTGTGTACAATCTTTAATGTCAAACACCAATGGCTATGGGATCAACCATCGCCCTATATAGGGTCAAGAAACGTACACACTAGTCTACTCTCGAATATTGAAGCCCTGTCTCGATATTCCCTCGACTAGGAACAATTGAAGGATGTGCTTGTGGACTACCCAGATCCCAGCAGTATGATCCGCCTCATAGTCCTGGTAGTCAAGCCTACATCCTAAGGGCTTTATCAACATGTATATGAAAGACGGTATAATAATACCAGTGAGCATGTTAAGATAAAAGAAACCAGATAGCATACTATCATGTCGAGAAAGAAAGTCCTCCATATATATGTCCAAGCATCCACTATATCATACAATAAATGGCCTCTAGGGCATACATATCACTAACATTAACCACAAGCACGTCAGAGGCAATAGCTATATGTAACGGCCATCTAGGTATCTGTCGAAAGGAAGGCCGACGAGCAAGCTCATCCGAACCCTTACTGAGCCTATCTGTGACAATCTCCATACAGTCTGGTCTCTTCGTCTAAGAGTATCGTATGTGAATTATGTATATGCCCTAGATGCCATTGTTGTACATATGATGTATATTATAATGGATGCTTGGATATATATAGAGAGGACTTTCTTGCTCGACATTATAGTATGTTATCTGGTTTCACTTTGTCCAAACATGTTGACTTGTATTAGTTTACTGTCTTGCTCTCACATGTTGATAAAGCCCTTAGGATTTGTACTCGACTACTAGGACTATGATGAGATCATACTAGTGGGGCCATGGTAGTCCATGAGTACATCCTATAATAGTTCCTAGTCGAGGGTGTATCGAGACATAGCATCGATACTCCAGAGTAGACTAGCGTACACGCATCTTGACCCATATGATGGGCGATGGATGATCCCATATCCATTTGTGTTGGACATCAAAGATGGTGTACGGGTACTCAGTGGAGACTGGGTACACTGAACGGACTCGCCGAGAACTCCTGGATGGTATTATACCTATCGTCAGATAGCAGTTCTCCGGTGACATTGGTACAGGTTAGTCTGTAGACCTGAGATCGTCATAGAGACTTTTGTGATTCCCACTGTGCTTTGATTTCCACCTTACCACGTCAAAGTGGGTGTGAAAAACGGTGGCTTTTGGGTACAATCCCGAATCACATGGAGGCAATGAGCGATAGGAGGGGTTTCGTCTCTCCTGGTATTGGGAGTTGATGTTGCGCTGTGTTCGATTGGCTATAACTGGAAGTCCCTGACCAGGGCAGACATGGAGATTTACTGGTAAGAGTTATCAGTAGTTTCTTGACCCGTTATGAGCCTTACATCGACACGACTTATCGGTTACTGGGGTTTGACGTTTACCACCCATAGAATGGATATGCGACATATCAGACGAAGAGACCGAACTGTATAGTAGTTTTACTGATTGGATTCACAGGAGAATATACAGGCTTGATTGTTGATCTTCTGATTGTTCAATACACGGGTGGCTGTTACGTTTAGCTGACCGCTTGCAGCTTGTGGGTGTTTGATATGATCATCACCTACTGCCGGCGTATTGACGATTCTTTAGAGTCCTACACAGAGGTTTCCTGGCTCAGGCAAAACGATGTAGGGGCACATATGCGATATGTGAGAGACCGAGACTAATACGATATGAGATATCGTATTATATTCTCGCGATATGTGATATCGGCCGGGTATATGTGATATAGCCGGGTCATCGGATCAAGTGTTGATTCGATGAAATGGTACTTATTATATTAGCCGGTTATATGTAATATAGCCGGGTTATCGGATCAAGTGTTGATTCGATAATTTAATGTATAATAATATATATGATATATTACATTACGTTAACTAATATAAGCTCTCTTTTTTGATTCATTTTCTCAACGGATAATACATTGATATATATGCGATATATGTTAATTGTATTATTTTTTTTTGTTACATTATATATTATTTATGTGATATATAATATTGTAACTTGTTAGGGTTACAAATGAAACATGGTTGTTGAGTTTAAACCAAGTTAGGGTTTGGATTTGGGTTTGCTTTTGGGTTAGCTTTTGGATGAAGCTTTCATGAAGCTTCATGAAGCTTTTGACTTTTGTCATCTAGCTTGAAATTTTGTGTAGATATTTGTTAACCCAACCCAAACCCTTAACCATAGTTTATTTTCTACATGAGTTAAAGCCTTCATTCTTAACTCATGGTTGCAATTGTAACCACAACAATTCATTATTCATCACAAAAACTTTCTTCTTCTTCTTCTTCCTTGAAAAAGCTTTCTAGCTTTTTGTGTTGTGATAATTTAAAGTGAGAATTTGAAAACAAAAGAGAGCAAAATTCCTATTTCATCATACTCATCTATTCTAGCCACTTAGATTAGGGTGTTCACTTCACTAATACTAAATTATAGATGTGAGAGCTTGGGTTTGAGATTCTTCAAGGTAGATCATCTTCGAAAAAGAAGGCTTCAAGCAAGCATGAATCATTCGACTTTTGGTGCCTCTCTAGAGTACAGGAGTTCATGGATCGCGGCGAAGGGACTACTACTCAAAGCTTATGAAGCGAAGTGTAGCATTTTGAAAATTTAGAAATAAATAAAATTAATTAATTTAATAATAAAAATGATAAATCACAAAATTATTAAAAACAAATAAGTCAATTTCATGAGTTGTATGTAAAACAATTTAAATTAAAATTTTAGTATGCAACTTAAATAAGTTATAAGGGTTTTTGTGACAATTTTAGCTTCATTTTAATAAAATGTGTTTTATAATAAACTAAGTTGTGAGGGGTTTTTAGATAAAGTTTAGGATTTTTGTGCAAATGGAAAATTGTTAAGGGTGTAAATGAAAATGGGATGGAAAATCATTTAGTACAGATTTTAATTTCAAATTAAAACGAAATAAGAAGATAAGGCATGAACACCTCTTGCTTGCATGCACAACACTCACCTCACACCTACTACTTGCATGAAACCATTACCTCTAGCTTGATCACACCTCCTCCTTCACCTTATCCCTTTCATTTGCCATATATAAACCTTGTTCAGATCATAGTTAATTAAAAAATTCTGAAAATTTCTGAAAGAAAAACAAAACAAAAACTAAAGAGTGAAAGAAAGAACAAGAGGAAGAAGAAGAAGGAAGAAGAAGAAGGAAGAAGAAGGAAGCTAGGTTCTAGGTTTTCATCACCATCAAGTTAGGACAAAGGGCTTAGCATCTTGGAGGGGTTATTCCAACAACTTATTGTGGGTAATTTCTTAATCACAGTAGGAAAATTTCGTTCTATACTTAGTTAATTTGAAATGAACAAGTTCCATCATAACGTATTTTAATTAATTATAGGCTCTGTTGAAATCTGCTATTGATTGGAAAATAATAAACTTAACAAAACAGTGCTGAAATGATGTATGTAACACCTAGAGAAAACCATAGGATCACGAACCAGAGGGCTCGGATTTGGGCCGGCGACCAAAAGGGAAATTCCGACATCGCCGGTTTTGTGGGTAGCTAGGTAGTTTTGGATGGTTGGGTGTATTTCAGTGTATCATTTTGGCCATTTTGGTGTTGTTTAAACAAATTAGTTTCACTGCAGATAGAATCTGGAAGCGTATATCGGAAATGATATCTTAAAACACAAAATACGACACGGTTAAAACGCATCGCGATTTAAATTCTGTAGCGATGCAGGTTAGGGTTTAAATCCAGTAAGGTTAAGTGTTTAATGGCTCGATATAGTCGTATACAATATAACTAGTACGTGGGAACGAGTGTTTTTCATTTCCGTCATGTCGGAGTAGCCGTTTCCTTATATAAGTTAAATTGTGATGTTAGATTCGAATACGGGATTTTTGGAGGCAGCGAGGAAAGGGAAAGGATTGGCAATTCCTGAATAGATTCGACGTTTTCCGGTGAGTAGACTAAACATCTACCGGGGAATTTTGTAAAGATGGTGTTTTACGCCCATAGTTTTATTTAAATAAATGAGTTAATTGATATGCTAAATTAACAATATGCATTCATAATTCACACATACCTTGCTTAGTTGCTAGAACACTACACAAATATCGACGAGTCATGCCACGTGCACATCTTATATGTTACACACACCTCGTCGATATTACCATGTCACTTGTACACTTAGCAAATTTCTTGTTAAAATAATTCATATCGTATCATACACACCAATAATAGTAGTAAATTGCATCATTAATATCATGTTTAGTATCTGAGTATTTCATATTGATATAAGAGGTAAACGTATTATTGAGGATTTATGGTTTTGAGTTTTGAATACTATTACATAAATCCAGTGATTTTCATAATTGATATGTCATGTCCACCATGAGATGTTTTATGATTTGTTTTTATTCCGGACTGAGTGGGGGAGATATACGATCGCGGATTTTACGTTATCCATACTGAGTGGGGGAGATATACAGTTGGATACATGGTGGACCCGGTCGAGACCGAGGGGCAGGATAGCCGCATTGAGGCGGGGGAGCTTAGCAAGGTTACTCGATACCGGATAGAGTGGTAAAAATATGGCGTATATCTAGATGATAACGACCGGTATTGTTGATTTCAGGATCATTCGAGGAATGATGCCTGTGAGAAATGGGAGTTTTGTATCGATGATGGACATGGAGAATTGAATTTTTATTGGAAATAAATGATGAGATTTCAGTTTTGATTATGAGATTCGTACTGTAGATTCATGATTTCCACAGATAATCATACATTATACTTGTTCACATTTCAGTTAGTATGATCGTCATATTTACATTATTAATCGTTATATGTTAGTCATATTCACTGAGTTGGCAACTTACCCCCGTTGTACCACAGTTTCTTGCTGCGGTAGAGTGGACGGTTAGCAGCGGTGCAGATCTACGTTTGCAGCTTTATCATATCTTTTGATAGGTGGGTTACATATGTAGTAACCTTCCCTTTTGATATTGTGTTTTGTATCTAGAAAAATCTCCATCAGACCTGTATATGACTTAGAGTGAGAGATGATATGTATATTATTTGACAGTTGAGATCGTTTAGTCCTATAAATTGTTACTTCTTTTCTTTATGTCTGGGATTCGTATTGATGTCCTATATACTGAGATTTTATTTTCCCCTGTTGATATTGTTGATCCCAACTAGGGATGCAACTAAACTTAACACCTAATACTTGTTTAATAATTAACTTCATAAACTGTGATTTTTACTAAAAACTAAATTTTCTATATAAAGAATTCCGCAAAAAGGATTTTGATCTTGGTTTTCGGCTTACTTGGACTATGTGCATATCTTTAGATATTATACAATCTAAGTGCTGGTCACATTCAAACTTTGGGTCGTGACACGAAGGAACGGACTACAAAGGTTGTAATCCCTCTCTCTTAGATGTAAAGTTGTTTACATGCAAGTTAACCCTAATTCTCTAGTTAAGATCTTGGTTAGGGTTTGTTTAGCACCCCAAAAATTTTAAAGTAGCATGATTGATACTTGCCAAAACCTTCACAAGGTGCTATGCTAACCCAACAGTGGTATCAGAGCCAAGCTAGAGCATTAGGCGTTGTCTAGACGAAGTTAGAAGTCCGATCGAACCCCGAAACCCTGAAACGACCCCTTTTCTGGAAATTTTTCAAAAAGTTGAATTTTTCCATATTAAAAATACTCAGAAAATCATGCAGAGAATTCTATAGACACACCTGAAGAAGGAAACCCTAACTCGTCTAAGTGACCGCGGATCCGCGGCCAAAACCTGGTTTTGGCGGCGGATCCACGGCGCCACTTGAGAGGCTTGGGTCGGCCCTTCAGTTGTTGGTACGTAGGTACCGTGGTATGTCTCTGGTTAATTTTAACTGTGCTCAAGTCTTGAGCTATCTGGGAATTTTTGGGAATTCGTTGTATCTATCGAATTATCTAACTTCGCCTAGTTATCTGTGATGATTATGATATACTGTGATATGTTATATTGGATCGTTGTGTATTGAATAGCCGGGGGTTTTATGTGAGATGAGAGTTTTCTTTTTCATTCATGTAAAATTCATTTGTATGTAATATTCTTTTATTGGGGCACTTCCGGATTGAGGATGATGTCACCATTATATATTATTTACTTTTCCGCATTAGGATAGACCCAAGACGGAGAGCACAGGTAACCGGGTTCTAGGGTCCAGTGGGAGGCCATCTCGAGGAGTCGAGACCGGGTCTCCTAACCCTAGAATTGGCAGGGTTACTTGCCGCTCTCGTAGGGGTCTAGGGATGTGGGTTTGGCTATTCATCGCGACTGTGGAATCCGTGTTTTATACAGGCTCAAAATAAAACACGGACCTCCTAGTATATCCAATATTTCATATGTTATCTTCTGCTGCTGATACACTATGATGTGATCATTTTATATGCGTGATACGAATGCTTATACTATATATATATGATATATAAATATTACTGCTTTCGTTCCTTCTGTGATGCTTAGGAAGCTTAAATGATGGGATTTTATTAATGAGATTAATAAAAGAAAAGAAACCTAAAAGATGTTGTAGAATCAAATTTTCAAAATGGGTAGCTACAGTTTTTGCTTTGCATAGCGGTATTCCTTGTAGAATATCCAGCACCTTATTCGATAAGGAAAGAGCCGAGATCCCTTCACCGGGAGTGATCTCTTTAGCAAAACTGGCAGATGCTACAAACTCATGGTTTAGCTTTTGATTGCTTCTATAGCTCTTTCTTTGCACAGCGGTATTTATGAAATATTCTGCACCTTATTCGATAAGGAAAGAGCCGAGATCCCTTCACCGGGAGTGACCTCTTTAGCAAAACTAGAAAAGCCTAAAAAGCATTCCTTTTCAAAATCACATGTTTCTACAACGATATCGAGTTCATTACGCAAAAGGTTTTCATAAAAACCTGTCGTAGCCCTCCGTCATTTCAGATAAGTCCTACTTGGTATTCGTGCTGCGTTTGTTGACCTTGTCAAGGCGTAGTGTACGGTAGCTAATTAGTATTTATCGGATAAAGCATGAGATGCGATTGGATTAGGTTGGTCGTACGGCCTTGTTGACCTTGTCAAGGGTCGTGCGGGTGGGTTTAATTCAATCGGGAAATGACGGGTTGAACTTGACTTGCGATTTATGGTTTGTTGACCTTTTCAAGGTCATAGATCGCTAGGGGAAGAATAATTATCGGGAATTTCAAGTGTTGGAATTTGCAATGAGATTGCATACTTTCTATGAGATAAATGGATCCTGATACCCACTGCGAGTAAGAGTTACTCCTGGAAGAGTTTTACACATGACAAATTAGCCGATCAAATAGGTGTCTAGAAAGGTGTTAACGGGGTTATGCCTATGGGAAAACGAGGTTTATTCTAATTAGGTCCGTGCGAAAGCACGGGGAACCTCCCTCAAAGTACCAACACCGATCTGGCTGAAAGATTGGCGAACTTGTAAGGTGTAATTAATCTCGGCTAATCTTACCTTTTAGGGTTTGAAGGATGATTTGATTAAAACAGTGGGAACCATCCTGATTAGATAAGATAATAACCAATTTAATCTTGCAAGAGCGCACGCTAAAGTGTTTTCTTCTCTCTCTCTCCAGGTAGCGACCATGTCAGGCCTTAATCAAGATAATAATATGGATGTATTGACCGAACCCGCTTATTATACTGAGCAGGGGAACGTTGGTCCCGTTCTTTCTTATAAATGTTATAAGACTGAGTAGGGAATAGAGCCATATTCGGATACTCACGCCGCCCAAACGAAGAATAAGCATTCTGATGCATCTTCTTCGGGTGTGTTAGTTATCGAGAACTGTTTCTCAGTTTACTCTACGTCCTGGGTATTAGATACCGGATCAGGATCCCACATATGTAATTTGTTACATGGGCTACGCGAAAGTAAGGAACTGGGAATGGGTGATCATTCCGTAAGAGTAGGGAATGGTGTAGATGTTGCAGCCAAAGCAGTTGGCGAATATCACCTTGTATTACCAAATGGCAATACATTGATTCTGAACGAATTTTATTACATACCGACCCTGATATGCAATGTTATATCAGTTTCTTTATTAAGCAAAGAAGGAGATAATTTTGTAGTACAGGAAAATATTATGAACATCTTCCTAAATCAAAAGTTGTTTGGATCAGGCTCGTTACATAATGGCATATACATTCTAAATCAAAACACAGTTCTTAATATACAAAACACTCACAAAAGGAAGAGTTCAGAAATGAATGAATCCTTCTTGTGGCATTATAGACTAGGTCATATCAATGTGACACGACTAGCTAAGTTGCATAAGGATGAATATTTGAATCCGTTCGAATTATCATCTTATGAAACTTGTCATTCATGTCTCAAAGGCAAAATGACCAAAACTCCATTTAGTGGACACGGAGAAAGAGTTACAGAACTCTTGGGACTGATACATAGTGATGTATGCGGTCCCATGTCTACACATGCCAGGAATGGTTCCTCGTACTTAATTACATTCACTGACGATCTCTCAAGATACGGACATGTGTTCCTGTTGAAACACAAGTCTGAAGCTTTTGAGAAATTCAAAGAATATAAACACGAAGTAGAGAACCAAATGGGTAAAAGTATTAAGATCCTTCGATCAGATCGAGGAGGAGAATACATGAGCAATGAGTTCCTGGACTATTTAAAAGAGAATGGGATTCTCTCCCAGCTTACTCCACCCTATACACCACAACACAACGGTGTATCGGAACGGAGGAATCACACCCTATTAGATATAGTGCGCTCTATGATGTGCTTCGCTGAGTTGCCTATTTCCTTTTGGGGTTATGCGCTTGAGACAGCAGCATACCTATTGAATCAAGTTCCATCTAAATCTGTACCTACCACACCATATAAAATATAGAGTGGGAAGAGACCATATCTTAAACGAGTTAAGATATAGGGTTGTCCGTCCTATGTCAAAAGACAAAATCCGGACAAACTCGAGACACGTTCAGTTCTCTGCAAGTTTGTGGGATATCCAAAGAATTCATATGGATATTTTTTCTACCACAGTGAGGAGCAAAAAGTGTTTGTTGCTCAACATGCCATCTTTTTAGAAAAGGAATTTCTTAAGAAACAAATTAGTGGAATGAGGTAGAACTGGAAGAGGTTCCGGCGACACAAACTACGACAGAAGATTTAATGGAACCAGAGGATTCAGTAGTTCCTGACGAACCCCCGTCTCTCCGCCGATCTAGTACGGTTCCTCATCCACCTGAGAGATACTACGGTTTTCTGATCGATGGTGGGAGCGAGGATTGCATCATGGAAGATGATGACCCGACTAGTTTCAAGCAGGCCATCATGAGTAGGGACTCTGTGAAATGGCTGGATGCAATGCGATCTGAGATAGAATCCATGTACACCAACAAAGTATGGACTTTGGAAGTTGCTCCTGAAGGGGTAAAACCCATTAGGAGCAAATGGATCTTTAAGAAGAAACTTGGTGTATATGGAAAAGTTGAGACTTACAAAGCTAGAATTGTTGCAAAGGGTTTTCTTCAACGACCAGGAGTGGATTATGACGAAACCTTTTCTCCAGTGGCTATGCTTAAGTCCATCCGGATCCTACTTGCCATTGCTGCATACCATGACTACAAAATCTGGCAAATGGATGTTAAGACCGCCTTTCTAAATGGTGATTTAGAGGAGTGCGTGTACATGACTTAGCCAGAGGGCTTCGTAGACAGTGGGAGCAGCGGAAAGGTGTGCAAGCTATTTAAATCCATCTATGGGTTAAAGCAGGCATCGCGGAGTTGGAACATCTATTTTGATGTAGTAGTCAAAGAGTTTGACTTCATCAAATACATATATGAACCTTGTATATACAAGAAGGTTGCAGAGAGTAGGGTTGTATTCCTCGTATTATACGTGGATGACATAATCTTGATAGGAAATGATGTTCCTATGCTGCACTCGGTCAAGCTCTTGTTATCACAAAGATTCTCAATGAAAGATCTAGGTGATGCCTCCTGCATTTTCGGAATTAAGATCTATAGAGATAGATCTAGACGGATACTGGGATTGTCCCAATCCAGGTACATTGACACCATACTAAAGAGGTTTAGTATGGAAGAATCCAAGCGTGGGAATTTACCCACGATCTCTGGACTCACTCTCTCTAAAGATATGTCACCTAAGACTTATTTGGAGAGAACTCGCATGCAAGGGATACCCTATGCTTCAGCAGTAGGCTCTATCATGTATGCAATGCTATGTACCAGACCCGATGTAGCATACTCACTGAGTGTAGTGATTAGGTATCAAGCAGATCCAGGATAGGATCACTGGACAGATGTGAAGAACATTCTCAAGTACTTGAGAAGGACTAAGGAGATGTTCTTGGTGTATGGTATCAGAGAACTCCAGGTCGAGTCCTTTACTGATTCGAGCTTTCAGAGTGATAAGGATGACTCTAAGTCACACTCGGGATTTGTCTTTACCCTAAGTGGAGGGGCGGTTGTTGGAAGAGTTCCAAACAGCAAACCGTGGCAGACTCGACGATGGAGGCTGAATACATCGCTGCCAACGATGCTGCCAAAGAGGCTGTCTGGATAAAGAAGTTCATTACTGAACTTGGTGTGGTTCTGTCCATTGAACATCCAATACCTCTGTATTGTGATAACAATGGAGCTGTGGCTTTAGCCATGGAGCCCAGGTCCCATCAGAAGTCCAGACATATTCTGAGGCGGTATCACCTGATCCGGGAGATAGTTGATCGCCGGGAGATCGAGGTCAGGAGAGTTGATACGAAGGACAACACTGCGGATACACTCACGAAGGCCATACCCCAGATACATTTTGAGAGACTCTTCGGATTGTTGGGTATGAGATACTACAACAGCTGGCCTTAGTACAAGTGGGAGATTGTTAGTTATGTATATGCCCTAGAGGCCATTGTTGTACATATGATGTATATTATAATGGATGCTTGGATATATATAGTGTAAGTCCTTGTCACGCACCCCATGAACTTGCGGGGAGGCGGAATATATGAAAAACGATTATCAAAGCTTCGTAACACGGACTTGAGCGCATGAATCGTATCTAAACCATTACTAGCAAACTACGAGAGGTTTAACTACTCGGATTCGAAGTTATACCTCATGTTACTAGTCCTTCGAGTCTTCATCGATGTCCTCTACTCCTCGTAGGCTCCTTGGAACATCGACACCTCAACGGCCTCCTCGAGTCAAAGACGATCCACCCGAGAGCTCCTACGCCAAGCTTGATCTCTAACTTGAGATAACTAAATTGCTCAAAGTGCTAATCTACGCTACCTAGGGGATATAGAGTGAGGTTATGGATGTATTAGTCTAGCTAACCCTTGATCTCAACACATAAGAGGTTAGGGTTAGGGTTTCAAGAATGGGAGAGCTTGAGGAGTGAGAAGGTGGTGATGAGAATGATATTGCAAAAAAAAACAACTCATTAGAAACTATCAACCATAACAATTTATCAAATAACTAATATATATGATTAATCATCATGGTTGATGCATTCACCTTGTGTGATCCATCTCATTAGTCATTAGCTCAATAAATGAAGCATTAACTCCATGGATGAATCACACAAATGAGTCATTAAGCAATAAATGCTTATGCCACCTTAACCCCCAAGTCACCATGCTTCTAGAAGCTTCCCGGAAAATTACGAGAATGCCCCTCCAATCCGTTAAAACACTGAAAAACTTTAGACTGTATAAATCCAATAACCTGATACTAGATTCTGGCTTAAACCAAAGCCGGCTAGTAAGAACTGTCCGAACGCTGTACGTGCATTTAAACACGTATGCGTCCGAACCCTTGTCGTAAAACCATACGACCTCTATATCGTTTCACCTGGATCAGGGAAACTTTCTGTGTGGGACTCTAAAGACTCGACACTACGCTGGCAGTGGGTTTAACCACAGACCGCAAGCGGCACTAGCTGTACGTAACGGTCCCAGGTAGATGTCGATAAGAAGGTCGATGAGGAAACCCATCCGAACTCCTACTGAGCCTGATGTGACAATCTCCGTATAGTCCGGTCTGTTCGTCTAAGACTATCACATATCTAGCTTAGGGGGTGGCAAGTGTCAATCCCCTAATAGCGGTATAAGTCGTGTCGGAGCGTAGCCCATTACACCCTGAGAAACTACTGTAACCTACCAGTAAATCTCGCTTGCCCTGGCCAGGGACTTTGCGTAATGGCTCTTTGACACAGCGCGATATCAACTCCCAATACCGGGAGAGACGAATCCTTTCTAATCGCCACTGCCTCCAAGTGCTCGGGACTGCATCCAATTGTTACCTGTTTGCACGACTCCTTTGAGCCGTGGTAGGGTAGCAATCTAAAAACAGTGGGACACACTCGAGGCGAAGTAGCATTGTCAAGTCTGCGGACTATGCTGTACTCATGTCACCTGGGAACTGTTAACCGACGATTGGTATAATACCAACCAACAGTTCCCCTGCGAGTCCTGTCCGGTGTACCCGTAACATAACGAGCACCTGTATACTATCTCCAGTACGACGTACTGATGGCTGTGGGACAGACCATCTCCCCAACTGGGATAAGAAGCGTACACACTAGTGTACTCTGGAGTTTCGATAATCCTACGACTAGGGACAAGTATAGGATGTTGCTTATAGACTACCCAGCCCCCACTAGTGTGACTGCCATCACAACGCTGGTAATCAAGCAAAAGATCCTATGGGCTCTACTAATATGTATGAGTGATACGCTACAAGAAACATATGCACATATTAAAGTAGAAACAAACCAAGTAGCCTACTACCATTTTTAGCAAGACTGTATATACAACTGTGAATATCCCAAGCTTCCATTAAGTAATATACATACAAGTATGATACAATAATGGCCCCTAGGGCATATACACTAACAATCTCCCACTTGCACTAGGGCCATGAGCTGGCATATCGTAGACCTATCATCTCGAATAGCCTCTCGAACTGCGTATGAGGAATGGCCTTTGTGAATGGATCAGCAATGTTATTCTCCGTCTCTACTCTCTTTATCTCGATCTCCCGGCGATCTACAATCTCCCTGATCAGGTGATACCGCCTTAAGATGTGTCTGGATTTCTGATGGGACCTGGGTTCCTTCGCTAAAGCTATAGCGCCGGTGTTGTCACAATACAGAGGTATTGGATCAACACTGGTAGGAACCACCTGAAGTTCTGTGAGGAACTTCTTCATCCAGACAGCTTCTTTTGCGGCATCGCAAGCAGCTATGTACTCCGCTTCCATCGTTGAGTCAGCAACTGTCTCCTGTTTGGAACTCTTCCAACAGACCGCCCCTCCATTAAGGGTAAAGGCATAACCTGACATGGACTTGGAGTCATCTTTGTCACTCTGGAAGCCGGAGTCGGCAAAGGCCTCATTCTGGAGGTCTTTTCCGCTATACACCAAGAACATATCTTTAGTCCTTCTTAGGTACTAAAGAATGTTCTTTACTGCTATCCAGTGATTCTCCCCTGGGTTTGCCTAATACCGGCTTACAACGCTCAATGCGTATGCTACATCTGGTCTGGTATATAACATCGCATACATTATAGAGCCTACCGCTGAAGCGTAGGGTATAATCGACATGCGATCCCTTTCCAAATCAGTCTTGGGAGACATCTCTTTAGGGAGGGTGATTCCGTGACAAGCCGGTAGGTTACCGCGCTTAGAATCTTCCATACTGAATCTATTTAATATGGTGTCTATGTACCTGGACTGCGAAAGTCCCAACATCCTCTTTGATCTATCACGATAGATCCATATCCCTAGAATGTAGGTGGCATCACCCAGGTCTTTCATGGAGAATTTCTGTGATAAGAATCTTTTGAGTGACTGTAACATAGTAATATCATTTCCTATTAGGAGAATGTCATCCACGTACAAGACGAGGAATACTACAGCTCTCCCTACAATCTTACTGTATATGCATGGTTCATCTGGATTTTTGATAAAGTCGAATTCTTTGACAGCATCATCAAAACAGATGTTCCAGCTTCGCGATGCCTGCTTTAGTCCATAAATGGACTTAAGCAACTTGCATACTTTACTGCTGCTCCCACTCTGAATGAATCCCTCTGGCTGATCCATATAGACGCACTCTTCTAAATTACCATTTAGAAAGGCCGTCTTTACGTCCATCTGCCAGATTTCATAATCGTGGAAGGCAGCAATAGCAAGAAGGACCCGAATGGATTTGAGCATAGCCGCTGGAGAAAAGGTTTCGTCATAGTCCAAACCAGGTCTTTGACGGAAACCCTTTGCAACAAGTCTAGCCTTATAGGTTTCAACCTGTCTATCTACACCAATCTTCTTTTTGAAGATCTATTTGCTTCCAACGGGTTTTACCCCATCTGGAGCAATGTCCAAAGTCCATACTTTGTTAGTGTACATGACTCCATTTCGGTCCGCATTGCATCCAGCCATTTTACTGAGTCTTCGTTCTGAATGGCTTGCTGGAAGCTAGTAGGCTCATCATAGTCAATAATGCAATCCTCTCTATCCCCGTCTATGAGAAAACCGTAGTATCTCTCGGGCGGATGAGACTGCCTACTACTCCTGCGGAGTGGCGTCGGGATGTCCCTTTCTTCTGAAACCTCTGGTTCTACCAAGCTTTCAGTAATAGCTTGTGGTTCTGGAATTTCTTCCAGTTCTATTGCGCTCCCACTTATCTGATTTTCTAAAAACTTAGTTTCCAAGAAGCGAGCATTATGAGAAAAAAAAATCTTTTGTTCCTCTGCGTAATAGAAATAATATCCTTTGGAGTTCTTTGGATATCCCACAAACTTACACTGTACTGATCGTGCCTCGAGCTTGTCCGCATGCTGCTTCTTTACAAAAGCTGGACATCCCCATATCTTAATATGCTTAAGATAGGGTTTCTTTCCACACCACATCTGATATGGTGAAGTAGGCACAGTCTTAGTTGGAATTCGGTTCAAAAGCTATGCAGCTGATTCTAGTGCATATCCCCAGAATGATCGTGGTAACTCAGCTTTACTTATCATGGAATGAACCATATCCAATAGGGTTCGATTCCTTCTTTCCGATACACCATTGTGTTGTGGTGTGTATGGAGGAGTAAGCTGAGAGAGAATTCCATTCTCTTTTAAGTAACCTAGGAACTCGGCACTTAAGTATTCACCACCTCGATCAGATCTCAGTGTCTTGGTACTTTTGCTTGTTTGTTTTTCCACTTCATTCTTGTATTCTTGGAATTTCTCAATGGTCTCGGATTTATGTTTCATTAAGAAGACATATCCATACCTAGAGAAATCATCCGTAAAAGTAATGAAGTAGGAATAACCACCTCGCGCATGTGTAGACATTGGACTGCACACATCACTGTGTATGAGTCCCAATAGCTCGCTCGCTCTTACTCCGTGTCTAGTAAACGGAGTCTTTGTCATCTTTCCCATGAGTCAAGATTCACAAGTAGCATAAGATTGATATTCGAACGGATTCAAATATCCTTCTCTATGAAACTTAGTTAACCGTGTTTCATTGATGTGACCTAGTCTACATTGCCATAAGAAAGCCTGATTTATTTCTGGAGACTTTCTTTTCAGTGTGTTCTGGATATTGAAAACCTGAGCTTGACTTAATACGTATATACCGTTATCTAATGTACCTGACCCAATCAGAACTTGATTTAGGTGGATGTTAACTACATCGCTTACGAATGTAAAATCATATCCCTCTCTTGAAAGTGAGGATACTGATATGACATTACAAGTCATACTAGGTATATATAAACAGTTACGTAAAATCAATATATACCCATTTGTCAAACCTAGGCGATATTCTCCCACGGATTCAGCGTTCACTGTCATTCCGTTTGCAACTTTGAGAGACCAATCACCTACCTTTATAACTCTACGGTTTCTCAAAGTATGTAATGAATTACAGATATGAGATCCTGCTCAGGTATCTAGTACCCAGGAAGTAGAGTTAATTGACATACAATTTTCAATTA
The DNA here is from genome assembly GCA_030015575.1 of Agapanthus africanus. Lineage (NCBI taxonomy): Eukaryota > Viridiplantae > Streptophyta > Magnoliopsida > Asparagales > Amaryllidaceae > Agapanthus > Agapanthus africanus. The sequence goes on from JASDDO010000016.1 coordinate 136,658,467, forward strand.
CAAATACACTAGAGGCCAAAACCACAACATGCTTCGTATTCTGGCTACTGGCTTCCAAAGCCCTGCAATCATTCTGCCAATGCCCAATCCCATAACAATAGGAACGTCCCTCTTTTAATATATTCAGTCCCGAAACTTTTGCCCTTCTCTTTCCTTCTACTTCACCGGTTTCCTTCAGGGTAGAAGGTAGAGACTGTAGAACCAAGTCGGTGTCTGACCTGTTTCCCAACGTGGTCTCCAAGTCCTTGAGCTCATCAATACAGCTAGTCATTGTAAGGACGTTGTCCCCTACATATGACCCGAAAGTCAACCTCGCTTGAATTAATTCGTTCGAGGTATCATATCTTGCAATATGAGATTGCTCTCCATATAAATCTTTGTTACGGAGAAAGATGGAAACTGAGTCCATCTTCTCGTGCTGCTTCTGGTATACACCATCAACTGAAGCTAACACGAGGCATTTGGCTTTCGCTTTATCCTTTTCCCTTGTCTGACGGATATCCATATCCGCGACAGTGGAAACTGGACCTGGGACGGCGGGATCTTGAGTAGTGATAGGGTGGTCCAGCTTGTCATAGGCAATGGACATCTGGACAGACCTTTGCAAGTCATATAAGTCAGATTCAGTCAATTTGTTATCTAGATGTAACCTAGTCGTGGTCACAAGGTCGCTGCACTTAAGAGAGAGAGAAGAAAACATTTTAGCATGATGCTCTTGCAAGTTTAGAATGGTTTTTAATTTATCTAAACATGATGGCTCCCACTGTTTCTCGAATCCCTCCTCAAACCATAAAAGAAGAATTAGCCAAGACTATTCTCACTGTACAATTCTTGCTTAACCGTTCAGCCAGGTCAGTGTCGATACTTCGAGGGAGGTTTTCCAACGCTTTCGCGAAGTTCCTTAATTAAATAACCTCTTTTCTCTGGGGGCGTAGCCCCGCTGACACCTTTCTAGGCACCTACTTGGTTTATAGCATTGATCGTTAAGTGACGAATCTCCTGATAAGTAGCATGTACTCACAGTAGGATCGGGATCCAAAATATCATCGTTTGATAATGTTGAAGGAATCCTACCAACATTCATCAAACTCCAAAATGGTATGCATCTCTCTGCAAATTTCAGTTTCTTTAGAAATTCCCGATGTGGATTTTTGACCCATTCTCTTATGACCTTGACTTTAGCCAAACAAATCATAAGTCACATGTCAGGTTCTACCCGTCATTTTCCAGGTTAATTTGAACCCTTCCGTACATACCGTTGACTTTGGCCAAACAAGGCAGTACGACTGTCCCAAACCAACGCATCTATCTATGCTACATATGAATATCCAACAGCTACCAAACACTGTGCCTTGACTTTGGCCAAACAAACACAGCTTGAATACTATTGACTATCCATAAGAAATGACGGAGGGCTACGACTGGTTTTGGAAAAGCCGTGAACGTAGTGAACTTGATATAATCGAAGGAACCTGATACTTTTTAAAAGGAGTGGTTAAAGCTCCGCAATTAAAAATTCTGATCTTTTAAAATAACCGAGTGGTTTCTTTTAAATTTGTTCCAACGACTTAACTTTGGTTTATTTTCTTTGCATTATAATAATGCGTCGCATCATTTATCTTATCATTGCAGAAAACAAAGAAAATACCACGTCCTCTTATGCCATCCGCATTCACCATGGGGTCCCGTCATCACCCGTTAGGTTACTTAACTAACGACAGAGCGGGGGCTGGGCAAGCGCGGGTGTAAAACATAAGTGGCGTCTAATAGCTATCATATATAGATATTGTACATTCATCAGACACAATAATAAGTATTCCAGATCTCTGATGAACTTTATTGGATATATTAGCAATCCGCGTTTGCTTTGAGCCTGCAACAAAAGACGGATTTCACAGTTGTGATGAATAGCCATTACCCCACCCTAGACTCCTACGGGTACTGCAAACTACCCGCCAAGTGCCCGAAGTGAAGCGGTCTCCCTCAACAACGTGAGCAGGCCACTAAACACTTCAAAGTACCCGGTAGTTTGTGCACCCCACCTTGGGTCTATCCTAGGAGGAAAAAACAGTAAAAAGAAATAATACAACGGTTGCTACAACCGCAACCTGGATGTGCCCCGCAAAAGAATATTACATCATATTACAGTTACATCGAAGGAATGAATATTAAACCCATCTTAAACCCCGGCTCATCATCACAACATTCCAATCAAGTCCATATACACAAACAGTAAACATTACAGAAATGTGCAACCCCCTGCCAACCGACATACTAGCAGTTAGGGGAGGTTTACGAACACATTAAACATTACAGATAAAAACCCAATTAGCAAATAACTTAGAACATCGATCGACATCCTTTTTCTATGTCTACCCCAATAGCAAAGCAGCACTGAAGTAACCTGGGTAGAAACAGAACATTCTGGAAAACAGAAAACCATAAAATATGAATTACAGAGGAAATCTGAGTCAACTCGGAGTTGACTCGGCGGCGGATCCGCGGCCAAAAGCACCATATTGCCGTGGATCCGCGGCCATCTTGCCGAGTAAGGGTCTCGTATTTTCTCAGAATTCTTATATTTCCCTGCTGTGAATTTTAAGGCATATCAAATAATTTTTTAGACATGTTTAAAATTAACAGAACTGTTAGGGTAAGGTTTTTCGTTTTTCGCATTTTTCCGTCGATCGAACTTCTAATTAGTTGCTAAAAAGCTAGTAATGGTTTAGTTGGCTCTGATACCACTGTAAGTCCATGTTACGCACCCTACGAACTTGCGGGGAGGCGGAATATATGAAAAACGATTATCAAAGCTTCGTAACAAGGACTTGAGCGCATGAATCGTATCTAAACCGTTACTAGCAAACTACGAGAGGTTTAACTACTCGGATTTGAAGTTATACCTCACGTTACTAGTCCTTCGGGTCTTCATCACTGTCATCCACTCCTCGTAGGCTCCTTGGAACATCGACACCTCAACGGCCTCCTCGAGTCAAAGACGATCCACCCGAGAGCTCCTACGCCAAGCTTGATCTCTAACTTGAGATAACTAGGTTGCTCAAAGTGCTAATCTAAGCTACCTAGGGGATAAAGAGTGAGGTTATGGATGTATTAGTCTAGCTAACCCTTGATCTCAACACATGAGAGTTTAAGGTTAGGGTTTCAAGAATAAGAGAGCTTGAGGAGAGAGAAGGTGGTGATGAGAATGATATTGAAAAAAAAACAACTCATTAGAATATATCAACCATAACAATTTATCAAATAAATAATATATATGATTAATCATCATGGTTGATGCATTCACCTTGTGTGATTCATCTCATGAGTCATTAGCTCAATAATTGAAGCATTAACTCCATGGATGAATCACACAAATGAGTCATTAAGCAATAAATGCTTATGCCACCTTAACCCCCAAGTCACCATGCTTCTAGAAGCTTCCCGTAAAATTACGAGAACGCCCCTCCAATCCGTGAAAACACGGAAAAACTTTAGACTGTATAAATCCAATAACCTGATACTAGAATCTGGCTTAAACCAAAGCCGGCTAGTAAAAACTGTCCGAACGCTGTACGTGCGTTTAAACACGTATGCGTCCGAACCCTTGTCGTAAAACCATACGACCTCTATATCGTTTCGCCTGGAGCAGGGAAACTCTCTGTGTGGTACTCTAAAGACTCGACACTACGCTGACAGTGGGTTTAACTGTTACCCTCCGAAAGACGGCGCGACGTGAAGACGTCTTGCCTGAGATTCGGGGCAGATGCTATATGGTTTTATCCGTCTACCTCTCCGAAGATGCCAAGTTGATTTATGGCACTGTGTATCGGAGGTTTAGACGGATGCGGCCGATATAGCAGACTTCTTCAGATTCCCCCTCGTTTGAGGGGTTTTTGATTGTGGGGACGCTCTTCCCTGCAGGCGCAAGCCCCTGCAGTTAATTACGCTACAGCATCGCGGTAGCCACTATCTCCTTCTCCAGAATTTCACTTCGTGTCGTGTGTGTTTGTTTTGTTTGTGGATGCCCGTAGATTGTATACGGAGACTAAGTTATGCCGTCGCCCGTAGGACGTGGATTAGTCCAAATCCATATTTACTTAGATTTGGGTTTGGTGTTTTAGTTTAAGGATACGTTAGCCATATTGAGGCTAAGATCAACTTAAACGTTCGTTAAGGATACGTTAGTCTGATTTGAGACTAAGATCAACTTAACGGGATCGTTGGGATCCGACAAAAAAGCATTTGGGGGCTCTATTGTTCCAGTTTAGGGACATAGTGGTCCATTGTATGCATGGCCATCAGGACCCATCACCTCTCTGACGTCGTTGAAGGATTACAACGATAGGTGTCAGAGGAGTTCGGAGATGTACCCTTGAACCAAAGTTGATTGGGGTCTTATAGTCCAATTTGGGACTAAAGTCTGTTTGAATGTTTAAGGATACGTTAGCCATATTTGAGGCTAAGATCAACTTAAACGGGATCGTTTAGATCCGACAAAAGAGCATTTGGGAGCTCTATTTTTCCATTTTTGGGACGTAGTGGTCCATAGGAAGTTTAAGGACATTGCGGTCCATTGCCAGTTTAGGGACATGGGGGTCCATATTCCAGTTTAGGGACGTGGTGGTCCATATTCCAGTTTAGGGACGTGGTGGTCCACGAGTTTAAGGACCCCGTAGTCCATATTGATGTGTGTGGTCGTCGGGACCCGTCACCTCTCTGACGACGTTGAATGATTACAACGACATGTGTCAGAGGAGCTCGGAGATGTACCCTCGAACCGGGTATAAATTGATTTAAGAGAGCAACCTTGCTCAGTCAATTTAATTTGAGGACTTACGGCCAAAATTGGGCTAAGTCCAGTTGAAAATGTTCACATTTTGTTTGCATTTGGCCTGTTAGGCCTTTGTTTGGGCTTTCCTCTTTTTAAAATAATGCATAGCATTACTTCAGGCCATTTATGCCTATTTTGACTGGGCTCTGCCCTTTTTATTATAATGCAGGGCATTTGTTTTGGTCCATTGGACCTCTCAATTGGGCTCTGCCCTTTAAATAATGCATAGAATTATTTTTGGTCTGTTTAGACTTGTTAATTGGGCTCTGCCTTTTTAAAATAATGTGCAGTACTTTTATTTGGTCCATTAGACCTTTGATTGGGCTCTGCCCTTTAATAATGCATTGCATTTAATATTCTGACAGTGCCCTACGTGGCTTGTCAGGCGTTTTGCGCCAATTAATGAGCGCAAGCGCTCGTGGAGGTGACACGTGTCACGTTCTGGTGAGCGCAAGCGCAACAGCGCAGTGCGCTGCGTCAGTGCGCTGCATCAGTGCGCTGCGCTTTTGCACTGCTGACACGTGGCGCTTCCTGGCGGCTTGCGCAATAGTGCAGTTTTGGCAAGTGCTAGGCACTGTTCTTATTCTTTTGGATCAGTTTTAGATCAAAGAAAACAAGTTTTTTCTTGTTTTTTAAAGAACCAGTGGTTCATAAAATGTGCAAGGCACTGTTATCTTGAGAATCTTTTAGATTCAGATGCAATGGTTCATAAAAAGAAGTGCAAGGCACTGTTTATTATTTATTTTTCTTTTCATTAGAGATCCTTGATCTTGTTCCCAGATCAATGATCTGTTCATAAGAGAATTTTCTCTTTTTCTAAAGGTTTTTACCTTTTTTTGTTCATGAGGATTTCTCTCCAATTCTTCAGAGTTCTCTCTGTTTAATTTCTCACAAAAAAATGTTGATGCCCCTGAATTGAGCTCTAGGGTCCTTTTTATAGTACCCATAAATTAGTTAAAGTTTGTTAAAGAGATCATTCTCTGAGTGATTTGGGGAATTTTCCCTACCGTTGGATCTTTGATCCAATGGCTTCTGTTTTACAGAAGACAATCTTCTTGTTTTTAACAAGATTGAGAAAGATCTTTCAGAATTTTAATTCTGTTTGGCGCAAGCACACCAGCTCGTAACACGTGTCGCGCAGCGCATAGCGCAGTGCAACTTTACTTGCGCAACTGCGCTGACATGTGTCGCGCAGCGCAACTGTGCGAGCGCAACCGCGCTGCCACACGGCGCATAGCGCAGAGCGCAGTGCAACTGCGCTAGCGCAACCGTGTTGCCACGTGGCGTGCAGCGCAGAGCGCAAGCCAGCTGAAGCGGTGCTTCTTTAATTAAAGTTTGAATTTTAAACAGAGCCTTGCTCTGATTGGGTGCGCTTCCTTGGGCGCTGCGCCCCCTGTGCTAACGTGTCTGATTTTGACACGTGGCGCTCTGCGCGCAGCGCAGGGGATCTGAAGCGTTGCTTCATTTATTTTAACTTAATCTTTACTTTAATTTTCAAGACAGAGCTTTTCTCTGATTGGAGGAAAACAGAAGCATTGCTTCTTTTCCCACCTTGGAATTTGAACAGAGCTTTGCTCTGATTGGGGTAAACAAATCCCCCCCCCCACCGTTGCGCTTACGTGGCCTTAATCGTGAGCGCAGCGGTGGCCGAATTTCAACCGTCGCGATAACTTTTGGAAGTTGAAAGGGCATTTGATGCCTATAAATAGGACCTTTGGTCCCTTAGATGATTTTCACCTTCACAAGTTTACTTTCAGAACTCAGAGCCCTGCTCTCCTGTTTAAACACTTTTAAAAGTTCATACTTTAGAGAATTTTAGGTAAAAATATTAATTTTGATTAAATTAAATCAATTTTAAGAGACTTGCTCTCAATAGATCCCAGATCTAAAGAAGACCCATTTAGGGTTTCACTTAGCAGAGCTTTGCTCTAAGGGGGTCTATAGAAGACTAAGGAGAGCCCTATTAGGGTTCCATTAATAGAGCTTTGCTCTCTAAAAGATCATCCCTGTATTTTCTCATTTCATTAATGGAGCTTTGCTCCTCCCAAATCATATAGAAGAACTCTTAAGAGTGTTTCATTGATCTTGGAGTTTAAAGATGGCATTTTATTCATCAGTGCATTATATCATTTTGCATAATCAGTCTTTCTGATAATTTTGTTGATTTTCTATCACAGAACAATGGACGCCCACATGTACAGTCTTGACGAGATCATTTCTTATGGGGACATCCGCCAACTTGGCCGCTCTCAAAATCGAGAGTTCACAAACGCGGAGTGTGCTGAAATTATGAGCCGCTCCGACGCATACAACGGTCCACTGCTTCCCCGACGTTCCTCCATCCTTAAGCTTATCGTGGGAGCCATTTGGGAGGCGCTTCCCCTATTCTGTTTCGGTGTGCCGCTTAGGGCGTTGGATGCCGCCGAGGATAAGATGCACTCGGAGTACCTGATGAACTTTATCTCAAAGAGATGGCGGGACAGTCTTATCGATCTCTTGCACGAGATCTTTCAACAGTCTGCCATACTCGCTGCTTATTGGAGGGTGGAAGACATCAGGGGGGACCCTGACGCTTGTGCTCGCGAAAGAAAGCACACCAGGATGGTCCACGAAGCTTGGAAAGTCATAGATAGGGTCACTTTCGAGTTCCTCTATCCATGTCCTGGGTTCGAGGTTATTCCTTTGTAAATATATTAATAATGTTATTATCTATTTCTCCGTGATTGTAAGAACCCCTTTTTATGATATGAATAGAAAATTTTCATTTTAGCTTGTCTTATTCCCTGTTCTGAATTTTCTGCACCTGCATGAATGAGTATGTCTTGAACGCTTGATCAAATGTAAATCGGATGTTCTTACTGTCACTTCCTTCTTTCTTTTATTGTGCGTATGCTGTCTTAATAAACAGGGTCGATAGATAATAGAGGAAGCATCTAGATTTCCTTAAGAAATAGCGATGGCTTAGGCTGCAGGTTCAAATCTGCTGCCTAAGACTTTTCAACTCTATGAGCCGTGAGGGTCTCATAGAGACTTTTCTCCCTACGGATCGAAAGGATCTCGTAGGTGGATTTTCTCCTTAGGAATCGTGAGGATTCCTAAGTGTGTTTTCTCTTATAAGTCGTAAGGATCCTATAAGAGAATTTTTCCTTCTTACGAGTCGAGAGGACCCGTAAGCGGTTGTTTCCCTCCTTGTCGAGTTTCGAGTTTGGAGAGTGAGACCCGTGGATAGTGTGCAAGAGGCCGTTTTGGGCCAACTTGCAGGGTCCCAGTGCTTAGGAAATAGGCTCCTTTTATGCCTATTGCCTAAGGTTTTATCTCACGAGTCGAGCCGCATCGAAAATTTCTCGCACAGACATCAATTTCTTCACAAGTCGAGATGAATCGAGCATTTCTTGCAAGAATATCCTAACGTCACAGTTAACCTCTGCTCTTTTTGACAGAAGTCCGTTAGGGTCTGTGGTACTTATGGTTTTGGCCGTCGTACCGTCACATAAGCTGATATATTCCTCGATAGGCAATCGTGCTGTTCGAGTAGCCCTGCGACTGCCGTGTCTCTGATCCCTTCGGGGGCTGGACAAGACGTCTTCAAGCAATCTTCCTAGGCAGTTTGACCGTCGGAATAGCAAGCGTTAGGAATTTGCCATGCCGCTTTTTACTTGAGGTTAGGCTCATTTTGGCGAGCCCCGATGAGTCATATCCACTCCGCGCTGGTGTGGGATGATCTCCGATAGTCTTTCAGGTTTTATGTGAGTTGCCGTCAAGACCCTGAAGCTAGGAATTTTGCCTTTGCTTCGTTTGCTGGCATCGCGTCTGCTGTATCGAGGCGAATGTCGCGGTGGGAACTAGGGATTTTGCCGTCGCTCCATTTGTTTGATTATCGCGTATGAACCCTGCTGGAGGAAGAACGCTGGAGTGACATCTCGTCTGCTGTATCGAGACGGATGTCCCAGTTGTCTCTAAGTTGCTGGTGAACCGTCGAGGTTTGGAACTAGGGATTTTTCCGTGGCTCCATTTGTTTGATTGTCGCGTCTGAATCCTGCTGGAGGGAGAACGCTGGGGTGACAACTCGTCTGCTGTATCGAAACGAACGTCGGGGTGGAGCTGGAATTTTTTCGTGGCTCCGTTTGTTTGATTGTCGCGTCTGAATCCTGCTGGAGGGAGAACGCTGGGGTGACAACTCATCTGCTTTATCGAAACGAACGTCGTATTTGTCTCTAGGTTGCTGACGAACCGTCGAGGTTTGGAACTAGGGATTTTGCCGTGGCTCCATTTGTTTGATGATGTTGCATTTGCTGTGTCGAGACGAACGTTGGGGTGACATCTCGTCTGCTGTATCGAGACGAACGTCGAGGTGGTGACCATTCCGCACTGGTGTAAGACGATCTCCAGTTGTCTTTCAGGATTTATATGACTCGCCGTTAAGACTTTGAAGCTAGGAATTTTGGCCTTCGCTTCGTTTGCTTTGTCACGTCCGAACCCTGCTGGAGGAAGAACGCTGGGGTGACATCTCGTCTGCTGTATCGAGACGAACGTCGAGGTGGTGACCACACTGTGCTGGTGCGAGATGATCTCCGATTGTCTTTCCGGTTTTATATGAGTTACCGTCAAGAAGTTGAAGCTAGGAATGCGGCCTTCGCTTCGTTTGCTTTGGTGTGTCCAAATCCTATTGGAGGAAGAACGCTGGGGTTGACATTGCGTCTACTGTATCGAGACGAACGTCGAAATGAAGCTGGGATTTTGCCGTCGCTTCGTTTTGTTTCGACCGCAAGGTCTTTTGTTGGCGTTGTATCTGCATCTTGATGGACTATGAAGAAACGCCTTTATTAACATCTCATATGCTGTAGCGAGACGAATGCTTAGATGGTCTCTAGGTTGTCTGTGAACCGTCGAGATTTGGCTTCACTCTTTTATGGAGCCTGTTGGGAAAGTATGGTTCCCTCTTTATTTATGCCCCTGGATCGTATATATGAATCGATGTGATCTAACCTGTAGGGTAGAAGTTTCATTCAATTTTTTTATTATTATTATTTTATTTCTGCGATGCTCTGTCATTTCAGCTTTTATATCGCGAAGGTCGCGATTGCCCAATCATTTCGGCTATTTTTTGCGGTGCCCAATCATTTCGGCTATTTAATTTATTTTCACTCGCTGCTTTTTATTGCGAGTTGCCCAATCATTTTGGCTATTTATTTTATTTTTCCTCGCTACTTTTTATTGCGAGTTGCCCAATCATTTCGTCTATTTCGTATGCATGTGCGGCCTACCGGCTTTTCACCGTAAACCTGAGTTTAGACACCGATTTCGGCATCAGCACCGCTACAACTGGGATATTGCCAGGAGCGAATCATCATTTGCCTTCGTCGATGTTGATCAAAGGTGGCTTAGCGAACAGGGTTAAGGTCCTTTCGACTAAAGCTTTTAACTTCATGAGCCGTAAGGGTCTCACAAAGGTATTTCTCCCTACAAGTCGTAAGGATCTTGTAGGTGTATTTTCTCCTTAGGAATCGTGAGGATTCCTAAGTGTATGTTCCTCTGTAAGTCGTAAGGATCCTACAAGAGGGTTTTCTCCTTGTAAGTCGAGAGGACTTATAAGGGTTGTTCATCATGCTCACATATCCCCAATCACGGATGGGATTTGGTTAGGGAAATGTTTATTCGCGCCCGTGGATTGTATACAAGAATCAGTATTGAACCACTTGTAGGGCAATAACGAAAGTTGTGGGGGTTGCTTAAGCACAGGTTCAGGTCTCTGTAACTTAAGACTTTCAAATCTTATGAGCCGTGAGGGTCCCATAAGAGAGTTCTCCTCACGAGTCATGAGGATCTCGCAAGTGTATTTTCTCCTTAGGAATCGTGGGGATCCCTAAGTGTGCTGCTCCCTTGTGAGTCGTAAGGATCTCACGCGGGCGGTTTCTCCTTACAAGGTCAAGGGGACCTTATAAGTGTCTTTTAATGAGGTTGCGCCCTTTCGGGTTTTCACAAACACTCGCCGGTAGCCCTGCTGTTTTTACTCACGGGGCCCTTTCGGGTTTTCATCCGTGCCCATTTCGCTTATGGACATACCGTCTTTTTTTTTATTATTCTTTTTATTCTCTTCTTTTTTTTTACGAGGTCGCGCCCTTTCGGGTTTTCACGAAGACTCGCCGGTAGTCCTGCTGTTTTTACTCTCGAAGCCCTTTCGGGTTTTCATCCGTGCCCATTTTGCTTATGGACATACCGTTTATTATATATATATTTTTATATTTATTTAATTTTTTTTAATTTATTTTTTTATTCATCTTGTCAGCCTAAGGATGCCGCGGTAGTAGTTTAAAGACGTTTCAGTCCTTTGCAAGTTTTATGACATTGCGGTCCATCATTAGTTTAAGGACGTTTCGGTCCGTCGTTAGTTTAAGAACGTTGCGGTCCATTGTCGCCATATTTGAGGCGAATCTCTAGTTTACTGACTTTTCGGTCTATGAGGCTTTCTCTATGACTGAGCATGATGCCCCCGGCGTATCCATCTTTCTCAGAGCGTGCGGTTGTGGCGGGTTCACCTTCCAGTTTTCGGAGAGCGCGAACTTGCCCTGTAGGTATTGGTCTTCAACCCAGTTTTTTGAAGACGTAGCAATTCTCGATCAGGTGACCTACTGTTTGGTGGTAAGGGCAATAATTAGAACTGTTGACATCATCCAGTTGTAGTTGGTGTTTCGGCTCCGGTAGAGTGATAAGTTTGTTATGCACTGCCACTTCGAACAGCCTCCTTGTTTCATCCCGGGGAAATGAGTAAGGACGTCTTAGCCTTTCCTCGAGGGATATGCGTGGACGCACATTGTTTTGACGAACAATTGGTCTAGGGCCACTCGACTGTTGTCGAGTGTCGGCGACGGAGGTCGTTTTCCCCTTTCCTTTATCCTTTCTGCTCGATCCTTTGTTTGCGGGTCGGAGATTTTTTTTCGAGTAGCGGGCGATTGCACAACTGAATGTTCTCGCAACTCCTTAATTCTTTCATTTTTGAAATGGATTCCTTGAGGAGAGGGTTGAGGGCAACTTCTTCGTCAGAGTCGCTTCCAAAGGTGATAATTTGCGATCCCTTGGAGTCGGCTATGTGACAGTCGGCGGCGGCTCTTTTGCGCTCATCTATTGCATTTTTCCGATGTCTACGAGCTCCACATTTTGTCCTGTTGAAGTGTTGCTTTTGAGCAACATATCCTTGCCACCAACACTTAAAGGAGTCACAGTCTTCGGTAGGATGTATGATCTTCTGATGATATAAGCAGAAGTTAGGATGCATCTCTACTCTACCGAGAGTATTCTCTTCAGAGGGCGGTAGCTTCATTCCTGCTGACAGGGCTTTAGCGAACCTTTTCCTCGTCTTGAATTTTTTTTTATCCGCAGCGGATGGCTTTTGATTTGATGGAAGTGCTTCGACTCTTTGGTCTAGTAGTCGGTGTTTGGCTCCTTCCAGTATGGCCATCTCACGCTCTTGATCGGCTTTAACTTTCAGACGAATCTCATTCAGGAAGGCATCGATCAACTCGTTTGATGGCCGCGGAATTTCTGGTTCAGGGTCCGCCCTCGATTTCTCGGCGCAAGGAGCCTCTTTATCATCCGCTAATGAGTGAGAGATCACATGACAAGTTGCCCCCGGTGCGTCCGTCTTCTTTGGAGTATGCGGCTGTGGTGGGTTTACCTTCCACTTTTCAGACAGCTCAAACTTGCCTTGTAGGTACTGATCCTCGATCCATCCCTTGAAGACGAAAAAATCCTCGATCGGGTGACTTACCATTTGCTGGTAAGGGCAGTAATCGGGATTATTGAGATCGCCTGGCTGTAACGGACGTTTTGGATTCGGCAGATTGATGAGTCTGTTGCATACTGCCAGTTCGAACAATCTTCTCGTTTTATTCTGAAGAAACGAATAAGGACGTCCTAGTCTTTCCTCAAGGGACGGGCGTAGATGCACGTTATTTTGGCGAACGACCGTCTTTGAGTTTCTCGGATGCTGTTGAGCATTGGCGATGACGATCACTTTCCCTTTTCCTTTCTCATTTCGAGAGTCTGGTTTTGGAGGAGATGGCCCATGACCCATCTGGTCCATTTGGGCTAATTTGTCGATCATTGCTTGGAAGGTGGTCGGCCTGAAGAACATCATGAATTGCGAGATGGTCGCTTGCGGATCAAGAGTGCCCACGAACATGCCTATCGCAGGTGCCTCTTCTATGCATTGTTCACATTTTGACCATAGGTTCCGCCATCGTGTTGCGTATTGGACCTATGTCTCGCTGGGCCTTATCCTGACATTTATCAATGCTGTTATCGGGGTGCGTCCACTAGCACTCACGAATCTTTGCGTGAACAGTAGCTCCATCTCCGCAAATATTTTGACAGAGTCATTAGGCAGCTCCGAATACCATTCAAAGGCTGTTTCTGCTAAGCTGCCGACGAATTGGCGAAGCAACAATTTGTCATCGCCTCCAGTGTTGCCGCATAAGGCCCTGAATTGAGCGACATGCTGATGTGGATTTCCCGTCCCTTTATATACGTGGAACTTAGGGATCGTATATCCCGGCGGGTAACTGATTTGGTCGTACCAGCCCGGATAGGGTCGTCCAGTTCTAACAGTTTGTCCAGCCGATTCACTCGCCTGATGAGCTCGTATTTGCTGAGCTATATAGTCATCCAGCGCGGCCTTGTAAATGGCTTCATCTTTGGCCGCTGAAAGAGTCGGCAGAGGATTAGATGTCTCCCCTCTGTCGTCTCCAACAATGATCGGAGGGTCTTCAGCTGGAGGGTCCGGGTGTAACATCATCCCTACTATATCTTGGAAGAGGAGCGCCATTTGCTTTATGTTGGCAGCTTGTTCGGCTGCCTCTTTGTCCTTCCTTTCGAGGACTCTGCGTAAGAAGTCAGCATCAGTTTCTTGTTCGTGACGCTGCTCTGATGATACTTCCGAACTTTCTTTTGGTTCGGTAAGCGTAGCCATCGCAGCCATTTGCTTTATGTTGGCAGCTTGTTGGAAGAGGAGCGCCATCTGCTCTGATGTTTAGTCGCCTGTTTCATTTAATGGCCCGTCTACTTCTTTATCTTCTTTACAATCTTCTTTACCATCTTCTTCATCTTCTTCTTTGTCATCAGCTGCAATTCCTTCCTAGCAATAAGATTCAACACCATAATTTCGTCCAGCGGTACCAACACGAACAATCACGCCTTCTACACTTTCTTCGAACTGAGTGTTTGAGCCTAAAGCTCCCTACCCCAATATGTCATGGTCGAAGAAGCCCTCTGCAAGTATGTTGATGGTTTTAAAAGTATTTAAACGTTGTGAAGTGAACATCCTACTGTTGGATATGGTCCAACAAGTTCCGGCAAACGCAAAATTCCTCAAGGATTTATGCATGCAGAAACGATGCACGAATGTGCCTAAAAAAGTCTTCTTGGCCGCCACTTTAAGCGATATCTTGTCCTAGTCCATTTCGGTGAAGTATAAGGACCCTGGCTGTCCTTCTATTTCTTGAACTATCGATAACAAGCAAATTAATCGAGCCTTGATAGATTTAGGCGCAAGCGTGAACCTGCTTCCTTACTCAGTTTACGAACAACTGGGTTTGGGAGAATTGAAGCCGACCAAAATAACTCTGTAATTGGAAGACCGATCACAAAGATACCGAGGGGAAAGATTGATGACATTCTGATTAAGATCGGGGAATTCATATTCCTTGTAGATTTCATCGTTTTAGAGACTGAACCCAACGGTCAGATTCCAGTCATACTGGGGTGCCATTCCTAGCTACGTCCAATGCGTTGATCAATTGTCGTAATGGATCCATGAAACTCTCATTTGGAAATATGACAATTTACCTCAACATCTTCAGTCTAGGAAACCAAGTGAGTGATTGACACGATGACACGTATGAAGTCAATGTTGTATACGATATGTTTGAGGAGAAGACATTTGACTTCAACGATGAGTTTCTTGACGAACATTTGAAGAACTATTCTCTGAGGATCGTCTCTTGATTGAGAAAGTAAGTCCTGAGCAGGTCTCCTACACACATTGGGGGCCCCAATTCGAACTAATCATACTGAACCGACCCCCGAAGTGCGGCCATCTGTAGAGAAGCAGCCTAAGATTGACCTCAAGGTTCTTCCCAACCACCTCAAGTGTTTGGAATATGTATGCCCAAGATGCCATTATTGTATGATATAGTGGATGCTTGGACATATATATAGAGGACTTTCTTTCTCGACAAGATAGTATGCTATTTGGTTGCTCTTTATCTTAACATGTACACATGTATTTTTATACCGTCTCTCTGATACATATTGATAAAGCTCTTAGGATGTAGGCTTGATTACCAGGACTATGATGCATATCATACTAGTGGGGCTTGTGTAGTCCATAAGCCCATCCTTTAATAGTTTCTAGTTCAGGGAGTATCGAGACAGGGTATCGATATTCCAGAGTAGACTAGTGCGTACGTTTCTTTATCTTGTATAGGGCGATGGTTGATCCCACAACCATTGGTGTTTGACATCAAAGATTGTACACAGGTGCTCATTAGAGAATGGGTATACCGAACAGGACTCGCCGAGAACTCCTACATGGTACCATACCTATCGTCAGATAACAGTTCTTTGGTGACACTTGTACATGGTAGTCCATAGACTCGAAATCTTCATAGAGTCTTGTATGGTTCCCACTATGCTTTGATTTCCTCCCTACCACATCTCAAAGGAGTCGTGCAAACAGGTGGATTTTGGGTACAGACCCGAATCACATGGAGGCAGTGAGCGATGGGAGGGTTTCGTCTCTCCCGGTATTGGGAGTTGGTGTTGCGCTATGCTAGATTGGCTATAACAGTAATTCCCTGGCCAGGGTTGATGAGATTTACCGATAAGTGTTATCAGTAGTTTCTTGAACGATTATAAGCCACACATCGGCATGACTTATCAAGTTACTGGGGTCTGACGATTCCACCCCCAGACTCGATATGCGACATATCATACGAAGAGACTGGACTGTACGGTAAGTGTTGGTTATAGGCTTTACGGGAGTTTGGACAAGCTTTCTTATTGATCTTCTATTCGTTCAATACCTGGGTAGCCGTTACGTTCAGCTAGTATCGCTGACGGGTTGTGGGTATCTGATGTGATCATTACCTACTGCTGGCGTATTAACTAGTCTTTAGAGTCCCACATAGAGGTTTCCTAGCTCAAGCGAAACGAAGTAGGGCACATATGGTGATATGTGCGGGAGATTGATTAAATACGAGTATGTAATACCGTATTCTAATCTCGCGATATTTGATATCAGTCAAGTTATATGTGATATAACCGGATTATTGAATCAAGCGTTGATTCAATGGTATATGTATATATTGTTAATATATATATTTGATATATATATTTGTATATTTGATATTAGTCGGATTATATTTGATATAGCCGGATTATTGAATCAAGTGTTGATTTAATAATTTGATATATATATATATATGTTATATATATATATATATTAACTAGTATTGAATATTAGACGGTTATATGTGATATAACCGGATTATTGAATCAAGTGTTGATTTAATAATTTGATATATATATATTTGTGTGTGTGTGTGTGTGTGATATTAGTCGGTTATATATGATATGGCCGGATTATTGAATCAAGTGTTGATTTAATAATTTAATATATATTAATATATTTGATATATGTATATATATTAACTAATATTAGCTCACTAAACATTTTCTTCTCATTATACATATTAATATGTGCGTGATATATATAAATATATGTATAGATTATTGTATCATGGTTGATGATATATAGAACTAAGATGTATGAGAATCACACATGAGTTAATGTGATGAGTAGATAATGGTTGATTTATGAATAAAAGAAAATGGAAATGAGTCATTTTCTCAAGATGCTTGTGGAAGCTTTGAGAAGTCATGACTCACTCCATTCTCTTTGTTTTATTCATAGATATTTTCCCACCATCTCATCACTTCACTTAATGGTTCACTCTCTCTCCATCCAAGTTCATCTCATCTTCTTTTTCACTTGCTCTCTAGAAAATTCTTGAGGTGAGAAAGAGAAAAAAAGAAGAAGAAAAATTAGAGAGCAAAATTCCTACTTCATTACCTACACTTTATTAGCCCTTTAGTTTAGGTTGTTTTCTTCACTAATACTTCGATTAGTAAAGAGTAAGCTTAAGTTAGAGAGATTTCAAGGTGGATCATCTTCGGCTTCGAAGAAGACAAAGAAAGCTCGTTCCTTTTACCAAGTGGAGTCTAAGAAGAGTTCTAGGGACTACTACTTGGAGCTTTAGAAGTGAAGAACCGGTTTACAAAGGTTGTATTCTTGTTTAACTTAGTGTAGAACTTGTTTGCTTACACTATAACCCTAATTCTTTAGTTCGATTCTAGGTTAGCATAGCTTAGAACTCTATTTTTTTTAAAATTTCATAATTGATACTTGTATAAACCAAGTAGAGGTGCTAAGACATACTTTCACCTCAAGTATGCATACTTGGGCGATAACGACACGATTCTAGTTATATTCGCAACCGACCATACGCCTGAGCAAGAGTCGGCACTCATGAATGTTCTGAGAAAGAACATGGAAGCAATAGGTTGGTCGATGGCTGATATCAAAGGAATCAGCCCCGCTATTGTTGGATATAGTGTCATCAAGGAAATTATTGTAATTGCAAGATAGCAATTACATAATTAAAGGAGGACCTATGCGGAGAACAGTCTTACTCGAAATGATAATATGCTATATGGTTTGTATTTATCTTTCATGTGATGCGTTTTAGTCACTATCACTGTAACATTTCAGAAAATATAAAATATTGTTTTTGGAATTTAATATTAAAATAATATATTTCGCGAAAACTAGTCGATTTGCGAAATAGGGATTTTCGTAAAATGGTATAATTATATACCAATATTTGGAAAATAATGGGAGATTAAAATGATTTATTTATTAAAAAGATATTTATTGGATTTGGCATTTTTATAATTAATTATATATGAGTTTATATAAAACATGATTAGTGCACTATTAATCGCGATTAAGCCAAATCCGTATTTTTAATTAATCATGGCTAGTGCACCATGACATGTTGCATTTTGTTACATGTTGTTTCATTTGTGTTTGTTTTAGTGGTATTATATGAACTATTTTGAGAAAAGAAAGAGAATTATTGGAGAGAGAGAGTGTGTGTGACATGGCATGAATGATTGAGAGGGTGAGCATAAGAGAGGGAGTAAGAATAAGAGAGAGAGGGGGGGCTGCCAACTTTTCCCCCTCCATTTATTTTCTTCATCTTCTTCCTCGTCATACTCCATCCACGTCCACCTCCATATTTCATCTCCAAAACCTTGCCAAAACCTTACACTCTCTTCACTAAAAATGATCACAACCTCTCTATAAACCCATTGGACCTTTCAAAGTTGGATTTTGAAGACTTTGAGCAACTCAAGAAAATTCTTGAGTTGCCAAATGAGGTATATTTCCTATCTTTAGTTAAGTAATCATGTTTAGTATATCCTAGATGTAGTTTAGAGTTAAACAAGTATGGATTGTGATCTTAGAAATTTCCTAGATGAGGTTTAGGGTATGAGTTGTGTTGTGGTGATGTGTAGTAGGTGTTTACTTAACCATAGTGGTGTTTTACTGGCCAAGACCCGAGATTAGCACCAAAATACGAACTTAGGAATTGTCCCGTGTCGGTTTTGTGGTGATTTTGTAGCCTATAGGGTATCTAGAGCTATCTGGGGTAGTTTCAGGAAAATCAAAAAAGTACATTGGCCTAAGCAAACGACCAGAAGAACACCACCCAAGTTTGAGCCAATTCTAACCTACCTAGGCCGGCGAGCTCAGATCCAATGGTAACGTCGCTGGATTTTTGTGGGGCTATGGTGCTGAGTTTTTGGCTGTAGCTCCTAATCCCTGTAACCTATTCCCTGTATTTTCTTGTTTAGTCCTAATTAACCTGAGATGAAACCTGGGAGCATATTGGGTTGGTTTTGGATATGTTTTCCGATATTGGAATTCTTGGTTTTGATATTTGATATTGTATTTGGTCGTTGGATGTTTGTACGTCAACGACGAGGGTTGTTTGGTTGTTTTTGCATGCGTAGGCTATAGGTTCTAATCTATGAGCGCACCGTGTGCCGTATCGGTTTTTCGGACTTGATTTTAATAGCATTGCGACTGTGTATTTATTGTAGGTACCTTCGCGTGGATTCCGAGAAGACGAAGCACATTGACTGCGGCTGAACAAGAAGTTCCGCAGGTGAGTAGATTTATATCTACGGGAGAAGTCGGGTGGATGGCATATAGCACCCCCGCAAATATTGATATGTGATTTATAGTTTGGATACAAGATATTCCACGACTTAAGTTATAGTTAATGGTTTTAGTGTGAAATGATATGATAGAAATGATGTCTCGAATTGATATATAAGGATATGAAACGTGAATATGAATCACGATAAATACATATGTAGTTGCAAGAGAATCAGTATGAGATTATAGTGGCATGTTATGAGGTCAATAAATATGAAATGAAATTAATAAGATGACTTGATGTGAGATATTGATATGGTGAAAAGAGTATACGATGAGATATGATGACTTGGTTTGATATGTCGTTGCGGATGCGAGGAGATATGAGATAATTGATACCTTTGTCGGTTCCCTGATATGAGATTGATACGGATGTGACCTAAGATATAGGTATATATATATATATATGTGTGAACTATGAGTGAGATGTCGTACGAGACTTTAGATCCGTACCCTCATTGTTGTATAGGTCGATAGAATCCCTAATCTATTTGTTATCGCCGCACGCGATGCTTTACCGGATGATTGATCCATACCCTTGATTAGAGGATGCCGTGCGATGGATTATATCGTACGTGATGTTGTGAGGCTGGATGCCGATTGATAGATTCACCGACTCGGAGATGTTATAGATATCCAATCCCTGTCTACACCGCTTAGTTTAGCCTTTACGTAGATGTTAGATTAGATACTTATACCCTATAACATTTTGCGTACAATGTACTTTATGGTTCAGTCATGATATTCTCATTGTATTACATATACATGTGCCATTACACCCGCACAATTATCGATAATGCTTATGTTACACTTACACAGATTGCCGGCTCACACACTTTCATCATCGATAATTGCTATGTCACTTACACAGTAGAATTGCTACATCATGTTATTACTCTTAATTGTTTAGTACTGTCACATGACTCGTTGGCATGATATACTTGCTATGCTCACATCATTATACTATGTCGCATGATATACTTGATAAGCTCACATTTTTGTTCTATGTTTGCATACATCATACTTTAAAATTATATGCATTGAAATGCTGTTTTCATGAGATTCTGGATTTGAGAACCGTGGTTATATTTCAAAAGAAAGTATGTATTGCTTAAAAAACCCGGTTTTTCTTGATATGATATTTCGAGACGTCCACCATGAGTTTTCTCGGTTCTCATATTGGTATCTGAAACCCGATTCGAGGAGCGGTAGGCAGCGTCTGCGGGTACATGGCGGACCCGGTGAGGTACCCCGGTGCATGAAGAATCGTATAGTTAGGCGGTGAGACTGGCAGGGGAGCACTACCTACCGATGATAGTATTTGGACCCGGCGGTTATCCGGAGGATACCGACCGGAGTTGTGAGATAATATGGGCCGATCCGGACTGACGGAGCTAGTGGGCCGATCCAGACTGACGGAGCCCGAGATATGAGGATTTACAAGTCGATGCTGGACACGGGTTTCATGATATTTCATGTGTCGATGTTGGACACTCAGGTTCCATGATTTTGATGTGTCGTTGATGGATACACGTTGGTTGATATCCTCATATTTATATGCATATGCTTTCATGATGTTTCGAGTGTCGATGTTGGACACTCAGATTCCATGATGTTGTTGTGTCATTGATGGACACGTAGATGATATCCACATGCATACAGGCATTGATTATATTGTTGGTATATATGCAGACACAGTCACCCTAGATATCATAGTATTACCTTTATAATATACTTAACCTAGGAATCGTTGTTTTATTCGATTTCTACCAGCTGATGTTTTCTACTCACGAGTTGAAAACTCACCTCCGTTGTGCCACAGTTCTTGTAGGTTGACCACATAGATCAGTAGCGGTATCGCTGGCACCTAGCTTGCATTCGGGTGATTTGTTTTGATAGGTGAGACATATTGGATCGTGCCGCTCTTGTTATTATTATTCCTGTTGTATCTAGTCAAATCCATCAATCAGAAACTAGTATTTGTATAATTAGTAAGACTTAGAAAACTTGTGCATGCGAGACTTAGAGCGACGGATTACATGTTCGCTATTGGGGATTTTGATGTCTTGCTTCTTTACATTATCCTTTTGTGTTGATCTTCGCCGTTGGGCATCGTATACATATATTTCTGACTTGCGTGGTTGTGATTCCGCCGATTGGCGAAGAGCTACCTTTTGCTTGGGGATGCCTTTATTTTTATCATGTATATGTGGTTTTGGATCAAAATATACAAGGGAGGTGCTGCCCAAATTTTTAAAAGACGAAACATGTTTTTCAACTAGTAAAATCCACTTGCTTTTTCATGTTCCATTATCTATGCATTTAAGAAAACATTTGATTTCATCATACCTTTATTTAAAAACTTCACCTCTATTATTTTCTTTAAAAGGTTTATATTTCTTGGTTTCGGCTTACTTAATTTACGTTACGCCTTTA
Source organism: Agapanthus africanus (assembly GCA_030015575.1). NCBI lineage: Eukaryota > Viridiplantae > Streptophyta > Magnoliopsida > Asparagales > Amaryllidaceae > Agapanthus > Agapanthus africanus. The sequence continues at coordinate 136,680,075 of JASDDO010000016.1, forward strand.
GACGTTGCGTGATTTAAGTGCCGGTCATAAACTGACTTTCGGGTCGTGACAATCACGTATCATTTAGAAATGAGATAAAGCCCTTAGGATTTTCTTTGATTACTAGTGAAGGGTTCCTAGGCACCCTATAGAGGTCACATAAGGCATCGAACATGCCAATTTCAAAAATTATGGGTGCCGCGAAACCCTAACACGGACCGTCGCCTAAAATTCTAGGCGAAACAATAAACTAGTTAACACTTAACTAAGAGATACGGAAATACAACCTTTGTAGATCCGGTGCTCCACCTCCATAGCTTCGCAACGAAGTCCCCTCGCTGTCCATATCAAGTCCCGGGCTCTAGCGTTGGCTTCATCGGAGAATGGACGGGCTAGGTCATCGATGTCCAAGCCGAAGATGATCTACGTCGAGGCATCGCTAAATCAAGCTCCGACTTCACCAAGTCAAGAAACTTGTGAAGAAAACATACTCTACTATATGGCAAGAGGTAGAGGATGAAGAAATAGGAAGTGGGTACACTTTAGAATTGGATTTCTCACTCATTTCCATCAATCACCATTGATGGAGCATGCTTTCTTCATAGAAGAAGATGAAGAAGAAGAAAGTCTTATGATAAGTTAATTCAAAAAAATAAAAGAATATCCAAACTTATCATAACATGACCATGGTTAAGTGTAGAGAACTAATTAGGGTTAAATGAAGTGGTTAGGTTTAAGCATGAGACAAAAGGGTTACAAAGTCAAAGTGTTCAAGAAACTTCATGAACAAAACAAAAATGCCACCATTTTATCATGCTCTTTTTCTTTTCCAAAAAGAATAAACAAATGAATAAAAATGAATAATCAAATAGTAAGCCCTAACCATTCCATTAACCAAGGTTTAATTCTATACACTTAACAAATAAGGCATGCATCATCAAACATGATACAAGCAAGTGCACAAAATCATATCGCATATGCAATGCGCACACCCGAGTGAGAAAATCCATTTTAAATGAACCAATACTAGTTAATGCAAAGTAATATATCAAATACATAATTATCCATTAAATCATTAAATCAACACTTGATTCAATGATCCGGTCATATCGCATATAACCAGCTAGTATCCTATGTATCGGCATATCGAATCAATCCTTGATTCGATAACTAGGTTATATCGCATATAACCAATCGATACATCCATCGCGAGAATAGAATACGGTATCACATACACGCATTATTCTCGGTCCTGCACATATCTCATATGCGCTCCTATTTCGTTTCGCTTGAGCCAGGAAACCTCTGTGTAGGACTCTAAAGACTCGTCAATACGCCGGCAGCAGGTGATGATCATATCAAACACCCACAAGCCGCAAGCGGTCTGCTAAACGTAACGGCCACCCGGGTATTGAGCGATCAGAAGATCGACGAGCAAGCCCGCTCACACTCCAGTGAATCCAACCAGTAACACTACCGTACTATCCGGTCTGATCGTCTGATATGTCGCATATCTCGCCTAGGGGTGGTAAAACGTCAGACCCCAATAGCTCGATAAGTCGTGTCGATATGAGGTCTATAACAATTCGAGAAACTACTGGTAACACTTACCAGTAAATCTCAGCAACCCTGGCCAGGGATTTCCTGTTATAGCCAATCGAACACAGCGCAACATCAACCCCCTATACCGGGAGAGACGAATCCCCTCCTATCGCTCATTGCCTCCATGTGACACGGGACTGTACCCAAAAACCACCGTTTTGCATGCCCTCTTGGATGTGGTAAGATGGAAATCAAAGCACAGTGGGAACCACACAAGACTCTATGACGATCTCGGGTCAACAGACTACTCTGTACCAGTGTCACTAGAGAACTGCCATCTGACGTAAGGTATAATACCATCTGGGAGTTCTCGGCGAGTCCGTCCAGTGTACCCAGTCTCTACTGAGCACCCGTATATCATCTGTGATGTCAAACACCAATGGATATGGGATCATCCATCGCCCATCTGTATGGGTCGAGAAGGTATACGCTAGTCTACTCTGGTGTATCGATGCCCCGTCTCGATACACCCACGACTAGGGACTTTGAAGGATGTACTTATGGACTACCATGTCCCCACTAGTATGATCCGCATCATAGTCCAGGTAGTCAAGCACACATCCTAAGGGCTTTACCAACATGTAACAGAGAGATAATCTTTGTACACGTTAAGGTAAAGAGCAACCAGATAGCATACTATTATGTCGAGCAAGAAAGTCCTCCCTATATATGTCCCAGCATCCACTGCAATATACATCCTATGTATAGCAATGGCCTCTAGGGCATACATATAACTAACAATCTCCCACTTGCACTAGGGCCATCTGATAGCAGTGGTTGCAGTATCTCATACTCAACCATCCCATAAAAGTCTCTCTCTGGGAATAGGCCTTCGTGAGTGGATCCGCTGTGTTATCCTCTAAGTCTGCTCTCCTTGCCTCGATCACCCTGGAGATCAACCATCTCCATGATCAGGTGATACTGCCTTAGAATAAGTCTGGATCACTGATGGGACCGGCGTTCCTTGGCATAAGCCACAACTCCATTGTCTCACAATGGTAGGAACATAGTTCATCTCATGAACTAATATACACCCAAACATCCTCTTTGGTAGCATCTTAAGTAGCGATGTATCCAGCCTTTATCGTCTAGTATATCACGGTATCTAGCTTGGAACTCTTCCAACATACCGTCCCTTTACTGAGGGTAAAGACAATGCCTGCGACTGACATTCAGTCGTCTTTATCACCCTGGAACCTTTCCAGTGATTCTCCCCAGGATCGATTGATACCATCTCACTACAGCTAGTGAGTATCCTAACATCCAATTAGATCTATCTCATAGATCCAAAATCCAGGATTTAGTAGGTATCACTTTGATCCTATACGGAGAATCTTTGTGATATACGGAGATTGATCGAGCGTAGCATAAGAAACTCCTTTCTTATCAAGAGTATGTCATCCACGTACTCTACGAGGATCACCACCATACTCCCTACTACCCTTTTTGTTTATACAAGGTTCATCTACCATTTTGATGAAGTCAAACTCTTTGACTACTACATCAAAACAGACGTTCCAACTCCGCGATGCCTGCTTTATTATATAAAACATCTTGCACACGTTTCCGCTGCTCCCACTGTCTACGAGGACCTCTGGCTGTGTACTTATAGACACACTCTTCTAAAACATCATTTAGAAAAGCAGTCATGGCACCCAACCGCCAGATATCGTAGTCATGGTATGTAGCCGTGGCAAGTAGGATCTGGATGGACTTAAGCATAGGTACTGGAAAAGGTTTCATCATTATCCACGCCTGGTTGATGACGAAAATCTTTAACAAGTCTAGCTTTGAAAGTCTCAACTTTTCCATCTACACCAAGTAATCTTCTCAAGATGTACTTGCTCCTGACGGGGATTTAACCCTTCAGATATAGCAACTAAAGTCCATACTTTATTGGTGTATAAGGATTCCATCTCAGATCGCTAAGCATCCAGCCATTCTTACAGAGTCTTACTCCTGATGGCCAGTTCGAAATTAGTTGGGTCATCATCTCATGATGCAATCCTCGCTCCTACTGTCATAGAGCAACCGAAGTATCTATCAGGTGGGTGAGGAAACCTACTAGATCGGCGGAGAGGCTGAAGTTCGTCGGTTTCTATTGAATCCTCTGGTTCTACCAAGTCATCTGCTGTCATTTGTATAGCTGGAACCTTTCCAGTTGTACAGAACAGATCTTGCCTCGAGCTTGTCCGGATTTTTCTTTTAGACATAGGCCGGACAACCCCAAATCTTAACTAGCTTAAGACATGGGCTCTTCCCTTTCCGTATCACATATGAAGTGGTAGGCAGCTGATTTGATTTGAACCCCATTCAATAGGTATGCAGCTTCTCAAGTGCATAACTCCCCAAAAGGAAACAGGTAACTCAGTAGTACTCATCATAGAGCGCACCTTATCATATAGGGTGTGATTGCTCCGTCCCGACATACCATCGTGCTATGGTGTATACGGAGGAGTAATGCTGAGAGAGAATCTCAATCTCCTTTAGAATAGTCCAGGATTTCCATGCCCAAGTATTCTCCTCCTCGATCACATCAAAGGAAATAATACTTATACCCGTATTTTGGTTCTCTACTTCTAACTTATATTCTGTGAATATCTCAAAAGGTTCGGACTTGTGTTTCAACAGGAACATATGTCTGAATCTCGAGAGATTATCAGAGAATGTAATGAAGTATAAAGAACCGGTCTTGGTATGTGTAGACAGGGGACTTACATTCATCATCATGTATCAGTCCCAAGAGTTCATTGACTCTTTCTCTGTTTCCAGTAAACGGAGCTATGGTCATCTTATCTTTGTGACATGACTTGCGAGTTTCACAAGATGTAAATTCAAACTAATTTAAATATGCATCTTTATGTAACTCTAGCTAGTCGGGTCATATTGATATGACCTAGTCTATAATACCTCAAGAAGGATCCGTTCATTTCTGAACTTTTCCTCTTGTGTGTGTTCCATATACTAAGAACTGTAATTTGATTTAGAACATTAATGCTTTTAGATAACGTGCCTGAACCGATCAACTTTTGATATAGGAAATGTTCAAAATATTATCCAACTATACAAAATTTTATCATTTCTTTACTTATAAAGAGACTGATATGATTTTGTATATCAGGTTCGGTATCTAATAACATTCGTTCAAAATCAATGTATTGGTAATACAGGGTGACAGTGACCAACAGACTTGGCTGCAACACTTGCCCCGTTTTCTGCCTCATGAAACTTATCACCCGTTCTCAGTTTTTCTACCTTTTTGTAACCCTATGTAACATATTACATATCTGGGATCCTGATCCGGTATCATATACCCAGGATATAGAGGATACTGAGAAACAGTTCTGTTTAACGAACACACCCGAAGAAGATGCATCATATGCACTTTCTTCGTTTGGGCGGCATAGTAATTCTGGTATTCCCCTATTTCCTGCTCGGTCTTATAACAATTATAAGTCGGAGCGGGACTAACGTTCCCCAGCTCAGTATAACAAGCGGGTTCGGTCAAAATTCCGTATTATTATCTTGATTAAGGCGTGATATGGTCGCTACCTGGAGAGAGAGAGAAGAAAACACTCAGCGTACGCTCTTGCAAGAATAGATTGGTTATTATTTTATCTAATCAGGATGGCTCCCACTGCTTTTTATCAAATCTTCCTTCAAACCCTAAAAGGAAAGACAAGCCGGGATTAATTAAACACTACAAGTTCGCCAATATTTCAGCCAGGCCAGTGTCGGTACTTTGAGGGAGGTCCCCCGTGCTTTCGCACGAACCTAATTAATGTAAACCTCGTTTTCCCAGAGGCGTAACCCCGTTGACACCTTTCTAGACACCTACTTGATCGGCTAATTGTAATGTATAAAACTCTCCCAGGAGTAACTCTTACTCGCAGCGGGTATCGGGATCCAACTATCTCATAGAAGGTATGCAATCTCATTGCAAATTTCAACACTTGAAATTCCTGATAATCTTTTTGCCCCTAGCACCCTATGACCTTGACGGAGGCCAACAAACCATAGGCTACTAGTCAAGTTCAACCCGTCATTTCTTGATCGAATCAAACCCACCCGCACGACCCTTGACGGAGGCCAACAAGGTCGCACGACTACCCTAACTCAATCTGCATCATATGCATAAGAAGATAAATACTGGTTAGCTACCGAACACTGCGCCTTGATGGAGGCCAACAAACGCAGCACGAATACTAAACAGCACTTATCTGAAATGACGGAGGGCTACGACAGGTTTTTATGAAAACCTATTGCGTAATGAACTTGATATCGTTGTAGGATCGAATGAATTTTGAAATGGAGTGTTTTTTAGGCTTTTCTAGTTTTGCTAAAGGAGTCACTCCCGGTGAAGGGATCGTCGGTCCTTTCCTCGTCGAATGAGGTGCGGGATATATCATATATATCACTGTGCAAAGCAAAAACTCTTAAAAGCAATCAAAAAACAAACCGAGGGTGTAGCATCTGCCAGTTATTGCTAAAGGAGTCACTCCCGGTGAAGGGATCTCGGTCCTTTCCTTATCGAATAAGGTGCAGGATATATCATATATACAGCTGTGCAAAGCAAGAACTGTAGCTACCTGTTTTATTTTGAAATTCGATTCTACAACATCTTAGGTTTCTTTTATTTCATTAATCTCATTAATGAAGTCCCATCATTTGTGTACCTAAACATCACAGATAAATACGACGTACACTTATGCCATCCGCATTTGCCTCGATGTCCCCTCGTGCACCGTTAGGTTAGGTAACTAACGACAGAGCGGGGCAGGGCTAACGCGGGTGTAAAACATAAGTAACGGCTATATAATATATCATATATACTATATACTGTATCTATCACAGAACATCACATGATCACATCACAGATATCGCAGCAGAAGAATCATATGAAATATTGGATATACTAGGACGTCCGTGTTTTCAATACGAGCCAGTATAAAACACGGATTCCACGGTCGTGACGAATAGCCAAACCCACACCCCTAGACCCCTACGAGAGCGGCAAGCAACCCTACCAATTCTAGAGTTAGGAGACCCGGACTCGACTCCTCGAGTTGGTCTCCCACTGGACTCCAGAACCCGGTTACTTGTGCCCTCCTCCTTGGGTCTATCCTAGTGCGGAAAAGTAAATAATATACAAAGGGTGACAACTTCCGCTACCTGGAAGTGCCCCAATAAAAGAATATTACATACAAGTTTTTACATGAATGAAAATGAAAAACACTCATCTCACATAAAAACCCCCGGCTATTCAACATGACGATCCAATATAACATATCCAGCAACACATAACATCACATGTGATCAACGTAAGTAAATATGCGCATCCCAATTGTCGTTGACATATAGCAACGAAACCGGCGATATCACATATTACACTTACGGTCACAGAAAAGAAAGTGTAAAACTACAACAGTTGGAATCCGCAATCTGCATAGACATCGCATGCCTAATCAAATGAATTACTTAGTCATCACATGCCTAACAGTTATAAACCCCGCATTTTAGTCTCATTATCGAAAACACTTTTCAATATCAAGTCGGGCAATTCAACAGGATTCCCGAAAGCCTGATCGAATGGTTGTCGCAAACTTTAGTAGGCGGCCGCACCCCCGATACCGTCGACGAAGTGCACCAAGGCGGAACACCGCTGCCGCGAGCACCCGAACGGATGCTTTCGGCGACGGGGTTCTCATACAGTCACTTGGTCGGGGTTATGGGGTGAGGCTGTCTATTAAGTTTACCCGGCGAGTATCCGCGTACGCTACGTGATTGCGACGGACTTTTGATCACATCAAAATTCCGTGGCAACCGATCAAGTGAGACTAAACTGCTATGTTTATAACATTCATTCAGTTATCACATAACTGCTTGTGAATTCCAATTATTGTATCCCATTCCGGATAAATAGAAAATGTGAAACTTTCCGATCGAACAATCGAACACCCAAGTTTTCCCGATACAGATCAACACATGAAATAAGTCTAACAGCATTCAGTTCGTGCCTCAGTACCAACGGTCCAGCCGTAGAAGGGTCAAGCCAACGCCTCACATGTGGCACGCCGTACTGCCCTAAACCCGAAGGTTCAAAGGGAAGTTCAAGACGGTCACATAATCGAGTTAAGGTTTGTTGTCTTCTAGAGGGTCCATCGCGTTACTTGCACTACTTAGAACGTCGTTAAACTACGAAAAAATCCAACACTTGGAAATTTCCCGACAGGGGAAAAATTCGGTATTTATATCCAGTCGAACTTTTTAACATATTCTAAAAATACCCGGAAAGCCACACAGACAAAACGTGATAATCCGATCGAATCAGCGATTCCGATACAACCCCAAAATACTCAACTGTTTAATAAAATATTAAAATTATCCAGAAAACAAAGGAGTCAAATATAACAATTACTGTGCAAACAAAAGTCAACAATTCATCATAACGGCCGCGGAACCGCCGCGCCACGTGGGGTAAGGCCGCGGTTCCGCGGTGGGTTGACGGAGTTAGAGCTCCGTTTTGCACAGTAACTCATAAAAAACCCTGCTTGATTTTCTGCATATTTTTAATATGGAAAAATCCATATTTTAAAAAATTGGACAGAGAGCATGTTTGTGATCAGGTTTCGGGTTCGTTCGGATTTCAAATTCCGTCTGGACTTCGCCTAAGGCTCTAGCTAGGCTCTGATACCACTGAAGGGTTCCTAGGCACCCTATAGAGGTCACATAAGGCATCGAACATGCCAATTTCAAAAATTATGGGTGCCACGAAACCCTAACACGGACCGTCGGCTAGAATTCTAGGCGAAACAATAAACTAGTTAACACTTAACTAAGAGATACGGAAATACAACCTTTGTAGATCCGGTGCTCCACCTCCATAGCTCCGCAACGAAGTCCCCTCACTGTCCATATCAAGTCCCGGGCTCTAGCGTCGGCTTCATCGGAGAATGGACGGGCTAGGTCATCGATGTCCAAGCCGAAGATGATCTACGTCGAGGCATCGCTAAATCATGCTCCGACTTCACCAAGTCAAGAAACTTGTGAAGAAAACACACTCTACTATATGGCAAGAGGTAGAGGTTGAAGAAATAGGAAGTGGGTAGACTTTAGAATTGGATTTCTCACTCATTTCCATCAATCACCATTGATGGAGCTTGCTTTCTTCATAGAAGAAGATGAAGAAGAAGAAGAAAGTCTTATGATAAGTTAATTCAAAAAATAAAAGAATATCCAAACTTATCATAACATGACCATGGTTAAGTGTAGAGAACTAATTAGGGTTAAATGAAGTGGTTAGGTTTAAGCATGAGACAAAAGGGTTACAAAGTCAAAGTGTTCAAGAAACTTCATGAACAAAACAAAAATGCCACCATTTTATCATGCTCTTTTTCTTTTCCAAAAAGAATAAACAAAAGAATAAAAATGAATAATCAAATAGTAAACCCTAACCATTCCATTAACCAAGGTTTAATTCTATAAACTTAACAAATAAGGCATGCATCATCAAACATGATACAAGCAAGTGCACAAAATCATATCGCATATGCAATGCGCACACCCGAGTGAGAAAATCCATTTTAAATGAACCAATACTAGTTAATGCAAAGTAATATATCAAATACATAATTATGCATTAAATCATTAAATCAACACTTGATTCAATGATCCGGTCATATCGCATATAACCTGCTAGTATCCTATATATCGGCATATCGAATCAATCCTTGATTCGATAACTAGGTTATATCGCATAAAACCAATCGATACATCCATCGGGAGAATAGAATACGGTATCGCATACACGCATTATTCTCGGTCCCGCACATATCTCATATGCGCTCCTATTTCGTTTCGCTTGAGCCAAGAAACCTCTGTGTAGGACTCTAAAGACTCGTCAATACGCCGGCAGCAGGTGATGATCATATCAAACACCGCTAAACGTAACGGCCACCCGGGTATTGAGCGATCAGAAGATCGACGAGCAAGCCCGCTCACACTCCAGTGAATCCAACCAGTAACACTACCGTACAGTCCGGTCTGATCGTCTGATATGTCACGTATCTCGCCTAGGGGTGGTAAAACGTCAGACACCAATAGCTCGATAAGTCGTGTCGATATGAGGTCTATAACAATTCGAGAAACTACTGGTAACACTTACCAGTAAATCTCAGCAACCCTGGCCAAGGATTTCCTGTTATAGCCAATCGAACACAGCGCAACATCAACCCCCTATACCGGGAGAGACGAATCCCCTCCTATCGCTCATTGCCTCCATGTGACTCGGGACTGTACCCAAAAACCACCGTTTTGCACGCCCTCTTGGACGTGGTAAGATGGAAATCAAAGCACAGTGGGAACCACACAAGACTCTATGACGATTTCGGGTCAACAGACTACTCTGTACCAGTGTCACTAGAGAACTGCCATCTGACGTAAGGTATAATACCATCTGGGAGTTCTCGGCGAGTCCGTCCAGTGTACCCAGTCTCTACTGAGCACCCGTATATCATTTGTGATGTCAAACACCAATGGATATGGGATCATCCATCGCCCATCTGTATGGGTCGAGAAGGTATACGCTAGTCTACTCTGGTGTATCGAAGCCCCGTCTCGATACACCCACGACTAGGGACTTTGAAGGATGTACTTATGGACTACCATGTCCCCACTAGTATGATCCGCATCATAGTCCAGGTAGTCAAGCACACATCCTAAGGGCTTTACCAATATGTAACAGAGAGACAATCTTTGTACACGTTAAGGTAAAGAGCAACCAGATAGCATACTATCATGTCGAGCAAGAAAGTCCTCCCTATATATGTCCCAGCATCCACTGCAATATACATCCTATGTATAGCAATGGCCTCTACGGCATACATATAACTAACAACCAGGACGATGATGCAGATCATACTAGTGGGTCCTGGATAGTCGATAAGCATATCCTTAAATGTCCCTTGTCTTAGGAGTATCGAGAATGGACATCGGTACTCCAGTTTAGACTCGTGTGTATGTTTCCTGACCCGGTTGGAGGACGATAGCTGATCCTACAGTTATTGGTGTTCGACACTAAGGATTGTATACATGTGCTCTTTGGATGAGTTACACTGGACGGACTTACCGAGAACTCCAAGTTTATAATATACCAATGTCAGGTAGCAGTTCTCTAGTGACTTGAGAACAGGGTAGTCCCTTAGACCTAAGATTGCCATAGTGTCTGATCGCACGCTTTTGGCGTGTCGGATGTTCAAAGTTCTAAAGTTATAACCGCGATCAGGAAGGTGTCGCTATGCAGCTAGCCGGTTGAGCACGGGTTGATCCACAGGGAGATGGTTGTATGTCCGTTCGATTTTTAGACGAGTCAATAAAGAATGTGTATATGTTTGTTCAAATCTAACTTATGTGTTTTATATGCAAGTATAAAGTTGTTAAGAAAAAGATACGAAAGTGTAAGCTAAAGAAATCCGCACTCAAAACCTTTGAGCCGAGTCTTGACCAATTTAAACTAGAGCAATTGGCAACAACGTGGATTAGGGTACTTAAGCACGGTATTCATGTAATCCGGCTTATTGACCCTTGTCCATCCGTTCTTGTCTCTTGCTTTCGCCTCCGGCCAAACCGAACGCAACCGGTCGCAGTTAGGAATCACCGTTACCTTGGTAGGGTAGGGTGCCTAACGGAGCGCTTGCGTAACGTTTGGGCGGAGTTCAAAGGAAAATAACAAGAAAAGGAAATGAGGAATGAAACCTTAACTTACAATATTGTATTTATTCTTAACAATAACATATTACAACCATTCACAAAACGAACCAAAAAAAAGCAAAAGAAAAGAAAAACAAAGAAAAGAAAAGATTACAAGCAAGTAATTAAAAGTGCATGGAATTTAAGTGCATGAAAGTAAATGAGCAAGAAATGAAACTAGGAACCATAGAACCCAAAACAAGACATGGGTTCAATAACCAAATCTTAAACTTGCAAGCTCAATTAAGAGGTTGCAAGATCAAGAAAAGGCAAAGAACTCATGGAGAATGAAGCACAAAAGAGAGAACATTATTGATTCCAAAATGATACAACCCCTTGAGATCAATGACCAAAGATTAAACTTGCAAGCTCACTTAAGAGGTTACAAGATCAAGTTAAGGTAGAGAGCTCAAGGGGGAGGCTAAGCAAAAGAATGATACAAAATAACCCTCATTTTCATTTAACATCCACTCAAAAGCTCTCACAACAATTTAATGGAGGAAAGATGAAGAAGAAGAAGTTAAACTAAAAACTAACAAAAAGTGGGCATAAGAATTGATCCCATGGCTTGGCAAGTTCTGGGCTATTTATAGGCTGCGTGCTGAAACCCTAGGGACAAATTCTGACCCAAGATGAAGTTCCCAAACTACCCCTGAAAAATAACCAACTGCGGGGCCCACATGGCCGCGGATCCGCGGCCTAAGCATGCTTATGCCGTGGAACCGCGGCCATAAAGAGGAATTGGGTCATTTGCTTTGGTGGGTTTTCCTAGTTTTCAGTACTCTTCAGTGTGGTATATGTTGTTTCTCAGAAGCTCTTCACATTTCTTCCAGAATTTCAGTAGATCAAAAGGTGATGTGATGTGGATCTTTTGCCATGATTTCCTTGAGCTTCGCGTAGATATGTTGGATCTTGTGTTGACATTGAGCTTTGTGCATGAAAATGACATTGATTAGCCATTTTGTCCCTTAAACTGGTGTGTGGCAACATACGGATAGAGAGCGGAGACCCGTGTTTTATCTGTGGTTGGCAGTAATCCGGAATTTTTCGTACTTTTCCATAAATTTCACTGTTTAGAGATGAGAACCAGTATCCTGCAATTAACTAGCAAACACGGCTCAAGAGTACCTACCGATAAGCAAACAAGCATAAGAATGGGCGGTAGTAAAAGCAATATTCTGGTGTGAACAAATACCCCCAAACTTAACTTTTGCTCGTCCCGAGCAAAAACCAATTATTCACAAAAAAGTCATAACCTCGCTTTCGCAGGGAACACGATTGCACTGAGCGTGTGCAACAAGCCGTTAAACCTCTAGGTGTCCCTAGTAGGAGGAGTGTTGTCTCCTGAGGGTTTTCAGCGGATACTACCCACAAAATCCCGTCAAGCTGGTTCATAAGTTAACGTTGATTCTACTCCTACAGTTTGGTATCTACGTTAGAAATTCTATAATCCGAAGTTAGAAATATTCAACCCTAATGCTTCACACCTCCTATCTATTTAACCTTAGATCCTATACGTTCCAAAAAAGTTTAGAAAGATGTTGGTTCTCCTGAGTTTTCCTTCTAAAGTGCGGCCTCAAATCAGGGATTTTTATCAACTTTACAGAAAACACAGGTCTTATTCATTATTTCTATCTTTTATCAAAACATCGATTGTATACCCCTACGTGTGTGTAAATTTGCACACCTACACTCAAGAATTCAATTCAAGCTATAGTACTCTTGCCCTAATACCTAATACTACTTCTTTTCATTTATGATGGACGGTGTTGCTCATACACTTTTCATGCGACTATTAATGCTTCTTGAGGCACTAACGGCCGATTACTGAATGTGTGAACTTTAAAGCGTAAATAGCAGTTTCCAGGTCTTGACTTTATTTTATTTTTTTTTTCTTTTTTCTTCTTTTTCAAGACCGGATATATTTTTCAACAATGCTCTTTTGGTGTTTAGCTTTAAATACCGTTTTTTCTTTCATACTAGGTTTTCAGGCAAGATTATTTCTAGGTATCCTCTACTATCCCAAGTTTCAAGGTGCGTGTAAGTGTAGTTTGTAGGGTATATACTTTCTAAATTTGAACTCAAGAAAAGAAACTATTTTTTCAGACTTATCTTTCAGTAAAGCATCAATACTTTCCCTTCATCTTGAATTAACTCAAGAACTGAACTCAAGATTACCTATTTCTAAAAAAAACTGTAAGGACGTATACTTACTAAAGTTAGACAGAATGCGGGTTATTTTTAGGATTTTCAATTCCTAAGCCTAGAATTTAGTTATTTCTAACTTATCAACTAAACTTTCAGAATAAAAATCTAAGTTACCCTATTAGCTAACTTGACGACAAATTTTTTATATTTTTTTGGAAAATTTTCGATTTTTGTGGGTTTTTAATAAGATATGCAAATACAAAATATACAAATGAATGCGAAGGAAGAAAGCTTACCGAGCACACCCCCAAACTTAAACTTGACAGTGCCCTCACTGTTAGGCTATACCAAGAGGGTCAAAATTGTCGGCGCTCCCTAAAAACAAATTATATACATTACAAAAAAGGAAAACAAAAAATATATACAAAAAGGTTCCCCCCCAAACTTAAGTAAAACAGTGTTTCCACTATTAAGCGTTGAAGTTCAGGACTAGGGGGCAAGAAAACAGTTTCAAACTATACAAGGCCTTACACAGGCCAAAAGTGAGTACCAACCATTCAAAGATTTTATCGCTATAATGTACAGGTTGGTGGAAGAAGGCGTAGAGAAAAGAGACGGAGAATACACGAGACCGTATGAAGATAGAAGCCAGATACGGTCTCGGTATATGAGAGGAAGAATGGCGGAAGGGAGAAAGAAGTGGAATACGAACTTGAGGGTGGAAATGGATTGAATAAATTAGTACAATCTGTAATGATCGATGTGAAAAGAAGGATTGTACTAATCTATCAATATGGCGAGAAATGGGATCAAATCCCTCAAGATTCGTGAGAAACCATGGGTACGCCGAACTCGGTAAACCAGACATATGAAATGAAAGTGAGACGGTTTCTTGCAAGGTCGGAACGATGGAAAGGATGGAGGTAGGTGATTGAGGAAGGTTATCGGTTAAAGGTTCAGGAGGGTGTACACAGTCAATGAAAGGAACAGGATGAATTGGAAAATCCGACTCATCAATTAAAACTGGTTCATCCGCAAAAATATCCTCAAAATTCAGCTTATCCATGCAAATTTCATCAAAATTAAGACGCATATGGGATTCGGGAAAAACAGTTAACGACTCGGGATGATGAATTGGAGAGAAAATCTCAGCCAAATCTACAGGTTCATCATCCAAAATATTCTCAGCGTCAATATCCTCAATCAGGTGAAAATCTATATTCTCCGACACCTCAACAAAAGCATGGATATTAATCAATTCAGGTTCTAGAGTGGAGGTGTAGAGGTCAAAAGGATTGGGTGTGGTTTCACTCGAAAAGGACCCTTCACAATCGGGCAAATCAAATACTACAAAGTCACACAATTCATTATCTGTTCTATCTTTAATCAATGAATCGTTTGGAGATAGACATTCAAAACCGGAGTTGTGGGATTCAAGTTGAAACGGATAGGCTTGATTCGGAAGGGGGTACATCTCACCCTCTCCATTCAAATTCTCAACCTGTCCTACCGCCTCTTCATACATTGGAAAATTTGGAGCTAGTTGAAAACTAGCTACCGGGTCACTAGGTTGTATGAGGGCGGCCATGGACGCATTCAAATCCATCATCTGTTGGTACGACGCTACCCTAAAGTCTTCCAAAGACTGTTCCAGACTAGACATGGGTTGTGAAGGGGTTTCAGTAAAAGATTCAAAGTTGTTTGGATACTGAAAACTCCCAAATGGCGGTTCAGAAGCAATATCTAGGGAAGGTGCAAAAGTCGGGTAGGACTGGTAGGAATTGAATGGCTGGACAGGAGCAGGATCAACATTTGGATAAGAAGGTGAATGTAATTGTTGATCCCAAGAATCTTTAGTGTTGAAAGGAGTGAAAGATCGGCCACAGGATTGTTCAATATGTTTAGCGACGGACAAAGGACGACTTGAAAAAGGGATATCAACATAAGAGGGTGGGGGAGGTTGAAAAGGTTGATACAAAGTGGATTGCGGAGGGCAAGTGTTTGTCCTAGACGCGTCTATCCGATCTTTCAAAGAGTTTTTGGGCATGGAGGGATCGTTCGACATTCGTCCAAAGCAAGAACTGTAAGAAGTAATGTCTGGTTGTGGGTACCAAAGTTCGGAAAGAGTTTTGCGAGGTGGGGTACCCATGATATGAAGAGAGAAAGAAAGGCAAAAAAAAGGAGAGAAAAAAGAATGTGGATCTTTTTTTATTTTTATAAAAAAAAATGTTTTTGGAGTTTTGAAAAATTGTTTGTTTAAAGGAATACGGAATTATGGGACTAAAATTTACAATCACAATCACAATCACAATATGCACAAACACACCTAGAGCTATGGTCACTTAGGTCAGCTAGACAGCTCCTAACTGTTCCAAAGGGCTAGAAATAGGACCTCAAACCGCCTCTTCTCCGCCAATTGCGGCCAGGTAAGTGCTAGGTAAGTGGGAGGCTCCCAACTACGTAAGTAGTGGTCCTAATTAAGTAAATACTTGCCTTGGACACACCTTCCTAGACACCGCAAAGTCAGGATAGGATAAACGACCGATGCCTATAACCAGTCCTCTGTCCTATTGAGCGCGACGCCCTTAGGGCTGAGTCTAGTATTTTTTATTAGCTCATGGTAATGCGTATACAATTAGTGATTTGTGGGGTCTTAGGAAGGGTGATGAAATCCCCACCCAATCTGAATTGGTGTTCAATCCCCTTAATGTCCGTATTAGTATATGCAAAGCGATTAACAAACAAAATCTAAAACAACAAAAAATTATTTTGCGGCGGCGTAATTCTGTGCAAAGAAACCTGCAGAAAATACAGTATAGTGGAATTCCGAGAGGGAACTAGAGGAAAGAGAAAGGGCAGAAAAAATTTGGGGCTCAGAAGCCTCAAAAGGACCACAGAACCGCCGCCGAATCCCCTATTTGACCGCGGTTCCGCGGTCAAATTGATGAGCTGGCGCCTGAACCTTAGGTCAATACGCATGCCCTTCTCTGTACACCCTAATAGAAACCTCTGTTTCTTGATTTGATTACTGTACTTGCTCCAGATTAGCCTGTACACTTGCACACAAAAATTATCAAAAATAACAAAAATATTTTTTTTATTTACAATTTTATATATATACAAAATGAATATTAACCCGAATAACAAGAAAGAAAATACGTTACCGTCTCCCCGGCAACGGCGCCATTTGATCGCACGCTTTTGGCGTGTCGGATGTTCAAAGTTCTAAAGTTATAACCGCGATCAGGACGGTGTCGCTATGCAGCTAGCAGGTTGAGCACGGGTCGATCCACAGGGAGATGGTTGTATGTCCGTTCGAGTTTTAGACGAGTCAATAAAGAATGTGTATATGTTTGTTCAAATCTAACTTATGTGTTTTATATGCAAGTATAAAGTTGTTAAGAAAAAGATACGAAAGTGTAAGCTAAAGAAATCCGCACTCAAAACCTTTGAGCCGAGTCTTGACCAATTGAAGCAAGAGCAATCGGCACAACGTGGATTAGGGTACTTAAACACGGTATTAGTGGAATCCGGCTTATTGACCCTTGCCCATCCATTCTTGTCTCTTGTTTTCGCTTCCGGCCAAACCGAACGCAACCGGTCGCGGTTAGGAATCACCATTACCTTGGTAGGGTAGGGTGCCTAACGGAGCGCTTGCGTAACGTTTGGGCGGAGTTCAAAGGAAAATAACGGAAAAGGAAATGAGGAATGAAACCTTAACTTACAATATTGTATTTATTCTTAACAATAACATATTACAACCATTCACAAAACGAACCAAAGAAAAGATAAACAAAGAAAAGAAAAGATTACAAACAAATAATTAAAAGTGCATGGAATTTAAGTGCATGAAAGTAAATGAGCAAGAAATGAAACTAGGAACCATAGAACCCAAAACAAGACATGGGTTCAATAACCAAATCTTAAACTTGCAAGCTCAATTAAGAGGTTGCAAGATCAAGAAAAGGCAAAGAACTCATGGAGAATGAAGCACAAAAGAGAAAACATTATTGATTCCAAAATGATACAACCCCTTGAGATCAATGACCAAAGATTAAACTTGTAAGATCGCTTAAAAGGTTGCAAGATCAAGTTAAGGTAGAAAGCTTAAGGGGGAGGCTAAGCAAAAGTATACAAAATAACCCTCATCTTCATTTAACATCCACTCAAAAGCTCTCACAACAATTTAATGGAGGAAAGATGAAGAAGAAGAAGAAGTTAAACTAAAAACTAACAAAAAGTGGGCATAAGAATTGATCCCATGGCTTGGCAAGTTCTGGGATATTTATAGGCTGCGTGCTGAAACCCTAGGGACAAATTCTGACCCAAGATGAAGTTCCCAAACTACCCCTGAAAAATAACCAACTGCGGGGCCCACATGGCCGCGGATCCGCGGCCTAAGCATGCTTATGCCGCGGAACCGCGGCCATAAAGAGGAATTGGGTCATTTGCTTTGGTGGGTTTTCCTGGTTTTCAGTACTCTTCAGTGTGGTATATGTTGTTTCTCAGAAGCTCTTCACATTTTTTCCTGAATTTCAGTAGATCAAAAGGTGATATGATGTTGATCTTTTGCAATGATTTCCTTGAGCTCCGCGTAGATATGTTGGATCTTGTGTTGACATTGAGCTTTATGCATGAAAATGACATTGATTAGCCATTTTGTCCCTTAAACTGGTGTGTAGCAACATACGGATAGAGAGCGGAGACCCGTGTTTTATCTGTGGTTGGCAGTAATTCCGGAATTTGTCGTACTTTTCCATGAATTTCACTGTTTAGAGCTGAGAACCAGTATCCTGTAATTAACTAGCAAACACGGCTCAAGAGTACGTACCGATAAGCAAACGAGCATAGGAATGGGCGGTAGTAAAAGCAATATTCTGGTGTGAACAGTGTCTCACGTGTGTTCCCACTATACTTAGACTTCTACCCTACTACGGATCAAAGGAGTCATGCAAACAGGTTTTTGTTGGGTATAGTCCCGAAACATGTGGAGGCAGTAAGCGGTCGTGGGGATTCGTCATTCCCGGTATAGGGAGTTGATGTCATGCTGTGCTGGACATGACTAAAACCACAAGTTGGTGGCCACCGCAGTGGAGATAAACTGATAAGTGTTATCAGTTGAATCTCCGGATGGTTATGAGTTCTCTATCGCACGACTATCGAGTTATTAGGGTCTGACGGATTCCAAACCCTAGACCCAATATACGATACTCTTAAACAAAGAGACTAGACTGTACGGTGATTGTTTGGGTTCCTAGCGCCCTAGCCGTCGACTGCGGCCGTTGTGGAACAAAAAAATTTGGGTTAAAAAACTTTGGCGCTAGAAACAACTACTAGAATCGAAACCAAACATGAAACTAGCAAGCTACAAAGAGCTTATCTACTATGATAGAGTTGTTTTACCAAAAGATCCGTATCCTTTGGTCTTCTACCCTCTTCCTTAGCTCCTTGAGGTCTCCTTGATTGAGCTTGACAACCGGTCTTCCTCCGTTGAAGATGATCCACTCGATGGATATGATTCATGGCTCTAGCTCCACACCAAAAAATCTAGTGGAGCAACTATAGACTCTAGGTTGCTAATCTAGAGTGTCTACGATATAGTGAGTTGTTCTTAATGTATTTCTATGTAACATTTCAGAAAGATAAAATATTATTTTTGGAATTTAAATATTAAAATATTATATTTCGTGAAAACTATTCGATTTGCGAATTGGGTTTTCGTAAAATGGTATAACTAAATACCAATATTTGGAAAAATAATTGGAGATTAATATTGTAATATTTAATAAAACAATATTTATTGGATTTGAGCATTTTATACTTAATTATATGCAAGTTTAAGTTAAACTTAATTAGTGCACTACTAATCACGATTTAAGCCAAATCCGTATTTTTAATTAACCATGGTTAGTGCACCATGACATGTTGTATTTTGTTGCATGTTGTTTCATTTGTATTTGTTGTAAGTTGGTTTTATTAGATGAGAGAGGAAAAAGAGAAAAGAAAAGAAATGAGAACACATGATTGAGGAGAGAGAGAGTGGGGGGGACACAATGATGACATGGAGGCATGTCATGGGGGAGAGGGAGAGAGAGACAGGATGGCATGCTACGCCCTTCACCGTTTCTTCACTTTCTTTCCTTCATCCTTCATAATTTCTTCACTATACTTCTTCAACTCCTTCTTCATCTCCTTCTTCCGCCTCCTCTACCTCCATAAACCATCACCAAAACCTTGCCAAAACGTCACCTCACATTCATTAAAAATGCACACAACCCACCCTACACCATATAGTTGAATAAAATTCAGATTTTGAGCACTTTGAGCATCCAGGGTTTTTCTTGAGTTGCTTTCAAGAGGTATAACTTCACTTCTCCTCTTGTTAGATTGTTTCTTTACCTCATAGAGTAGTTTGGAGTTAAACAAGTGTGGATTTGTGATTTTAGAATTTCTAAGTTGATGTTTAGTGGGAGTGTTGGATATAGTGCCCTCGAAGTCAATTATTGGATCGCGGGTACGTGATTGCAATGATTGAGAGAGGACCTATACCGGTAGGACAGTCTTACTCGAGATGATAGTATGCTATCTGGTTTGTCTTTATCATCATGTACATGTTGATAGAGCCCATAGGATTCTTGCTTGAAAGCCAGCAGTATGATGGCGATCATATACGTGGGAGCTGGGGTCTATAAGCACATCCTTAATGTGTCCCTAGTCGTGGGAGTTTCGAGACTGGGCATCGATACTCCAGAGTAGACTAGTGTATACAGTTCGAGACCCCGACGAGGGCCATGGCCGGTCTCATAAGCCACTGGTGTCAGTTAGTTCACCTAAGATGTATACAGGTGCTCATTCAGTTATGAGTACACCGGACATGACTTGCCGAGAACCTGCTAGTTGGTATTATACCTATTGTCAGATAGCAGTTCCCAGGTGACATGTGTACAGGTTAGTCTGTCGACCTGAGATCGCCATTTTTCTCGTGTGAGTTCCCACTGTGCTTTGATTACTACCCTACCACTGCTCAAAGGAGTCGTGCAAACATGTTTTAGTTGGGTACAGTCCCGAGCCACATGGAGGCAGTGAGCGGATCGTCGGGGATTCGTCTCTCCCGGTATTGGGGGTTGATGTCGCGCAATGCATGGGTGGCCATCACCGGAAAACCTTGGCCAAGGTAGTCGAGAATTACCGATCTAGGATCGGTAGTTTCTCAGGTGGTGATGGGTTTCATACCGACACGAATTATCGTGTTGTTAGGGGTCTGACTTTATCCACCACCCTAGACTCGATATGCGATACTCTTAGACGAACAGACTGGACTGTATGGATATTGTCACTGACAGGCTCAGTAGGGTTTCTGGATGAGTTCACTCGCCAGCTTCCCTTCCGATCAATACATAGACAACCGTTACGTACAGCTAATACCTCCGACGTGCTTGTGGTTATACCTAGTGCCAGAGTATTGATGAGTCATTAGAGTTTCCCACAGAAAGTTTCCTAAGTTCGGGCGAAACGTTGTAGAGGCCGTATGGTTTTATGGGAGGGTTCGAACATACACGTGCACTTGTGCACGTGCTATGGTTCATACAGATAATACTAGTGGGTTTTGGTTTAACCTGGATCCTAGTATTATATAGTGTAGGAATATTTTTGTCTCATTGCATTCGTAATCAGTCGGAATACGGATGCAGGTATGTATATACAGTTAAGGGGTAATCCTGTAATTTGTTACGGGATTACTTTTGAAGTTGCCCGTTTTTCTCCTCCCGATTAAAAATTAGATTTAATGTTTAATTATTGGTTCACATTTGTGTTTTCTTTTGGCTCATTTCCTTGCTTCATGTCCGAAATTATCATTTTGTGC
The DNA here is from genome assembly GCA_030015575.1 of Agapanthus africanus. Classification (NCBI taxonomy): domain Eukaryota; kingdom Viridiplantae; phylum Streptophyta; class Magnoliopsida; order Asparagales; family Amaryllidaceae; genus Agapanthus; species Agapanthus africanus. Next base: position 136,701,415 of record JASDDO010000016.1, read on the forward strand.
TTGGGCTTTTGGGTTTTTGTGGCTGCTCATTGTTTGGAGGGGGTTTAATTTATTGTTTAATTATTCCTCACCACTCAAATAGTTTTCCGCAGTGTCTATTTTCGAAGGCATGGCAGCATGGGCTTTAGGTGGGCGGTGTCCATTAAGGCATTGTCTTCATTGATTGTTTTTGCTGTGTAATGGTTTTTGTTTTTGGTGAGGTGGCTGTGTGTTTTCATTAGTTGATTGATTTCCCTTGTTATATATATTTTTATCACCACCTCACAAAAATCAATCCCATTTTTACAAAATCAAAAGAGCACAAAACTCACTCTGGCCGACCCCATTTCCAATTTTTTCTTGGCTTCACAAGATTTCTTAGCAAGCACAAAATTTTCCTTTGCTCGCAACTTCATTTACCTTCACCCAATTTCTTGGGTGTCTTGAGACAAAGTATTCTATACTCTTTCTACTTCATCTTGGACATGTCGGCTAGCAAACTTCATGTCCAAGTTGCTTCAGTTTGAAGCGGGAGCCCGTATAAAGATTCAACGACGTGGTGCCTCCTCAACGAGCGAGATCAGAGAGCGGATTTCACCGGGACAGCCGCAACAAGCTAAGGGAGCGGATTAAAGACCGAAGGACACGGATCGATCGGTATAATATCTGAACTCACTTTGTAGTTAGCTAGTTAATGGTTAATGTAACGATCCGGGTATTTGGTTGCGGTAGCGTCCGGTTTTGTAAAAATTTTTGTTCCGCATTTGGCGTCGGTTTGACGGCCGAGGCGCTGCTGTGGCCTAACATGGTATCAGAGCCATCCATTAACCGTAAACTAGCTTGTTTAGACAATATTAAAATAGCGAAACCGAAACAACCTCGAATCAATACCAATGATATTTTTGATGATGAGGGAAATTTGTGGCAGAATTTTTATGGCCATTTTTATTTTTGAGCTTGTGCAATTGGTGTTTGGTGTTTGCTGGGAATTTTTTTTAGGTGAGGGATTTATTTTCTTATGTTGCATCCATCATTGATCACCAATTCTCACCACTTGGAGAAATCCCCAGAGAACAATAATGGCCGAGCCCAAGAAAATTTTCCAGCATTTTTTTTCCTCCAAGCCAAAATTCCAATGCTCATATTTTCTTCACCCCAATAGCATTTCGTCTCTGGAATGTTGATTCATAGCATTTTGTCTCTGGAATGTTGATTCAGTGGTATTGTTTGTTCGGCCCTATTTGGATATGGTTTTATCAGTTTTTCTGGGCTATTCGGGGGTTATTTCGGAGTCGATATTTTTTTAATATTGTTTAAAGTTTGCAGTACATTACATTTCTATCTGTGACCGTGAATGTCATTTGATCGGTAAATCTTGTCTAATCGCTATAGTCCTTTTAGACGGATTTGCGAACGTGATATTCACGTTTATGTTCTGTGTTGTGCTGTGATGTTGCGGATTATCGTGGTGGATAGCTTGCGTGCAATGGTAGTGCAACTTGGTTGTATTTGTACATTTGATATTGCAGGGCGAGCGTCCAACATGTGGACTGCCGTCACTGCCTGTTTGTATATTATTCTTTTAGGGCACGACCGGGTTGAGGTCGATGTACCCGTTGTATATATTTTCTTTTCTGTACTAGGATTACCCCGTGGTGGGGTGCACGGATAGCCGGGTTCTAGAGGGCAACGGGCCCGCATCTCATAGCGTTGAGACGGAGGGGGCTTCACTCTAGAATTGGCGGGCTATTCTCCGCACTCGTAGGGGGTATAGGTTGACCCAAGGAGGGGTGCTCAAGTGACCGGATTCCATGAAGTGCTGGGTGGTCCATTCACTTTGCTGAAGGGGGCTTCCTCGCTTCTGGTTTTGGCGGATAACTTGCCGCGCTCGTAGGGGTCTAGGATTTCATTGCACGGGCTATCCACACGACCAGGGGAACGTCGGGTTTCATTTGCGGCTCAAAGGAAATCCGGGGCTCCCAGATTATCTGTATTGTTCTGTGATGCTTATTACTTCTCTGTGATGTTGCATTTTTCATACCTGGAGCGATTATTATATATTCATATATATACTAGTAGATGTTGTATATGTTTTGCACCCTCGCTAGCCCCGTCCCCGCTCTATCGCTAGTTAAGTAACCTAACGAGTGATGACGGGACCCAGTGGCGAATGCGGGTGGCATATACGTATATCATATTTTCGTTCTTTTCTGGTGTGATTAATTGATGAGACTGCGTTGATTCGGATCAATGCAAGGAAAACAAACATATTTCTGATGTTGTTTGAACCAAGATTTTTACAACTAACATTACAGACGTTGGCTTTTGTGTCACGTCCCGAAAGTACGGAACATAACCGACACTTAAATTATGAATGTCTCGAGGCGTACGTAATCTAAGTAAGCCGAAAACCCAGAAATCCAAACCAAGAAAAGTAGTAGAGTGAAGGAAAACCAATTTAAATCAAGTAGTTTTAATAGCATAAGCCGAATTATGCATTTTTAAAAACATCAAATAATTCCTGAAAATTTCGGCAGAGTCTCCTTTGTAAATACTGGCCCCCAAACGGGATACAAGATGAATAGTATACGAAATCAATAAAAAGGCATCCCCAAGCGGGAGCTAGCTCTTCGTCAAACGACGGTCACAACCACACAAGCAATATAATATACAACGCCAAGGGCGAGGATCAAAACTCAAAAGGAAACTCAAAACCACAAGAAAACCACAGAAATATAACGCGCGACTCTAAGGTCGAAGGAATAACATCGCTGGTTTCTATCTCAAAATAAATACTTGTTTGGTTGATGGAACTTCTAGATACAACAGAATAATGATATACAATGTATAATGATGGGTACGATACAAATAAACCCACCTACTAGCAAGTCACCCGAATGAAACTGTACCCGCAAAGCCGTAAAGAAACCTGTACGGCGAAACATGCAAGAAACTGGGGCACAACGGGGGTGAGTTGCCAACTCGTGAGTAGAAAAACATCTACGCACAGAAATCGTATAAATAACGCAACCTAGGTCAATGATCATAATATATCCTCAAATATATGTATAACATGCGGCCTATAAAAATGGCTAGGGTAATATCTAACCCGAGTGCGATCTCATGTGCCCGTGTCAGTGCCTCAGGTAGCAATATATCATATGAATGAGGTATGAATGCACGGAACAGAATGCATGTATTGACGAAAACTGCTTTCATAAATCAGTGAGATTTCTGTATTTTTAAAGTGAGGTACCACAAATGAAATCAGCATAAAACAATGCCCAGCATCAACACAAAACAAGTGTCCAAATATCTCGATATCTCTGTATCACAATCTCTGTACCTCAATATCTCAAAATCAATATCTAGGGTGCCGTCAATCCAGACCGGCCCCTACCATCCATCTCAAGACCACGACGGTATCCTCCGGATATCCGACGCGTCGGGTAATATCACCGGTCGATAGTGCTCCCCTGCCGGGCTCAACGTCAACAACACATTCCTCTTGCCCCGGGGTACCGCACCGGGCCCACCATGTACCCGAAACGGTTCCTCCACTCCTCGAATCGGGTCTCGAAATCCATCATCAAATTCATGGTGGACGACTCATTCATCATGGGAAAACCGCACTTTTTATTTTAAAGGAGAGAAAAGGTTTATTTATGTTTTTGCGGTTTTCCTCCAAATCCAGAAAATCTCATGGAAATCCGAATCCAAAACCTCAATAACACGTAAAATAGTGAATATATGCATGAGAATCCATGAATGCGGCATAACAATGAATAACAGTATGCATGAAATAGCAGGTAATAACTACAATGTCTAAACTATTAGCTAACATGCTATGTCAAGCAATAATATTTTCTAAGGTGTACGTGACATGGCAATTACCGATGAAGATGTGTGTGAGCCGGCAAGTAAGTGTACGTGGTACATACGCATCATCGGTAATGGTGCTGGTGTCCTAACAATATGATATCAACAATGCATTAAGAAATTATAATATAAGTATGCGATGCGGAGCGAACATCAATAATGAATGGAATACTAGACACAACGATAACTAAACAGCATTACCCTAATATAAATCCTACAAATGGTGCCTTTTGAAATAACACGAATCATGGGGTTTTGAAAATAGGGGCTACGGTGTTTTTATGAAAAGATACGTCTTTTGAAATATCCGTAGGATCCCTTGGGCTGTCCTTTAAAATACCCACGATTCGTTAGTTTTTGAAATAGGTAATAATCGAATCTAATCTAACAACTAAACTAAACTAAAGGGCTAAGCTAACAAGCCGGACTACAGGTAAAGAAACCGCCTAACATCTGAGTCGATACATATACATACCTGTATATATATTAGTCGGTGATCCCGCCTCCATAATATCATATCCGATACCATATCTATAATCAGACATCCCAAGTCAAGAGTGCGGATCAATCATCAAAATATAGCTCGTACGCAAATCCGTCGTACGGCATCCCCAAATCTGGGTACGGGTCAATATCACATTCCTCATACTATTAACATGGTATCCTCTTTATCAAATATCATCTGTGGTACTGACCTATGTCTAGTACACTACTAATATCACTATCCACATAGCATTGTCATTCAAAGATCCGCTATAACATCAGGACGTATCTCAAGTACGAATCCTGCCATATCACCGATTTCACGGTCTCAACTCAAATCTCATCGACTCATCTCAAACCCAAGTATCATCCGTGAATCCAGTATGTGAACACCTAGTCCCATACCCAGGTGAACGCATAAACACATCTCCCCATATACGCATAGGTAATAACCTAGATGTATGCATGTGTGTGTGTGCATGTGTGGGTGTAAGGACTACTCTAGGGTTTCGCAACAAACACTAAACTAATCCACGCACACCTAGAATCTACCCTTTTATCATCAAGTCTCATATCAACATAATATACAATCAAAATATATGTGTGTATACGTATTCGTATACATCACCACGACTGCGGGGGTGCTATACGACATCCACCCGACTTCTCCCCGTAGATATAAATCTACTCACCTGGTCCTCGCTCGCCGGTGCCGACGTCGCCACGCGCTTGCTTGTCGTCTCGAAGTCCACATGGGGGTACCTACATATCACAACGCATCATATCGCATTAAAATCCGACTCATGACCAAAACGACACACAAATCCCACATAGGTCAAAACCTATGGTTGCTTCCACAATCAACCCAAAACCCTCGACGTCGGCGTACAAACGCCAGACCATCGAGAAAACGCAAATACACTCATTTGCACATTCACGAACACTAATTTTAATATAAAATAGGTTAAAACTCACAAAAAACCCAAATTCACTTTAAAAGCCGTTTTTCCGAAAAACTAGCAAGCAAAATTACCCGTTTTAGTACAAAACTCGATGTTTAAACAATTCTAGCGGCCATAATACTTATTAAATAACTTAAATAAGTCATAAAAACAATTTCCATAATTTAATCTCATAAATTTGCATAATTTCCAAAATCCTAGTTTGCAAAAATATCAATTTTTAACACCTTTTAAAGCAAAATTCACAATTTATCAATTAAGCTTGGTTTTGCATGAACCAAAATCATTAAACCACTCATTATAATATTAATAATGACATGAAACCTTAATTATATTTAATCTAAATCATTTAATAATTTTCCAAAAACCCTAGTTAGCAAAATAGCTTAATTAGACAAATTTTAAAATAACAATTAACAAACTAGTTACTAGGTAAGATTTTACATGCCATAATATGTTAAATTATACACTTAAACCATGATCAAGTGATATAAAACCCTAACTTGATCCATACCCAATTCTAGAATTTCTAAACTTGCAACTAAAGCCTAATTAACACTTAAATAAATTAGCTTTAAGAAATTAACTAACAAATTAAGCAAAAGGTTTAGAAATTATACCCAAAAACATTTGAAGATCCACAAGAACCCATAGCCTCCCAAATTGAAATCTTATTCCCTAGATCCATGCTAGATAGGCAAATGAAAAATGGGTAGGAGTTAGATTTTGATTTTGTTTTGATTTTGGGTGGAATTTGATGAATTTTTGAAGGTAAAAAGGGTGAGATTTTTGGAGAAGAGATGACATGAGGTAAAGAGAGAGGAGGGCTGCAGGAAATCAGCAAAGGGCTCGGCTAATGAGGGGAGAGAAGAGAGTGTGAGGTGATTGGAGAGAGAATGTGGTCAAAAAGTCCACATTTTACTTCTATCATTCTCTTTTCTTTTCTTTCTTTTCTTTTGCAACACAAGTGGGGACAATTGAGGGGGGGGGGGGGGGAACTGCTGAAATCAGCCATAGGGAAGGAAAAATGGGGGTGTGTGAGTGTGGGTATGGGTGTGGGGTGATGAAAAATGATAAATACTATACCCTAAACATCCATTTACACTAAATTCACTAAAAAATCATTTTTCTTCAATATTTTCTAAACCGTTTTGGCAAACGATTTCATTTCAAAAACCACATGATAAAATTTTATTTAATATGATATGATGCACAAAATTTGTTTCAACTCATTCCAATTTGTAATTTTCCCTAATTAAATGTATTAGTGACGGCTTAAAATAATATTAAAATAATTAATTTCGGAAAAATTTTCAGAAAATTTGAAATTTCACCAGTGGCTCAATAAACACCAAATACTAGCAATTACATAGCTAGAATATGTATATTTAATTTTATAATAAAGATATTTGCATTTTGACTTTTTACAGAAAACCCCCTTATTTTACCGTTTTTTCGAAATTTCACCGAAACGATTTTCAAAACGTTACATTTTTCTTTGCACAGTGGTATTCAGTTATGAATATCCAGCATCTTATTCGATGAGGCAAGGGCCGAGATCCCTTCATCAGGAGTGACCCCTTGGGCAGAAGTTTGCGTCAACGTAATAACCTTACTATAGTCGATTACTTTTTGCTTTGCATCGTGGTATTCAGTTTGGAATATCCTGCACCTCATTCTACGGGGAAAGAGCCGAGATCCCTTCACCGGGAGTGACCTCTTTAGCAAAAGGTTTTCGCCACTATATTTTTATAAAACCACTTGGATTCCTTCAACGATATCAAGTTCATTACGTTAAGGGTTTTTCGCCAAGAACCAGCCGTAGCCCTCCGTCATTTCATATTAGTACTGCTTAGTATTCGTGCTACGTTTGTCATTCTATTCGCCGAGGCGTAGTGTGCGGTAGCTCTGTAATGTTTTTCTGTCGCATGGATATATGGATTGGTTTGGACAGTCGTACGACTTTGTTGATTATTCGTCAAGGGTCGTGCGGTTGGGTTTAACGCAATCAAGATAATGACGGGTTGAACTTGACTAGGACCTTTTGATTTGTTGATTATTCTTCAAGGTCACTTGGGTCCTAGGGGTAAAAATCATATCGGGAGTTTCAAACATACAGGAAACTTGCCAGGCTTGCGCATACCTTCTGTAGTGTGGTGACTTGAGTGGCTTCCATCAAGTTATCATGCGATGATAGTTGGATCCCGATTCCCACTGATGAGTAGGATTACTCCTCGGGTGATTCCGACTAATTCTCCTTTTAGGTTTGGAGAAGAATTCGAGGATACAGTGGGAGCCATACAGATTAGATAAAATGATTAACCAGATTTTTGTTAGAGTGCACGCAGAGTATTTTCTTTCTCTCTCTCTTTGACTGCGACCATGACCCGACCCTAGACTATAACTCTGTAACCAAGTTAACCGAACCTTCTTTAAACACTGGCTTTTAGATTGTCTAAGTCGCATACATCATCGCCACTCCTTCTTTTACCCTTTGCATTTCTCCAGAACACCCCGTATCATTACGAACATCCAATTCCATTGGATAAATCTATCATATGGTTATATACGAACTCGAAGGAACTTTTTCGAGGATGGATTCTGGTTCTGGAGAGATAGAATAGGACTATTAAGTTGTCTTTTCTTTTTACCTTCTTTCAGGATGTGAGGGCTCCTAGGATTAGGAGAGGGTACACCTATCATTATTATTGGATAGTCTTCTTCCAAACAATAGGCATGTGCCGAAAGGTAGGGAATGAAGAAAACCAATTAGCCTAAGTTGGGTGTGCAGAAGGTAATAAGTAAAGACATATAGAGAGATCAGATTGAGGGCAAAGTAAAATGCGACTGCTATAATTCACGACCGAACCAGGTATTTCATCGCCACTCCTACTTCACCTTTGTATTTCTCCAGAACACCTCGTATCACTACGAACATCCACTTCCATTGGATAAATCCATCGTATGGTTATATACGAACTCGAAGGAACCTTTTCGAGGATGGATTCTGGTTCAGGAGAAATATGAATAAGATTTATTCAGTTGTCTTTCATCATCACCTTCTCCCAAGTTGCGAGTACTCTTAGGATTAGGAGAGTACACCTATTATGCTTATTGGATAGTCTTCTTCCAAACCATAGGCTGGTGCCGAACGGTAGGGAAGGAAGAAAACCACTTAGCTTAACGATGTTGTACAGAAGGTAATGACTAAAGACAAATAAAGGGATTTGGAGAGATGGCAACGAAATATACGGTTACAGTCATGAATCTGGATAATGGAAGAGGCATTGCTAGGATTACCCGGATACCTCTTCGAAACATTTTCATGTTTCAGTTTCACTGTGCTTTGTTAATAGAAAACGGATTTCCCAAATAGACCCTTACTCCAGGGTATGTATTTACCAGGTTTGATTCTCACATCTGTATGGTTTTACAGATAATGAGTGGGAGTAAGTTATTGGGAATTAGGTGATCATCCTCATTATATCGAAATTTGTTGTAATTGGTGATATTTGAGAAAATCGCTTGGGTACAGTTTTCAACCTACGACGCACAGGATTTGAGTTATTCAACTCAGCGGACTTATACAAAGTATTGTATGTTGTCCAGTATCCATTAGGACAAAGGGGTTGGTCCTCATACTATATTCTATTTATTTGTGACTTCTCAAGTTTTGGACAAATGTTTCGTAAGAAATATAAGGCCCAAGTTTGAGAAATTGTAGGTAAAAGAATAAAGTGGAGAACCAGGTGTCGCAAGTATTGGGATTTTTCAAGGTGATTGAAGATATAGATACTTGTATGAGGTATTCAGTTGATAGTAATGGTTTTGAGAAAATTGTTTCTCTTTCAGGTTATTCTTAATTGGACGCACTCCTAAGTTGAGTAATGCGGATCGGCCTCTCTCCATTTAGTTGATATGCACTGGAGACAGCTGCATGATTTGAATCTGGTTCCAATTAAATTAGTGCCTTTGCTTCTATATTAGATATATATATAGAATTAATTTATATCTTAACGATGTTAACGTATAGGGTGTTAGTGTATATGCCCTAGAGGCCATTACTGTATCATACTAGCTTGTATATTACTTAATGGAAGCTTGGGATATTCACAGTTGTAAATACAATCTTGCTCAAAATGGTAGTATGCTACTTGGTTTGTTTCTACTTCAATATGTGCATGTGTTTCTTTTAGCATATCGCTTATACATATTAGAAGAGCCCTTAGGATCTTTGCTTGATTACAAGCGTTGTGATGGCAGTCACACTCGTGGGGGCTGGGTAATCTATAAGCACATCCTTATACAGGTCCCTAGTCGTAGGACTATCGAGACAGGGCATCGATACTCCGGAGTAGACTAGCGTATGCGCTTCTCATCCCAGTGTGGGAGACGGTCTGTCCCACAGCCGTCAGTACGTCGTACTTGAGATAGTATGTGGGTGCTCGTTAGGTTACGAGTACACTGGACAGGACTCGTCGGGAACTGTTGGTTGGTACTATACCTATCGTCAGTTATCAGTTCCCAGGTGACATGAGTACAGCTTAGTCCGCTGAATTGACACTGTCACTTCGCCTCGAGTGTGTTCCCACTGTACTTTGATTACTACCCTACCACGGCTCAAAGGAGTCGTGCAAACAGGTAGTTTTTGGGTGCAGTCCCGAAGCACTTGGAGGCAGTGATGGTTAGACAGGATTCGTCTCTCCCGGTATTGGGGGTTGACATCGCGCTGTGTCTAGGAGAGCCATTACACGAGTAGTCCCTGGCCAGGGCAAGCGAGATAAACTGGTAGGTCTCCAGTGTTATCTCAAGGTGTTCTGGGCTTCACTCCGACACGACTTGTACCGCTATTAGAGGACTGATATTTACCGCCCCCTAGGCCCGCCATGCGATGTATCAGACGAACAGACCGGACTGTACAGAGATTGTCACATTCAGACTCAGTAGGAGTTCAGATGGGTTTCACCTCGCCAGTCTTCTTGTCGGCATCTACCTGGGGACCGTTACGCACAGCTAGTGCCGCTTGCGGTCTGTGGTTAAACCCACTGCCAGCGTAGTGTCGAGTCTTTAGAGTCCCACACAGAAAGCTATTCGCCTTTAGGCAAAAGAGTAGAGGTCGCATGGTTTTGCGACAGGTCGCATGGTATTGCGACAGGGTTCGGTCACATCCGTGCACTTGTGCACGTACAGTGTCCGGACAGTTAACACTAGTGGGCTTTGGTTTAAGCCAGATCCTAGTGTACGTTTTGGGATTGGTTTTATCTCGTTTGTATTCGTGTTCCTCGGAACGCGGATGCGGGTGTGTATGCACAGATGACAGAAAGACAGAGGCAGAGGATTCTCATTGGGGTTGTTGACTGTTGACTGTTGACCATTGACTTTTGCTTAACCCTAATGAGAATAAGATATATGATTAACATTAATATTAATTAAGTATTATAGTGACATGGTTGTTGAGGGGTTGACTTTGTTCACTTGTTGACTTTTTTGACCGGTTGACTAGGTTGGACTAGTTAACCATCATCATGACAATGGCTATCATTCCTTGGCAAAGACTTTTGCTTACTTGTTTATTTATGCAAAATGAGTGCATGAAATGATTTAGCCATTTTGACTTAAACCATCACACAATACTTGATTACTATTTTTGTTATGATGGATTTTGGATTATGAGAGGTTGGATGAGAAAAGAGTGGCTCATTCATTCATTTGTTTTCTCTATCTTGAGCTCTCTCATTCTCAAGCTCTCCCTCTTCCTCTTGCTCTCTCTAGCTCAAGGCAAACCATTCTCATGTGTTGAGACTCATTGCCTTAGAGATAAAAAGACACCAAAACAATCCTCTACTGATTTTAGTTCACAAGGCCTAGCAAGCCAAGTGTTCTAGTTTCTTCAAAGTCCGAAGAAGAAGCCAAAGGTAGAAGCTTTCGGGTGGATCCATCTTCGGCGTAAGGAGACGACGAGGTGAGGCCGATCCGTACATCCGTACATCGGGAGGAGTTGAAGACGAAGGAGTTCAAGAAGGGTATAGCCCCCTAACCGAGTAGGTAAACTCAAGTTAGGTTGTTAGTTAGTTGTTTAGCAAAGATCCGTATTTGTAGTCCATGTTACCACCCTCTTGAAAATCGTTTTTCACCACTTCCGCAACCCCGTAAGCACCGGGGAAGGGTAGCATGGACTTACAGTGGTATCAGAGCCTAGTTAAACACTATCTAACATGTTAGCGAAGTAAGTAGAAGTTCGATCGGAGAAAAAGTCACGAAATACACCCGGAAAATCAAGTTTCTGTCGATTCTGTATTCTATTGAAAAAATGATAAATCATACTCCAAAAATCGACTCAGGCTTTTTAAAAGACACTGTAGAACTTTGGTCCAGAGAACCATTCAACGCGCCGCGGAACCGCGGCAGGCGCCGCGGATCCGCGGCCGAGTTGAGTCGGTCGTGGCTTAAATTTCTTGCAGTGTGTTTCTAGGGGTATTTTGGGATTTTTACAATATGTTTTTTCTGCCCAGGTTTTCCAGAAAGAAAAATTTGTTTTTGGGGCTTGAAATTCCGTATTTTTATCGAACTTCTAAAGACTTAAGCTGACGGGTATATATTTGTGATGTGTTATATGTATTGAACGTGCGCTAATCGCTATACGTCGATTAGTGGGGGTTATACATATCTGTGATCTGTAATGTTGATGGTATGTGTATATGAATTCTTTGGATTGTCGCGGATGAATAGCCCGGGGGTTGTGAGATGAGAGTTTTTCCTTTTATCTTTCAATTCATGTAATATGTAAATTGATGTAATATTATTTTTGGCCGCACAACCGGGTCGGGGTTGTAGCCGTCATTGTATAATTTCTTTTTACCGTTTTTCCTCCTAGGATAGACCCAAGGTGGGGTGCACAAACTACCGGGTATCTCGAAGTGCCAAGTGGCCTACTCACGTCGTTGAGGGAGGTTGCTCCACTTCGGATATTTGGCGGGTAGTTTGCCGCACCCGTAGGGGTCTAGGGTGGGGTTTTGGCTATTCATCGCGACCGTGTAATCTGCCTTTCGTTACAGGCTCGTACGAATTGCGGATTCCTAGTATATCCAATGTGTTCATCTGTGATCTGAAATGGCTATCATTGCAATATATCTATGTATGATATTATTTAGGCGTTGCTTATGTTTTGCAGCCGCGCTAGCCCAGCCCCCGCTCTGTCGTTAGTTAAGTAACCTAACGGGTAATGATGGGGCCCCGTGGCGAATGTGAATGGCATAAGAGTACGTCATATTTTGGTTGTTTTCTGCAATGGTAGAATTAAATGATGGGACGCATTAAAAGAACTAATGCAAGAAAAATAAACCATGTAAAATTCGTTGGAACACTTTCAAAAAACCCTCTCGGTTTCTTTTCAAAAATAACTTTTAAACGCGGAGCTTAAGCCAATCCTTTTAAAAGCTATCAAGGTTCCTTCGATTATATCAAGTTCACTACGTTCAAGGTTTCGCCAAAACCATTCGTAGCCCTCCGTCGTTTCATATGAATATTCAATAGCATTCAAGCTATGTTTGTTGACCTTCGTCAAGGCATAGTGATTGGTAGCTGTTGGGTGTTCGTATGTAGCATAGATAGATGCGTTGGTTTGGGACATTCGTATTATATTGTTGACCTTTGTCAAGGGTATATACGGGTGGGTTCAAATTAACCTGGACAATGACGGGTAGAACTTGACATGTGACTTATGATTTGTTGACCTTCGTCAAGGTCATAAGAGCATGGGGCAAAAATCCACATCGGGAGTTTCAAAAGAACTGAAACTTGCTAGCGTTGCATACCATTTGGAGTGTGATGATTCTGGTAGGATTCCTTCAGTTTATCACACGATGATATTTGGATCCCGATCCTACTGTGAGTATATGCTACTCCTCCGGAACTTTCTCACTTAACAATCAATGCTATAAACCAAGTAGGTGCCTAGAAAGGTGTTAGCGGGGCTACGCGCACAGGGAAAGGAGGTTATTTAATTAAGGAACTTCGCGAAAGCGTTGGAAAACCTCCCTCGAAGTACCGACACCGACCTGGCCGAACGGTTAAGCAAGTATTGTACGGTGAGATTGATCCTGACTAATTCTTCCTTTATGGTTTGAGGAGGGATTCGAGAGACAGTGGGAGCCATCCTGTTTAGATAAATTAAAAACCAATCTAAACTTGCAAGAAGCATCATGCTGAGTGTTTTCTTCCCTCTCTCTTAATTGCAGGGACCCAGTGACCAGACATAGGTTACATTTAGATAATAAAATGACTGAACCTGACTGTTATGATTGGCAAAGGTCTGTCCAGATGTCCATTACCCATGACAAACTGGGACACCCCTTAAATAATCAAACCCTTGCCGTCTCAGGACCAGTTTCCCCTGTCACGGACATTGACATCCGTATCACATCGGAAAAAGACTGTGCGAAAGCCAAGTGCCTCGTGTTAGCCTCAGTTGATGGTGCAAACCAGAGGCAGCTCGAGAAGATGGACTCAGTTTCTATCTTCCTCCATAACAAAGATTTATATGGAGAGCAATCTCGTATCGCAAGATATGAGACCTCGAACGAATTGCTTCAAGCGAGGTTGGCTGTCGGGTCATCTGTAGGGGACAACGTCCTTACAGAGACCAGCTATTTTGAGCTCACGGACCTGGAGACCACGTTGGAGAATGGGTCAAGTACTGACTTAATTCTACAGTCCCTGCCCTCTGCTTATACCCTGAAGGAAACCAGGGAAGAAGAAGCAAAAGCAAGGGCAAAAGTTTCAGGACTGGATGTAGTAAAAGAGGGACGTTCCTATTGTAACGGGAATGAACATTGGCAGAAGGATTGCAGGGCTAGCAAAGCCAGTAGCCAGAATTCGAAGTATGTTGTGGCTTCGACTTCGGGTGTGTTTGTGATAGAGAACTGTATGTCAGTTAACCCTACTTCCTAGGTATTGGATACCGGATCAGGATCTCACATCTGTAATTCATTACAGGCTCCGAGAAACCGTAGGGTTATCAGGAAAGGTGATATGACTCTCAGGGTTGCTAACGGAATGAGCATGGATGCTGAATCCGTAGGGGAATATCATCTTGGACTGACAACTGGGCAGATATTGATTTTGCGTAACTGTTTGTATGTACCAGGTGCGACTTGTAATATCATATCTGTATCCTTACTTTCTAAGGAAGGATATGAATTTACTTTTGTAAGCGATGTAGTAAACATCCACCTAAATCAAGTTATGATTGGGTCAGGTACATTAAATAACGGGATATACGTATTAAATCAAGCTCAGATATTCAGTGTCCAGAACACACTTAAAAGAAAGTCTCCGGAAACAAATTAGGCTTTCTTATGGCATTGTAGACTGGGTCACATTAATGAGACACGATTAACTAAGTTACATAAAGTGGGATACTTGAATCCGTTCGAGTATCAGTCTTATGCCACTTGTGAATCTTGTCTCATGGGAAAGATGACAAAGACTCCGTTCACTGGACACGGAGTAAGAGCGAGCGAGCTCTTGGGACTCATACACAGCGATGTGTGTGGTCCAATGTCTATACATGCGCGAAGTGGTTATTCATACTTCATTACTTTCACAGATGATTTCTCTAGGTATGGACATGTCTTCTTAATGAAGCACAAATACGTGGCCTTTGGGAAATTTCGGGAATACAAGAATGAAGTTGAAAAATAAACAGGCAAAAGTATAAAGACACTGAGATCTGATCGAGTTGGTGAATACTTGAGTGCCGAGTTTCTGGACTACTTAAAAGAGAATGGAATTCTCTCTCAGCGTACACCTCCATACACACCACAACACAACGGTGTATCTGAAAGGTGGAATCGAACCCTATTGGATATGGTTCGTTCCATGATGAGTAAGGCTGAGTTACCGCAATCTTTCTAGGGTTATGCACTAGAAGCAGCTGCATATCTCTTGAACAAGGCTCCAACCAAGACTATGCCTACCACCCCATATCAGATGTGGAGTGGGAAGAAACCCTGTCTTAAGTATCTTAAGATATGGGGATGTCCAGCTTTTGTAAAAAAGCAGCATGCGGACAAGCTCGAGGCACGTTCAGTACTGTGTAAGTTTATGGGATACCCAAAGAACTCCAGGGGGTATCTTTTCTATTCCGCAGAAGAACAAAAAGTTTTTGTTTCTCCGCATGCCCACTTCTTGGAAACTGAATTTTTGGAAAATCAGATAAGTGGGAGCGCAATAGAACTGGAAGAAATTCCAGAACCACAAGCTGTTACTGAAAGCTTGGATGAACCAGAAGTTTCAGGAGAACCGGACATTCCTGCGCCGCTCCGCAGGAGTAGTAGGCAGTCTCATCCGCCCGAGAGATACTACGGTTTTCTCATAGACGGGGATAGAGAGGATTGCACCATCGATTATGATGAGCCTACTAGCTTCCAGCAAGCCATTCAGAGCGGTGACTCGGTAAAATGGCTGGATGCAATGCGGACCGAAATGGAGTCCATGTACACCAACAAAGTATGGACGTTGGACGTTGCTCCAGATGGGGTAAAACCCGTAGGATGCAAGTGGATCTTCAAAAGGAAGATTGGTGTAGATGGACAGGTTGAGACCTATAAGGCTAGACTTGTTGCAAAGGGTTTTCGTCAAAGACCTGGTTTGGACTATGACGAAACCTTTTCTCCAGTGGCTATGTTGAAATCCATTCGGGTCCTTCTTGCCATTGCTGCCTTCCACGATTATGAAATCTGGCAGATGGACGTAAAGACGGCTTTCCTAAATGGATATTTGGAAGAGTGCGTCTATATGGATCAGCCAGAGGGATTCATTCATAGTGAGAGCAGCGGTAAAGTTTGCAAGTTTATCAAGTCCATCTATGGACTGAAGCAGGCATCGTGGAGTTGGAACATCTGCTTTGATGATACTGTCAAAGAATTCGACTTTATCAAAAACCCAGATGAACCATGCATTTACAGTAAGATTGTAGGGAGTAATTTGGTATTCCTCGTCTTGTACGACGATGACATTCTCCTACTAGGAAATGATATTCCTATGTTACAGTCAGTCAAAGGATTATTATCACAGAGGTTCTCCATGAAGGACCTGGGCAATGCCAACTACATTCTGGGGATCCAGATCTATCGTGATAGTTCTAAAAGGATGTTGGGACTTTCACAGTCAAGGTACATCGACACCATACCGAAACGATTCAGTATGGAAGATTCCAAGTGCGGTAATCTACCGGCTTGTCACGGAATCACCCTCTCCAAAGAGATGTCTCCCAAGACTGATTTGGAAAGAGCTCGCTTGTCATCAATACCCTACGCATCTGCGGTAGGATCTATTATGTATGCGATGTTGTGTACCAGACCAGATGTAGCATACGCATTGAGCGTTGTAAGCAGGTATCAGTCGAACCCAGCGGAGAAACACTGGATAGCAGTAAAGAACATTCTCAAGTACTTGAGAAGGACTAAGGAGATGTTCTTGGTGTATGGCGGAAAAGACCTCCAGATCGAGGCCTTTGCTGACTCCAGCTTCCAGAGTGACAGGGATGACTCTAAGTCCATGTCGGGTTATGTCTTTACCCTCAATGGAGGGGCGGTTTGCTGGAAGAGTTCCAAGCAGGAAACCGTTGCTGACTCAACTATGGAAGCGGAGTATATAGCTGCTTGCGATGCTGCAAAGGAAGCTGTCTGGATGAAGAAGTTCCTCACGGAGCTTCAGGTGGTTCCTACCATTGTTGATCCAATACCGCTGTATTGTGACAACAACGGCGTTATAGCATTAGCGAAGGAACCCAGGTCCCATCAGAAGTCCAGGCACATTTTGAGGCGGTACCACCTGATCAGGGAGATCGTAGATCGCCGGGAGATCGAGGTGAAGAGAGTAAATACAGAAGATAACACTACTGATCCACTCACGAAGGCCTTACCCCAGACTCAGTTCGAGCGGCTGATCGAGATGATAGGTCTTCGATACGCCAGTTCATGGCCTTAGTGCAAGTGGGAGATTGTTAGTGTATATGCCCTAGAGGCCACTACTGTATCATACTAGCTTGTATATTACTTAATGGAAGCTTGGGATATTCACGGTTGTAAATACAATCTTGCTCAAAATGGTAGTATGCTACTTGGTTTGTTTCTACTTCAATATGTGCATGTATTTCTTTTAGCATATCGCTTATACATATTAGTAGAGCCCTTAAGATCTTTGCTTGATTACCAGCGTTGTGATGGCAGTCACACTCGTGGGGGGTGGGTAATCTATAAGCACATCCTTATACAGGTCCCTAGTCGTAGGACTATCGAGACAGGGCATCGATACTCCGGAGTAGACTAGCGTATGCGCTTCTCATCCCAGTGTGGGAGACGGTCTGTCCCACAGCCGTCAGTACGTCGTACTTGAGATAGTATGCGGGTGCTCGTTAGGTTACGAGTACACTGGACAGGACTCGTCGGGAACTGTTGGTTGGTACTATACCTATCGTCAGTTATCAGTTCCCAGGTGACATGAGTACAGCTTAGTCCGCTGACTTGACACTATCACTTCGCCTCGAGTGTGTTCCCACTGTACTTTGATTACTACCCTACCACGGCTCAAAGGAGTCGTGCAAACAGGTAGTTTTTGGGTGCAGTCCTGAAGCACTTGGAGGCAGTGACGGTTAGACAGGATTCGTCTCTCCCAGTATTGGGGGTTGACATCGCGCTGTGTCTAGGAGAGCCATTACACGAGTAGTCCCTGGCCAGGGCAAGCGAGATATACTGGTAAGTCTCCAGTGTTATCTCAGGGTTTTCTGGGCTTCACTCCGACACGACTTGTACCTCTATTAGGGGACTGACGTTTACCGCCCTTTAGGCCCGCCATGCGATGTATCGGACGAACAGACCGGACTGTACAGAGATTGTCATATTCAGACTCAGTAGGAGTTCAGATGGGTTTCACCTCGCCATTCTTCTTGTCGGCATCTACCTGGGGACTGTTACGCACAGCTAGTGCCGCTTGCGGTCTGTGGTTAAACCCACTGCCAGCGTAGTGTCGAGTCTTTAGAGTCCCACACAGAAAGTTATTCGCCTTTAGGCAAAAGAGTAGAGGTCGCATGGTTTTGCGACAGGTCGCATGGTATTGCGACAGGGTTCGGTCACATCCGTGCACTTGTGCACGTACAGTGTCCGGACAGTTAACACTAGCGGGCTTTGGTTTAAGCCAGATCCTAGTGTACATTTTAGGATTGGTTTTATCTCGTTTGTATTTGTGTTTCTCGGAACGCGGATGCGGGTGTGTATGCAAAAATGATAGAGAGACAGAGGCAGAGGATTCTCATTGGGGTTGTTGACTGTTGACTGTTGACCGTTGACTTTTGCTTAACCCTAATGAGAATAAGATATATGATTAACATTAGTATTAATTAAGTATTATAGTGACATGGTTGTTGAGGGGTTGACTTTGTTCACTTGTTGACTTTGTTGACCGGTTGACTAGGTTGGACTAGTTGACCATCATCATGACAATGGCTATCATTCCATGGCAAAGACTTTTGCTTGCTTGTTTATTTATGCAAAATGAGTGCATGAAATGATATAGCCATTTTGACTTAAACCATCACACAATACTTGATTACTATTTTTGTTATGATGGATTTTGGATTATGAGAGGTTGGATGAGAAAAGAGTGGCTCATTCATTCATTTGTTTTCTCTCTCTTGAGCTCTCTCATTCTCAAGCTCTCCCTCTTCCTCTTGCTCTCTCTAGCTCAAGGCAAACCATTCTCATGTGTTGAGACTCATTGCCTTAGAGATAAAAAGACACCAAAACAATCCTCTACTCATTCTAGTTCACAAGGCCTAGCAAGCCAAGTGTTCAAGTTTCTTCAAAGTCCGAAGAAGAAGCCAAAGGTAGAAGCTTTCGGGTGGATCCATCTTCGGCGCAAGGAGACGACGAGGTGGGGCCGATCCGTACACCCGGAGGAGTTGAAGACGAAGGAGTTCAAGAAAGGTATAGCCCCCTAACCGAGTAGGTAAACTCAAGTTAGGTTGTTAGTTAGTTTTTTTAGCAAAGATCCGTATTTGTAGTCCATGTTACCACCTTCTTGAAAATCGTTTTTCACCACTTCCGCAACCCCGTAAGCACCGGGGAAGGGTAGCATAGACTTACATAGGGAGTCGTCCGGCTGATGCTTAAAACCAGAATCCGGATAATCTCAAGGCACGTTTCAGTAATGGCTGTCTGTGGGTTATCCCGGGCTATGACGAGGGTTAACTTTCTACCATCCGGAAGATCAATATTTATATTGTTCTAGACTCGCCACAATTTTAGTAAAATGGATTTTTTTTCCAGAAAACAGAAGTGGGAGTATGGTAGAACTGGAGGTGATTCCAGAACCGCAAACGATTACTGAAAATTTAATAAGACCTAAAGATTCAATCAGGTTTGACATTCCATTAGCCACTCCACAGATATGGTGGGTAAGCTCAGGCACCCGAGAGGTACTCCGGTATCCTCAAGGAAAGTGACAGGGAGGTTCTTGTTTACCCAGACTTGACACTACTGCTGTTCCAGACTATGAGACCCGGCAGGAGGATGAGTATAGTGTCGTTCTAAACTAGCTATAGAAGTGTACGTGTATATGACTCTGCCAGAGGGTTGTTGTGATCAGAGTGGAGCAGCGGAAGTATAGTGGACAAGTAACTTATGTCTATTTATAGACTAAAGCAGATATAGCGGAGATAGATCATCTATTTCTGATGTGACAGTCATGGGTTTTGACTTCATCAGAATAGGGGATGGATCTGTTAAGAAGGTAGTAGGGTGTGATGTCCTGGTATTTGGATGACATACACAGAGTAGGAAGTGAAATTCCTATATTACGATCGGTTATACTGTGGTTGTCACACAGTGGTTTCTTCACATAGGATATGAATATTATATCAGGCATTCTGGTTACTAGATCTACAGTTTTAGATCTAGATTTAGGTAGTTTCTCAATCTGGGTACTTAGACAGTATTCTAAAGATATTTAGAATGGACGACTCCTGGCATGGTGGTGAACCTGCAGGTGATGGAGTCACCCTCTCTAAAGGTGTCTTACAGACTAAAGGGAAGAGGGATGTGCATGATTGGCATATCACTTGCTTAGGCTATTGAGTCAATCATGAGATGTCAAGTACCATACCAGATGTTGTTTTTGCACTAGATGCAATAAATTATGATATTAATCCAATCCTGGAGAAATGTAAGGAAGCAGTTTTAGAACATAAGTAAATGTTTTAGGGATTTGATAACGACAGTATCCTACGGGAGACGGTTATCATTCCAGGCTTCCAAGGTGACCTGGATGACAGAGTGACTGTCAGAGTTATTATTTTCCCTCTGACGAGGGGCGGTAGTTTGGACAGGTGGTCCTAGCGGATACTGAGGGAGACATGGCGCAGGATACTGATTAAATTCAGTTGACGATACAGTCTAAGAATTTTGCTGGATTTGGAGTTCATATCTGAACTTGGTCCCATCAGATATCCAGACATATTCTAAGACAGGTATTGCTCGATTCGGGAGATGGTTTCTCCGCGAACTTGAGATAAAGAGAGACATAGAAAGAAACATCAGGGCGGATCCACTCACAGAGGCTATTTCTCGAACGCAATAGTTTTACAAACGAGTTTTGTGAAACTGATTAGTATAGGAGTTGGATGTTCGGTATCATACGGACTGTGAGTATGCGACATCGCAATAATTAGCCATAAGTGCAAGTGGGAGATTGTTGGATATAGTGCCCTCGAAGTCAATTATTGGATCGTGGTTACGTGATTGCAATGATTGAGGGAGGACCTATACCGGTAGGACAGTCTTACTCGAGATGATAGTATGCTATCTGGTTTGTCTTTATCATCATGTACATGTTGATTGAGCCCATAGGATTCTTGCTTGACAGCCAGCAGTATGATGGCGATCATGTACGTGGGAGCTAGGGTCTATAAGCACATCCTTAATGTGACCCTAGTCGTGGGAGTTTCGAGATTGGGCATCGATACTCCAGAGTGGACTAGTGTATACAGTTCGAGACCCCGATGAGGACCGGTGGCCGGTCTCACAAGTCACTGGTGTCAGTTAGTTCACCTAAGATGTATACAGGTGCTCATTCGGTTATGAGTACACCGGACAGGACTCGCCGGGAACCTGCTAGATGGTATTATACCTATTGTCAGATAGCAGTTCCCAGGTGACATGTGTACAGGTTAGTCTGTCGACCTGAGATCGTCATTTGTCTCGTGTGAGTTCCCACTGTGCTTTGATTACTACCCTACCACGGCTCAAAGGAGTCGTTCAAACAGGTTTTAGTTGTGTACATTCCCGAGCCACATGGAGGCAGTGAGCGGATCGTCGGGGATTCGTGTCTCCCGGTATTGGGGGTTGATGTCGCGCAGTGCATGGGTGGCCATCACCGGAAAACCTTGGCCAAGGTAGTCGAGAATTACCGATCTAGTATCGGTAGTTTCTCAGGTGATGATGGGTTTCATACCGACACGAATTATCGCGTTGTTAGGGGTCTGACTTTATCCACCCCCCTAGACTCGATATGCGATACTTTTAGACGAACAGACCGGACTGTACGGATATTGTCATTGTCAGGCTCAGTAGGGTTTCTGGATGAGTTCGCTCGTCAGCTTCCCTTCCGATCAATACATAGGCAACCGTTACATACAGCTAGTACCTCTGACATGCTTGTGGTCATACAGCTAGTACCTCTGACATGCTTGTGGTTATACCCAGTGCCAGTGTATTGATGAGTCATTAGAGTCCCCCACAGAAAGTTTCCTAAGTTTGGGCGAAACGTTGAAGAGGTCGTATGGTTTTATGGCAGGGTTCAAACATACACGTGCACTTATACACGTGCTATGGTTCGTACAGATAATACTAGTGGGCTTTGGTTTAAACTGGATCCTAGTATTATATAGTTTAGGAATATTTTTGTCCAATTGCATTCGTATTCAGTCGGAATACGGATGCGGGTATGTATATACAGTTAAGGGGTAATCCTGTAATTTGTTACGGGATTACTTTTGAAGTTGCCCGTTTTTCTCCTCCCGATTAAACATTAGATTTAATGTTTAATTATTGGTTCACATTTGTGTTTTCTTTTGGTCCATTTCCTTGCTTCATGTAACATGGCCGAAATTATCAATTTGTGCTTGGGCTTTTGGGTTTTGGTGGGTGCTCATTGTTTGGAGGGGGTTTAATTTATTGTTTAATTATTCCTCACCACTCAAATAGTATTCCGCAGTGGCTATTTTCGAAGGCATGGCAGCATGGGCTTTAGGTGCGAGGTGTCCATTAAGGCATGGTCTTCATTGATTGTTTTTTTTTGTGTGATGGTTTTTGTTTTTGGTGAGGTGGCTGTGTGTTTTCATTAGTTGATTGATTTCCCTTGTTATATATATTTTTATCACCACCTCACAAAAATCAATCCCATTTTTACAAAATCAACAGAGCACAAAACTCACTCTGGCCGAGCCCCATTTCCAATTTTTTCTTGGCTTCACAAGATTTCTTAGCAAGCACAAAAATTTCCTTTGCTCGCAACTTCATTTACCTTCACCCAATTTCTTGGATGTCTTGAGACAAAGTATTCTACACTCTCTACTTCTTCTTGGACATGTCGGCTAGCAAACTTCATGTCCGAGTTGCTTCAGTTTGAAGCGGGAGCCCGTATAATGATTCAACGACGTGGTGCCTCCTCAACGAGCGAGATCAGAGAGCGGATTTCACCGGGACAGCCGCAACAAGCTAGGGGAGCGGATTAAAGACCGAATGACACGGATCGATCGGTATAATCTCTGAACTCACTTTGTAGTTAGCTAGTTAACGGTTAATGGAACGATCCGGGTATTTGGTTGCGGTAGCGTCCGGTTTTGTAAAAAGTTTTTGTTCAGCATTTGGCGTCGGTTTGACGGCCGGGACGCTGCCGTGGCCCAACAGGGAGACTTGACTTGTGAAGTAGTAATTGTGGTGTAATGACTGCTTGCAAGACCTTAATGATGATTTTACCGGCCAAGACCAGAGATTAGAAACCAAACCACGAACTTAGAATTTCCTGACATCGATTATTCAGCAGATTGTGATGGTATTTTGAAATCTGGGATGACCCGAGAGACCCATAAATTAAGTTCCCATGACAGAGAGACGTGCAGGCCACCTATAGTTTTCCCTAGAAACTCGAGCCATGCCCCTTCAATCTTGGCCGCAGATTAAATCCCCCAGGCTGCAATTTGCGTCCTGGCTAGGATGAAATTGGTTGGATTTTGGTGAGTTGATTCGTTATGTGATATCTAGAGCAATTCTATATGAAAAATTATAACACATTAGAACGCGATTAGAGTTAACTAAGCGATATTATGCAGGTTTTTACTAAATTTAACCAATAATTGTTTTTGTAGGGCTATGGCAGCGCCCCGGCCATCAATCCGTGGCCAAACGCGGAACAAAAACTTTTAAAAATCGGTGCTAACGGAACTTTAATCAACGGATCGTACTATTAACCCTATACTAATTCTATAAAAAGAGTTTGGAGAGGTTATACCAATCGATCCGTGTCCTTCGGTCTTCAACCTCTGCCCAAGCTCCTTGCGGCTGCCTCGATGAAGTTCGGTCTGCGGTCTCCCTCGTCGAAGACGATCCACGCCGAGGATTAGTAATACGGGCTCCCGCTTCAAAAACCGAAGCAACTCGAGAATCCAGTTTGCAAGCCTAGATGCACAAGATGAAGTAGAGATTATGTGTGAATACTTTGTCTCAAAACACCCAAGAATTCTCAACTCATGAGATGGAATGGGTGGAGGTGAAGAAGAAGCCATAGGAGGAAAGTTGTGAGCTCAAGACTTGGCACAAAAGAAAAACCAAGTGAAGAAATAATAAGTCTCTCTGTTTTTTGCTTTAGTTGTGAGGTATTTGTGATAGGAAAGCAAAGAAAAATCCCAGCACAAAATAATGAATTGCCCCCACACAAATATCTCACCTCATGAATCACACAAGGCCCAACACCATGAGTCACCATGCCACAATCAATGCACCATGCCAAGGCTTACACTCACACTTTTCATCACAACAATATTAAACATTTAAAAAAAAACCTAAATGTTTAATACTAGTGTAACATTTCAAAAGAAAATAAAATATTATTTTTGGGAATTTTTATAATTTAATATTATTTTATTGAATATTTTAATATTTCGGTATTATTAAATACAAATAAATGGGAAAAATTTTGGAAAATTCCAAAATAGGGTATTTTCTGGAATTATGTCATTTTTAAGCTTTTATGGTTAATTATATGCTAATTTAGTGTTAATCGCGATTAAAAATCGCTAATTGGATTTTTAGCATTTTTTGTGCAAAAATGTGCACATATCATTTTTCCACACTTGTTACATTTGTTACATGTTTTGGGGTATGGTTCCTTAGGGTTTGCCATTGTGTGAGAGAAAAGAAAAGAAAAGAAAAGAGAAAAGTGGAGCATGATGATTATGAGAGAGAGAGGGGGGGTAGTTATAGGTCAACTTGCTTTTTCTTTTAAACCTTACCCCCATCATTCCCATCTCACTTTCTCCCTCCTTCTCCTTGAGAGCTGCTGCTGCTCCAGCTCCCTTTTCTTCTTCCTCCTCCTTCAATTCCCCCAAAACACCATTAAAACAAACCCAAACCCCAATTCCACTTCACGAAACTTGTTCCCGAGCTCGCTAGCTACACATCGGACCAAGCAAGATAGGATTTTGAGGACTTTGAGCAACTCAAGAATTTTCTCGAGTTGCCAAAGAAGGTAATTTCTGCACCCTAGAGTAGTATTTCATTTCCCTTGTGCATCCATGCTAGTTTCATATCGATATTGTGTCGTTTTGTGGACTTTGGAGAATTCAAGTTAGGGTTTAGGTGAGATCTGAAATCAAAGGTGAAATTAAGGCTTGTACTGACCTTAGAACCCTGGTGGGATGTTAATTTGGACCAAACCTGAAGATAAAACCCAGAATACGGATTTAGCGAATCGATATCGGGGAAAACTGTAAATCTGGAGTTGTATTTGGGAATCTTCTTTCACCCGAGACTTTTAAAAATAAAACTGAGTTGACAGTGAGATGTGCAGGCACCTAGGAACTGCCACCCAAGACCCCAGCCCCCACTTCTATTTCCAGGCCGCCAATTTATTCCCATTGGCCGCAATTTGCGGCCATACCTGCACCAAACTTGCTCGTTTTGGTTCTGTAGCTCCTACATGCATAGATTAGACCCCTGGTATGTATAGATTTGTCTAGTTTGACCTAGGGTGAAATCTGGAGCCTATTTCCTTAGTTGCTGTTTTGGATTCGTGTTTCCGTATTTCGTATTTTTAATTCTGAATTTGTGTATTGCGTTTTACCTCGAATACTTGGCGTTTATACGACGATATCGAGGATTGATTGATGGTTTTGAAGGCGTGCCCATAGGTTCTAACCTATAGGCCCCTTATCGTATCGTTTTGGGTTTCGTGGGACGTTTTAGATTTGTTTTGGTTTTAATGCGCATATACGATATTTTGATATGTAGGTACCCCATGAAGACTTCGGGACGACAAGCAAACGTGTGGTGACGTCGACAATGAAGACGCAAGGTGAGTAGATTATATCTATAGGGGGAAGTCGGGTGGATGGCGTATAGCACCCCCGCAGTCCGTAGTTAGTATAATATACATGTCTATTATACATATGTTAGTTTATAGTATGTCATGATTATTTTGTTAGGGGTATTATGGATAGTTAGGGTTAGAAGTAAACTAGTATAGTTCATAGTCGCGAACCCTAGAGTAGCTTTACACCCACACGCACACCCTTGCATATTCACTATAGTTACACTATGTTGATGATGATATTGGATGACATTAGAGATGAGTCGATGATGTTGGGATTTATGCCACGAGATCGGTGATTTGATATGATTCGTATTTGGGATACGACATGTGATTTCTTGCGGGCTTGGATGTGTGTTTACCCCCGCATTCATACTTTATAGATGGTATCAGTTGTACTAGACTTAGATCAGTACCCCAGATTATGTGATATGATGATAATGGTACCTGATATTTGATGAGCTGATTGTGATTTTGACCCGTACCCAACTATTGGGATGCCGTACGACAATTTACCGTACGAGCTTTATATTGATGATAGATCCGCACTCATGACTTGAGGATGTCATATGATATACTGTATCGTACGCGATACTACTGAGGCGGGATCACCGACTACTATATATACATATCGACACAGATTTAGGTGGTTTCCATACCCCTCCTGATTGATTTGATACTTAGATCTGTAGTTGCATAGTAGATGTTAGACTAGACCCGAGTCATATCTATTTCAAAAACTACGAATCAGGATTATCTTAAAGACAAATAAAGGGATTCTACGGGTATTTTCAAAAGACGGATCTTTTTTAAAAACACCGTAGCCCTTATTTTACTAAAAACCCTGATTCGTCTTATTTCAAATGGCATAACTGCATGACATATACATATTGTTGTTGATTATTTGATTTCCGAATATTTCATGCTGTTCACATTGCTTGCATATGTTTATTGCTATATTACTATCATGTTGCTAGGACACTAGCACCATTATCGATGATGCGTATGTTCCACGTACACTTACTTGCCGGCTCACACACTTCATCATCGATAATTGCCATGTCACTACACTGTAGTTCTGTTGCATTCAGGATACGATACTTGCCTGACATACTTGTACACATATTCATTGTACACTTATATTTGTGCACATACTTACTGTATACTCATACTTGTACACATATTCATTGTACACTTATATTTGTGCACATACTTACTGTATACTCATACTTGTACACATACTTGTTTGCACATACATAGATGATATTTCTTGATTGGAAACCACAAGATACTCTTTAAAACTGATTCATTTTAAAAGAGCGGCTTTCCACAATATGTGAATATCACGATTCCTTGTTGCATGATACATCGATATGCTTACATTCTTTTATATGTCGCATACATCATGCTTTCTGATTATACGCATTGAGATATGTTGCTTTCATGATATTTCTGGATTTGGGAACCGTGGCTATTTCAACTGAGAATATGTATTGTCTTTAAAACCCGGTTTCCCTTGATATGATATTTCAGTGCGTCCACCATGTGTTTTCTCGGTTCTGAGAGTGGCATATGAAACCCGATTCGAGGAGCGGTAGGCACCGTCTGCGGGTACATGGTGGACCCGGTAAGGTACCCCGGGGCAAGAAGACTCGTATATGTTAGACGGTGAGTCAGGCAGGGGAGCGCTACCTACCGGTGATAGTATTTGGACTCGGCGGTTATCATGGGGATACCGATCGGAGTATGTACGTATGGATACATCGAAATTCGAGGGTCGAAGCTGGGCACTCGGGTTTTCGAGATAGCGTATGATACGTACCTATCAGGGCCAGTCTTGGTGACATCGCCTGATAGACGAGGATTTACATGCCGATGCTAGGCATAGGTTTCATGATGTTTTCGAGTGTCGATGCTAGGCACTCAGGTCCCATGATTAGATTACATCCTCATATTTTCATGCATATGCTTTACGATATTTACATGCATGATACTTGTTGTCATTGGGTGACAGGTGGACGGGATCCACATATATACAGACATTGATCACATATAGACCTTGATTTCATTGATCATACTTCATTTGTATATATAACAGGGTATGAGGACGTTGTTATATATACCCTTACACCAATATTAGTGGAATGGGACGCTAATATATGTGTATCGATATCCATTTTGATACCTTATCATATTTACTTCATGCAGACATACCTTATATTATGACATGTTTTTACCTGAGGCATAAGTACGAGCACTTGACACTACCTACATGTTTAGATGTTACATTGCCACCTTATCATGCTTCAGACTTACTCTTGAGGTTTATATTATACTGATCATATTGACCTAGGATTATGTCTTGCATTCGGTTTCTGCTTGTAGATGTTTTCTATTCACGAGTTGGCAACTCACCCCCGTTGTGTCACAGTTCTTGCAGGTTTTGCCGTACAGGTTCCTTAGCGGCATTTCTGGCACACTGCTTCCTTGCGGGTGAATTGTATTTGGTAGGTGGGTTCTTTTGCATCAGAACCACCATTGTACATGTATTATTCATTGTATCTAGAAATTCCATCAACCAAAACTTGTATATTGTTTCAGACTTAGACACTAGTGATGTATTATTTCGACCTTAGAGTCGCATGTAGCAGTATTACGGTTTTCATGTTAATTTGAGTTTTCTTTTGAGTTTTAATCCTTGCCCTTCGGCGTTGTATATCTTATTGCTTGTGTGGTTGTGACCGTCGATTGACGAAGAGCTAGCTCCCGCTTGGGGATGCATTTTTCAATATATATATATATATATATATATATATTCTTATTCAGGTTTTTGTACCCGTTTGGGGTCTGTTTTTACAAAGGAAACTCTGCTGAAATCTTTTTAAAAAGACTTGGGGTTTTAAATGCATACTTCGGCATATGTTGCAAACTACTTGATTTAAAAATGGTTTTCCTACACTCTACTACTCTCTTGGTTTGGATTTCTGGGTTTTCGGCTTACTTTGAGTACGTACGCCTCGAGACGTTTCGTAATCTAAGTGCCGGTCATGTTCCGTACTTCCGGGTCGTGACAACTAGAAAAAGAAACGCAATCTTCAAAAGAAATCTTGTAACGGATTACAAGAATACCCCTCATCCGTATATACATACCTGCATCCGTATTCCGACTGAATACGAATACAATGAGACGAAAATAATCCATCAATATAATATTAGGATCCGGCTTAAACCAAAGCCCACTAGTATTATCCGTCCGATCATGATCCGTGCACAAGTGCACAAATATGATCGAACCCTACCATAAAAGCATACGGCCTCTACAACATTTCGCCCGAACCAGGGAAACCCTCTGTGTGGGACTCTAAAGACTCGTCAAAACACTAGAAGTGGGTTTAACCACAAGCACGTCAGTGGCACAAGCTGTACGTAACGGCTACCCAGGTATTGAGCGTAAGGGAGGCCGATGAGCAAACTCATCCTGAAACCCTACTGAGCCTGACAGTGATAATATCCGTACAGTCCGGTCCGTTCGTCTATGAGTATCATATATCGAGTCTAGGGGGGTGGATAAAGTCAGACCCCTAATAACTTGACATTTAATGTCGGTATGAAGCCTATTACCAACTGAGAAACTACTGATCTGAATCAGTAATTCTCGTCTACCCCGGCCGAGGATTTCTAGTGATGGCCATCCGTGCACACCGCGACATCAACCCCCAATACCGGGAGAAACGAATCCCCTGACGATTCGCTCACTGCCTCCATGTGCTTCGGGACTGTACCTAACTAAAACCTGTTTGCACGACTCCTTTGAGCCGTGGTAGGGTAGTAATCAAAGTACAGTGGGAACTCACACGAGACAAAAGACGATCTCAGGTCGATAGACTAACCTATACACATGTCACCAGGGAACTTCTATCCGACAATAGGTATAATACCAACTAGCATGTTCCCGGCGAGTCCGTCCGGTGTACTCATAACCTAATGAGCACCTATATACATCTTTGGTGAACCAACTGACACCAATGGCTTGTGAGACCGGCCACCTCCCCTCGTCGGGGTCTCAATCCGTATACAATAGTCTACTCTTGGAGTATCGATGCCCAGTGTCGAAACACCCACGACTAGGGACACTTTAAGGATGTGCTTATAGACCAACCAACTCTCACGTATATGATAACCATCATACTGCTGGTAGTCAAGCAAGAATCCTATGGGCTCTATCAATGTAAGTCCACGTTACCCATCCCGGTACTTGCGGGGAGGCGGAATAGGTAAAAAACGGTTTTTTAACTCAAGGTAACATGGACTAGAAATGGAGGATCTTTGCTAAACAAAAACTAACAACCAAGCTAAAAGATTTAGCTACTCGGTTAGAAGGTTATACCTAGGTATTGAACTCCTTCTTTTCTTGCTCCTTGAAGTGGTTTGAACGGCTCCTCCTCATCGCCTTCTCTTGCCGAAGAAAGATCCACCCGAAGGCCTGTACCTTGAGCTCCTACCTCAAACTAGAGGTAACTAAAGTGCTTGGCTTGCTAAACCTAGAACCCTAGAATGAGTAGAGAGGAGTTTTTGTGGTTTTATCTCAAAAGCAAATGGTTCTCAACACATGAGAGATGAGAGCTTTGAGAGAGAGGAAGAGGATGAGCTTAACCTATGAGAGTGAAAGAACAAGAGAGAATGAGGATAATTATCAACATACTCTCATATAAGTGAATTATGGAAAAATAGTATTAATCAAAGAAATTGTGATGGTTCATTTGAAATGACCATTATCATTTCACATTAAATGAATTTTGGAAGAATAAAAGAGCATCTTTCATGTGAAATGATGATGGTCAATATATCAACATAGGTCAACAAGTCAACCATAGTCAAATGGTCAACATCCCTAACCATGGCACAATTATCTTTAATTAATATCATTAATCATAATTCCTATTTTCATTAGGGTTTGGAAAAATACAACGGTCAACAACCCTAATGAGAATCCTATGCCTCTGCCTCTGTCAACTGTGCATACACACCCGCATCCATGTTCCAAGGAACACGAATACAATGAGATAAAACCAATCCCAAAACAAATACTAGGATCTGGCTTAAACCAGAGCCCGCTAGTAATAACTGCCCGGACACCAAACGTGCACAAGTGCACGGATGTGAACGAACCCCGTCGCAAAACCATGCGACCTCTACTCTGTTTTGCCCAAAGGCAAATAACCCTTAGTGTGGGACTCTAAAGACTCGACACTACGCTGGCAGTGGGTTTAACCACAGGCCACAAGCGGTACTAGCTGTACGTAACGGTCCCCGGGTAGATGCCGATAAGAAGACTGATGAGGTGAACCCATCCGAACTCCTACTGAGCCCGAATGTGACAATCTCCGTACAGTCTGGTCTGTTCGTCTAAGAGTATCGCATGGCGGGCCTAGAAGGCGGTAAACGTCAGTCCCCAAATAGCGGTACAAGTCGTGTCGGAGTGTAGCCCAGAACACCTTGAGATAACACTGGAAACGCTACCAGTATATCTCGCTTGCCCTGGTCAGGGACTTTGTGTAATGGCTCTCCTAGACACAGAGCGATATCAACCCCCAATACCGGGAGAGACGAATCCTGTCTAACCGTCACTGCCTCCAAGTGCTTCGGGTCTGCACCTAACTGCTACCTGTTTGCACGACTCATTTGAGCCGTGGTAGGGTAGCATTCTAAGAACAGTGGGAATACACTCGAGACGAAGTGATAGTGTCAAGTCAACGGACTAAGCTGTACTCATGTCACCTGGGAACTAATAACCGACGATAGGTATAGTACCAACCAACAGTTCCCGGCGAGTCATGTCCAGTGTACTCGTAACCTAACGAGCACCCGCATACTATCTCAAGTACGACGTACTAATGGCTATGGGACAGACCATCTCCCATGCTGGGGTGAGAAGCGCATACGCTTGTCTACTCCGGAGTATCGATGCCCCGTCTTGATAATCCTACGACCAGGGGCCTGTATAAAGATGTGCTTGTAGATTACCCAGCCCCCACTAGTGTGACTGCCATCACAACGCTGGTAATCAAGCAAAGATCCTAAGGGCTCCACTAATATGTATAGGCGATATGCTAAAAGAAACACATGCACACATTTAAGTAGAAACAAACCAAGTAGCATACTACCATTTTGAGCAAGATTGTCTGTACAACTGTGAATATCCCAAGCTTTCATTAAGAAATATACAAACTAGTATGATACAGTAATGGCCTCTAGGGCATATACACTAACAATCTCCTACTTGCACTAAGGCCATGTACTGGCGTATCGAAGACCTATCTTCTCGATCAGCCGCTCGAACTGAGTCTGGGGTATGGCCTTCGTGAATGGTTCTGCAGTGTTATCTTCTGTAGCAACCCTCCGAACCTCGATCTCCCGGCGATCCACGATCTCCCTGATCAGGTGATACCGCCTCAAGATGTGTCTGGACTTCTGATGGGACCTGGGTTCCTTCGCTAAAGCTATAGCCCCATTGTTGTCACAATACAAAGGTACTGGATCAACAATGGACGGAACCACCTGAAGTTCTGTCAAGAACTTCCTCATCCAGACGGCTTCTTTTGCGGCATCAGATGCAGCGATATATTCCGCTTCCATCGTCGAGTCAGCAACGGTTTCCTGTTTGGAACTCTTCTAACACACCGCCCCTCCATTGAGGGTAAAGACATAACCCGACATGGATTTGGAGTCATCCTTGTCACTCTGGAAGCTGGAGTCAGCAAAGGCCTCGATCTGGAGGTCTTTTCCGCCATACACCAAGAACATTTCCTTAGTCCTTCTCAGGTACTTGAGAATGTTCTTTACCGCTACCCAGTTCTTCTCCCCAGGGTTTGACTGATACCGGCTTACCACACTCAGTGCATAAGCTACATCTGGTCTGGTACACAACATCGCATACATTATAGAGCCTACCGCAGAGGTGTAGGGTATAATAGACATGTGATCCCTTTCCAAATCAGTCTTGGGAGACATCTCTTTGGAGAGGGTGATACCGTGACAAGCCGGTAAAGTACCGCGCTTGGAATCTTCCATACCAAATCTTTTCAGTATGGTGTCGATGTACCTGGACCGTGAAAGTCCTAATACCCTCTTGGACCTATCACGATAGATCCGGATCCCCAGAATGTAAGAGGCATCACCCAGGTCTTTCATGGAGAACCTATGTGACAAGAACCCTTTGACAGATTGTAGCATAGGAATGTCATTTTCTATCAAGAGAATGTCATCCACGTATAAAACGAGGAATACGACAGTTCGTACTACAATTTTACTATAGATGCATGGTTCATCTGGATTTTTGATAAAGCCAAATTCTTTGACCGTCTCATCAAAACAGATGTTCCAACTCCGCGATGCCTGCTTTAGTCCATAAATGGACTTAAGCAACTTGCACACCTTCCCGCTGCTCCCACTCTGAATGAAACCTTCTGGCTGGTCCATATAGACACACTCCTCTAAATTTTCATTTAGAAAAGCGGTCTTTACGTCCATCTGCCAAATCTCATAATCGTGGAAGGCAGCAACGGCAAGAAAGATCTGAATGGATTTAAGCATAGCCACTGGAGAAAAGGTTTCGTCATATTCCAAACCAGGTCTTTGATGGAAACCCTTTGCAACAAGTCTAGCCTTATAGGTTTCAACCTGTCCATCTACACCAATCTTCCTTTTGAAGATCCATTTGCAGCCTACGAGTTTTACCCCTTCTGGAGAAACGTCCAAAGTCCATACTTTGTTGGTGTACATGGACTCCATTTCGGTCCGCATTGCATACTGCCATTTTACCGAGTCACTGCTCTGAATGGCCTGCTGGAAGCTAGTCGGCTCATCATTATTAATGATGCAATCCTCTCTATCCCCGTCTATGAGAAAACCGTAGTATTTCTCGGGCGGATGAGACTGCCTACTACTTCTGCGGAGCGGCGCAGGAATGTCGTGTTCTTTCGAACCTTCTGGTTCTACTAAGCTTTCAGTAATAGCTTGTGGTTATGGAATTTCTTCCAGTTCTATTGCGCTCCCACTTATCTGATTTTCTAAAAATTCAGTTTCCAAGAAGCAGGCATGACGAGAAACAAAAACATTTTGTTCCTCTGCGTAATAAAAGAAATATCCCTTGGAGTTCTTTGGATATCCCACAAACTTGCACTGTACTGAGCAGGCCTCGAGTTTGTCCGCATGCTGCTTTTTGACAAAAGATGGACATCCCCATGTCTTAATGTACTTAAGATAGGGTTTCTTCCCACTCCACATCTGATATGGTGTGGTAAACACTGTCTTAGTTGGAACTCGGTTCATAAGATATGCAGCTGATTCTAGTGCATATCCCCAGAATGATCGCGGCAACTCAGCATTACTCATCATGGAACGTACCATATCCAATAAGGTTCGGTTCCTTCTCCGATACACCATTATGTTGTGGGGTGTATGGAGATGTAAGTTGAGAGAGAATTCCATTCTCTTTTAGGTAACCCAGGAACTCGGCACTCAAGTATTCACCACCTCGATCCGATCTCAGTGTCTTGATACTTTTGCCTGTTTGTTTTTCTACTTCATTCTTGTATTCCTGGAATTTTTCAAAGGCTTCTGACTTATGCTTCATTAAGAAGACATATCCGTACCTTAAAAAATCACCGTAAAAGTAATGAAGTAAGAATAACCACTTCGCTCATGTGTAAACATTGGACCACATATATCGCTGTGTACGAGTCCCAAGAGCTCGCTCGCTCTTACTCCGTGTCCAATGAACGGAGTCTTTGTCATCTTTCCTTTGAGACATGATTGACAAGTTGCATATGATTGATATTCGAACGGGTCCAAATATCCTTCTTTATACAACTTAGTTAACCTTGTCTCATTTATGTGACCCAGTCTACAATGCCATAAGAAAGCATGATTTATTTCTGGAGACTTTTTTTTGTGTGTATTCTGGACATTGAAAATCTGTGGTTGGTTCAATACGTATATACCGTTGCTTAATGTACCCGACCCAATCAGAACATGATTAAGGTGAATGTTTACAACATTGCTTACAAATGCAAAATCATAACCTTCTTTAGACATTAAAGATACAGATATGATATTACAAGTCGAACTGGGTACAAAATAACAATCACGCAAAGCCAAAACATGTCCATCTGACAATCCCAAGTAATAGTCCCCCACGGACTCAGCATCCATGCTATCTCCGTTTGCAACTCTGAGGGTCATATCGCCTGCCTTCAAAACCCTACGCTTTCTCAGTGCCTGCAAAGAATTACAGATATGAGATCCTGATCCGGTATCCAATACCCAGGAAGTAGAGTTTATTGATAGACAGTTTTCAATAACATACACACCTGAAGCCGAAGCCACAACTTGCTTCGGGTCCTGGTTTCTGGCCTTCCAAGCCCTGCAATCTTTCTTCCAGTGTCCATTCTTGTGACAGTAAAAGCACTCTTCCTTTCCCACAAGCTTTCCCGTTACCTTTGCTACTTTTGCCTTTCCCTTGGCTTCCACTTTACTAACACCGCCCCTTGGTTTGGTGAGGGCCTTCTTCTTCCTTCCTTTGGCTCTCGCCTTGGACCTAGAAGAGGAAGCTCCTCCAACAAACAAAGTTGATGTTTCCCTACCTTTCTGTAGGGTGCCCTCTGCACTCCTCAACATGTTGAGGAGTGCCGGAAGTTCAACTTCTTTTCCCTGCATGTTGAAGTTCAGGATAAACTGGGTGTAAGTGGAAGGAAGGGACTGGAGAATCAAGTCAGTGTAGAGCTCGTTCTCTAACGTGGTCCCGAGGTCCACGAGCTCTTCAATGTAGCCAATCATCTTAATCACGTGTTCCGCTACCGATGATCCGAGGGCCAATCTCGCCGAAAACAACTTTTTCGAGACTTCGTATCTGGCGATACGGGATTGCTCTCCATATAGTTCCTTAGTATGGAGAAATATGGATTCAAGGTCCATATTCTCGTGCCTCCTCTGATGTTCATTGTCCATAGAGGCAAGCACGAGGCACTTGGCCTTTGCTCAGTCAATCTCCTAGGTCTTACGGATTTCCTTATCCGCGACGCTGGATTTGGGACCTGGGACAGGGCGAGCTTTGGTGGTAAGGAGATACCCCAACTTGTCATAAGTGATTGCCATTTTGACATTCCTGAGCCAATCTTTGTAGTTTGACCCGGTCAGTATATTTTTATCTAGTAGTAACTTAAGGTCGGTCATGATGCTTGGTCGCTGCAATTAGGAGAGAGAGAAGAAACACTTTAGCATGATGCTCTTGCTAGTTTAGAGTGGTTTTTAATTTGTCTAAACAAGATGGCTCCCATTGTTTCTCGAATCCTTCCTCAAACCAAAAAGGAAGAATTAGTCGGGATCAATCTCACCATACAATACTTGCTTAACCGTTCAGCCATGCCAGTGTTGGTACTTCGAGGGAGGTTTTCCAACGCTTTCGTGAAGTTCCTTAATTAAATAACCTCTTTTCCCTGTGGGCGTAGCCCCGCTAACACCTTTCTAGACACCTACTTAGTTTATAGCATTGATCGTTAAGTGAGAAAGTTCCCGAGGAGTAGCATATATTCACAGTAGGATCGGGATCCAAATATCATCGTGTGATAAAACTGAAGGAATTCTACCAGAATCATCACACTCCAAATGGTATGCAGCACTAGCAAGTTTCAGTTTCTTTAGAAACTCCCGATGTGGATTTTTGCCCCATGCTCTTATGACCTTGACTTTGGCCAACAAATCATAAGTCACATGTCAAGTTCTACCCGTCATTTTCCAGGTTAATTTGAACCCACCCGTACCTACCCTTGACTTTGGTCAACAAGGCAATACGACTGTCCCAAACCAACGCATCTATCTATGCTACATATGAATATCCAATAGCTACCAATCACTATGCCTTGACTTTGGCCAACAAACACAGCTTGAATACTATTGACTATCCATATGAAATGACGGAGGGCTACGAATGGTTTTGGCGAAACCGTGAACGTAGTGAACTTGATATAATCGAAGGAACGAGATAGCTTTTAAAGGGAGTGGTTCAAGCTCCGCGTTTTTAAAAGTTTTCTGTTTTGAAAAGAAACCGAGTGGTTTTGAAATTGTTCCAACGACTTTAACTTTGGTTTATTTTCTTGCATTAATTTAATGCGTCCCATCAATTAATCCTACCATTGCAGAAAACAACGAAAATATGACGTACGCTTATGCCATCCGCATTCGCCACGGGGCCCCGTCATCACCCGTTCCCCGTCATCACCCGTTAGGTTACTTAACTGACGACAGAGCGGGGGATGGACTAGCGCGGATGAAAAACATAAGCAACGTCTACTAGATATCATATATAGATATATACATTCGTCAGATGCAATGATAGCCATTCCAGATCACTGATGAAAACATTGGATATACTAGGAATCCGCGTTTCGTTCGAGCCTGCAACGAAAGACGGATTACACGGTCGCGATGAATAGCCAAACCCCACCCTAGACCCCTACGGGTGCGGAAAACTACCCGCCAAGTACACGAAGTGAAGCAACCTGCCTTAACAACGTGAGTAGGTCACTCGGCACTTCAAAGTACCCGGTAGTTTGTGCACCCCACCTTGGGTCTATCCTAGGAGCAAAAACAGTAAAATAAATAATATACAATGGCGGCTACAATCTCATCCCGGATGTGCGGCCATAAAATAATATTATATCAATTTTACATATTACATCAAATGAAAGATAAAGAAAATTCTCATCTCACAAAACCCTGGCTATTCATTCGCGACAATCCTTCAACATTACAGATCACAGATATGCACAACCCCCACTAATCGATGTATAGCGATTAGTTGACGTTCAGTGCATATATCACATCACAGATATAACCAATTAGCTAAAGTCTACAGAACTTCGATCGAAAATACGGATTTGTAACTACCCCAAACACAACTTTGTTCTCTGGAAATTCTGGGCAGAAACAAAATACTTTAAAAATCACAAAACGTCAATATAAGAACACTGCAACAAACCCGAGTCACGACCGAGTTGACTCGGCCGCGCTTCCGCGGCGAAACTCATGGTTTCGCCGGGCTTCCACGGCGGTCTGGTCGAATCGTGGACTCGTTTTTCTTGTGTGTTCCCAGAAAACCCTGCATGGATTTTTAAGATGTGTGGAATTATTTTTAGAGCAGTTTTAAAAATTGGCAGAAACTTGAGGATTTTGACGTGTTTTGCGATTTTTTCTCCGATCGAAATTCTAAATATTTTGCTAACATTCTAGTTGTTGTTTAGATAGGCTCTGATACCACAGTAAGTCCACGTTACCCACCCCGGTACTTGCGGGGAGGCGGAATAGGTAAAAAACGGTTTTTTAACACAAGGTAACATGGACTAGAAATGGAGGATCTTTGCTAAACAAAAACTAACAACCAAGATAAAAGATTTAGCTACTAGGTTAGAAGGTTATACCTAGGTCTTGAACTCCTTCTCTTCTTGCTCCTTGAAATGGTTTGAACGGATCCTTCTCGTCGCCTTCTCTTGCCGAAGAAAGATCCACCCGAAGGCCTCTACCTTAAGCTCCTACCTCAACCTAGAGGTAACTAAAGTGCTTGGCTTGCTAAACCTAGAACCCTAGAATGAGTAGAGAGGAGTTTTGGTGGTTTTATCTCAAAAGCAAATTGTTCTCAACACATGAAAGATGAGAGCTTTGAGAGAGAGGAAGAGGATGAGCTTAACCTATGAGAGAGAAAGAACAAGAGAGAATGAGGATAATTATCAACCATACTCTCATATAAGTGAATTATGGAAAAATAGTATTAATCAAAGAAATTGTGATGGTTCATTTGAAATGACCATTATCATTTCACATTAAATGAATTTTGGAAGAATCAAAGAGCATCTTTCATGTGAAATGATGATGGTCAATATGTCAACATAGGTCAATAAGTCAACCATACTCAAATGGTCAACATCCCTAACCATGGCACAATTATCTTTAATTAATATCATTAATCATAATTCCCATTTTCATTAGGGTTTGGAAAAAGACAACGGTCAACAACCCTAATAAGAATCCTCTGCCTCTGCCTCTGTCAACTGTGCATACACACCCGCATCCATGTTCCAAGGAACACGAATACAATGAGATAAAACCAATTCCAAAACAAATACTAGGATCTGGCTTAAACCAAAGACCGCTAGTAATAACTGCCCGGACACCAAACGTGCACAAGTGCACGGATGTGAATGAACCCCGTCGCAAAACCATGCGACCTCTACTCTGTTTTGCCCAAAGGCGAATAACCCTCTGTGTGGGACTCTAAAGACTCGATACTACGCTGGCAGTGGGTTTAACCACAGGCCGCAAGCGGTACTAGCTATACGTAACGGTCCCCAGGTAGATGCCGATAAGAAGACTGATGAGGTGAACCCATCCGAACTCCTACTGAGCCTGAATATGACAATCTCCATACAGTCCGGTCTGTTCGTCTAAGAGTATCGCATGGCGGGCCTAGGGGGCGGTAAACGTAAGTCCCCTAATAGCGGTACAAGTCGTGTCGGAGTGTAGCCCAGAACACCCTGAGATAACACTGGAAACGCTACCATTATATCTCGCTTGACCTGGCCAGGGACTTTGTGTAATGGCTCTCCTAGACACAGCACGATATCAACCCCCAATATCGGGAGAGACGAATCCTGTCTAACCGTCACTGCCTCCAAGTGCTTCGGGACTGCATCCAACTGCTACCTGTTTGCACGACTTATTTGAGCCATGGTAGTGTAGCAATCTAGGAACAGTGGGAACACACTCGAGACGAAGTGACAGTGTCAAGTCAACGGACTAAGCTGTACTCATGTCACCTGAGAACTGATAACTGACGATAGGTATAGTACCAACCAACAGTTCCCGACGAGTCCTGTCCAGTGTATTCGTAACCTAATGAGCACCCGCATACTATCTCAAGTACGACGTACTAATGGCTGTGGGACAGACCTGTTAGGTTTACCTTGCACCTCATGAAGGGTTTGGAAGCATCACATGTCTCAAAATCAAATTTTTAAGGTGCTAAGTGAACATACAAAGAATCATCACTAGAATTTTAGGGTTTCTTAACAATGACAACATTACTAGTTGGAAAAACTAAGGTTTTGAGAGTACAACCTTTGTAGCTCCCTACGCTAGACTCCTTGGCTACTTGAGGGTTGGAAAAGGTCCGCTTGAGATCCTTCTAGGTCCACGATGATCCACCCGGAGTCGTCTTTGTCCAAGCTAGAAACTTCACAAGATCAAGAGAAGAAATGGAAGCTAACACTCTTCACTAATTGGCAAGACTAGTGTAGAATGGTGTTGTGGTTGGTTTTCTCACTTCAAAATCCTAACTTGATTACTCTTTTGCTTACTTGAAAGAACTAGAGAGCAAGAGAGAACGGAGGAAGAAGATGATGGCTTTCTAAGCTCAAGATAATGATAAGCTTAATATGAATAATAGAAAAGATAAGTATATATATTTTCTACTCTTAATCTCAAATCATGGCTAAAAATATAGATATTATTGCATTTGAGTTAAAAGACAAAAGGAAAATTAACTCATGGTTAAAAAGTGGGTGAACCAAGGTTGGTTCCAAGAAGAGTGTGGAAGATAACCATGAATTAATCTTTTTCTTTTCTTTTGTTTTAACACAAATACAAATATATATCCATATATAATTTTACATAAGGTGTGAGTCTTATATTGCCATCATCCACTATATATACAACCATGATAGAATGATGTATGCATTTATGTGTGCATGCACATCCATATGTGCATGAACAAGAATGAATGCATACATGCATGCATACACCCAAAAAGACAAGAAAGGATTTCTAGTGAGAAACTAATGGACAAATGATAAATCAACACTTGATTTAGCAACCCGGTCATATCACATATGACCAGACCAAAAGCAAGCCGCCCGATTAATATATGGTATCTTATACGCGCATTTTAACCGGGTCCACGTGCATATCGCATATGTGCACCACAACTTTTCGCCTGGACTAGGTAACTCCATTGTGGGACTCTAAGACTCGTCAATACGCCGGTAGTGGGTGATGATCATATCAAGCACCCCCAAGCCGCAAGCAGTCAGCTAAACTTAATGGCCACCCGGGTTTTGAGCGATCAGAAGAAAACAAGCGAACCTGCTTCAACTCCCATCGAGCCAACCGGCAACACTACCGTACAGTCCGGTCTCTTCGTCAGATATGCTGCATATCAAGTCTAGGGATGGTAACGTTGACCCCAATAACTCAATAAGTCGTGCCGATGAATGGTCTATAACATATCGAGAAACTACTTATAACACTTATCAGTAAATCTCAACAGCCCTGGCCAGGGACTTACTGATATAGCCGATCGTGCACAGCACATCATCAACTCCCAATACCGGGAGAGACGAAACCCCTCCTATCGCTCATCGCCTTCGTGTGTCTCGGGACTGTACCCAATGGCCACCTGTTTGCACGACTCAGTAGAGCCGTGGTAGGGTGGTAATCAAAGTACAGTGGGAGAACACACAAGACTCTATGACGATCTCGGGTCTACAGAGTAACCTGCACCAGTGTCACCTGAGAACTGCTATCCGACGATAGATATAATTCCATATAGGAGTTCTCGGTGAGTCCGTCCAGTGTACCCAGTCACCACCGAGCACCCGTATACGATCTCGATGTCAAACATCGATGAATGTGGGAACATCCATCGCCCATCATATGGGTCTAGTATCATATACGCTAGTCTACACTGGTATATCGATGCCCCGTCTTGATACACCTACGACTAGGGACGTTCCAGGATATGCTTATAAACTACTGATGTCCCACTAGTATGATCTCTATCATAATCACAGTAGTCAAGCCTATATCCTCAGGGCTTTATCAACATGAATGAATGAATAAAAGCATGATCAAATCAACATGTCAGATAAAGAAGAACCAGATAGCATACTATCATGTCGAGCAAGAATGTACACTGAATATATATATACATGTATAAATACATCCATTATCATATAATGGCCTCTAGGGCATACATATATCCAACAAGACCATCTCCCCTGTTGGGATGAGAAGCGCATACGGTAGTCTACTCCAGAGTATCGATGCCCCGTCTCGATAATCCTACGACCAGGGACCTGTATAAGGATGTACTTGTATATTATCCAGCCCCCACTAGTGTGACTACCATCACAACGCTGGTAATCAAGCAAAGATCCTAAGGGCTCCACTAATGTGTATAGGCGATATGCTAAAAGAAACACATGCACACATTAAAGTAGAAACAAACCAACTAGCATACTACCATTTTGAGCAAGATTGTCTGTACAACTGTGAATATCCCAAGCTTCCATTAAGTAATATACAAACTAGTATGATACAGTAATGGCCTCTAGGGCATATACACTAACAATCAATATGTAATAGTGATCTGTAATGTCACCTAAAGCATGTACACGATGATAAAGACAAACCAGATAGCATACTATTATCTCGAGTAAGACTGTTCTACCGGTATAGGTCCTCCATCAATCATTGCAATCACATGCCTGCGATCTAATAATTGACTTGAAAGCACTATAGCCAACAATCTCCCACTTGCACTTAAGGATAATTATTGCGGTGTCGCATACCCACAGCTCGTGTGATACCAAACACCTAACTTCTCTACTAATCAGTTTCACAAAGCTCGTTTGTAAAACTATTGCGTTCGAGAAATAGCCTCAGTGAGTGGATCCGCTCCAACGTTTCTTTCTATGTCTCTCGTTATCTCAAGTTCGCGGAGAAAGCCATCACCCGAAATAAGCAATACCTGTCTCAGAATATGCCTGGATATCTGATGGGACCCAGTTCACAAATGAACTCCAAATCCAGTAAATTTCTTAGACTGTATCGTCAACTGAATTTAATCAGTATCCTGCGCCATGCCTCCCTTAGTATCTGCTGAGACCTCATGTCCAAACTACTGCCCCTTGTCAAGAGGGAAAACTATAACTCCGACAGTCACTCTGTATCCAGGTCACCTTGGAAGCCTGGAATGATAATCGTCTCCTGAAGGAGTCTGTCATTAACAAATCCCTAGAACATCCACTTATGTTCATAAACCGCTTCCGAACGTTTCTCCAGGATTGGATTAATATATCAACTTATTGCAGCTAGTGCAAAAACATCTGGTGTGGTACTTGACATCTCATGATTGACTCAATTGCCTAAGCAAGTGATATGCCAATCATGCACATCCCTTTCCACTTTAGTCTGTAAGACACCTTTAGAGAGGGTGACTCCATCACTTGCAGGTACACCACCATGCCCGGAGTCGTCCATTCTAAAACACCTTAAGAATATTTTCTAAGTACCCAGATTGGAAAATTACCCAAATCTAGATCTAAAACCATAGATCTAGTAACCAGAATGCCAGATATAATATCCATATCCTATATGGAGAAAACACTGTGTGACAACCACAGTGTAACCGATCGTAGTGTAGGAATATCACTTCAAACAAGTGTATGTCATCCATATACCAGGACATCATACCCTACTACCTTCTTACCAGATCCATCTCCTATTCTGATGAAGTCAAAGCCTATGTCTTTTACATCAAAAATAGATGATCTATCTCCGCTATACTTGCTAAACTATAAATAGACACAAGCTCCTTGTCCACTATACTTCCGCTGCTCCCACTGACTACAACAACCCTCTAGCAGAGTCATATACACGCGCACTTCTAAAGCTAGTTTAGAACGACGCCATACTCATCCTCATGCCGGGTTTCATAGTCTAGAACAACAGTAATGGCAAGTCTGGGTAAACAAGAACCTCCCTGTCACCGTTTTTTAGGATACCGAAGTACTTCTCGGGCGCCTGAGGTTACCCACCATATCTGCGGAGTGGGGGGTATAATGCTCATGCGAGCTCTCTCTTCATCGGTCTTTGGGCAAGAGTCCTTGGAGAGAGTGACCCCATGACAAGCGGGTACGGCACCCCGCTTGGAGTCTTCCATACTAAACCTTTTTAGGATGGTGTTGATGTACCTGGTTTGGGACAATCCCAATAACCTCTTGGATCTATCCCTATAGATCTATATGCCCAGAATGTATATGGCATCACCTAGGTCCTTCATGGAGAACCTTAGTGATAAGAAAGATTTGACCTACTGTAGCATAGGAATGTCATTTCCTATCAGAAGAATGTCATCCACGTACAATACGAGGAATGTGACAGCTCTTCCTACAACCTTCTTATAAACACAAGGTTCATCTGGATTTTTGATGAAATCAAACTCTTTGATAACATCATCGAAACAGATGTTACAACTCCGTGATGCCTGATTTAACCCATATATGGATTTAAGCAATCTACATGCTTTCCCGCTGCTCCCACTGTTAATGAAGCCCTCTGGCTGATCCATATAAACGCATCCTTCTAAATC
Source organism: Agapanthus africanus (assembly GCA_030015575.1). Taxonomy (NCBI): domain Eukaryota; kingdom Viridiplantae; phylum Streptophyta; class Magnoliopsida; order Asparagales; family Amaryllidaceae; genus Agapanthus; species Agapanthus africanus. Next base: position 136,745,842 of record JASDDO010000016.1, read on the forward strand.
GCCATTTAGAAATGCCGTTTTAACGTCCATCTACCAGATTTCATAGTCGTAGTGAGCAACAATAGCAAGTAGGATCTGAATGGATTTAAGCATGGTTACGGGCGAAAAATTCTCGTCATAGTCCAAACCTGGTTTTTGACGAAAACTCTTCGCCACAAGTCTTGCCTTATAGGTCTCTACCGCCCATCTACACCAATCTTTCTTTTAAAGATCCATTTGCACCCTACAGGTTTTACCCCAGGGGGTACAACGTCCAAAGTCCATACTTTGTTAGTGTACATAGACTCCATTTCGGATCTCATGGCATCCAGCCACTTCACAGAGTCTCCACTCGTGATAGCTTGCTGAAAACTGGTAGGATCATCATCCTCTATGATGCAGTCTTCTCTGTCACCATCAATGAGGAAACAGTAGTACCTCTCCGTTGGGCGAGAAGTCCTACCAGACCTACGGAGTGGCCGAGGTTCCTCAGTTTCTATTGCAACAGCCGGTTCAACCAAGTCGTCATTTGTAGTTTGTGTCTCTATAACCTCTTCTAGATCCACCACTTTGCCATCATCTTTATCTGTGAAAAACTGTTTTTCTAAGAATGTGGCATACTGAGAAACAAACACCTTTTGTTCCTCCTTGTGGTAGAATAGATATCCAAAAGAGTTCCTTGGATATCCCACAAAGTTACACATGACTGACCGTGTCTCGAGTTTGTCCGGATTCTGCTTTTTAACATAGGCCGGGCAACCCCAAATCTTAATTCTCTTAAGAGATGGCCTCTTCCCATGCCATATCTCATATGGCGTGGTAGACACGGTTTTGGTTGGAACCCTGTTTAGTAGAAACGCTGCAGTCTCCAATGCATGCCCCCAAAATGAGACAGGTAACTCAGCATCACTCATCATTGAACGGACCATATCTAATAGGGTCCGGTTCCGTCGTTCAGACACACCGTTGTGCTGTGGTGTGTAAGGAGGAGTGAGCTGAGAGAGAATCCCATTCTCTTTTAGGAAGTTTGCAAATTCTGTACTGAGGTACTCCCCACCTCGATCTGATCGAAGCATTTTGATACTCAAGCCGGTTTGTTTTTCTACTTCTTGTTTATATTCAGTGAATTTCTCGAAAGCTTCGGATTTGTGCTTTAATAAAAATACATGACCGAATCTTGAGAATTCGTCAGTGAAAGTAATGAAGTAAGAAAAACCGCCTCTAGCCTGTGTAGACATTGGCCCATATACATCATTATGTATGAGTCCCAGGAGCTGGGTAGCTCTTTTCCGTGTCCGGTAAATGGAGTTTTGATCATTTTACCCTTGATACAAGACTGGCAAGTCGCATAAGATTTATATTCAAAAGGGTTTAAATATCCATCTTTGTGTAACTTGTTTAGTCTTGTTTCGTTAATATGACCAAGTCTACAGTGCCAAAGAAAAGCTTCATTTATTTCTGAAAGTTTTCTTTTATTAGTGTGTTGTATGCTGAAAACTGTGTGTTGATTTAGGACGTATATCCCGTTATTAAGTGTACCATACCCAACCAACATTTGATTCAGGTGAATGTTCATAACATTGTTCTGCAATACAAAATTATATCCTTCATTGTCTAACAAAGAAACATATATTATATTACAAAGCATACTTGGTACAAAATAACATGGGTTCAAAACCAATATACACCCAGATTGCAACCCCAAGTGATACTCTCCCACTGCGACTGTATGTACATTAGAACCATTTCCAACACGGAGAGTATGGTCACCTGTCTTCAAAACCTTGCTATTTCTCAGCCCCTGCATGGAATTGCAAATGTGAGAACCTGAACCTGTATCTAATACCCAGGAAGCAGAGTTTATTGAAAAACAGTTTTCTGTCACAAACACACCTGAAGCGGAAGCATCCCCATGCTTCTTCTTGAGATTTAAGTACTCCGTACAGTTGCGCTTCCAATGTCCTGTTTTGTGGCAATGAAAACATTCCCCTTTCCCCGACTCTCCAGCTTTGGACTTTTCCTTCCCCTTAACCTTTTTAACTCCACCCTTAGGATTGGTGGGCTTCTTCTTTTTCTTTCCCTTGGCCATAACCTTTGGGAGAGAAGAAGAAGATTGCCCAACACTCAAAACGGGAGTATTCACTGATTTCAGTGTACTCTCTGCACTCCTTAACATATTAAGGAGTTCAGGTAGTTTCCTCTCCATGTTGTGCATGTTGAAGTTAACTATGAATTGAGCAAAGGTGGAGGGGAGGGACTGCAGAATAATATCCGTATATTGTTCATTGTGCATCGTCCATCCAAGGTCCTCAAGCTCTTCTATGAGAGCTATCATATTCAGAACATGGTCTCCTACTGGTGTGCCAGGGGCCATTCGCATCTGAAACAATTTCTTTGATGCTTCATATCGTAATACGCGGGATTGCTCTCCATACAACTCTTTTGTATGGAGGAATATGGTTTGAATGTCCATATTCTCTTGCTGCTTTTGATGTGTGTTATCCATCGATGCAAGCGCGAGGCATTTGGCCGTGGCACAGTCAACGTCCCATGTCTTGCGGACTTCAATATCCGCAACTGAGGATTTTGGACCTGGGACGGGCGGGGCTAAAGCCGTGAGGACATATGATACTTTATCATAAGTCAAGGCAATTTTTAGATTCCTCATCCAGTCTTTATAATTGGTCCCATTCAGTTTATTTTTATCTAGTAGAAGCTTGAGTCCAGTCATTGGTATCTGCCATTAAGAGAGAGAAAAGAATACACTCAGCGAAAGCTCTTGCAAAGATCAGATTGGTTATTATCTTGTCTAATCGATGTCTCCCACTTCTTTAATCAAGTTTTTCTTTCAAACCTTAAAAAGAAAACTAGCCAGGATTAATTACAGTCTACAACTTCGCTAACCGTTCAGCTAGACCCGTGTCGGTACTTGAGGGAGGTTCCCTGTGCTTTCGCACAGACCTAATTGAAGTAAACCTCGTTTTCCCAGAGGCGTAGCCCCGTTAACACCTTTCTAGACACCTAATGAGTTAGCTAATTGTAAACTGCAAAACTCTACTGGGAGAAACTATTGCCCACAGTGGGATCGGGATCCAACAATCATATGGAAGATATGCAATCTCATTGCAAATCTTAACACTTGAAATTACCGATGCGGTTTTTACCTCTAGTACCTATGACCTTAACTATGGTCAACAAATCATAAGTACCAGTCAAGTTCTACCCGTTATTTCTTGATCAATTAGACCCACCCATATGACCCTTAACTATAGTCAACAAAGTCGCATGAATGTCCTAATTAATCTGCATCATATGCAGTGTAGAAAGACATCACTTAACTACTGTACACTATGCCTTAACTAAAGTCAACAAACGTAGCACGAATACTAAGTTCTCTACTTCCTAAAATGATGGAGGGTTGCGGATGATTTTTAAGAAAATCTTTAATTCTTTGAACTTGATATCGTCGTAGAATCAAATGGTTTTCAAAAGGAGTGGCTTGAGCTCCGCAGTTTTGAAATATAGCTTTTTCATAAAGAGCCGAGTGGTTTTCAAATTCGATTCTACAACATCTTTTTAGGTTTATTTTATTTACATTAATCATATTAATGTAGTCCCATCATTTAAGTCCTTAAGCCAATCACAGAAAAGAAACGAAAATACAACGTACGCTTATGCCATCCGCATTCGCCGCAATGTTCCGTTATGCACCATTAGGTTACTTAACTAACGGCATACCGGGACGGGACTAGCGCGGGTGTAAAACATAAGCAACGTCTACTATATATCTCATATATAATATATCATTCGTCTCAGGTATCACAGAACACAGGCAGCAAAAACATAGATATAATGCAGGATATACTCGGACGTCCGTATTTAGTATTTAGCCAACAATAGAAAATATGGCTTTCACAGTCGCGATGAATAGCCAAGCCCACACCCCTAGACCCCTACGAGTGCGGCAAGCGACCCTACCAATCCTGGAGTTTTGGAGACCCGGTCTCGACTCCTCGAGTTGGCCTCCCACTGAACCCCAGAACCCGGTCACTTGTGCTCCCCTCCTTGGGTCTATCCTAATGCGGAAAAGTAAATAATATACAACACTGGTGACATCAACCTCAACCCGGAAGTGCCCCAAATAAAAGAATATTACATTACATTTTAATTTTACATGAATGAAAATAAAACTCTCATCTCACATAAAACCCCCCGGCTATTCAATCGCGACAATCCTGCACATCATATTTCAGCAACACATAATATCATATATCATCAACGTAAGTAAGTATGCGTACCCCGATTGTCGTTGATGTATAGCAACGAAACCGGCGATAAGCGACATACTACACTTACGGTCACAGAAAAGAAAGTGTAAGAATACAATATTTGGAATCCACATTCACTTTAGACATCGTAAATCCGAAATATCATATACTTCGCATTTCATGTCTAACTATATGAATTCCACATATTGTATCACATTCCAGATAAATAGACAGTATTAAACATTTCAATCGAATAATCAAATACCCAAAATTTCCTAAAGCTCAACACTTGAGCGGAGTTCAAAGAACCCGGAATGTGTCACAGTAGTAGCGGTCCAGCCGTAGAAGGGTCAAGCCAACGACTCACATGTGGCACGCCGTACTGCCCCAAACCCTAAGGTTCAAAAGGCAGTTCAGGACGGTCACATAATCGAGTTAAGGTTTGTTGTCTTCTAGAGGGTCCACCACTTAACTTGCACGTATTTCCGAAAGATTTAAACCCCGTGAAAAAGTGAGTTAATGATACTCGTTCGAACATTTTAATACTTTCTTAATTACCCGGAAAAAAGCATGAAATTAAAATTCCGATCGAATCACCGAATCCAAAACAATCTCCAGAACATATATCACTGAAACCAGATTAAAAATACCCAAAAACATCTATAAGCAGGTAAGAAGATCACTGTATAAAAACGAGGCCTTAATGCATCTGTACGGCAGCGGAGCCGTGACCCAAGCAAGCTTTGGCCTCGGTTCCGCGGTGGGATTTACTGATTAGGGCTTCGTTTTTTACAGTGGTTCTTAGAATTACCTGCTGAATTTTTTACATATTTTGAATTCTGAAAATAACACAGTTTGAAAAAATGTCCAGAGAGTGTTCAAAAAACCGTATTTTGGTTCAATCGGATTTTTAACTTCGCTAAAGTGTCGCCTAAAGCTCTATGTCGGCTCTGATACCAATGTTAGGTTTACCTTGCACCTCATGAAGGGTTTCGAAGCATCACATGTCTCAAAATCAAATTTTTAAGGTGCTAAGTGAACATACAAAGAATCATCACTAGAATTTTTGGGTTTCTTAACAATGACAACATCACAAGTAGGAAAAACTAAGGTTTTGAGAGTACAACCATTGTAGCTCCCTACGCTAGACTCCTTGTCTACTTGAGGGTTGGAAAAGGTCCGCTTGAGATTCTTCTAGGTTCACGATGATCCACCCGGAGTCGTCTTTGTCCAAGCTAGAAACATCACAAGATCAAGAGAAGAAATGGAAGCTAACACTCTTCACTAACTGGCAATACTAGTGTAGAATGGTGTTGTGGTTGGTTTTCTCACTTCAAAATCCTAACTTGATTACTCTTTTGCTTACTTGAAAGAACTAGAGAGCAAGAGAGAAAGGAGGAAGAAGATGATGGCTTTCTAAGCTCAAGATAGTGATAAGATTAATATGAATAATAGAAAAGATAAGTATATATATTTTCTACTCTTCATCTCAAACCATGGTTACAAAATATAGATATTATTGCATTTGAGTTAAAAGACAAAAGGAAAATCAACTCATGGTTAAAAAGTGGGTGAACCAAGGTTGGTTCCAAGAAGAGTGTGGAAGATAACCATGAATTAATCTTTTTCTTTTCTTTTGTTTTAACATAAATACAAATATATATCCATATATAATTTTACATAAGGTGTGTGTCTTATATTGCCATCATCCACTATATATACTACCATGATAGAATGATGTATGCATGTATGTGTGCATGCACATCCATATGTGCATGAACAAGAATGAATGCATACATGCACGCATACACCCAAAAAGACAAGAAAGGATTTCTAGTGAGAAACTAATGGTCAAATGATAAATCAACACTTGATTTAGCAACCCAGTCATATCACATACGACCCGACCAAAAGCAAGCCGCCCGATTAATATACGGTATCTTATACGCGCATTTTAACCGGGTCCACGCGCATATCGCATATGCGCACCACAACTTTTCGCCTGGACTAGGTAACTCCATTGTGGGACTCTAAGACTCGTCAATACGCTGGTAGTGGGTGATGATTATATCAAACACCCCCAAGCCGCAAGCGGTCAGCTAAACGTAACGGCCAACCGGGTATTGAGCGATCAGAAGAAAACAAGCGAACCTGCTTCAACTCCCATCGAGCCAACCGGAAACACTACCGTACAGTCCGTTCTCTTCGTCAGATATGCTGCATATCAAGTCTAGGGATGGTAACGTCGACCCCAATAACTCAATAAGTCGTGCCGATGAATGGTCTATAACAGATCGAGAAACTACTGATAACACTTATCAGTAAATCTCAACAGCCCTGGCCAGGGACTTACTAATATAGCCAATCGTGCATAGCACAGCATCAACACCCAATACCGGGAGAGACGAAACCCCTCCTATCGCTCATCACCTTCGTGTGTCTCGGGACTGTACCCAACGACCACCGGTTTGCACGACTCAGTAGAGCCGTGGTAGGGTGGTAATCAAAGTACAGTGGGAGAACACACAAGACTCTATGACGATCTTGGGTCTACAGACTAACCTGCACCAGTGTCACCTGAGAACTGCTATCCGACAATAGATATAATTCCATATAGGAGTTCTCGGTGAGTCCGTCCAGTGTACCCAGTCACCACCGAGCACCCGTATACGATCTCGATGTCAAACATCGATGAATGTGGGAACATCCATTGCCCATCATATGGGTTTAGTATCATATACGCTAGTCTACACTGCTATATCGATGCCCCGTCTCGATACACCTATGACTAGGGACGTTCCAGGATATGCTTATAAACTACTGATGTCCTACTAGTATGATCTCTATCATAATCACAGTAGTCAAGCCTATATCCTCAGGGCTTTATCAACATGTATGAATGAATAAAAGCATGATCAAATCAACATGTCAGATAAAGAAGAACCAGATAGCATACTATCAGGTCGAGCAAGAATGTACACTGAATATAAATATATATATATATATATATATATATATATATATATATATTCATGTATAAATACATCCACTATCATATAATGGCCTCTAGGGCATACATATATCCAACAAGACCATCTCCCCTGCTGGGATGAGAAGCGCATACGGTTGTCTACTCCGGAGTATCGATGCCCCGTCTCGATAATCCTACGACCAGGGACCTGTATAAGGATGTGCTTGTATATTACCCAGCCCCCACTAGTGTGACTACCATCACAACGCTGGTAATCAAGCAAAGATCCTAAGGGCTCCACTAATGTGTATAGGCGATATGCTAAAAGAAACACATGCACATATTAAAGTAGAAACAAACCAAGTAGCATACTACCATTTTGAGCAAGATTGTCTGTACAACTATGAATATCCCAAGCTTCCATTATGTAATATACAAACTAGTATGATACAGTAATGGCCTCTAGGGCATATACACTAAGAATCAATATGTACTAGTGATCTGTAATGTCACCTGAAGCATGTACACGATGATAAAGACAAACCAGATAGCATACTATTATCTCTAGTTAGACTGTTCTACCGGTATAGGTCCTCCATCAATCATTGCAATCACATGCCTGCGATCTAATAATTGACTTGAAAGCACTATAGCCAACAATTTCCCACTTGCACTTAAGGATAATTATTGCGGTGTCGCATACCCACAGCTCGTGTGATACCGAACACCTAACTTCTCTACTAATCAGTTTCACAAAGCTCGTTTGTAAAACTATTGCGTTCGAGAAATAGCCTCAGTAAGTAGATACGCTCCAATGTTTCTTCCTATGTCTCTATTTATCTCAAGTTCGCGGAGAAAGCCATCACCCGAAATGAGCAATACCTGTCTCAGAATATGCCTAGATATCTGATGGGACCCAGTTCACAAATGAACTCCAAATCCAGTAAATTTCTTAAACTGTATCGTCAACTGAATTTAATCAGTATCCTGCGCCATACCTCCCTTAGTATCTGCTTAGACCTCATGTTCAAACTACTGCCCCTCGTCAAGAGGGAAAACTATAACTCTGACAGTCACTCTGTATCCAGGTCACCTTGGAAGCCTGGAATGATAATCGTCTCCCGAAGGAGTCTGTCATTACCAAATCCCTAGAACATCCACTTATGTTCATAAACTGCTTCCGAACGTTTCTCCAGGATTGGATTAATATATCAACTTATTGCAGCTAGTGCAAAAACATCTGGTGTGGTACTTGACATCTCATGATTGACTCAATTTCCTAAGCAAGTGATATGCCAATCATGCACATCCCTTTCCACTTTAGTCTGTAAGACACCTTTAGAGAGGGTGACTCTATCACCTGTAGGTACACCACCATGCCCGGAGTCATCCATTCTAAAACACCTTAAGAATATTTTCTAAGTACCTAGATTGGGAAATTACCCAAATCTAGATCTAAAACCATAGTCTAGTAACCAGAATGCCATATATAATATCCATATCCTATATGGAGAAAACACTGTGTGACAACCACAGTGTAACCGATCGTAGTGTAGGAATATCACTTCAAACAAGTGTATGTCATCCATATACCAGGACATCATACCCTACTACCTTCTTAACAGATCCATCTCCTATTCTGATGAAGTCAAAGCCTATGCCTTTTATATCAAAAATAGATGATCTATCTCTGCTATACTTGCTAAACTATAAATAGACACAAGCTCCTTGTCCACTATACTTCCGCTTCTTTCACTGACTACAACAACCCTCTAGCAGAGTCATATACACGTGCACTTCTAAAGCTAGTTTAGAATGACGCCATACTCATCCTCATGCCGGGTCTCATTGTCTAGAACAATAGTAATGGAAAGTCTGGGTAAACAAGAACCTCCATGTCACCGTTTTTTTAGGATACCGAAGTACTTCTCGGGCGCCTGAGGTTACCCACCATATCTGCGGAGTGGCTAATGGAATGTCAAACCTGATTGAATCTTTAGGTCCTATTAAATTTTCAGTTATCGTTTGTGGTTCTGAAATCACATCCAGTTCTACCATACCCCCACTACTGTTTTCTGAAAAAGTCCATTTTGCTAAAACTATGGCCAGTCAAGAACAATATCATTATTGATCTTCCAGATGGTAGAAAGTTACCCCTCATCATAGCCCGGGATAACTCACAAACTGCCATTACAGAAACGTGCCTTGAGTTATCCAGAGTCTGGTTTTAAGCATAAGCCAGACAACTCCATATACCTTAACATCGTTAAGATATGAACCATTCTATATACAATATAGAAAGAGAGGCACTGATTTAATTGTAACCAGATTCAAATCATGTAGTTGTCTCCAGTACATGTCAACTAAATAGAGAGAGGACGATCATCATTACTCAACTTAAGAGTGCATCCAGATATGAGTAGCCTAAAAGAGAAACAAGTTCTCAAAACCATTACTATCAACTGAATACCAAACACAAGTATCTACATCTTCGATCACCTTGAAGAATCCTGATACTTGCGTCACGTGGTTCTCTACTTTATTCTTGTACCTATAACTTCTCAAAACTTGGACCTTGTATTTCTACGAAACACTTGTCTAAAACTGGAGAAGTCACAAGTAAACAGAATATAGTACGAGTACCAACCCCTTTGTCCTAATGGACACTGGAAAACATACAATACTTTGTATAAGTCCCCTGAGTTGAATAACTCAAACCCTGTGTGTCGTAGGTTGAAAACTTACTATGGTTAAGAAGAATTACACCGCTGTTTAATGCTCCTTACCCAATCATCAACTGATATAGGTAAATGTCATGAACATAATTTCAAAAGTTATATCTCACTTTATAAAATAAACGTACAGATATATCAGTTTGAAATTGGTGCATAACAACGGATATTCAAAACCAAATATTTGCCGTTAGGCAAAACCCCAGGTGATTTCCTCAAATATGACCAATTGCAACGAGTTTTGATATAATGAGGATATAATCACCTAATTCCCAATAACTTATTCCCACTCATCATCTGTAAAACCATACAGATATGAAAATCTAACCGGGTAAATACATACCCTGGAGTAAGGATCTAATTGGGAAATCAGTTTTCAATTAACAACGCATAGTGAAAGTGAAACATGAAAATGTTTCGAAGGGGTATCCGGGTATTCCGAGTAATGCCTCTTCCATTATCTAGATTCATGACTGTAACCGTATATTTCCTTGCCATCTCTCGAAATCCATTTATTTGTCTTTACTCATTACCTTCTGTACTCCATCCTTAGGCTAAATGGTTTTCTTCCTTCCCTACCATTCGGCACCAACCTATGGTTTGGAAGAAGACTATCCAATAAGCTAATATGTGTACTCTCCTAAACCTAGGAGTACTCGCAACCTGAGAGTAGGTAATGATAATAGACAACCTGAATAATCTTATTCAATTTCTCCTAAACCGGAGAAAATACAAAGGTTAAGTAGGAGTGGCGATAAACTACGTGGTTTGGTCGTGAATGATAGCAGTCGCATTTTACTTTGCCCTCTTTCTAATCTTTTTATTTGTCTTTAATTATTAACTTCTGTACACCACCCTTAGGCTAATTGGTTTGCATCCTTCCCTACCTTTCGGCACCTGCCTACGGTTTGGAAGAAGACTATCCAATAAGCGCAATAGGTGTACCCTCTCCTAATCCTAGGAGCCCTCACAACCTGAGAGAAGCTAAAAGGAAAAGACAAATGAATAGTCCTATTCATTTTCTCCAGAACCGGAAACCTACCTCGAATCTGAAACAAGTTTCTTCGAGTTCGTATGTAACTATACGATGGTCATATCCAATAAATGTGGATCTTTGTAGTGATACAGAATGTTTTGTAGAAAAGAAAAGGGTAAAACTAGGAGTGGCAATGAGGTATGCAACTCAGACAATCCAAAAGCCAATATGTTTTAAGAAGGTTCGGTTAACTTGGTTACTGAGTTATAGTCTAGGGTCAGGACATGGTCGCTGCGAAAGAGAGAGAGAAAAGAAACACTCAGCGTGCGCTCTAATCTAGATCAGAATGGTTAATCCCTTTATCTACTCAGGATGTTTCCCACTGTATCCTCAAATTCTCCTCCAAACCTGAAAGAAGTATTAGTCGGGATCATCTATAATCACCCGAGGAGTAAACCAACTCATCAGTGGGAATCAGGATCCAACTATCATCGCATGATAACCTGATGGAATCCACTCATGTTATCATACTCCAGAAGGTATGCGCATATCTGGAAAGTTTGTTTGAAACTCCCGATGTGTCACGACCCGAAATTTGGCACGTGATGGCCCTTAAACCACACAACGTCCAAAGGCGTAACGCAATCTAGGTAAGCCGAAAACCCAGCAATCAAAACCATTAAAAGTAGTAAGTGATAAGAACATTGTTAAAACTTTTGAAATCTCAATCAAAACTCTTTAAAGTCCAAATTTTACTTTCTTAAAATTTTGGCAGCACCTCCTTTATAAAACAAGCCCCCAAAAAGGGTACAACATAAATATAAGTAAAAGCATCCCCAAACGGGAGCAAATTCACGCCCAAAGGCGGAAAACAACCACCACAACAGATATACGACGCCGTAGCGAAGAAAAAAGATGATATAAAGTAGAACAGCATGAAAACCTCCAAAGTCACAAAATAATACACAATATCGTCCTCACAACTCGTCTCTAAGTCAATACAAGAAGTAGTAGATGGAGAGTAATGAGCAACATCGGATAACCGCAAAACCCACCTATAGCAAAACTGCACACAGTCAGCCGTAGCGGTATCCGCTGCAAAAGATGGTACGATAGATGAAGAAGCCCTACCGCGACTACCCTGAGGGACTACCTGCAAAACACTGTGGCACAACGGGGGTGAGTTTCCAACTCGTGAATAGTAAATAACATATGCAGGTAATCGCACGTATGCACGTGCTGCGATGGTTTATCACATGCAAGCTGATAGCAATATATAGCAATATATAAATGCAACAGTCATAAAATGTACTCTATCAGGTACTACTAATACATGAAGCAATGCATATCAAATAAATGCGGAGTATGGGATAAAACTTATCATCCTCACGGAATCCTCATCGTGGCAGGACCAGTGTCCATCAAGACAATCTAAATCCTAAATTCCTCAAATCGGCCCTCAGATTGGCCCTCATATCGGCCCTCAGATCAGCCCTCATATCTGTAAGTCTCATGGAACCCGAGTGTCCAACATCGACACCCGAAAACATCATGAAAACTAGTGTCTAGCATCGACACATAAATACTCATATATCAGGTGCCGTCACCACGACTGGCCCTGATATGTACGTATCATACGTCTCTCGGAAACCCGAGTGCCCAGCTTCGACACTCGAAATTTCCCGTATCCATACGTACACGACTCCGGTCGGTATCCCCACGATAACCGCCGAGTCCAAGTAATGTCATCGGTAAGGTAGTATCCCCTGCCTCGAGCTCAACGCCATCATCTGCGATCTTCTTGCTCCGGGGTACCTCTGGGCCCCACCATGTACCCGCACATGGCCCACTCCACTCCTCGCGTGTTGTATACAATACTCAAAACCGAGAAATCTCATGGTGGAAGCATCAAAATATCATATCAAGAGAAACCGGGTTTTTCAAACAATGCATAATTTCATGAACTACCACGGTTCTCAAATCCAGAAAACATCAAGTAATGAATAAGTATATTTGAATAGATCATTATGATGATATATTAGGTAGATGTACATATATAACAGCGTCCCATACCACTGATATATATATATACCATATATATGTAGGGTTGCTAGGCACGTGCACAAGGGTCTACGAGGCATCAACCATGCCCGATTAAAATTTTAGCCGTGCCGAACAACCCGAATACGGATCTTTAAACTAGGGTTTAGGCGAAAACATGCGTGTTAAACACTTTAACACTAAGTGAGAGGGATTACAACCTTTGTAGATCCGGTCCTTCACTTCTTAAGCTCCGTGTTGAGGTCCCTTCGCTGCGATCATCGTGTTGTGGATTCTTGAGAGGGTTCACGAAGAGAATGATGCAACCTTTGCTTCGGATCTTCGATACCAAGATGATCTACCTTGAAGTTTCGATAACACAAGCTAACACTCATGAAATGATGTGAACACCCTCATATAAATGGCAAGGATAGATGAGGATGATGAAGTAGGATTTTTACTCTCATTTATAATCTTTTTCTCACTCACTTTCATCACAAAAGAAAGCTTTTTCATGAAGAAGCTCAAGGAAGAAGAAGAAGAATGAAGATGATAACTTAATCCTTTTGTGATGAACAATGAATTATTGTAGTGGTTACAAATCTAACCAAGGGTTAAGCATGAGAAGAGTTAAACCTTGTAGAGAGTTAACGAGGGTTAATGGTTTAGATTGGGTTAACATAATATCAAGCAACCATAAAGTCAAAGCTTCATGAAGCTTCATGGAAGCTTCATGCAAAAACTAACCCTAAACCATAGTTAAATTTGTAACCCTAACATGTTACAATATTATATATCACATATACAATATATTTTGTAACAATAGAAAATAATACAATTAATATATATCGCATATATATCAATGTATTATCCCGTGAGAAAATGAATCTTTTAGTGAGCTAATATTAGTTAATGTAATTTAATATATCATATATATTATTATACATTAAATTATCGAATCAACACTTGATCCGACAATCCGGCTATATCGCATATAACCGACTAATACGATGACCCGGCTATATCACATATACCCGGCCGATATCTCATATCGCGAGAATCCAATACGGTACCATATACCGCATTATCCTCGGTCCCGCACATATCACATATGTGCTCCTACTCCGTTTTGCCTGAGCCAAGAAACCTCTGTGTAGGACTCTAAAGAATCGTCAATACGCCAGCAGTAGGTGATGATCATATCAAACACCCACAAGCTGCAAGCGGTCAGCTAAACGTAACAGCTACACAGGTATTGAGCGCTCAGAAGATCAACAAGCAAGCCTGTAACTTCTCCTGTGAATCCAAACAGTAACACTCCCGTACAGTCCGGTCTCGTCGTCTGATATGTTGCATATCTCACCTAGGGGTGGTAAACGTCAGACCCCAGTAGCTCGATAAGTCGTGTCGATATGAGGTCTATAACAGTTCGAGAAACTTCTGATAACACTTACCAGTAAATCTCAGCAAACCTGGCCAGGGATTTCCGGTTATAGCCAATCGAACACAGCACAACATCAACTCCCTATACCGGGAGAGACGAATCCCCTCCTATCGCTCATTGCCTCCATGTGATTCGGGACTGTACCCAAAAGCCACCTTTTTGCACGCCCTCTTGGACGTGGTATGATGGAAATCAAAGAATAGTGGGAATCATACAAGACTCTATGACGATCTCGGGTCAACAGACTACTCTGTACCAGTGTCACTGGAGAACTGCCATCTGACGTGAGGTATAATACCATCTGGGAGTTCTCGGCGAGTCCGTCCAGTGTACCCAGTCTCCACTGAGCACCCGTACACCATCCTTGATGTCAAACACCGATGGATATGGGATCATCCATCGCCCATCATATGGGTCAAGATGCGTATACGCTAGTCTACTCTGGTGTATCGATGCCCTGTCTCGATACACCCTCGACTAGGAACAGTTATAGGATGTACTCGTAGACTACCGTGGCCCCACTAGTATGATCTCATCATAGTCCAAGTAGTCGAGTACATATCCTAAGGGCTTTATCAACATGTAATATAGAGACAATCAGAGTACATGTTAAGATAAAGTACAATCAGATAGCATACCATCATGTCGAGCAAGAAAGTCCTCCCTATATATGTCCTAGCATCCACTACAATATACATCGTATGTACAGTAATGGCCTCTAGGGCATACATATAACTAACAATCTCCCACTTGCACTAGGGCCATCTGTTGTGGTATCGCATACCTAACAATTAGCTGCGGTTGAAGTATCTCATACTCAACCATCCCGTAAGAGTCTCTACTGGGAAAAAGGCCTTTGTGAGTAGATCCGCGCTGTTGTCCTCTGTGTCTACTCCCCTAACCTCGATCTCCCTGAAGATCAACCATCTCCATGATCAGGTGATACTGCCTAAGAATTATATCTGGATTTCTGATGGGACGGTAGTTCCTTGGCTAAAGCCACAACTCCATTGTCACACAATGGTAGGAACGAAGTTCATCTTATGAACTTATATATATCCAGACTGCCTCTTTTGTAGTATCCTTGGTAACGATGTATCTTGCCTTTAATCATCTAGTATGTTACGGTATCTAGCTTGGAACTCTTCCAACATACCGTCCCTCCACTGAGGGTAAAGACAATGCCTGAGACTGACATTCAGTCGTCCTTATAACCCTGGAACCTTTCCAGTGATTCTCCCCAGGATCGATTGATACCATGTCACTACAACTAGTGAGAATCCTAACATCCAATTAGATCTATCTCATAGATCCAAAACCCAGGATTTAGGAGGTATCACTTTGATCCTATATGGAGAATCCTTGTGATAAGCGGAGATTGACTGAGCGTAGCATAGGAAACTTCTTCCCTATCAAGAGTATGTCATCCACGTACTCTACGAGGATCACCACCATACTCCCTACTACCTTTTTTGTATATAAAAGGTTCATCTACCATTTTGATGAAGTCAAACTCTTTGACTACCACATCAAAACAGATGTTCCAACTCCGCGATGCCTGTTTTATCATATAAAACATCTTGTACACATTTCCGCTGCACCCACTGTCTACGAAGCCCTCTGGCGGTGTACTTATAGACGTTCTCTTCTAAAACATCATTTAGAAAAGCAGTCATGACACCCAACCACCAGATAGCGTAGTCATGGTATGTAGCCGTGGCAAGTAGGATCTGGATGGACTTAAGCATAGCTTTGAAAGTCTCAACTTTTCCATGTACACCAAGTAATCTTCTCAAGATATACTCGCTCTTGATGGTGATTTAACCCTTCAGATAAAGCAACCAAAGTCCATACTTTGTTGGTGTATAAGGATTCCATCTCAGATCGATAAGCATCCAGCCATTCTTACAGAGTCCCACTCCTGATGGCCAGCTCGAAACTAGTTGGGTCATCATCTCATGATGTAATCCTCGCTCCCACTGTCATAGAGAAACCGAAGTATCTCTCAGGTGGGTGAGGAACCCTACTAGATCGGCGGAGAGGCCGAGGTTCGTTGGTTACTATTGAATCATTTGGTTCTACCAAATCATTAGCTGCAGTTTGTATAGCTGGAACCCTTCCAGTTCTACATAACAGAACTTGCCTCGAGCTTGTCCGGATATTGCTTTTAGACATAGGCCGGACAACCCTAAATCTTAACCAACTTAAGATATGGGCTCTTCCCTTTCTATATCACATATGAAGTGGTATGCAACTGATTTGATTTGAACCCTATTCAATAGGTATGCAGCTTCTCAAGTGCATAACTCCCAAAAGGAAATAGGAAACTCAGTAGTACTCATCATAGAGCACACCATATCACATAGGGTGCTATTGCTCCGCCCCGATACACCGACGTGCTGTGGTGTATTCGAAGGAGTAATGCTGAGAGAGAATCTCATTCTCCTTTAGAATAGTCCAGGAATTCCGTCCTTAAGTATTCTCCTCCTTGATCACATCATAGGACATAATACTTTTACCCGTATTTTCGTTCTCTACTTCTAATTTATATTCTGTGAATATCTCAAAAGGTTCGGACCTGTGTTTCAACAGAAACATATGTCTGAATCTTGAGAGATTATCAGAGAATGTAATGAAGTAGAAAGAACCGATCTTGGCATGTGTAGACAGGGAACCTTACATACATCAACATGTATCAATCCCAAGAGTTCACTAACTCTTTCTCTGTTTCCAATAAACAGAGCTGTGGTCATCTTATCTTTGTGACATGACCGGCAAATTTCACAAGATGTAAATTCAAACTAATTTAAATATGCATCTAAATGTAACTTCAGCTAGTCGGGTCGCATTGATATGACCTAGTCTACAATGCCTCAAGAAGGATTCGTTCATTTCTGAACTCTTCTTCTTGTGTGTGTTCCGTATACTAAGAACTGTAGTTTGATTTAGAACGTCAATGCTTTTGGATAGCGTGCCTGAACCGATCAACTCTTGATATAGGAAATGTTCAAAACATTATCCAATCAATACAAAATTATATCCTTTCTTTACTAATAAAGAGACCGATATGATGTTGTATATCAGGTTCGGTATCTAATAACATTTGTTCAGAATCAGTGTATTCTGGTAATACAGGGTGATAGTGACCAACAGACTTGGCTGCAACACTTGCACCGTTTTCTGTCTCATGAAACTTATCACCCGTTCTCAGTTCTCTACCTATCTGTAGCCCTATGAATCATATTACATATGCAGGATCCTGATCCGGTATCATATACCCAGGACGTAAAGGACACTGAGAAACAGTTCTATATAATGAACACACCCGAAGATGATGCATCAGCATGCACTTTCTTCGTTTGGGTGGCACGGGAATTCTGGTAATCCCCAATTTCCTGCTCTGTCTTATAACAATTATAAGTTGGAGCGGGACCAATGTTCCCCAGCTCAGTATAACAAGCGGGTTCGGTCAATATATCCGTATTATTATGTTGATTAAGGCGTGATATGGTCGCTACCTGGAGAGAGAGAGAAGAAAACACTCAGCGTATGCTCTTGCAAGATTTGATTGGTTATCTAATATATCTAATCAGTATGTCTCCCACTGTTTTAATCAAATCTTCCTTCAAACCCTAAAAGGAAAGACTAGCCGGGATTAATTACACGCTACAAGTTCGCCAATCTTTCAACCAGGCCAGTGTCGGTACTTTGAGGGAGGTCCCCCGTGCTTTCGCATGAACCTAATTAAAGTAAACCTCGTTTTCCCAGGGGCGTAACTCTGTTAACACCTTTCTAGACACCTACTTGATCGGCTAATTATAATGTATAAAACTCTCCCAGGAGTAACTCTTACTCGCAGCGGGTATCGGGATCCAACTATCTCATAGAAGGTATGCAATCTCATTGCAAATTTCAACACTTGAAATTCCCAATAATATTTTGCCCCTAGCGATCTATGACCTTAACTAAGTCAACAAACCATAAATCGCATGTCAAGTTCAACCCGTACATTTCCCGATTGAATTAAACCCACCCGTACGTCCCTTAACTGGGTCAACAAGGCCGTACGAATACCCTAATCCAATCACATCTCATGTTTTAGCAGATAAACATTACTTAGCTACCGTACACTATGCCTTAACTAAGTCAACAAACATAGCACGAATACTAAATAATATCCATCTGAAATTACAGAGAGCTACGCAGGTTTTTCAGAAAACCCTGAGCGTAATGAACTTGATATCGTTGTAGAATCGAGTGATTTTAAATGGAGTGTTTTTGAGGCTTTTCTAGTTTTGCTAAAGGGGTCACTCCCGGTGAAGGGATCGTCGGCCCTTTCCTCATCGAATAAGGTGCAGGATATTTCACAAATATCGCTGTGCAAAGCAAGAACTATAGAAGCAATCAAAAGACAAACCGAGTTTGTAGCATCTGCCAGTTATTGCTAAAGGAGTCACTCCCGGTGAAGGGATCTCGGTCCTTTCCTTATCGAATAAGGTGCAGGATGTTCTACAAGGAACACCGCGATGCAAAGCAAGACTAGAGCTACCAGTTTTTATAAACAAGTTTCTGCAACATCTTTAGGTTTCTTTTATTTCATTAATCTCATTAATGAAGTCCCATTTTATTATGCTTCACAAGCATCACAGTTGAAACGAAATCTACAATATAACATATATCTCATATATATATAATATAAACATTCGTCTCAGGCAGTAATATGATCTCATCACAGAACATTGCAGCAGAAGAACATATATGAAATATTGGATATACTAGGACGTCCGTGTTTTCAATACGAGCCTGTATAAAACACGGATTCCACGGTCGCGATGAATAGCCAAACCCACATCCCTAGACCCCTACGAGAGCGCCAAGTAACACTGCCAATTCTGTTGGAGATAGTGCCCTCAGAGTCAATTATTGGATCACAGGCACGTGATTGCAATGATTGAGGGAGGACCTATCCCGGTAGGACAGTCTTACTCGAGATGATAGTATGCTATCTGGTTTACCTTTATCATCGTGTACTGTTTTAAGTGACATGACACGTCGCTATTACACGTTGATAGAGCCCCTAGGATTCTTGCTTGACCACCAGCAGTATGAGGGCGATCATATACGTGGGAGCTGGTAGTCTATAAGCACATCCTTAAAAGGTCCCTAGTCGTTGGAGTTTCGAGACAGGGCATCGATTCTCCAGAGTAGACTAGTGTATACAGTCGAGACCCCGACGAGGGGCGGTGGCCGGTCTCACAAGCCATTGGTGTCAGTTGGATCACCTAAGATGTATACAGGTGCTCATTGGGTTATGAGTACACCGGACAGGACTCGCCGGGAACATGCTAGTTGGTCATATACCAGACGTCAGATGGCAGTTCCCTGGTGACATGTGTGCAGGTTAGTTCATCGACCTGAGGATCGTCATTTGTCTCGTGTGAGTTCCCACTGTACTTTGATTACTACCCTACCACGGCTCAAAGGAGTCGTGCAAACAGGTTTTAGTTGGGTACAGTCCCGAGCCACATGGAGGCAGTGAGCGGATCTTCGGGGGTTTCGTCTCTCCCGGTATTGGGGGTGAGGTCGCGCTGTGTCTAGGAGAGCCATTACACGAAGACCTTGGCCAAGGCAGGAGATTTACTGGTAGGTATTCCAGTAGTATCTCAGGGTGTTCTGGGCTACACTCCGACACGACTTGTACCGCTTTTGGGGGTCTGACTTTTACCAACCCCCTAGGCCCGCCATGCGATACTCATAGACGAACGGACCGGACTGCACGGATATTGTCACTGACAGGCTCAGTTGGGTGTCGGGGTGAGCTTCCTCATCGACGTCCCTTTTAGTCAATAGCTGGTGGCCCGTCACGTATTGGCTTATACCTCTGACGTGCTAGTGGTTAAATCCACAGCCATAGTATTGACGAGTCTTTAGAGTCCACCACACCTTCAGTTACTCAGCTTTCGGGCGAAACGCTGTAGAGGCCGTATGGAGATATGGCAGGGTCCGATCAGATACGTGCGGTATTGCATGGATCAGGATCAGACAGTTTTGTACTAGTGGCCGTATGGTAATATGGCAGCGTTCGATCAGATACGTGCGGTATTGCACGCATCAGGATCGGACGGATATTACTAGCCGGCTTTGGCTTAAGCCGGTCCTAGTATAGTACAGTGTAGATTTTGTCTCATTGCATTTGTATCCGGACGGAATACAAATGCGGGTGTGTATGCACAGTGTGGGGTTTTCCTGTAATTTATTACGGGACCAGTTTTCTGGGGTTGCCAGTTTGCTTTCCGTTCCGGCCGGTTTTCCTTTGTTCTTTCCCGGCCGGACTTTTCCGATGGAGGGGGTTATTTGCAATTGTGCAAATAACTTTTGTAGAGGGGGTTTATTGCAAAAGTATTTATTATGATAGCATCATTTCTTTTGCTCCATGCTTTTGCATTAAATGTGATTTGAAAGGGTAAGGTTGGATTTAATGAAGCATGGTGTATGTTTTGGTTGTGGTCACCTCTTGATTGATCCTACACTCACCTCCCTTAGTGTTTTTCCTCCCTCCATTTCATGAAAAAGACTTGGCCGGCCACATTAGATGATGATGAGGGTTCATTTCATTTTTGGGTGAGGGAGTGAGAAAATTATTGATTCATATCATTTTTCATTGCCTCAAAAATCCCCAAGTTCATATCATCTTGATTCCTCCATCAAGGCAACTCAAAACCCCAAATGAGACACATAGATCTACACTACACTTCCTACAGCAAATCTTGGACGCGTCGATTCGCCAGCTTCGCGCCCGAGTTGCCTCGGTATCGAGGCGGGAGCCCGTAAAAGATGCAGGCGATGTGGTGCCCTTCCGGCGAGGAGGCGACGACCGGAGATCCCGCGAGGAGATCGGAGTGGAGATGAAGACCGGAGGACTCGGATCAGTCGGTATATCTCTAACACTATCTTGTTAGTTAGCTTAGACTAGTTTAATGGTTACGATCCGGAGTTTAGTGCGCGGTGGTGCCGGTTTGCAAAGTCCGCAAAATTTAAGTTATTCACCGTTTCCGCGTTCCGCCGTCGGATTGACGGCAGGGGCGCCGCCGTGCACTTACAGTGGTATCAGAGCCTCGCCATTAACATAGTCTAGCTTGGTGTAATGTGTTTTTCTGTTTCGATCGATCGAATGTTCCAAAACTGCATCTTAGTTCGAATCAGTTTCTGTTGAAAATTTTTGGTCTCGAAAAATTTTTCTGGTTGTAAAATATTGATGTACTGGGAAATCTAAGAGTTCTGGTAAAATTTGACGATGTAACTCCACAGTGGGAGCGCCCTTCCGCCGCGAAACCCCACCTCGTGCGGCCCTTCCGCCGCGCACTATTCATGTCACATCACCAAATTTTTCCAGAGGCCTTCTGGGCTTAAAATATGGGTTTTGGAATATTAAAATTGGGCCCAGGTTTTCTGTGAGTGCTACAGTTTTGATTGAGGGCCCACTTGTTAATTTTTGATCGATCGAAATATTTTAAAACACATTTTTCACAGTATTTACATTATATCTGCGACCGTGAATGTCACTCGATCGGTAAATCCTGTCTAACTGCTATAGCCCGGTTAGACGGATTTGCGAACGTGACTTTCACGTTGATGTTCTATGTTTATGCTGTGATGTTGCGGATCGGTCGTGGGGATAGCCTGGTTGCGATGCTAGTACTGTGTTGTTGTATTATGTACTTTTGTTATTGCGGGGCGAGCGTCCGACATGTGGACTGCCGTCACTGCCTGATTGTACTATTCTTTTGGGGCACGACCTGGTTGCGGTCGATGTACCCGTTGTATGTATATTTTACATTCTGTACTAGGATTACCCCGCGGTGGGGTGCACGGATAGCCGGGTTCTGGAGGGCAACAAGCCCGCATCTCATGGCATTGGGACGGAGGGGGCTTCACTCTGGGATTGGCGGGCTATTCGCCGCACTCGTAGGGGGTACAGGTTGACCCAGGAGGGGTGCCCAAGTTGCCGGATTCCGTGGAGTGCTGGGTGGTCCATTCACGGAGCTGAAGGGGGCTGCCTCGCTTCAGGTTTTGGCGGGTGACTTGCCGCGCCCGTAGGGGTCTAGGTTTTCATTGCACAGGCTATCCACACGACCAAGGGGAACGTCGGGTTTCAGTAGTGGCTCTGTGAAACCCGGGGATCCCAGATATCTGTATTGTTCTGTGATGCTGTACATTTCTGTGATGTTGCATTTTATTCACGCCTTGAGCGAATATAATATATTGGTATATATATATTAGTAGATGTTGTATATGCTTTTCATCCGCGCTAGTCCAGTCCCCGCTCTGCCGTTAGTAAGCTAACCTAACGGGTGATGACGGGACCCAGTGGCGAATGCGGATGGCATATACGTACGTCAGTATATTTTCGTTCTTTGTGGTGTGATCAATTGATGGGACTGCATTGATTCGGATCAATGCAAGTTAAACAAACCTATTCTGATGTTGTTGGAACACTTTTCTAAAAGCTGTTATTGCAAGGACGTTCACTTCTGTTTTGCATCGTGGTATTCATTTGGAATATCCTGCTCCTCAGTCGACGAGGCAAGGGCCGAGATCCCCTCACCGGGAGTGACCCCTTGGACAGAAGTTTGCGTCAGGGCATTAACTTCACTATAGCCGATTACTTTTGCTTTGCACCGTGGTATTCAGTTGGAATATCCTGCACCCCATTCTACGGGGAAAGAGCCGAGATCCCTTCACCGGGAGTGACCTCTTTAGCAACGGTTTTCGTCACTATATTTTAAAAAGCTATCCGTTCCTTCGACGATATCAAGTTCTTTACGTTAAAGGTTTTCGCCAGAAACCATTCGTAGCCCTCCGTCATTTCAGACGGGTAGCAAGTAGTATTCATGCTATGTTTGTTGACCTTCGTCAAGGCATAGTGTATGGTAGCTGCTTGTTGCTTTTCTGCTGCATAGATAGATGCGTTGGTTTGGGACAGTCGTATAGCCTTGTTGACCTTCGTCAAGGGCTTGTACGGGTGGATTCAAATTAACCTGGATAATGACGGGTAGAACTTGACATGTGACTTATGATTTGTTGACCTTCGCCAAGGTCATAAGAGCATGGGGCAGAAATCACATCGGGAGTTTCAAAAGTACTGAAACTTGCCAGATATGCGCATACCTTCTGGAGTGTGATACCGTGAGCGGATTCCGTCACGTTGTCATGCGATGATAGTTGGATCCCGATTCCCACTGATGAGTTGGTTTACTCCTCGGGTGACCCCGACTAATTCTTCTTTCAGGTTTGGAGGAGAATTTGAGGTACAGTGGGAGGTTTCCAGATTAGATAAATTGGTAACCATTCTGATCTAGGTTAAAGTGCACGCTGAGTGTTTCTTTTCTCTCTCTCTTTGGCAGCGACCATTGACCCGACCCTAAGACTATGACTCAGTGACCAAGTTGACCGAACCTTCTTGACACTGGCTTTTGGATTGTCAGAGTTGCAGACCTCATTGCCACTCCTACTTTTACCCTTTTCTCCAGGACACCCCGTATTACCGCGAACGTCCACTTCCATTGGACAAAACCATCGTATGGTTAGATACGAACTCGAAGGGATTTATTCGAGGATGGTTTCCGGTTCTGGAGAAAACGGATAGGATTATTCAGTTGTCTTTTCCTTTTACCCTCTCTCAGGTTGCGAGTACTCCTTGGTTTAGGAGTAGTACACCTATTACGCAAATTGGATAGTCTTCTTCCAAACCATAGGCTGGTGCCGACCGGTAGGGAATGAAGAAAACCAATTAGCATAACGATGGTGTACAGAAGGTATTAAGTTCAGACAAAGCAAGGGATTAGTAAGAGGGCAAAGTAAATTGCGACTGCTATTCACGACCAAACCAAGTATTTCTTCGCCAATCCTAAATCACCTTTGTATTTCTCCAGAACACTCCGTATCACTGCGAAGATCCCATTTTATTGGATAATCCATCGTATGGTTATATACGAACTCGAAAGGAACTTGTTCCAGTTCGGGGATGGATCCTGGTTCAGGAGAAATAGGAATAAAGTACATTCAGGTGTCTTTTATCTTCACCTTCTCTCGCATTGCGAGTGCTCCTAGGACTAGGACAGTACACCCATTATGCTTATTGGATAGTCTTCTTCCAAACCATAGGCTGGTGCCGAACGGTAGGGAAGGAAGAAAACCATTTGGCCTAACGGGTGTGCAGAAGGTAATGACTAAAGACATATGAAAGGATTTTGGAGAGGTGGCAATGAATTATACGGTTATAGTTGTGAATCTGGATAATGGAAGAGGCATTACTAGGAATACCAGGATACCCCAACGAAACATTTCAATGTTTCAGTTTCACTGTGTACTGTTAATGGAAAACTGATTTCCTGATTAGACACTTGCTCCAGGGTATGTATTTACCAGGTTTGATTCTCACATCTGTATGGTTTTACAGATGGTGAGTGGGAGTAAGTTATTGGGAATTGGGTGATCATCCTCATTATATCGGGATTCGTTGTAATCGGTGATATTTGGGGAGATCATCTGGGTTGTTTGCCGGTTGGCAAACATTTGGTTTTGAATATCCGCTGTTGTGCACCAATTTCAAATTGATATATCTGTACGTCTATTTTCATAGAGTGAGATATACCTTTTGATATTATGTCGATGACATTTACCTATATCAGTGGATGGTTAGGTAAGGAGCATTAAACAGCGGTGTAATTCTTCTTAACCATAAGTACAGTTTTCAACCTACAACACACAGTGAAAGAGTTGTTAGACTCAGCGGACTTATACGGAGTATTGTATGTTGTCCAGTGTCCATTAGGACAGAGGGGTTGGTCCTCATACTATATTCTGTTTACTTTTGACTTCCCTAGTTCTTAGACATGTGTTTCGTAGAAACACAGGGTCTAAGTTTTGAGGAGTTATAGGTATTTGAATAGAGTAGAGAACCAGGTATAGCAAGTATCGGGATCCTTCAAAGTGATCGAAGATGTAGATACTTGTGTATGGTATTCAGTTAATAGTAATGATAAAGAGAAATTACTTCTCTTTCAGGTTACTCATAATTGGAAGTATTCCTAAGTTGAGTAACGCTGATCGACCTCCTTCCATTTAGTTGACATGCACTAGAGAAAGCTGCATGATTTGAATCTGGTTCAATTAAATCAGTGCCTCTGGTTCTATATTGGATGTAGAACAGTTCATATCTTAACGTTGTTAAGGTACGGGGAGTTGTCCGGCTTATGCTTAAAACCAGACACTGGACAACTCAAGGCACGTTTCTGTAATGGCTGTTTGTGGGTTGACCCAGGCTATGACGCGGGTTGATTTTCTACCATCTGGATGAACAATAGCAATATTGTTCTAGACTCGCCACAGTTTTATTAAAAATGGATTTTTTCAAAAACAGCAGTGGGAGTATGGTAGAACTGGAAGTGATTCCAGAACCGCAAACGATTACTGAAGATTTGATAAGGAACCTGAAGATTCAATCTGATTTGACATTCCATTGGCCACTCCGCAGATAAGGTGGGTAACTTCAGGCACCCGAGAGGTACTTCGGTAGCCTCAAGGACGGTGACAGGGAAGTTCTTGTTTACCCACACTTGCCATTGTTGTTGTTCCAGGCTGCGAGACCCGGCAAGAGGATGAGTATAGCGTCGTTCTGAACTAGCTTCAGAAGTGTACGTGTATATGACTCTGCCAGAGGGTTGTCGTAGTCAGTGGGAGCAGCGGAAGCATTGGTGGACATCAGGCTTATGTCTATTTATAGACTAAAGCAGATGTAGCAGAGATAGATCATCTGTTTCTGATGTGACAGTCATAAGTTTGACGTCATCAGAATAGGGGATGGATCTGTTGAGAAGGTAGTAGGAAGTGATATTCCTTTACTACGATCGGTTATACTTTGGTCGTCACACAGTGGTTTCTCCACAAGGGACTTGGACATTATATCAGACATACTGGTTACTAGATCTATGGTTTTAGATCTAGATTTGGGTGGTTTCCTAATTTGGGTACCTTGACAGCATTCTATGAGTATTTAGAATGGACGACTCCTGGCACGGTATTGCACCTGCAGGTAATGGAGTCACCCTCTCTAAAGGTGTCTTACAGACTAAAGGGGAGAGGGATACTCATGATTGGCAGATCACTTGCTCAGGCAATTGAGTCAATCATGAGATGTCAAGTACCACACCAGATGTTGTTCTTGCACTAGATGCAATAAGTTGACATTGATCCAATCCTGGAGAAACAGTCGGAAGCAGTTTTAGAACATAAGTGGATGTTCTAGGGATATGATAACGACAGCCTCATTCGAGAGACAGTTATCATTCCAGGCTTCCAAGGTGACATGGACGACGAGGAGGTTGTCAGAGTTATAGTTTTTCCCTCTGACGAGGGGCAGTATTTTGGACGGATGGTCCAAGGCAATACTGAGGGTGGCATGGCGCAGGATACTGATTAAGTTCAGTTGAAGATACAGTCTAAGAAGTTTGGATTTGGAGTTCATTTATGAGCTACGTCCCATCAGACATCCAGACATTCTAAGGCAGGTATTGCTCATTTCGGGAGATGGCTTTCTCCGCGAACTTGAGATATAGAGAGACATAGAAAGAAACTTCTAGGCGGATCCACTCACTGAGGCTATTCCTCGACCGCAATAGTTTCACAAACGGGATTTGTGAGACTGACTAGTAGAGGAGTTGGGTGTTCGGTATCACACGGGCTGTGAGTATGCGACATCGCAATAATTAGCCTTGAGTGCAAGTGGGAGATTGTTGGAGATAGTGCCCTCAGAGTCAATTATTGGATCACAGGCACGTGATTGCAATGATTGAGGGAGGACCTATCCCGGTAGGACAGTCTTACTCGAGATGATAGTATGCTATCTGGTTTACCTTTATCATCGTGTACTGTTTTAAGTGACATGACACGTCGCTATTACACGTTGATAGAGCCCCTAGGATTCTTGCTTGACCACCAGCAGTATGAGGGCGATCATATACGTGGGAGCTGGTAGTCTATAAGCACATCCTTAAAAGGTCCCTAGTCGTTGGAGTTTCGAGACAGGGCATCGATTCTCCAGAGTAGACTAGTGTATACAGTCGAGACCCCGACGAGGGGCGGTGGCCGGTCTCACAAGCCATTGGTGTCAGTTGGATCACCTAAGATGTATACAGGTGCTCATTGGGTTATGAGTACACCGGACAGGACTCGCCGGGAACATGCTAGTTGGTCATATACCAGACGTCAGATGGCAGTTCCCTGGTGACATGTGTGCAGGTTAGTTCATCGACCTGAGGATCGTCATTTGTCTCGTGTGAGTTCCCACTGTACTTTGATTACTACCCTACCACGGCTCAAAGGAGTCGTGCAAACAGGTTTTAGTTGGGTACAGTCCCGAGCCACATGGAGGCAGTGAGCGGATCTTCGGGGGTTTCGTCTCTCCCGGTATTGGGGGTGAGGTCGCGCTGTGTCTAGGAGAGCCATTACACGAAGACCTTGGCCAAGGCAGGAGATTTACTGGTAGGTATTCCAGTAGTATCTCAGGGTGTTCTGGGCTACACTCCGACACGACTTGTACCGCTTTTGGGGGTCTGACTTTTACCAACCCCCTAGGCCCGCCATGCGATACTCATAGACGAACGGACCGGACTGCACGGATATTGTCACTGACAGGCTCAGTTGGGTGTCGGGGTGAGCTTCCTCATCGACGTCCCTTTTAGTCAATAGCTGGTGGCCCGTCACGTATTGGCTTATACCTCTGACGTGCTAGTGGTTAAATCCACAGCCATAGTATTGACGAGTCTTTAGAGTCCACCACACCTTCAGTTACTCAGCTTTCGGGCGAAACGCTGTAGAGGCCGTATGGAGATATGGCAGGGTCCGATCAGATACGTGCGGTATTGCATGGATCAGGATCAGACAGTTTTGTACTAGTGGCCGTATGGTAATATGGCAGCGTTCGATCAGATACGTGCGGTATTGCACGCATCAGGATCGGACGGATATTACTAGCCGGCTTTGGCTTAAGCCGGTCCTAGTATAGTACAGTGTAGATTTTGTCTCATTGCATTTGTATCCGGACGGAATACAAATGCGGGTGTGTATGCACAGTGTGGGGTTTTCCTGTAATTTATTACGGGACCAGTTTTCTGGGGTTGCCAGTTTGCTTTCCGTTCCGGCCGGTTTTCCTTTGTTCTTTCCCGGCCGGACTTTTCCGATGGAGGGGGTTATTTGCAATTGTGCAAATAACTTTTGTAGAGGGGGTTTATTGCAAAAGTATTTATTATGATAGCATCATTTCTTTTGCTCCATGCTTTTGCATTAAATGTGATTTGAAAGGGTAAGGTTGGATTTAATGAAGCATGGTGTATGTTTTGGTTGTGGTCACCTCTTGATTGATCCTACACTCACCTCCCTTAGTGTTTTTCCTCCCTCCATTTCATGAAAAAGACTTGGCCGGCCACATTAGATGATGATGAGGGTTCATTTCATTTTTGGGTGAGGGAGTGAGAAAATTATTGATTCATATCATTTTTCATTGCCTCAAAAATCCCCAAGTTCATATCATCTTGATTCCTCCATCAAGGCAACTCAAAACCCCAAATGAGACACATAGATCTACACTACACTTCCTACAGCAAATCTTGGACGCGTCGATTCGCCAGCTTCGCGCCCGAGTTGCCTCGGTATCGAGGCGGGAGCCCGTAAAAGATGCAGGCGATGTGGTGCCCTTCCGGCGAGGAGGCGACGACCGGAGATCCCGCGAGGAGATCGGAGTGGAGATGAAGACCGGAGGACTCGGATCAGTCGGTATATCTCTAACACTATCTTGTTAGTTAGCTTAGACTAGTTTAATGGTTACGATCCGGAGTTTAGTGCGCGGTGGTGCCGGTTTGCAAAGTCCGCAAAATTTAAGTTATTCACCGTTTCCGCGTTCCGCCGTCGGATTGACGGCAGGGGCGCCGCCGTGCACTTACAAATTCTAGGGTTAGGAGACCCGGTCTCGACTCCTCGAGATGGTCTCCCACTGGACCCTAAAACCCGGTTACTTGTGCTCCCGCCTTGGGTTTACCTAATGCGGAAAAGTAAATAATATACAACGGTGACATCTTTCGCTACCTGGAAGTGCCCCAATAAAAGAATATTACATACAAATGAATTTTACATGAATGAAAAAGAAAAAACACTCATCTCACATAAAAAAACCCGGCTATTCAAAATGCGACGATCCAATATAACATATCACAGAAACACATAATATCTCATATCATCAACGTAAGCAAGTATGCGTATCCCGATTGTCGTTGATGTATAGCAATGAAGCCGGCGATACACCACATACTACGCTTACGGTCACAGAAAAGAAAGTGTAAAACTACAACAGTTGGAATCTGCAACCTCCTTAGATATCGCATGCCTAACCAAATGAATTCCTTAGACATCGCATGCCTAAAAATTATAAACCCCGCATTTTAGTCTCTTTATCGAAAACACTTTTCAATATCAAGTCGGGCAATTCAGCAAGATTCCCGACAACCTGATCGAATGCTCGTCGCAAACTTTAGTAAACGGACGCACCCCCGATGCCGTCAACGAAGTGCACTAAGGCGGAACACCGCTACCGCGAGCACCCGAACGGATGCTTTCGGCGACGGGGTTCTCCTACAGTCCCTTGGTCGGGGCTATGGGGCGTAGCTGTCTATTAAGTTTACCCGGCGAGTATCCGTGTACAATACGTGATTGCGACGGACTTTTGATCGCATCAAAATTCCGTGGCAACCGATCAAGTGAGACTAAAGTGCTGTGTTTATAACATTCATATTAGTTATCTCATAACTACCTGTGGATTCCAAATATTGTATCACATTCCAGATAAATAGACAAAGTTAAACTTTCCGATCGAATCATCAAACACCCAAGATTTCCCCAATATATCTCAACACTTGAAATCGGTTTAAAAACATCCATCACGTGCCACAGTACCAATGGTCCAGCCGTAGAAGGGTCAAGCCAACGCCTCACATGTGGCACGCCGTACTGCCCCAAACCCTAAGGTTCAAAAGGCAGTTCAAGACGGTCACATAATCGAGTTAAGGTTTGTTGTCTTCTAGAGTGTAACACCTTAGGATAAGGGTTAGTGAATAATTATAATTAAATAATGATTTTTAATTAAAAGTTTACCAAATTGTGTTTTAATTATTTTTCCTAATCTAATAAATATTTTTCCAAAATTTTCCTAGGCTTGCACACACATGTGCATGTAAACTAGGGTTTTTAATTCAAGTAAATACAATAATTATTAACCATGGTGGGTTAATTATAGGATTAATTCTTTTGGATTCTTAAATGGGTTTAATTAATTAGTTAAATTAAAAGATTTCTTTAATTTGAATTATGGAATTAGTGTTGACTTGTGTGAGAGAGAGAGAATGCATCATGGCTTTAGGCCATGCTTGCATTAAATGAGGAGAGAGAGAGAGGGGTGACTTTTGTTTGAATTATTGTGGTGGCTCTCATTTCTCTTTTGTGTTTTCTCTCAAGTCTCACACCAACACACTCACACACACACTTACCTCTACAAGCAGCAGCAGCAGAAGCAACTGAAGCAGCAGCAGAAGCACAAGCAGCAGCAGAAGCACAAGCAGCAGCAGCAACATTCAGCAACAGCAGCACAGTGAGTAGCAGTGAGCACCAAGCTTCACAACAGCAACTGCAGCCTCTTCTCTTCTCTTCTCCACCTTCCTGCAGCTCCCTAGGGTCGAGAGTGAGGTATATTTCCTATCTTGCTTCACTAGTTTTCCTAGTTAGTGTAGTTTTGCATCGGTTATTAGAAATTAGTGTGTTTTAGTGCGATATGGGGTGATTAGTGAGAACCTTGTGCTAATGAGGTGAGATTTGGTTCCAGTAGGATGATTGTGGTCTGTTGAGGCCATTGTAACTTAGTCGAACCCCGATTACACTAAAATACCACCAGTTTTCTTATGTGATGCAAAATGTCGTTTTTGTGCAAAAGTGAACTTTTCTGGATCTGCTTTTGACCCGGTGAGTGCAGAATGAAATTGAGGAGACTGTAGTGTAGTGGAGTAGAGATGATGCACCAGGTGAAACCCGACCCCCATACAGCTACAGTAGGCCGCCAATTTCCTCATTCTGGCCGCCAATTGCGGCCAGATGGGTAGGGTTTGGGTTGGGGTTTGGTACAGTGAGTGTCTGCTACTGTAGGTAGTGTTTTGGTATATATATATTTTTAAGATCATTTCTGTAGGAAAATCTGGGACCAAATACCTGTTTTGCCGTTTTTCTAAACCTTCGCGACACGCGCGATACGTGAGTAGGTTTGGGTTCTGCGTATCGCGGCGCGTCGGGGTAGTTTCGTGGCGCGTGAGTACACGTTTTAGCGTATCACGCACACGCGCGATTGGTTTGCGACACGGGTTTCTTGTTGGATTATAATGTCGCGTTTTGTGACTTAAGCTTATGTATGATATGTATATGTGATTCTAGGTTCGCAGGCCAGTGAGACGGACGCTGCGAAGAAGGGCAAGCAAGTGGTTG
The DNA here is from genome assembly GCA_030015575.1 of Agapanthus africanus. NCBI lineage: Eukaryota > Viridiplantae > Streptophyta > Magnoliopsida > Asparagales > Amaryllidaceae > Agapanthus > Agapanthus africanus. The sequence continues at coordinate 136,777,829 of JASDDO010000016.1, forward strand.
GATACACTTAGCGCGAGACACGGTGAGTAGATTTCACATCTACGGGATATCGCCCGCATGGCGTTATGCGTCAGGGCTGCTAGGATCTTAGTATTACATATTGCATTTACCTATGGACTGCCATCTCATATTGTATTTCCCTGCTATGTGTTATTGATATATGCTAGAACTGATAGAACACCACACTATTACTAACGGTTTATGTTGCACGAGCACTATTTACATGCTACACACACACCGTTAGTAATTGCCATGCCACACTCACTGTAGAACTGCCATGATTATACTGTTGTATTATTGCTGTAGTTCATTTTACATGTGATTGATGTATATTGTACCTCGCATTGGATTTTACTATTGGTATTGGATTTTCATGTGATTTCTGTTTTGAGGACCGTGGAACTATTTAAGGAAAGATATGTTATTTTGAAAAACCCGGTACCTCGTGATATGATATTTTGGTGTGTCCACCACGCGTTTTCTCGGTGCTGAGACGTGTGCTTGAAACCCGATTCGAGGAGTGGATGTTCCGTTTGCGGGTTCGTGGTGGGCCCGGTATGGTTCCCCTCGGCGAGATGATCGATGGGATTTGCCGATTGAGCCTGGAGGCGGGCGAGTACCTACCGGTGATTGGTTGGACCTGGCAGTTGTCCGGAGGATACTGACCAGAGTCGAGTGATGGATGCGGGATGACCGTGCTGCCGGGGCCGAGGGCCGATACCGCAGACGGACCCCGTGGGGCCGGTCTGGACTGACGGCGCCCGATGTTCGAGGATTTACGTGTCGATGCTGGACACGGGTATTTTATGATGTTTTGGGTGCCGATGTTGGGCACTCGTGATTCCTCCGAGATATACAGGATTTGAGGGCCGATGGGTGTGCCGGCGTCTGAGTATATGTGGGATTTGGGTGCAGTTTGAGGCACCGATCATTGCTTTCCATGTTGACATAGTCCATGTAGATATTATTTATCCCATACTCAGTATTGATTACTATACATCTCATCCTGTGGCATTTACCTGTTAGAGTACATGCATTACTACTGTGTCCACTGTTGACATGCATTGATATCATCTGCTGACATTAGTAGAGCCACGCTATATGTGCATGCCTGCGATCACCTTTATATGTTATCTCTATTCACGAGTTGGCAACTCACCCCCGTTGTGCCACAGTGTTTGCAGGTTGCCCTTGGAGTAGTCACGGCTGGCTGTTATCTCATCTTTTGGCACAGATACCCCTTTTGAGCAAAGATAGCCCTTTTGCTGTTTAGGTGGGTTTTGTACGGTATCTGTTATACTTCAGTTGTATATTGATGTATCTAGTATTCTCCATCTACCTTCTGTATTGACTTAGAAACAGTTGTGAGGACGATATGTATGGTTTTATATTCTGGTGTCGAGCTCGCATGTGAGCCGACGTTACTTTATGCAGTCTTACCTTTTATGATATTGTCCTTGTTTTACTGTGTATTCTTCGCTACGGCGTCGTATACCATATTGTGATGCTTTATTCATGTCACTTGTTATTTCCGCTACACCTTACTTTTACCCGACTTTCGGGGCTAATGTTTTAAAAGGGAAATGTTACCAAAATTATAAAACTCATAACTTGTGAACTTAAAAAGGGATTTCTACTAAATAAATGGAAGTTTTTTTCAGACCTTTACTATTGCTTTTACAAACGTTTTAAATCACTCTATTTATTGGTTTTGATTTCTGGGTTCGGCTTACTTAGCCGCGTTACGCCTGTAGACGTTGCGTGGTTAAGTGCCGGTCACGAGTCGAATTCTCGGGTCGTGACAAAGTTGGTATCAGAGCGTAGGTTTTACCTTCGGAGTGTAGGATGACCCTGGTACGATGGAGTAGGTAGCTGCGGCAGGGTAGCGTAGCGTGCGTATGTTCCGCGGCATACTCACGACACGGTACTCCGCTTACGCGACCTTAGGACTTGTTGATTTGATTCCTCCTTATATTCTTGTGATTCGATTTCTGTGTTCTTATCGAATCCAAATTTTCTTTCAGCCCATATGCCGCCTAAGACTACGAGGGCACAGAGAGCGGCCGCGAGGGCCGAGATTCGTGTTGACTCGTCCGAGACGAGGACTGATCCGGGCAGTACGCCGGTGGTACCCGAGCAGGCTGTTCCTGCCGTGACAGAGCAGATCGCCTCGTTAGGGGCTGGTATGCAGGAGATGCGCCAGATGATAGGATCGCTAGTTGAGACGCTTCGAGCGCAGCGACCAGAGGTAGCTCCACCAGTTCCAGAGACCGCGATGGTGCCTACCGCACAGCCAGTTGCCCCTGCAGCCACGGAGGTGATTACAGTATCGCTATCAGAGTTCATGTGGCTGAAGCCTCCGGTTTTCACAGGCACCGATACAGCCGAGGACCCACAGTCTTTCATCGACAGGATGGCCAGGATATGCCGTTCCCTCAGATGTGCAGATGCGAGATGGGTTGAGTTCGCGAGCTTTCGCCTGGAAGGTCTTGCGCAGAAATGGTGTGATTCCGTGGAGAAGGGCAGAGCAGCAGGTCTTCCTCCTATGACCTGGACGGAGTTCGTGACTATATTTCTAGCCCGTTTCCTTCCCCGGAGTGTTAGAGATGCCCGAGCACGCAGGTTTGAGTCTTTGCGCCAGACGCCAGGGATGACAGTGGCAGAGTATGACGTACTGTTTACAGAGCTAGCAGTCTACGCCCCACATTTAGTGGCCACCGAGGAGTTGCGAGTCCGGAGATTTGTTCGAGGCTTGATTTCACCAGTGTTCCTTGCGATCAGCGCGCAGCACTACGAGACTTATGCAGCAGCTGTAGACGCAGCCCTAGTGGTCGAGGAGCACCTTGTTGAGACCTCGGTATTTCCAGAGCCGAAGAGAGTTCGTACCAGTATTTCCGCACGGAGGCAGTCATTCAGACGCCGCGACAGGTATCGTTCCGGTACGAGGGGTAGCAGAGATTCGGGACGGGGTCGGATGTTTAGTTCGTATCCCCAGGACGGTCAGCAGTCGCCGCGAGGTTGCTACAGGTGTGGCAGCCTACTTCACCTCGTTCGAGATTGTCCAGAGACACACCGGAGGGAGGCGGCAGCACCACATGTTACCTTACCACCTTCACCACCCCAGAGGACGTTACCCGTTGTGCCTACCGTTGCTCCGCGCCAGACTTATGCACAGAGAGGTCGTGGACGTGGAGGAGTTGCTCAGAGAGGGCGAGATGACCGAGGCATAGGTCAGTCAGTTACAGGTGGTGGACAGGCGAGGGTCTTTGCTTTGACACATCAGGACGCGCAGGCGTCCAATGCAGTGGTTTCAGGTATCCTTCCTGTATGTTCAGTTGATGCACATGTACTGTTCGATCCCGGATCCACACACTCGTACGTATCCACACACTTTGTGCCGAGTTTGGGTAGAGAGTCCGGCTTACTTGATCAGCCGCTTGTGGTGACTACTCCTGTGGGAGAGTCGTTTGTGGCTAGGCACGTGTTCCGATCCTGTATCGTCTGTATTGGCGAGAGAGAGTTGCCTGTCGACTTGATCCTTCTGGAGATGTTGGACTTCGACGTTCTTTTGGGCATGGATTGGTTAGCCACGTGCTATGCTTCTGTGGACTGCCGCGAGAAGACAGTTAGATTCTGTTTCCCCGGCGAGTCGGTTTTTGTTGTGTTGGGGGACCGTAGTGCCGCCCCTCACAGTGTGATTTCTTCTTTTCGCGCTGGACAGCTTTTGAGGAAGGGATGTCAGGGATTTCTCGCTTATGTTCGCGAGGCTCGCGCTACAGAGGTTCCGTTGGATCAGGTTCCGGTTGTTAGCGAGTTTCCTGATGTGTTCCCTGACGAGCTTCCTGGGTTGCCACCCGAGCGCGACATTTCTTTCTGTATTGATTTGGTTCCTGGTTCGGGGCCTATTTCTATACCGCCCTATCGGATGGCCCCGGCAGAACTTCGTGAGCTGAAGGGTCAGTTGCAGGATTTGCTGGACAAGGGACTTATTCGACCCAGTGTTTCTCCTTGGGGTGCTCCAGTCCTGTTCGTCAGGAAGAAGGACGGCAGCTTGCGTCTTTGTATCGACTACCGCCAGCTGAACAGGGTGACAGTGCGGAACAGGTATCCTTTGCCGCGTATCGACGATTTGTTCGACCAGCTTCAGGGGGCAGGGTACTTTTCGAGGATCGATTTACGATCGGGCTATCATCAGCTGCGGGTTAGACAGGAGGACATTTCCCGGACAGCCTTCCGAACGCGCTATGGCCATTACGAGTTTTTGGTGATGTCGTTCGGACTCACCAATGCGCCAGCAGCCTTCATGGATTTGATGAACCGTATTTTCCGGCCTTATTTGGATCTGTTCATCATAGTCTTCATCGACGATATCTTGGTGTATTCCCGGAGTAGTGAGGAGCACGAGCAGCACCTGCGGGTTACATTGCAGACATTGAGGGAGCACCAGCTTTATGCGAAATTCTCCAAGTGTGCTTTTTGGCTAGACAGCGTGGACTTCTTGGGTCACGTGATTTCACGAGACGGTATATGTGTTGACCCGAGGAAGATCGAGGCCGTTCAGCGTTGGCCCAGACCGACATCGGTGACGGAGATTCGCAGCTTTTTGGGATTGGCCGGTTATTACAGGCGTTTTGTGCAGGACTTCTCACGTATTGCTACACCGTTGACCGGGTTGACCCGGAAGGGAGTTCCCTTCGATTGGACGGAGGAGTGCGAGCACAGCTTTCAGCAGTTACGGACACGGCTGACGACGGCACCGGTGTTATCTTTACCTTCTGGATCGGGCGGATTTGTGGTCTTTTGTGATGCTTCTCGAGTGGGATTGGGATGCGTTCTGATGCAGCATGATAGGGTGATCGCGTATGCCTCGCGACAATTGAAGAAGCACGAGCAGAACTACCCCACTCATGATTTGGAGATGGCAGCAGTGGTCTTCGCACTTAAGATCTGGCGACATTACTTATACGGTGAGTCGTGCCAGATATTTACGGATCACAAGAGTCTGAAATACATATTCCAGCAGCGGGACCTAAACCTTCGACAGCGTCGATGGATGGAGTTAGTGAAGGATTACGACTGCGAGATATTATATCACCCGGGCAAGGCAAATATGGTGGCGGATGCTTTGAGTAGGAGGCCCGGGAGTAGTTTATCTTGTTTGAGCGCAGTACAGGAGCAGTCATCCGCAGATTGGCAGATATTATGCGACAGTCGAGTACAGTTCGAGTTCACGCCGATTGGAGGACAGATAGCGCATGTCCGTGCACGCCCACAGTTGATTGATCGTATACGAGAGGCACAGCTCAGTGATGACCGATGTTCAGAGATCATGGCACAGATGGGACAGGACCGATTTTCCGAGTTCGTGATCGATGATCAGGGGATACTACGGTTTGGAGTCAGACCGTGCGTACCTGATGCTGAGGGACTGAGGCGTGAGATTCTTGAGGAGGCACATCGATCGGTATTTAGCGTCCATCCCGGTTCCACCAAGATGTATCATGATATGAGAGATGTTTACTGGTGGGACGGAATGAAGAGGGACATTGCAGATTTTGTATCGAGATGCCTGACTTGTCAGCAAGTCAAGGCTGAGCACCAGAGGCCCGCGGGAGAGCTACAGCCGTTACCCATTCCGGAGTGGAAATGGGAACAGATTTCGATGGACTTTGTGGTGGGTCTACCCAGGACTAGTAGGGGTTATGACTCCATCTGGGTGATCGTGGATCGTTTGACGAAAGCGGCTCACTTCCTACCGGTGAAGACGACTTTCGGATTTACTCAGTATGCCCAGATCTATATTGACGAAATAGTGCGACTACACGGAGTCCCGACGTGCATTGTGTCCGACAGAGGCACCCAGTTTACTAGTAGACTATGGCAGAGGCTTCAGGAGGCTTTGGGCACTCGTTTAAGTTTCAGCACGGCTTTTCATCCGCAGACCGACGGACAGTCAGAGCGGACCATCCAGACTCTCGAGGACATGCTCAGAGCTTGTGTACTAGATTTCGGAGGTAGCTGGGATCATCATTTGCCCTTGGTAGAGTTCTCTTACAATAACAGCTACCAGGAGACTATTCAGATGGCACCGTTTGAGGCTCTTTACGGGAGGAGATGCAGGTCACCTACTTGTTGGACAGAGCTCAGTGAGAGCAGTATCTTAGGGCCACAGATCGTTGAGGAGACGACAGCGAAGATCCAGTTGATTCGCGATAGGATGAGAGCAGCGCAGAGTAGGCAGAGATCTTATGCGGACCGTCGACGACGCAGACTTGAGTATTCTGTTGGTGATCATGTTTTCTTGAGGGTCTCCCCAATGAAAGGTGTGATGAGGTTTGGGAAGAAGGGGAAGCTCAGCCCCAGGTATGTGGGCCCCTTCGAGATCCTCGAGCGTGTCGGTGCAGTGGCTTACCGGTTAGCCCTTCCACCCAGCTTTCCAGACGTGCACCCTGTATTCCATGTTTCGATGCTCCGCAGATATCTACATGATCCTTCGCACGCGATTCAGCATCCGACGATCCAGCTTGAGCGTGATCTTTCCTATGCAGAGCAGCCGGTGATGATCTTGGATCGACAAGTGAAGAAATTGAGATCGAAGGAGATTCCATCAGTTAAAGTGCTTTGGCGTGGTCAGAACCGTGAAGAGGTCACTTGGGAGACTGAAAGCGAGATGATGAAGACGTATCCCCATCTTTTTGAAGGTAACCTTAGTTAGATTTTTGAAATTCGGGGACGAATTTCTTTAAGGGGGAGAGATTGTAACACCTTAGGATAAGGGTTAGTGAATAATTATAATTAAATAATGATTTTTAATTAAAAGTTTACCAAATTGTGTTTTAATTATTTTTCCTAATCTAATAAATATTTTTCCAAAATTTTCCTAGGCTTGCACACACATGTGCATGTAAACTAGGGTTTTTAATTCAAGTAAATACAATAATTATTAACCATGGTGGGTTAATTATAGGATTAATTCTTTTGGATTCTTAAATGGGTTTAATTAATTAGTTAAATTAAAAGATTTCTTTAATTTGAATTATGGAATTAGTGTTGACTTGTGTGAGAGAGAGAGAATGCATCATGGCTTTAGGCCATGCTTGCATTAAATGAGGAGAGAGAGAGAGGGGTGACTTTTGTTTGAATTATTGTGGTGGCTCTCATTTCTCTTTTGTGTTTTCTCTCAAGTCTCACACCAACACACTCACACACACACTTACCTCTACAAGCAGCAGCAGCAGAAGCAACTGAAGCAGCAGCAGAAGCACAAGCAGCAGCAGAAGCACAAGCAGCAGCAGCAACATTCAGCAACAGCAGCACAGTGAGTAGCAGTGAGCACCAAGCTTCACAACAGCAACTGCAGCCTCTTCTCTTCTCTTCTCCACCTTCCTGCAGCTCCCTAGGGTCGAGAGTGAGGTATATTTCCTATCTTGCTTCACTAGTTTGCCTAGTTAGTGTAGTTTTGCATCGGTTATTAGAAATTAGTGTGTTTTAGTGCGATATGGGGTGATTAGTGAGAACCTTGTGCTAATGAGGTGAGATTTGGTTCCAGTAGGATGATTGTGGTCTGTTGAGGCCATTGTAACTTAGTCGAACCCCGATTACACTAAAATACCACCAGTTTTCTTATGTGATGCAAAATGTCGTTTTTGTGCAAAAGTGAACTTTTCTGGATCTGCTTTTGACCCGGTGAGTGCAGAATGAAATTGAGGAGACTGTAGTGTAGTGGAGTAGAGATGATGCACCAGGTGAAACCCGACCCCCATACAGCTACAGTAGGCCGCCAATTTCCTCATTCTGGCCGCCAATTGCGGCCAGATGGGTAGGGTTTGGGTTGGGGTTTGGTCCAGTGAGTGTCTGCTACTGTAGGTAGTGTTTTGGTATATATATATTTTTAAGATCATTTCTGTAGGAAAATCTGGGACCAAATACCTGTTTTGCCGTTTTTCTAAACCTTCGCGACACGCGCGATACGTGAGTAGGTTTGGGTTCTGCGTATCGCGGCGCGTCGGGGTAGTTTCGTGGCGCGTGAGTACACGTTTTAGCGTATCGCGCACACGCGCGATTGGTTTGCGACACGGGTTTCTTGTTGGATTATAATGTCGCGTTTTGTGACTTAAGCTTATGTATGATATGTATATGTGATTCTAGGTTCGCAGGCCAGTGAGACGGACGCTGCGAAGAAGGGCAAGCAAGTGGTTGGATACACTTAGCGCGAGACACGGTGAGTAGATTTCACATCTATGGGATATCGCCCGCATGGCGTTATGCGTCAGGGCTGCTAGGATCTTAGTATTACATATTGCATTTACCTATGGACTGCCATCTCATATTGTATTTCCCTGCTATGTGTTATTGATATATGCTAGAACTGATAGAACACCACACTATTACTAACGGTTTATGTTGCACGAGCACTATTTACATGCTACACACACACCGTTAGTAATTGCCATGCCACACTCACTGTAGAACTGCCATGATTATACTGTTGTATTATTGCTGTAGTTCATTTTACATGTGATTGATGTATATTGTACCTCGCATTGGATTTTACTATTGGTATTGGATTTTCATGTGATTTCTGTTTTGAGGACCGTGGAACTATTTAAGGAAAGATATGTTATTTTGAAAAACCCGGTACCTCGTGATATGATATTTTGGTGTGTCCACCACGCGTTTTCTCGGTGCTGAGACGTGTGCTTGAAACCCGATTCGAGGAGTGGATGTTCCGTTTGCGGGTTCGTGGTGGGCCCGGTATGGTTCCCCTCGGCGAGATGATCGATGGGATTTGCCGATTGAGCCTGGAGGCGGGCGAGTACCTACCGGTGATTGGTTGGACCTGGCAGTTGTCCGGAGGATACTGACCAGAGTCGAGTGATGGATGCGGGATGACCGTGCTGCCGGGGCCGAGGGCCGATACCGCAGACGGACCCCGTGGGGCCGGTCTGGACTGACGGCGCCCGATGTTCGAGGATTTACGTGTCGATGCTGGACACGGGTATTTTATGATGTTTTGGGTGCCGATGTTGGGCACTCGTGATTCCTCCGAGATATACAGGATTTGAGGGCCGATGGGTGTGCCGGCGTCTGAGTATATGTGGGATTTGGGTGCAGTTTGAGGCACCGATCATTGCTTTCCATGTTGACATAGTCCATGTAGATATTATTTATCCCATACTCAGTATTGATTACTATACATCTCATCCTGTGGCATTTACCTGTTAGAGTACATGCATTACTACTGTGTCCACTGTTGACATGCATTGATATCATCTGCTGACATTAGTAGAGCCACGCTATATGTGCATGCCTGCGATCACCTTTATATGTTATCTCTATTCACGAGTTGGCAACTCACCCCCGTTGTGCCACAGTGTTTGCAGGTTGCCCTTGGAGTAGTCACGGCTGGCTGTTATCTCATCTTTTGGCACAGATACCCCTTTTGAGCAAAGATAGCCCTTTTGCTGTTTAGGTGGGTTTTGTACGGTATCTGTTATACTTCAGTTGTATATTGATGTATCTAGTATTCTCCATCTACCTTCTGTATTGACTTAGAAACAGTTGTGAGGACGATATGTATGGTTTTATATTCTGGTGTCGAGCTCGCATGTGAGCCGACGTTACTTTATGCAGTCTTACCTTTTATGATATTGTCCTTGTTTTACTGTGTATTCTTCGCTACGGCGTCGTATACCATATTGTGATGCTTTATTCATGTCACTTGTTATTTCCGCTACACTTTACTTTTACCCGACTTTCGGGGCTAATGTTTTAAAAGGGAAATGTTACCAAAATTATAAAACTCATAACTTGTGAACTTAAAAAGGGATTTCTACTAAATAAATGGAAGTTTTTTTCAGACCTTTACTATTGCTTTTACAAACGTTTTAAATCACTCTATTTATTGGTTTTGATTTCTGGGTTCGGCTTACTTAGCCGTGTTACGCCTGTAGACGTTGCGTGGTTAAGTGCCGGTCACGAGTCGAATTCTCGGGTCGTGACATAGAGAGTCCACCGCGTTACTTGCACGACTTAGAACGTTCTTAAACACGAGGAAAAATCCAACTTTTGAAAAAATTTCCGACATGGGAAAAAGTGAGTTATTGATATCCGTTCGAACTTTTTAACAGTTTCTAAAATTATCCGGACAAACTAAACAAAGTTATAATATCCGATCGAAACAACGAGTCCCCAATACAACCCAGAAAATTCAACTGTTGAATAAATATTAAAAATTCCCAGAAAATACATGATTAAAAGATAGGAATTACTGTGCAAAGAACGTGCCAAGAATCGACTTTATGGCCGCGGAACCGCCGCACATGCTGGGGTGGGGCCGCGGTTCCGCGACGCTTTAGTCGAATTGCACTCACGTGCTTCACAGTAACTCATATAATTCCCTGCTGTAATTTTTGGATATTTTTAATATGAAAAAAATCACAGTTTTGAAAAATTTCCAGAAACTAGGGTATATCGGGTATTCCGGGTTTGATCGGACTTTAAACTTCGTCTAGACTTCGCCTAAAGCTCTAGCTTGGCTCTGATACCACTGTAGGGTTGCTAGGCACGCGCACAAGGGTCTACGAGGCATCAACCATGGCCGATTAAAATTTTAGCCGTGCCGAACAACCCGAATACGGATCTTTAAACTAGGGTTTAGGCGAAAACATGCGTGTTAAACACTTGAACACTATGTGAGAGGGATTACAACCTTTGTAGATCCGGTCCTTCACTTCTTAAGCTCCGTTTTGAGGTCCCTTCGCTGCGATCATCGTGTTGTGGTCTCTCGAGAGGGTTCACGAAGAGAATGATGCAACCTTTGCTTCCGATCTTCGATACCAAGATGATCTACCTTGAAGTTTCGATAACACAAGCTAACACTCATGAAATGATGTGAACACCCTCATCTAAATGGCAAGGATAGATGAGGATGATGAAGTAGGATTTTTACTCTCATTTATAATCTTTTTCTCACTCACTTTCATCACAAAAGAAAGCTTTTTCATGAAGAAGCTCAAGGAAGAAGAAGAAGAATGAAGATGATAACTTAATCCTTTTGTGATGAACAATGAATTATTGTAGTGATTACAAATCTAACCAAGGGTTAAGCATGAGAAGAGTTAACCCTTGTAGAAAGTTAACTAGGGTTAATGGTTTGGATTGGGTTAACATAATATCTCACAAAAATATCAAGCAACCACAAAGTCAAAGCTTCATGAAGCTTCATGGAAGCTTCATCCAAAAGCTAACCCTAATCCAAACCCTAACCAAGTTTAAACCCTAAACCATAGTTAAATTTTTAACCCTAACATGTTACAATATTATATATCACATATACAATATATTTTGTAACAATAGAAAATAATACAATTAACATATATCGCATATATATCAATGTATTATCCCGTGAGAAAATGAATCTTTTAGTGAGCTAATATTAGTTAATATAATTTAATATATCATATATATTATTATACATTAAATTATCGAATCAACACTTGATCCGACAATCCGGCTATATCGCATATAACCGACTAATACGATGACCCGGCTATATCACATATACCCGGCCGATATCTCATATCGTGAGAATCCAATACGGTATCATATAACGCATTATCCTCGGTCCCGCACATATCACATATGTGCTCCTACTCCGTTTTTCCTGAGCCAAGAAACCTCTGTGTTGGACTCTAAAGAATCGTCAATACGCCGGCAGTAGGTGATGATCATATTAAACACCCACAAGCTGCAAGCGGTCAGCTAAACGTAACAGCTACCCAGGTACTGAGTGCTCAGAAGATCAAAAAGCAAGCCTGTAACTTCTCCTGTGAATCCAAACAGTAACACTCCCGTACAGTCCGGTCTCGTCGTCTGATATGTTGCAAATCTTGCCTAGGGGTGGTAAACGTCAGACCCCAGTAGCTCGATAAGTCGTGTCAATATGAGGTCTATAACAGTTTGAGAAACTACTGATAACACTTACCAGTAAATCTCAGCAACCCTGGCCAGGGATTTCCGGTTATAGCCAATCGAACACAGCACAACATCAACTCCCTATACCGGGAGAGACGAATCCCCTCCTATCGCTCATTTCCTCCATGTGATTCGGGACTGTACCCAAAAGCCATGTTTTTGCACGCCCTCTTGGACGTGGTATGATGGAAATCAAAGCACAGTGGAAATCACACAAGACTCTATGACGATCTCGGGTCAACAGACTACTCTGTACCAGTGTCACCGGAGAACTGCCATCTAACGTAAGGTATAATACCATCTGGGAGTTCTCGGCGAGTCCGTCCAGTGTACCCAGTCTCCACTGAGCACCCGTACACCATCCTTGATGTCAAACACTGATGGATATGGGATCATCCATCGCCCATCATATGGGTCAAGATGCGTATACGCTAGTCTACTCTGGTGTATCGATGCCCTGTCTCGATACACCCTCGACTAGGAACAGTTATAGGATGTACTCGTCGACTACCGTGGCCCCACTAGTATGATCTCATCATAGTCCCAGTAGTCGAGTACATATCCTAAGGGCTTTATCAACATGTAATATAGAGACAATCAGAGTACATGTTAAGATAAAGTACAACCAGATAGCATACTATCATGTCGAGCAAGAAAGTCCTCCCTATATATGTCCTAGCATCCACTATAATATACATCGTATGTACAGTAATGGCCTCTAGGGCATACATATAACTAACAATATATACATATATATATTAGCGTTCCATACCATTGATATATATACGCAGGAGTAAAACATCCAGAAAACATCATATGAAAACCATATCCCAATGCGAAATCCTTGAAATATAATATATGCAACATGAAACAGTAATATGAGCATATAATGGAAAAACCACTATTTAATGACAACAAGTTATTAAGTATATCATGCGGTCCCTAATTTCTCCAAAATCCATACAACCTCATATAAAGGTGAACATGTAGCTATAGCCAGGTATGCGTTACCATGTCCCTATAGAAAGATATGTGTATCTACCTATCAATAATAATGTAATACCCTCCAGGTATGTGTGTAGCTATATCAAGCTATGTATGTGTACATGTAAGTAGTATGCAAGGTGTACATGTAGCTTTGTCTCATATATGTATATACCTATCTCTAATGGTACAATACCATATAGGTATAGGGTAGCTAGCATGTAGGCATGGCAAGGCATATGTGTAAGCATGTAGGTATACAGGTATGCTATATATCATATGCACAAAGGAATATGAATCAATTGTTGGATATAGTACCCTCAAAGTCAATTATTGGATCGCAGGTACGTGATTGCAATGATTGAGGGAGGACCTATACCGGTAGGACAGTCTTACTCGAGATGATAGTATGCTATCTGGTTTGGCTTTATCATCGTGTACAGTTTTAGGTGACTGTTCACTATTACACGTTGATAGAGCCCTTAGGATCCTGCTTGACTACCAACAGTATGATGGCGATCATATACGTGAGAGTTGGGTAGTCTATAAGCACATCCTTAATAGTGGTCCCTAGTCGTAGGAGTTTCGAGACAGGGCATCGATACTCCGGAGTAGACTAGTGTATACAGTCGAGACCCCGAAGAGAGGCGGTGACCGGTCTCACAAGCCACTGGTGTCAGTTGGATTACCTAAGATGTATACAGGTGCTCATTGGATTATGAGTACACCGGACAGGACTCGCCGGGAACCTGCTAGTTGGTATTATACCTAGCGTCAGATAGTAGTTCCCTGGTAACATGTATACAGGTTAGTTCATCGACCGGAGGTCGTCATTTGTCTCGTGTGGGTTCCCACTGTGCTTTGATTTCTACCTTACCACGGCTCAAAGGAGTCGTGCAAACAGGTTTTTTTTGGGTACAGTCCCGAGCAACATGGAGGCAAGTGAGCGGATCGGCAGGGGATTCGTTTCTCCCGGTATTGGGGGTGAGATCGTGCTGTGTCTAGGAGAGCCATTACACCAAGTCCTTGGCCACGGCAGGTGAGAATTACTGGTAAGTATTCCAGTAGTTTCTCAGGGTGTTCAGGGCTACTCTCCGACATGACTTATACCGCTATTGAGGGTCTGACGTTAGCAACCCGCTAGGCCCGATATGCGATGCTCATAGACGAACGGACCGGACTGTATGTATATTGTCACTGATAGGCTTAGTAGGGTTCCAGGATGAGTTCGCTCATCGACTTCCCTTGAGGTCAGTACATGGGCGGCCGTTACGCACAGCTAGTGCCGCTGACGTGCTTGTGGTTAAACCCACTGCCAGGGTACTGACGAGTCTTTAGAGTCCCCCACAGATAGTTTCCCTAGTTCGGGAGAAACGTTGTAGAGGCCGTATGGTTTTATGGCAGGGTTCGAAAAATGCACGTGCATTTGTGCACGTGTCATATTTCGGACAGATAATACTGGTGGGCTTTGGTTTAAGTCGGATCCATGTATTATATTGAGTCGGAATATTTTAGTCTCTCGTATTCGTATTCGGTCGGAATACAGATACATGTATGTATATACAGGTGAGGGGTATTTTGGTATTCCGTTATGAGAATATTTTAGAAGATGCATTTCTTTTGGATTAATCATTTTGGTTTAAATGATTATTATGTTTTGGAAAGGGTGACTAATATTTGTGACTCATTTCTTCTAGCATGTTCCTTAGTGACTCATACTAATGAGTCACTAAGTGAGTCATGATAGAATTAATGATGGTTTGTTTTGTGTATAGATATTTAGGGTTTGTGGAGATATTTTAGTGAGATATTTTTTCATGAGATATTTTCTTTACACCACCATATATATATCTTCTCACAAAAGAAATAATCACAACAAGTTTATTATGCTTGAGTTCTTGCTCTCTTGAGTTTTCTTGAGCTCACCATTTCCAACCCTTTACATCTTTTTCTACCTCCACCCTATCCCTCTCATGCGATGAGAACCCTAGGGTGTTCGAGACAAAGTATTCTACTCATTCTCTACTTCATCTTGGTCATCTCTTTTAGCAGACTTGATGACCGAGTTGCCTCGGTATAGAAGCGGGAGCCTGTTTATAGATCCGTTGACGTGGTGCCACCTCGATGAGGATACGAGAGATCGGAGTTGCCGCGAGGAGCGTGGGACGATGGCTAAACACCGAAAGACTCGGATCGATTGGTATAGCCTTTCTACCTCCTTACATTTTGTTAGTTTAGCGTTAATGGTAAGATCCGGGTTATAGTATGCGATAGCGCCAGTTATAAAAGTTTTTGTTCCGCGTTTGGCGTCAGAATGACGGCCGGGACGCTACCGTAGACTTACATGGTATCAGAGTCGCGCCATTAACCTTTACGAACCTGTTCTAACGTGTTTAAAACAACGATCGAACGAAATTTCCAAAACCGCATTTTTCAGGATAAAGTTTCCGTCGAATTTTTAAACAGGTCTAAAAATCATTTTGAGTATCTCAGAAAATCGAGCAGGCTTTTTTAAGAATACTGTAGAAATTTGGTCAACTGTTGCCTCAAAAGCGTCGCGGAACCGCCGTACAAGCCATGTATTGGCCGCGGTTCCGCCGCTGCTTTGGAGCAACAGTGCACCAATTTTCTACAGTAATGTCTTTTAAGTAAAATTGTGGTTTCTGGAATATTTTTTTTGCGCCCAGATTTTGTTTGTGTACTGCAAATGTACGTGGGGCCCACTTTGGGAAGTTTTGTCGATCGAAATTTTAAACTTGTTAGTTTACAGTATTTATATTATATCTCCAACCGTGAATGTCATTCGAGCGGTAAATTGCGTCTAATTGCTATAGCTCTTTTAGACGGGTTTGCGAACGTGACATTCGCGTTGATGTTCTGTGTTGCGCCTTGATGTTGCAGAATTGTCGTGGTGGAAAGCAGTGTGCAATGGTAGTGTAGTTTGGATTTATTTGTACATTTGATATTGCGGGGCGAGCGTCCAACATGTGGACTGCCGTCACTGCCTGTTTGTATAATATTCTTTTGGGGCACGACCGGGCTGAGGTCGATGTACCCGTTGTACATATTTTTCATTTCTATACTAGGTTTACCCCGCGACGGAGTGCACGGATAGCCGGGTTCTGGAGGGCAACGGGTCCGTATCTCATGTCTTTGAGAGGCAAAGGGGCCTCACTCTAGAATTGGCAGACTATTCATCGCACTCGTAGGGGGTACAGGTTGACCCAAGGAGGGGTGCTCAAGTTACCGGATTCCGTGAAGAGCAGGGTGGTCCATTCACTATGCTATAGGGGGCTGCCTCGCTTCAGGTTTTGGCGAGTAACTTTCCGCACCCGTAGGGGTCTAGGTTTCATTGCACAGGCTATCCACGCGACTAGGGGAATGTCGGGTTTCAGCAGCGGCTCTGTGAAACCCGGGGATCCCAGATTATCTGTATTGTTCTGTGATGCTTATTACTTTTCTGTAATGTTGCATATTATCACGCTTGGAGCGATTATTGTATATTGGTATATATACTAGTAGATATTGTATATGTTTTACACCCGAGCTAGTCCAGTCCCCGCTCTGTCGTTAGTTAAGTAACCTAACGGGTGATGACGGGACCCAGTGGCGAATGCGGATGGCATATACGTACATTTTATTTTCGTTCTTTTCTGGTGTGATTAATTGATGGGACTGCATTGATTTTGATCAATGCAAAGGAAAACAAACCTGTATGGACGTTGTTGGAACAGTTTTAAAAAGTGTTATTACAAAGACGTTTTCTTTTGTTTTGCACAGTGGTATTCAGTTGGAATATCCTGCACCTCATTGGACGAGGCAAGGGCCGAGATCCCTTCAACGGGAGTGACCCCTTGGGCAGAAGTTTGCATCAGGGTAATAACTTCACTATAGTTTATTACATGTTGCTTTGCATCACGGTATTCAGTTGGAATATCCTGCACCTCATTCCACGAGGAAAGAGCCGAGATCCCTTCACCGGGAGTGACCTCTTTAGCAAAGGTTTTTGCCACTATATTTTATAAAAAGCTATCAGGTTCCTTCAGCGATATCAAGTTCGTTACGTTAAAGGTTTTTCGCCAAAAACCAGTCGTAGACCTCCGTCATTTCAGTTGGGTATTCAGTAGTATTCAATCTATGTATTTTGACCAACGCCAAGGCATAGTGTTTGGTAGCTGTGTTAGTGTATATGCCCTAGAGGCCATTACTGTATCATACTAGTTTGTATATTACTTAATGGAAGCTTGGGATATTCACCTTGTATAGACAATCTTGCTCAATATAGTAGTATGCTACTTGGTTTGTTTCTACTTCAATGTGTACATGTGTTTATTTTAGTATATCACCTATACACATTAGTGGAGCCCTTAGGATCTTTTGCTTGATTACCAGCGTTGTGATGGCAGTCACACTAGTGGGGGCTGGGTAATCTATAAGCACATCCTTTTGCAGGTCCCTAGTCGCAGGACTATCGAGACAGGGCATCGATACTCCGGAGTAGACTAGCGTATGCGCTTCTCATCCCAGTGTGGGAGACGGTCTGTCCCACAGCCGTCAGTACGTCGTACTTGAGATAGTATGCGGGTGCTCGTTGGGTTACGAGTACACTGGACAGGACTCGTCGGGATCTGTTGGTTGGTACTATACCTATCGTCAGTTATCAGTTCCCAAGTGACATGAGTACAGCTTAGTCCGCTGACTTGACACTGTCACTTCTCCACCAGTGTGTTCCCACTGTACTTAGATTACTACTCTACCACGGCTCAAAGGAGTCGTGCAAACAGGTAGTAGTTGGGTGCAGTCCCGAAGCACTTGGAGGCAGTGACGGTTAGACAGGATTCGTCTCTCCCGGTATTAGGGGTTGACATCGCGCTGTGTCTAGGAGAGCCATTACACGAGTAGTCCCTAGTCAGGGCAAGCGAGATATACTGGTAGGTTTCCAGTGTTATCTCAGTGTGTTCTGGGCTTCACTCCGACACGACTTGTACCGCTATTAGGGGACTGAAGTTTACCGCCCCCTAGGCCCGTCATGCGATGTATCAGACGAACAGACCGGACAGTGCAGAGATTGTCACATTCAGACTCAGTAGGAGTTCAGATGGGTTTCACCTCATCAGTCTTCTTGTCGGCATCTACCTCGGGACCATTACGCACAGCTTGTGCCGCTTGCGGTCTGTTGTTAAACCCACTGCCAACGTAGTGTTGATTCTTTAGAGTCCCACACAGAAATCTATTCGCCTTTAGGCAAAAGAGTAGTGGTCGCATGGTTTTGCGACAGGTCGCATTGTTTTGCGACAGGGTTCGGTCACATCCGTGCACTTGTGCACGTACAGTGTCCGGACAGTTAACACTAGCGGGCTTTGGTTTAAGCCAGATCCTAGTGTACGTTTTGGGATTGGTTTTATCTCGTTTGTATTCGTGTTCCTCGGAACGCGGATGCGGGTGTGTATGCACAGTTGATAGAGAGACAGAGGCAGAGGATTCTCATTGGGGTTGTTGACTGTTGACTGTTAACTATTGACTTTTGACTAAACCCTAATGAGAATAAGATATATATATTTAACATTAATATTAATTAAGTATTATAGTGACATGGTTGTTGAGGGGTTGACTTTGTTGACTTGTTGACTTTGTTGACCGGTTGACTAGGTTGGACTAGTTGACCATCATCATGACAATTGCTATCATTCCATGGCAAAGACTTTTGCTTGCTTGTTTATTTATGCAAAATGAGTGCATGAAATGATATAGCCATTTTGACTTAAACCATCACACAATACTTGATTACTATTTTTGTTATGATGGCTTTGGATTATGAGAGCAAGGATGGCAAAAGGGTTACTCATTCTCTCATTTCTTTTCTCTCTCTTGCCATCACTTGCTCAAGCTCTCCCTCTTCCTCTTGCTCTCTCTAGCTTAAGGCAAACCATTCTCATGTGTTGAGACTCATTGCCTTAGATATAAAAAGACACCAAAACAATCCTCTACTCATTCTAGTTCACAAGGCCTAGCAAGCCAAGTGTTCTAGTTTCTTCAAAGTCCGAAGAAGAAGCCAAAGGTAGAAGCTTTCGGGTGGATCCATCTTCGGCGCAAGGAGACGACGAGGTGAGGCCGATCCGTACACCGGGAGGAGTTGAAGACGAAGGAGTTCAAGAAAGTTATAGCCCCCTAACCGAGTAGGTAAACTCAAGTTAGGTTGTTAGTTAGTTGTTTAACAAAGATCCGTATTATGAGTCCATATTACCACCCTCTTGAAAATCGTTTTTCACCACTTCCACAACCCCGTAAGTACCGGGGAAGGGTAGCATGGACTTACAGTGGTATCAGAGCCTAGTTAAACACTATCTAACATGTTAGCGAAGTAAGTAGAAGTTCGATCGGAGAAAAAGTCACGAAATACACCCGGAAAATCAAGTTTCTGTTGATTCTGTATTCTGTTCAAAAAATGATAAATCATACACCAAAAATCGACTCAGGCTTTTTAAAAGACACTGTAGAAATTTGGTCCAGAGAACCGTTCAACGTGCCGCGGAACCGCGGCGGGAGCACGCTCCTGCCGCGGATCCGCGGCCGAGTTGAGTCGGTCGTGGCTCAAATTTCTAGCAGTGTGTTTCTAGGGGTATTTTGGGATTTTTACAATATGTCTTTTCAGCCCAGATTTTCCAGAAAGAAAAGTTAGTTTTTGGGGCTTGAAAATCCGTATTTTTATCGAACTTCTAAATACTTAAGCTGACGGGTATATATCTGTGATGTGTTATATGTATTGAACGTCCGCTAATCGCTATACGTCGATTAGTGGGGGTTATACATATCTGTGATCTGTAATGATTGATGGTATGTGTATATGAATTCTTTGGATTGTCGCGGATCAATAGCCGGGGGTTGTGAGATGAGAGTTTTTCCTTTTATCTTTCAATTCATGTAATATGTAAATTGATGTAATATTATTTTTGGCCGCACAACCGGGTCAGGGTTGTAGCCGTCATTGTATAATTTTTTTTTTACTGTTTTTGCTCCTAGGATAGACCCAAGGTGGGGTGCACAAACTACCGGGTATCTCGAAGTGCCGAGTGGCCTACTCACGTCTTTGAGGGAGGTTGCTCCACTTCGGATATTTGGCGGGTAGTTTGCCGCACCCGTAGGGGTCTACGGTGGGGTATTGGCTATTCATCGCGACCGTGTAATCTGCTTTTCGTTATAGGCTCATACGAATTGTGGATTCCTAGTATATCCAATGTGTTTATCTGTGATCTGAAATGGCTATCATTGCAATATATCTATATATGATATTATTTAGGCGTTGCTTATGTTTTACAGCCGCGCTAGCCCAGCACCCGCTCTGTCGTTAGTTAAGTAACCTGACGGGTAATGACGGGGCCCGTGGCGACTGCGAATGGCATAAGCGTAAGCCATATTTTGATTGTTTTCTGCAATGGTAGGATTAAATGATGGGACACATTAAAAGAACTAATGCAAGAAAAATAAACCAAGTAAAAGTCGTTGGAACACTTTCAAAAACCACTCGGTTTCTTTTCAAAAGAACTTTTAAACGCGGAGTTTAAGCCACTCCTTTTAAAAGCTATCTTGTTCCATCGATCATATCAAGTTCACTACGTTAAAGGTTTTACCAAAACCATCCGTAGCCCTCCATCATTTCAGTTAAATATTCGGTAGTATTCAAGCTATATATTTTGACCTTACGCCAAGGCATAGTGATTGGTAGCTGCCGGATATTTATCTGTTGCATAGATAGAATGCGTTGGTTTGAGACAGTCGTACTGCAATTTTGGCCTACGTCAAGGGTAGGTACGGGTGGGTTCAAATTAACCTGGATAATGATGGGAAGAACTTGACATGTGACTTATGACATTTTGACCTCACGCCAAGGTCATAAGAGCATGGGGCAAAAATCCACATCGGGAGTTTCAAAAGAACTGAAACTTGCTAGCACTGCATACCATTTGGAGTGTGATGATTCTGGTAGGATTCCTTCAGTTTTGTCACGCGGTGATATTTGGATCCCAATCCTACTGTGAGTATATGCTACTCCTCGGGAAATTTCTCACTAAACGATCAATGCTATAAACCTAGTAGGTGTCTAGAAAGGTGTTAGCGGGGCTACGCCCCCAGGGAAAAGAGGTTCTTAAATTAAGGAACTTCGCGAAAGCGTTGTAAAACCTCCCTCGAAGTACCGACACCAGCCTGGCCGAACGGTTAAGCAAGTATTGTACGGTAAGATTGATTCTGACTAATTCTTCCTTTTTGGTTTGAGGAGGGATTCGAGAGACAGTGGGAACCATCCTGTTTAGACAAATTAAAAACCACTCTAAACTTGCAAGAGCATCATGCTAAAGTGTTTCTTCTCTCTCTCCTAATTGCAGCGACCAAACATCATGACCGGACTTAAGTTATTACTAGATAAAAACATACTGACAGGGCCAAACTACAAAGATTGGCTCAGGAATGTCAAAATGGCAATCACTTATGACAAGTTGGGGTATCTCCTTACCACCAAAGCTCCCCCTATCCCAGGTCCCAAAATCAGCGTCGCGGATAGGGAAATCCATAAGACCTGGGAAATCGATTGCGCGAAGGCCAAGTGCCTCGTGCTTGCCTCTATGGACAACGAACATCAGAGGAGGCACGAGAATATGGACCTCGAATCTATTTTTCTCCATACAAAAGAACTATATGGAGAGCAATCTCGTATCGCAAGATACGAAGTGTCGAAGAAGTTGTTTTCGGTAAAGTTGGCCGTCGGATCATCGGTAGCGGAACACGTGCTTAAGATGATTGGCTTCATAGAGAAGCTCGCGGACCTTGGGACCACGTTGGAGAATGAGCTCTATACGGACTTGATTCTTCGGTCCCTTCCTTCCACTTACGCCCAGTTCATCCTGAATTTCAACTTGCAAGAAAAAGAAGTTGAACTTTCAGAGCTCCTCAACATGCTGAGGAGTGCAGAGGGCACCCTACAGAAAGGTAGGGAAACATCCACTTTGTTTGTAGGAGGATCTTCCTCTTCTAGGTCCAAGGAGAAAGCCAAGGGAAAGAAAAAGAAATCCCCCGCCAAACCAAGGGGCGGTGTTAGTAAAGTGGATACGAAGGGAAAGGCAAAAGCAACAAAGATAGCGGGGAAGCTTATAGGGAAGGAAGGGTGCTTTTTCTGTCATAAGAGTGGTCACTGGAAGAAAGATTGCAGGGCTTGGAAAGCCAGAACACAGGATCTGAAGCAAGTTGCGGCTTCAGCTTCAGGTGTGTATGTTATTGAAAACTGTCTATCAATAAACTCTACTTCCTGGGTATTGGATACCGGATCAGGATCTCATATCTGTAATTCTTTGCAGGCATTGAGAAACCGTAAGGTTTTGAAGGCAGGTGACATGACCCTCAAAGTTGCAAACGGAGCTAGCATGGATGCTAAGGCCGTGGGGGACTATCAACTTGGGTTGTCAGATGGACACGTTTTGGTTTTGCGTAATTGCTATTTTGTACCCAATGCAACTTGTAATATCATTTCTGTATCTTTATTATATAAAGAAGGTTATGAATTTGCATTTGTAAGTAATGTTGTAAACATTCACGTTAATCAAGTTCTGATTGGGTCAGGTACATTAAGCAATGGTATATACGTATTAAACCAACCACAGATTTTCAATGTCCAGAATACACACAAAAGAAAGTCTCCGGAAATAAATCAGACTTTCTTAAGGCATTGTAGACTGGGTCACATCAATGAGAGAAGGTTAACGAAGTTACATACAGAAGGATATTTGAATCCGTTGGAATATCAATCGTATGCCACTTGTCAATCCTGTCTCAAAGGAAAGATGATAAAGACTCCGTTTACTGGACACGGAGTAAGAGCGAGCGAGCTCTTGGGACTCGTACACAGCGACGTGTGCGGTCCAATGTCTACACATGCACGAAGCGGTTATTTTTACTTCATTACTTTTACGGATAACTTTTCAAGGTACGGTTATGTCTTCTTAATGAAACATAAATCCGAAGCCTTTGGAAAATTCCAGAAATATAAGAATGAAGTAGAAAAACAAACCGGCAAAAGTATCAAGACACTAAGATCGGATCGAGTTGGTGAATACTTGAGTGCCGAGTTCCTGGACAATTTAAAAGAGAATGGAATTCTCTCTCAGCTTACTCCTCCATACACTCTGCAACATAACGGTGTATCGGAGAGACGGAACCGGACCCTATTAGATATGGTACATTCCATGATGAGTAATACTGAGTTACCGCAATCATTCTGGGGATATGCACTAGAATCAGCTGCATATCTTTTGAACCGAGTTCCAACTAAGACTGTGTCTACCACACCATATGAGATATGGAGTGGGAAGAAACCCTATCTTCAATATCTGAAGATCTGGGGATGTCCGGCTTTTGTCAAGAAGCAGCATGCGGACAAACTCGAGGCACGCTCAGTACTGTGAAAGTTTGTAGGATACCCAAAGAACTCCAGGGGGTATCTCTTCTATTACGCAGAGGAACAAAAGATCATTGTTTCTCGTAATGCCCATTTTCTGGAACACCAGTTCTTAGAAAAGGAAACAAGTGGGAGCGAAATAGAACTGGAAGAAATTCCAGAACCATAGACTATTACTGAAAGCTTAGTAGAACCAGAGGGTTCAAAAGAAAATGACATTCCTACGCCGCTCCGCAGGAGTAGTAGGCAGTCTCATCCGCCCGAGAGATACTACGGTTTTCTCATAGACGGGGATAGAGAGGATTGCATCATAGATTATGATGAGCCGACTAGCTTCCAGCAGGCCATTCATGTAAGCCCGCGGGGGCGCCCCAGCCGTCGATCTGACGCCGGAAACGCGGAAACAAAAACTTTGCGCACTTTGCAAACCGGCACCACCGCGGACTTTTTACCCGGATCGGGCCATTAACCTAGCTAACTAGCAAACAAGAAAAGAGTAGAGAAGTATACCAAGCGATCCGTGTCCTTCGGTCTTCATCTCCACTCCGATCTCTCGCGGAATCTCCGTCCATCATCGTCTCGTCGGAAAGGGCACCACGTAGCCGGAATCTTTTACGGGCTCCCGCCTCTTGACCGAGGCAACTCGGGCGTGAAGTTGGCTAGCCGACGCGTCCAAGGCTTGCTATAGAATAGTGTAGTGGATTGTCTGTTTAGGGTTTAGTTGAAGTTGCCTTGATGGAGGGAAAGAATGAAACTTGTGAGAAGGAGAAAAATGGAGCTCTCAAATTTTTTCTTAGAATGAGATGAGAAGATTTTCCACACATATCAACCTCTCTCTCTCCCTCTCCTCACAAGATGTGGCCGGCCCCTCTCTCATGGGTGGAGACAATGGATATCAAAAATCAAGAGAAGAATGGGAATGTATGTATAAGAAAATGGTCACCTCATTACCAATCCTAATCAATTCCATATCTCATGTCATGAAAAGCAACTGATGAGATTAAAAAGGAATCTCATCATGACAAATGCAAGAAAGCCCCTCACAACTAAGTTAATTGCAAACTTGCAATTAACCCCCTCCAACGAAAAGTCCGGCCGTGAAGGAAAAACAGAAAACCGGCCTGAACGGAATGTAAACTGGCAACTTCAGAAAACTGATCCCGTAATAAATTACAGGAAAACCCCGCTACTGCAAATACATGCCCGCATTTGTATTCCCACTGAACACAAATGCAAAGAGACAAAACTAGACTATCTAATACTAGGATCCGGCTTAAGCCAAAGCCGGCTAGTAAAATCCGTCCGATCACGATCCGTGCAATACCGCACGTATCTGATCGAACCCTGCCATATCTCCATACGGCCTCTACAGCGTTTCGCCCGAAACATGAGTAAGTGAGTGTGGTGGACTCTAAAGACTCGTCAATACCTTGTTTGTGGATTGAACCACTAGCACGTCAGAGGTATAAGCCAATACGTAACGGGCTACCAGATACTGACCAAAAGGGACGTCGATGAGCGAACTCATCCTGACACCCTACTGAGCCTGTCAGTGACAATATCCGTACAGTCCGGTCCGTTCATCTATGAGCATCGCATGGCGGGCCTAGGGGGTTGGTAAAAGTCAGACCCCCAAAAGCGGGACAAGTCGTGTCGGAGTGCAGCCCAGAATACCCTGAGATACTACTGGAATACCTACCAGCAAATCTCCTGCCTTGGCCAAGGACTTTTCATGTTCTGGCTCTCCTCGACACAGCGCGACCTCACCGCCAATACCGGGAGAGACGAACCCCTGCAGATCCGCTCACTGCCTCCATGTGGCTCGGGACTGTACCCAACTAAAACCTGATTGACGACTCCTTTGAGCCGTGGTAGGGTAGTAATCAAAGCACAGTGGGAACTCACACGAGACAAATGACAATCCCAGGTCGATGAACTAACCTGTACACATGTCACCAGGGAACTGCTATCTGACGTCTGGTATATAAACCCAACTATCAGGTTCCCGGCGAGTCCTGTCCGGTGTACTCATAACCCAATGAGCACCTGTATACATCTTAGGTGAACCAACTGACACCAGTGGCTTGTGAGACCGGCCACCGCCCCTCGTCGGGGTCTCGACTGTATACACTAGTCTACTCCGGAGTATCGATGCCCTGTCTCGAAACTCCCACGACTAGGGACCTTTTAAGGATGTGCTTATAGACTCCAGCTCTCACGTATATGATCGCCCTCATACTGCTGGTAGTCAAGCAAGAATCCTAGGGGCTCTATCAACGTGTAATAGCGACTCGAAAGGTCACCTAAAGCAGTACACGATGATAAAGATAAACCAGATAGCATACTATCATCTCGAGTAAGATTGTCCTACTGGGACAGGTCCTCCCCTCAATCATTGCAATCATATGCCTCTGATCCAATAATTGACTCTGAGGGCACTATCTCCAACAATCTCCCACTTGCACTCCAGGCTAATTATTGCGATGTCGCATACTCATAGCCCGTGTGATACCGAACACCCAACTCCTCTACTAGTCCGTCTCACAAAGCTCGTTTGCGAAACTATTGCGTTCGAGGAATAGCCTCAGTGAGTGGATCCGCTCTGATGTTTCTTTCTATGTCTCTCTCTATCTCAAGTTCGCAGAGAAAGCCATCTCCCGAAATGAGCAATACCTGTCTTAGAATGTCTGGATGTCTGATGGGACCTAGCTCATAAATGAACTCCAAATCCAAACTTCTTAGACTGTATCGTCAACTGAACTTAATCAGTATCCTGCTCCATGCCTTCCCTCAGTATCCACCTGGACCATCTGTCCAAAATACTGCCCCTCGTCAAAAGGAAAACTATAACTCTGACAGCCACTCTGCCATCTGACGTAAGGTATAATACCATCTGGGAGTTCTCGGCGAGTCCGTCCAGTGTACCCAGTCTCCACTGAGCACCCGTACACCATCCTTGATGTCAAACACTGATGGATATGGGATCATCCATCGCCCATCATATGGGTCAAGATGCGTATACGCTAGTCTACTCTGGTGTATCGATGCCCTGTCTCGATACACCCTCGACTAGGAACAGTTATAGGATGTACTCGTCGACTACCGTGGCCCCACTAGTATGATCTCATCATAGTCCCAGTAGTCGAGTACATATCCTAAGGGCTTTATCAACATGTAATATAGAGACAATCAGAGTACATGTTAAGATAAAGTACAACCAGATAGCATACTATCATGTCGAGCAAGAAAGTCCTCCCTATATATGTCCTAGCATCCACTATAATATACATCGTATGTACAGTAATGGCCTCTAGGGCATACATATAACTAACAATATATACATATATATATTAGCGTTCCATACCATTGATATATATACGCAGGAGTAAAACATCCAGAAAACATCATATGAAAACCATATCCCAATGCGAAATCCATGAAATATAATATATGCAACATGAAACAGTAATATGAACATATAAAGGAAAAACCACTATTTAATGACAACAAGTTATTAAGTATATCATGCGGTCCCTAATTTCTCCAAAATCCATACAACATCATATAAAGGTGAACATGTAGCTATAGCCAGGTATGCGTTACCATGTCCCTATAGAAAGATATGTGTATCTACCTATCAATAATAATGTAATACCCTCCAGGTATGTGTGTAGCTATATCAAGCTATGTATGTGTACATGTAAGTAGTATGCAAGGTGTACATGTAGCTTTGTCTCATATCTGTATATACCTATCTCTAATGGTATAATACCATATAGGTATAGGGTAGCTAGCATGTAGGCATGGCAAGGCATATGTGTAAGCATGTAGGTATACAGGTATGCTATATATCATATGCACAAAGGAATATGAATCAATTGTTGGATATAGTGCCCTCAAAGTCAATTATTGGATCGCAGGTACGTGATTGCAATGATTGAGGGAGGACCTATACCGGTAGGACAGTCTTACTCGAGATGATAGTATGCTATCTGGTTTGCCTTTATCATCGTGTACAGCTTTAGGTGACTGTTCACTATTACACGTTGATAGAGCCCTTAGGATCCTGCTTGACTACCAACAGTATGATGGCGATCATATACGTGAGAGTTGGGTAGTCTATAAGCACATCCTTAATAGTGGTCCCTAGTCGTAGGAGTTTCGAGACAGGGCATCGATACTCCGGAGTAGACTAGTGTATACAGTCGAGACCCCGAAGAGAGGCGGTGACCGGTCTCACAAGCCACTGGTGTCAGTTGGATTACCTAAGATGTATACAGGTGCTCATTGGATTATGAGTACACCGGACAGGACTCGCCGGGAACCTGCTAGTTGGTATTATACCTAGCGACAGATAGTAGTTCCCTGGTAACATGTGTACAGGTTAGTTCATCGACCGGAGGTCGTCATTTGTCTCGTGTGGGTTCCCACTGTGCTTTGATTTCTACCTTACCACGGCTCAAAGGAGTCGTGCAAACAGGTTTTTTTTGGGTACAGTCCCGAGCCACATGGAGGCAAGTGAGCGGATCGGCAGGGGATTCGTTTCTCCCGGTATTGGGGGTGAGATCGTGCTGTGTCTAGGAGAGCCATTACACCAAGTACTTGGCCACGGCAGGTGAGAATTACTGGTAAGTATTCCAGTAGTTTCTCAGGGTGTTCAGGGCTACTCTCCGACATGACTTATACCGCTATTGAGGGTCTGACGTTAGCAGCCCGCTAGGCCCGATATGCGATGCTCATAAACGAACGGACCGGACTGTATGTATATTGTCACTGATAGGCTTAGTAGGGTTCCAGGATGAGTTCGCTCATCGACTTCCCTTGAGGTCAGTACATGGGCGGCCGTTACGCACAGCTAGTGCCGCTGACGTGCTTGTGGTTAAACCCATTGCCAGGGTACTGACGAGTCTTTAGAGTCCCCCACAGATAGTTTCCCAAGTTCGGGCGAAATGTTGTAGTGGCCGTATGGTTTTATGGCAGGGTTCGAAAAATGCACGTGCATTTGTGCACGTGTCATATTTCGGACAGATAATACTGGTGGGCTTTGGTTTAAGTCGGATCCATGTATTATATTGAGTCGGAATATTTTAGTCTCTCGTATTCGTATTCGGTCGGAATACAGATACATGTATGTATATACAGGTGAGGGGTATTTTGGTATTCAGTTACGAGAATATTTTAGAAGATGCATTTCTTTTGGATTAATCATTTTGGTTTAAATGATTATTATGTTTTGGAAAGGGTGACTCATATTTGTGACTCATTTCTTCTAGCATGTTCCTTAGTGACTCATGCTAATGAGTCACTAAGTGAGTCATGATAGAATTAATGATGGTTTGTTTTGTGTATAGATATTTAGGGTTTGTGGAGATATTTTAGTGAGATATTTTTTCATGAGATATTTTCTTTACACCACCATATATATATCTTCTCACAAAAGAAATAATCACAACAAGTTTATTATGCTTGAGTTCTTGCTCT
Source organism: Agapanthus africanus (assembly GCA_030015575.1). Lineage (NCBI taxonomy): Eukaryota > Viridiplantae > Streptophyta > Magnoliopsida > Asparagales > Amaryllidaceae > Agapanthus > Agapanthus africanus. Next base: position 136,806,714 of record JASDDO010000016.1, read on the forward strand.
CTTAAGTTTTCTTGAGCTCACCATTTCCAACCCTTTACATCTTCTTCTACCTCCACCCTATCCTTCTCATGCGATGAGAACCCTAGGGTGTTCGAGACAAAGTATTCTACTCATTCTCTACTTCATCTTGGTCATCTCTTTTAGCAGACTTGATGACCGAGTTGCCTCGGTATAGAAGCGGGAGCCTGTTTATAGATCCGTTGACGTGGTGCCACCTCGATGAGGATACGAGAGATCGGAGTTGCCGCGAGGAGCGTTGGACGATGGCTAAAGACCGAAGGACTCGGATCGATTGGTATAGCCTTTCTACCTCGTTACATTTTGTTAGTTTAGCGTTAATGGTAAGATCCGGGTTATAGTATGCGATAGCGCCAGTTATAGAAGTTTTTGTTCCGCGTTTGGCGTCAGAATGACGGCCGGGACGCTACCGTAGACTTACATGGTATCAGAGTCGCGCCATTAACCTTTACGAACCTGTTCTAACGTGTTTAAAACAACGATCGAACGAAATTTCCAAAACCGCATTTTTCAGGATAAAGTTTCCGTCGAAATTTTAAACAGGTCTAAAAATCATTTTGAGTATCTCAGAAAATCGAGCAGGCTTTTTTAAGAATACTGTAGAAATTTGGTCAACTGTTGCCTCAAAAGTGCCGCGGAACCGCCGTACAAGCCATGTATTGGCCGCGGTTCCGCCGCTGCTTTGGAGCAACAGTCGGAGTTGCCGCGAGGAGCGTGGGACGATGGCTAAAGACCGAAGGACTCGGATCGATTGGTATAGCCTTTCTACCTCGTTACATTTTGTTAGTTTAGCGTTAATGGTAAGATCCGGGTTATAGTATGCGATAGCACCAGTTATAAAAGTTTTTGTTCCGCGTTTGGCGTCAGAATGACGGCCGGGACGCTACCGTAGACTTACATGGTATCAGAGTCGCGCCATTAACCTTTACGAACCTGTTCTAACGTGTTTAAAACAACGATCGAACGAAATTTCCAAAACCGCATTTTTCAGGATAAAGTTTCCGTCGAATTTTTAAACAGGTCTAAAAATCATATTGAGTATCTCAGAAAATCGAGCAGGCTTTTTTAAGAATACTATAGAAATTTGGTCAACTGTTGCCTCAAAAGCGCCGCGGAACCGCCGTACAAGCCTTGTATTGGCCGCGGTTCCGCCGCTGCTTTGGAGCAACAGTGCACCAATTTTCTACAGTAATGTCTTTTAAGTAAAATTGTGGTTTCTGGAATATTTTTTTTGCGCCCAGATTTTGTTTGTGTACTGCAAATGTACGTGGGGCCCACTTCGGGAAGTTTTGTCGATCGAAATTTTAAACTTGTTAGTTTACAGTATTTATATTATATCTCCGACCGTGAATGTCATTCGAGCGATAAATTGCGTCTAATTGCTATAGCTATTTAGACGGGTTTGCGAACGTGACATTCGCGTTGATGTTCTGTGTTGCGCCTTGATGTTGCAGAATTGTCGTGGTGGATAGCAGTGTGCAATGGTAGTGCAGTTTGGATTTAGTTGTACATTTGATATTGCGGGGCGAGCGTCCAACATGTGGACTGCCGTCACTGCCTGTTTGTATAATATTCTTTTGGGGCACGACCGGGCTGAGGTCGATGTACCCGTTGTACATATTTTTCATTTCTGTACTAGGTTTACCCCGCGACGGAGTGCACGGATAGCCGGGTTCTGGAGGGCAACGGGTCCGTATCTCATGTCTTTGAGAGGCAAAGGGGCCTCACTCAAGAATTGGCAGACTATTCATCGCACTCGTAGGGGGTACAGGTTGACCCAAGGAGGGGTGCTCAAGTTACCGGATTCCGTGAAGAGCAGGGTGGTCCATTCACTGAGGAGAGGATTGCATCATAGATTATGAATGACATTCACGGAATCAACGCGAATGTCACGTTCGCAAACCCGTCTAAAAGAGCTATAGCAATTAGACGCAATTTCTCGCTCGAATGACATTCACGGAATCCGGTAACTTGAGCACCCCTCCTTGGGTCAACCTGTACCCCCTACGAGTGCGATGAATAGTCTGCCAATTCTAGAGTGAGGCCCCTTTGCCTCTCAAAGACATGAGATACGGACCCGTTTCCCTCTAGAACCCGGCTATCCGTGCACTCCGTCGCGGGGTAAACCTAGTACAGAAATGAAAAATATGTACAACGGGTGCATCGACCTCAGCCCAGTCGTGCCTAGTTAACGGAGCTAGCATGGATAGACCCCACTTACACTACACTGGGTCACATCAATGAGAGAAGGTTAACGAAGTTACATACAGAAGGATATTTGAATCCGTTCGAATATCAATCGTATGCCACTTGTCAATCCTGTCTGAAAGGAAAGATGATAAAGACTCCGTTTACTGGACACGGAGTAAGAGCGAGCGAGCTCTTGGGACTCGTACACAGCGACGTGTGCGGTCCAATGTCTACACATGCGCGAAGCGGTTATTCTTACTTCATTACTTTTACGGATAACTTTTCAAGGTACGGTTATGTCTTCTTAATGAAACATAAATCCGAAGCCTTTGGAAAATTCCAGAAATATAAGAATGAAGTAGAAAAACAAACCGGCAAAAGTATCAAGACACTAAGATCGGATCGAGGTGGTGAATACTTGAGTGCCGAGTTCCTGGACAATTTAAAAGAGAATGGAATTCTCTCTCAGCTTACTCCTCCATACACCCCGCAATATAACGGTGTATCGGAGAGACGGAACCGGACCCTATTGGATATGGTACATTCCATGATGAGTAATACTGAGTTACCGCAATCATTCTGGGGATATGCACTAGAATCAGCTGCATATCTTTTGAACCGAGTTCCAACTAAGACTGTGCCTACCACACCATATGAGATATGGAGTGGGAAGAAACCCTATCTTCAATATCTGAAGAACTGGGGATGTCCGGCTTTTGTCAAGAAGCAGCATGCGGACAAACTCGAGGCACGCTCAGTACTGTGAAAGTTTGTAGGATACCCAAAGAACTCCAGGAGGTATCTCTTCTATTACGCAGAGGAACAAAAGATCATTGTTTCTCGTAATGCCCATTTTCTGGAACACCAGTTCTTAGAAAAGGAAACAAGTGGGAGCGAAATAGAACTGGAAGAAATTCCAGAACCACAGACTATTACTGAAAGCTTAGTAGAACCAGAGGGTTCAAAAGAAAATGACATTCTTACGCCGCTCCGCAGGAGTAGTAGGCAGTCTCATCCGCCCGAGAGATACTACGGTTTTCTCATAGACGGGGATAGAGAGGATTGCATCATAGATTATGATGAGCCGACTAGCTTCCAGCAGGCCATTCATGTAAGCCCGCGGGGGCGCCCCGGCCGTCGATCTGACGCCGGAAACGCGGAAACAAAAACTTTGCGAACTTTGCAAACCGGCACCACCGCAGACTTTTTACCCGGATCGGGCCATTAACCTAGCTAACTAGCAAACAAGAAAAGAGTAGAGAAGTATACCAAGCGATCCGTGTCCTTCGGTCTTCATCTCCACTCCGATCTCTCGCGGAATCTCCGTCCATCATCGTCTCGTCGGAAAGGGCAACACGTAGCCGGAATCTTTTACGGGCTCCCGCCTCTTGACCGAGGCAACTCGGGCGTGAAGTTGGCTAGCCGACGCGTCCAAGGCTTGCTATAGAATAGGGTAGTGGATTGTCTCTTTAGGGTATAGTTGATGGAGGGAAAGAATGAAACTTGTGAGAAGGAGAAAAATGGAGCTCTCAAATTTTTTCTTAGAATGAGATGAGAAGATTTTCCACACATATCAACCTCTCTCTCTCTCCCTCTCCTCACAAGATGTGGCCGGCCCCTCTCTCATAGGTGGAGACAATGGATATCAAAAATCAAGAGAAGAATGGGAATGTATGTATAAGAAAATGGTCACCTCATTACCAATCCTAATCAATTCCATATCTCTTGTCATGAAAAGCAAGTGATGAGATTAAAAAGGAATCTCATCATGACAAAGGCACAAATGCAAGAAAGCCCCTCACAACTAAGTTAATTGCAAACTTGCAATTAACCCCCTCCAACGAAAAGTCCGGCCGTGAAGGAAAAAGAGAAAACCGGCCTGAACGGAATGCAAACTGGCAACTTCAGAAAACTGATCCCGTAATAAATTACAGGAAAACCCCGCTACTGCAAATACATGCCCGCATTTGTATTCCCACTGAACACAAATGCAAAGAGACAAAACTAGACTATCTAATACTAGGATCCGGCTTAAGCAAAAGCCGGCTAGTAAAATCCGTCCGACACGATCCGTGCAATACCACACGTATCTGATCGAACCCTGCCATATCTCCATACGGCCTCTACAGCGTTACGCCCGAAACCTGAGTAAGTGAGTGTGGTGGACTCTAAAGACTCGTCAATACCTTGTTTGTGGATTTAACCACTAGCACGTCAGAGGTATAAGCCAATACGTAACGGGCTACCAGATACTGACCAAAAGGGACGTCGATGAGCGAACTCATTCTGACACCCTACTGAGCCTGTCAGTGACAATATCCGTACAGTCCGGTCCGTTCGTTTATGAGCATCGCATGGCGGGCCTAGGGGGTTGGTAAAAGTCAGACCCCCAAAAGCGGTACAAGTCGTGTCGGAGTGCAGCCCAGAACACCCTGAGATACTACTGGAATACCTACCAGCAAATCTCCTGCCTTGGCCAAGGACTTTTCATGTTCTGGCTCTCCTCGACACAGCGCGACCTCACCCCCAATACCGGGAGAGACGAACCCCTGCAGATCCGCTCACTACCTCCATGTAGCTCGGGACTGTACCCAACTAAAACCTGTTTTCACGACTCCTTTGAGCCGTGGTAGGATAGTAATCAAAGCACAGTGGGAACTCACACGAGACAAATGACAATCCCAGGTCGATGAACTAACCTGTACACATGTCACCAGGGAACTGCTATCTGACGTCTGGTATATAAACCCAACTAGCAAGTTCCCGGCGAGTCCTGTCCGGTGTACTCATAACCCAATGAGCATCTGTATACATCTTAGGTGAACCAACTGACACCAGTGGCTTGTGAGACCGACCACCGCCCCTCGTCGGGGTCTCGACTGTATACACTAGTCTACTCCGGAGTATCGATGCCCTGTCTCGAAACTCCCACGACTAGGGACCTTTTAAGGATGTGCTTATAGACTCCAGCTCTCACGTATATGATCGCCCTCATACCGCTGGTAGTCAAGCAAGAATCCTAGGGGCTCTATCAACGTGTAATAGCGACTCGAAAGGTCACCTAAAGCAGTACACGATGATAAAGATAAACCAGATAGCATACTATCATCTCGAGTAAGACTGTCCTACTGGGACAGGTCCTCCCCTCAATCATTGCAATCACATGCCTGTGATCCAATAATTGACTCTGAGGGCACTATCTCCAACAATCTCCCACTTGCACTCCAGGCTAATTATTGCGATGTCGCATACTCATAGCCCGTGTGATACCGAACACCCAACTCCTCTACTAGTCCGTCTCACAAAGCTCGTTTGCGAAACTATTGCGTTCGAGGAATAGCCTCAGTGAGTGGATCCGCTCTGATGTTTTTTCTATGTCTCTCTCTATCTCAAGTTCGCAGAGAAAGCCATCTCCCTAAATGAGCAATACCTGTCTTAGAATGTCTGGATGTCTGATGGGACCTAGCTCATAAATAAACTCCAAATCCAAACTTCTTAGACTGTATCGTCAACTGAACTTAATCAGTATCCTGCTCCATGCCTTCCCTCAGTATCCACCTGGACCATCTGTCCAAAATACTGCCCCTCGTCAAAGGGAAAACTATAACTCTGACAGCCACTCTGCCATCCAGGTCACCTTGGAAGCCTGGAATGATAACCGTCTACTAAAGGAGGCTGCCGTTATCATATCCTAGAACATCCACTTATGTTCTAAAACTGCTTCCGACTGTTTCTCCAGGATTGGATCGATATCAACTTATTGCACCTACTGCAAGAACAACATCTGGTGTGGTACTTGACATCTCATGATTGACTCAATTGCCTAAGCAAGTGATCTGTCAATCATGCGTATCCCTCTCCTATTTAGTCTTTAAGACACCTTTAGAGAGGGTGACTCCATCACCTGCAGGTATACTACCGTGCCAGGAGTCGTCCATTCTAAATACTCATAGAATGCAGTTAAGGTACCCAGATTGGGAAACCACCCAAATCTAGATCTAAGACCATAGATCTAGTGACCAGAATGTCTGATATAATATCCAATGCCTATGTGGAGAAACTACTGTGTGACGACCATAGTATAACCGATCGTAGTATAGGAATATCACTTCCTACTCTGTGTATGTCATCAAATACCAGGACATCACACCCTACTACCTTCTCAACAGATCCATCCCCTATTCTGATGAAGTCAAACCTATGACTGACATATCAGAAACAGATGATCTATCTCCGCTATATCTGCTTTAGTCTATAAATAGACATAAGCCTGATGTCCACCAATGCTTCCGCTGCTCCCACTGACTACGACAACCCTTTGGCAGAGTCATATACACGTACGCTTCTAAAACTAGTATAGAACGACGCTATACTCATCCTCCTGCCGGGTCTCATAGTCTGGAACAACAGCAATGGCAAGTCTGGGTAAACAAGAACCTCTCTGCCACCGTCCTTGAGCATACCGAAGTACCACTCGAGCGCCTGAGGTTACCCACCAAATCTGCGGAGTGGCCAATGGAATGTCAAACCAGATTGAATCTTTAGGTTCCTATCAAATCATTAGTAATCGTTTGTGGTTCTGGAATCACTTCCAGTTCTACCATACTCCCACTACTGTTTTCTGAAAAAATCCATTCTTAATAAAATTGTGGCGAGTCAAGAACAATATCACTATTGATCTTCCAAATGGTAGAATATCAACCCTCTGCATAGCCCGGGTCAACCCACAAACAGCCATTACAGAAACGTGCCTTGAGTTATCCAGAGTCTGGTTTTAAGCATAAGCTGGACAACTCCCCGTATCTCAACAATGTCAAGATATGAACTGTTTTATATCCAATATAGAAACAGAGGCACAGATTTAATTGAACCAGATTCAAATCATGCAGCTGTCTCCAGTGCATGTCAACTAAATGGAAGGAGGCCGATCAGCGTTACTCAACTTAGGAATGCTTCCAATTATGAGTAACCTGAAAGAGAAGCAAGTTCTCTTAACCACTACTATCAACTGAATACCATGTACAAGTATCTACATCTTCGATCACTTTGAAGAATCCCGATGCTTGCAACACCTGGTTCTCTACTTTATTTTTATACCTATAACTTCTCAAAACTTCGACCCTGCGTTTCTACGAAACACCTGTCTAAGAACTAGAGAAGTCATAAGGAAACAGAATAGAGTACGAGGACCAACCCCTCTGTCCTAGTGGACACTGGACAATATAAAATACTCTGTATAAGTCCCCTGAGTCTAGTGACTCATTCACTGTGTGTCGTAGGTTGAAAACTGCACTTTTGGTTAAGAAGAAATACACCGCTGTTCAATGCTCCTTACCTAACCATCCACTGGTATAGGTAAATGTCATAGACATAATTTCAAAAGGGTATGTGTCACTCTATAAAAATAGACGTACAGATATATCAATTTGAAATTGGTGCACAACAACGAATATTCAAAACCAAATATTTGCCGACCGGCAAACAACCCAGGTGACTTCCTTAAATATCACCAATTACAACGAATCCCGATATAATGAGGATGATCACCTAATTCCTAATAACTTACTCCCACTCATCATCTGTAAAACTATACAGATGTGAGAATCATACATGGTAAATACATACCCTGGAGCAAGTGTCTAATTCGGAAATCAGTTTTCTTTTAACAGTACACAGTGAAACTGAAACATTGAAATGTTCCAATGGGGTATCCTGGTATTCCTAGTAATGCCTCTTCCATTATCCAAATTCACAACTATAACTGTATAATTCTTTGCCACTTCTCCAAATCCCTTTATATGTCTTTAGTCATTACCTTCTGTACACCCCTTTAAGCCAAATGGTTTTCTTCCTTCCCTACCGTTCGGCACCAGCCTATGGTTTGGAAGAAGACTATCCAATAAGCATAAAGGGTGTACTGTCCTAATCCTAGGAGCACTCGCAACGCGAGAGAAGGTGAAGATAAAAGACACCTGAATGTACTTTATTCCTATTTCTCCAGACCAGGATCCATCCCCGAACTGGAACAAGTTCCTTTCGAGTTCGTATATAACCATACGATGGATTATCCAATAAACTGGGATCTTCGTAGTGATACGGAGTGTCCTGGAGAAATACAAAGGTGATTTAGGATTGGCGAAGAAATACTTGGTTTGTTCGTGAATAGTAGTCGCACTTTACTTTGCCCTCTTACTAATCCCTTGCTTTGTCTGAACTTAATACCTTCTGTACACCGTTTAGGCTAACTGGTTTTCTTCATTCCTTACCGGTCGGCACCAGCCTATGGTTTGGAAGAAGACTATCCAATTTGCGTAATAGGTGTACTACTCCTAAACCAAGGAGTACTCGCAACCTGAGAGAAGGTGAAAAGAAAAGACAACTGAATAGTCCTATCCGTTTTCTCCAGAACCAGAAACCATCCTCGAAGTCCTTCGAGTTCGTATATAACCATACGATGGTTTTGTCCAATGGAAGTGGACGTTCGTAGTAATACGGGGTGTCCCGGAGAAAAGGGTAAAAGTATAAGTGGCAAAGAGGTTTGCAACTCTAACAATCCAAAAGCCAGTGTTTAGATGGTTCGGTCAACTTGGTCACTGAGTCATAGTCTAGGGTCGGGTCAATGGTCGCTGCCAAAGAGAGAGAGAAAAGAAACACTCAGCGTGTACTCTAACCTAGATCAGAATGGTTATCACTTTATCTAATCAGGAAACCTCCCACTGTAACGTCAAATTCTTCCCCAAACCTGAAAGAAGAATTAGCCGGGATCACCCGAGGAGTAAACCAACTCATCAGTGGGAATCGGGATCCAACTATCATCGCATGATAACATGACGGAATCCGCTCACATCATCACACTCCAGAAGGTATGCGCATATCTGGCAAGTTTCAGTTCTTTTGAAACTCCCGATGTGGATTTTTACCCTATGCTCTTATGACCTTGACTTTGGCCAACATATCATAAGTCACATGTCAAGTTCTACCCGTCATTTTCCTGGTTAATTTGAACCCACCCGTACCTACCCTTGACTTTGGCCAAAATGGCAGTACGACTGTCCCAAACCAACGCATCTATCTATGCTGCATATGAATACCCAACAGCTACCAAACACTGTGCTTTGACTTTGGCCAACATACACAGCTTGAATACTATTGACTGTCCATATGAAACGACGGAGGGCTACGAATGGTTTCTGGCGAAAACCTTTAACGTAATGAACTTGATATCGTTGAAGGAACGGATAGCTTTGTAAAAATATAGTGACGAAAACCATTGCTAAAGAGGTCACTCCCGGTGAAGGGATCTCGGCTCTTTCCCCGTAGAATGAGGTGCAGGATATTCCAACTGAATACCACGATGCAAAGCAAAAGTAATCGGCTATAGTGAAGTTATTGCCCTGACGCAAACTTCTGTCCAAGGGGTCACTCCCGGTGAAGGGATCTCGGCCCTTGCCTCGTCGACTGAGGAGCAGGATATTCCAACTGAATGCCACTGTGCAAAACAAAAGAGAACGCCCTTGCAATAACAGCTTTTTGAAAAGTGTTCCAACAACATCAGAATAGGTTTGTTTATCTTGCATTGATCCGAATCAATGCAGTCCCATCAATTGATCACACCACAAAGAACGAAAATATACTGACGTACGTATATGCCATCCGCATTCGCCACTGGGTCCCGGCATCACTCGTTAAGTTAGCTAACTAACGACAGAGCGAGGACTGGACTAGCGCGGATGAAAAACATATACAACATCAACTAATATATATATAATATATAATTTTCGCTCAAGGCGTGAAAAAAAAAGCAACACAGAAATGTATAGCAACACAGATCAATACAGATATCTGGGATCCCCGAGTTTCACAGAGCCGCTACTGAAACCCAATGTTCCCCTGGTCGTGTGGATAGCCTGTGCAATGAGATCCTAGACCCCTACGGGCGCGGCAAGTTACCCGCCAAAACCTGAAGCGAGGCAGCCCCCTTCAGCAACGTGAATGGACCACCCAGCACTTCACGGAATCCGGTAACTTGGGCACCCCTCCTGGGTCAACCTGTACCCCCTACGAGTGCGGCGAATAGCCCGCCAATTCTAGAGTAAAGCCCCCTCCGTCTCGACGCCATGAGATGCGGGCTTGTTGCCCTCTAGAACTCGGCTATCCGTGCACCCCTCCTTGGGGTAATCCTAGTACAGAAAGTAAAATATACATACAACGGGTACATCGACCGCAACCTGGTCGTGCCCCAAAATAATAATACAAACAGGCAGTGACGGCAGTCCACATGTCGGACGCTCGCCCTGCAATATCAAATGTACATATAAAACAAAACTGTACTACCACTGCAACCAGGCTATCCCCCACGACCGATCCGCAACAACACAGTAAAACACAGAACATCAACGTGAATGTCACGTTCGCAAATCCGTCTAAAAGGGCTATAGCAGATAGACTGGATTTACCGATCGAGTGACATTCACGGTCGCAGATATAATGTAAATACTGTGAACTAGCATGTTTAAAATATCCGATCGAGCAAATTTATCAAAGTGGGCCCCAAGCAGTACTGTAGCACTTACAGAAAATCTGGGCCCAAAAAGAATATCCCAAAACCCCCATTCTGAAATCAGGAGCACTCTGAAAAAATTTGGTCAAATGAGGAGTCAAAAGCGCGGCGGAACCGCGGCCCAAGCATGGGTTTGGCCGCGGTTCCGCGGCCTTATGGACGTATCACGTAACCAAATTTTTCCAATGTTCTTAGTATTCACAGTACATGTTTCTGCAACGACCTGAAAAATTTTTTGAGCTTGAAAAAATTTCGACAGAAACATGAAGTTTTGAAAATGCGGTTTTTGGGGATTTTTGTTCGATCGAGTTCTAAACATACTAGAGCAAGTTAGGCATGGTTAATGGCATGGCTCTGATACCAATGTAAGCCCGCGGGGGCGCCCCGGCCGTCGATCCGACACCGGAAACGCGGAAACAAAAACTTTGCGAACTTTGCAAACTGGCACCACCGCGGACTTTTTACCCGGATCGGGCCATTAACCTAGCTAACTAGCAAACAAGAAAAGAGTAGAGAAGTATACCAAGCGATCCGTGTCCTTCGGTCTTCATCTCCACTCCGATCTCTCGCGGAATCTTCGTCCATCATCGTCTCGTCGGAAAGGGCACAACGTAGCCGGAATCTTTTACGGGCTCCCGCCTCTTGACCGAGGCAACTCGGGCGCGAAGTTGGCTAGCCGACGTGTCCAAGGCTTGCTATAGAATAGTGTAGTGGATTGTCTCTTTAGGGTTTAGTTGAAGTTGCCTTGATGGAGGGAAAGAATGAAACTTGTGAGAAGGAGAAAAATGGAGCTCTCAAATTTTTTCTTAGAATGAGATGAGAAGATTTTCCACACATATCAACCTCTCTCTCTCCCTCTCCTCACAAGATGTGGCCAGCCCCTCTCTCATGGGTGGAGACAATGGATATCAAAAATCAAGAGAAGAATGGGAATGTATGTATAAGAAAATGGTCACCTCATTACCAATCCTAATCAATTCCATATCTCATGTCATGAAAAGCAAGTGATGAGATTAAAAAGGAATCTCATCATGACAAAGGCACAAATGCAAGAAAGCCCCTCACAACTAAGTTAATTGCAAACTTGCAATTAACCCCCTCCAACGAAAGTCCGGCCGTGAAGGAAAAAGAGAAAACCGGCCGGAACGGAATGCAAACTGGCAACTTCAGAAAACTGATCCCGTAATAAATTACAGGAAAACCCCGCTACTACAAATACATGCCCGCATTTGTATTCCCACTGAACACAAATGCAAAAAGACAAAACTAGACTATCTAATACTAGGATCCGGCTTAAGCCAAAGCCGGCTAGTAAAATCCGTCTGATCACGATCCGTGCAAGACCACACGTATCTGATCGAACCCTGCCATATCTCCATACGGCCTCTGCAGCGTTTCGCCCGAAACCTGAGTAAGTGAGTGTGGTGGACTCTAAAGACTCGTCAATACCTTGTTTGTGGATTTAACCACTAGCACGTCAGAGGTATAAGCCAATACGTAACGGGCTACCAGATACTGACCAAAAGGGACGTCGATGAGCGAACTCATCCTGACACCCTACTGAGCCTGTCAGTGACAATATCTGTACAGTCCGGTCCGTTCGTCTATGAGCATCGCATGGTGGGCCTAGGGGGTTGGTAAAAGTCAGACCCCCAAAAGCGGTACAAGTCGTGTCGGAGTGCAGCCCAGAACACCCTGAGATACTACTGGAATACCTACCAGCAAATCTCCTGCCTTGGCCAAGGACTTTTCATGTTCTGGCTCTCCTCGACACAGCGCGACCTCACCCCCAATACCGGGAGAGACGAACCACTGCAGATCCGCTCACTGCCTCCATGTGGCTCGGGACTGTACCCAACTAAAACCTGTTTGCACGACTCCTTTGAGCCGTGGTAGGGTAGTAATCAAAGCACAGTGGGAACTCACACGAGACAAATGACGATCCCAGGTCGATGAACTAACATGTACACATGTCACCAGGGAACTGCTATCTGACGTCTGGTATATAAACCCAACTAGCAGGTTCCCGGCGAGTCCTGTCCGGTGTACTCATAACCCAATGAGCACCTGTATACATCTTAGGGGAACCAACTGACACCAGTGGCTTGTGAGACCGGCCACCGCCCCTCGTCGGGGTCTCGACTGTATACACTAGTCTACTCCGGAGTATCGATGCCCTGTCTCGAAACTCCCACGACTAGGGACCTTTTAAGGATGTGCTTATAGACTCCAGCTCTCACGTATATGATCGCCCTCATACTACTGGCAGTCAAGCAAGAATCCTAGGGGCTCTATCAATGTGTAATAGCGACTCGAAAGGTCACCTAAAGCTGTACACGATGATAAAGATAAACCAGATAGCATACTATCATCTCGAGTAAGACTGTCCTACTGGGACAGGTCCTCCCCTCAATCATTGCAATCACGTGCCTGTGATCCAGTAATTGACTCTGAGGGCACTATCTCCAACAATTCAGAGCGTTGACTCGGTAAAATGGCCGGATGCAATGCGGATCGAAATGGAGTCCATGTACACCAACAAAGTATGGACGTTGGACGTTTCTCCAGATGGGGTAAAACTTGTAGGATGCAAGTGGATCTTCAAAAGGAAGATTGGTGTAGATGGACAGGTTGAGATCTATAAAGCTAGACTGGTTGCAAAGGGTTTTCGTCAAAGACCTGGTTTGGACTATGACGAGACCTTTTCTCCAGTAGCTATGCTGAAATCCATTCGGATCCTTCTTGCCATTGCTGCCTTCCACGATTATGAGATTTGGAAGATGGACGTAAAGACCGCTTTTCTAAATGGAAATTTAGAGGAGTGCGTCTATATGGACCAGCCAGAGGGTTTCATTCAGAGTGGGAGCAGCGGAAAGGTGTGCAAGTTGCTTAAGTCCATCTACGGACTAAAGCAAGCATCGCGGAGTTGGAACATATGTTTTGATGAAATGGTCAAAGAATTTGGCTTTATCAAAAATCCAGATGAACCATGCATCTATAGTAGATTTGTAGCGAGAACTGTAGTATTCCTCATTTTATACGTGGATGACATTCTCTTAATAGGAAATGACATTCCTATGCTACAATCTGTCAAGGGGTTCTTGTCACACAGGTTCTCCATGAAAGACCTGGGTGATGCCTCATACATTCTGGGGATCCGGATCTATCATGAAAGATCCAAGAGGATACTGGGACTCTCACAGTCCAGGTACATCGACACCATACTGAAAAGATTCAGTATGGAAGATTCCATGCGCTGTAATCTATCGGCTTGTCACGGGATCACCCTTTCCAAAGAGATGTCTCCCAAGACTGATTTGGAAAGGGATCGCATTTCTATTATACCCTACACTTCTGCGGTAGGCTCTATAATGTATGCGATGTTGTGTACCAGACCAGATGTAGCTTATGCACTGAGTGTGGTAAGCCGATATCAGTCAAACCCTGGGGAGAAACACTGGATAGCAGTAAAGAACATTCTCAAGTACCTGAGAAGGACTAAGGAGATGTTCTTGGTGTATGGAGGAAAAGACCTCCAGATCGAGGCCTTTGCTGACTCCAGCTTCCAGAATGACAAGGATGATTCCAAGTCCATGTCGGGTTATGTCTTTACCCTCAATGGAGGGGCGGTGTGTTGGAAGAGTTCCAAACAAGAAACCGTTGCTGACTCGACGATGGAAGCGGAATATATCGCTGCTGCAGATGCCGCAAAAGAAGCTGTCTGGATAAGGAAGTTCTTAACTGAACTTCAGGTGGTTCCGTCCATTGTTGATCCAATACCGCTGTATTGCGACAACAACGGGGCTATAGCTTTGGCAAAGGAACCCACGTCCCATCAGAAATCCAAACACATCTTGAGGCGGTATCACCTGATCAGGGAGATCGTGGGTCGCCAGGAGATCGAGGTTCGGAGAGTTTCTACGGAAGATAACACTGCTGATCCACTCACAAAGGCCTTACCCCAGACTCAGTTCGAGCGGCTGATCGAGATGATAGGTCTTCGATACGCTAGTACATGGCCTTAGTGCAAGTGGGAGATTGTTAGTGTATATGCCCTAGAAGCCATTACTGTATCATACTAGTTTGTATATTACTTAATGGAAGCTTGGGATATTCACCTTGTATAGACAATCTTGCTCAATATAGTAGTATGCTACTTGGTTTGTTTCTACTTCAATGTGTACATGTGTTTATTTTAGTGGAGTCCTTAAGATCTTTTGCTTGATTACCAGCGTCGTGATGGCAGTCACACTAGTGGGGGCTGGGTAATCTATAAGCACATCCTTATGCCGGTCCCTGGTCGCAGGACTATCGAGACAGGGCATCGATACTCCGGAGTAGACTAGCGTATGCGCTTCTCATCCCAGTGTGGGAGACGGTCTGTCCCACAGCCGTCAGTATGTCGTACTTGAGATAGTATGCGGGTGCTCGTTGGGTTACGAGTACACTGGATAAGACTCGTCGGGAACTGTTGGTTGGTACTATACCTATCGTCAGTTATCAGTTCCCAAGTGACATGAGTACAGCTTAGTCCGCTGACTTGACACTGTCATTTCGCCTCGAGTGTGTTCCCACTGTATTTAGATTACTACCCTACCACGGCTCAAAGGAGTCGTGCAAACAGGTAGTAGTTGGGTGCAGTCCGGAAGCACTTGGAGGCAGTGACGGTTAGACAGGATTCGTCTCTCCCGGTATTGGGGGATGACATCGCGCTGTGTCTAGGAGAGCCATTGCACGAGTAGTCCCTGGCCTGGGCAAGCGAGATATACTGGAAGGTTTACAGTGTTATCTCAGTGTGTTCTGGGCTTCACTCCGACACGACTTGTACCTCTATTAGGGGACTGAAGTTTACCGCCCCCTAGGCCCGCCATGCGATGTATCAGATGAACAGACCGGACTGTGCAGAGATTGTCGCATTCAGACTCAGTAGGAGTTCAGATGGGTTTCACCTCGTCAGTCTTCTTGTCGGCATCTACCTGGGGACCGTTATGCACAGCTAGTGCCGCTTGCGGTCTGTTGTTAAACCCACTGCCAGCGTAGTGTCGAGTCTTTAGAGTCCCACACAGAAAGCTATTCGCCTTTAGGCAAAAGAGTAGTGGTCGCATGGTTTTGCGACAGGTCGCATTGTTTTGCGACAGGGTTCGGTCACATCCGTGCACTTGTTCACGTACAGTGTCCGGACAGTTAACACTAGCGGGCTTTAGTTTAAGCCAGATCCTAGTGTACATTTTGGGATTGGTTTTATCTCGTTTGTATTCGTGTTCCTCGGAACGCGGATGCGGGTGTGTATGCACAGTTGACAGAGAGACAGAGGCAGAGGATTCTTATTGGGGTTGTTGACTGTTGACTGTTGACTGTTGACACTTGACTATTGACTTTTGACTAATCCCTAATGAGAATAAGATATATATATTTAACATTAATATTAATGAAGTATTATAGTGACATGGTTGTTGAGGGGTTGACTTTGTTGACTTGTTGACTTTGTTGACCGGTTGACTAGGTTGGATTAGTTGACTATCATCATGACAATGGCTATCATTCCATGGCAAAGACTTTTGCTTGCTTGTTTATTTATGCAAAATGAGTGCATGAAATGATATAGCCTTTTTGACTTAAACCATCACACAATACTTGATTACTATTTTTGTTATGATGGCTTTGGATTATGAGAGCAAAGATGGCAAAAGGGTTACTCATTCTCTCATTTCTTTTCTCTCTCTTGCCATCACTTGCTCAAGCTCTCCCTCTTCCTCTTGCTCTCTCTAACTCAAGGCAAACCATTCTCATGTGTTGAGACTCATTGCCTTAGAGATAAAAAGACACCAAAACAATCCTCTACTCATTCTAGTTCACAAGGCCTAGCAAGCCAAGTGTTCTAGTTTCTTCAAAGTCCGAAGAAGAAGCCAAAGGTAGAAGCTTTCGGGTGGATCCATCTTCGGCGCAAGGAGACGACGAGGTGAGGCAGATCCGTACACCGGGAGGAGTTGAAGACGAAGGAGTTCAAGAAAGGTATAGCCCCCTAACCGAGTAGGTAAACTCAAGTTCGGTTGTTAGTTAGTTGTTTAACAAAGATCCGTATTATGAGTCCATGTTACCACCCTCTTGAAAATCGTTTTTCACCACTTCCTCAACCCCGTAAGTACCGGGGAAGGGTAGCTTGGACTTACAAGCTGCTGGGTATTCTTCTGTTGCATAGATAGATGAGTTAGTTTGGGGCAATCATTCTGCCATTTGGCCAACGTCAGGGGCATGTGCGGATAGGTTCAAATTAACAAGATAATGATGGGTAGAACTTGGCATGTGACTTATTGCATTTTGGCCAACGTCAAGGTCATAAGAGCATGGGGCAAAAAAATCTTATCGGGAGTTTCTAAAGAAACTGAAACTTGCCAGGCTTGCACATACCTTCTGGAGTGTGATAACATGAGTGGATTCCTTCACGTTATCATGCGATGAGAGTTTGATCCCGATTCCCACTGATGAGTTGGTATACTCTTCGGGTGATCCCGATTGATTCTTCTTTCAGGTTTGGAGGAGAATTTGACAGTACGGTGGGAGGTTTCCTAATTAGATAAAGTGATAACCATTCTGATCTAGGTTAGAGTGCACGCAGAGTGTTTCTTTTCTCTCTCTCTTTGGCAGCGACCTTTGACCGACCCTTGACTATGACTCAGTGACCAATTTGACCGAACCTTCTTAAAAATACTGGCTTTTGGATTGTCTTAGTTCCATAAGTCATTGCCGCTCCTTCTTTTACCCTTTGAATTTCTCAAAACACCTCGTATCACTACGAACATCCACTTCCATTGGATAGATTCATCGTATAGTTATATACGAACTTGAAGGGACTTCTTCGAGGATGGATCCAGGTTCAGGAGAAATTGAATTGGTTTATTCAGTTGTCTTTTATCATCACCTTCTCTCAGGTTGCGAGGGCTCCTTAGTTTAGGAGAGTACACCTATTACGCTTATTGGATAGTCTTCTTCCAAACCATAGGCATGTGCCGAAAGGTAGGGAATGAAGAAAACCAATTAGCCTAAGTAGGGTGTATAGAAGGTAATAAGTAAAGACAAAATAAAGGGATTGAAAAGAGGGCAAAGTAAATTACGACTGCTATCATTCACGACCAAACCGCGTACTTCATCGCCACTCCTACTTTACCTTTGCTTTTTTCCACAGTTCGGGAGAAATAGAATAAGGTATTATTCAGTTTTCTTTTATCATAACCTTCTCTCAGGTTGCAAGTACTCCTAGGATTAGGAGAGTACACCTATTATGCTTACAGGATAGTCTTCTTCCAAACCATAGGCTGGTGCCGAACGGTATGGAAGGAAGAAAACCATTTAGCCTACGATGGTGTACAGAAGGTAACGACTAAAGACAAATAAAGGGATTTGGAGAGATGGCAAAGAAATATACGGTTACAGTGATGAATAGGATTATGGAAGAGGCATTACTAAGAATACCAGGATACCCCTACGAAATATTTTCATGTTTCAGTTTCACTATGCATTGTTAAAGGAAAATTGTTTTCCCGATTAGATACTTACTCCAGGGTATGTATTTACCAGGTATGATTCTCACATCTATATGGTTTTATAGATGCTGAGTGGGAGTAAGTTATTGGGAATATGGTGATCATCCTCATTATATCGGAATTTGTTGTAATTAGTGATATTTGAGGAAATCGCCTGGGTTTTTGCCGGACGGCAAGTATTTGGTTTTGAGTATCCGTTGTTGTGCACCAATTTCAAAATGATATATCTGTACGTTTATTTTTATAAAGTGAGATATAAATTTTTGAAATTATGTCCGTGAAATTTACCTATATCAGTTGACGATTGGGTAAGGAGCATTGAACAACGGAGTAGTTCTTAACCATAAGTATAGTTTTCAACCTACAATGCACAGGTTTTGAGTTATTCAACTCAGCGGACTTATACAGAGTATTGTATGTTGTCCAGTGTCCATCAGGACAAAGGGGTTGGTCCTCTTACTATGTTCTGTTTACTTATGGCTTCTCTAGTTTTTAGACAAGTGTTTCGTAGAAATACAAGGTCTAAGTTTTGAGAAGTTATCTGTATAGGAATAAAGTAGAGAACCAGGTATCGCAAAGTATCGGGATTCTTCAAAGAGATTGAAAATGTAGATACTTGTGATTGGTATTCAGTTGATAGTAATAGTTTTGAAAAACTTGTTTCTCTTTCGGGTTACTCATAATTGGATGCGTTCCTAAGTTGAGTAATGCTGATCAGGACTCTCTCCATTAAGTTGATATGCACTGGAGATAGCTGCATGATTAGAATCTGGTTCTAATTAAATAAGTGCCAAAGTTTCTATATTGGATATAGAATGGTTCATATCTTAACGATGTTAAGGTACGGGGAGTTGTCCGGCTTATGCTTAAAACCAGACTCTGGATAACTCAAGGCATGTTTCTGTAATGGCAGTTTGCGGGTTGGCCGTGGCTATGACGAGGGTTGAATTTCTACCATCTGGATGATCAATAGTAATATTGTTCTTGACTCGCCACAGTTTTAGTAAAATGGATTTTTTTTCAGAAAACAGTAGTGGGAGTATGGTAGAACTGGAAGTGATTCCAGAACCGCAAACGATTACGGAAAATTTAATAGGACCTAAAGATTCAATCAGGTTTGACATACCATTAGCCACTCCGCAGATATGGTGGGTAACCTCAGTGTAAGTCCACGTTACCCGTTCCGGTTCTTTCGGGGATGCGGAAACGGTAAAAAACGATTTTTTACGGTAAAGGTAACATGGACTAGAAATAGGATCTTTGCTTAACAAAAAATCTAGAAAACTGACTAGAAGTTTAACTACTATGTAAGAGGGTTATACCTAGGTCGTTAACTCCTTCTCTTCTTGCTCCTTGGAGTGGTTGGATCGGCTCCACCTCGTAGTCCTCTTGTTGTCGAAGAAGGATCCACCCGGAAGCTTCTACCTTGAGCTCGTACCTCAACCGGGAGGAAACTAAAGTGCTTGACTTGCTAGACCTTGTACTCTAGAGTGAGTAGAGAAGAGTTTTTAGGGTTTTATCTCAATGGCTCATGTTTCTCAACTTATGAGACATGAGAGCCATGAGAGAGAGGAAGAGGGAGAGCTTGGATGAGAGAGAATTGGAATGATAGAATGAGCTTGACTTTTTACAACCATGCTCACAAAAGAGAAAATAATCATGATTATAATAATAAGTAAGTATTTGTGATGGTTCATATCAATGGCTATTATCATTTCATGCATTTAATGCATCTTCTAAAGAACAAGTAAACAAAAAGTCATAGCCATGAAATGATGATGGTCAACAAGTCCAAAATAGTCAACCGATCAACAAAGTCAACAAGTCAACAAAAGTCAAACTTTCAACTCAACCATGGCACAATAATACTTAATTAATATTATTATTAATCATATTTCTTATTCTCATTAGGGTTTAGAAAAAGTCAACAGTAAACAACCCCAATGAGAATCCCATGCCTCTGCTTTAGTCAACTGTGCATACACACCCGCATCCGTGCTCCGAGGAACACGGATACAATGAGATAAAACCAATCCCAAAACATATACTAGGATCTGGCTTAAACCAAAGCCTGCTAGTAATAACTGCCCGGACACCAAACGTGCACAAGTGCGCGGATGCGAACGAACCCTGTCGCAAAACCATGCGACCTCTACTCTGTTTTGCCCAAAGGCGAATAGCTCTCTGTGTGGGACTCTAAAGACTCAACACTTCGCTGGTAGTGGATTTAACCACAGGCCATAAGCGGTACTAGCTGTACATAACGGTCCCCAGGTAGATGCCGATAAAAAGACTGATGAGGTGAACCCATCTGAACTCCTATTGAGCCTGAATGTGACAATCTCCGTACAGTCCGGTCTGTTCGTCTGAGAATATTGCATGGCGGGCCTAGGGGGGTGGTGAACGTCAGTCCCCAAATATCGGTACAAGTCGTGTCGGAGTGTATCCCAGAACACCCTGAGATAACACTGGATAACCTACCAATATATCTCGCTTGCCCTGGCCAGGGACTTTGTGTAATGGCTCTCCTAGACACAGCGCGATATCAATCCCCAATACCGGGAGAGACGAATCCTGTCTAACCGTCACTGCCTCCAAGTGCTTCGGGACTGCACCCAACTGCTACCTGTTTGCACGACTCATTTGAGCCGTGGTAGGGTAGCAATCTAAGAACAGTGGGAACACACTCGAGGCGAAGTGACAGTGTCAAGTCAGCGGACTAAGTTGTACTCATGTCCGCCATGCGATGCTCATAGACGAACGGACCGGACTGTACGGATATTGTCACTGACAGGCTCAGTTGGGTGTCAGGATGAGTTCGCTCATCTACTTCCCTTTTAGTCAGTATCTGGTAGCCCATTACGTATTGGCTTATACCTCTGACGTTCTAGTGGTTAAATCCACAGCCATAGTATTGACGAGTCTTTAGAGTCCACCACACTCAGTTACTCAGGTTTCGGGCAAAACGCTGTAGAGGCCGTATGGAGATATGGCAGGGTTCGATTAGATACGTGCGGTATTGCACGGATCGTGATCGGACTGTTTTTACTAGCCGGCTTTGGCTTAAGTCGGATTCTAGTATTTGATAGTGTATTTTTGTCTCTTTGCATTTGTGTTCAGTGGGAATACAAATGCGGTCTAGTATTTGTAGTAGCGGGGTGTTCCCGTATTTTATTACGGGATCAGTTTTCTGAAGTTGCTAGTTTCCATTCCGTTCCGGCCGGTTTTCCTTTGTTCTTTCACGGCCGGACTTTCCGATGGAGGGTGTTATTTGCAAGTTTGCAAATAACACATTGTGGAGGGGTTTCTTGCATATGTAAGGCATCATGTTTATTCTTTCATCATGAGATTCCATATTGGTCTCATCTTTTGATTTATAGTGATGGTTTGGTGAAAGGATTGAAATGGGATATGAGTGTAACTTTATCTTGCATAATCTTTTCCTTTATTCTCTTGCTTATTGATTCCATTTTTCTCACCCACCATTTCTAATATAGGCCGGCCACATTTCTTGAGTGAGGGTGGAGAGAGAAAGGTTCATTTTGTTATGTGGTTTATTCTTCATCTCATCTTCCTTGCAAAATTGAGAGCACCTTTTTCCTTCATAGCATTTTCTCTCTTTACCTCCATCAAAGGCAACTTCACATACCCTAAAGAGACATAGCTACTACACTATTCTATTGAAAGCCTTGGATGCGTCGGCTAGCCAACTTCGCGCCCGAGTTGCCTCGGTCAAGAGGTAGGAGCCCGTAAAAGATTCCGGCTACGTGGTGCTTTTCCGACGAGCGAGAAGGTGACGAACATTCCGCAGGAGATCGGAGTGGAGACGAAGACCGAAGGACACGGATCGCTTGGTATAGCTACTCTACTCTTTTCTTGTTTGCTAGTTAGCTAGGTTAATGGCCCGATCCGGGTGAAAAGTGCGCGGTGGTGCCGGTTGCAAGTTTTACAAAGTTTTTGTTTCCGCGTTTCCGGCGTCGGATCGACGGCCGGGGCGCCCCCGCGGACTTACATTGTTATCAGAGCCATGCCATTAACCATGCCTAGCTTGCTCTAGTATGTTTAGAACTCGATCGAACAAAAATCCCCAAAAACCGTATTTTCAATGCATTGTGTTTTCTGTCGAAATTTTTTATGCTCCAAAAATTTTTCAGGTCATTGCAGAAACACAAGCAGGAAATTCTAAGAATTCTGGTAAAATTTGATACAGTGATCGCTTAGTACGGCCGCGGAAACGCGGCGGGAAGGTGTGCTCATTGCACCAAAATTTCCCAGTAGGCTTTAGACTTGTAAATAGGGGTTTTGGGATATTCTTTTTGGGCCCAGATTTTCTGTAAGTGCTACAGTAATGCGTGGGGGCCCACTTCGGTAAATTTGTTCGATCGGATATTTTAAACATGCTAGTTCACAGTATTTACATTATATCTGCGACTGTGAATATCACTCGATCGGTAAATCCAGTCTATCTGCTATAGCCCTTTTAGACGGATTTGCGAACGTGACATTCACGTTGATGTTCTGTGTTGTGCTGTGATGTTGCGGATCGGTCGTGGGGGATAGCCTGGATGCAATCTTAGTATAGTTTTGTTTTATATGTACATTTGATATTGCGGGGCGAGCGTCCGACATGTGGACTGCCGTCACTGCCTGTTTGTATTATTATTTTGGGGCACGACCGGGTTGCGGTCGATGTACCCGTTGTATGTATATTTTACTTTCTGTACTAGGATTACCCCAAGGAGGGGTGCACGGATAGCCGGGTTCTAGAGGGCAACGAGCCCGCATCTCATGGCGTTGAGACGGAGGGGGCTTTACTCTAGAATTGGCGGGCTATTCACCGCACTCGTAGGGGGTATAGGTTGACCCAGGAGGGGTGCCCAAGTTACCGGATTCCGTGAAGTGCTGGGTGGTCCATTCACGTTGCTGAAGGGGGTTGCCTCGCTTCAGGTTTTGGCGGGTAACTTGCCGCGCCCGTAAGGGTCTAGGATTTCATTGCACAGGCTATCCACACGACCAGGGGAATTTCGGGTTTCAGTAGCGGCTCTGTGAAACCCGCGGATCCCAGATATCTGTATTGATCTGTGTTGCTATACATTTCTGTGTTGTTGCATTTTATCACGCCTTGAGCGAAAATTATATATAATATATATACTAGTAGATGTTGTATATGTTTTGCATCCGCGCTAGTCCAGTCCCCGCTCTGTCGTTAGTTAAGTAACCTAACGGGTGATGACGGGACCCAGTGGCGAATGCGGATGGCATATACGTACATCATTATTTTCGTTCTTTTGTGGTGTGATCAATTGATGGGACTGCGTTGATTCGGATCAATGCAAGCTAAACAAACTTATTCTGAAGTTGTTGGAACACTTTTTCAAAAAGCTGTTATTGCAAGGACGTTCACTTTTGTTTTGCACAGTGGTATTCAGTTGGAATATCCTGCTCCTCAGTCGACGAGGCAAGGGCCGAGATCCCTTCACCGGGAGTGACCCCTTGGACAGAAGTTTGCGTCATGGCATTAACTTCACTATAGCCGATTGCTTTTGCTTTGCAACGTGGTATTCAGTTGGAATATCCTGCACCTCATTCTACGGGGAAAGAGCCGAGATCCCTTAACCGGGAGTGACCTCTTTAGCAAAGGTTTTCGTCACTATATTTTTTTAAAAAAGCTATATGGTTCCTTCAACGATATCAAGTTCATTACGTTAAAGGTTTTCTCCAGAAACCATTCGTAGCCCTCCGTCATTTCAGTTAAATATTCGGTAGTATTCAAGCTATGTATTTTGACCTCACGCCAAGGCATAGTGTTTGGTAGCTGCCGGATATTTATCTGCAGCATAGATAGATGCGTTGGTTTGGGACACTCGTACTACTATTTTGGCCTTCGTCAAGGGTATGTACGAGTGGGTTCAAATTAACCTGGATAATGATGGGTAGAACTTGACATGTGACTTATGACATTTTGACCTCACGCCAAGGTCATAAGAGCATGGGGTAAAAATCCACATCGGGAGTTTCAAAAGAACTGAAACTTGCCAGATATGCGCATACCTTCTGGAGTGTGATAACGTGAGCGGATTCTGTCACGTTATCATGCGATAAGAGTTGGATCCCGATTCCCACTGATGAGTTGGTATACTCCTCGGGTGATCCCTGCTAATTCTTCTTTCAGGTTTGGAAAGGAATTTGACGTTACAGTAGGAGGTTCCGAGATTAGATAAAGTGATAACCGTTCTGATCTAGGTTAGAGTGCATGCTGAGTATTTCTTTTCTCTCTCTTTGGCAGCGACCATTGACCCGACCCTAGACTATGACTCAGTGACCAAGTTGACCGAACCTTCTTAACACTGGCTTTTGGATTGTCAGAGTTGCAGACCTCATTGCCACTCCTACTTTTACCCTTTTCTCTAGGACACCCCGTATTACTACGAACGTCCACTTCCATTGGACAAAACCATCATATGGTTATATACGAACTCGAAGGAATTCGAGGATGGTTTCCAGTTCTGGAGAAAACGAATAGGACTATTCAGTTGTCTTTTCCTTTTACCTTCTCTCTCAGATTGCGAGTACTCCTTGGTTTAGGAGATAGTACACCTATTACGCAAATTGGATAGTCTTCTTCCAAACCATAGGCAGGAGCCGACCGGTAGGGAATGAAGAAAACCAATTAGCTTAAAACGGTGTACAGAAGGTATTAAGTTCAGACAAAGCAAGGGATTAGTAAGAGGGCAAAGTAAATTGCGACTGCTATTTACGACCAAACCAAGTATTTCTTCGCCAATCCTAAATCACCTTTGTATTTCTCCAGGACACACCGTATCACTACGAAGATCCCAGTTTATTGGATAATCCATCGTATGGTTATATACGAACTCGAAAGGAAGTTGTTCCAGTTCGGGGATGGATCCTGGTTCAGGAGAAATAGGAATAAAGTTCATTCAGGTGTCTTTTATCTTCACCTTCTCTCGCGTCGCGAGTGCTCCTAAGACTAGGACAGTACACCCATTATGCTTATTGGATAGTCTTCTTCCAAACCATAGGCTGGTGCCGAACGGTAGGGAAGGAAGAAAACCATTTGGCCTAAAGGGGTGTACAGAAGGTAACGACTAAAGACGTATAAAGGGGATTTAGAGAGGTGGCAAAGAATTATACGGTTACAGTTGTGAATCTGGATAATGGAAGAGGCATTACTAGAAATGCCAGGATACCCCATCGAAACATTTCAATGTTTCAATTTCACTGTGTACTGTTAAAAGAAAACTGATTTCCCGATTAGATACTTACTCCAGGGTATGTATTTACCAGGTATGATTCTCTCATCTGTATGGTTTTACAGATGAGGAGTGGGAGTAAGTTACTGGGAATTAGGTGATTATCCTCATTATATCGGGATTCGTTGTAATTGGTGATATTTGAGGGAGTCACCTGGGCTGTTTGCCGGTCGGCGAATATTTGGTTTTGAATATCCGTCGTTGTGCACCAATTTCAAATTGATATATCTGTACGTCTATTTTTATAGAGTGAGACATACCTTTTTGAAATTATGTCTATGGCATTTACCTATACCAGTGGATGGTTAGGCAAGGAGCATTGAACATCGGTGTAATTCTTCTTAACCATAAATACAGTTTTCAACCTACGACACACAGTGAATGAGTCGCTAGACTCAGGGGACTTATACAGAGTAATGTATGTTGTCCAGTGTCCATTAGGACAGAGGGGTAGGTACTCATACAATATTCTGTTTGCTTGTGACTTCTCTAGTTCTCAGATAGGTGTTTCGTAGAAACACAGGGTCTGAGTTTTGAGAAGTTATAGGTATATGAATAAAGTAGAGAACCAGGTATTGCAAGTATCGGGATTCTTCAAGTTGATCGAAGATGTTGATACTTGTGTATGGTATTCAGTTGATAGTAATGGTTAAGAGAACTCGCTTCTCTTTCAGGTTACTCATAATTGGAAGTATTCCTAAGTTGAGTAACGCTGATCGGCCTCCTTCCATTTACTTGACATGCACTGGAGACAGCTGCATGATTTGAATCTGGTTCAATTAAATCAGTGCCTCTGTTTCTGTATTGGATATAGAACAGTTCATATCTTAACGATGTTAAGATACGGGGAATTTCCTGGCTTATGCTTAAAACCAGACTCCGGATAACTCAAGGCACGTTTCTGTAATGGCTGTTTGTGGGTTGACCCGGGCTATGACGGGGGTTGCTTTCTACCATCTGGAAGATCAATAGTGATATTGTTCTTAACTCGCCACAGTTTTATTAAAAATGGATTTTTCAGAAAACAGTAGTGGGAGTATGGTAGAACTGGAAGTGATTCCAGAACCGCAAACGATTACTGAAGATTTGATAAGAACCTAAAGATTCAATCCTGTTTGACATTCCATTGGCCACTCCGCAGATATGGTGGGTAACCTCAGGCACTCGAGAGGTACTTCGGTATGCTCAAGGACGGTGGCAGGGAGGATCTTGTTTACCCAGACTTGCCATTGCTGTTGTTCCAGACTGTGAGACCCGGCAGGAGGATGAGTATAGCGTCGTTCTAAACTAGTTTTAGAAGTGCATGTCTATATGACTCTGCCAGAGGGTTGTCGTAGTCAGTGGGAGCAGTGGAAGCATTGGTGGACATCAGGCTTATGTCTATTTATAGACTAAAGCAGAGATAGCGGAGATAGATCATCTACTTCTGATGTGACAGTCATAGGTTTGACTTCATCAGAATAGGGGATGGATATGTTAAGAAGGTAGTAGGGTGTGATGTCCTGGTATTTGATGACATACACAGAGTAGGAAGTGATATTACTATACTACGATCGGTTATACTTTGGTCGTCACACAGTAGTTTCTCCATATAGGAATTGGATCATATATCGTACATTCTGGTTACTAGATCTATGGTTTTAGATCTAGATTTGGGTGGTTTCCCAATCTGGGTATTTAGACAGCATTCTAAGAGTATTTAGAATGGACGACTCCTGGCACGGTGGTGTACCGGCAGGTAATGGAGTCACCCTCTCTAAAGGTGTCTTACAGACTAAAGGGGAGAGGGATGTTCTTGATTGACAGATCACTTGCTTAGGCAGTTGAGTCAATCATGAGATGTCAAGTACCACACCAGATGCTGTTCTTGCAGTAGGTGCAATAAGTTGATATTGATCCAATCCTGGAGAAACAGTCGGAAGCAGTTTTAGAACATAAGTGAATGTTCTAGGGATATGAGAACGTCAGCCTCCTTTAGGAGACGGTTATCATTCCAGGCTTCCAAGGTCACATGGATGACGGAGTGGCTGTCAGAGTTATAGTTTTTCCTCTGACGAGGGGCAGTATTTTGGACAGGTTGTCCAGGTGGATACTGAGGGAAGGCATGGCGCAGGATACTGATTAAGTTCAGTTGACGATACAGTCTAAAGAAGTTTGGATTTGGAGTTCATTTATGAGCTAGGTCCCATCAGATATCCAGACACATTCTAAGACAGGTATTGCTCATTTCGGGAGATGGCTTTCTCCGCGAACTTGAGATAAAGAGAGACATAGAAAGAAACATCAGAGCGGATCCACTCACTGAGGCTATTCCTCGAACGCAATAGTTTCGCAAACGAGCTTTGTGAGACTGACTAGTAGAGGAGTTGGGTGTTCGGTATCACACGGGCTGTGAGTATGCGACATCACAATAATTAGCCTTGAGTGCAAGTGGGAGATTGTTGGAGATAGTGCCCTTAGAGTCAATTATTCGATCACAGGCACGTGATTGCAATGATTGAGGGAGGACCTATCCCGGTAGGACAGTCTTACTCAAGATGATAGTATGCTATCTGGTTTACCTTTATCATCATGTACTGCTTTAGGTGACCTTACGAGTCGCTATTGCACGTTGATAGAGCCCCTAGGATTCTTGCTTGACTACCGGCAGTATGAGGGCGATCATATACGTGGGAGCTGGTAGTCTATAAGCACATCCTTAAATGGTCCCTAGTTGTGGGAGTTTCGAGACAGGGCATCGATACTCCAGAGTAGACTAGTGTATATAGTCGAGACCCCGACGAGGGGCGGTGGCCGGGCTCATAAGACACTGGTGTCAGTTGGTTCACCTAAGATGTATACAGGTGCTCATTGGGTTATGAGTACACCGGACAGGACTCGCCGGGAACCTGCTAGTTGGGATTATACCAGACGTCAGATAGCAGTTCCCTGGTGACATGTGTACAGGTTAGTTCATCGACCTGAGATCGTCATTTGTCTCGAGTGAGTTCCCACTGTGCTTTGATTACTACCCTACCACGGCTCAAAGGAGTCGTACAAACAGGTTTTAGTTGGGTACAGTCCCGAGCCACATGGAGGCAGTGAGCGGATCTGCAGGGGTTCGTCTCTCCCGGTATTGGGGGTGAGGCCGCGCTGTGTCTAGGAGAGCCAGAACATGAAAAGTCCTTGGCCAAGGCAGGAGATTTGCTGGTAGGTATTCCAGTAGTATCTCAGGGTGTTCTGGGCTACACTCCGACACGACTTGTACCGCTTTTGGGGGTCTGACTTTTACCAACCCCCTAGGCCCGTCATGCGATGCTCATAGACGAACGGACCGGACTGTACGGATATTGTCACTGACAGGCTCAGTAGGGTGTCAGGATGAGTTCGCTCATCGACTTCCCTTTTAGTCAGTATCTGGTAGCCCGTTACGTATTGGCTTATACCTCTGACGTGCTAGTGGTTAAATCCACAGCCATAGTATTGACGAGTCTTTAGAGTCCACCACACTAAGTTACTCAGGTTTCGGGCAAAACGCTGTAGAGGCCGTATGGAGATATGGCAGGGTTCGATCAGATACATGCGGTATTGCACGGATCGTAATCGGACGGTTTTTACTAGCCGGCTTTGGCTTAAGCCGGATTCTAGTATTTGATAGTGTTGTTTTGTCTCTTTGCATTTGTGTTCAGTGGGAATACAAATGCGGGCTAGTATTTGTAGTAGCGGGGTGTTCCCGTATTTTATTACGGGATCAGTTTTCTGAAGTTTCCAGTTTACATTCCGTTCCGGCCGGTTTTCCTTTGTTCCTTCACGGCCGGACTTTCCGATGGAGGGTGTTATTTGCAAGTTTGCAAATAACACAATGTGGAGGGGTTTCTTGCATATGTGAGGCATCATGTTTATTCTTTCATCATGAGATTCCATATTGGTCTCATCTTTTGATTTATAGTGATGGTTTGGTGAAAGGATTGAAATGGGATATGAGTGTGACTTTATCTTGCATAATCTTTTCCTTTATTCTCTTGCATATTGATTCCATTTTTCTCACCCACCATTTCTAATATAGGCCGGCCACATTTCTTGAGTGAGGGTGGAGAGAGGAAGGTTCATTTAATTATGTGGTTTATTCTTCATCTCATCTTCCTTGCAAAATTGAGAGCACCTTTTTCCTTCATAGCATTTTCTCTCTTTACCTCCATCAAAGGCAACTTCACATACCCTAAAGAGACATGGCTACTACACTATTCTATAGCAAGCCTTGGACGCGTCGGCTAGCCAACTTCGCGCCCGAGTTGCCTCGGTCAAGAGGTGGGAGCCCGTAAAAGATTCCGGCTACGTGGTGCTTTTCCGACGAGCGAGAAGGTGACGAACATTCCGCAGGAGATTGGAGTGGAGACGAAGACCGAAGGACACGGATCACTTGGTATAGCTTCTCTACTCTTTTCTTGTTTGCTAGTTAGCTAGGTTAATGGCCCGATCTAGGTGAAAAGTGCGCGGTGGTGCCGGTTGCAAGTTTTGCAAAGTTTTTGTTTCCGCGTTTCCGGCGTCGGATCGACGGCCGGGGCGCCCCCGCGGACTTACACAAACCAAGTAGCATACTACCATTTCGAGCAAGATTGTCTATAAAACTGTGAATATCCCAAGCTTCCATCAAGTAATATACAAACTAGTATGATACAGTAATGGCCTCTAGGGCATATACACTAACAATCTCCCACTTGCACTAAGGCCATGTACTGGCGTATCGAAGACCTATCATCTCGATCAGCCACTCGAACTGAGTCTAAGGTAAGGCCTTCATGAATGGATCTGCAGTATTATCTTCTGTAGCAACCCACCGAACCTCGATCTCCCGGCGATCCACGATCTCCCTGATCGGGTGATACCGCCTCAAGATGTGTCTAGACTTCTGATGGAACCTGGGTTCCTTCGCTAAAGCTATAGCCCCATTGTTGTCACAATACATAGGTATTGGATCAACAATGGACGGAACCACCTGAAGTTCTGTCAAGAACTTCCTCATCCAGACGGCTTCATTTGCGGCATCAGATGCATCGATATATTCCGCTTCCATCGTTGAGTCAGCAACGGTTTCCTGTTTGGAACTCTTCAAACACACCGCCCTTCCATTGAGGGTAAAGACATAACCCGACATGGACTTGGAGTCATCCTTGTCACTTTGGAAGCTGGAGTCAGCAAAGGCCTCCATCTGGCGATCTTTTCCGCCGTAAACCAAAAACATGTCCTTAGTCCTTCTCAGGTACTTCAGAATGTTCTTTACCGCTATCCAGTGCTTCTTCCCAGGGTTTGACTGATACCGGCTTACCACACTCAGTGCATAAGCGATATCTGGTCTGGTACACAACATCGCATACATTATAGACCCTACCGCTGAAGCGTAGGGTATAATAGACATGTGATCCCTTTCCAAATCAGTCTTGGGAGACATCTCTTTGGAGAGGGTGATCCCGTGACAAGCCGGTAGATTACCGCGCTTGAAATCTTCCATACTGAATCTTTTCAGTATGGTGTCGATGTACCTGGACTGTGAAAGTCCTAATATCCTCTTGGACCTATCACGATGGATCCGGATCCCCAGAATGTAAGAGGCATCACCCAGGTCATTCATGGAGAACCTGTGTGACAAGAACCCTTTGACAGATTGTAGCATAGGAATGTCATTTCCTATCAAGAGAATGTCATCCATGTATAAAACGAGGAACATGACAGTTCGTGCTAAAATTTTACTATAAATGCATGGTTCATCTGGATTTTTGATAAAGCCAAAATCTTTGACCGTCTCATCAAAACAGATGTTCCAACTCTGCGATGCCTGCTTTAGTCCATAAATGGACTTAAGCAACTTGCACACCTTTCCGCTGCTCCCACTCTGAATGAAACCCTCTGGCTAGTCCATATAGACACACTCCTCTAAATTTCCATTTAGAAAAGCAGTCTTTACATCCATCTGCCAAATCTCATAATCGTGGAAGGCAGCAATGGAAAGAAGGATCTGAATGGATTTGAGCATAGCCACTGGAGAAAAGGTTTCGTCATAGTCCAAACCAGGCCTTTGACGAAAACCCTTTGCAATAAGTCTAGCCTTATAGGTCTCAACCTGTCCATCTACACCAATCTTCCTCTTGAAGATCCATTTGCATCCTACGGGTTTTATCCCTTCTGGAGCAACGTCCAAAGTCCATACTTTGTTAGTGTTCATGGACTCCATTTCGGTCCGCATTGCATCCAGTCATTTTACCGAGTCAACGCTCTGAATGGCCTGCTGGAAGCTAGTTGGCTCATCATTATCAATGATGCAATCCTCTCTATCTCCGTCTATGAGAAAACCGTAGTATCTCTCGGGCAGATGAGACTGCCTACTACTTCTGCGGAGCGGCGCAGGAATGTCTTGTTCTTTCGAACCCTCTGGTTCTACTAAGCTTTCAGTAATAGCTCGTGGTTCTGGAATTTCTTCCAGTTCTATTGCGCTCCCACTTATCTGATTTTCTGAAAATTCAGTTTCCAAGAAGCAGGCATGACGAGAAACAAAAACCTTTTGTTCCTCTTCGCAATAGAAGAAATATCCCTTGGAGTTCTTTGGATATCCCACAAACTTGCACTATACTGAGCGTGCCTCGAGTTTGTCCGCATGCTGCTTTTTGACAAAAACTGGACATCCCCAAGTCTTAATGTGCTTAAGATAGGGTTTCTTACCACTCCACATCTGATATGGTGTTATAGGCACTGTCTTAGTTGGAACTCGGTTCAAAAGGTATGCAGCTGATTCTACTCAATGTTACTCATTGTTCACACCAGAATATTGCTTTTTACTACCGCCCATTCTTATGCTCGTTTGCTTATCGGTGGGTTCTCTTGAGCCGTGTTTGCTAGTTAATTGCAGGATACAGGTTCTCAGCTCTAAACAGTGAAATTCTTGGAAAAGCACGACAAATTCCGGATTACTGCCAACCACAGATAAAACACGGGTCTCCGCTCTCTATCCGTATGTTGCCGCACACCAGTTTAAGGGACAAAATGGCAAATCAATGTCATTTTCATGCACAAAGCTCAATGTCAACACAAGATCCAACATATCTACGCTGAGCTCAAGAAAAATCATGGCAAAAGATCCACATCACATCACCTTTTGATCTGCTGAAATTCTGGAAATATTGTGAAGAGATTCTGAGAAACAACATATACCACACTGAAGAGTACAAAAAACCAGGGATACCGACAAAAATAGAAGGCCTAACTCCTCTTTATGGCCGCGGTTCCGCGGCATAAGCGCGCTTAGGCCGCGGAACCGCGGCCGTATAGGCTCGTCAGTTGAAAACTTTTCAGGGGCTGTTTGGTCAATTCATATAGTGTCAGAATGTTGCCCTAGGTTCTCTGTTTCCTGCCTATAAATTGCCCAGAACTTGCCAAGCCATGGATGTTCTTTTCATGCCCACTTTTTGTTAGTTTTTAGTTTAACTTCTTCTTCTTCATCATCTTTCCTCCATTAAATTGTTGTGAGAGCTTTTGAGTGGATGTTAAATAAAGATGAGGGTTATTTTGTATCATTCTTTTGCTTAGCTTCCCCCTTGAGCTCTCTACCTTAACTTGATCTTTCAACCTCTTAAGTGAGCTTGCAAGTTTAAGCTTTGGTCATTGATCTCAAGGGGTTGTATCATTTTGGAATCAATAATGTTCTCTTTTTTTTGTGCTTCATTCTCCATGAGTTCTTTTCCTTTTCTTGATCTTGCAATCTCTTAATTGAGCTTGCAAGTTTAAGATTTAGTTATTGAACCCATCTCTTGTTTTGGGTTCTATGGTTCCTAGTTCCATTTCTTGCTCATTTACTTTCATGCACTTAAATTCCATGCACTTTTAATTACTTGCTTGTAATCATTTCTTTTCTTTGTTTATCTTTTCTTTTGTTCTTTTTGGTTCGTTTTGTGAATGGTTGTAAATTGTTGTTGTTAAGAATAAATATAATATTGTAAGTTAAGATTTCATTCCTCATTTTCTTTTCCCGTTATTTTCCTTTGAACTCCGCCCAAACGTTACGCAAGCGCTCCGTTAGGCACCCTACCCTACCAAGGTAACGGTGATTCCTAACCGTGACCGGTTGCGTTCGGTTTGGCCGGAGGCCGAAGCAAGAGACAAGAACGGACGGACAAGGGTCAATAAGCCGGATTCCATGAATACCGTGCTTAAGTACTCTAATCCACGTTGTTGCCGATTGCTCTAGTTTCAATTGGTCAAGACTCGGCTCAAAGGTTTTGAGTGCGGATTTCTTTAGCTTACACTCTCGTATCTTTTTCTTAACAACTTTATACTTGCATATAACACTTACGATAGAATTGAACAAACATATACACATTCTTTATTGACTCGTCTAAAACTCGAATGTACATACAACCATCTTCTTGTGGATCGACCCGTGCTCAACCGGCTAGCTGCAAAGCGACACCGTCCTAATCGCGGTTATAACTTTAGAACTTTGAACATCCGACACGCCAAAAGCGTGCGATCAAATGGCGCCGTTGCCGGGGACACGGTAACGTATTTTCTTTCTTGTTATTCGGGTTAATATTCTTTTTGTATATATTTATAAATAAATAAATAAAAAATCTTTTTGTTATTTTTGATAAGTTTTGTGTGCAAGTGTGCAGGCTAATCTGGAGCAAGTACAGTAATCCAAAAAGAAAACAGAGAATTTTATTTTGGAGAAGAGACCAATGGGAGTGCAGGGACCCAAGTTGAAGCCCCAACTAAGCAACTTGACCGCAGAACCGCGGTCAAAGGCGGGCTTTAGCCGCGGTTCCGCGGCCGTATTGAAGCCTCTGTGCCTCAATTTTTTTCTGCCCTTTCTATTTCTTTTTATTTTCTCTATGTATTCCTCTATACTGTATTTTCTGCAGGTTTCTTTGCACAGAATTGCGCCGCCGCAAAATAATTTTTTGTTGTTTGTTTACCGCTTTGCATATACTAATACGGACATTAAGGGGCTTGAACACCAATTCAGATTGGGTGGGGATTTCATCACCCTTCCTAAGACCCCACAAATCACTAATTGCATACATATTACCTTGAGCTAATAAAAAATACTAGACTAAGACCTAAGGACATCGTGCTCAATAGGACAGAGGACTGGTTGTAGGCATCGGCCGTTTATCCTATCCTGACTTTGCGGTGTCTAGGCAAGTGTGTCCAAGGCAAGTGGTTACTTAATTAGGACCACTACTTACGTAGTGGGGAGCCTCCTACTTACCTGGCACTTACCTGGCCGCAATTGGCGGAGAAGAGGCGGTTTGAGGTCTTATTTCTAGCCCTTTGGAACAGTTAGGAGCAGTCTAGTTGGACTTTAAAGACCCTAGCTCTAGGTGTGTTTGTGCATGTTGTGATTGTGATTGTGCTTGAAAATTTTAGTCCCATAATTCCGTATTCTTTCAAACAAACAATTTTTAAAACTCCAAAAACTAACATTTTTTTTTCTTTTAATAAAAATGAAAAAAATCCACATTCTTTTTCCCTTCCTTTTCTCTTCCTTTCTTTCTTTCTCTCTTCATATCATGGGTACTCCACCTAGAAAAACTCTTTCCGAACTTTGGTACCCATAACCAGGCATTACTTCTTACGGTTCTTGTTTTGGTCAAACGTCGAACGATCCCTCCATGCCCAAAATCTTTTTGAAAGATCGGATAGACGCGTCTAGGACAAACAACTGGACCCCACAATCCACTTCGTATCAACCACAAACATTCACCCCTTCTTGCGTTGATACCCCTTTTGAAAGTCCAGTTGTAACCACAAGACCTATGTCTCTTGCTGAACGTATTGAACAATCCCGTAGCCGATCTTTCACTCCTTTCACCACTACAGATTCTTGGGATCAACAATTCCATTCACCTTCTTATCCAAATATTGATCCTACCCATGTCCAGACATTCAATTTCTACCAGTCCTACCCGACTTTTACACCTTCCCTAGACATTGCTTCTGAACCGCCATTTGGGAGTTTTCAGTATCCAAACAACTTTGAATCTTTTACTGAAACCCCTTCCCAACCCATGTCTAGTCTGGAACAGTCCTTGGAAGACTTTAGGGTAGCGTCATACCAACAGATGATAGATTTGACTGCGTCGATGGCCGCCCTCATACAACCTAGTGACCCGGTAGCTAGTTTTCAACTAGCTCCAAATTTTCCAATGTATGAAGAGGCGGTAAGACGTGTTGAGAATTTGAGTGGAGAGAGTGAGATGTACCCCCTTCCGAATCAAACCTACCCGTTTCAACTTGAATCCCACAACTCCGGTTTTGAATGTCTATCTAGTGTTCCAAACGATTCATTGATTAAAGATAGAATAGATAATGAGTTGTGTGACTTTGTAGTGTTTGATTTGCCCGATTGTGAAGGGTCCTTTTTGAGTGAAACCACACCCAATCCTTTTGACCTCTACACATCCACTCTAGAACCTGAATTGATTAATATCCATGCTTTTGTTGAGGTGTCTGAGAATATTGATTTTCACTTGATTGAGGATATTGACGCCGGGAATATTTTAGATGATGAACCTGTAGATTTGGCAGAGTTTTTCTCTCCAATTCATCATCCCGAGTCATTAACTGTTTTTCCCGAACCCCATATGCGTCTTGATTTTGATGAAATTTGCATGGATAAGCTGAATTTTGAGGAAACTTTTGAGGATGAACCAGTTTTAATTGATGAGTCGGATTTTCCAATTCATCATGTTCCTTTCATTAACTGTGTACACCCTCCTGAACTTTTAACCGATAACCTTCCTCAATCACCTACCTCCATCCTTTCCATCGTTCCGACCTTGCAAGAAACCGTCTCACTTTCATTTCATATGTCTGGTTTACCGAGTTCGGCGTACCCATGGTTTCTCACCAATCTTGAGGGATTTGACCCTATTTCTCGCCATATTGATAGATTAGTACAATCCATCTTTTCACATCGATCATTACAGATTGTACTAATTTATTCAATTCATTTCCACCCTCAAGTTCGTATTCCACTTCTTTCTCCCTTCCGCCATTCTTCCTCTCATATACCGAGACCGTATCCCGCTTCTATCTCCATACGGTCTCTCGTATTCTCCATTTCTTACCTCTCCGCATTCTTCGACCAACCTGTACATTATAGCGATAAATTTTTTGAATGGTTGGTGTTAACTTTTGGCCTGTGTAAGGCCTTGTATAGATTGATACTATTCTCTTTCCCCCCTAATCCTGAACTTCAACGCTTAACAGTGGAAATACTGTTTTACTTAAGTTTAGGGGGGACTCCTTTTTTGTATATATTTTTTGTTTTCCTTTTTTGTTTTGTATAAAATTTGTTTTTAGGGAGAGCGCCGACAATTTTGACCCTCTTGGTGTGGCCTGACAGTGAGGGCACTGTCAAGTTTAAGTTTGGGGGTATGCTCGGTAAGCTTTCTTCCTTCGCATTCATTTGTATATTTTGCATTTGCATACCTTATTTAAAACCCATAAAAATCGAAAAATTTACCAGAAAATATAAAAACTTTGTCGTCAAGTTAGCTAATAGGGTAACTTAGATTTTTATTCTGAAAGCATAGTTGATATGTTAGAAATAACTAAATCCTAGGCTTAGGAATTGAAAACCCTAAAAATAACCCCCATTCTGCTTAACCTGGGTAAGTATACGTCCTTACAGTTTTTTTGGAGAAATAGGTAATCTTGAGTTCAGTTCTTGAGTTAAGTCAAGATGAAGGGAAAAGTATTGATGCTTTACTGAAGGATAAGTCTGAAAAATAGCTTCTATTATTGAGTCCAAATTTAGAAAGTATATACCCTATTGTCACGCCCCGCTTCCCAGAGTACGCAAGATTGGGCACGTGACATAGCCAACCATGCTACCTGTGGGTAGGAAGTATCCATCCACAGTCACATTACGGCTGTAGAGATATCAAGAACTAGATAAATAAACTATCTAACACATGTCCAAATCCATAATAACAAGAGTCAATGAAAAATAAGTGCGGAAGCAAATGATCCAATATAATAATAGGAAGGTACGTCCCATAATGCGGGATCACACCTGGAAATAAAATGCAATAAATGAACTAACCACTACAGAACTCACAAATCAGCCTGCTGGCTGAAGTACTCCTGCTCGGTCGGCGAAAGTGGTAAAGAATCTGGGCCATGCAAAACCCAGACGTCAGCGCGTCATGTCAACCAATAATATAATATGAACATGGAAATAAGCAATGCAGGGATAAACATGAATAAAGCAATAATATGAAACAACAGTGCAGGGTCATGTACAGTGGGTAACTAAACTGTTCTATCAGGTTTTCTATTCTAAAGTCTTTGAAATCAATTGATGACTCGTCGATGTAACTCAATAGTATCCCGTGCATGCCCGGGACCACGGTCAAGACCCTCAGGGCTGAATCCGAGACGTGCCGCTAGGCAGTAATAGGTAGCAGGATGGACGAGTGATGTCAGCATCATCACTCCCGGACTGGCTAAGCCCGTAAGACTGATCAGAACAGGTATCGAACTGTTGAGTTACAAGTCGGTTTCACCTTTGATTTCCCCATACCCCCAAGTTATGTATGTCAGGTCAGGTATTCAGTAATCAAGAACTAATGCTAACACAGGATCAGGTAAAAGCAGGTTTGTCTGGATAGACAACAGGAACGGTCCGTAAGGACTACATGTCAGGTTTGTTGGCATTAGACACAGGATCAGGTAACGGGTCAGGTTATAGTACATCAGGTCAAGTCAAGCAGTGTACGGTACCATATCATGTCAAGTAGGAAGTGTAACAGGTCATGTCAGGAAGCACAAGATGTCATGTGGGTGCTCATAAACAAACTAACATTAGCATGTGTATAAATAAACAAGCATGAGTACTATCAGAACAATAAACTGGAACATGTAATATGATATGCAAATAGATATAATTTCAAGGATATGGATGCATAGTTATCGATTAGGATTACATTTATAGTTCCAATATTAATTAGGATGCAATTTATTAAACATGGAGTGTTAATATCACATTATTATGTAGTAATGTGATATATGGATGCAATTATATGTATCTTAAATGCGATGGATGCAAACGGGTATCCGAAAAGTTATAAAACTATAAAATGGTAATATGGGATGTACCACTAAGCAATATGTGATATAAATATTGATATAATAATATTAATATGGATAGCATATTCAAAGTGATTAATAACTATAAAAGTGGTATTGATTAACCATGTACAAGAAGGTTCCGTTCAGAAATTCAGCGTGACCCTAATTTGTAAAATAGCTTAAAAATAACAAACGTTCTCCAAAAGGGACGTGTCTTATACCAAAACAAAGATATTTCAATAAGGTTTTCAGTTTTATAAGTATAAGCATCTCAGGTTGTCCCTACAAAAAGTTATGAACATTCGAAGTTGAAAGTTTGCTGCTGGAATTTCCCTGGACAGCAGTTTAAAGGCATTTTCATTTGCATTTTACGTTATTTAAACAATTTATTTTTCCAGTAAATACTTCATAGAGTTATAGTATTCTGAATTATCTTCGTAACGAACTAAAGAACGTATACTAATGATTTTTCTATGATTTATAATGAATTTTATAAGATAAAGTGTACAGTAAATTTCAGATTTGTCATATCCGATTTTTCAACGACGTTTCATGTGTAAACTATAAGATTTTCAAATGTATAACATTATAAATTGAAGATTATAAAAGTATATAGCATGTAGCAAGATTAACTTGCCTCGATGGGTCGCGAATCGGGAAAACGGAACGTTAACCGTCGGCGGGGAAAACTCGCGACGGGCGCACGGTTCACGGAATGAACCCAAACGACGAACAAAGGAACCACACGGGTCGGGGTACGTCACTGGAACGTCGAGAAGCGTCACCGGCACGACGGAATTCCGGCAACAAAAGAATAGTTAAAAAAATGAAAAACGGAACATGAAGCAAGAAGAGAAAGAATGATAAAGAGAAGTACGAGAGAATATATGAGGAAGAGGGAGAGAGAGAAAAAAGTGTAGAGAGAGAGAAAGTGGGGCCCACAGGGTTAAAGGGGAGGTTGCGATTGGCTGAGAGAATAAATTAAGAAGGATATAAAAGATTGTAAAAATATTATATGGTTAACTTAAAGATTTAAAAGATAGGTAATGAACAGTAAGATATCAGGTTAGTTAGAAAAAATATATGCGATGGTTTTAATAATATTAAAATTTGGGATTTTGGCGCCAAATAAAACATTTTCAAATTGCGCCCGGGTTGGGTCTAAAAATTCGAAATTCAAATAATAGGATTTTAAGCGGGTTCCAAATTTTAAAATGAAATGTTTTATGATTAAAAAGCATACTTCCAAAACGGACACACGCACGTGCACGTAGCCATCCAAACTCGTCCGTTTCACTGAACGGGACGAGAATACAATGCACGGACGCTACCACGAGGCTAAGGGTGTCAAGTAGGCCAAGAAGAATATTTTCAATTTTATTTTAGGTGCTAAAATTTTTTATATGCAGAATGACTTAGCCGGTTAAAATTTTGCAATAAGAACCAAACAAGCAAGATAAATGAAATGAGCAATGCCAAACACTCAACCAGTAACAGAAATAGTATTATTGGGCTCGGGTGTTACATCATATCCAACTACAAAAAGAATTTCGTCCTTGAAATTCCAAGAATTCAATATAGATAACTACAGGAAAAGGTGAGGAAACTTCTGCCTGATCTTGTCTTCTCGCTCCCAAGTGGATTCTCCATGCGATCGATTACCCCAAGAGACTAGCACAAGGGGGATAACCTTGTTCTTAAGAACCTTTTCCCTTCGATCCCCGATTTCAATCGGTCGCTCCTCAAAAGTCAAGTCTTCTCGTATTGTTAGCTCCGAATGATCCAAAACGTGTGTTTCATCTCGAACATACTTACGGAGTTGAGATACGTGAAACATATCGTGCACATTTGCCAAGGACTGCGGTAATGCCAAACGATATGCTACCTCACCAACACGCTCCACGATCTCAAGGGTCCAACGAATCGAGGACTAAGCTTTCCTCGACTTCCAAAACGAATCACCCCTCTAGTCGGTGATATCTTCAAGAACACCAAATCACCCACGGTGAATTCTAGAGGTCTTCTCGACGTGTCAGCCCAACTCTTCTGTCTGTCTTGAGCTGCCTTCATATGCTTTCTGATTGTATTCACCTTCTCGACTGTCTGTACTACCAAATCCGGTCCCAACACTCTTTGTTCATCGACATCATCCCAACAAACAGGTGAACAGCATTTACGACCAAACAACGCTTCAAACGGAGCCATCTGGATTGTCGCTTGGAAAATGTTGTTGTAAGAAGACTCCACCAAGTGTAGATGATCCTCCCAAGAACCCTTGAAGTCCAACAGCACGCTCTCAACATATCTTCAAGAGTTTGGATCGTTCTCTCCGACTGACCATCAGTTTGAGGATGATAAGCTGTGCTAAACTTCAATCGAGTCCCCAAACTTTCCTGTAAACTCCTCCAGAAGTGTGATAAGAACCGAGTGTCCCGATCGG
The DNA here is from genome assembly GCA_030015575.1 of Agapanthus africanus. Taxonomy (NCBI): domain Eukaryota; kingdom Viridiplantae; phylum Streptophyta; class Magnoliopsida; order Asparagales; family Amaryllidaceae; genus Agapanthus; species Agapanthus africanus. Next base: position 136,847,844 of record JASDDO010000016.1, read on the forward strand.
ACACGATGCTCACCGGTACGCCATGCAATCTTACAATCTCCTGCATGTACCGCTCTGCCAAAGTCTTCGTTGATTGACCAACCCGGAAAGGAATAAAGTGAGCTGCCTTGGTCAATCGATCAACAATCACCCATACTGAATTGTTGCCCTTTGGACTTCGCGGTAAAGCCGTCACGAAATCCATGGTTATATGTTTCCACTTCCACTGAGGAATCGGAAGTGGTTGCAACAAACCAGCAACCCTTTGGTGTTCAGCCTTGACTTGCTGACATACCAAGTACTTAGCCACGAAGCGAGCAATCTCCCGTTTCATGCCTTCCCACCAGAAATGCTGTCGAATATCTCGGTACATCTTTGTACCTCCTGGATGTATAGAATAAGCTGAACTGTGTGCCTCCTTCATAAGCTCTTCACGAACATCCCCCTTTGGCACACACAAACGGCTACCATACCTCAACGAACCATCTTCGTAGACCAGTAAATCTGTTCATAGTCCAGCCTCAACCTGCTCTCGAAACTTCTGCAGTCTAGGATCCTGCGATTGTGCCACTTTAATCTTCTCAACCAAGGACAACTGTACTTGCAACTGCATCAACTGTCCCGTAGAATGTGGTAGCATAACTTCTAAGTCAAATCTTCGAAAATCTGCAATGATCTCCCTCTGTGTAGTTAACACCTGAATTGCTGATAACCGACTAAGCGTGTCCGGTACAACATTAACCTTCTCCGGATGGTACTTAAGATCAAGATCGTAGTCAGCCATCAGCTCCAACCATCTACGCTGCCTCATGTTAAGCTCCTTCTGTGTAAACACATACTTCAAGCTCTTATGATCTGTAAAAACTTCGACTCTTTCCCCCAAAAGGTAGTGTCTCCAAATCTTCAAAGCGAAAATCACAGCCGCAAGCTCCAAGTCATGAGTTGGATAATTCTTCTCATGGGTCTTCAACTGTTTCGATGCGTATGCTACAACCTTCCCATGCTGCATCAAAACACATCCCAATCCTTTCCCAGATGCGTCGCTATGAATCACTAGTCCTCCGGAATTGTCTGGTACGGTCCGGATAGGGGCGGTTATCAACTTCTGCTTCAACGTCTCAAAAGCGAACGCACACTTATCCGTCCATACAAAAGGTACCTCCTTGCGCGTAAGCTTGGTCAACGGTTCTGCCAAACGAGCTAAGTTCTCCACAAATCTCCTGTAGCATCCGGCTAATCCAAGGAAACTTCTTATCTCAGCTACATTCCTTGGAATAGGCCAATCTCGAACTGCTGCAATCTTTTCGGGATCGACGGCGATTCCATCGCCCGACACAACATGCCCCAGAAACTTCATTTCTTCCAGCCAAAATTCGCACTTACTCATCTTCGCATACAATTTCTTCTGTCTCAATGTCTGCAGTGCGATCTTCAAATGCTCAGCGTGCTCCTCCAAACTCTTCGAGTAAACCAGAATATCGTCAATGAATACCACAATAAACTGGTCCAAGAATGGTGAAAAGATTCGGTTCATCAAGTCCATGAATACTGCCGGCGCATTCGTTACTCCGAAGGGCATCACTAGATACTCGTAATGTCCATACCGAGTTCAAAACGCCGTCTTGCAAATATCCTCTGCTTTCACTCGGACCTGATGATATCCGGATCGCAAATCCAGTTTCGAGAATACCTTCGTGCCACTAAGCTGCTCAAAAAGTTCTCCAATGCGAGAGATCGGGTACTTGTTCTTAATAGTTACCTGGTTTAATTCTCGATAATCGATGCACATCCTCCTCGTGCCATCCTTCTTCTTTACTAGAAGAACTGGAGCTCCCCAAGGCGGGTTGCTGCTTCGAATCCAACCCTTCTCAAGCAATTCAGTAACTTGTTTCTTAACTTCTTCCAATTCTACTGGTGCCATTGGATAATACGCTTTAGATACTGGCGCTGCACCAGGAATAAGGTCAATTGCGAACTCCACGTCTCGCTTCGGCGGAAAGCCCGATATATCTTCAAACACATCCATAAAATCATGAACAACCGCCGGCTCTTCACTATTATCAACTTCCATTGCTGCAAGAACATTGTTAGTCGGCCTAGCCCTAAACTCGACTGGCCCGATAGAACTGCTTCCTTAACGCAACTGCTGTCTGCTGCAAACTCCCTTTCGTCCCAGATAAACTCTGCTGCTCTTGGCTGCTGCAAGTGTTAGTGTATATGCCCTAGAGGCCATTACTGTATCATACTAGTTTGTATATTACTTAATGGATGCTTGGGATATTCACCTTGTATATACAATCTTGCTCAAAATAGTAGTATGCTACTTGGTTTGTTTCTACTTCAATGTGTACATGTGTTTATATTTTTTATATCGCCTATACACATTAGTGGAGCCCTTAGGATCTTTGCTTGATTACCAGCGATGTGATGGCCGTCACACTAGTGGGGCTGGGTAATCTATAAGCACATCCTTATGAAGGTCCCTGGTCGCAGGACTATCGAGACAGGGCATCGATACTCCGGAGTAGACCAGCGCATGAGCTTCTCATCCCAGTGTAGGAGACGGTCTGTCACACAGCCGTCAGTACGTCGTACTTGAGATAGTATGCGGGTGCTCGTTAGGTTACGGGTACACTGGACAAGACTCGTCGGGAACTGACTAGTTGGTATTATGCCTATCGTCAGTTATCAGTTCCCAGGTGACATGAGTACAACTTAGTCCGCTGACTTGACACTGTCACTTTGCCTCGAGTGTGTTCCCACTGCACTTTGATCACTACCCTACTACGGCTCAAAGGAGTCGTGCAAACAGGTAGTGGTTGGGTGCAGTCCCGAAGCACTTGGAGGCAGTGACGGTTAGACAGGATTCGTCTCTCCCGGTATTGGGGGTTGACATCGCGCTGTGTCTAGGAGAGCCATTACACGAGTAGTCCCTGGCCAGGGCAAACGAGATATACTGGTAGGCTTCCAGTGTTATCTCAGGGTGTTTTGGGCTTCGCTCCGGCATGACTTGTACCGCTATTAGGGGACTGACGTTTACCGCCCCCTAGGCCCGGCATGCGATGTATCAGACGAACAGACCGGACTGTACGGAGAATGTCACACTCAGGCTCAGTAGGAGTTCAGATGGGTTTCGCCTCGTCGGTCTTCTTGTCGGCATTACCTGGGGACCGTTACGCACAGCTAGTGCCGCTTGCGGTCTATGGTTAAACCCACTTCCAGCGTAGTGTCGAGTCTTTAGAGTCCCACACAGAAAGCTTTTCGCCTTTAGGCAAAAGAGTAGAGGTCGCATGGTATTGCGACAGGTCGCATGGTTTTGTGACAGGGTTCGGTCACATCCGTGTACTTGTGCACGTACAGTGTCCGGACAGTTTACACTAGCGGGCTTTGGTTTAAGCCGGATCCTAGTGTATCTTATGGGATTGGATTTATCCAGTTTGCATTCGTGTTCCTCGGAACGCGGATGCGGGTGTGTATGCACAGTTGATAGGGAGGCAGAGGCAGCGGATTCTCATTAGGGTTGTTGACAGTTGACCATTGACTATTTGACTTTTTACTCAACCCTAATGAGAATATGATATGTGATTAACTATTATATTAATTAAGTATTATGGTGACATGGTTGTTGACTTTTGTTGACTTGTTGACTTTTGTTGACTTTGTTGACCGGTTGACTAGGCTTGACTAGTTGACCATCATGATAACCATAGCCATCATTTCATGGCAAAGACTTTTACTTGCTTGCTCATTTGTGTAAAATGAGTGCATGATTTGATATGGTTATGGTTGCTTCAACCATCATATAAGACTTTTTTGATATGATGAGTTATCATTACTTTGGATTATGAGAGGGTGAGAGACAAAAGACTTGCTCATTCTTTCTTGCTCATTCTCTCTCTTGTTCTTGAGCTCTCCATTTGCTCTCACCCTCTTGCTCTTGCTCCCTCTCTTTAATCTATGGTTCTCTTGTCTCATGAGTTGAGAATCAAGAACCATAGATAAAATCCCATTCTAATTCTTCTCTACTCATTCTAGTTCACTAGGTTTAGCAAACCAAGTGAACTAGTTTCTTCAAAGAACGAAGAAGGAGCTAAAGGTTGGAGCTTTCAGCTGGATCTTTCTTCGGCGTAAGGAGACGACGAGAAGAAGCCGGTTCGGACCACCATCGGAGCTTAAAGACGAAGGAGTTCAAGACAAGCAAGGTATAACCCCCTAACCGAGTAGCTAGAAACTCATAGTTAGGTTGTTAGATAGATGTTTAACCAAGATCCGGGTATTAGGTCCATGTTACCACCTCCGTAAAAATCGTTTTTTACCAAATTCCGCATTCCCTAAAGAACCGGGAGAGGTAGCATGGACTTACAGTGGTATTAGAGCCTAGTTAAACTCTATCTAGCATGTTAGCAAGTAACTAGAAGATCGATCAAAGAAAATGTCCCGAAAACGAACCCCAAAAATTCGAGTTTCTGTCGATTTTTTTACTGTTCAAAAGTTGATTATTTTAACACCTAAAATCGGCTCAGGGTTTTTAGTTGCTACTGTAGAAAAATCACCAAGTGATTCCTCTAAACGACCGCGGAAACGCGGCAATAGCTTGCTATTGCCGCGGTTCCGCGGCCTCCTTGGCGCCTCTCTGGTGTTTCTTTGTTACAGTGTGCATCTGGGGGTATTTTGGGAATTTTGGTACATGTATTTTCAACCCAGATTTTCCAGAACGAAAATTTTATTTTGGGGTCCCGAAAATCCGTATTTTTGATCGAACTTCTAAAAGACTTAAGCTAACGGGTTTTTCTGTAATGTGATATTTGTATTGAACGTCTACTAATCGCTATATGTCGATTAGTGGGGGTTATACAAATCTGTGATCTGTAATGTGCTGGAATGTGTATATGAATATGTTGGATTGTCGCGGGTGAATAGCCGGGGGTTGTGAAACGAGAGTTTTCTTTTCTTTCAATTCATGTAAATTTGTAAATTGATGTAATAATTATTTTTATGGCCGCACAACCGGGTCGGGGTTGTAGCCGTCATTGTATAATTTCTTTTTACTGTTTTTGCTCCTAGGATAGACCCATGGAGGGGGTGCACAAACTACCGGGTATGCCGAAGTGTCGAGTGGCCTACTCATGGAGATGAGGGAGGTTGCTACGCTTCGGGTACTTGGCGGGTAGTTTGCCGCACCTATAGGGGTCTTGGGTGGGGTATTGGCTATTCACTGCGACCGTGTAATCTGTCTTTCGTTACAGGCTCGTACGAATTACAGGTTCCTAGTATATCCAATGTATTCATCTGTGATCTGAAATGTTTATCATTGCAGTATATCTATATATGATATTATTTAGGCGTTGCTTATGTTTTACAGATGCGCTAGCCCAGCCCCCGCTCTGTCGTTAGTTAAGTAACCTAACGGGTAATGACGGGGCCCAGTGGCGAATGCGAATGGCATAAGCGTACGTCATATTTTGGTTGTTTTCTGCAATGGTAGGATTAAATGATGGGACGCATTAAAAGAACTAATGCAAGAATATCACGCATTAAAAGAACTAATGCAAGATAATAAACCAAGTTAAAGTCGTTGGAACACTTTCGAAAAACCACTCGGTTCTTTTCAAAACCAACTTTTAAATACGGAGCTTGAGCCACTCCTTTTAAAAGCTATCTCGTTCCAACGACCAAATCAAGTTCACTACGTTCACGGTTTTTCCAAAACCATTCGTAGCCCTCCGTTGTTTCGTATGAATATTCAATAGTATTCAAGCTGTGTTTGTTGACCTTCGTCAAGGCATAGTGATTGGTAGCTGTTGGGTATTCATATGTAGCATAGATAGATGCGTTGGTTTGGGACATTCGCATTACCTTGTTGACCTTCGTCAAGGGTATATACGGGTGGATTCAAATTAACCTGGATAATGACGGGCAGAACTTGACATGTGACTTATGATTTGTTGACCTTCGTCAAGGTCATAAGAGCATGGGGCAAAAATCCACATCGGGAGTTTCATAAGTACTGAAACTTGCTAGATTTGCATACCATTTGGAGTGTGATGATTCTGGTAGGATTCCTTCAGTTTCGTCACGCGATGATATTTGGATCCCGATCCTACTGTGAGTATATGCTACTCCTCGGGAAATTTCTCACTTAACGATCAATGCTATAAACCTAGTAGGTGCCTAGAAAGGTGTTAGCGGGGCTACGCCCCCAGGGAAAAGAGGTTCTATAATTAAGGAACTTCGCGAAAGCGTTGGAAAACCTCCCTCGAAGTACCGACACCGGCCTGGCTGAACGGTTAAGCAAGTATTGTACGGTGGGATTGATCCCGACTAATTCTTCCTTTATGGTTTGAGGAGGGATTCGAGAAACAGTGGGAGCCATCCTGTTTAGACAAACTAAAAACCACTCTAAACTTGCAAGAGCATCATGCTGAGTGTTTCTTCTTCTCTCTCCTAATTGCAGCGACCAATCAACATGACTGGACTTAAGTTACTCCTAGATAAAAACAAACTGACAGGGCCAAACTACAAAGATTGGCTCAGGAATGTCAAGATAGCAATCACTTACGACAAGCTGGGGTATCTTCTTACCACCAAAGCTCCCCCTGTCCCTGGTCCAACTTCCAGCGTCGCGGATAAGGAAATCCGCAAGACTTGGGAGATTGATAGCGCGAAGGCCAAGTGCCTCGTGCTTGCCTCGATGGACAACGAACATCAGAGGAGGCACGAGAATATGGACTTGGAATCCATATTGCTTCATACAAAAGAACTGTATGGAGAGCAATCTCGTATCGCAAGATACGAAGCGTCGAAAAAGTTATTTTCGACAAGAATGGCCGTCGGATCATCAGTAGCCGAGCACGTGCTAAAGATGATCGGCTACATTGAGGAGCTCGCGGACCTAGGGATTACATTGGAGAGTGAGCTATATACGGATATAGTTCTCCAGTCCCTTCCTTCCACTTACGCCCAGTTCATGCTGAACTTCAACTTACAAGAAAAAGAGGTTGAACTTTCAGAGCTCCTCAACATGCTGAGGAGCGCAGAGGGCACCCTACAGAAAGGTAGGGAAACATCCACTTTGTTTGTAGGAGGATCATCTTCTTCTAGGTCCAAGGCGAAAGCCAAGGGAAAGAAGAAGAAAGCCCCCGCCAAACCAAGGGGCGGTGTTAGTAAGATGGATACGAAGGGAAAAGCTAAAGCAACAAAGAAAGCGGGGAAGCTAGTGGATAAGGAAGAATGCTTCTTTTGTCATAAGAAAGGTCACTGGAAGAATGATTGCAGGGCTTGGAAAGCCAGGACACAGGAATTGAAGCAAGTTGCAGCTTCAGCTTCAGGTGTGTACGTTATTGAAAACTGTCTTTCAATAAACTCTACTTCCTGGGTATTGGATACCGGATCAGGATCTCATATCTGTAATTCTTTGCAGGCGTTGAGAAACCGTAGTGTTTTGAAAGCAGGTGACTGACCCTCAGAGTTTCGAACGGAGCTAGCATGGATGCTAAAGCCGTGGGGGACTATCACCTGGGAATGTCAGATGGACATGTTTTGGTTTTGCGTAATTGCTTTTTTGTACCCAACGCAACTTGTAATATCATTTCTGTATCTTTAGTTTCTAAAGAAGGTTATGAATTTGCGTTTGTAAGTAATGTTGTAAACATTCACCTTAATCATGTTTTGATTGGGTCAGGTACATTGAGTAATGGTATATACGTGTTAAACCAACCACAGATTTTTAATGTCTAGAATACATACAAAAGAAAGTCTCCAGAAATAAATCAGACTTTCTTATGGCATTGTAGACTGGGTCACATCAATGAGAGAAGGTTGACGAAGTTACATGCAGAAGGGTATTTGAATGCGTTCGAATATCAGTCGTATGCCACTTGTCAATCCTGTCTCAAAGGAAAGATGACAAAGATTCCGTTTACTGGACATGGAGTAAGAGCGAGCGAGCTCTTGGGACTCGTACACAGTGACGTGTGCGGTCCAATGTCTACACATGCCCGAAGCGGACATTCTTACTTCATTACTTTTACGGATGACTTCTCAAGGTACGGTTATGTCTTCTTAATTAAACATAAGTCCGAGGCCTTTGGAAAATTCCAGGAGTATAAGAATGAAGTAGAGAAACAGACCGGCAAAAGTATTAAGATTCTAAGATCGGATCGAGGTGGAGAATACTTAAGTGCCGAGTTCCTGAACTATTTAAAAGAGAACAGAATTCTCTCTCAGCTTACTCCTCCATACACCCCGCAACATAACGGTGTATCGGAGAGACGGAACCGCACCCTATTGGATATGGTGCGGTCCATGATGAGTAACGCTGAGTTACCGCGATCAATCTGGGGATATGCGCGAGAAGCAGCTGCGTATCTCTTGAACAAGGCTCCCACCAAGACTGTGCCTACCACCCCATATGAGATGTGGACTGGGAAGAAACCCTGTCTTAAGTATCTTAAGGTATGGGGATGTCCAGCTTTTGTAAAAAAACAGCATGCGGACAAGCTTGAGGCACGTTCAGTACAGTGTAAGTTTGTGGGGTACCCAAGGAACTCCATGGGGTATCTTTTCTATTCCGCTGAGGAACAAAAGGTTTTTGTTTCTCAGCATGCCCGCTTCTTGGAAACTGAGTTTTTGGAAACCCAGATAAGTGGGAGCACAATAGAACTGGAAGAAGTTCCAGAACCACAGACTGTTACTGAAAGCTTGGTGGAACCAGAGGGTTCAACAGAACAGGACATTCCTACGCCGCTCCGCAGGAGTAGTAGGCAGACTCATCCGCCCGAGAGATACTACGGTTTTCTCATAGACGGGAATAGAGAGGATTGCATCATAGATTATGATGAGCCTACTAGCTTCCAGCAGGCCGTTCAGAGCGTTGACTCAGTGAAATGGGTGGATGCAATGCGGACCGAAATGGAGTCCATGTACACCAACAAGGTATGGACGTTGGACATTGCTCCAGACGGGGTAAAACCCGTAGGATGCAAGTGGATCTTCAAAAGGAAGATTGGTGTAGATGGACGGGTTGAGACCTATAAAGCTAGGCTGGTAGCAAAGGGTTTTCGTCAAAGACCTGGCTTGGACTATGACGAAACCTTCTCTCCAGTAGCCATGCTGAAATCCATTCGGATCCTTCTTGCCATTGCTGCCTTCCATGATTATGAGATTTGGCAAATGGACGTAAAGACAGCTTTTCTAAATGGAAATTTAGAGGAGTGTGTCTATATGGACCAGCCAGAGGGTTTCATTCAGAGTGGGAGCAGCGGAAAGGTGTGCAAGTTGCTTAAGTCCATCTATGGACTAAAGCAGGCATCGCGGAGTTGGAACATCTGCTTTGATGAGACAGTCAAAGAATTTGGCTTTATCAAAAATACGGATGAACCATGCATCTATAGTAGATTTGTAGCGAGAACTGTAGTATTCCTCGTTTTATACGTGGATGACATTCTCTTAATAGGAAATGACATTCCTATGCTATAATCTGTCAAGGGGTTCTTGTCACACAGGTTCTCCATGAAAGACCTGGCTGATGCCTCGTACATTCTGGGTATCCGGATCTACCGTGACAGATCCAATAGGATATTAGGACTTTCACAGTCCAGGTACATCGACACCATACTGAAGAGATTCAGTATGGAAGATTCCAAGCGCGGTAACCTACCGGCTTGTCACGGGATCACCCTCTCTAAAGAGATGTCTCCCAAGACTGATTTGGAGAGGGATCGCATGTCTATTATACCCTACGCTTCTGCGGTAGGCTCTGTAATGTATGCGATGTTGTGTACCAGACCGGATGTAGCTTATGCACTGAGTGTGGTAAGCCGGTATCAGTCAAACCCTGGGGAGAAACACTGGATAGCGGTAAAGAACATTCTCAAGTACCTGAGAAGGACTAAGGAGATGTTCTTGGTGTATGGCGGAAAGGATCTCCAGATCGAGGCCTTTGCTGACTCCAGCTTCCAGAGTGACAAGGATGATTCCAAGTCCATGTCGGGCTTTGTCTTTACCCTCAATGGAGGGGCGGTGTGTTGGAAGAGTTCCAAACAAGAAACCATTGCAGACTCGACGATGGAAGCGGAATACATCGCTGCATCTGATGCCGCAAAAGAAACTGTCTGGATGAGGAAGTTCTTGAAAGAACTTCAGGTGGTTCCGTCCATTGTTGATCCAATACCTCTGTATTGCGACAACAACGGGGCTATAGTTTTAGCGAAGGAACCCAGGTCCCATCAGAGATCCAGGCACATCTTGAGGCGGTATCACCTGATCAGGGAGATCGTGGATCGCCAGGAGATCGAGGTTCGGAGAGTCGCTTCAGAAGACAACACTGCAGATCCATTCACCAAGGCCTTGCCCCAGACTCAGTTCGAGCGGCTGATCGAGATGATAGGTCTTCGATACGCTAGTACATGGCCTTAGTGAAAGTGGGAGATTGTTAGTGTATATGCCCTAGAGGCCATTACTGTATCATACTAGTTTGTATATTACTTAATGGATGCTTGGGATATTCACCTTGTATATACAATCTTGCTCAAAATAGTAGTATGCTACTTGGTTTGTTTCTACTTCAATGTGTACATGTGTTTATATTTTGTATATCGCCTATACACATTAGTGGAGCCCTTAGGATCTTTGCTTGATTACCAGCGATATGATGGCCGTCACACTAGTGGGGCTGGGTAATCTATAAGCACATCCTTATGAAGGTCCCTGGTCGCAGGACTATCGAGACAGGGCATCGATAATCCGGAGTAGACCAGCGCATGCGCTTCTCATCCCAGTGTGGGAGACGGTCTGTCCCACAGCCGTCAGTACGTCGTACTTGAGATAGTATGCGGGTGCTCGTTAGGTTACGGGTACAGTGGACAGGACTCGTCGGGAACTGACTAGTTGGTATTATGCCTATCGTCAGTTATCAGTTCCCAGGTGAGATGAGTACAGCTTAGTCCGCTGACTTGACACTGTCACTTCGCCTCGAGTGTGTTCCCACTGCACTTTGATCACTACCCTACCACGGCTCAAAGGAGTCGTGCAAACAGGTAGTGGTTGGGTGCAGTCCCGAAGCACTTGGAGGCAGTGACGGTTAGACGGGATTCGTTTCTTCCGGTATTGGGGGTTGACATCGCGCTGTGTCTAGGAGAGCCATTACACGAGTAGTCCCTGGCCAGGGCAAACGAGATATACTGGTAGGCTTCCAGTGTTATCTCAGGGTGTTTTGGGCTTCGCTCCGGCACGACTTGTACCGCTATTGGGGGACTGACGTTTACCGCCCCCTAGGCCCGCCATGCGATGTATCAGACGAACAGACCGGACTGTACGGAGAATGTCACACTCAGGCTCAGTAGGAGTTCAGATGGGTTTCGCCTCGTCGGTCTTCTTGTCGGCATTACCTGGGGACCGTTACGCACAGCTAGTGCCGCTTGCGGTCTGTGGTTAAACCCACTGCCAGCGTAGTGTCGAGTCTTTAGAGTCCCACACAGAAAGCTTTTCGCCTTTAGGCAAAAGAGTAGAGGTCGCATGGTATTGCGACAGGTCGCATGGTTTTGCGACAAGGTTCGGTCACATCCGTGTACTTGTGCACGTACAGTGTCCGGACAGTTTACACTAGCGGGATTTTTGTTTAAGCCGGATCCTAGTGTACCTTATGGGATTGGATTTATCCAGTTTGCATTCGTGTTCCTCGGAACGCTGATGCGGGTGTGTATGCACAGTTGACAGGGAGGCAGAGGCAGCGGATTCTCATTAGGGTTGTTGACAGTTGACCGTTGACTATTTGACTTTTTGCTCAAGCCTAATGAGAATATGATATGTGATTAACTATTATATTAATTAAGTATTATGGTGACATGGTTGTTGACTTTTGTTGACTTGTTGACTTTTGTTGACTTGTTGACTTTGTTGACCGGTTGACTAGGCTTGACTAGTTGACCATCATGATAACCATAGCCATCATTTCATGGCAAAGACTTTTACTTGCTTGCTCATTTGTGTAAAATGAGTGCATGATATGATATGGTTATGGTTGCTTCAACCATCACATAAGACTTTTTTGATATGATGAGTTATCATTACTTTGGATTATGAGAGGGTGAGAGACAAAAGACTTGCTCATTCTTTCTTGCTCATTCTCTCTCTTGTTCTTGAGCTCTCCATTTGCTCTCACCCTCTTGCTCTTGCTCCCTCTCTTTAATCTATGGTTCTCTTTGTTGGAGATAGTGCCCTCAGAGTCAATTATTGGATCACAGGCACGTGATTGCAATGATTGAGGGAGGACCTATCCCGGTAGGACAGTCTTACTCGAGATGATAGTATGCTATCTGGTTTACCTTTATCATCGTGTACTGCTTTAGGTGACCTGACATGTCGCTATTGCACGTTGATAGAGCCCCTTGGATTCTTGCTTGACTGCCAGCAGTATGAGGGCGATCATATAAGTGAGAGCTGGAGTCTACAAGCATATCCTTAAAAGGTCCCTAGTCGTGGGAGTTTCGAGACCGGGCATCGATACTCCATTAGTAGACTAGTGTATACAGTCGAGACCCCGACGAGGGGCGGTGGCCGGTCTCACAAGCCACTGGTGTCAGTTGGATCACCAAAGATGTATACAGGTGCTCATTGGGTTATGAGTACACCGGACAGGACTCGCCGGGAATATGCTAGTTGGTCTTATACCTGACGTCAGATAGCAGTTCCCAGGTGACATGTGTACAGGTTAGTTCATCGACCTGGGGATCGTCATTTGTCTCGTGTGAGTTCCCACTGTATTTTGATTACTACCCTACCACGGCTCAAAGGAGTCGTGCAAACAGGTTTTAGTTGGGTACAGTCCCGAGCCACATGGAGGCAGTGAGCGGATCTTCGGGGGTTCGTCTCTCCCGGTATTGGGGGTGAGGTCGCGCTGTGTCTAGGAGAGCCATTACACAAAGACCTTGGCCAAGGCAGGAGATTTACTGGTAGGTATTCCAGTAGTATCTCAGGGTGTTCTGGGCTACACTCCGACACGACTTGTACCGCTTTTGGGGGTCTGACTTTTACCAACCCCCTAGGCCCGCCATGCGATGCTCATAGACGAACGGACCGGACTGTACGGATATTGTCACTGACAGGCTCAGTTGGGTGTCGGGGTGAGCTTCCTCATCGACGTCCCTTTTAGTCAATAGCTGGTGGCCCGTCACGTATTGGCTTATACCTCTGACGTGCTAGTGGTTAAATCCACAGCCATAGTATTGACGAGTCTTTAGAGTCCACCACACTTTCAGTTACTCAAGTTTCGGGCGAAACGCTGTAGAGGCCGTATGGAGATATGGCAGGGTCCGATCAGTTACGTGCGGTATTGCACGGATCAGGATCGGACAGTTTGTACTAGTAGCCGTATAGGTATATGGCAGGGTTCGATCAGATACGTGCGGTATTGCACGGATCAGGATCGAACGGATATTACTAGCCGGCTTTGTTTTTAAGCCGGTCCTAGTTTAGTACAGTGTAGATTTTGTCTCATTGCATTTGTATCCGGACGGAATACAGATGCGGGTGTGTATGCACAATATGGGGTTTTCCTGTAATTTATTACGGGACCAGTTTTCTGGAGTAGCCAGTTTGCTTTCCGTTCCGGCCGGTTTTCCTTTGTTCTTTCCCGGCCGGACTTTTCTGATGGAGGGGGTAATTTGCAGTTTTGCAAATTACATTTGTGGAGGGGTTTTCTTGCATAATGGATTGATTATGATAGCTTTCTTTTCTTTGCACCATGACTTGCTTTGACTTGTGATTTGATGAGGGTATGGTTTGATTAAAGTGAAGCATGGTGTATGTTTGTTTGTGGTCACCTCTTGATTGATCCTACAATCACCTCCCTTCTTGCTACATATTGTTTCCTTCCCTCCACCATTTGAGAGAGAGGTTATTCATTATTCAAGAGAGAATTAGAAAAGAGAGAAGAAGAAAAAGAAAAGAGAGAAGAAGAAAAAGAAAGAGAGAAGAAGAAGGAGAGAGTTCTTCATTCTTGAGAGTTTCATCTTCTTGATCTCATTCATGCTAGAAAAATGCAAGCACCATTTTTCTCATCTCATTTCCTCCATCTATGGCAACCAACCCCAAAGTGAGACATACACTTCTACACTTTCTACAGCACATCTTGAGCATGTCGAGTTGCCGGCTTCATGCCCGAGTTGCCTCGGTATAGAGGCGGGAGCCCGTAAAAGATGCAGGCGACGTGGTGCCCTTCCGGCGAGGAGGCGACGACCGGAGATCCCGCGAGAAGATCGGAGTGGAGATGAAGACCGGAGGACTCGGATCAGTCGGTACATCTCTAACCCGTATTCTAGTTAGCTTAGACTTGTTAATGGTTACGATCCGGAGTTTAGTGCGCGGTGGTGCCGGTTTGCAAAGTCCGCAAAATTTAAGTTATTCACCGTTTCCGCGTTTGGCCGTCGGGTTGACGGCCGGGGCGCCGCCGTGCACTTACAGTGGTATCAGAGCCTCGCCATTAACATAGTCTAGCTTGGTGTAATGTGTTTTACGTTTCCGATCGAACAAATTTCCAAAAACCGTATTTTTCTAGCACATCAGTTTCTGTCGAAATTTTTTGGAGTCCAAAAATTTTTCTGGTTGTCTCAGAGTGATGTGCAGGGAAACAGAAGCATACTGTAAAAATTTGGCACCATGATCTCACTATTCCGCCGCGCAAGCGCCGCGAAACCCCACCTCGTGCGGCCCTTCCGCCGCGGATTTTACTGTTCACCCCCCCAAATTTTTCCAGTGTATCCCTGAGTTGAAAATGTGGTTTCTGGAATATTAAAATTGGGCCAATTATTTCTGTGAGTGCTACAGTTTTCTTTGGGGCCCAGTTGTTAATTGTTTGATCAATCGGAAAATTTTAAACACATTATTTCACAGTATTTACATTATATCTGCGACCGTGAATGTCACTCGATCGGTAAATCCGATCTAACTGCTATAGCCCGGTTAGACGGATTTGCGAACGTGACTTTCACGTTGATGTTCTATGTATTTGCTGTGATGTTGCGGATCGGTCGTGGGGGATAGCCTGGATGCAATGCTAGTACTGTATTGTTGTATTATGTACATTTGATATTGCGGGGCGAGCGTCCGACATGTGGACTGCCGTCACTGCCTGATTGTATTATTTTTTTTGGGGCACGACCTGGTTGCGGTCGATGTACCCGGTGTATGTATATTTTACTTTCTGTACTAGGATTACCCCGCGGTGGGGTGCACGGATAGCCGGGTTCTAGAGGGCAACAAGCCCGCATCTCATAGCATTGGGACGGAGGGGGCTTCACTCTAGGATTGGCGGGCTATTCGCCGCACTCGTAGGGGGTACAGGTTGACCCAGGAGGGGTGCCCAAGTTGCCGGATTCCATGGAGTGTTGGGTGGTCCATTCACGGAGCTGAAGGGGGCTGCCTCGCTTCAGGTTTTGGCGGGTGACTTGCCGCGCCCGTAGGGGTCTAGGATTACATTGCACAGGCTATCCACACGACCAGGGGAACGTCGGGTTTCAGTAGTGGCTCTGTGAAACCCGGGGATCCCAGATATCTGTATTGTTCTGTGATGCTGTACATTTCTGTGATGTTGCATTTCTGTTCACGCCTTGAGCGAAATATAATATATTGGTATATATATTAGTAGATGTTGTATATGTTTTTCATCCGCGCTAGTCCAGTCCCCGCTCTGCCGTTAGTTAGCTAACCTAACGGGTGATGACGGGACCCAGTGGCGAATGCGGATGGCATATACGTACGTCAGTATATTTTCGTTCTTTGTGGTGTGATCAATTGATGGGACTGCATTGATTCGGATCAATGCAAGTTAAACAAACCTATTCTGATGTTGTTGGAACACTTTTCAAAAAGCTGTTATTGCAAGGACGTTCTCTTTTGTTTTGCATCGTGGTATTCAGTTGGAATATCCTGCTCCTCAGTCGACGAGGCAAGGGCCGAGATCCCTTCACCGGGAGTGACCCCTTGGACAGAAGTTTGCGTCAGGGCAATACCTTCACTATAGCCGATTACGTTTGCTTTGCATCGTGATATTCATTTGGAATATCCTGCACCCCATTCTACGGGGAAAGAGCCGAGATCCCTTCACCGGGAGTGACCTCTTTAGTAAAGGTTTTCGTCACTATATTTTCTAAAAAGCTATCCGTTCCTTCAACGAGATCAAGTTCATTACGTTAAAGGTTTTCGCCAGAAACTATTCGTAGCCCTCCGTCGTTTCATATGGGTAGTCAATAGTATTCAAGCTGTGTTTGTTGGCCTTAGTCAAGGCACAGTGTTTGGTAGCTATTGGATATTCATATGCTGCATAGATAGATGTGTTGGTTTGGGACAGTCGTATAGCCTTGTTGGCCCTAGTCAAGGGCTTGTACGGGTGGGTTCAAATTAACCTGGACAATGACGGGCAGAACTTGACATGTGACTTATGATTTGTTGGCCTTAGTCAAGGTCATAAGAGCATGGGGCAGAAATCACATCGGGAGTTTCAAAAGAACTGAAACTTGCCAGATATGCGCATACCTTCTGGAGTGTGATACCATGAGCGGATTCCGTCACGTTATCATGCGATGATAGTTGGATCCCGATTCCCACTGATGAGTTGGTTTACTCCTCGGGTGACCCCGACTAATTCTTCTTTCAGGTTTGGAGGAGAATTTGAGGTACAGTGGGAGGATTCCAGATTAGATAAATTGGTAACCATTCTGATCTAGGTTAGAGTGCACGCTGAGTGTTTCTTTTCTCTCTCTCTTTGGCAGCGACCATTGACCCGACCCTAAGATTTTGACTCAGTGACCAAGTTGACCGAACCTTCTTAACACTGGCTTTTGGATTGTCAGAGTTGCAAACCTCATTGCCACTCCTGCTTTTACCCTTTTCTCCAGGACACCCCGTTTTACTACGAACGTCCACTTCCATTGGACAAAACCATCGTATGGTTAGATACGAACTCGAAGGGATTTATTCGAGGATGGTTTCCGGTTCTGGAGAAAACGGATAGGACTATTCAGTTGTCTTTTCTTTTCACCCTCTCTCAGGTTGCGAGTACTCCTTGGTTTAGGAGTAGTACACCTATTACGCAAATTGGATAGTCTTCTTCCAAACCATAGGCTGGTGCCGACCGGTAGGGAAGGAAGAAAGCCAATTAGCCTAAACGGTGTACAGAAGGTATCAAGTTAAGACAAAGTAAGGGATTAGTAAGAGGGCAAAGTAAATTGCAACAGATATTCACGACCAAACCATGTATTCCTTCGCCAATCCTAAATCACCTTTGTATTTCTCCAGGACACTCCGTATCACTACGAAGATCCCATTTTATTGGATAATCCATCGTATGGTTATATACGAACTCGAAAGGAACTCGTTCCAGTTCGGGGATGGATCCTGGTTCAGGAGAAATAGGAATAAAGTACATTCAGGTGTCTTTTATCTTCACCTTCTCTCGCGATGCGAGTGCTCCTAGGATTAGGACAGTACACCCTTTATGCTTTTTGGATAGTCTTCTTCCAAACCATAGGCTGGTGCCGAACGGTAGGGAAGGAAGAAAACCATTTGGCCTAAAGGGGTGTACAGAAGGTAATGACTAAAGACATATGAAGGGATTTGGAGAGGTGGCAAAGAATTATACGGTTATAGTTGTGAATCTGGATAATGGATGAGGCATTACTAGGAATACCAGGATACCCCAACGAAACATTTCGATGTTTCAGGTTCACTGTGTACAGTTAATAGAAAACTGATTTCCCAATTAGACACTTGCTCCAGGGTATGTATTTACCAGGTATGATTCTCACATCTGTAAGGTTTTACAGATGATGAGTGGGAGTAAGTTATTGGGAATTGGGTGATCATCCTCATTATATCGGGATTCGTTGTAATCGGTGATATTTGAGGAGATCATCTGGGTTGTTTGCCGGTCGGCAAATATTTGGTTTTGAATATCCGCTGTTGTGCACCAATTTCAAATTGATATATCTGTACGTCTATTTTCATAGAGTGAGATATACCTTTTGATATTATGTCGATGACATTTACCTATATCAGTTGATGGTTAGGTAAGGAGCATTGAACAGCGGTGTAATTCTTCTTAACCATTAGTACAGTTTTCAACCTACGACACACAGTGAAAGAGTTGTTAGACTCAGCGGACTTATACAGAGTATTGTATGTTGTCCAGGGTCCATCAGGACAGAGGGGTTGGTCCTCGTACTGTATTCTGCTTACTTATGACTTCTCTAGTTCTTAGACAGGTGTTTCGTACAAACACAGGGTCGAAGTTTTGAGAAGTTATAGGTATAAGAATAAAGTAGAGAACCAGGTGTTGCAAGTATCGGGATTCTTCAAAGTGATCGAAGATGTAGATACTTGTGTATGGTATTCAGTTGATAGTAATGATTAAGAGAACTTGCTTCTCTTTCGGGTTACTCATAATTGGAAGCATTCCTAAGTTGAGTAACGCTGATCGGCCTTTTTCCATTTAGTTGACATGCACTGGAGACAGCTGCATGATTTGAATCTGGTTCAATTAAATCAGTGCCTCTGGTTCTATATTGGATATAGAACAGTTCATATCTTAACGATGTTAAGGTACGGGGAGTTGTCCGGCTTATGCTTAAAACCAGACTCTGGATAACTCATAGGCACGTTTCTGTAATGACTGTTTGTGGGTTGACCCAGGCTATGACGAGGGTTGATTTTCTACCATCTGGGAGATCAATAGAAATATTGTTCAAGACTCGCCACAGTTTTATTAAAAATGGATTTTTTCAAAAACAGCAGTGGGAGTATGGTAGAACTGGAAGTGATTCCAGAACCGCAAACGATTACTGAAGATTTGATAAGGAACCTAAAGATTCAATCTGATTTGACATTCCATTGGCCACTCCGCAGATAAGGTGGGTAACTTCAGGCACCCGAGAGGTACTTCGGTAGCCTCAAGGACGGTGACAGGGAAGTTCTTGTTTACCCACACTTGCCATTGTTGTTGTTCCAGGCTGCGAGACTCGGCAGGAGGATGAGTATAGCGTCGTTCTGAACTAGCTTCAGAAGTGTACGTGTATATGACTCTTCCAGAGGGTTGTCGTAGTCAGTGGGAGCAGCGGAAGCATTGGTGGACATCAGGCTTATGTCTATTTATAGACTAAAGCAGATATAGCGGAGATAGATCATCTATTTCTGATACGACAGTCATAGGTTTGACGTCATCAGAATAGGGGATGGATCTGTTGAGAAGGTAGTAGGAAGTGATATTCCTATACTACGATCGGTTAGACTTTGGTCGTCACACAGTGGTTTCTCCACACAGGACTTGGACATTATATCAGACATACTGGTTACTAGATCTATGTTTTTAGATCTAGATTTGGGTGGTTTCCCAATCAGGGTACTTTGACAGCATTCTAAGAGTATTTGGAATGGACGACTCCTGGTACGGTAGTGTACCTGCAGGTGATGGAGTCACCCTCTCTAAAGATGTCTTACAGACTAAAGGGGAGAGGGATGTGCATGATTGGCAGATCACTTGCTCAGGCAATTGAGTCAATCATGAGATGTCAAGTACCACACCAGATGTTGTTCTTGCGGTAGATGCAATAAGTTGATATTGATCCAATCCTGGAGAAACAGTCGGAAGCAGTTTTAGAACATAAGTGGATGTTCTAGGGATATGATAACGACAGCCTTATTCGGGAGACGGTTATCATTCCAGGCTTCCAAGGTGACCTGGACGACAAGGAGGTTGTCAGAGTTATAGTTTTTCCCTCTGACGAGGGGCAGTATTTTGGACGGATGGTCCAAGGCAATACTGAGGGTGGCATGGCGCAGGATACTGATTAAGTTCAGTTGAAGATACAGTCTAAGAAGTTTGGATTTGGAGTTCATTTATGAGCTACGTCCCATCAGACATCCAGACATACTAAGACAGGTATTGCTCATTTCGGGAGATAGTTTTCTCCGCGAACTTGAGATATAGAGAGACATAGAAAGAAACTTCTAGGCGGATCCACTCACTGAGGCTATTCCTCGACCGCAATAGTTTCACAAACGGGATTTGTGAGATTGACTAGTAGAGGAGTTGGGTGTTCGGTATCACACGGGCTGTGAGTATGCGGCATCGCAATAATTAGCCTTGAGTGCAAGTGGGAGATTGTTGGAGATAGTGCCCTCAGAGTCAATTATTGGATCACAGGCACGTGATTGCAATGATTGAGGGAGGACCTATCCCGGTAGGACAGTCTTACTCGAGATGATAGTATGCTATCTGGTTTACCTTTATCATCGTGTACTGCTTTAGGTGACCTGACATGTCGCTATTGCACGTTGATAGAGCCCCTTGGATTCTTGCTTGACTGCCAGCAGTATGAGGGCGATCATATAAGTGAGAGCTGGAGTCTACAAGCATATCCTTAAAAGGTCCCTAGTCGTGGGAGTTTCGAGACCGGGCATCGATACTCCATTAGTAGACTAGTGTATACAGTCGAGACCCCGACGAGGGGCGGTGGCCGGTCTCACAAGCCACTGGTGTCAGTTGGATCACCTAAGATGTATACAGGTGCTCATTGGGTTATGAGTACACCGGACAGGACTCGCCGGGAATATGCTAGTTGGTCTTATACCTGACGTCAGATAGCAGTTCCCAGGTGACATGTGTACAGGTTAGTTCATCGACCTGGGGATCGTCATTTGTCTCGTGTGAGTTCCCACTGTATTTTGATTACTACCCTACCACGGCTCAAAGGAGTCGTGCAAACAGGTTTTAGTTGGGTACAGTCCCGAGCCACATGGAGGCAGTGAGCGGATCTTCGGGGGTTCGTCTCTCCCGGTATTGGGGGTGAGGTCGCGCTGTGTCTAGGAGAGCCATTACACAAAGACCTTGGCCAAGGCAGGAGATTTACTGGTAGGTATTCCAGTAGTATCTCAGGGTGTTCTGGGCTACACTCCGACACGACTTGTACCGCATTTGGGGGTCTGACTTTTACCAACCCCCTAGGCCCGCCATGCGATGCTCATAGACGAACGGACCGGACTGTACGGATATTGTCACTGACAGGCTCAGTTGGGTGTCGGGGTGAGCTTCCTCATCGACGTCCCTTTTAGTCAATAGCTGGTGGCCCGTCACGTATTGGCTTATACCTCTGACGTGCTAGTGGTTAAATCCACAGCCATAGTATTGACGAGTCTTTAGAGTCCACCACACTTTCAGTTACTCAAGTTTCGGGCGAAACGCTGTAGAGGCCGTATGGAGATATGGCAGGGTCCGATCAGATACGTGCGGTATTGCACGGATCAGGATCGGACAGTTTGTACTAGTAGCCGTATAGGTATATGGCAGGGTTCGATCAGATACGTGCGGTATTGCACGGATCAGGATCGAACGGATATTACTAGCCGGCTTTGTTTTTAAGCCGGTCCTAGTTTAGTACAGTGTAGATTTTGTCTCATTGCATTTGTATCCGGACGGAATACAGATGCGGGTGTGTATGCACAATATGGGGTTTTCCTGTAATTTATTACGGGACCAGTTTTCTGGAGTAGCCAGTTTGCTTTCCGTTCCGGCCGGTTTTCCTTTGTTCTTTCCCGGCCGGACTTTTCTGATGGAGGGGGTAATTTGCAGTTTTGCAAATTACATTTGTGGAGGGGTTTTCTTGCATAATGGATTGATTATGATAGCTTTCTTTTCTTTGCACCATGACTTGCTTTGACTTGTGATTTGATGAGGGTATGGTTTGATTAAAGTGAAGCATGGTGTATGTTTGTTTGTGGTCACCTCTTGATTGATCCTACAATCACCTCCCTTCTTGCTACATATTGTTTCCTTCCCTCCACCATTTGAGAGAGAGGTTATTCATTATTCAAGAGAGAATTAGAAAAGAGAGAAGAAGAAAAAGAAAAGAGAGAAGAAGAAAAAGAAAGAGAGAAGAAGAAGGAGAGAGTTCTTCATTCTTGAGAGTTTCATCTTCTTGATCTCATTCATGCTAGAAAAATGCAAGCACCATTTTTCTCATCTCATTTCCTCCATCTATGGCAACCAACCCCAAAGTGAGACATACACTTCTACACTTTCTACAGCACATCTTGAGCATGTCGAGTTGCCGGCTTCATGCCCGAGTTGCCTCGGTATAGAGGCGGGAGCCCGTAAAAGATGCAGGCGACGTGGTGCCCTTCCGGCGAGGAGGCGACGACCGGAGATCCCGCGAGAAGATCGGAGTGGAGATGAAGACCGGAGGACTCGGATCAGTCGGTACATCTCTAACCCGTATTCTAGTTAGCTTAGACTTGTTAATGGTTACGATCCGGAGTTTAGTGCGCGGTGGTGCCGGTTTGCAAAGTCCGCAAAATTTAAGTTATTCACCGTTTCCGCGTTTGGCCGTCGGGTTGACGGCCGGGGCGCCGCCGTGCACTTACACTCTTGTCTCATGAGTTGAGAATCAAGAACCATAGATAAAATCACATTCTAATTCTTCTCTACTCATTCTAGTTCACTAGGTTTAGCAAACCAAGTGAACTAGTTTTTTCAAAGAACGAAGAAGGAGCTAAAGGTTGGAGCTTTCAGGTGGATCTTTCTTCGGCGTAAGGAGACGACGAGAAGAAGCCGGTTCGGACCACCATCGGAGCTTAAAGACGAAGGAGTTCAAGACAAGCAAGGTATAACCCCCTAACCGAGTAGCTAGAAACTCATAGTTAGGTTGTTAGATAGATGTTTAACCAAGATCCGGGTATTAGGTCCATGTTACCACCTCCGTAAAAATCGTTTTTTACCAAATTCCGCATTCCCGAAAGAACCGGGAGAGGTAGCATGGACTTACAGCAAGTATTTATGAGAAAGTGGTCAAACCCAGAGAGACATTCTGCCTCTGGATGTCCACGTCCAGCCTGTGCATGAACCTCCGTTCCCTGTCTACATCGTTGGCAACTAAAGGTCCAGCGAAACTACTGAGTCTCATCCATTCTGCTACATGCACATCTACGGGTGCTCCCTTCTGCTTTAGTCCGATGAACTTCTCTTCCATTTCCTCCCGTGCAGTCCGCGGGAAGAACTTCTCCAGGAAACTCTTAGAAAAATCCGTCCAACTGATTGGCTTGGGCAAGCGGGTCTCCTCCACAAGCCACCACTCTTGGGCCTAATCCACTAGCTGAAAGCGCACCACATCAACTCTTTTGTCCTCTGGAATCTGTGTCGAAATCAGCAAATCCTCCGTGTCCACTAGCCACTGCTCGGCTGGCAACGGCTCCTTTAACCCAGTAAATGTAGACGGACCCAAAAGTCTGAAATCTGCTACGGTCCCTACTCAGTCAACTGGTCTAGTTCCAACATCGTTCACAGACTGCTGAACGATCTGCAAACCTTCCTGAAACAAGTCCGCTTGCTGCTGGATCAGCTCGGTCAGTTTTTTTGATTTCCAGCATTTCTCTTATCACTCCAAGCATGGCGGCTTCATCCACACGCCTCTGGTACGTCTTCACATTCTTACTTGCCATAATCCTGAACTCAAAACACCCAACATTAGCATGATGATAGATTCTGAATATAGATCAAGGCTAGAACTCCAAGATACTTAAATAGAGTACCGTATTGTAACTGTGCCGCGGTATCATAGCCACAATTACTTAACTCCACCCAAGTCACCCAAGTCCTAGGGATAACAAGAAATCAGGTTTTCGAGTCGACAATGCAAAGTAAGTTTGCACGCCGTAAAAGATATAATCCGGAAGAATGTGATTCAAGAATGGTAAAACGGTCAAGGTGGCAGGACATCTTTCCTAAACACGGGTATTCTGATTCGTGTATTGGGTACAATACCCAACTACAAAAGAATCAACCCGACTAACCTATGTTCTGATACCAAAAGAACCATGTCACGCCCCGCTTCCCAGAGTATGCAAGATTGGGCACGTGACATAGCCAACCATGCTACCTGTGGGTAGGAAGTATCCATCCACATTCACATTACGGCTGTAGAGATATCAAGAACTAGATAAATAAACTATCTAACACATGTCCAAATCCATAATAACAAGAGTCAATGAAAAATAAGTGCGGAAGCAAATGATCCAATATAATAATAGGAAGGTACGTCCCATAATGCGGGATCACACCTGGAAATAAAATGCAATAAATGAACTAACCACTACAGAACTCACAAATCAGCCTGCTGGCTGAAGTACTCCTGCTCGGTCGGCGACAGTGGTAAAGAATCTGGGCCATGCAAAACCCAGACGTCAGCGCGTCATGTCAACCAATAATATAATATGAACATGGTAATAAGCAATGCAGGGATAAACATGAATAAAGCAATAATATGAAACAACAGTGCAGGGTCATGTACAGTGGGTAACTAAACTGTTCTATCAGGTTTTCTATTCTAAAGTCTTTGAAATCAATTGATGACTCGTCGATGTAACTCAATAGTATCCCGTGCATGCTCGGGACCACGGTCAAGACCCTCGGGGCTGAATCCGAGACGTGCCGCTAGGCAGTAATAGGTAGTAGGATGGACGAGTGATGTCAGCATCATCACTCCCGGACTGGCCAAGCCCGTAAGACTGATCAGAACAGGTATCGAACTGTTGAGTTACAAGTCGGTTTCACCTTTGATTTCCCCATACCCCCAAGTTATGTATGTCAGGTCAGGTATTCAGTAATCAAGAACTAATGCCAACACAGGATCAAGTAAAAGCAGGTTTGTCTGGATAGACAACAGGAACGGTCCGTAAGGACTACATGTCAGGTTTGTTGGCATTAGACACAGGATCAGGTAACGGGTCAGGTCATGGTACATCAGGTCAAGTCAAGCAGTGTACGGTACCATATCATGTCAAGTAGGAAGTGTAACAGGTCATGTCAGGAAGCACAAGATGTCATGTGGGTGCTCATAAACAAACTAACATAAGCATGTATATAAATAAACAAGCATGAG
This sequence comes from Agapanthus africanus, assembly GCA_030015575.1. NCBI lineage: Eukaryota > Viridiplantae > Streptophyta > Magnoliopsida > Asparagales > Amaryllidaceae > Agapanthus > Agapanthus africanus. The sequence continues at coordinate 136,872,746 of JASDDO010000016.1, forward strand.
TACTATCAGAACAATAAACTGGAACATGTAATATGATATGCAAATAGATATAATTTCAAGGATATGGATCCACAGTTATCGATTAGGATTGCATTTATAGTTCCAATATTAATTAGGATGCAATTTATTAAACATGGAGTGTTAATATCACATTATTATGTAGTAATGTGATCTATGGATGCAATTATATGTATCTTAAATGCGATGGATGCAAACGGGTATCCGAAAAGTTATAAAACTATAAAATGGTAATATGGGATGTACCACTAAGCAATATATGATATAAATATTGATATAATAATATTAATATGGATAGCATATTCAAAGCGATTAATAACTATAAAAGTGGTATTGATTAACCATGCACAAGAAGGTTCCGTTCAGAAATTCAGCGTCACCATAATTTGTAAAATAGCTTAAAAATAGCAAACGTTCTCCAAAAGGGACGTGTCTTATACCAAAACAAAGATATTTCAATAAGGTTTTCAGTTTTATAAGTATAAGCATCTCAGGTTGTCCCTACAAAAAGTTATGAACATTCGAAGTTGAAAGTTTGCTGCTGGAATTTCCCTGGACAGCAGTTTAAAGGCATTTTCATTTGCATTTTACGTTATTTAAAATATTTATTTTGCCAATAAATACTTTATAGAGTTATAGTATTCTGAATTAGCTTCGTAACGAACTAAAGAACGTATACTAATGATTTTTCTATGATTTATAATGAATTTTATAAGATAAGGTGTACAGTAAATTTCAGATTTGTCATATCCGATTTTTCAACGATGTTTCATGTGTAAACTATAAGATTTTCAAATGTATAACATTATAAAATGAAGATTATAAAAGTATATAGCATGTAGCAAGATTAACTTGCCTCGATGGGTCGCGAATCGGGAAATCGGAACGTTAACCGTCGGCGGGGAAAACTCGCGACGGGCGCACGGTTCACGGAATGAACCCAAACGACGAACAAAGAAACCACACGGGTCGGGGTACCTCACTGGAACGTCGAGAAGCGTCACCGGCACGACGGAATTCCGGCAACAAAAGAATAGTTAAAAAAAATGAAAAACGGAACATGAAGCAAGAAGAGAAAGAATGATAAAGAGAAGTACGAGAGAATATATGAGGAAGAGGGAGAGAGAGAAAAAAGTGGAGAGAGAGAGAGAGAAAGTGGGGCCCACAGGGTAAAGGGGAGGTTGCGATTGGCTGAGAGAATAAATTAAGAAGGATATAAAAGATTGTAAAAATATTATATGGTTAACTTAAAGATTTAAAAGATAAGTAATGAACAGTAAGATATCAGGTTAGTTAGAAAAAATATATGCGATGGTTTTAATAATATTAAAATTTGGGATTTTGGCGCCAAATAAAACATTTCCAAATTGCGCCCGGGTTGGGTCTAAAAATTCGAAATTCAAATAATTGGATTTTAAGCGGGTTCCAAATTTTAAAATGAAATGTTTTATGATTAAAAAGCATACTCCCAAAACGGACACACGCACGTGCACGTAGCCATCCAAACTCGCCCGTTTCACTGAACGGGACGAGAATACAATGCACGGACGCTACCACGAGGCTAAGGGTGTCAAGTAGGCCAAGAAGAATATTTTCAATTTTATTTTAGGTGCTAAAATTTGTTATATGCAGAATGACTTAGCCGGTTAAAATTTTGCAATAAGAACCAAACAAGCAAGATAAATGAAATGAGCAATGCCAAACACTCAACCAGTAACAGAAATAGTATTATTGGGCTCGGGTGTTACACCTATAACTTGCAATTACACGCACCTTGAAATTTTGGATAGTAGAGGATACCTAGAAATACTCTTGCCTGAAAGCCTAGTATGAAAGAAAAAACGATATTTAAAGCTAAACACCAAAAGAGTATATTGAAAAATATATTCGGTCTTGAAAAAGAAAAAGAAAATGAAAATGAAAAATAAATAAAGTCAAGACCTGAAAACTGCTATTTACGCTTTAAGCTCACACATTCAGTAATCGGCCGTTAGTGCCTCAAGAAGCATTAATAGTCGCATGAAAGGGGTGTGAGCAATTCCGTCCATCCTTAATGAAAAGAAGTAGTATTAGGTATTAGGGTAAGGGTATTATAGCTTGAATTGAATTCTTGAGTGTAGGGGTGCAAATATACACACACGTAGGGGTATACAATCGATGTTTGGATAAATGATAGAAATAAAAGATAAGACTTATGTTTTCTGTAAAGTTGATAAAAATCCCGGAATTAAGACCGCACTTTAGAAGGAAAACTCAGGAAGTGCCAACATCTTTCTAAACTTTTTTAGAATGTATAGGATCTAAGGTTAAATAGAAAGGAGGTGTGAAGCATTAGGGTTGGATATTTCTAACTTAGGATGATAGAATTTCTAACGTAAATACTAAACTGTAGGAGTAGAATCGATTTTAACTTATGACACTAGCTTGACGGGATTTTGTGGGTGTAATCCGCTGAAAACCCTCAGGAGACAACACTCCTCCTACTAGGGATACCTAGAGGTTTAACGGCTTGTTGCACACGCTCAGTGCAATCGCGTTCCCAGCGAAAGTGAGGTTAGGACTTTTTTGTGAATAATTGGTTTTGCTCTGGACGAGCAAAAGTTAAGTTTGGGGGTATTTGTTCACACCAGAATATTGCTTTTACTACCGCCCATTCTTATGCTCGTTTGCTTATCGGTAGGTACTCTTGAGCCGTGTTTTCTAGTTAATTGCAGGATACAGGTTCTCAGCTCTAAACAGTAAAATTCTTGGAAAAGCACGATAAATTCCGGATTACTGCCAACCACAGATAAAACACGGGTCTCCGCTCTCTATCCGTATGTTGCGGCACACCAGTTTAAGGGACAAAATGGCAAATCAATGTCATTTTCATGCACAAAGCTCAATGTCAACATGTCACGACCCGAAAGAGCACGTGACTGGCCCTTGAACCATATGAAGTCTATAGGACTCCATCTGATCCAAGTAAGCCAAAAGCCCAGAAATCTAAAACCATTTTTAAGAATAAGTAAAGAAACTGGTTTAAAGAAGTGAAGAAATACATGTTTGAAATCAAGGTTTTTAAATAACTAAGCCGAAGGTACGTTTTGAAAACAATAAAGTCTTTTCTAAAAATTTCGGCAGAGTTTCTTTTGTAAAACTGGCCCCGAACGGGGTACAACAAGGATAACAATATATATACAATGATAAAGGCATCCCCAAGCGGGAGCTAGCTCTTCGTCAATTGACGGTCACAACCACACAACGATATAATATACAACGCCAAGTGGCGAGGATCAAATCCAAAAGAAAGCTCAAAAGCAACAAGAAAACCACAATACTACTAAGCGTGACTCTAAGGTCGAATAATACATCACTAAAGTCTAGGTCTGAAACAATATACAAGTTTTGGTTGATGGAAATTCTAGATACAATGAATAAAATAAATACAATGGTGGTTCTTGATGCGAAAGAATCCACCTACCAAAAGCAAATCACCCACAAGAAAGTAGTGTGCCAGAAATGCCGCAATGAAACCTGTACGGCAGAACTTGCAAGAACTGTGGCACAACGGGGGTGAGTTGCCAACTCATGAATAGAAATATCTACAAGCAGAAACCGAATGCAAGACATAAACCTAAGTCAACAATCAATAATATAACCACAAGAGTACATCTGAAGTATGATAAGGTGGCAAGGTAACATCTAAATATGTATGTAGTGCCAGGTACTCAGGTAACAACATGTCATCAGTATAAGGTATGTCTGCATGAAGTAAATATGATGAAGTATCATCAGTGTAAATCCAGTCTGTATATGATCCATGTCTGTATATATGTGGAACCCGTCCACCCGTCACCCACTGACAATAAGCATCATGTATGCAATGCAAATACAATAAATATGGGGTAGGGGGGATATAATATACCATCGACCATAAAGGCCCCGAGCACAGAGGCTCCTCTCCAATCGAGCTCATAGGCTCCGAGCATATAGGCTCCTCTCACATCGAGCTCATAGGCTCCGAGCACATGGGCTCCTCTCACATCGAGCTCATAGGCTCCGAGCACATAGGCTCCCATCACATCGAGCTCATAGGCTCCGAGCACATTGGCTCCCATCACATCGAGCTCATAGGCTCCGAGCACATAGGCTCCTCTCACATCGAGCTCATAGGCTCCGAGCACATAGGCTCCCATCACATCGAGCTCATAGGCTCCGAGCACATAGGCTCCTCTGTATAGATCATCATGATAATAATTTAAGTATGCGTATATATATATCAGCGTCCCATACCACTAATATATATATACCCCGGAGTAAAATAATCCAGAATCATCATATGCAACCATATTACAGTGCGAAATCCATGAATTATAATACATGCAATATGAAACACTAGTATGAGCATGGAACATTGTAAAGGCATATACACAAGGAATATGAATCAATAATATATAAGCATGCAATGCAATGCGAGCCGTAGAGTGAATAGTAAAACAATAGTAACGCAGCTTGCCATTTGAAATAAGTATGACTCGGGTCAAGTTTAACATCTACTAAGAAAACTACAGATCTAAGTATCAGGTCAATCAGGAGGGGTAGGTGTGGAAACCACCTAAATCTGAGTCGATAAATATATAGATATATAGTCGGTGATCCCGCCTCAACAACATATCATAGGACATCCTCGAGTTATGAGTGCGGATCTATCATCAATATCGGCTCGTACGGTAAATCATCGTACGGCATCCCAATAGCCTGGTACAGGTCAACATCTCACTATCACATCACATAACAGATATCACCATTATCAGATCATATAATCTGGGGTACTACTCTATGTCTAGTACAAATCGATACCATCAATGAAGTATGCATGCGGGGGTAAACACATATCCCAAGCCCGCAAGAATCACAAGTCATATCCCAAATATGAATCATATCAAATCACTGATCTCGCGGCACAAAGCCCACATCATCGACTCATCTCCAAAGTCATCCCATATCATCAAACACAGTGCAAGTATAAGTAATATGCAAGGGTATGCGTGTAGGTGTAATTCTATTCTAGGGTTCGCGACTATGAACTACACTAGTCACTTCTAACCCTACACTATCCATAATACACCTAACTATCACAATTAAACTACATAGTATTCTATCTACGGACTGCGGGGGTGCTATATGCCATCCACCCGACTTCCCCCTGTAGATATAATCTACTCACCTTGCATCATCATTTGCGGACGTCACTATGCATTTGCTTGTCGTCCCAAAGTCTTCATGGGTACCTACACAACAAGTATCGTATATGCGCATTAAAATCACATCCAAGCTAAAACGGCGAATGAAATCCAAAATGGTACGATAAGGGGCCTATAGGTGAGAACCTATGGCACGCCTTCAAAACCAGCAATAAATCCTCTATATCGTCGTATAAACGCCAAATAGTCGAGGCAAAACACAATCCACCATTTCAGAATCAAAAATACGGAATACGGAAACACGAATCCAAAATAGCAACTTAGGATATATGTCCCATATTTTACCCTAGATAGAATCTGTCAAAACTAGAAGTACCCTGGGTCAAGAATTAAGGAAATGGGGGCATGCACGCAAAACGAGGCAAATCCCCTCTGCTCTGGCCGCAAATTGCGGCCAGAATGGGAAAATCGGCGGCCTCACTTTGGAGTGGGGAGCTAGGGTTTGGGGTGATGGTTCATTAGTGCCTGCACATCTCACTGTCCACTCAATATTATTTTAGGAGTCTCCGGATGTTAGCAGATTCTTAATAACAGTGGCAGATTCCAGTTTTTCCCCGATATCGGTTTCAAAAATCCGTATTCTGGTTCTAGCTTCAGGTTTTGGGTTCCAATTCATACTCTAAGGTGTTGGGATAACCTTAACTGAGCTTAATTTCCCAATACAACACAAGTTCACTCAAACCTAACTTGGTTTTCACCAAGTCCATAATATCACACAATATCGATTAAATCTTAACATGGGGTTATAGGAAGGGCTATAATTAAGCTAATGGTTCAGTAATTACCTCCATTAGCAACTCAAGAAAATTCTTGAGTTGCCCCTAGTGGCCAAAATCCTTGCTTCATTAGCTCCATGTGTAGGTCTAGGGATTTTGCACAATTTTAATGAAAGGAGATTGGGGTTTTGGAGTGATTTTTGAGATGAAGTGAGGGATTGAAGTGAGGAGGAAGATGGAGAAGAGGCAGCAGCAGCAAGCATGAGAGAGGAAGAGAAATGAGAGGGGGAGAAAATGGCTAAGGGTTGGTCAAAGGTCCATACCCCTATCTCTCACGTACCCTCATTCTTTATTCCTTTTCTTTTCTTTTCTTTAATTCCAAAACCTTCTCACAAGAATAGTAGCTCCAAATAACATGAAAGAAAATGCACAAGTGTGATAAAAATGATATGTGCAAGTTTTGCACAAAAAGCCAAAAAGTCCGATTAGCGATTTTTAATCGCGATTAGCACTAAATTAGTGTCAAACTAATCAAAAAAACTTTAAAATGTCTTAATCCTCTAATTTACCCTATTTTAGAATTTTCAATAATTTTTCATAATTTTTCTAACATTTTTCCTATTTATTTGCATTTAATAATTCCAAAATATTAAAATATTCAATAAAATAATATTAAATTATAAAAATTCGCAAAATTAATATTTAATCTTTTTGAAAATGTTAAAATCTACCCCCCTTAAAGAAATTCGGTCCCCGAATTTAAATTTAAACCCCCAATACTAAAACAATTTCAGTAATAATCCGATTTGTCGGGGCTCCGAAAACATCAATACATAGAGAATATCATAAAGATGTACTGCTCTACTAGAAATCAATCCCCAAAATGCATATATAAGAATATCCTATGAGTCTGGTGCGCAAGGAATCAAAATCCATATATGTGTCAAACAGGTGTACAAAACAACATCTAGGTGCAACTGGTGTGCACGAAACATCTGTCGTAGGCAACGTGTGTGCCTGACAGAAAAATCAGGTGCATGTGACATGCACGAAGAATCCCGATTTAGTGCATCTGGCGTGCACCAAAATCGTATATCAGAACACTAAAGGTGCATGAAAACTACGCTGGAAGTGCAAATCAAATCACAAGATCACAAATCATAAATACCGTCGTCGGTAGTTCCTCCTTCGAGGTCGAGAAGGAGTCGGTGCATCCACTGCTAGCAGCGCAGGATATCTACTTGTCTCTTGCTTACGGTCTGGCATCCTCTGACTCTGGGTTCTTATCTTTTTTGCGGATTACCTATCTCGAAATCAATCGGCTCATCGGCCCTGTCAGGTGTGCTAACGGGGACGATTCCGTTCTGGCACTTCTCTGGTCACCTATCGGTCAATCCTCACGACCACTCGTGAGGCAGCCCATCACTGGCGTCGGCCTCTGGCTCTCTGAATGCATGTCACACATCTGATCCTGGGTGCAAACATCATTGCAGCAATGTCCTAGAAGGAATCCTGCTCAAGGTCTCTTCCGATCTCGCCTATGCCGAACCGTACAGAGGCTGGCTCTCCTACATAACCTCTCCTCGCTCAAAAGACATCTGTGTCCGCAGTACAATATTTTCTCGGAAACTGGTAGCATCCCAACGTCTCTGTAAGCATATCAGGTCTCTAGTCTCGACGGGAAGCAATGACAGCTCGTCAGTGTCTCACACGAACCTCTTGTTCCACCTGCCTCTATCGTCGTCCACTATGACGTCACGCCAAGCTACTATGCACTGCACTGTTCTCGGCCACAGCCAATCTGAAGTCTCTTGCACGGACTCGAAATCGCGTATTCTGTAGCTTCATCATTCTGTAGAAGATATCAGGCCGAACAGGTCCTCGGGAACACGTCCCAACCATCAGAGGAACACTCGTCACTCGTCCATCCTTGATCAATTCGCAACGCATCTGGGTAAGTTCCTTTATCAGAACCTGGTCAACTACCTCGTCGACGGAGCCGAACTCTGTCCTGCTGGGTGTGCGCAAAACGACCACTCCTGGTCTAGGTCTTCTCGTATCGTTTTCCCGAAGGGTCCTGTCGAGGTCTCCTTGTCAAATCTCATTCCTACCGAATTGCCCGGAAGTCGTCATCCAATGCTGAAGCTAAAGCTTATTCCGGAACGGCTGCATACTTATCGCGCTTCTTTCTGGAAAATATATCCATATACAACGCCTCTGGGTGCGTATCACATCTCTGATGTCAGTGGAGTGGGACGTCATCTCGTCGAAATATCTTGCGAACTCTTTTCTTCGCTCTGCGTCAATGTCAACTGATCCGGACTCGTCTCATCGTGGCTGCATGGATTATGCTCCAACGGCTAAACTCGTACCTGGAGTCTCTCAAGCAAAGCATCCCATCACATAATGTCCGAAAGATGTCGAATCATCCTATCGACTCGTCAGAACCTCATAATCCCCCAAGAGATCATATCATGGGTACGGTTTAATAGCATCGAGTACATGCCACAGCGTCGGTGGTCCAGCCGTAGAAGGGCAAACCCAAGCCTCACTAATGGTGCCGCGGAACTGCCGCAAACCCTAAGGTTCAAAGGCTTTCACACGGTCATTAAGTCGAGTTAGGGTTTCATTCTTCTAGAGGGTCCATAGAATCACCTGCATGTCTTTCCGTATACTTTAACTTGGAAAATGGGCTTCTGACATTCGATCGTCTCTATCGGCTCTTAACGAACCTGCGTGAAGTCGTCTCTAACTGGAAACAATCTATCTGATAACCTTGCATCGGTAAACGAACGAACCACCTGTCCTAGTCATTCATCCTCAGGTGACTAGCGACTCGCTATCATCTCTCTAGGTATATGCTCACGCTGCAGTAGCTCCAACCATCTGGGCGATATTTCGTCATTTGCAGCAGCAACTGGCTCATTCGCCGGTACGCCGAACAGTGCCTCAATCCTCTGGGAAAGGCAACGCATTGGCGGTCATTTCTGAATCGGTCTGCTCTAGATCCGAGTAAGACTCTCCACGCTGGAAATCTTCAACTCAACTGGGCCCGCTCCGGCGCAAAAATTGGACGAATCACCTTCGTCTCTCAAATCGGGTAGACTAGCTATCATCTGTCTCATATCTGCCTGAAAGCTCCGGCAATCTCAGCTCGTAAGCTTCGGAAGCGACATCCTGTCAATCTCAGCAACAGCTGGTCCATCTGTCTGCACGGTAGGCGACATCATAATCTCGGAGGTATGCTGTACATCAACAGTCCTCTCTCAACGGGCAGCTCTAACAATGGCCCGATCATCCGGTGCAAAACCGAGCACTCACCTCCACTAGAGGTCACAATCACCAATACTAACTCGAGACGTTCCCATGTCACCAGAAAACACAATGGTCGGCCCTCGTACCAGACGAGCTCACACCGGCCGTAACCCTAGCAGCAGCCCAACTGCGCTCAAACATGGTGACAGGAACCTCAATCGAGTATCAAGGAGAGCACATCAATGGCAAGAAAGGAAACAACAGATCCAGAGTGGATACATGATCATAGGAAAGAACAGCATCAATGAAGGTATGATCATGAAACTAATAGAATCGGGGATCTCAAATGGATGTATAATCCTGGATATAAAGAGAATCACTGATCTCGAAAATGTGTACATCCTAAGGTTCCTTAAGCGGAGTGGCGTGTCGTAAGTATGCCGCGGAACATACCAACGGTACGTCACTCTACTTTAGTCACCTATTCCATCAACCAAGGGTCATTCTACACGACGAAAGTTCAGGTCTAATACCCCCTCGACCAAGTCTAAGTTCCGTAAGGTCAAGCCTAAGTTCCGTATATATATATAAACGCCCTAGGCTCCACATAGTCAAACTTAGACTCGAACCAAGGTCAACCTAGCGCTCTGATACCAACTTTGTCACGACCCGAAAGAGCACGTGACTGGCCCTTGAACCATATGAAGTCTATAGGACTCTATCTGATCCAAGTAAGCCAAAAGCCCAGAAATCTAAAACCATTTTTAAGAATAAGTAAAGAAACTTGTAACAATTAGGAAAAAGTTAGAAATAAACAAATTTAATTAAAATAAGAATAAGCTGATAAATCACAAATTGGTTAAAATCAAATATGTCAATCTTCATAAGTTATATGTAATAAAAATTAAATTAGAATTTTAGAATGTAAAATAAATAAGTTATAAGGGTTTTAATGATAATTTTAGCTTCATTTTAACAAAAGATGTGTTTTATAATAAGTTAGTTGTGAGGGGTTAAATTGCAAAGTTAGGTTTTATGCAAATAGGGTATTGTCAAGGGTTTAAGTGAAAATAAATGAGATAATTTCAGTTCTGAAATCTAAATCAAATTAAAAGAAAAATTTAAAGATAATGCATAATACATCATGCTTGCATGCTTATAACTTCATCACACCTCCTACTTGCATGAAACCTACACCCTTCAAAGCTTGACACCACCTCCTTAGCCTTATCCCTTCCTCCTCCCATACAAATAGCTCAAATTCAGTTAATTTCAGAATCAAAAACTGAAAGAAAATCAAAAGAAAAGAAAAGTAAAGGAGGAAAGAAATAAGAGGAAGAAGAAGAGGATTGAGGAGCTTGTTCTTGGTGGTAGTTCTTCATCAAGCTAGGAGGAGCTTGTAGATCTTGGAGGGTCATTCCTACAACTAATAGGAGGGTAAACTTCTTAAACTTAGTAGAGATTAAGTTCTGTAGATTAGTTAATTTTAGTTTAGCTAGGTTGCATAATATCGTATTTAGTTAAAACTTATAGTCTGCTAGAATCTGCTTTAATCTGGAACTTAATAAAATAAATTCAACAGACTAGAAATGATGTAGGTAACAACTAGAACACACCACAAGAAAACGACCATGGGGGGCCGGTTTTGGGCCGGCGACAGAAGGGTTTTAGCCGGCGTCGCCGGCCAAGTGGAGGAAATTTGGGGTTTTGGTTTTTGGGGTATCTTCAGTGTACAATTTAGGTTATTTTGGCACTGTTGATTTAAATTAGTTTCACTACAGTTTAAATCTGGAATGATATATCGGTAAAGGAATCGTAAAACGCTAAATACGACACGACGAAACTACGTCGCGTTTTAATTTCTGAAACAGTGCAGTTTTAGACTAAAATTCAGCAAGACTAAGTGTTTAATAGCTTGAAAAGATCAGATAGTATATAAATTGTGGGGATTAGCGTGTTTTCTATTTCCGCTATATCGGAATAGCTAGTTTGCTTATATAAGTTATTTTGCATGATTAGACTCTAATACGAGAAGTACGGAAGCCGCGAGAAAAGGGAAAGGATTAGCGATTCCGGAGTAGATTCGACTTGTCCGGTGAGTAGACTAATCATCTACCTGGGGAATTTAGTAAAGATGGCGTGTTTCGCCCATGGTTTTACTTAATGTGGTATTCATATCATCATGTTTAATTATTAGAATTTCATTCATTAAATTACTTGTATGTTGCTTAGTTGTTAGAACACTTCACAAGTATCGACGAGTCATGCCACGTGCACATCTTATATGCTACACACACCTCGTCGATATTGCCATGTCACATACACTTGAATATCATACTTATTAACATGAATTATATCGTATTTCACATGTCAAGTATATTGGTAGATTTCATTATTTACATCCTGTTGCTTTATGCGTATTTCTATGTTGGATATGAGATAGATGCAGAATTGAGGATTTATGGTTTTGAGTTTTGAATATTATTACATAAATCCAGTTTTTCATGATTGATGTGACATGTCCACCCTGAGATGATTTCTGTTTTGGTTTTATTCCGGACCGAGTGGGGGAGATATACGGTCGCGGATTTACGTTATCCATACTGAGTGGGGGAGATATACAGTTGGATACAGGGTGGACCCGGTCGAGACCGAGGGGCAGGATAGCCGTATTGAGACGGGGGAGCCTAGCGAGGTTACTCGATACCGGAGTTGGTTATAGAAATACGGCGTGTATCTAGAGGATAACGACCAATATTATGAGTATAGGATCATTCGGGGAATGATGCCTATGGGAAATGAAAGTTTTGTGTCGTTGATAGACACCGAGAGATGATTTACTTAAGTTGTGATTTCAGAAGTATAATGAGATTTATTGTTGGATTTCACATATACTCATATATCATATTGATTCATATTCATTGTCAGGATGGTCATATTTGCTTTATTCGCCGTTATATGTTAGTCGTATTCACTGAGTTGGCAACTCATCCCCGTTGTGCCACAGTTCCTTGCAGGGATAGAGTGGACGGGTAGCTGCGAGGCAGGATCACTTTTGCTGTTGTATTCCATCTTTTGATAGGTAGGTTACATGTGTAGTAACCTTCCATTTTGTACTTTTGAATCTAGAAAGACTCCATCAGACTTGTATTTTGACTTAGAAATGAGAGATGGTATGTATATATACAGTTGAGATCGGTTGATCAGTTTCATAGCTTCTTTCTTTATTAGATTCAGTGATGTTCTATATTTTATATTCATGTTTATTGTTGATATTGTTGATTCCAACTAGGAATACAACCAAACTTAATCTGTATTATTGTTTAAATAAATTAACTTCATAACTTGAGATTTTTACTTAAAAACTAAATTTTTCTTAAATAATTCCGAAATAAGGTATTTTGATCTTGGTTTTTGGCTTACTTGGACTTGTGCATATCTTTAGATATGATACAATCTAAGTGCCTGTCACATCCAAACTTGGGTCGTGACAAAGTTGGTATCAGAGCTTAGGAGTAACCTTACGGAATTCAGTAAGGGATTTCAATAGGTTGATGTAAGTCTGAGAGTTAGGATGACCTTTGGTTTGATGGAGTAGGTGAATTAGGACGAATGCAGTACCGTACGTATGTTCCGCGGCATATTTACGTTATCGTATTCAGCCTAACTAACCTTAGGATGTTTATCTTGATCTATTCTTCCGTTGATTTTCCGTTATTGATTGCTTCTGTTCCCACACCTTATCAACTCTCATTTCTTGTTCCAGTTGCTATGGCTACGCGGACTAGGCGAGCCGCAGCCAGGAATGCAGCTAGGGCGAGTCCGCCTGTGACGAGGACTGGTACACCGGACGTGCAGTAGGTGCATGAGCATGCTGATCCTCCTCCTCCAGATCGCATGACTAGGATCGAGGAGGGTATGTTGGGATTACAGCGAGTGGTAGGACAGTTAGCTGAGACCACTCGAGCTTTGAGATCAGATCCAGCACCGACCGTAGCGGAGTCCGAGGTACAGCCTACACAGACGGCAGCACCAGTAGATACGAGAGTGATGGAGGTATCACTTGCGGAGTTTATGAGATTGAGACCACCGGTATTTACAGGGACCGATGTGGCGGAAGATCCTCAGTCTTTGCTTGATAGGATGGCGAGAATTGGCAGATCATTGCGATGTTCTGATGTGAGGTCAGTTGAGCTGACTAGCTTTCGTTTGGAGGGACTTGCACAGGAGTGGTGTGAGTCGATGGAGAGAGGACGAGCTACGAATCTTCCTCCGATGACGTGGACCGAGTTTTCTACAGTCTTTCTTGCCAGATTTCTTCCCGAGAGTGTGAGGGATGCTAGAGCTAGCAGTTTCGAAGCGTTGAAGAAATCAGCAAGTATGTCAGTAGCCGATTATGACTTACGATTCACCCAGCTATCGCGATATGCCCCATACTTAGTACCTACAGAGGAGCTTCGGGTGAAAAGGTTCCTAAGGAGTTTGGACACACAGTTGTATCTGGCGATAGGCTCCCAGCATTTTGATACATATGCACAGGCCATGGATGCGGCGATTCGAGTAGAGGAGCGTTTGAGCCAGTCAGGAGTCGTTCCGGAGCCAAAGAGGAGTAGACCATTCGTGCCGACAAATAGACAGTTTGGCCGAGGTAGAGGGTCCTATCCAGGCAGATATACTCCAGGCCGCAGTGTTGGACGAGATTGGACACAGGGCCAGATGTTTAGTTCTTATCCTGGTGATCAGAGACCACCATCTACCTGTTATAGTTGTGGACTTCCCGGACACTTTGCGCGAGATTGTAGATCTCAGGGCGGGACCGTTGCTCCACAGGCTGTTTTACCCCTTCCACCTGCTACACCGATGGCTTTACTTCCTCCCCCAGTTGGCGCTACACGCCAGGCAGTTGCACCACGAGGTCGAGGCTATGCAGGACGTGCTCAGAGAGGTAGAGGGGATCGAGGTAGAGGACGACAGGAAGCGGGCAGGGGCCAGGCACGGGTTTTTGCACTGACTCCACAGGATGCCCAGGCATCAAATGCAGTCGTGACAGGTACCCTTACAGTATGCTCATTAGAGGCACATGTCTTATTTGATCCCGGTTCTACACACTCTTATGTATCTTCACGATTCGCACTTTTATTGGGGAAGGAGTCGTCATTATTAGAGTTACCATTGGTAGTGATTACTCCAGTTGGAAATTCCTTTATAGCTCGACACGTATTTAGATCGTGTTCGGTGCGCATTGGTAATAGAGATTCGCTAGTTGATCTGATTCTCCTGGACATTTTGGATTTTGATATACTTCTTGGGATGGATTGGTTAGCCGCTTGTCATGCCTATGTAGATTGTAGAGGAAAAGCGGTTAGATTTTGTTTTCCAGGTGAACCGGTGTTTGTTGTGCAGGGGGATTGCAAGTTAACCCCTGTCAACATGATTTCTACTTTTTTTGCGGGGCGGCTTTTGAAGAAGGGTTGTCTTGGGTTCTTGGCTTTTATTCAGGACATAGGGGTCGCTGAAGTTCCATTGGACCAAATCCCGATCATACGAGAATTTCCTGAGGTATTTCCTGCAGAGTTACCAGGATTGCCACCTGATCGAGAGATTGAATTCTGTATCGACTTGATTCCGGGTGCAGGGCCTATTTCTATACCACCATATCGAATGGCACCAACGGAATTAAAAGAACTCAAAGGCCAGTTGCAAGAGTTGTTAGATAGAGGACTTGTACGTCCCAGTGTTTCACCGTGGGGAGCTCCTGTGTTATTTGTAAAGAAGAAGGACGGTAGTATGAGAATGTGCATCGACTACCGACAACTGAATCGCGTCACGGTGCGAAACAGATATCCATTACCACGAATAGATAACTTGTTCGATCAGTTGCAAGGAGCAGGATTCTTCTCAAAGATTGACTTGAGGTCAGGATATCATCAGTTGAGGGTTCGGAAGGACGATATTCCGAAGACAGCGTTTCGTACGAGATATGGGCATTATGAATTTCTGGTGATGTCGTTCGGACTCACCAATGCTCCAGCAGCTTTTATGGATATGATGAACCGTATCTTTAGACCATTTATCGATCGGTTTATTATAGTATTCATAGATGATATTCTTGTATATTCTCGGAGTCAGACGGAGCACGAGCAGCATTTACGTATCACGTTGCAGACCTTGAAAGAGCATCAGTTGTATGCAAAGTTTTCTAAGTGTGCTTTTTGGCTCGATAGTGTGGAGTTCTTGGGTCACATAGTTACAAGACAAGGTATATGCGTTGACCCAAAGAAGATTGAAGCGGTACAACACTGGCCCAGGCCTATCTCAGTTACAGAGGTTCGGAGTTTTTTTGGTCTGGCAGGTTATTACAGAAGCTTCGTACAGGATTTCTCAAGGATAGCGGCACCTTTGACAGGATTGACTAGGAAGGAAGTTCCATTTCAGTGGACAGATGCGTGTGAGCAGAGTTTCCAACAACTAAAGATGCGTTTGACGACTGCACCTGTATTATCTTTACCTTCCGGGTCAGGGGGTTTCGTAGTGTATTGTGATGCTTCTAGAGTGGGCTTAGGCTGTGTGTTGATGCAACACGGCAAGGTTATAGCATATGCTTCTCGGCAGTTGAAGAGGCATGAACAAAATTACCCCACTCATGATCTAGAGATGGCTGCTGTAGTTTTCGCATTGAAGATTTGGAGACATTATTTGTATGGAGAAACGTGTCAAATCTTCACAGATCATAAAAGTTTAAAGTATATCTTTCAACAGAAGGATCTGAATCTCAGGCAGCGTAGATGGATGGAATTGGTGAAAGATTACGACTGTGAGATTTTGTGCCATCCAGGCAAAGCAAATGTTGTAGCAGATGCCTTGAGCCGGAGGCCTGGAGGTAAATTATCTCATTTGAGTCTTTTGCAGAGACAGTCTTCTGCAGACTGGCAGATCTTATGTGATAGTCGTATACAGTTTGAGTTCACATCGGCAGGAGGTCAGCTAGCACATGTTCGCACCAGACCTCAGCTATTGGATCGTATTCGAGATGCGCAGCCTACCGATACTCGCTTGATGGAGATTATGGATCATGTTAGGTAAGGCAAGGAGACGGAGTTCGTGATTGATGATTATGGAGTGTTACGTTTTAGGACTCGTCTCTGTGTGCCAGATTCTGACGGATTGAGGCGTGAGATTTTGGAGGATGCCCACAGGTCAGTATACAGTATTCATCCTGGTTCCACTAAAATGTATCGTGATTTGAAGGAAAATTATTGGTGGGAAGGAATGAAGAAGGATGTTACGGATTTTGTTTCTCGATGCTTGACTTGTCAGCAAGTTAAAGCAGAACACCAGAGGCCAGCCGGAGAGCTGCAACCTTTACCCATTCCAGAGTGGAAATGGGAACATATTTCCATGGATTTTGTGGTGGGTCTACCCAAGACTAGCAGAGGGTACGATTCCATTTGGGTGATTGTAGATAGGCTGACGAAGGCCGCTCATTTTCTTCCAGTGAAGACGACATATGGATTTGCTCAGTATGCACAGGTTTATATCGATGAAATTGTACGTCTACATGGAGTGCCAACATGCATAGTATCAGATCGAGGTACCCAGTTCACGAGCAGGCTATGGCAAAAAGTTCAGGATGCTATTGGTACACGACTGAGTTTCAGTACAGCTTTCCACCCACAGACAGACGGTCAGTCGGAGCGGACCATTCAGATACTAGAGGATATGCTTCGGGCTTGTAGCCTAGATTTCGATGGTAGTTGGGATCGTCACCTACCTTTGGTAGAATTCTCTTATAACAACAGTTTTCAAGAGACGATCCAGATGGCACCCTTTGAAGCCTTGTATGGAAGGAAATGAAGATCACCTGTTTGCTGGACAGAACTTAGTGAGAGTTGTATATTGGGACCGCAGATAGTACAGGAAACTACAGAGAAGATTCACTTGATACGAGATAGAATGAAAGCGGCTCAAAGCAGACAGAAGTCATATGCAGATCGAAGACGACGCAAACTCGAGTTTGATGTGGGAGATCATGTGTTCCTTCGAGTATCTCCAATGAAGGGTGTGATGCGCTTCGGGAAGAAAGGGAAGCTCAGCCCCAGATATATTGGACCATACGAGATTTTAGAGAGAGTGGGCGCTGTGGCTTATCGGTTAGCACTTCCACTGGGTTTTCCCGACGTACATCCAGTGTTCCATGTTTCGATGCTACGCAGATATCTTCACGATCCATCTCATGCGATCCATCATCAGACTCTACAGCTTGAGCCAGATCTATCCTTCACAGTGCAGCCCGTCGCTATCCTGGACAGGCAGGCAAAGCAACTACGATCGAGGATACTGCCATCTGTAAAGGTTCTCTGGCAAGGAAAGGATCGTGAGGAGGTTACTTGGGAGACGGAGGACGCGATGCGGAAGAAATTTCCACATCTTTTCTTAGGTATGTCTAGTAATTATTTTAAATTCGGGGACCGAATTTTCTTAAGGGGGGAATATTGTAACAATTAGGAAAAAGTTAGAAATAAACAAATTTAATTAAAATAAGAATAAGCTGATAAATCACAAATTGGTTAAAATCAAATATGTCAATCTTCATAAGTTATATGTAATACAAATTAAATTAGAATTTTAGAATGTAAAATAAATAAGTTATAAGGGTTTTAATGATAATTTTAGCTTCATTTTAACAAAAGATGTGTTTTATAATAAGTTAGATGTGAGGGGTTAAATTGCAAAGTTAGGTTTTATGCAAATAGGGTATTGTCAAGGGTTTAAGTGAAAATAAATGAGATAATTTCAGTTCTGAAATCTAAATCAAATTAAAAGAAAAATTTAAAGATAATGCATAATACATCATGCTTGCATGCTTATAACTTCATTACACCTCCTACTTGCATGAAACCTACACCCTTCAAAGCTTGACACCACCTCCTTAGCCTTATCCCTTCCTCCTCCCATACAAATAGCTCAAATTCAGTTAATTTCATAATCAAAAACTGAAAGAAAATCAAAAGAAAAGAAAAGTAAAGGAGGAAAGAAATAAGAGGAAGAAGAAGAGGATTGAGGAGCTTGTTCTT
The DNA here is from genome assembly GCA_030015575.1 of Agapanthus africanus. Lineage (NCBI taxonomy): Eukaryota > Viridiplantae > Streptophyta > Magnoliopsida > Asparagales > Amaryllidaceae > Agapanthus > Agapanthus africanus. The sequence continues at coordinate 136,891,055 of JASDDO010000016.1, forward strand.
GGTGGTAGTTCTTCATCAAGCTAGGAGGAGCTTGTAGATCTTGGAGGGTCATTCCTACAACTAATAGGAGGGTAAACTTCTTAAACTTAGTAGAGATTAAGTTCTGTAGATTAGTTAATTTTAGTTTAGCTAGGTTGCATAATATCGTATTTAGTTAAAACTTATAGTCTGCTAGAATCTGCTTTAATCTGGAACTTAATAAAATAAATTCAACAGAGTAGAAATGATGTAGGTAACAACTAGAACACACCACAAGAAAACGACCATGGGGGGCCGGTTTTGGGCCGGCGACAGAAGGGTTTTGGCCGGCGTCGCCGGCCAAGTGGAGGAAATTTGGGGGTTTGGTTTTTGGGGTATCTTCAGTGTACAATTTAGGTTATTTTGGCACTGTTGATTTAAATTAGTTTCACTACAGTTTAAATCTGGAATGATATATCGGTAAAGGAATCGTAAAACGCTAAATACGACACGACGAAACTACGTCGCGTGTTAATTTCTGAAACAGTGCAGTTTTAGACTAAAATTCAGCAAGACTAAGTGTTTAATAGCTTGAAAAGATCAGATAGTATATAAATTGTGGGGATTAGCGTGTTTTCTATTTCCGCTATATCGGAATAGCTAGTTTGCTTATATAAGTTATTTTGCATGATTAGACTCTAATACGAGAAGTACGGAAGCCGCGAGAAAAGGGAAAGGATTAGCGATTCCGGAGTAGATTCGACTTGTCCGGTGAGTAGACTAATCATCTACCTGGGGAATTTAGTAAAGATGGCGTGTTTCGCCCATGGTTTTACTTAATATGGTATTCATATCATTATGTTTAATTATTAGAATTTCATTCATTAAATTACTTGTATGTTGCTTAGTTGTTAGAACACTTCACAAGTATCGACGAGTCATGCCACGTGCACATCTTATATGCTACACACACCTCGTCGATATTGCCATGTCACATACACTTGAATATCATACTTATTAACATGAATTATATCGTATTTCACATGTCAAGTATATTGGTAGATTTCATTATTTACATCCTGTTGCTTTATGCGTATTTCTATGTTGGATATGAGATAGATGCAGAATTGAGGATTTATGGTTTTGAGTTTTGAATATTATTACATAAATCCAGTTTTTCATGATTGATGTGACATGTCCACCCTGAGATGATTTCTGTTTTGGTTTTATTCCGGACCGAGTGGGGGAGATATACGGTCGCGGATTTACGTTATCCATACTGAGTGGGGGAGATATACAGTTGGATACAGGGTGGACCCGGTCGAGACCGAGGGGCAGGATAGCCGTATTGAGACGGGAGAGCCTAGAGAGGTTACTCGATACCGGAGTTGGTTATAGAAATACGGCGTGTATCTAGAGGATAACGACCGATATTATGAGTATAGGATCATTCGGGGAATGATGCCTATGGGAAATGAAAGTTTTGTGTCGTTGATAGACACCGAGAGATGATTTACTTGAGTTGTGATTTCAGAAGTATAATGAGATTTATTGTTGGATTTCATATATACTCATATATCATATTGATTCATATTCATTGTCAGGATGGTCATATTTGCTTTATTCGCCGTTATATGTTAGTCGTATTCACTGAGTTGGCAACTCATCCCCGTTGTGCCACAGTTCCTTGCAGGGATAGAGTGGACGGGTAGCTGCGAGGCAGGATCACTTTTGCTGTTGTATTCCATATTTTGATAGGTAGGTTACATGTGTAGTAACCTTCCATTTTGTACTTTTGAATCTAGAAAGACTCCATCAGACTTGTATTTTGACTTAGAAATGAGAGATGGTATGTATATATACAGTTGAGATCGGTTGATCAGTTTCATAGCTTCTTTCTTTATGAGATTCAGTGATGTTCTATATTTTATATTCATGTTTATTGTTGATATTGTTGATTCCAACTAGGAATACAACCAAACTTAATCTGTATTATTGTTTAAATAAATTAACTTCATAACTTGAGATTTTTATTTAAAAACTAAATTTTTCTTAAATAATTCCGAAATAAGGTATTTTGATCTTGGTTTTTGGCTTACTTGGACTTGTGCATATCTTTAGATATGATACAATCTAAGTGCCTGTCACATCCAAACTTGGGTCGTGACAAAACTGGTTTAAAGAAGTGAAGAAATACATGTTTGAAATCAAGGTTTTTAAATAACTAAGCCGAAGGTACGTTTTGAAAACAATAAAGTCTTTTCTAAAAATTTCGGCAGAGTTTATTTTGTAAAACTGGCCCCAAACGGGGTACAACAAGGATAACAATATATATACAATGATAAAGGCATCCCCAAGCGGGAGCTAGCTCTTCGTCAATTGACGGTCACAACCACACAACGATATAATATACAACGCCAAGTGGCGAGGATCAAATCCAAAAGAAAGCTCAAAAGCAACAAGAAAACCACAATACTACTAAGAGCGACTCTAAGGTCGAATAATACATCACTAAAGTCTAGGTCTGAAACAATATACAAGTTTTGGTTGATGGAAATTCTAGATACAATGAATAAAATAAATACAATGGTGGTTCTTGATGCGAAAGAATCCACCTACCAAAAGCAAATCACCCGCAAGAAAGTAGTGTGCCAGAAATGCCGCAATGAAACCTGTACGGCAGAACCTGCAAGAACTGTGGCACAACGGGGGTGAGTTGCCAACTCGTGAATAGAAATATCTACAAGCAGAAACCGAATGCAAGACATAAACCTAAGTCAACAATCAGTAATATAACCACAAGAGTACATCTGAAGTATGATAAGGTGGCAAGGTAACATCTAAATATGTATGTAGTGCCAGGTACTCAGGTAACAACATGTCATCAGTATAAGGTATGTCTGCATGAAGTAAATATGATGAAGTATCATCAGTGTAAATCCAGTCTGTATATGATCCATGTCTGTATATATGTGGAACCCGTCCACCCGTCACCCACTGACAATAAGCATCATGTATGCAATGCAAATACAATAAATATGGGGTAGGGGGGATATAATATACCATCGACCATAAAGGACCCGAGCACATAGGCTCCTCTCCAATCGAGCTCATAGGCTCCGAGCACATAGGCTCCTCTCACATCGAGCTCATAGGCTCCGAGCACATGGGCTCCTCTCACATCGAGCTCATAGGCTCCGAGCACATCGGCTACCATCACATCGAGCTCATAGGCTCCGAGCATATAGGCTCCCATCACTTCGAGCTCATAGGCTCCGAGCACATAGGCTCCTCTCACATCGAGCTCATAGGCTCCGAGCACATAGGCTCCCATCACATCGAGCTCATAGGCTCCGAGCACATAGGCTCCTCTGTATAGATCATCATGATAATAATTTAAGTATGCGTATATATATATCAGCGTCCCATACCACTAATATATATATACCCAGGAGTAAAATAATCCAGAATCATCATATGCAACCATATCACAGTGCGAAATCCATGAATTATAATACATGCAATATGAAACACTAGTATGAGCATGGAACATTGTAAAGGCATATACACAAGGAATATGAATCAATAATATATAAGCATGCAATGCAATGCGAGCCGTAGAGTGAATAGTAAAACAATAGTAACGCAGCTTGCCATTTGAAATAAGTATGACTCGGGTCAAGTTTAACATCTACTAAGAAAACTACAGATCTAAGTATCAGGTCAATCAGGAGGGGTAGGTGTGGAAACCACCTAAATCTGAGTCGATAAATATATAGATATATAGTCGGTGATCCCGCCTCAACAACATATCATAGGACATCCTCGAGTTATGTGTGCGGATCTATCATCAATATCGGCTCGTACGTTAAATCATCGTACGGCATCCCAATAGCCGGGTACAGGTCAACATCTCACTATCACATCACATAACATGTATCTCCATCATCAGATCATATAATCTGGGGTACTACTCTATGTCTAGTACAAATCGATACCATCAATGAAGTATGCATGCGGGGGTAAACACATATCCCAAGCCCGCAAGAATCACAAGTCATATCCCAAATATGAATCATATCAAATCACCGATCTCGCGGCACAAAGCCCACATCATCGACTCATCTCCAAAGTCATCCCATATCATCAAACAAAGTGCAAGTATAAGTAATATGCAAGGGTATGCGTGTATGTGTAATTCTATTCTAGGGTTCGCGACTATGAACTACACTAGTCACTTCTAACCCTACACTATCCATAATACACCTAACTATCACAATTAAACTACATAGTATTCTATCTACGGACTGCGGGGGTGCTATATGCCATCCACCCGACTTTCCCCTGTAGATATAATCTACTCACCTTGCATCATCATTTGCGGACGTCACCATGCATTTGTTTGTCGTCCCGAAGTCTTCATGGGTACCTACACAACAAGTATCGTATATACGCATTAAAATCACATCCAAGCTAAAACGGCGCATGAAATCCAAAATGGTACGATAAGGGGCCTATAGGTGAGAACCTATGGCACGCCTTCAAAACCAGCAATAAATCCTCTATATCGTCGTATAAACGCCAAATAGTCGAGGCAAAACACAATCCACCATTTCAGAATCAAAAATACGGAATACGGAAACACGAATCCAAAATAGCAACTTAGGATATATGTCCCAGATTTTACCCTAGATAGAATCTGTCAAAACTAGAAGTACCCTGGGTCAAGAATTGAGGAAATGGGGGCATGCACGCAAAACGAGGCAAATCCCCTCTGCTCTGGCCGCAAATTGCGTCTAGAATGGGAAAATCGGCGGCCTCACTTTGGAGTGGGGAGCTAGGGTTTGGGGTGATGGTTCATTAGTGCCTGCACATCTCACTGTCCACTCAATATTATTTTAGGAGTCTCGGGATGTTAGCAGATTCTTAATAACAGTGGCAGATTCCAGTTTTTCCCCGATATCGGTTTCAAAAATCCGTATTCTGGTTCTAGCTTCAGGTTTTGGGTTCCAATTCATACTCTAAGGTGTTGGGATAACCTTAACTGAGCTTAATTTCCCAATACAACACAAGTTCACTCAAACCCTAACTAGGTTTTCACCAAGTCCATAATATCACACAATATCGATTAAATCTTAACATGGGGTTATAGGAAAGGCTATAATTAAGCTAATGGTTCAGTAATTACCTCCATTAGCAACTCAAGAAAATTCTTGAGTTGCCCCTAGTGGCCAAAAGCCTTGCTTCATTAGCTCCATGTGTAGATCTAGGGATTTTGCACAATTTTAATGAAAGGAGATTGGGGTTTTGGAGTGATTTTTGAGATGAAGTGAGGGATTGAAGTGAGGAGGAAGATGGAGAAGAGGCAGCAGCAGCAAGCATGAGAGAGGAAGAGAAATGAGAGGGGGAGAAAATGGCTAAGGGTTGGTCAAAGGTCCATACCCCTCTCTCTCACCTAGCTTCATTCTTTATTCCTTTTCTTTTCTTTTCTTTAATTCCAAAACCTTCTCACAAGAATAGTAGCTCCAAATAACATGAAAGAAAATGCACAAGTGTGATAAAAATGATATGTGCAAGTTTTGCACAAAAAGCCAAAAAGTCCGATTAGCGATTTTTAATCGCGATTAGCACTAAATTAGTGTCAAACTAATCACAAAAACTTTAAAATGTCTTAATCCTCTAATTTACCCTATTTTAGAATTTTCCATAATTTTTCATAATTTTTCTAACATTTTTCCTGTTTATTTGCATTTAATAATTCCAAAATATTAAAATATTCAATAAAATAATATTAAATTATAAAAATTCCCAAAATTAATATTTAATCTTTTTGAAAATGTTACACAACACAAGATCCAACATATCTACGCGGAGCTCAAGAAAAATCATAGCAAAAGATCCACATCACATCACCTTTTGATCTGCTGAAATTCTGGAAATATTATGAAGAGTTCTGATAAACAACATATACCACACTGAAGAGTACAGAAAACCAGGGATACCGACAAAAATAGAAGGCCTAACTCCTCTTTATGGCCGCGGTTCCCACTGTGCTTTGATTTCTACCCTATCACGGCTCAAAGGAGTCGTGCAAACATGTCTTTTTTGGGTACAGTCCCGAGCCATATGGAGGCAAGTGAGCGGATCGGTAGGGGATTCGTCTCTCCCGGTATTGGGGGTGAGATCGTGCTTTGTCTAGGAGAGCCATTACACCATGTCCTTGGGCAAGGCAGGTGAGAATTACTGGTAAGTATTCCAGTAGTTTCTTAGGGTGTTCAGGGCTACTCGCCGACACGACTTATACCGCTATTGGGGGTCAGACGTTACCGGCCCCCTAGGCCCGATATGCGATGCTCATAGACGAACGGACCGGACTATATGTATATTGTCACAGTTAGGCTCAGTAGGGTTCCAGGATGAGTTCGCTCATCGGCTTCCCTTGAGGTCGGTACATGGGCAGCCGTTACGCACAGCTAGTGTCGCTGACGTGCTTGTGGTTAAACCCACTGCCAGGGTACTGACGAGTCTTTAGAGTCCCCCACAGATAGTTTCCCAAGTTAGGGCGAAACGTTTTAGAGGCCGTATGGTTTTATGGCCGGGTTCGAATAATGCACGTGCATTTGTGCACGTGTCATATTTCGGACAGATAATACTGGTGGGCTTTGGTTTAAACCGGATCAATGTATTATATTGAGTCGGAATATTTTAGTCTCTCGTATTCGTATTCGGTCGGAATACGGATACATGTATGTATATACAGTTGATGGGTATTTTCGTAATCCGTTACGAGAATATTTTAAAAGATGGATTTCTTTTGGATTAATCATTTTGGTTTAAATGATTATTAAGTTTTGGAAAGGGTGACTCATATTTGTGACTCATTTCTTCTAGCATGTTCCTTAGTGACTCATACTAATGTGTCACTAAGTGAGTCATGATAGAATTAATGATGGTTTGTTTTGTGTATAGATATTTAGGGTTTGTGGAGATATTTTAGTGAGATATTTTCTTTACACCACCTTATATATGTCTTCTCACAAAAGAAATAATCACAACAAGTTTATATAAGTCTACGGTAGCGCCCCGGCCGTCATTCTGACGCCAAACACGGAACAAAAACTTTTATAACTGGCGCTATCGCATACTATAACCCGGATCTTGCTATTAACGCTAAACTAACAAACTGTAAAGAGGTAGAAAGGCTATACCGATCGATCCGAGTCCTTCGGACTTTAGCCATCATCCCACGCTCCTCGCGGCAACTCTGATCTCTTGTCTCCTCATCGAGGTGGCACCACGTCAACGGATCTTTAAACGGGCTCCCGCCTCTATACCGAGGCAACTCGATTATCAAGTCTGCTAAAAGAGATGATCAAGATGAAGTAGAGAATGAGTAGAATACTTTATCTCAAACACTCTAGGATTCTCATCACATGAGAGGGTTAGGGTGGAGGTTGAAGAAGATGTTTAGGATTGGAAATGGTGAACTCAAGAAACACTAGTGAGCAAAAGAAAATCAAGCCCATAAACTTGTGTTATGTTTCTTCTCATGTGAATAGATATATATGAGGTTTATTTATCAAAGACCAAAGAAAATATCTAATGAAAATATCTCCTCAAATATCTCTTCACAAAAAAAACACATTAATTCTTAATGACTCACTAGATGACTCATTACATGAGTCATTAGTGATCATTCTAGAAGTAATTAGTCATAAAGAATGAGTCAACCTTTCCAAAACCTATTTAATCATTTAAACCAAAATGATTAATCCAAAAGAAATGCATCTTCTAAAATATCCTCGTAACGGATTACGAAAATACCCCTCACCTGTATATACATACCTGTATCCGTATTCCGACCGAATACGAATACGAGAGACTAAAATATTCCGACTCAATATAATACATGGATCCGGCTTAAACCAAAGCCCACCAGTATTATCTGTCCGAAATATGACACGTGCACAAATGCACGTGCATTTTCCGAACCCTACCATAAAACCATACGGCCTCTACAACGTTTCGCCCGAACTTGGGAAACTATCTGTGGGGGACTCTAAAGACTCGTCTGTACCCTGGCAGTGGGTTTAACCATAAGCACGTCAGCGGCACTAGCTGTGCGTAACGGCTGCCTATGTACTGACCTCAAGGGAAGCCGATGAGCGAACTCATCCAGGAACCTTACTGAGCCTATCAGTGACAATATACATACAGTCCGGTCCGTTCGTCTATGAGCATCGCATATCGGGCCTAGGGGGCTGGTAACGTCAGACCCCCAATAGCGGTATAAGTCGTGTTAAAGTGTAGCCCAGAACACCCTGAGATACTACTGGAGTACCTACCAGTAAATCTCCTGCCTCGGCCGTTGGCTATGTGTAATGGCTCTCCAAGACACAGCGCGATCTCACCCCCAATACCGGGAGAGATGAATCCCCTGTCGATCCGCTCACTTGCCTCCATGTGGCTCGGGACTGTTCCCAACTAAAACCTGTTTGCACGACTCCTTTGAGCCGTAGTAGGGTAGTAATCAAAGCACAGTGGGAACTCACACGAGACAAATGGCGATCTCAGGTCGATGAACTAACATGTACACATGTCACCAGGGAACTGCTATCTGACGCTAGGTATAATACCAACTAGCAGGTTCCCGACGAGTCCTGTCCGGTGAACTCATAACCCAATGAGCACCTGTATACATCTTAGGTGATCCAACTGACACCAATGGCTTGTGAGACCGGCCACCGCCCCTCGTCGGGGTCTCGACTGTATACACTAGTCTACTTTGGAGTATCGATGCCCTGTCTCGAAAACTCCTACAACTAGGGACCACTTTTAAGGATGTGCTTATGGACTACCCAACTCTCACATATATGATCGCCATCATACTGTTGGTAGTCAAACAGGATCCTAAGGGCTCTATCAATGTGTAATAGTGATCAGTCACCTAAAGCTGTACACGATGATAAAGGCAAAGCAGATAGCATACTATCATCTCGAGTAAGAGTGTCCTACCGGTATAGGTCCTCTCTCAATCATTGCAATCACGTACCTGCGATCGAATAATTGACTTTGAGGGCACTATATCCAACAGTTTATTATGCTTGAGTTCTTGCTCTCTTGAGTTTTCTTGAGCTCACCATTTCCAACTTTTTGCATCTTCTTCTACCTCCACCCTATCCCTCTGATCCGAAGTCTCCGTCTGCGTCCCTAAGATCATAAAACAACATAAAAAGTGTATATTAGCAATCGACCAATAACGCGTACCGACTACGTTTGACCGACGCATCAACTCCAAACAATCTCTCAAGTGTTCGTTTAGTGGATAACATGCGTAGCGACACTACGAAACCAATTCAAGAGCAAAACCTACAGAAAGTACACGTACCGTGTCGGATAACGTAACACACGTAATCGTAACACAAGAAACTAGCAAAGTGATCCCAGATTTTGTATACAGTCAAAACCTAAAAATCAAGTAAGACCAAACACACATAATCCACTACATGCAGCTCCCCACCAAAAACCAAACCAAAACTCCACCAATTTGCCGAGGTCGCCGGAAATACCCTCCATGTCGCCGGTCAAATCCGAGCTCCAGGGGTTCGTGCTTCAGTTGTAGGCTTAGGGTCTCTAGTACAACACAACTACACTGCTAGATTTTCTAGTATACACTCTGGTTCACAGCATATCACAGATATCATATAACGACACAAAAAATACGATATGTGCATGAAACTAAACTTTAAGTGTTCTAAACTAAAACGAATAATCTACAAAACACTATAACATCCTATTTAACAGTTTGAGATCATTACCTGACCATAATAGCTCAAAGATCCTACCTTTCCAAGCTCCAACGGATCCTAGAGGCAGAACAAGTCTTGAAAATGGATTTGGGTGAGATTTGATGAACTTTAGCAAGGTTTATTGAAGGATTAGCAAGTGTTCAGTTTAGCGAAGGAGGAAGTGAAGAAAGAAATGAGAAAGAGATAAAGTGAGAGAGAATGAGAGTGAGTGAGTGAGGATAATGAGAGAGAGGTGAGTGTAAGAGGGTGAGTGCACCAAGCATTAATTTCACATTAATGCAAGCCATGCCCTCAAGTGAGTCACCATGCCACCTCCTCCCAAATCCAAAACAAAACAAAGAATATCTCTCACAAATATCAAAGGTTTAAGGTTAAAGCAAAGCAAAGGATTAGAATTAGGTTAAGTTTTCATGGTCACTAAACAAGATTAACACAAACACACCCTCACATTAACATGCACATGTGTGTGCAAACCATAACAAATAATAATAAATTATTAATTAAATGTTATAAAATGTGAGGAAACCAAATTGGTAAACTTTTTACAGAAAACCCGCATTATCGTTAAGTAACACTAATCGAAATCTAAGGCGTTACACGATGTGATTTCTACCCCATGCTCTTATGACCTTGATGAAGGCCAACATATCATAAGTCACATGTCAAGTTCTACCCGTCATTGTCCAGGTTAGTTTGAACCCACCCGTACATACCCTTGACGAAGGCCAAAATAGTAGTATGACTGTCCCAAACCAACGCATCTATCTATGCAACAGAAAAGTAACAAATAGCTACCATACACTATTCCATGAGGAAGTCCAACAAACATAACATGAATACTAAGTGCTACCCGTCTGAAATGACAGAGGGCTACGAATGGTTTTTGACGAAAAACCTTTAACGTAATGAACTTGATATCGTTGAAGGAACCGCATAGCTTTTTACAAATATATAGTGGCAAAAACCTTTGCTAAAGAGGTCATTCCCGGCGAAGGGATCTCGGCTCTTTCCTCATCGAATGAGGTGCATGATATTTCAAACTGAATACCACGACGCAAAGCAAAAGTAATCAACTATAGTGAAGTTATTACCCTGACGCAAACTTCTGCCCAAGAGGTCAGTCCCGGTGAGGGGATCTCGGCTCTTTCCTTGTGGAATGAGGTGCTAGATATTCATAACCGAATAGCTCTGTGCAAAACAAAAGAAAACGTCCTTGTAATAACAACTTTTTAAAATTGTTCCAACAACATCAATTAGGTTTTTTTCTCTTGCATTGATCTGAATCAACGCAGTCCCATCAATTAATCACACTACAAAAGAACGAAAATATGATGTACGTATATGCCATCCGCATTCTCCACTAGGTCCCGTCATCACCCGTTAGGTTACTTATTTAACGATAGAGCGGGGACTGGACTAGTGCGGGTGTAAAACATATACAACATATACAAGTATATGTTAGTGTATATGCCCTAGAGGCCATTACTGTATCATACTAGTATGTATATTACTTAATGGAAGATTGGGATATTCACCTAGTATAGACAATCTTTCTCAAAATAGTAGTATGCTACTTGGTTTGTTTCTACTTCAATATGTGCATGTGTTTCTTTTAGCATATCGCTTATACATATTAGTAGAGCCCTTAGGATCTTTGCTTGATTACCAGCGTTATGATGGCAGTCACACTCGTGGGGGCTGGGTAATCCGCAAGCACATCCTTATGCAGGTCCCTAGTCGTAGGACTATCGAGACAGGGCATCGATACTCCGGAGTAGACTAGCGTATGTGCTTCACATCCCAGCACGGGAGACGGTCTGTCCCACAGCCGTCAGTACGTCGTACTTGAGATAGTATGCGGGTGCTCTTTAGGTTACGAGTAAACTGGACAGGACTCGTCGGGAACTGATTGGTTGGTATTATACCTATCGTCAGTTATCAGTTCCCAAGTGACATGAGTACAGCTTAGTCCGCTGACTTGACACTGTCACTTCGCCTCGAGTGTGTTCCCACTGTACTTTGATTACTACCCTACCATGGCTCAAAGGAGTCGTGCAAACAGGTAGTAGTTGGGTGCAGTCCCGAAGCACTTGGAGGCAGTGACGGTGAGACAGGATTCGTCTCTCCGGGTATTGGGGGTTGATATCGCGCTGTGTCTAGGAGATCCATTACACAAAGTCCCTGGCCAGGGCAAGCGAGATATGCTGGTAGGTTTCCAGTGTTATCTCAGGATGTTCTGGGCTACACTCCGACACGACTTGTACCGCTTTTAGGGGACCGACGTTTACCGCCCCCCTAGGCCTGCCATGCGATATTCTTAGACGAACAGACCGGACTGTATGCAAATTGTCACATTCAGGCTCAGTAGGAGTTCAGATGGGTGTCACCTCGTCAGTCTTCTTGTCGGCATCTACCTGGGGACCGTTACACACAGCTAGTGCTGCTTGCGGTCTGTGGTTAAACCCACTTCCAGCGTAGTGTCGAGTCTTTAGAGTCCCACACAGAAAGCTATTCGCCTTTAGGCAAAAGAGTAGAGGTCGCATGGTTTTGCGACAGGGTTCGGTCACATCCGTGCACTTGTGCACGTTTAGTGTCCGGACAGTAAACACTAGCCGGCTTTGGTTTAAGCCAGATCCTAGTGTACGTTTTGGGATTGGTTTTATCTCATATGTATTCGTGTTCCTCGGAACGCGGATGCGGGTGTGTACGCACAGTTGACAGAGAGACAGATGCAGAGGATTCTTATTGGGGTTGTTGACTGTTGACTGTTGACTATTGACTTTTTGCTAAACCCTAATGAGAATAAGAAATATGATTAACTATAATATTAATTAAGTATTATAGTGACATGGTTGTTGAGGGGTTGACTTTGTTGACTTTGTTGACCGGTTGACTAGGTTGGACTAGTTGACCATCATCATTACAATGGCTATCATTTCATGGCAAAGATTTTTGTTTGCTTGTTTCTTTTTGCAAAATGAGTGCATGAAATGATATGGCCATTTTGACTTGAACCATCACATAATACTTGATTACTATTATGAGTTATGATGATTTTGGATTATGAGAGCTTGGATGGCAAAAGAGTTGCTCATTCTCTCATTTTGCTTTCTCTCTCTTGCTTGAGCTCTCCCTCTCCCTCTTGCTCTCTCTCTAGTCTATGGTTCACATGTCTCATGTGTTGAGAAGAAAGAACCATAGAGATTAATTCCAACACACTCCTCTACTCATCCTAGTTCACAAGGTTTAGCAAACCAAGTGTTCTAGTTTCTTCTAGTTTGAAGAGAAGCCAAAGGTAGAAGCTTTCAGGTGGTTCCATCGTCGGCGCAAGGAGACGACGAGGTGAGGCCGATACAACCACCGCAAGGAGTTGAAGACGAAGGAGATCAAGTTAAGGTATAACCATCTAACCGAGTAGGTTAAACTCTTGTTAGATAGTTGTTTAACAAAGATCCGTATTTTGAGTCCATGTTACCACCTCTAGAAAAATCGTTTTTCATCATTTCCGTAAGCCCGTAAGTACCGGGTGAGGTAACGTGGACTTACATTGGTATCAGAGCCTAGTTAAACACTATCTAACATGTTAGCAAAGTAACTAGAAGTTCGATCGGGGAAAAAGTCCCGAAACATGCCCGAAAAATCAAGTTTCTACCGATTCTGTTTTCTGTACAAAAAATAATAAATCTTACACTAAAAATCGGCTCAGGCTTTTTCGAACACACTGTAGAAAAATGGTCTGTAACGTTTTAGAAATCGTTTTGCGAATTTTCCCGTTTTAGGGCAAAATTGTCGGTTTTTCCCGTTTTAACCCGATTTCGATCAAACGACCGTATAAGCTTACCGACACCTAATTTGGCCAAAATAAAGCTTGTGCGCGAACTTTGGGAGTATTTGGGAGGTTTTGGTTCAGATAGATTTTTTCCCGAAAAAAATATTATTTTAAGCGGTGTTTTGTGCACGTAAATCGGGAAAATTTTTCTTTTGTGAATAAATTAATTGTCACTAGAATTATTATAGAAACTTCTTTTTAAATATCTAGATATTTTTGGAGTGCAAAAGAAATTATTTTAAAAAGAAAAGAAAAGGTGAAAAGGTGGCAAAATGCATTTATTAGCTTTTATTACTCATTTTCCTAGCAATTTCTTCACCCAAAATTCACAAAAATACCCCCCACTCACCTTGGCCGACCCTAACTCCCCCATTTCTGTCCAAAATAATTCCAAGCTCATTTCTCTCTCATTTCCTTTCAAAAACACAAAAAGATATCCAAAAATAAATCCAAAAATTCCTATATAAATATTAAACCTTTTTCCTTCACCAATCCTTCATGGATCTTCTTCAAAGCTTGAGTTTTGGAGGCTAAAGTGATGGATCTAAGTTCTTTTTGGTGTTCTTGAGGAGGTATAATTTCTTAGCTTAATCCATAATTAATTGCTTTAATCTTTAACTAGCTAATTTAGTTAACTAGTTAAGTGCTTAGTTTAGCATTTAAATCATGATTAATTCATTATATTTGATTTAAGAAATTCATGTTAGGGTTAAATTTTGATTAAGTGATTAGTGTTTAATTCAAGTGTTAAATTGTGTTTTGGAAAAGAATAATCTAGTAGAAAGTGTTAAAATTTTCTAATAAGTATTTTGTTTAATTAAGAAAAATTGCTTACTAGATTTTTGCTAAATCATAATTAGCGAGTGTAAAAAATATAGGATTGGTTTAGATAGCTTAGTTAAGCTATTTTAAGGTATTTGTAATTGTTAGATTTGTGTTATCTTCAATCTAGTGCGATATATTGCGATAGGTTGCTTACTAGATTTCGGCGTTTTCCGACGTAGGGTTCGTTTGGTAGTTGCGAGGTTATATCCAGTGTATTCCTCGTAATTTTTGTGTTGTGTTGCGCGATCGGGACGATCGGGGTCCAGACTTGGTGTTTTGTAGTTTAGCGACCCTAATTAGGGTTTTGGCCGGTATCGTGCGCGATAGATGCGCTAAGCGCGCAGTGTAATTTTCCGGACGTTTTCGTCGTGTTTCGTTGTCTTTCCGTCATTATAGGATATTTAGCTTATGTGTTGTATTTATGAAATTTTAGGTTCGCAAGCAGGGACTTCGGGTGCTGTGGACAAGGGGAAGCAGGTGGTCGGATTTTCTTAGCTCGAGACCATCGGTGAGTAGATTTAACATCTACGGGGAAATCGCCCGTATGGCGTTATGCGTCGGGGCGAATATGATATGATAGCTGCATGTATTTGCATATTAGTTACTTTCATATGAATGTCATTGCATAGCATTATCTGTTGTACTTGACTCGTACCTTTATATATAACACATTACTGACGGTTCATGTTGCACGAGCACTAAATTGTAAGCTACACCCACACCGTCTGTAATTGCCATGACACGCACAAACACCTACATATGTGATATGATAGTGGATAGGAATGATTAGAGTAGTAACTCATATTCTATTGTGCATATGAAATACTGTGGACACATACATACGTGATATTGCATTGGGCAGGAATAGTTAAGGTAGTGAACCTTATTCCACTTCACTTATATCTTGCTATAATTACTTATACATCATGCATACAAATTGACATGTACACCCTCATACTTGATTACATGTAGATACTTAAACCTTACTACACTTACATGTACACTTCAAATAATACTGCATTTATTTTCGAAGGAATTGGGAACCGCATGATATGTTTTTAAAGCAAGATTCAATTTAAAGAGCGGTTTTCCCTTTATATGCTCATATTGATATTTTATGTTGCATATATCAGTTTTATATGGATTTTACGCATTGATATATGGATTTCATATGATTTATAGATTTGAGAACCGTGGGGGATATTTTCAAGAAAACATTGTATTGTTTGAAAACCCGGTTTCTCTTGATATGATATTTGATGCGTCCACCATGTGATTTCTCGGTTCTGAGATTTGGCTTGTGATACCCGATTCGAGGAGCGGGATGCACCGTCTGCGGGTACATGGTGGACCCGGTATGGTACCCCGGGGTGAGTGGTGATTTCGTGGTGTAGACGATAAACCTGACGGTGGGACCACTACCTACCGGTGATTGTATTTGGACTCGGCGGTTATCATGGAGATACCGACCGGAGTGAGGTATGACATATCGTCAGGGCTAGTCATGGTGACAGCGCCTGAGTTATGAGGATTTACGTGTCGATGCTAGACACGGGTTTCATGATGTTTCGAGTGTCGGTGTTTGACACTTAGGTTTTTGTGAGACATACAGGATTTGAGGGCCGATCTTAGGATGCGGTGCCTGAGGATTTGGGATTTGATGTGTTAGTGAGGGACACTGGTGTTTTTCCATGCTGATGATTTTTGCATGAGATTTTATATTATATCATCCCACACTCAGGATTATGTTGATATGCATTGTTTCATGTAGTTGTAGTACCCTGATGATGTACCTTTACATGATTGTTGCATATTCACCTATCATACTTATGCTATCGGATTACTTGTGATAGATAGATCGCTGTTCATGCATACTTGCGATTACTGTATGATGTTAGTTACTATTCACGAGTTGGCAACTCACCCCCGTTGTGCCACAGTGTTGTGCAGGACTTACCCTCTGAGTAGTCGCGGCAGGGCATCTTTTCATCTCTACTTTTGCGGATACCGCTACGGTTGGCTGTGAAGCCTTGCTTTTAGGTGGGTTTCGGTTATCTGTTTGTACTTTGTATATTTTTTGTTGGATCTAGTATTCTCCATCTACCACTATGTTGTATATGACTTAGAGACGACTTGTGAGGATTCAATGTTATATTTTGTGGTGACTTTGGGTGCCGTGCTCGTGGGAGCCGGTTTTTGTTGAAAAGTTTTACTTCTTTATGCAGTTTCTTTTTATATTTCTTCGCTTCGGCGTCGTATATATGTTGTGGTGGTTGTCTCCGCCGTTGGGCGTGATTTGCTCCCGTTTGGGATGCTTTTATTATTATCTATGTTGTGCCCGTTTTCGGGGTTAGTTTTTACAAAGGAGGTGCTGCCGAAATTTTTAAGAACGAAAACTAAACTTAAAGATTTTTACTTGAAAACTTCCGAATATTTAAAACTATGTTTTTCTCCGTTGATCCAGTTTTGGGTGGTTTAGATTTCTGGGTTTCGGCTTACTTAAGTTGCGTACGCCTTTAGACGTACGTAGTTTAAGTGCCGGTTACGGGCCAAATTTGGGTCGTGACAAAGTTGGTATCAGAGCGCTAGGTTTTTACCTTTCGGAGTGTAGGATGACCTCGGTATGATGGAGTAGGTAGCTTAAGCAGAGTGGCGTAGCGTGTGTATGTTCCGCGGCATACTTACGACACGGTACTCCGCCTAAGTGACCTTAGGACTTATTGATTTAAATTCCTTCCGTGATTGATATACATCCTTGTGATTCGATTTCCGTTTCCTTATCGAATCTTGTTTCAATTTCCAGCCTATATGCCGCCGAAGACTACGAGGGCACAGAGAGCGGCCGCGAGGGCCGAGGCCAGAGTCGACTCGTCTGAGGCGAGGGTTGACCCGGGCGATACACCTGTGGTACCGGAGCACATTGCTATGATTGGTGCTGGTATGCAGGATCTGCGCCAGATTGTAGGGACTTTAGTAGAGGCCATTCGAGCGCAGGGGCAGGCTGTTGTTCCACCCGTTGCAGAGACCACGATGGTACCTACTGATCCGGCAGTTGTAGTTTCAGCTCCAGAGGTTATTACCGTGTCACCGACGGAGTTCATGAGGCTGAGGCCTCCAGTGTTTACTGGAACAGATGTTACTGAGGATCCGCAGTCGTTCATCGACCGGATGGCCAGGATTTGTCGCTCACTCCGATGCTCTGACGAGAGATGGGTAGAGTTTGCGAGTTTCCGGCTGGAGGGTATGGCCTAGAAGTGGTGTGAGTCGTTGGAGAGGGGCAGAGCCACTGGTCTTGCTCCTATGACCTGGGCTGAGTTTGTGACGTCGTTTCTTGCCCGTTTTCTTCCACCGAGCGTCAGGGATGCGCGAGCGCGCAGATTTGAGTCTTTACGTCAGACGCCGGGGATGACGGTGTCGGAGTATGATGTATTGTTTACTGAGCTGTCGGTGTATGCTCCGTACTTGGTGGCGACTGAGGAGATGAGGGTGAAGAGGTTTGTTCGAGGCCTGCTTACCCAGTTGTTCCTAGCCATCAGCATTCAGCATTGCGACACGTATGCGGCAGCTGTCGATGCAGCCCTATTGGTGGAGGAGCGTCTAGCTGAGTCATCGGTTGTTCCAGAACCGAAGAGGACTCGTACGGATGAGCCAGCACGAGGACCGAGGTTTGTCCGCAGAGGCAGAGTTCCATCAGAATCGGGGAGTAGCAGAGAGGTGGGACATGGCCAGTTATTCAGTTCTTATTCCCAGGAGGGCCAGCGACCGTCTTATGGATGCTTTGGTTGTGGCAGTTTGCAGCATCTTGTTCGGAATTGTACTGTGGTGCGTCAGAGAGGGCCAGCAGTACCGCAGGTTACCTTACCACCTTCTCCGCATCAGAGAGCGTTGCCTCTTATTCCTGTTGTTGCGCCGCGTCAGACTCCTACTCAGAGAGGTCGTGGTCGCGGTGGTTTTGTGCCGAGAGGACGAGGTGGCAGAGGCAGAGGACAGCCAGTAGCCGGTAGAGGGCAGGCATGGGTTTTTGCCTTGACTCACCAGGACGCTCAGGCGTCTAATGCTGTGGTTTCAGGTACCCTTCCCTTATGTTCTTTTGATGCACATATTCTTTTCGATCCGGGATCTACGCATTCGTATGTTTCTACGCACTTCGTGCCGAGATTAGGCCGAGAGTCGTGTTTGCTAGATCAGCCGTTAGTAGTGACTACTCCTGTGGGAGAGTCGTTTGTTGCGCGGCACGTGTTCCGATCATGTGCTGTCCGCTTAGGAGACAGAGATCTGTCCGTCGACTTGATCCTTCTTGAGATGTTGGACTTCGACGTTCTGTTGGGCATGGATTGGCTAGCTACTTGCTATGCGTCCGTGGACTGCCGCGAAAAGACAGTTAGATTTTGTTTTCCCGGCGAGTCAGTGTTTGTTGTGCAGGGAGACCGTAGTGTCGCCCCTCACAGTTTGGCTTCTGTTCTGTGCCCTAGTCGGCTTTTGAGGAGGGGATGTCGAGGATTCTTAGCTTTCATTCATGATACTGGAGTTACGGTGGAGTCCTTGGACCAGGTTTCTACCGTGAGAGAATTTTCCGATGTCTTTCCCGATGAGTTACCTGGGTTGCCGCCAGAGCGCGATATTGAGTTTTGCATTGATCTGATTCCTGGCACGGAGCCTATTTCTATACCGCCTTATCGGATGGCTCCGGCAGAGCTTAAAGAGCTTAAAGATCAGTTGCAAGAGTTGCTTGTTTTGGGACTTGTGCGTCCGAGTGTTTCGCCGTGGGGAGCTCCTGTTCTGTTCGTCAAGAAGAAGGACGGCAGTTTGAGGCTATGTGTGGATTATCGTCAGTTGAACCGAGTTACGGTGCAGAACAGGTATCCTTTACCCCGCATTGACGATTTATTTGATCAGCTCCAGGGTGCGAAACATTTTTCGAAGATTGATTTGCGTTCGGGTTATCATCAGTTGCTGGTTTGGAATGATGACATTCCGAAGACTGCTTTTCGTACGCGCTATGGGCATTATGAGTTTTTGGTGATATCGTTCGGACTCACCAATGCGCCAGCAGCGTTCATGGATATGATGAACCGGATTTTCAGGCCGTTCCTCGACCAGTTCATTATAGTGTTTATTGATGACATACTGGTCTACTCTAGGAGTCATGAGGAGCATGAGCAGCACTTGAGGATTACTTTGCAGATATTGAGAGAGCACCGGTTGTATGCTAAATTCTCAAAGTGCGCATTTTGGCTTGATAGAGTTGACTTCCTGGGTCATGTGGTGACTGGTGATGGTATTCTTGTAGACCCGAGGAAGATCGAGGCTGTACAGCTTTGGCCCAGACCTGTATCGGTGACGGAGGTCCGCAGCTTTTTGGGCTTAGCTGGTTATTATCGCCGTTTTGTGCAGGATTTCTCGAGTATCGCTGCACCGTTGACTGGACTGACCCGAAAGGGGATTCCTTTTCTCTGGACTGATGCGTGCGAGCAGAGTTTTCAGCAGTTGAAGACTCGGTTGACGACAGCACCGGTTCTTTCTTTACCTTTTGGATCAGGCGGCTTGGTTGTTTATTGTGATGCTTCTCGAGTGGGGCTCGGCTGTGTTTTGATGCTGCATGATAGGGTGATTGCATATGCTTCTAGGCAGCTGAAGAAGCACGAGCAGAATTACCCCACTAACGATCTTGAGATGGCAGCGGTAGTCTTTGCGTTGAAGATTTGGAGACACTACTTGTACGGAGAGTCGTGTCAGATCTTCACGGATCACAAGAGTTTGAAGTACATCTTCCAGCAGCGAGATCTGAACCTGAGACAGCGCCGATGGATGGAGCTAGTGAAGGATTATGATTGTGAGATCCTTTATCACCCGGGCAAGGCGAATGTGGTAGCTGATGTTTTGAGTCGTAGGCCCGTGGGTAGCTTATCCCAGTTGAGCGCAGTTCAGTGTCAGTCTTCTGCAGATTGGCAGCTTTTGTGTGATAGTAGAGTGCAGTTCGAGTTCACTTTCGCTGGGGGACAGCTTGCTCATGTCCGCGCCCGTCCACTTCTTTTTGATCGTATCCGTGAGGCGCAGCCCAGTGATGCCCGTTTGATTGAGATTCTTGAGCTTGTTCGGCAGGGAAGAGTTTCGGAGTTCACGATTGATGACCAGGGTGTGCTACGATGCGGGACTCACTTGTGTGTACCAGATGTTGATGGGTTGAGACGCGAGATCCTAGAGCAGGCACATCAGTCGGCCTTTAGCGTTCATCCAGGTTCTACCAAGATGTACCGTGACTTGAGGGACTTCTACTGGTGGGAAGGGATGAAGCGTGATATATCGGACTTCGTTTCGAGGTGCCTGACTTGTCAGCAAGTCAAGGCTGAGCATCAGAGACCGGCTGGAGAGTTGCAGCCTTTACCCGTTCCGGAGTGGAAATGGGAGCAGATTTCCATGGACTTCATTGTGGGTCTACCCAGGACCAGTCGAGGGTATGACTCCATTTGGGTTATTGTAGACCGGTTGACGAAAGCGGCTCACTTTCTTCCAGTAAAGACCACTTTCGGTTATGCTCAGTATGCTCAGTTATACATAGATGAGATTGTGCGTTTGCACGGTGTTCCCACATGCATAGTATCCGACAGAGGCACCCAGTTTACTAGCCATCTTTGGCAGAAGCTTCAGGAAGCTTTGGGTACCCGGCTGAGTTTTAGTACCGCTTTTCATCCACAGACCGATGGCCAGTCGGAGAGGACTATACAGACTCTGGAGGATATGCTCTGTGCATGTGTGCTTGATTTTGGTGGCAGTTGGGATCGTCACTTGCCGTTGATTGAGTTCTCCTACAACAACAGCTTTCAGGAGACTATTCAGATGGCACCTTTTGAGGCTTTATATGGTAGGAAGTGTCGATCGCCAGTCTGTTGGACCGAGCTTAGTGAGAGTTTAGTTTTGGGACCCCAGCTAGTTCAGGAGACCACGGAGAAGATCCAGCTGATTCAGGATAGGATGAGAGCAGTCCAGTGCAGGCAGAAGTCTTATGCCGACCGTCGTCGTCGCAGACTTGAGTTCGCAGTGGGGGATCATGTATTCCTGAGGATTTCTCCGATGAAGGGCGTTATGCGATTTGGGAAGAGAGGGAAGCTCAGTCCCAGGTTTGTAGGTCCTTTCGAGATCCTTGAGCGAGTGGGTTCTGTTGCTTATCGTTTGGCGCTCCCGCCTAGTTTTCCGGATGTTCACCCCGTTTTTCATGTGTCGATGCTTCGTAGATACCTTCATGATCCTTCTCATACGATTCAGCACGAGACCATTCAGCTTGAGCGCGATCTTTCGTTCACCGAGCAGCCGGTTGTTATTTTGGATCGGCAGGTGAAGAAACTTCGGTCAAAGGTCTTGCCATCTGTGAAGGTTCTTTGGCGTAGCCCGACTAGTGAGGAGATCACTTGGGAAGCCGAGAGCGAGATGCGGAAGAAATTCCCTCATCTTTTTGAAGGTACGCTTATTATAAAATTTTAATTCGGTGACCGAATTTCTATAAGGAGGGGAGATTGTAACGTTTTAGAAATCGTTTTGCGAATTTTCCCATTTTAGGGCAAAATTGTCGGTTTTTCCCGTTTTAACCCGATTTCATTCAAACGACCGTATAAGCTTACCGACACCTAATTTGGCCAAAATAAAGCTTGTGCGCGAACTTTGGGAGTATTTGGGAGGTTTTGGTTCAGATAGATTTTTTCCCCAAAAAAATATTATTTTAAGCGGTGATTTGTGCACGTAAATCGGGAAATTTTTTCTTTTGTGAATAAATTAATTTTGTCACTAGAATTATTTTAGAAACTTCTTTTTAAATATCTAGATATTTTTGGAGTGCAAAAGAAATTATTTTAAAAAGAAAAGAAAAGGTGAAAAGGTGGCAAAATGTATTTATTAGCTTTTATTACTCATTTTCCTAGCAATTTCTTTGCCCAAAATTCACAAAAATACCCCCCACTCACCTTGGCCGACCCTAACTCCCCCATTTCTGTCCAAAATAATTCCAAGCACATTTCTCTCTCATTTCCTTTTAAAAACACAAAAAGATATCCAAAAATAAATCCAAAAATTCCTATATAAATATTAAACCTTTTTCCTTCATTAATCCTTCATGGATCTTCTTCAAAGCTTGAGTTTTGGAGGATAAAGTGATGTATCTAAGTTCTTTTTGGTGTTCTTGAGGAGGTATAATTTCTTAGCTTAATCCATAATTAATTGCTTTAATCTTTAACTAGCTAATTTAGTTAACTAGTTAAGTGCTTAGTTTAGCATTTAAATCATGATTAATTCATTATATTTGGTTTAAGAAATTCATGTTAGGGTTAAATTTTGATTAAGTGATTAGTGTTTAATTCAAGTGTTAAATTGTGTTTTGGAAAAGAATAATCTAGTAGAAAGTGTTAAAATTTGCTAATAAGTATTTTGTTTAATTAAGCAAAATTGCTTACTAGATTTTTGCTAAATCATAATTAGCGAGTGTAAAAAATATAGGATTGGTTTAGATAGCTTAGTTAAGCTATTTTAAGGTATTTGTAATTGTTAGATTTGTGTTATCTTCAATCTAGTGCGATATATTGCGATAGGTTGCTTACTAGATTTCGGCGTTTTCCGACGTAGGGTTCGTTTGGTAGTTGCGAGGTTATATCCAGTGTATTCCTCGTAATTTTTGTGTTGTGTTGCGCGATCGGGACGATCGGGGTCCAGACTTGGTGTTTTGTAGTTTAGCGACCCTAATTAGGGTTTTGGCCGGTATCGTGCGCGATAGATGCGCTAAGCGCGCAGTGTAATTTTCCGGACGTTTTCGTCGCGTTTCGTTGTCTTTCCGTCATTATAGGATATTTAGCTTATGTGTTGTATTTATGAAATTTTAGGTTCGCAAGCAGGGACTTCGGGTGCTGCGGACAAGGGGAAGCAGGTGGTCGGATTTTCTTAGCTCGAGACCATCGGTGAGTAGATTTAACATCTACGGGGAAATCGCCCGTATGGCGTTATGCGTCGGGGCGAATATGATATGATAGCTGCATGTATTTGCATATTAGTTACTTTCATATGAATGTCATTGCATAGCATTATCTATTGTACTTGACTCGTACCTTTAGATATATCACATTACTGATGGTTCATGTTGCACGAGCACTAAATTGTATGCTACACCCACACCGTATGTAATTGCCATCACACGCACAAACACCTACATATGTGATATGATAGTGGATAGGAATGATTAGAGTAGTAACTCATATTCTATTGTGCATATGAAATACTATGGACACATACATACGTGATATTGCATTGGGCAGGAATAGTTAAGGTAGTGAACCTTATTCCACTTCACTTATATCTTGCTATAATTACTTATACATCAAGCATACAAATTGACATGTACACCCTCATACTTGATTACATGTAGATACTTAAACCTTACTACACTTACATGTACACTTCAAATGATACTGCATTTATTTTCGAAGGAATTGGGAACCGCATGATATGTTTTTAAAGCTAGATTCAATTTAAAGAGCGGTTTTCCCTTTATATGCTCATATTGATGTTTTATGTTGCATATATCAGTTTTATATGGATTTTACGCATTGATATATGGATTTCATATGATTTATGGATTTGAGAACCGTGGGGGATATTTTCAAGAAAACATTGTATTGTTTGAAAACCCGGTTTCTCTTGATATGATATTTGATGCGTCCACCATGTGATTTCTCGGTTCTAAGATTTGGCTTGTGATACCCGATTCGAGGAGCGGGATGCACCGTCTGCGGGTACATGGTGGACCCGGTATGGTACCCCGGGGTGAGTGGTGATTTCGTGGTGTAGACGATAAACCTGACGGTGGGACCACTACCTACCGGTGATTGTATTTGGACTCGGCGGTTATCATGGAGATACCGACCGGAGTGAGGTATGACATATCGTCAGGGCTAGTCATGGTGACAGCGCCTGAGTTATGAGGATTTACGTGTCGATACTAGACACGGGTTTCATGATGTTTCGAGTGTCAGTGTTTGACACTTAGGTTTTCGTGAGACATACAGGATTTGAGGGCCGATCTTAGGATGCGGTGCCTGAGGATTTGGGATTTGATGTGTCAGTGACGGACACTGGTGTTTTTCCATGCTGATGATTTTTGCATGAGATTTTATATTATATCATCCCACACTCAGGATTATGTTGATATGCATTGTTTCATATAGTTGTAGTACCCTGATGATGTACCTTTACATGATTGTTGCATATTCACCTATCATACTTATGCTATCGGATTACTTGTGATATATAGATCGTTGTTCGTGCATACTTGCGATTACTGTATGATGTTAGTTACTATTCACGAGTTGGCAACTCACCCCCGTTGTGCCACAGTGTTTTGCAGGACTTACCCTCTGAGTAGTCGCGGCAGGGCATCTTTTCATCTCTACTTTTGCGGATACCGCTACGGTTGGCTGTGAAGCCTTGCTTTTAGGTGGGTTGCGGTTATATGTTTGTACTTTGTATATTTTTTGTTGGATCTAGTAATCTCCATCTACCACTATGTTGTATATGACTTAGCGACGACTTGTGAGGATTCAGTGTTATATTTTGTGGTGACTTTGGGTGCCGTGCTCGTGGGAGCCGGTTTTTGTTGAAAAGTTTTACTTCTTTATGCAGTTTCCTTTTATATTTCTTCGCTTCGGCGTCGTATATATGTTGTGGTGGTTGTCTCCGCCGTTAGGCGTGATTTGCTCCCGTTTGGGATGCTTTTATTATTATCTATGTTGTGCCCGTTTTCGGGGTTAGTTTTTACAAAGGAGGTGCTGCCGAAATTTTTAAGAACGAAAACAAAACTTAAAGATTTTTACTTGAAAATTTCCGAATATTTAAAACTATGTTTTTCTCCGTTGATCCAGTTTTGGGTGGTTTAGATTTCTGGGTTTCGGCTTACTTAAGTTGCGTACGCCTTTAGACGTACGTAGTTTAAGTGCCGGTTACGGGCCAAATTTGGGTCGTGACAAGGTCCCAAGACTCGGTCAAAGCGCCGCGGAACCGCGGCAGGAGCATGCTCCCGCCGCGGAACCGCGGCCGAGTTGACTCGGCCGTTGGCGATTTTTCATGAAGTGTGTTCAGTGGGGTGTTTTGGGATTTTTACAATATGTTTTTTCTGCCCAGATTTTACAAAAAGCAAAATTTGTTTCTGGGGCTTAAAAATCCGTATTTTGATCGAACTTCTAAAGACTTAAGCTAATGATTGGTTGAGATTTAGCGTGCTTGCGCTTTCTAAAAGATAGATCAAAAATATTTGTAACCGCAATCAAGAACGGCGTCGCTTTGCAGCTAACCGGTGAGTACGGGTCGGTCCACAGGGATTTTGTGAGTTTCCGATTCGCGCTTACGAGTTAATTCCGAAGGGTGTTCGGATTGATTATTAAATCTAAAAATTGAAGTTGTATGATACTACGATTAGAAACTTGCTAGGATTTGGTTTAGAGAAAATTTGGTAAACAAAGATCTACATCTCTTTCCATTGCCTTTAATTAAAGATATCATATTTGTGTTATGGTAAATCTTAACAAAGGGGATTAGTATGATTGGGAAGATTGATTCTTCCTCTAGATCCTTGTCCTTCCTTTCTTAATCTTTACCCTAACCTCCATGGAAAACCTTAAAATTCGGGCCTTTATACTACGGAATCACCGTTACCTCGAGGGTAAAGTGCCGTAGGGAGCGGAATAAGAAGGTATGCATGGAGTTCTAATTTTCATAAAAGATTGGCAAAGAAAAGAGATGAGAGATCTTCATCTCTCAAATCCTTCCCTATTCCTAACCCTAACAAGCGAGGAAACTACTCGCTCATTAAAGAATTGAAGAACATTTAACTAGGGCAGAGAATAAAAATTACCTAGGGCAAGAATTGAAATCTAAACTAGAGCAAGGAATTAAATCTACTTACAGATGCATCTCTCCAATCATCAACGCAGGGTTGTCAGATCTGAATTTATGAATTGAAAAGAAACACCGATGCTCTCCAAAAGAATTCTAAAATTTATTAATGAAGGGAGGCATGAGAAATTACAATGAGTAGAGTTCCTATTTATAGAGAATAGGAAACCCTAAGTTACAATTGATTTGCATGTCTACATTTACCAAAATATCCTTAGGAAGACCTAGTCAAAGTAGACTTCAAGCTTTGGTAAAATTTTATGTCTCTTTAAAAGAAAGTATTGGGCCTTGGATCTTTGGGCTTCCTTATTATTTGGTTCTTTGTTAAAATAGCTTCTATGTTTCTTCCAGATCTCCAGTGAATAATTGCGGTGGGCTTTTAACCGTTCGCTTTGTAATCTTGGACCTTGTATTGCCTTGTACTTTGTGAATTTTATCTTTGATGTAGGCTTGATCAAGAGTCTTCTGTTTGTCGGTCAAAGTCCACTTTTTGTATCATCTTTTGTCTTTTTCACTGTTTTCCCTCCAAGAACCTGTAACCTGTAATATGTAACAGACATGCATCAAAAGCACCTGTTTATTTATAAAAATGAATAAGAATGGGGAATATAAAATGCAATATTATGATATGAACAAATACCCCCAAACTTATCTTTTGCTAGTCCTCGAGCAAACTTATTTTTATTCACTAAAATCCTAACCACACTTTCGCAGGGAAACGCGATTGCACTGAGCACGTGCAACAAGCCGTTAAACCTCTAGGTGTCCCTAGTAGGAGGAGTGTTGTCTCCTGAGGGTTTTCAGCGGATTACACCCACAAAATCCTATCAACTCGGCCCATTGACTTTTGTTCTCCAATTAAGTTTTCCAACAAGGAATTCTATTATCTTCTACTTGTAAATTATCCACCCACATTCTTCACACTTCCTCATCATTTAACTTAAGATTATATATATCATGCAGATCTACTTAGCTTTCGGCATTTCCTAAGTTTTCCTTCTAGGGTTACATCTCCACTTAGGAATTTCTATCAACTCTACTAAAGATACAAGTTCTATTCTTCATTCCTTTCTCTTATCTAAACTCTAATCACATATCCCCACGTGTGTGTAAATATCACCCCTACACTTGGAAATTCAAATTAAGCAATCGTACTCCCGTCCATTGTCCAAAGCACTTGTGAATTTTCACTTTCGCATCCTTCATGCGACTGTTAATACTTCTTGAGGTACCAACAACCGATTACAAGATGCGTTAGCGTTTTAAAGCGTACTTCCTAGTTTTGCAACACCCAAGGCTTTTAGCAGTGGCTCCCAAACCAGTTGGTCTAAGGCACTAGGTGATGAAGCACCCTCGCTAAATACTTTTCTATTTTTACAGCCTTAAGTAATCACAAAAACCAGTGTCCATTTTTTTCTTTATCCACTTTTTTTCTTTTTCATTGTGCTAAGGACTTTAGACAAGAGTATTTCAAGGTCTCTTCTACTAATCCAAGTTTCAAGGTGCGTGTTTGTGCAATTTTGTAGGGTATACATTTTCAGAATCTAGATTTAAGCTAGGAACTATTTTTCAAACTTATACTCTAATAAAAGTTTTAATACTTTTCCTTCGTCTCGACTTAGCCCAAGAAGTGAACCCAAAATTTGCCTATTTCCAAATAAACTACAAGGCATATACTTTCTACCGTTAAACTCTAAGGAAGGTTATTTTTAGGGTTTTTAATTCACTAAGTCTAAGATCTAGTTGTTCCTAGCCGGTTAACCTATTTGTCAAACTCAAGTCAATTAGCCAAAATTGAATACATTAGTTTTTATAATTTTTGAAATTTTTCAAATTTTTATGGGTTTTCAAATAATCATGCAAATGCAAAAATATGTACAAATGAATGCGAAGGAAGAAGACGTACCGAGCATACCCCCAAACTTGAACTTGACAGTGTCCTCACTGTCATGCTAAACCAAGAGGGTCAAAATACCGGCACTCCCCTGTTTAATTTTTTTTAATATTTTTAATGTTTTGAATTTTTTTTTATTTTTTATAGAAAAAGAAAGCAAAAATATATATACATATATACAAAGGTTCCCCCCAAACTTAAGCTTGGCCTTACACAAGCCAAAGGTTAGCACCAACCATTCAAAAATTCTATCGTGGTAATGGTAGAGTTGGTGAAAGAATGGAGTGGAAAGAAAAGAAATGAGAAGCACACGAGACCGTGTGGAGAGAAAGGGATAATATGGTCTCGGTGGAGGAGAATGGCGGAGGGGAAGAAGAAATGGTAGGGGTTCTACTTCTTCGAGTGGAGGTTGATTAATCACAAAATCCATATCATTTAAGAATGCGAGTTCGTCGGCGAAAATATCATCGAAACTTTCCTCGAAGGTCCAATTGAAAATTATCGAACTCAAAATGTCGGATTGTGATTCATCAACACTCGATATCATTAAAGGAAGATTAGAAGAACCAAAGAAAGTGGGAATACGAATTTGAGGGTGTGGATGGAGCGTATAGATTAGCACAATTTGTAATGACCGATGTGTAAAAAGCGATTGTGCTAATCTATCAACCCACGAAAAAATGAGATGAAATCCCTTAAGAGTCGTGAGCAAACATGGGTACATTGAACTAGGTATTGGAGATGAAAGCGTAACGGTCTCTTGCACAGTCGAAACGATAGGAAGGACGGAAGAAAGTGAGTGAGGAAGGGTATCAGTTAAGGATTTAGGAGGGTGTATTGGAAAATTCGACACATCAAACGAAAATGGTTCAACCTCAATATTATCCTCAGTACTATCCTCATAATTCTCCTCAATATTTTCCTTAAAAATTTGCTTATCCATGCCAATATCATCAAAATCAAGACGCATATGAGATTCGGGAGAAACATTTAATAACTCGGGATGATGATTTGAACATAAAATTTCAATTAAATCGACAGGTTCATCATCCGAAATATTCCCGGCGTCTATATCCTCAATCAAGTGAAAGTCAATTTCTTTAGACACCTCCTCAAAAGCATGGATGTTTATCAATGTAGGTTCTAGAGTGGAAGTGTAAAGGTCGAAAGGATTAGGTGCGGTTTCACTTGAAAGGGGTCCTTCAAAATCTGGCAAATCAAACACTACAAAATCACACAACTCATTTTTATTTTCAACTGGTGAATCATTTAGGGCAATCGATGGAAAACAGGAGTTGTGGGCTTCAATTGGGTAAGGGTATGTTTGATTTGAAAATCCTCTCTCATTCTCACTCTGTCCAACTGCCGCCTCATACATTGAAAAATTTGGAGCTAGTTGGAAACTAGCTACCGGTTCAGCAGGTTGCATAAGGGTGGCCACGGACGCTTCCACATTCCTAACCATTTTGTTTGTTGCTGCGATATACGCCTCCAACGTCTCTTCCAAACTAGACTTGGGTGGTAAA
Organism: Agapanthus africanus; assembly: GCA_030015575.1. Taxonomy (NCBI): domain Eukaryota; kingdom Viridiplantae; phylum Streptophyta; class Magnoliopsida; order Asparagales; family Amaryllidaceae; genus Agapanthus; species Agapanthus africanus. Next base: position 136,920,821 of record JASDDO010000016.1, read on the forward strand.
GGGGTTTCAGTAAAAGATTCGAAATTGGTTGGATATGTGAAACTCCCTAATGGCTGTGTAGAAGCAGTGTCTAGTGAAGGTGGAAAGGTCGGGTAGGACTGGTAGGAAGTGGGTGATTGGACTGGGGTAGGGTCAACATGTGGATAAAAAGGTGAATAGTCTTGTTGATCCTTAGAACTAGATGTGTGGAGAGGGGTGAAAGATCGGCTACGAGATTGAGCAATATGCTCAGCAATGGACATCGGCCTAGGAGTGACAGAAGGACTTAAAGAAGTGGTGTCAACATATGTAGGTGGTGAAGGTTGACTTGGTTGACACAAAATGGGTTGAAAAGTCAAACTATTTCTCCTAGACTCCTCTATGTGATCTTTCAAAGATTTTCTAGAACTAGATGTGTGGAGAGGGGTGAAAGATCGGCTACGAGATTGAGCAATATGCTCAGCAATGGACATCGGCCTAGGAGTGACAGAAGGACTTAAAGAAGTGGTGTCAACATATGTAGGTGGTAAAGGTTGACTTGGTTGACACAAAGTGGGTTGAAAAGTCAAATTGTTTCCCCTAGACGCCTCTATCTGATCTTTCAAAGATATTTTAGGCAAGGAATGATCGTCTTTAAATTGACTGAACAAATTGCCGAACGACGCAAAATTAGGTTCAGGATACCAAAGTTCGGCTAATGATTTTTTATGTGAGGTACCCATGTTAAAAGAAGAAAGGTGACACAAAGGAAGGTTGGATGGTGCAAGGATTTATTTGGGGCTAAAGTTTGCATGTTCTCTAATAAAAATTTTCCTTTTCCTTTTCTTTGTTTGAAAATTTGTTGCGAAAAGATTTTTAATTAAAGATATGCAACCGAAAATATATTACCTGCAATCAATTATTATCTTAAGCATATCACAAGAATCTTTATTTGGAAAAAACTGTTGCAAAAAGATATTTGAGAAAAGACATGCAACAACAAAATATTTCTTGCAATCAATTTAGTTCAAGCGGGGCCCAAAAATCCTGCACAAGATCGTTATTTGGAAAGGAATATATTTTTAAGGCGCACAAAATCCTGCAGGAATATTTCAGAAAAGATATAGCTAGATCTCCATAGAAAGACCAGAGAAGCTTACAGAGGAATTTTCACCTGATGACGTCACTGTGGAGCCGCCCTTCCGCGGCAAATCCTGGTTCCCACCGCGGTTCCGCGCTCCTCTTGATGGCACAGATCCCCACAAAATTTTTGGTGCAACGAATCGTCAAGACGGCCGCGTTTCCGCGGCCTAAGGTGGGTATTGGCCGCGGAATCGCGGCGGGTTGGGGAGGTTGGGGCTTCAAAATTTTTTCCCTATTCTGTTGTTCAAAATCATTTCTGTTCCGATATTTTGTTTCCTGTTTTGCTTTCGGGAAATCTCCAGATCCGAATTTGTATATCCTGCAAAAATTCAACCACAAAGTATCCCTTCCAAAAATAACAAATGATATATATTTTTATATTTTTTGATTTTTTTCAGATTTTTATGATTTTTTAAATTTTATGATTAACCCGAAATTACGAAAAGAAAATTCTACGCCATCCCCGGCAGCGGCGCCATTTGATTGGTTGAGATTTAGCGTGCTTGCGCTTTCTAAAAGATAGATCAAAAATATTTGTAACCGCAATCAAGAACGGCGTCGCTTTGCAGCTAGCCGGTGAGTACGGGTCGGTCCACAGGGATTTTGTGAGTTTCCGATTCGCGCTTACGAGTTAATTCCGAAGGGTGTTCGGATTGATTATTAAATCTAAAAATTGAAGTTGTATGATACTACGATTAGAAACTTGCTAGGATTAGGTTTAGAGAAAATTTGGTAAACAAAGATCTAAATATCTTTCCATTGCCTTTAATTAAAGATATCATATTAGTGTTATGGTAAATCTTAACAAAGGGGATTAGGATGATTGGGAAGATTGATTCTTCCTCTAGATCCTTGTCCTTCCTTTCTTAATCTTTACCCTAACCTCCATAGAAAACCTTAAAATCCGGGCCTTTATACTACGGAATCACCGTTACCTCGAGGGTAGAGTGCCGTAGGGAGCGGAATAAGAAGGTATGCATGGAGTTCTAATTTTCATAAAAGATTGGCAAAGAAAAGAGATGAGAGATCTTCATCTCTCAAATCCTTCCCTATTCCTAACCCTAACAAGCGAGGAAACTACTCGCTCATTAAAGAATTGAAGAACATTTAACTAGGGCAGAGAATAAAAATTACCTAGGGCAAGAATTGAAATCTAAACTAGAGCAAGGAATTAAATCTACTTACAGATGCATCTCTCCAATCATCAACGCAGGGTTGTCAGATCTGAATTTATGAATTGAAAAGAAACACCGATGCTCTCCAAAAGAATTCTAAAATTTATTAATGAAGGGAGGCATGAGAAATTACAATGAGTAGAGTTTCTATTTATAGAGAATAGGAAACCCTAGGTTACAATTGATTTGCATGTCTACATTTACCAAAATATCCTTAGGAAGACCTAGTCAAAGTAGACTTCAAGCTTTGGTAAAATTTTATGTCTCTTTAAAAGAAAGTATTGGGTCTTGGATCTTTGGGCTTCCTTATTATTTGGTTCTTTGTTAAAATAGCTTCTATGTTTCTTCCAGATCTCAAGTGAATAATTGCGGTGGGCTTTTAACCGTTCGCTTTGTAATCTTGGACCTTGTATTGCCTTGTACTTTGTGAATTTTATCTTTGATGTAGGCTTGATCAAGAGTTTTCTGTTTGTCGGTCAAAGTCCACTTTTTGTATTATCTTTTGTCTTTTTCACTGTTTTCGCTCCAAGAACCTGTAACCTGTAATATGTAACAGACATGCATCAAAAGCACCTGTTTATTTATAAAAATGAATAAGAATGGGGAATATAAAATGTAATATTATGATATGAACAGCTAACGGGTTATATCTGTGATGTGCTATATGTATTGAACGTCTGCTAATCGCTATACGTCGATTAGTGGGGGTTATACATATCTGTGATCTGTAATGTTTATGGTATGTGTATATGAATTCATTGGATTGTCGCAGATGAATAGCCGGGGGGTTGTGAGATGAGAGTTTTCTTTTTTCTTTCAATTCATGAAATTTGTAATTGATGTAATATTATTTATATGGCCGCACAACCGGGATGGGGTTGTAGCCGTCATTGTATAATTTCTTTTACTGTTTTTGCTCCTAGGATAGACCCATGGTGGGGTGCACAAACTACCGGGTATCTCGAAGTGCCGAGTGGCCTACTCACGGTGTTGAGGGAGGTTGCTTCGCTTTGGGTACTTGGCGGGTAGTTTGCCGCACCCGTAGGGGTCTAGGGTGGGGTCTTGGCTATTCATCGCCACCGTGTAATCCGCTCTTCGTTACAGGCTCGTACGAATTGCGGATTCCTAGTATATCCAATGTGTTCATCTGTGATCTGGAATGGCTATCATTGCATGTGACGAATGTGTATATCTATATATGATATCTATTTAGGCGTTGCTTATGTTTTGCATTCGCGCTAGTCCAGCCCCCACTCTGTCGTTAGTTAAGTAACCTAACGGGTAATGACGGGGCCCTGTGGCGAATGCGGATGGTAAAAGCGTACGTCATATTTTCGTTGTTTTCTGCAATGGTAGGATTAAATGATGGGACGCATTAAAATTAATGCAAGAAAATAAACCAAGTAAAAGTCGTTGGAACAATTTCAAAAACCACTCGGTTTCTTTTCAAAAACAACTTTTAAACGCAGAGCTTAAGCCACTCCTTTTAAAAGCTATCAAGGTTCTTTCGATTATATCAAGTTCACTACATTCACGGTTTCGCCAAAACCATTCGTAGCCCTCCGTCGTTTCGTATGATTATTCAATAGTATTGATTGGTAGCTGTTGGGTGTTCATATGTAGCATAGATAGATGCGTTGGTTTGGGACAGTCGTATTACCTTGTTGACCTTCGTCAAGGGTATATACGGGTGGGTTCAAATTAACCTGGACAATGACGGGTAGAACTTGACATGTGACTTATGATTTGTTGACCTTCGTCAAGGTCATAAGAGCATGGGGCAAAAATCCACATCGGGAGTTTCAAAAGAACTGAAACTTGCTAGCGCTGCATACCATTTGAAGTGTGATGATTCTGGTAGGATTCCTTCAGTTTTGTCACGCAATGATATTTGGATCCCGATCCTACTATGAGTATATGCTACTCCTCCGGAACTTTCTCACTTAACGATCAATGCTATAAACCAAGTAGGTGTCTAGAAAGGTGTTAGCGGGGCTACGCCCACAGGGAAAGAGGTTATTTAATTAAGAAACTTTGCGAAAGCGTTGGAAAACCTCCCTCGAAGTACCGACACTGGCCAGGTTGAACGGTTAAGCAAGTATTGTACGGTGAGATTGATCCCGACTAATTCTTCCTTTATGGTTTGAGGAGGGATTCGAGAGACAGTGGGAGCCATCATGTTTAGATAAATTAAAAACCAATCTAAACTTGCAAGAGCATCATGCTGAGTGTTTTTCTTTTCTCTCTCTTAATTGCAGCGACCCAGTGACCACACATAGGTTACATCTAGATAATAAAATGACTGAACCTGACTGTTATGATTGGCAAAGGTCTGTCCAGATGTCCATTAGCCATGACAAGCTGGGACACCTCTTAACTAATCAAACCCTTGCCGTCTCAGGACCAGTTTCCCCTCTCATGGACATTGACATCCGTATGACATCGGAAAAAGACTGTGCGAAAGCCAAGTGCCTCGTGTTAGCCTCAGTTGATGGTGCAAACCAGAGGCAGCACGAGAAGATGGACTCAGTTTCTATCTTCCTCCATAACAAAGATTTATATGGAGAGCAATCTCGTATTGCAAGATATGAGACCTCGAACAGATTGCTTCAAGCGAGGTTGGCTGTCGGATCATCTGTAGGGGGCAACGTCCTTACAGAGAACAGCTATTTTGAGCTCACGGACCTGGAGACCACGTTGGAGAATGGGTCAAATACGACTTGATTCTACAGTCCCTGCCCTCTGCTTATACCCTGAAGGAAAGAAGAAGGAAAGGGAAGGGCAAAAGTTTCGGGACTGGATGTAGTAAAAGAGGGAGGTTCCTATTGTTACGGGAATGAACATTGGCAGAAGGATTGCAGAGCTAGCAAAGCCAGTAGCCAGAATTCGAAGCATGTTGTGGCTTCGGCTTCGGGTGTGTTTGTGATAGAGAACTGTATGTCAGTTAACCCTACTTCCTGAGTATTGGATACCGGACCAGGATCTCACATCTGTAATTCATTACAGGCTCTGAGAAACCGTAGGGTTATCAGGAAAGGTGATATAACTCTCAGGGTTGCTAACGGAATGAGCATGGATGCTGAATCCGTAGGGGAATATCATCTTGGACTGACAACTGGGCAGATATTGATTCTGCGTAACTTTTTGTATGTACCAGGTGCGACTTGTAATATCATATCTGTATCCTTACTTTCTAAGGAAGGATATGATTTTACTTTTGTAAGCGATGTGGTCCACATCCACCTAAATCAAGTTCTGATTGGGTCAGGTACATTAAATAACGGGATATACGTATTGAATCAAGCTCAGATTTTCAGTGTCCAGAACACACTTAAAAGAAAGTCTCCGGAAACAAATCAGGCTTTCTTATGGCATTGTATACTGGGTCATATTAATGAGACACGATTTACTAAGTTACATAAAGAGGGATACTTGAATCTGTTCGAGTATCAGTCTTATACCACTTGTGAATCTTGTCTCATGGGAAAGATGACAAAGACTCCGTTCACTGGACACGGAGTAAGAGCGAGCGAGCTCTTGGGACTCATACACAGTGATGTGTGTGGTCCAATGTCTACTCATGCCCGAAGTGGTTATTCATATTTCATTACTTTCACATATGATTTCTCTAGGTATGGACATGTCTTCTTAATGAAGCACAAATCCGAGGCCTTTGAGAATTTTCGGGAATACAAGAATGAAGTTAAAAAACAAACAGGCAAAAGTATAAAGACACTGAGATCTGATCGAGGTGGTGAATACTTAAGTGCCAAGTTTCTGGACTACTTAAAAGAGAATGGAATTCTCTCTCAGCGTAATCCTCCATACACACCACAACAAAACGGTGTATCTGAAAGGCGGAATCGAACCCTATTGGATATGGTTTGTTCCATGATGAGTAAGGCTGAGTTACCGCAATCTTTCTGGGATTATGCACTAGAAGCAGCTGCATATCTCTTGAACAAGGCTCCAACCAAGACTGTGCCTACCACCCCATAACAGATGTGGAGTGGGAAGAAACCCTGTCTTAAGTATCTTAAGACATGGGGATGTCCAGCTTTTGTAAAGAAGTAGCATGCGGACAAGCTCGAGGCACACTCAGTACTGTGTAAGTTTGTGGGATACCCAAAGAACTCCAGAGGGTATCCTTTCTATTCCGCAGAAGAACAAAATGTTTTTGTTTCTCCGCATGCCCACTTCTTGGAAACTGAATTTTTGGAAAATCAGATAAGTGGGAGCGCAATAGAACTGGAAGAAATTCCAGAACCACAAGCTATTACTGAAAGCTTGGAAGAACCAGAAGTTTCAGGAGAACCGGACATTCCTGCGCCGCTCCGCAGGAGTAGTAGGCAGTCTCATCCGCCCGAGAGATACTACGGTTTTCTCATAGACGGGGATAGAGAGGATTGCACTATTGATTATGATGAGCCTACTAGCTTCCAGCAAGCCATTCGGAGCAGTGACTCGGTAAAATGGCTGGATGCAATGCGGACCGAAATGGAGTCCATGTACACCAACAAAGTATGGACGTTGGACGTTGCTCCAGATGGGGTAAAACCCGTAGGATGCAAGTCGATCTTCAAAATGAAGATTGGTGTAGATGGACAGGTTGAGACCTATAAGGTTAGACTTGTTGCAAAGGGTTTTCGTCAAAGACCTGGTTTGGACTATGACAAAACCTTTTCTCCAGTGGCTATACTGAAATCCATTCGGATCCTTCTTGCCATTGCTGCCTTCCACGATTATGAAATCTGGCAGATGGACGTAAAGACGGCTTTCCTAAATGGATATTTGGAAGAGTGCGTCTATATGGATTAGCCAGAGGGATTCATTCAGAGTGGGAGCAGCGGTAAAGTGTGCAAGTTGCTCAAGTCCATCTATGGACTGAAGCAGGCATCGCGGAATTGGAACATCTGCTTTGATGATACTGTCAAAGAATTCGACTTTATCAAAAACCTAGATGAACCATGCATTTACAGTAAGATTGTAGCGAGAAATGCGGTATTCCTCGTCTGGTACGTCGATGACATTCTCCTAATAGGAAATGATATTCCTATGTTACAGTCAGTCAAAGGATTCTTGTCACAGAGGTTCTCCATGAAGGACCTGGGCGATGCTAACTACATTCTGGGGATCCAGATCTATCGTGATAGATCTAAAAGGATGTTGGGACTTTCACAGTCCAGGTACATCGACACCATACTGAAACGATTCAGTATGGAAGATTCCAAGCGCGGTAATCTACCGGCTTGTCACGGAATCACCCTCTCCAAAGAGATGTCTCCCAAGATTGATTTGGAAAAGGCTCGCATGTCATCTATACCCTACGCATCTACGGTAGGCTCTATTATGTATGCGATGTTGTGTACCAGACCAGATATAGCATACACATTAAGCGTTGTAAGCCAGTATCAGTCGGACCCAGGGGAGAAACACCGGATAGCGGTAAAGAACATTCTCAAGTACCTGAGAAGGACTAAGGAGATGTTCTTGGTGTATGGCGGAAAAGACCATCGGATCGAGGCCTTTGCTGACTCCAGCTTCCAGAGTGACAAGGATGACTCCAAGTCCATGTCGGGTTATGTCTTTACCCTCAATGGAGGGGCGGTTTGCTGGAAGAGTTCCAAGCAGGAAACCGTTGCTGACTCAACTATGAAAGCGGAGTACATAGCTGCTTGCGATGCCGCAAAAGAAGCTGTATGGATGAAGAAGTTCCTCACGGAGCTTCAGGTGGTTCCTATCAGTGTTGATCCAATACCGCTGTATTGTGACAACAACGGCGCTATAGCTTTAGCGAAGGAACCCAGGTCCCAACAGAAGTCCAGGCACATTTTGAGGCGGTACCACCTGATCAGGAAGATCGTAGATCGCCGGGAGATCGAGGTGAAGAGAGTAAATATGGAAGATAACACTGCTGATCAACTCATGAAGGCCTTACCCCAGACTCAGTTCGGGCGGCTGATCGAGATGATAGGTCTTCGATACGCCAGTTCATGGCCTTAGTGCAAGTGGGAGATTGTTAGTGTATATGCCCTAGAGGCCATTACTGTATCATACTAGTATGTATATTACTTAATGGAAGCTTGGGATATTCACCTTGTATAGACAATCTTGCTCAAAATAGTAGTATGCTACTTGGTTTGTTTCTACTTCAATATGTGCATGTGTTTCTTTTAGCATATCGCTTATACATATTAGTAGAGCCCTTATGATCTTTGCTTGATTACCAGCGTTGTGATGGCAGTCACACTCGTGGGGGCTGAGTAATCCGCAAGCACATCCTTATGCAGGTCCCTAGTCATAGGACTATCGAGACAGGGCATCGATACTCCGGAGTAGACTAGCGTATATGCTTCTCATCCCAGCCCGGCAGACGGTCTGTCCCACAGCCGTCAGTACGTCGTACTTGAGATAGTATGCGAGTGCTCGTTAGGTTACGAGTACACTGGACAGGACTCGTCGGGAACTGATTGGTTGGTATTATACCTATCGTCAGTTATCAGTTCCTAGGTGACATGAGTACAGCTTAGTCCGCTGACTTGACACTGTCACTTCGCCTCGAGTGTGTTCCCACTGTACTTTGATTACTACACTACCACGGCTCAAAGGAGTCATGCAAACAGGTAGTAGTTAGGTGCAGTCCCGAAGCACTTGGAGGCAGTAACGGTTAGACATGATTCGTCTCTCCCGGTATTGGGGGTTGATATCGCGCTGTGTCTAGGAGAGCCATTACACAAAGTCCCTGGCCAGGGAAAGCGAGATATGCTGGTAGGTTTCCAGTATTATCTCAGGGTGTTCTGGGCTACACTCCGACAGGACTTATACCTCTTTTAGGGGACTGACGTTTACCGCCCCCTAGGCCCGCCATTCGATATTCTTAGACGAACAGACCGGACTGTACGCAGATTGTCACATTCAGGCTCAGTAGGAGTTCAGATGGGTTTCACCTCATCAGTCTTCTTGTCGGCATCTACCTGGGGACCGTTACGCACAGTTAGTGCCGCTTGCGGTCTGTGGTTAAACCCACTGCCAGCGTAGTGTAGAGTCTTTACAGTCCCATATAGAAAGCTATTCGGCTTTAGGCAAAAGAGTAGAGGTCGCATGGTTTTGCGACAGGTCGCATGGTTTTGCGACAGGGTTCGGTCACATCCGTGCACTTGTGCACGTTTAGTGTCTGGACAGTAAACACAAGCGGGCTTTGGTTTAAGCCAGATCCTAGTGTACGTTTTGGGATTGGTTTTATCTCCTATGTATTCGTGTTCCTCGGAATGCGGATGCGGGTGTGTATGCACAGTTAACAGAGAGACAGAGGCAGAGGATTCTCATTGGGGTTGTTGACTGTTGTCATGACCCAAAATTGGCCCATGACGGCCCTAATACTACGCAACGCCTAAAGACGCAACTTAGTAAAAGAAAGCCAAACCCAGAAATCTAAACCATGAAAATACGGAAAAAGATAATATAAGTTTTTTGAAACATTTGAAATCGCAACCCAAATTCTTTAAAAAAAAGATCTACTTTCTTTCTTTAAAATTTTAGCAACACCCTTTTTTTTTGTAAAGACTAGTCAAGATGAATGCAACACAAAAATAATGACAGTAGAGAAAAAGCTGTATATAAGAGACATCAAATCCATAATAATACACATAACGTCCTCACCAAGTCTCTATGTCAATAATACAATAGTAGATGGGGAGTACAAATACAATGAATATATAATATGAAATGTAGATAACCATCTAACCCACCTAAGCAAAATGGTACTGTGAGCTGATGCGGTATCTGTAGCAAAAGATGGTAGCTGGATAGCTGAATAGAGGAATAGCCTGCCTCGACTACTCTGGGGAACAACCTGAAACACCTGTGGCACAACGGGGATGAGTTGCCAACTCGTGAATAGTATAAAACATGTGCAGGTAATCGCAGGAATACACGTACAGCATGAATCTATGATATGCGATTAAAATAATAATATGTCATGCAATGCTGAAATAAGGAGAGTACACTAGCAGGTACAATCAATATGTGAAGCAATAATAACATGACAATAGTATGCAATGACTATGCAAAAGGATATGAGAATATAGATATGCAACTATTATAAGGGTACACTAACAGGTACTGCCACTATATGAATCTGTGCATAAAAATAAGTAAGGGTGAGGTATAGGCTGGAATATGTCATTTCTACGGAAACCTGACATCGTGGCAGGATCACAATCCATCCAGACACTCAAATCCCAAATCCTCAAATCAGCCCCCCACATTGGGCTTTCACCATATATAAGTCTCACATCACCTCAATGTACAATATCGAATAGCTCTCCTATATCTCGAATGTACAATTCATCAATCTCATTCATATCCAATATCCAATCTCAATGAATCACCTATATCCCAAGTCGAATCCCAAGTAAGTTTCTAACATCCTAAAGGTAAATATATACAGAAATGAGTATGATGGGGGCAATACACATATATTAGCGTCCCATTCCACTAATATTGGTGTAAGGGTATATATAACAACGGCTAATCCCCAGTTATATATACAAAAAGGGGTTAAAGAAATATCAAGAAAACAGTGTGCCAAGCATCGACACAGAAATCCTCGTATATCGGGCTCCGTCAGTCCGGATCGGCCCACGGGGTCCGTCTGCGGTATCGGTCCTCGGCCCCGACAGTACAGATCCTCCCGCATCCATCTCTCGACTCTGGCCAGTAGCCTCCGGACAACTTCCAGGTCCAACCAATCACCGGTAGGTACTCGCCCGCCTCCAGGCTCAATCGGCAAACCCATCGATCTTCTTGCCGAGGGGAACCATATCGGGCCCCACCATGTACTCTCATACGGCAACCACACCTCGTATGGAGCATATAATCAGCACCGATAAAACTTATGGGGGACACACAAATATCATATCAAGGAAACCGGGTTGTTCCATGTATGCATAATTTCATGAACTCCCGCGGTTCCCAAATCCCGAAAACATCATATAAAATCCAGATAAACAATGCGCAAATCCAGGAATAAATGTATGCGATATATCTGAATGCGAGCAGGTAAACACAAGTATAAAGCTGAACCAAATGTATGCGAAATAAAGATAAGGTACAGCTAAGTAACATCAGTAATAGTAAAAATGCGACAGCAACCGAATATGTGTCTAACATACAGGTGTAGCAATGTATAGGTATCTACCTATAAGAACTGATGTCGTATACCCCCCTGGGTATGAGAAGCATATGAGTAGATATCCCCCGGTATAAGCAAAATATCTAAAAGGTATACCTGTAGCTGTATCGCAAGGTGTAAATGTACCTATCACTAAAGGTATGATACACTATAGGTATACCAGTAGCTAGATGTCATGTATGGTAAGCAATAGTAGCTATAAGGGGTAGTGTGTGACATGGCAATTATTGACGGTGTGTGCGTAGCATACAATCTGTGCTCGTGCAATATGAACTGTCAATAATGTGTGCAGTTTCCTACGGCTGCTAGTCACAGTATAACTATTTCAAGGCAAAAAAGTAAAGGCGAATTCTACAATGACGTAGAATGTGCGACAGGAATTTGAATCCTAGCCCAGATGCATAACGCCATGCGGGCGATTCCCCTGTAGATGTTAAATCTACTCACCTACACTCCACGCTAGGTGAATCCTACCATCTGCTCCCCCTGCAGCCGTGTCCGTAGTCCCTGCCTGCAAACCTGCAAATACGACATGAAATCATATATAAGCCAAAAATCTCGCAAAACGCGATATCGAACCAAAATGAGAAACTCGCGTCGCGAACTAAACGCGCGTGTGCACGATACGCTGAATCGTGTGTGTACGCGTCTAAAACCATCGCGACACGCGGCGATACGCTGGATCACAGAACACACTCACGTATCGCGCGTATCGCGCAAACACAACGAAACACAAAAACGATATATGACCCCAGATTTTCCTACAGGTACAATATTACAAAACTAGACATGCCAAGGACCTAGACAACCCAGAATAAAGCTCCACACAAAACATCAACACCCAATTCCTCTTCCTGACCGCAAATTGCGGCCAGAATGAAGAAATTGGCGGCCAGACAAAGGGGGTAGGGGCTCGTGTTCTGTTGGTGGTGTCCATACCCAGTGAGCATGTCCCAGTCTTCTCAATTTTACTCTGCAAGGTCCGGGCCTATAGCAGATTCCAGATATCACAATATCGCTTAAAATTACCAATTTTTGCACAAAACACAACCTTATGGTATTTTAGTGAAATCTGGGTTAATTCTCAGTTGAAGTGGCCTTATTAACACTACACTGAGCTAGGTTAACCAACACAATCAAGACTTAACCAATTTTCCACACAATTTACCATAATTTAGCACTAATCTAGCCAATTAACACTAATCTAGCTAATAAACACACAAGCTAAGCAACTATGGAAATTGGGTTCAAAAATTATACCCAGTGGGATCCTAGAAAGCAGGTGAATGTGAAGAATTGAGCTACTACAGCGGCTTGTGATGCAGGGGCAAAAATGAAGCTGTTGCTGATGCTGGCAGTGCTGTTTTGCTGCTGATGCTGATGCTGGCAGTGCTGTTTTGCTGCTGATGCTGATGCATTCAGCTGTTGCTACTGCTTTCCCGAGCTGGGGTTGAAGCCTCTGTTGCTACTGGGGCCTCTCTTGCTGCTGCTGCCTTGCTTCTGGTGTTGCTGGGGTTTGCTGATGCTGCTGCTGTTGCTGTCTTCTTGAGTTGCTGCAGTTGCAGTTGCTGATGGTGCTGATGGTGATGATGTTGTTCTTGTTATTGGTTGTTGTTGTTCCTGCTGCTTGCTGCTGCTGCCTCTTTGTGTGGGTGTGTGTGTTTGTGTGAGAGTGAGAGAATGAGAGTGAGAGAATGAGAGTAACACTAACCCCTCCCTCTATCTCTCTTGCCTCATTAATGAGGCATGGTTCACACCATGCTCCCCATGCCCTCTCTCTCACCCAAGTCAACACTTCAACCCAAATAATAAACCCTTTTAATGAAAAATCATTTTCAAATAATAATAGCAACGATACACTTAAAACCCAAAACACTTAAACAACACAAAAAAACTAGATTAAGCAATGGTTAAACCACAAATAACACCCTAGTTTACATGCACAAGTGTGTGTGCGCCTAACAAAATTCTAATAAAATATTCATTAAATAGGATAAAATATTTAAAACTTAATTTGGTAAACTTTTTATTAAAAACCACACATTAAAATATAATTAGCTACAAAACACATTCTAAGGTGTTACAATCTCCCCCCCTTAAAAGAAATTCGTCCCCGAATTTAAAAATATACTGATACGCGTACCTTCAAGGAGAAGATTAAAATCCTCAAATCTCGCTCGCAGCCTCCCAAGTGACTACCTCACTATACGGCTACGTCCAAGAAAACCCTTCACAGATGGCAAGACCTTTTACCGATGTTCCTCCACCTGCCGAGCCATTAACACAATTGGCTGCTGGGGAACGAAAGATCGCGTCACGCTAAATGGCCTGGTGCCAAATCATGTGAGAAAGGTCAAGAAGGTAATTGTAAAGTATCATCACAAGGAATACAGGGTGAAAATCCAATAATCTGGGCGGAAGTGCCAAACTAAAGGCAACGAAACTAACTTGCTTATAGGATCTCAGAAGGACCTAAATCCTGGGATAAGCTTCCCAACATCCAACACGTCATTCATCGGAAAGTCCATAGGAATACATGATCTGTCCCTGCGAACTCGAGTCTATGGCTAACACAGTCGACATAAGACCTCAGTTCGCAATGGACAATTCCCATCCTGACCTAACACAACTGGACTATCTCCGAAGTCTCTAGACATAGCTGGGGTCCAAGGTCCTACTTACGCAGAGTCAGAAGAACAACAGACCGGTGATCGACACGACCTAACCCCTAAGCCTAAGGGTGGCCCATTGGAGTGTCTCCTGATAACAGCTATCGGAGGAGAACCCTAACAATGGCGAGTGACGATCCCAAGCTGCTGACGACAACCAACACAAACACACAACTTTAACAAAACAACTGAGCAAACTGAGTGTAACCGGATGACAAGAATCCGAATGGAGTCACACCCTATCCAAACTTGGGTAGAAACCATAACGAAATTTGTGGAGATCTGCTCCCATTCCTACTTCGGAACGGTAAAAGATTGCAACTCTCCAGCCGGCCTCAGATGTTCGACCCAAGCACACAACAAGAATGACACCTTGGAAGGAAACCTGAAACTTCCCCTTACATCCCTGTCCACCCGTAACCATCTCACAAGTCACGTCACTATTGGCGGAACTTGAATGCATATGGAGAGTTGACAGATGTGCATGTTCTAGGATTACACGTCTCTACCCGATGATGTCAGGTACACAACCGCGTCCCTAACTGAGCACACCATTGTCACAATTCAAGGTCTCCGAATCATTACCCAGCCGAGCATGCTCAAGTGTCACTAACGAACGAGCATCGGCGGGCAGTGTCTCACGAAAACGATTTGAGGGAAGTGGTCGGGCGCGGACATGAGCAAGCTGTCCCCTCCGTAGAGACGAACTAAAGCTGTACTCAACGATCATACAAGAACTGTAAATCTGCAGAAGACTAACACAACAATCCAAATCTGCTGCAGGAAGATGTACCTTAAGCTCTAGTGGTCCGTGGAAAATCGGACACGACTCTCGAACAGATAGTGTCCCCAAATCTCCAACACAAAACCACCGCGGCCATCTCCAGATCATGAGTGGAATACCCTCCTCGTACTTCTTCCAAATGTAGGGAAGCAAAAGCGATAACTCTATAGTGTCACTTCAGTACACAATCGAGCCCACTCAAGAAACACTATAGTTAAACAACAAAGTCGCCCGAACCAAAAGCAAAGAAAGACTGATGCAGTTGTTAACTGAATCTTCAACTGCTGAAAACCCCGTACATATGCCTCAGTCCAAAGAAAAGAAACCTCCTTTCTGGTCAATTCAGTCGACGGTGCAGCACTACTCTAGCAATCCTGCATGAAACGGCGGTAAAAACCTGCTAAGACCAACCATCTGCGGATCCCCGTCCCGCACACAAGTCTGGGCCTAAGCTGTATGGCCACGATCTCCCTCGGGACCATACGGAACCGTCTCCCGTGACTACAAGACCTAGGAGTCAACACAAACAAGCCTGAAGAAACACTCCGAGAATTTAGCAACTGCTGGTGCTCTCCCAGCATCTGCATAACAAATCCTCAAATGCTACTCCTGTCCCTCAAGACACATTAAGTAGACCAGAGTGTCGTAAATAACACAACAGAAACTGGTCGAGGAACGGCCTGCAGAAATCTGGTTCATCATATCAACGAATGCTGCTAGGGCATCAGGGAATCCAACGACTCACCGATACACACAAAGCCCGTAGCACGCATAAGGCAGTCTTCGGAATGCCGTCACTCCGAATCCGCAATAATGATGACCTGATCCCAAACACACTTAGAAAATGTCTCACACTCTGGAGCTGATCGAAGAAATCGTCACGGCGAGGTGAAGGATACCTATCCGCACCGTAAGCCGGTTCAATTGACGATCCGTCGATACACAACCTCAAACTGCCGTCTTCCACCTTGACGAACAGAATTAGGAGCTTCCAAAAGCGAAACACTCAGACGCACAAAACTCCCCAAACCAAAACTCTGCTGCTGATCCTTTTGCTCCCAAGCTTCGCCGGCTCATCCGGAACAACGTCGGAAAAATTCTTGCACGAAAGGAATCCGGCCCAACAATCCCACTGTGGCTCCGGTAGTGAATGAATGCCAAGAATCCACGACATCTCCTCAGAAACCGACTAGCGAAAAAGGATGAATTCAAGCTGTGAGAGGCGGCACAACTATCCACCTGCACAACAAGAACTGACTTGCCGGGGAAAACAAAACCTAACTTGTTTCCTCACGGTAGTCCACAGACGCCTAACACGTAGCTGACCAGCCCGTGCCCAGGAGAACGTCAAATCCAACATCTCTAGAAGGATCAAAACGACGGACGAAATCTCTATCTCCTATCCGCTTGGCACACAACTGAATACGTGTCGCGCAACCAAAGGATTGCCGACAGAAGTTAGCACAACTACTACTAATCTACCCAACCACGGTACAAGCAAGAAAACAAACAAATACACCAAGAGAACATATAACTCAAGGGTACCTGAAACTCCACATTGGACGTCTGCGCGTCCCGATGAGTAGAAGCAAACTCCTGCGTCTGCCCTCTTCTCGCAGCTGGATGAACTCCTCTGGTAGACTGAGCCCTCTGAGCGAATCTTCCACGTCCACGGCCTCTCTGAAAACGATCCTGACGGGGTGCCAAGGAACAATCCTTGACGAAGTGCTGAAGGCTCTCACATCGAAAACATCCACGTGCTGACTGCTGACCATCCTGGGGATGAGAGCTGAACGACCGCCCTCGTCCTAAGCCTCTGCTACTCCAGCGACGGCCACGAAATCTATCTCGACGACCAAACCTCTGTCTCTGGGCTGGTACACTGGTACGAGTCCTCCACTGTCCTGGAACCCTCTGAGCCTCTAGAATATGCGCCTCGTCAACTGGAGCTGCAACCACTGGTGCTATGTAGGTGACGGACTGCTGCAGGCTGATCACAAGCGACAACTAAGTAACAGGGGTAACCACCTCCTGTCGTAGTTCCCGAACGACATCAACCAATGAACTCATCGTCTGGCGGAAGTCCTGCATCTCTACCGAAATTCTATCCATGGTATAGGTCGTAGGCTGATCCATCTGCACCGGTGCAACAAGAGTACCATCCTGGTCAGTACTCGTTTTACCCGAGCTAACTCTGACCTCGGCCCTCGCTGCATCACTCTGAGTCCCCATAGTCATCGGCGGCAAGGCTATAAATGGATATAAGATGAGATTCGATAAGAACAAGGAAATCGAATCTCAAGAATATGAATCATCAAGGAAGGAATGTCAAGCAAATTGTACTTAGGTCACTTAATGCAAGATACCGCGCTGTGGGTATGCTGTAGACATACACACACTACGTTACTCTGCTTAAGCTACCTACTCCATCATACTAAGGTCATCCTACACTCCGAAAGGTAAAACCTAACGCTCTGATACCAACTTTGTCACGACCCAAAATTGGCCCGTGACGGCCCTAATACTACGCAACGCCTAAAGACGCAACGTAGTAAAAGAAAGCCAAACCCAGAAATCTAAACCATGAAAATACGAAAAAAGATAATATAAGTTTCTTGAAACATTTGAAATCGCAACCCAAATTCTTTAAAAAAAAGATCTACTTTCTTTCTTTAAAATTTTAGCAACACCCTTTTTTTTTGTAAAGACTAGTCAAGATGAATGCAACACAAAAATAATGACAGTAGAGAAAAAGCTGTATATAAGAGACATCAAATCCACAATAATACACAAAACGTCCTCACCAAGTCTCTATGTCAATAATACAATAGTAGATGGAGAGTACAAATTCAACGAATATACAATATGAAATACAGATAACCATCTAACCCACCTAAGCAAAATGGTACTGTGAGCTGATGCGGTATCTGTAGCAAAAGATGGTAGCTAGATAGCTGAATAGAGGAATAGCCTGCCTCGACTACTCTGGGGAACAACCTGAAACACCTGTGGCACAACGGGGGTGAGTTGCCAACTCGTGAATAGTATAAAACATGTGCAGGTAATCGCAGGAATGCACGTACAGCATGAATCTATGATATGCGATTAAAATAATAATATGTCATCCAATGCTGAAATAAGGAGAGTACACTAGCAGGTACAATCAATATGTGAAGCAATAATAACATGACAATAATATGCAATGACTATGCAAAAGGATATGAGAATATAGATATGCAACTATTATAAGGGTACACTAACAGGTACTGCCACTATATGAATCTGTGCATAAAAATAAGTAAGGGTGAGGTATAGGCTGGAATATGTCATTTCCACGGAAACCTGACATCGTGGCAGGATCACAATCCATCCAGACACTCAAATCCCAAATCCTCAAATCAGCCCCCACATTGGGCTTTCACCATATATAAGTCTCACATCACCTTAATGTACAATATCGAATAGCTCTCCTATATCTCGAATGTACAATTCATCAATCTCATTCATATCCAATATCCAATCTCAATGAATCACCTATATCCCAAGTCGAATCCCAAGTAAGTTTCTAACATCTTAAAGGTAAATATATAGAGAAATGAGTATGATGGGGGCAATACACATATATTAGCGTCCCATTCCACTAATATCGGTGTAAGGGTATATATAACAACGGCTAATCCCCTTTTATATATACAAAAAGGGGTTAAAGAAATATCAAGAAAACAGTGTGCCAAGCATCGACACAGAAATCCTCGTATATCGGGCTCCGTCAGTCCGGATCGGCCCACGGGGTCCGTCTGCGGTATCGGCCCTCGGCCCCGACAGTACAGATCCTCCCGCATCCATCTCTCGACTCTGGCCAGTAGCCTCCGGACAACTGCCAGGTCCAACCAATCACCGGTAGGTACTCGCCCACCTCCAGGCTCAATCGGCAAACCCATCGATCTTCTTGCCGAGGGGAACTCTACCGGGCCCCACCATGTACTCTCATACGGCAACCACACCTCGTATGGAGCATATAATCAGCACCGATAAAACTCATGGGGGACACACAAATATCATATCAAGGAAACCGGGTTGTTCCATGTATGCATAATTTCATGAACTGCCGCGGTTCCCCAATCCCGAAAACATCATATAAAATCCAGATAAACAATGCGCAAATCCAGGAATAAATGTATGCGATATATCTAAATGCGAGCAGGTAAACACAAGTATAAAGCTGAACCAAATGTATGCGAAATCAAGATAAGGTACAGCTAAGTAACATCAGTAAATGTAAAAATGCGACAGCAACTGAATATGTGTCTAACATACAGGTGTAGCAATGTATAGGTATCTACCCATAAGAACTGATGTCGTATACCCCCTGGGTATGAGAAGCATATGAGTAGATATCCCCCGGTATAAGCAAAATATCTAAAAGGTATACCTGTAGCTGTATCGCAAGGTGTAAATGTACCTATCACTAAAGGTATGATACACTATAGGTATACCAGTAGCTAGATGTCATGTATGGTAAGCAATAGTAGCTATAAGGGGTAGTGTGTGACATGGCAATTATTGATGGTGTGTGTGTAGCATACAATCTGTGCTCGTGCAATATGAACCGTCAATAATGTGTGCAGTGTCCTACGGCTGCTAGTCACAGTATAACTATTTCAAGGCAAAAAAGTAAAGGCGCAATTCTACAATGACGTAGAATGTGCGACAGGAATTTGAATCCTAGCCCAGACGCATAACGCCATGCGGACGATTCCCCTATAGATGTTAAATCTACTCACCTACACTCCACGCTAGGTGAATCCTACCATCTGCTCCCCCTGCAGCCGTGTCTGTAGTCCCTGCCTGCAAACCTGCAAATACGACATGAAATCATATATAAGCCAAAAATCTCGCAAAACGCGGTATCGAACCAAAACGAGAAACTCGCGTCGCGAACTAAACGCGCGTGTGCACGATACGCTGAATCGTGTGTGTACGCGTCTAAAACTATCGCGACACGCGGCGATACGCTGGATCACAGAACACACTCACGTATCGCGCGTATCGCGCAAACACAACGAAACACAAAAACGATATATGAGCCCAGATTTTCCTACAGGTACAATATTAGAAAACTAAACATGCCAAGGACCTAGACAACCCAGAATAAAGATCCACACAAAACCACAACACCCAATTCCTCTTCCTGGCCGCAAATTGCGGCCAGAATGAAGAAATTGGCGGCCAGACAAAGGGGGTAGGGGCTCGTGTTCTGTTAGTGGTGTCCATACCCAGTGAGCATGTCCCAGTCTTCTCAATTTTACTCTGTAAGGTCCGGGCCTATAGCAGATTCCAGATATCACAATGTCGCTTAAAATTACCAATTTTTGCACAAAACACAACCTTATGGTATTTTAGTGAAATCTGGGTTAATTCTCAGTTGAAGTGGCCTTATTAACACTACACTGAGCTAGGTTAACCAACACAATCAAGACTTAACCAATTTTCCACACAATTTACCATAATTTAGCACTAATCTAGCCAATTAACACTAATCTAGCTAATAAACACACAAGCTAAGAAACTATGGAAATTGGGTTCAAAAATTATACCCAGTGGGATCCTAGAAAGCAGGTGAATGTGAAGAATTGAGCTACTACATCGGCTTGTGATGCAGGGGCAAAAATGAAGCTGTTGCTGATGCTGGCAGTGCTGTTTTGCTGCTGATGCTGATGCATTCAGCTGTTGCTACTGCTTGCCCGAGCTGGGGTTGAAGCCTCTGTTGCTACTGGGGCCTCTCTTGCTACTGCTGCCTTGCTTCTGGTGTTGCTGGGGTTTGCTGATGCTGCTGCTGTTGCTGTCTTCTTGAGTTGCTGCAGTTGTAGTTGCTGATGGTGCTGATGGTGATGATGTTGTTCTTGTTGTTGGTTGTTGTTGTTCCTGCTGCTTGCTGCTGCTGCCTCTTTGTGTGGGTGTGTGTGTTTGTGTGAGAGTGAGAGAATGAGAGTGAGAGAATGAGAGTAACACTAACCCCTCCCTCTATCTCTCTTGCCTCATTAATGAGGCATGGTTCACACCATGCTCCCCATGCCCTCTCTCTCACCCAAGTCAACACTTCAACCCAAATAATAAACCCTTTTAATGAAAAATCATTTTCAAATAATAATAGCAACCATACACTTAAAACCCAAAACACTTAAACAACACAAAAAAACTAGATTAAGCAATGGTTAAACCACAAATAACACCCTAGTTTACATGCACAAGTGTGTGTGCCTAACAAAATTCTAATAAAATATTCATTAAATAGGATAAAATATTTAAAACTTAATTTGGTAAACTTTTTATTAAAAACCACACATTAAAATATAATTAGCTACAAAATACATTCTAAGGTGTTACAACTGTTGACTGTTGACTATTGACTTTTTGCTAAATCCTAATGAGAATAAGAAATATGATTAACTATAATATTAATTAAGTATTATGGTGACATGGTTGTTGAGGGGTTGACTTTGTTGACTTGTTGACTTTGTTGACCGATTGACTAGGTTGGACTAGTTGACCATCATTATTACAATGGCTATCATTTCATGGTAAAGACTTTTGCTTGCTTGTTTCTTTTTGCAAAATGAGTGCATGAAATGATATGGACATTTTGACTTGAACCATCATATAATACTTGATTACTATTATGAGTTATGATGATTTTGGATTATGAGAGCTTGCATGGCAAAAGAGTTGCTTATTTCTCTCATTTGCTTTCTCTCTCTCTTGCTTGAGCTCTCCCTCTTCCTCTTGCTCTCTCTCTAGTCTATGGTTCACTTGTCTCATGTGTTGAGAAGTAAGAACCATAGAGATAAATCCCAACACACTCCTCTACTCATCCTAGTTCACAAGGTTTAGCAAACCAAGTGTTCTAGTTTCTTCTAGTTTGAAGAGAAGCCAAAGGTAGAAGCTTTCGGGTGGATCCATCTTCGGCGCAAGGAGACGACGAGGTGAGGCCGATCCGACCACCGCAAGGAGTTGAAGACGAAGGAGATCAAGTTAAGGTATAACCACCTAACCGAGTAGGTTAAACTCTTGTTAGGATTGTTAGATAGTTGTTTAACAAAGATCTGTATTTTGAGTCCATGTTACCACCTCTAGAAAAATCCTTTTTCATCATTTCCGCAAGCCCGTAAGTACCGGGAGAGGTAACGTGGACTTACAGTATATATATAGCAATATATAATAATCGCCCCAGGCGTGATAAATACAACATCACAGACAAGTAATAAGTATCACAGAACAATACAGATAATCTGAGAGCCCCGGTGTCACGACCCAAAGTTTGGCCCGTGACCGGCACTCAACCACGTAACGTCTACCGGCGTAACGCGGCTAAGTAAGCCGAAACCCAGAAATCAAACCCAGTAAAAGTATAGAGTGTTTTAAGCATTGAATAGAAGCATTTACTAAAATGTTAAGAAACCCTTAAGTATACAATCACCATGATAACAATATACGACGCCGTAGCGAAGAAAGGGCAACCAGTGGAAAACAAATAGCATGAAAGATAGAGCTACATAAATAAAGTCGGCTCCCACGAGCTCGACACCAGAGTACAAAATAATATACATCGTCCTCACAACTGGTCTCTAAGTCAATACATAAGTGGTAGATGGAGAGTACTAGATACAATAATGTACATAACTGAAAGATAAATAGATACCGCACCAAACCCCACCTATCAGCAAAAGGGCTAGTATGCCAACTGCAGTGCTATCTGTGTCAAAAGATGCAAGAGCGCAGCCTGCCGCGACTACTCCGAAAGGCAACCTGCAAACACTGTGGCACAACGGGGGTGAGTTGCCAACTCGTGAGTAGTAGATAACATTTAAAGGTAATCGCGAGTATGCACGTGCTGCGATACTCTAACCTATGCCAACAGGTATCATCTATATGATGAACTATATGAGCAGTAATCATGCATCAAGTACGATCTAACAACATCTATAAATGATAAGCAGGGTATGTAATAATCGTGCATAGCATATGAAAGCTAATGACATCTATATAGGATCATGGGTAAGCAATAATCGAGCATAGCATGTGAAATCTAATGACGTCTATATAGGATCACGGGTAAGCAATAATCGAGCATAGCATATGAAATCTAATGACGTCTATATAGGATCATGGGTATGCAATAATCGTTCATAGCATGTGAAATCTAATGACATCAATATAGGATCATGGGTAAGCAATAATCGAGCATAGCAAATGCAATCAGATGACAACAGATACAGGATATGATGTAAAATACTGAATGCTGAGCATGGGGATAATAATATCTACACAGAATATCAATGTGGAAAAATAATTGGTGTCCATCCGTATGCCCAAATCCTGTAACTCTCCTAACATCGTGAGTGCCCAACATCGGCACTCAAAATATCGAGAAATACTCGTGTCCAGCATCGACACGCAAATCCTCATACATCGGGCATCCGTCAGTCCGGGTCAGCCCACGGGCTCTGTCTGCGGTATCGGCCCTAAGCCCCGGCAGTACGAGTCGTCCCGTTTCCATCTATCGACTCTGGTCAGTGTTAGTTATATGTATGCCCTAGAGGCCATTACTGTACATACGATGTATATTGTAGTGGATGCTTGGACGTATATAGGGAGGACTTTCTTGCTCGACATGATAGTATGCTATCTGGTTGTACTTTATCTTAACATGTATTTTGATTGTCTCTATATTAGATGTTGATAAAGCCCTTAGGATATGTACTCGACTACTGGGACTATGATGAGATCATACTAGTGGGGCCACGGTAGTCGACGAGTACATCCTATAACTGTTCCTAGTCGAGGGTGTATCGAGACAGGGCATCGATGCACCAGAGTAGACTAGCGTATACGCATCTTGACCCATATGATGGGCGATGGATGATCCCATATCTATCGGTGTTTGACATCAAGGATAGTGTACGGGTGCTCAGTGGAGACTGGGTACACTGGACGGACTCGCCGAGAACTCTCAGATGGTATTATATCATACGTTAGATGGCAGTTCTCCGGTGACACTGGTACAGAGTAGTCTGTTGACCCGAAATCGTCATAGAGTCTTGTGTGATTCCCACTGTGCTTTGATTTCCATCATACCACGTCCAAGAGGGCGTGCAAAAAGGTGGCTTTTGGGTACAGTCCCGAATCACATGGAGGCAATGAGCGATAGGAGGGGATTCGTCTCTCCCGGTATAGGGAGTTGATGTTGTGCTGTGTTCGATTGGCTATAACCAGAAACCCCTGGCCAGGGTTGCTGAGATTTACTAGTAAGTGTTATCAGTAGTTTCTCGAACTGTTATAGACCTCATATCGACACGACTTATCAAGCTACTGGGGTCTGACGTTTACCACCCCTAGGCGAGATATGCGACATATCAGACGACGAGACCGGACTGTACGGGAGTGTTACTGTTTGGATTCACAGGAGAAGTTACAGACTTGCTTGTTGATCTTCTGAGCGCTCAATACCTGGGTAGCTGTTACGTTTAGCTGACCGCTTGCAGCTTGTGGGTGATTGATATGATCATCACCTACTGCCGGCGTATTGACGATTCTTTAGAGTCCTACACAGAGGTTTCTTGACTCAGGCAAAATGGAGTAGGGGCACATATGTGACATGTGCGGGGCCGAGGATAA
Source organism: Agapanthus africanus (assembly GCA_030015575.1). Lineage (NCBI taxonomy): Eukaryota > Viridiplantae > Streptophyta > Magnoliopsida > Asparagales > Amaryllidaceae > Agapanthus > Agapanthus africanus. The sequence goes on from JASDDO010000016.1 coordinate 136,945,418, forward strand.
TACGATATGAGATACCGTATTATATTCTCGCGATATTTGATATCAGCCGGGTCATCGGATCAAGTGTTGATTCGATGAATCGGTACGGATAAATATTAGTCTGTTATATGCGATATAGCCGGATTGTCGGATCAAGTGTTGATTCGATAATTTAATGTATAATAATATATATATGATATATTAAATTACATTAACTAATATTTGCTCACTAAAAGTTTCTTTTTCTCACTCGGGTAATACATTGATATATATGCGATATATGTTAATTGTATTATTTTATTTTGTTACGATAAATATTATATATGTGATATATAATATTGTAACATGATATGATAACTAATGCAACTTGTTTAGTGGAGTTTAAACATGATTAGGGTTTGGATTAGGGTTAAGCTTTCTAGATGTTTCTAGAAGCTTTTCTTTTTGTCATGATAAAGATTTTTTCAAGTGACTCATGCTTTAACCCAACCCAAACCCTAACCCTAGTTAATTCTCTACAAAGGTTCACTTGACCATGGTTGCATAATTCTATCATATTATTCTTTTCCTATTCATCACAAAAGGATTCAACATGATTGTTCATCTTCTTCCTTCTTCTTCTTTGCTTGAAATGCTTTCTTGCTTTGATTTTTGTGATGGATAAATATGAGAAAAAGATAAATAAAGAGAGCAAAAATCCTACTTCATCATCCTCATCTTCCCTTGCCATTTAGATGAGGGTGTTCATATCATTTCATGAGTGTTAGCTTGTGTTAAAGAAACTTCAAGGTAGATCATCTTGGTATCGAAGATCGGAAGCAAAGGTTGCGTCTTTCTCTTCGTGGAACCTCTTGAGAGTCCGGATCCCGATGATCGCAGCGAAGGGACCACAACACGGAGCATATGAAGTGAAGGACCGGATCTACAAAGGTTGTAATCCCTCTCACTTAGTGTTAAAGTGTTTAGCATGCTTGTTTTCGCCTAATCTCTAGTTTAAAGTTCCGTATTCGGGTTGTTCGGCACGGCTAAATTTTTAATCGGGCATGGTTGATGCCTCGTAGACCCTTGTGCGCGTGCCTAGCAACCCTACAGTGGTATCAGAGCCAAGCTAGAGCTTTAGGCGAAGTCTAGACGGAGTTTGAAGTCCGATCGAACCAAAAAGCTAACCCGAAACATGCTCTCTGGAAATTTTCTAAAAACTGGGATTTTTCCACATTAAAAATGCTTAAAAAATTCAGCAGGGAATTCTAAGAATTACGGTGCAAAAAGTTTTCGATGAACAGTATAAAGCGCGGCGGAACCACGGCAGAAGCATGCCTTCTGCGGCGGTTCCTCGGCGCAATGATGACGTCATCATCCCCTGTTTGCACAGCAACTCCTATTTTATTATTCTGGATTTTCTGGGAATTTTTAATTTTTATTCAAGAGTTGAATTTTCTGGGGCTGTTTTGGGGATTCGGTGTTTCGATCGGAGTATCAGATTTTGTCTATGTGGTTTTCCGGATAACTTTTAGAAACTGTTAAAAAGTTCGAACGGATATCAATAACTCACTTTTTCCCCTGTCGGAAAATTTGTCAAAAGTTGGATTTTTTTTCCTCGTGTTTAAGAATGTTCTAAGTCGTGCAAGCAACTCGGTGGACCCTCTAGAAGACAACAAACCTTAACTCGATTATGTGACCGTCTTGAACTGCCCTTTGAACCTTAGGGTTTGGGGCAGTACGGCGTGTCACATGCGAGGCGTTGGCTTGACCCTTCTACGGCTGGACCATTGGTACTGTGGCATGTGATGGATGTTTTTAAACTGATTTCATGTGTTGAGATATATTGGGAAAATCTTGGGTGTTTGATGATTCGATCGGAAAGTTTAACTTTTTCTATTTATCTGGAATGTGATACAATATTTGGAATCCACAGGTAGTTATGAGATAACTAATTTGAACGTTGTAAATCTAGCAGTTTAGTCTCAGATGATCGGTTGCCACGGAATTTTGATGTGATCAAAAGTCCGTCACAATCACGTAGCGTACGCGGATACTCGCCGGGTAAACTTAATAAACAGCCTCACTCCATAGCCCCGACCAAGTGACTGTAGGAGAACCCCGTCGCCGAAAGCATCCGGTCGGGTGCTCCCGGTAGCGGTGTTCCGCCTTGGTGCACTTCGTCGACGGTATCGGGGGTGCGGCCGTCTACTAAAGTTTGCGACGAGCATTCGATCAGGTTGTCGGGAATCTTGTTGAATTGCCCGACTTGACATTGAAAAGAGTTTTCGATAATGAGACTAAAATGCGGGGTTTATAATTGTTAGGCATGCGATGTCTAAGGAATTCATTTTGTTAGGCATGCGATGTCTAAAGAGATTGCGGATTCCAACTGTTGTAGTTTTACACATTCTTTTCTGTGACCGTAAGCGTAGTATGTGGTGTATCGCCGGCTTCGTTGCTATACATCAACGACAATCGGGATACGCATACTTACTTACGTTGATGATATGAGATATTATGTGTTGCTGTGATATGTTATATTGGATCGTCGCGTTTTGAATAGCCGGGGGTTTTATGTGAGATGAGAGTTTTTTCTTTTTCATTCATGTAAAATTCATTTGCATGTAATATTCTTTTATTGGGGCACTTCTAGGTAGCGGAAGCTGTCACCGTTGTATATTATTTACTTTTCCGCATTAGGTAGACCCAAGGCGGGAAGCACAAGTAACCGGGTTCTAGGGTCCAGTGGGAGACCATCTCGAGGAGTCGAGACCGGGTCTCCTAACCCTAGATTTGGCAGTGTTACTTGCCGCTCTCGTAGGGGTCTAGGGATGTGGGTTTGGCTATTCATCGCGACCGTGGAATCCGTGTTTTATACAGGCTCGTATTGAAAACACGGACGTCCTAGTATATCCAATATTTCATATATGTTCTTCTGCTGCAATGTTCTGTGATGAGATCATATTACTGCCTGAGACGAATGCTTATATTATATATATGAGATATATGTTATATTGCAGATTTCGTTTTCAAAAGAGATGCTTGCGAAGCATAATTAAAATGGGACTTCATTAATGAGATTAATGAAAATAAAAGAAACCTAAGATGTTGTAGAAACTTGTTTATAAAAACTGGTAGCTCTAGTTCTTGCTTTGCATAGCGGTGTTCCTTGTAGAACATCCAGCACCTTATTCGATAAGGAAAGGACCGAGATCCCTTCACCGGGAGTGACTCCTTTAGCAATAACTGGCAGATGCTACAAAATCGGTTTGTTTTTTGATTGCTTCTATAGTTCTTGCTTTGCACAGCGGTATATATGATATATCATGCACCTTATTCGATGAGGAAAGGGCCGACGATCCCTTCACCGGGAGTGACCCCTTTAGCAAAACTAGAAAAGCCTCAAAAACACTCCATTTAAAATCACTCGATTCTACAACGATATCAAGTTCATTACGCTCAGGGTTTTCTGAAAAACCTGCGTAGCCCTCCGTCATTTCAGATAGATTTTATTTAGTATTCGTGCTATGTTTGTTGACTTAGTTAAGGCATAGTGTACGGTAGCTAAGTAATGTTTATCTGCTAAAACATGAGATGTGATTGGATTAGGGTATTCGTACGGCTTTGTTGACTCAGTTAAGGGTCGTACGGGTGGGTTTAATTCAATTGAGAAATGTACGGGTTGAACTTGACTTGCGATTTATGATTTGTTGACTTAGTTAAGGTCATAAATCGCTAGGGGCAAAATATTATTGGGAATTTCAAGTGTTGAAATTTGCAATGAGATTGCATACCTTCTATAAGATAGTTGGATCCCGATACCCACTGCGAGTAAGAGTTACTCCTGGGAGAGTTTTACACATTACAATTAGCCGATCAAGTAGGTGTCTAGAAAGGTGTTAACGGGGTTACGCCTCTAGGAAAACGAGGTTTACTTTAATTAGGTTCGTGTGAAAGCACGGGGGACCTCCCTCAAAGTACCGACACTGGCCTGGCCGAAAGATTGGCGAACTTGTAGCGTGTAATTAATTCCGGCTAATCTTTCCTTTTAGGGTTTGAAGGAAGATTTGATTAAAACAGTGGGAGACATCCTGATTAGATATATTATATAACCAATCTAATCTTGCAAGAGCATACGCTGAGTGTTTTCTTCTCTCTCTCTTCAGGTAGCGACTATATCACGCCTTAATCAAGATAATAAAACGGATATATTAACCGAACCCGCTTGTTATACTGAGCTGGGGAACGTTGGTCCCGCTCCAACTTATAATTGTTATAAGACAGAGCAGGAAATTGGGGAATACCAGATTTCCCATGCCGCCCAAACGAAGAAAGTGCATGTTGATGCATCATCTTCGGGTGTGTTCATTACACAGAACTGTTTCTTAGTATCCTTTATGTCCTGGGTATGTGATACCAGATCAGGATCCCGTATATGTAATCTGTTACATGGGCTACAGATAGGTAGATAACTGAGAACGGGTGATTAGTTTCATGAGACAGAAAACGGTGCAAGTGTTGCAGCCAAGTCTGTTGGTCACTATCACCCTGTATTACCAGAATACATTGATTCTGAACGAATGTTATTAGATACCGAACCTGATATACAAAATCATATCAGTCTCTTTATTAGTAAAGAAAGGATATAATTTTGTATTGATTGGATAATGTTTTGAACATTTCCTATATCAAGAGTTGATCGGTTCAGGCACGTTATCTAAAAGCATAGACGTTCTAAATCAAACTACAGTTCTTAGTATACAGAACACACACAAGAGGAAGAGTTCAGAAATGAATGAATCCTTCTTGAGGCATTGTAGACTAGGTCATATCAATGCGACCCGACTGGCTGAAGTTACATTTAGATGCATATTTAAATTAGTTTGAATTTACATCTTGTGAAACTTGCCGGTCATGTCAAAAAGATAAGATGACCATAGCTCTGTTTATTGGAAACAGAGAAAGAGTTAGTGAACTCTTGGGATTGATACATGCTGATGTATGAAGGTCCCCTGTCTACACATGCCAAGACCGGTTCTTTGTACTTCATTACATTCTCTGATAATCTCTCAAGATTCAGACATATGTTCCTGTTGAAACACAAGTCCGAACCTTTTGAGATATTCATAGAATATAAATTAGAAGTAGAGAACCAAAATACGGGTAAAAGTATTATGCCCTTTGATGTGATCAAGGAGGAGAATACATGAGCACGGAATTCCTGGACTATTCTAAAGGAGAATGAGATTCTCTCTCAGCATTACTCCTCCGAATACACCATAGCACGATGGTATATCGGGGCCGAGCAATAGCACCCTATTTGATATGGTGTGCTCTATGATGAGTACTACTGAGTTTCCTATTTCCTTTTGGGAGTTATGCACTTGTGAAGTTGCATACCTATTGAATAGGGTTCAAATCAAATCAGTTGCCTACCACTTCATATGTGATATGGAAAGGGAAGAGCCCATATCTTAAGCTTGTTAAGATTTGGGGTTGTCCGGCCTATGTCTAAAAGCAAAATCCGGACAAGCTCGAGGCAAGGTCTGTTATGTACAACTGTAAAGGTTCCATCTATACAAAATGCAGCTGATGATTTGGTAGAACCAAAGGATTCAATAGTTTCCAACGAACCTCAGCCTCTCCGCCGATCTAGTAGGGTTCCTCACCCACCTGAGAGATACTTCGGTTTCTCTATGACAGTGGGAGCGAGGATTGCATCATGAGATGATGACCCAACTAGTTTCGAGCTGGCCATCAGGAGTGGGACTCTGTAAGAATGGCTGGATGCTTAGCAATCTGAGATGGAATCCTTATACACCGACAAAGTATGGACTTTGGTTGCTTTATCTGAAGGGTTAAATCCCCATCAGGAGCAAGTATATCTTGAGAAGATTACTTGGTGTACATGGAAAAGTTGAGACTTTCAAAGCTAGACTTGTTAAAGGTTTGCATCATAGACCAGGTATGGATTATGTTGAAACTTTTCTAAGAATCTATGCTTAAGTCCATCCAGATCCTACTTGCCACGGCTGCATACCATGACTACGATATCTGGGGTTGGGTGTCATGATTGCTTTTCTAAATGATGTTTTAGAAAAGAGCGTCTATAAGTACACAGCCAGAGGGCTTCGTAGACAGTGGGAGCAGCGGAAACGTGTGCAAGATGCTTCATATGATAAAGCAGGAATCGCGGAGTTGGAACATCTGTTTTGATGTGGTGGTCAAAGAGTTTGACTTCATCAAAATGGTGGATAAACCTTGTATATACGAAAAGGTAGTAGAGAGTATGGTGATGATCCTCGTAGGGTACGTGGATGACATACTCTTGATAGGGAAGGAGTTTCCTATGCTACGCTCGGTCAATCTTCGCTTATCACAAGGATTCTCTATATAGGATCAAAGTGATACCTCCTAAATCCTGTGTTTTGGATCTATGAGATAGTTCTAATTGGATGTTAGGATACTCACTAGTTATAGTGAGATGATATCAATCGATCCTGGGAAGAATCACTGGAAAGGTTCCAGGGTGATAAGAACGACTGAATGTCAGTCGCAGGCTTGTCTATACCCTCAGTAGAGGGACGGTATGTTGGAAGAGTTCCAAGCTAGATACCGTGACATACTAGACGATTAAAGGCAAGATACATCGTTACCAAGGATGCTACCAAAGAGGCAGTCTGGATATATATAAGTTCATAAGATGAACTTCGTTCCTACCATTGTGTGACAATGGAGTTGTGGCTTCAGCCAAGGAACTACCGTCCCATCAGAAATCCAGATATAATTCTTAGGCAGTATCACCTGATCATGGAGATGGTTGATCTCTAGGGAGATCGAGGTTAGGAGAGTAGACACAGAGGACGACAGCGCGCATCCACTCACAAAGGCCTTTTTCCCAGTAGAGACTTTTATGGGATGGTTGAGTATGAGATGCTTCAACCGCAGCTAATTGTTGGGTATGCGATACCACAGCAGATGGCCCTAGTGCAAGTAGGAGATTGTTAGTTATATGTATGCCCTAGAGGCCATTACTGTACATACGATGTATATTGTAGTGGATGCTTGGACATATATAGGGAGGACTTTCTTGCTCGACATGATAGTATGCTATCTGGTTGTACTTTATCTTAACATGTACTTTGATTGTCTCTATGTTACATGTTGATAAAGCCCTTAGGATATGTACTCGACTACTGGGACTATGATGAGATCATACTAGTGGGGCCACGGTAGTCGAGGAGTACATCCTATAACTGTTCCTAGTCGAGGGTGTATCGAGACAGGGCATCGATGCACCAGAGTAGACTAGCGTATACGCATCTTGACCCATATGATGGGCGATGGATGATCCCATATCCATCGGTGTTTGACATCAAGGATGGTGTACGGGTGCTCAGTGGAGACTGGGTACACTGGACGGACTCGCCGAGAACTCCCGGATGGTATTATACCATACGTCAGATGGCAGTTCTCCGGTGACACTGGTACAGAGTAGTCTGTTGACCCGAGATCGTCATAGAGTCTTGTGTGATTCCTACTGTGCTTTGATTTCCATCATACCATGTCCAAGAGGGCGTGCAAAAAGGTGGCTTTTGGGTACAGTCCCGAATCACATGGAGGCAATGAGCGATAGGAGGGGATTCGTCTCTCCCGGTATAGGGAGTTGATGTTGTGCTGTGTTCGATTGGCTATAACCGGAAATCCCTGGCCTGGGTTGCTGAGATTTACTGGTAAGTGTTATCAGTAGTTTCTCGAACTTTTATAGACCTCATATCGACACGACTTATCAAGCTACTGGGGTCTGACGTTTACCACCCCTAGGCGAGATATGCGACAGATCAGACGACGAGACCGGACTGTACGGGAGTGTTACTGTTTGGATTCACAGGAGAAGTTACAGGCTTGCTTGTTGATCTTCTGAGCGCTCAATACCTGGGTAGCTGTTACGTTTAGCTGACCGCTTGCAGCTTGTGCGTGATTGATATGATCATCACCTACTGCCGGCGTATTGACGATTCTTTAGAGTCCTACACAGAGGTTTCTTGACTCAGGAAAAACGGAGTAGGGGCACATATGTGATATGTGCGGGACCGAGGATAATACGATTTGAGATACCGTATTATATTCCCGCGATATTTGATATCAGCCGGGTCATCGGATCAAGTGTTGATTCGATGAATCGGTACGGATAAATATTAGTCGGTTATATGCGATATAGCCGGATTGTCGGATCAAGTGTTGATTCGATAATTTAATTTATAATAATATATATATGATATATTAAATTACATTAACTAATATTTGCTCACTAAAAGTTTCTTTTTCTCACTCGGGTAATACATTGATATATATGCGATATATGTTAATTGTATTATTTTATTTTGTTACGATAAATATTATATATGTGATATATAATATTGTAACATGATATGATAACTAATGCAACTTGTTTAGTGGAGTTTAAACATGATTAGGGTTTGGATTAGGGTTAAGCTTTCTAGATGTTTCTAGAAGCTTTTCTTTTTGTCATGATAAAGATTTTTTCAAGTGACTCATGTTTTAACCCAACCCAAACCGTAACCCTAGTTAATTCTCTACAAAGGTTCACTTGACCATGGTTGCATAATTCTATCATATTATTCTTTTCCTATTCATCACAAAAGGATTCAACATGATTGTTCATCTTCTTCCTTCTTCTTCTTTGCTTGAAATGCTTTCTTGCTTTGATTTTTGTGATGGATAAATATGAGAAAAAGATAAATAAAGAGAGCAAAAATCCGACTTCATCATCATCATCTTCCCTTGCCATTTAGATGAGGGTGTTCACATCATTTCATGAGTGTTAGCTTGTGTTAAAGAAACTTCAAGGTAGATCATCTTGGTATCGAAGATCGGAAGCAAAGGTTGCATCTTTCTCTTCGTGGAACCTCTCGAGAGTCCGGATCCCGATGATCGCAGCGAAGGGACCACAACACGGAGCATATGAAGTGAAGGACCGGATCTACAAAGGTTGTAATCCCTCTCACTTAGTGTTAAAGTGTTTAGCATGCTTGTTTTCGCCTAATCTCTAGTTTAAAGTTCCGTATTCGGGTTGTTCGGCACGGCTAAATTTTTAATCGGGCATGGTTGATGCCTCGTAGACCCTTGTGCGCGTGCCTAGCAACCCTACAGTCAGTATCCTCCGGATAACCGCCATGTCCAACCAATCACCGGTAGGTAGTAGTCCCTCTGCTAGGCTCACCGTCTACTTCACAGCGATCCGTTCTCGCCCTGAGGTACCATACCGGGTCCACCATGTACCCGAAATCGGCCTCGTCCACTCCTCGAATCGGGTTTCATATATCACTCTAGCACCGAGAAAACACATGGTGGACGCACTGAAATATCATATCAAGGGAAACCGGGTTTTTAAATAATTAACTATTCTCTTTTGAAATATCCACGGTTCCCAAATCCAGAAATAACATGGAAACAACATATCTCAATGCTTAAATCTAAGCAAGTATGAAGATATCAATATATGTATGCACTGGTATGAGTATATAGTGTGCATGTGCGCAGGTTTGAGGATATCAATATATGTGTGCACTGGTATGAGTATGCAGTGTGCATGTGCGCAGGTATGAAGATATCAATATATGTGTGCGCTGGTATGAGTATACAGTGTGCATGTGCGCAGGTATGAAGATATCAATATATGTGTGCAATGGTATGAATATACAGTATGCATGTGCGCAGGTATGAAGATATCAATATGTTAGTGTTTATGCCCTAGAAGGCCATTACTGTATCATACTAGTTTATATATTACTTAATGGAAGCTTGGGATATTCATAGTTATATAACAGTCTTGCTAAACATGATAGTATGCTACTTGGTTTTATCTATCTTAATATGTGAGTATACGTATTGATAGAGCTCTTAGGATCTTGCTTGACTACCAGCGTTGTGATGGCAGTCACACTAGTGGGGGCTGGGTAGTCTACAAGCACATCCTTTTTCAGGTCCCTAGTCGTTGGATTGTCGAGACAGGGCATCGATATTCCGGAGTAGACTAGTGTGTACGCTTCTCATGCCAGTTGGGGAGATGGTCTGTCCCACAGCCATCAGTACGTCGTACTGGAGATAGTATACAGGTGCTCGTTAGGTTACGGGTACACCGGACAGGACTCACGGGGAACTGTTGGTTGGGATTATACCCGTCGTCGGTTAACAGTTCCCTGGTGACATGAGTACAGCATAGTCCGCAGACTTGACACTGCTACTTCTCCTCGAGTGTGTCCCACTGTTCTTAGATTGCTACCCTACCACGGCTCAAAGGAGTCGTGCAAACAGGTAGCAGTTGGGTGCAGTCCCGAGCACTTGGAGGCAGTGGCGGTTAGACAGGATTCATCTCTCTCGGTATTGGGAGTTGATATCGCGCTGTGTCAGAGAGCCATTACGCAAAGTCCCTGGCCAGGGCAAGCGAGATTTACTGGTAGGTTTTCTAGTAGTTTCTCAAGGTGTAATGGGCCACGCTCCGACATGATTTATACCGCTTTTAGGGGACTAACGCTTGCCGCCCCCTAGGCCCGATATGCGATAGTCTTAGATGAACAGACCGGACTGTACGGAGATTGTCACAGCAGGCTCAGTAGGAGTTCAGATGGGTTTCCTCATCGTCCTTCTTATCGACATCTACCTGGGGACCGTTACATACAGCTAGTGCCGCTTGCGGTCTGTGGTTAAACCCACTGCCAGCGTAGTGTCGAGTCTTTAGAGTCCCACACAGAGAGTTTCCCTGCTTCGGGCGAAACGATATAGAGGTCGTATGGTTTTACTACAGGGTTCGGACGCATACGTGTTTTTACGCACGTACGTTGTTCGGACAGTTTTTACTAGTCAGCTTTGGTTTAAGCCAGATTCTAGTATCGGATTGTTGGATTTATACAGTCAAAAGTTTTTCCGTGTTTTTACGGATAGGAGGGGCGTTCTCGTAATTTTTTGGGAAGCTTCTTGAAGCATGGTGACTTGGGGGTTAAGGTGGGATTTGCATTAATTGGATTAATGAGTCATGAGAGTGAATCATCCATGGAGTTAATGTTGCATTAATGTTTTAGATGACTCATGAGATGAATCACTCTATGAATTAATGAAGCATGATGACACATATTTATTTGTTATTCATTTTAATAAAATCATATGCTTCATATATTCAAATGATATCATTCATCCAAAAGGATTCTTTTTCTCACCTTCTCTCTCCTCAAGCTCTCTCTCTTCAAACCCTAACCCTAACCTCTCATGTTTTGAGATCAAGGGTTAGCTAGACTAATACTTCCATAATCCAACTCTATATCACCTAGGTTGCTTAGATTAGCACTTTGAGTAACCTAGTTACCTCAAGTTAGAGGTTAAGCTTGGAGTAGGAGCTCTCGGGTGGATCGTCTTTGACTCGAGGAGGCCATTGAGGTGCCGACGTTCCAAAAATCCTACAAGGAGTGGAGGACAGTGATGAAGACCCGAAGGACAAGTAACGTGAAGTATAACTTCGAATCAGAGTAGTTAAACCTTTCGTAGTTTGCTATTAACGGTTTAGATACGATTCATGCGCTCAAGTCCGTGTTACGAAGCTTTGATTATCATTTTTCATATATTCCTCCTCCCCGCAAGTTCGTGGGGTGCGTGACATGGACTTACAGTGGTATCAGAGCCAACTAAACCATTACTAGCTTTGTTAGCAACTAATTAGAAGTTCGATCGACGGAAAACACAAAAACAAAACCCTAACACCCAATCAGTTTCTGTTGATTTTAAAAGTGTCAGAAAAATTATTTGATACGCCTTAAAATTCACAGCAGGGTATTATAAGAATACTGGGAAAATACGAGCCCCTAACTCGGCAAGACGGTTGCGGATCCGCGGCAAGAAGGTGCTTTTGGCCGCGGATCCGCCGCCGAGTCAACGCCGAGTTGACTCGGATTTGCTCTGTTATTCATTGTTTTGGTGTTTTGGTTTCCTGTATGTTCTGTTTCTACCCAGGTTACTTCAGTGCTGGCTTGCTATTGGGGTAGACACGGAAAATGGTTATCGATCGATATTCTAAGTTATTTTCTAATCGGGTTTTTATCTGTAATGTTTAATGTGTTCGTAAACCTCCCCTAACTGCTAGTATGTCGGTTGGCAGGGGGTTGCACATTTCTGTAATGTTTACTGTTTGTGTATATGAATTTGATTGGATCGTTGTGATGATTAGCCGGGGTTTGAGATGGGTTTTATATTCATTCATTCGATGTAAATTGTAATATGATGTAATATTCTTTTGCGGGGCACATCCAGGTTGCGGTTGTAGCCACCGTTGTATTATTTCATTTACTATTTTTTGCTCCTAGGATAAACCCAAGGTGGGGTACACAAACTACCAGGTACGCCGAAGTGTTTAGTGGTCTACTCACGTTGTTGAGGGAGACCGCTTCACTTTGTAAGACCACGTTACCTCTCCCGGTTCTTTCGGGCTTGCGGAAACGGTGAAAAACAATTTTTAGGGTTTAGGTAACATGGAATACAAAATACGGATCTTGGCTAAACTACACACTAGCAACTAACAAGAGAGTTATCTACTCGGTTAGGGGTTATACCTCAACTTGAAGTCCTTCTTCTTGGACTCTTTGTAGTGGTCAGATGGTGCTTTCCTCGTTGCCTTCTCTTGTCGAAGATGGATCCACCTGAGGGTTTCTACGTTGAGCTCCTTTCTCGATCTTGAGAGAACTAAAGTGTCCGGCTTGCTAGACCTTCAACCTTAGGATGAGTAGAGAGTGGCTTTGGGTGTTTTATCTCCAAGGAAAGGTTTCTCAACTCATGAGAATGATTCTCCTTGAACTAGAGGAGGAGGAAGATGAAAAGAAGAGAGAGAATGGTTATGATAGAATGAGAATAGTTTTACAACCATAACAATATATGTGAATTAATCAAATTAATAATTTTAATCAAATGAAAAAGTTGATGGTTGATTTGATGAGACAATTATCATTTCACATTAAATGGTTTTTGCAAAGATCAAAGAGCATCTTTGATGTGTAATGATGATGGTCAAAGTTTCAATCATGGTCAACTAGTCAACCTTGGTCAACAAGTCAACAAACCCAACCATGACAAAATTTCATTTAATTAAAATTATTAATTGATATATCACAAATTCATTAGGGTTTGGAAAAAGACGACTGTCAACTGTGCATTCGCACCCGTTCCAAAACCCTAATGAAAAACCTCTTCCTCCGCCTCAATCAACTGTGCATACACACCCGCATTCGTGTTCCGAGGAACATGAATACTATGAGATAAAACTAACCCCAAAACATATACTAGGATCTGGCTCAAACCAGAGCCCGCTAGTAATGTCTGTCCGGACGCCAAACGTGCACAAGTGCGCGGATGTGAACGAACCCTGTCGCAAAACCATGCGACCTCTACTCTGTTTTGCCCAAAGGCGAATAACCGTCTGTGTGGGACTTGAAAGACTCGACACTATGCTGGCAGTGCGTTTAACCACAGACTGCAAGCGGCACTAGCTGTACGTAACGGTCCCCAGGTAGATGCCGATAAGAAGACTGACGAGGTAAACCCATCTGAACTCCTACTGAGCCTGTATGTGACAGTCTCCGTACAGTCCGGTCTGTTCGTCTAAGAACATCGCATGGCGGGCCTAAGGGGGCGGTAAACGTCAGTACCCTACTAGCGGTACAAGTCATGTTGGAGTGTAGAACAGAACACCTAAGATAACACTGGAAACCTACCAGCATATCTCACTTGCCCGAGACAGGGACTTTGTGTAAAGGCTCTCCGAGATACAGCGCGATATCAACCCCTAATACCGGGAGAGACGAATCATGTCTAACCGTCACTGCCTCCAAGTGCTTCGGGACTGCACCCAAAAACTACCTGTTTGCACCACTCCTTTGAGCCGTGGTAGGGTAGTAATCAAAGTACAGTGGGAACACACTCGAGGCGAAGTGACAGTGTCAAGTTAACGGACTAAGCTGTACTCATGTCACCTGGGAACTGATAACTGACGATAGGTATAATACCAACCAACATTTCCCAACGAGTCCAGTCCAGTGTACTCGTAACCTAACGAGCACCCGCATACTATCTCAAGTACGATGTACTGACGGCTGTGGGACAGACCGTCTCCCAAACTAGGATAAGAAGCGCATACGCTAGTCTACTCCGGAGTATCGATGCCCTGTCTCGATAGTCCTGCGACTAGGGACCTGCATAAGGATGTGCTTATAGATTACCTAGCCCCCACGAGTGTGACTGCCATCACAACGCTGGTAATTAAGCAAAGATCCTAAGGGCTCCACTAATGTGTAAAGGCGATATGCTAAAAGAAACACATGCACACATTAAATCAGAAACAAACCAAGTAGCATACTACCATTTTGAGCAAGAATGTCAATACAAGGTGAATATCCCAAGCTTCCATCAAGTAATATACAATCCAGTATGATACAGTAATGGCCTCTAGGGCATATACACTGACAATCTCCCACTTGCACTAAGGCCATGTATTGGCCTATCGAAGACCTATCATCTCGATCAGCCGCTCGAACTGAGTCTGTGGTAAGGCCTTGGTGAATGGATCAGCAGTGTTATCTTCCGTAGCAACTCTCCGAACCTCGATCTCCTGGCGACCCACGATCTCCCTGATCAGGTGATACCGCCTCAAGATATGTCTGGACTTCTGATGGGACCTGGGTTCCTTTGCTAAAGCTATATCTCCGTTGTTGTCGCAATACAGAGGTACTGGATCAACAATGGACGGAACCACCAGAAGTTCTGTTAGGAACTTCCTTATCCAGACGGCTTCTTTTGCGGCATCTGCAGCAGCGATATATTCCGCTTCCATCGTCGAGTCAGCAACGGTTTCCTGTTTGGAACTCTTCCAACACACCGCCCCTCCATAGAGGGTGAAGACATAACCCGACATGGACTTGGAATCATCCTTTTCACTCTGGAAGCTGGAGTCAGCAAAGGCCTCGATCTGGTGGTCTTTTCCGCCATACACCAAGAACATCTCCTTAGTCCTTCTCAGGTACTTGAGAATATTCTTTACGGCTATCCAGTGTTTCTCCCTAGGGTTTGACTGATATCGGCTTACCACACTTACTGCATAAGCTACATCTGGTCTGGTACACAACATCGCATACATTATAGAGCCTACTGCAGAAGCGTAGGGTATAATAAACATGCGATCCATTTCCAAATCAGTCTTGGGAGACATCTCTTTGGAGAGGGTGATCCCGTGACAAGCCGGTAGATTACCGCGCTTGGAATCTTCCATACTGAATCTTTTCAGTATGGTGTCGATATACCTGGACTGTGAGAGTCCCAGTATCCTCTTGGATCTGTCACGATAGATCCGAATTCCCAGAATGTATGAGGCATCACCCAGGTCTTTCATTGAGAACCTGTGTGACAAGAACCCTTTGACAGATTGTAGCATAGGAATGTCATTTCCTATCAAGAGAATGTCATCCATGTATAAAACGAGGAATACTACAGTTCTCGCTACAAATCTACTATAGATGCATGGTTCATCTGGATTTTTGATAAATCCAAATTCTTTGACCGTCTCATCAAAATAGATGTTCCAACTCCGAGATGCCTGCTTTAGTCCATAGATAGACTTAAGCAACTTGCACACCTTTCCGCTGCTCCCACTCTGAATGAAACCCTCTGGCTGGTCCATATACACACACTCCTCTAAATTTCCATTTAGAAAAGAGGTCTTTACGTCCATTTGCCAGATCTCATAATCGTGGAAGGCAGCAATGGCAAGAAGGATCCGAATGGATTTCAGCATAGCCACTGGAGAAAAGGTTTCGTCATAGTCCAAGCCAGGTCTTTGACGGAAACCCTTTGCAACAAGTCTAGCTTTATAGGTCTCAACCTGTCCATCTACACCAATCTTCCTTTTGAAGATCCACTTGCATCCTACGGGTTTTACCCCATCTGGAGCAAAGTCTAACGTCCATACTTTGTTGGTGTACATGGACTCCATTTCGGTCCGCATTGCATCCAGCCATTTTACCGAGTCAACACTCTGAATGGTCTGCTGGAAGCTAGTCGGCTCATCACTATCAATGATGCAATCCTCTCTATCCCCGTCTATAAGAAAACCGTAGTATCTCTCGGGCGGATGAGACTGCCTACTACTTTGCGGAGCGGCGTAGGAATGTCCTGATCTTTCGAACCCTCTGGTTCTACTAAGCTTTCAGTAATAGCTCGTGGTTCTGGAATTTTTTCCAGTTCTATTGCGCTCCCACTTATCTGATTTTCCAAAAACTCAGTTTCCAAGAAGTGGGCATGACGAGAAACAAAAACCTTTTGTTCCTCTTCGTAATAGAAGAAATATCCCTTGGAGTTCTTTGGATATCCCACAAACTTGCACTGTACTGAGCGTGCCTCGAGTCTGTCCGCATGCTGCTTTTTGAAAAAAGCTGGATATCCCCATGTCTTAATATGCTTAAGATAGGGTTTCTTCCCACTCCACATCTGATATGGTGTGGTAGGCACAGTCTTAGTTGGAACTCGGTTCAAAAGGTATGCAGCTGATTCTAGTGCATATCCCCAGAATGATCGCGGTAACTCAGCGTTACTCATCATGGAACGTACCATATCCAATAGGGTCCGGTTCCGTCTCTCCGATACACCGTTATGTTGCGGAGTGTATGGAGGAGTAAGCTGAGAGAGAATTCCATTCTCTTTTAAGTAATCCAGGAACTCGGCACTTAAGTATTCTCCACCTCGATCAGATCTCAGTGTCTTGATACTTTTTCCTGTTTGTTTTTCCACTTCATTCTTATATTCCTGGAATTTTCCAAAGGCTTCGGATTTATGTTTCATTAAGAAGACATATCCGTACCTTGAAAAGTCATCCATAAAAGTAATGAAGTAAGAATAACCTCTTCGCGCATGTGTAGACATTGGACCGCACACGTCGCTGTGTACGAGTCCCAAGAGCTCGCTCGCTCTTACTCCGTGTCCAGTAAACGGAGTCTTTGTCATCTTTCCTTTGAGACAGGATTGACAAGTTGCATATGATTGATATTCGAACGGATCCAAATATCCTTCTGTATGTAACTTTGTCAACCTTCTCTCATTGATGTGACCCAGTGTACAATGCCATAAGAAAGCCTGATTTGTTTCCGGAGACTTTCTTTTGTGTGTATTCTGGACATTGAAAATCTGTGGTTGGTTTAATACGTGTATTCAATTATTTAATGTACCTGACCCAATCAGAACTTGATTAAGGTGAATGTTTACAACATTACTTACAAACGCAAATTCATAACCCTCCTTAGAAACTAAAGATACAGAAATGATATTACAAGTTGCATTGGGTACAAAATAACAATTACGCAAAACCAAAACGTGTCTATCTGACAACCCCAGGTGATAGTCCCCCACGGACTCAGCATCCATGCCAGCTCCGTTTGCAACTCTGAGGGTCATATCACCTGCCTTCAAAACCCTACGGTTTCTCAACGCCTGCAAAGAATTACAGATATGAGATCCTGATCCGGTATCCAATACCCAGGAAGTAGAGTTTATTGATAGACAGTTTTCAATAACATACACACCTGAAGCTGAAGCCGCAACTCGCTTCAGATCATGTGTTCTGGCCTTCCGATCCCTGCAATCTTTCTTCCAGTGTCCACTCTTGTGACAGTAAAAGCATTCTTCCTTTCCTACAAGCTTTCCCGCTTCCTTTGTTGCTTTTGTCTTTCCCTTCGTTTCCACTTTACAAACACCGCCCCTTGGTTTGGCGGGGGTTTTCTTCTTCTTTCTCTTGGCTTTAGCCTTGGACCTAGAAGAGGAAGATCCTCCTACAAACAAAGTGGATGTTTCCCTACCTTTCTGTAGGGTGCCCTCTGCACTCCTCAGTATGTTGAGGAGTTCTGAAAGTTCAACTTCCTTTTCCTGTAAGTTGAAGTTCAGGATGAACTGGGCGTAAGTGGAAGGAAGGGACTGGAGAATCAAGTCCGTATAGAGCTCATTCTCCAACGTGGTCCCAAGGTCTACGAGCTCCTCAATGAAGCCAATCATCTTAAGCACGTGTTCCGCTACCGGTGATCCGATGGCCAATCTCACCGAAAACAGCTTTTTCGAGACTTCGTCTCTGGCGATACGGGATTGCTCTCCATACAGTTCTTTTGTATGAAGAAATATGGATTCAAGGTACATATTCTCGTGCCTCCTCTGGTGTTCATTGTCCATAGAGGCAAGCACGAGGCACTTGGCCTTCGCGCAATCAATCTCCCAAGTCTTACGGATTTCCTTATCCGCGACGCTGGAGGTGGGACCTGGGGCAGGGGGATCTTCGGTGGTAAGGAGATACCCCAACTTGTCGTAAGTGATTGCCATTTTGACATTCCTGAGCCAATCTTTGTAGTTTGGCCCTATCAGTATGTTTTTATCTAGTAGTAACTTAAGTCCAGTCATGATGTTTGGTTGCTGCAATTAGGAGAGAGAGAAGAAACACTTTAGCATGATGCTCTTACAAGTTTAGAGTGGTTTTTAATTTGTCTAAACAGGATGGCTCCCACTGTCTCTCGAATCCCTCCTCAAACCAAAAAGGAAGAATTAGTCAGGATCAATCTCACCGTACAATACTTGCTTAACCGTTCATACAGGCTAGTGTCGGTACTTCAAGGGAGGTTTTCCAACGCTTTCGCGAAGTTCCTTAATTAAATAACCTCTTTTCCCTGCACCGTACAATACTTGCTTAACCGTTCATACAGGCTAGTGTCGGTACTTCAAGGGAGGTTTTCCAACGCTTTCGCGAAGTTCCTTATTTAAATAACCTCTTTTCCCTGTGGGCGTAGCCCCGCTAACACCTTTCTAGACACCTACTTGGTTTATAGCATTGATCGTTAAGTGAGAAAGTTCCGGAGGAGTAGCATATTCTCACAGTAGGATCGGGATCCAAATATCATCGCGTGACAAAACTGAAGGAATCCTACCAGAATCATCACACTCCAAATGGTATGCAGCGCTAGCAAGTTTCAGTTCTTTTGAAACTCCCGATGTGGATTTTTGCCTCATGCTCTTATGACCTTGACTTTGGCCAACAAATCATAAGTCACATGTCAAGTTCTACCCGTCATTCTCCAGGTTAATTTGAACCCACCCGTACCTACCCTTGACTTTGGCCAACAAGGCAGTATGACTGTCCCAAACCAACACATCTATCTATGCTGCACATGAATACCCAATAGCTACCAATCACTATACCTTGACTTTGGCCAACAAACATAGCTTGAATACTATTGACCATCCATGTGAAACGACGGAGGGCTACGAATGGTTTTGGCGAAACCGTGAACGTAGTGAACTTGATATAATCGATGGAACGAGATAGCTTTTAAAAGAAGTGGTTTAAGCGCCGCGTTTAAAAGTTATTTTGAAAAGAAACCGAGTGGTTTTTGAAAGTGTTCCAATGAATTTTACTTTGGTTTATTTTTCTTGCAATAATTTTAATGTGTCCCATCAATTAATCCTACCAATGCAGAAAACAACGAAAATATGACGTACGCTTATTCCATCCGCATTCGCCACGGGGTCCCATCATCACCCGTTAGGTTACTTAACTAACGACAGAGCGGGGGCTGGACTAGCAAGGATGCAAAACATAAGCAACACATAAATAGATATCTACATATAGATATATACATTCGTCAGATGCAATGATAGTCATTCCAGATCACAGATGAATACATTGGATATACTAGGAATCCGCATTCCGTTTGAGCCTGTAACGAAGAGCGGATTACACGGTCGCGATGAATAGCCAATACCCTACCCTAGACCCCTACGGATGCGGCAAACTACTCGCCAAGTATCCGAAGTGAAGCAACCTCGCTCAACAACGTCAGTAGGCCACTCGGCACTTCGAGGTACCCGGTAGTTTGTGCACCCCACCTTGGGTCTATCCTAGGAGCAAAAACAGTAAAAAGAAATTATACAATGACGGCTACAACCCCGACCCGGTTGTGCGGCCATACAAATAATATTACATCAATTTACATATTACAAGAATTGAAAGATAAACAAAACACTCATCTCACAATTCCCCCCGGCTATTCATCCGCGACAATCCAACGAATTCATATACACAATCCATCAACATTACAGATCACAGATATGTATAACCCCCACTAATCGACGTATAGCGATTAGCAGACGTTCAATACATATATAACATTACAGATACAACCCATTAACCAAAGTCTACAGAAAATCGACCAAAATACGGATTTGTAACCACCCCAAAAACAAACTTGTTCTCTGGAAATTCTGGGCAGAAACAAACCATCTGAAAAATCACAAAACACCAACAGGAGAAAACTGCAGGAGAAACGATCCACGGCCGAGTCAACACGGCCGCGGATCCGCGGCGGGAGAAAGCTCCCGCCGCGGATCCGCGGTGGGTTGATCGACTCACTTGATCGTTTTTCTTGCCTGTTCTTTAAAAAGCCTGAGCCGATTTTTAATACATGATTTATTATTGTTTTGAGCAGAAATAAAAATCGGCAGAAACTTGATATTTTTAACGTGTTTTGCGGTTTTTTGTCCGATCGAAATTCTAGATACTTTGCTAACATGCTAGGGTGTGTTTAGCTAGGCTCTGATACCACTGTAAGACCATGTTACCTCTCCCGGTTCTTTCGGGCTTGCGGAAACGGTGAAAAACGATTTTTAGGTTTTAGGTAACATGGACTACAAAATACGGATCTTGGCTAAACTACACACTAGCAACTAACAAGAGAGTTATCTTCTCGGTTAGGGGTTATACCTCAACTTGAACTCCTTCTTCTTGGACTCTTTGTAGTGGTCGGATGGTGCTTTCCTCGTTGCCTTCTCTTGTCGAAGATGGATCCACCTGAGGGTTTCAACCTTGAGCTCCTTTCTGGATCTTGAGAGAACTAAAGTGTTCGGCTTGCTAGACCTTCAACCTTAGGATGAGTAGAGAGTATCTTTGGGTGTTTTATCTCCAAGGAAAGGTTTCTCAACTCATGAGAATGATTCTCCTTGAACTAGAGGAGGAGGAAGATGAAAAGAAGAGAGAGAATGGTTATGATAGAATGAGAATAGTTTTACAACCATAACAATATATGTGAATTAATCAAATTAATAATTTTAATCCAATGAAAAAGTTGATGGTTGGTTTGATGAGACAATTATCATTTCATATTAAATGGTTTTTGCAAAGATCAAAGAGCATCTTTGATGTGTAATGATGATGGTCAAAGTTTCAACCATGGTCAACTAGTCAACCTTGGTCAACGAGTCAACAAACCCAACCATGACACAATTTCATTTAATTAATATTATTAATTGATATATCACAAATTCATTAGGGTTTGGAAAAGGACGACTGTCAACTGTTCATACGCACTCGTTCCAAAACCCTAATGAAAAACCTCTTCCTCCGCCTCAATCAACTGTGTATACACACCCGCATTCGTGTTCCGAGAAACATGAATACTATGAGATAAAACTAACCCCAAAACATATACTAGGATCTGGCTCAAACCAGAGCCCGCTAGTAATGTCTGTCCGGACGCCAAACGTGCACAAGTGCGCGGATGTGAACGAACCCTGTCGCAAAACTATGCGACCTCTACTCTGTTTTGCCTAAAGGAGAATAACCCTCTGTGTGGGACTCTAAAGACTCGACACTACGCTGGCAGTGGGTTTAACCACAGACCGCAAGCGGCACTAGCTGTACGTAACGGTCCCCAGGTAGATGCCGATAAGAAGACTGACGAGGTAAACCCATCTGAACTCCTACTGAGCCTGTATATGACAGTCTCCGTGCAGTCCGGTCTGTTCGTCTAAGAACATCGCATGGCAGGCCTAGTGGGGCGGTAAACGTCAGTCCCCTACTAGCGGTACAAGTCGTGTCAGAGTGTAGCCCAGAACACCCGAGATAACACTGGAAACCTACCAGCATTCTCACTTGCCCTGGCCATGGACTTTGTGTAAAGGCTCTCCTAGACACAGCGCGATATCAACCCCCAATAACGGGAGAGACGAATCCTGTCTAACCGTCACTGCCTCCAAGTGCTTCGGGACTGCACCCAAAAACTACCTGTTTGCACGACTCCTTTGAGCCGTGGTAGGGTAGTAATCAAAGTACAGTGGGAACATACTCAAGGCGAAGTGACAGTGTCAAGTCAACGGACTAAGCTGTACTAATGTCACCTGGGAACTGATAACTGACGATAGGTATAATACTAACCAACATTTCCCAACGAGTCCTGTCCAGTGTACTCGTAACCTAACGAGCACCCGCATACTATCTCAAGTACGACGTACTGGCGGCTGTGGGACAGACCGTCTCCCAAGCTGGGATAAGAAGAGCATACTCTAGTCTACTTCGGAGTATCGATGCCCTGTCTCGATAGTCCTGCGACTAGGGACCTGCATAAAGATATGCTTATAGATTACCGAGCCCCCATGAGTGTGACTGCCATCACAACGCTGGTAATTAAGCAAAGATCCTAAGGGCTCCACTAATGTGTAAAGGAGATATGCTAAAAGAAACACATGCACACATTAAAGCAGAAACAAACCAAGTAGCATACTACCATTTTGAGCAAGAATGCCAATACAAGGTGAATATCCCAAGCTTCCATCAAGTAATATACAATCCAGTATGATACAGTAATGGCCTCTAGGGCATATACACTAACACACTTCGGGTACTTGGCGGGTAGTTTTCCGTACCCATAGGGGTCCCGTTTAGGGTAAAGGCTATTCATCACAACTGTGTAATCCGTATTTTGTTGCAGACTCAAAGCAAACGCGGATTGCTTGGATATCCAATAATGTTCATCTGAGATCTGGAATGCCTATTATTGCGTCTGACAAATGTACAATATCTATATATGATAGCTATTTAGACGTCACTTATGTTTTACACCCGTACTAGCCCAGCCCCCGCTCTGTCGTTAGTTAAGTAACCTAACGGGTGATGACGGGACCCAGTGGCGAATGCGGATGGCAAAAGAGGACGTTGTATTTTCGTTGTTTTCTGCAATGATAGGTTAAATG
This sequence comes from Agapanthus africanus, assembly GCA_030015575.1. Classification (NCBI taxonomy): domain Eukaryota; kingdom Viridiplantae; phylum Streptophyta; class Magnoliopsida; order Asparagales; family Amaryllidaceae; genus Agapanthus; species Agapanthus africanus. The sequence continues at coordinate 136,968,485 of JASDDO010000016.1, forward strand.
ATGGGACGCATTATTTTTAATGCAAAGAAAATAAACCAAAGTTGAATCGTTGGAACAAATTTAAAAGAAACCACTCGGTTATTTAAAAGAACAGAATTTTTAATTACGGAGCTTTAACCACTCCTTTTAAAAAAGCTATCAGGTTCCTTCGATTATATCAAGTTCACTACGTTCACGATTTCGCCAAAACCAGTCGTAGCCCTCCGTCATTTCTTATGGATGGTCAGTAGTATTCAAGCTATGTTTGTTGGCTTTCGTCAAGGCATAGTGTTTGGTAGCTGCTGGGGTATTCATTTGTTGCATAGATAGATGAGTTGGTTTGGGACAGTCGTATTACCTTGTTGGATTTCGTCAAAGGTATATACGGATGGGTTCAAATTAACAAGATAATGATGGGCAGAACTTGACATGTGTTTTATGATTTGTTGGCTTTCGTCAAGGTCATAAGAACATGGGGCAAAAATCCACATCGGGAGTTTCTAAAGAAACAGAAACTTGCTAGTATTGCATACCATTTGGAGTTTGATGAATGTTGGTAGGATTCCTTCAACATTATCATACGATGATATTTGGATCCCGATCCTACTATGAGTATATGCTACTTATCAGGAGATTCGTCAGTAAAGGATCAATGCTATAAACTAAGTAGGTGTCGAGAAAGGTGTCAGTGGGGCTACGCCCCCAGAGAAAAGAGGTTATTTAATTAAGGAACTTCGCGAAAGCGTTGGAAAACCTCCCTCGAAGTACCGACACTAGCCTGGCTGAACGGTTAAGCAAGTATTGTATAGTGAGAATAGTCCTGGCTAATTCTTCTATTATGGTTTGAGGAAGGATTCGAGAAACAGTGGGAGCCATCCACTTTAGATAAATTAAAAACTAATCTAAACTTGCAAGAGCATCATGCTAAAGTGTTTTTCTCTCTCTCTCTCATTGCAGCTGTGGGGTTCCTAGGCACACTCAAGTTGTTCCACAAGGCATCAACCATGCCAAATTCAAAAATTCCGGTGCCGAGAAACCCTAATGCGATCGTTAACTAGAGTAAAGGCGAAACATGCAAGCTACTAAACTGCTTTAGTGCTAAGTGAAAGGAAATACTACCTTTGTAGATCCGGTCCTCCACTTCCTTAGCTCCATGAAGATGTTCCTTCGCTGCGATCATTGAATCCCGGACTCTAGCGATGGTTTCGTCGAAGAAATGATCGGGCTAGGTCGTCGACTTCGATGCCGAAGATGATCTACGTCGAGGCAACTCAAGATCAAGATCCAACTTCACCAAGCCATGAAACTTGTGAAGAAAACACCCTATACTACATGGCAAGTAGTAGAGGATGAAGAAATAGGAAGTGGGTTCACTTTTGATTTTGATTTCTCACTTGAAATCATCACTTGAAATTTTGTAGAATAGTTTTTCTTCTTCATGAAGAAGATGAAGAAGAAAGAAAAGAAAGTGAATTATGAAAAATAAAAAATCAAGTGATTCTTATCATTTTGCAACCATGGGTGAGTGTAACTCATGTAGAGACTAAACTAGGGTTTAAGTGAATGGTTTGGTTAAGGAAAGAAACAAAGTGGTCAAAGCTTCATGAAGCTTCAAGATAAATCCAAAGCAAGCCACCATTTCATTTCTTGCCAAAATGAATAAATAAATAAATAAATAAAACAAATATAAAACCAAACCATTAACCTAAACTTGGTTTACAATAAACACACACCCAAGTTTGCATGTATCATCAAACGTGATACAAACTAGTGCACAAAACTATATCATATATATACAATGTGCACATCAAGTGAGAAAATCTATCTTTAGTGAACCAATACTAGTTAATGCAAAGTAATATATCAAATATATAATTATACATTAAATCATTAAATCAACACTTGATTTAACGATCCGGTCATATCGCATATAACCGATTAATATCAATAGTAACAACTTATCGAATCAACACTTGATCCGATAACCCGGCTATATCGCATATAACCGATCACTGTCACAAATCGCGAGAATCTAATACAGTATCACATACTAGTATTATTCTCGGTCCTACACATATCTCATATGCGCTCCTATTTCGTTTCGCTTGAGCCAGGAAATCTTTGTGTAGGACTCTAAAGACTCGTCGATACGCCGGCAGCAGGTGATGATCATATCAAACACCCACAAGCCGCAAGCAGTCTGCTAAACGTAACGGCCACCCGGGTATTGAGTGATCAGAAGATCAACAAGCAAGTCCTCTCACACTCTTGTGAATCCAACAAGTATCACTTAACGTACAGTCCGGTCTGATCGTCTGATATGTCGCATATCTTGCCTAGGGGTGGTAAACGTCAGACCCAAGTAGCTCGATAAGTCGTGTCGATATGATATCTATAACAGTTCAAGAAACTACTGGTAACACTTACCAGAAAATCTCAGCAACCCTGGCCAGGGATTTCTGGTTATAGCCAATCGAACACAGTGCAACATCAACTCCTTATACCGGGAGAGACGAATCCCCTCCTATCGCACATTCCTCCAAGTGATTCGGGACTGTATCCAAAAGCCACCGTTTTACACGCCCTCTTGGACGTGGTAAGGTGGAAATCAAAGCACAGTGGGACTCACACAAGACTCTATGACGATCTCGGGTCTACAGACTAACCTGTACCAGTGTCACCAGAGAACTGCCATCTGACGTAAGGTATAATACCATCTGGGAGTTCTCGGCGAGTCCGTCCAGTGTACCCAGTCTCCACTGAGCTCCCGTATATCATCTCTGATGTCAAACACCAATGGATATGGGATCATCCATCTCCCATCTGTATGGGTCGAGAAGGTATACGCTAGTCTACTCTGGCATATCGATGCCCCATCTCGATACACCCACGACTAGGGACCTTGAAGGATGTACTTATGGACTACCATGTCCCCACTAGTATGATCCGCATCATAGTCCAGGTAGTCAAGTACACATTCTAAGGGCTTTACCAACATGTAACAGAGAGACATACAGTATACACGTTAAGGCAAAGAGTAACCAGATAGCATACTATCATGTCGAGCAAGAAAGTCCTCCCTATATATGTCCCAGCATCCACTACAATATACATCCTATGTACAGTAATGGCCTCTAGGGCATACATATAACTAACAATCTCCCACTTGCACTAGGGCCATCTGTAGCAGTGGTTGTAGTATCTCATACTCAACCATCCCATAAAAGTCTCTCTCTGGGAATAGGCCTTCGTGAGTGGATCCGTCGTGTTATCCTCTGAGTCTGCTCTCCTAACCTCGATCACCCTGGAGATCAATTATCTCCATGATCAGGTGATGCTGCCTCAGAATACGTCTGGGTCACTGATGGGACCGGGGTTCTTGGGCTAAAGCCATACTTCCATTGTCACATAATGGTAGGAACCAAGTTCATCTCATGAACAAACATACACCCAAACTGCCTCTTTGGTAGCATCTTAAGTAGCGATATATCCAGCCTTTATCGTCTAGTATGCCATAGTATCTAGCTTGGAACTCTTCCAACATACCGTCCCTTCACTAAGGGTAAAGACATTGCCTGTGACTGACATTCAGTCGTCCTTATCACCCTGGAACCTTTCCAGTGATTCTCCCCAGGATCAATTGATACCATCTCACTATAACTAGTGAGTATCCTAATATCCAATTAGATCTATCTCATAGATCGAAAAGCCAGGATTTAGGAGGTATCACTTTGATCCTATATGGAGAATCATTGTGATAAGCGGAGATTGACCGGGCGTAGCATAGGAAACTCCTTTCTTATCATGAGTATGTCATCCACGTACTCTACGAGGATCACCACCATACTCCCTACTACCTTTTGTATATACAAGGTTCATCTACCATTTTGATGAAGTCAAACTCTTTGACTACTACATCAAAACAGACGTTCCAACTCCGCGATGCCTGCCTTATCATATAAAACATCTTGCTCGTGTTTCCGCTGCTCCCACTATTTACGAAGCCCTCTGGTTGTGTACTTATAGACGTTCTCTTCTAAAACATCATTTAGAAAAGCAGTCATGACACCCAACCGCCAGATATCGTAGTCATGGTATGTAGCCGTGGCAAGTAGGATCTGGATGGACTTAAGCATAGCCACTGGAAAAAGGTTTCATCATTATCCACGCCTGGTCGATGACGAAAACCTTTAACAAGTCTAGCTTTGAAAGTCTCAACTTTTCCATCTACACCAAGTAATCTTCTCAAGATATACTTGCTCCTGATGGGGATTTAACCCTTCATATATAGCAACCAAAGTCTATACTTTGTTGGTGTATAAGGATTCCATCTCAGATCGATAAACATCCAGCCATTCTTATAGAGTCTCACTCCTGATGGCCAGCTCGAAACTAGTTGGGTCATCATCTCATGATGCAATCCTCGCTCCGACTATCATAGAGAAATCGAAGTAACTCTCAGGTGGGTGAGGAACCCTACTAGATCGGCGGAGAGGCTGAGGTTCGTTGGTTACTATTGAATCCTTCGGTTCTACCAAATCATCAGCTGCAGTTTGTATAGCTGGAACCTTTCCAGTTCTACATAACTGACCTTGCCTCGAGCTTGTCCGGATTTTGCTTTTGACATAGGCCGGACAACCCAAATCTTAACAAGCTTAAGATATGGACTCTTCCCTTTCTATATCTCATATGAAGTGGTAGGCAACTGATTTGATCGGAATCCTATTCAATAGGTATGCAACTTCATAAGTGCATAACACCCAAAACGAAATAGGTAACTCAGTAGTACTCATCATAGAGCACACCATATCATATAGGGTGTGACTGCCCCACCCCGATACACCGACGTGCTGTGGTGTATATGGAGGAGTAATGCTGAGAGAGAATCTCATTCTCCTTTAGAAAAGTCCAAGAATTCCGTGCTCAAGTATTCTCCTCCTTGATCACATCAAAGGACATAATACTTTTACCCGTATTTTGGTTCTCTACGTCTAACTTATATTCTGTGAATATCTCAAAAGGTTCGGACTTGTGTTTCAACAGGAACATATGTCTGAATCTAAAGAGATCATCAGAGAATGTAATGAAGTACAAAGAACCGGTCTTGGCATGTGTAGACAGGGGATCTACATTCATCAACATGTATCAATCCCAAAAGTTCACTAACTCTTTCTCTGTTTCCAATAAACAGAGCTATGGTCATCTTATATTTGTGACATAACTGGCGAGTTTCACAAGATGTAAATTCAAACTGATTTAAATATGCATCTAAATGTAACTTCAGCCAGTCGGGTCGCATTGATATGACCTAGTCTACAATACCTCAAGAAGAATCCGTTCATGTCTGAACTCTTCCTCTTGTGTGTTCCATATACTAAGAACTGTAGTTTGATTTAGAACATCAATGCTTTTAGATAACGTGCCTGAACCGATCAACTTTTGATATAGGAAATGTTCAAAACATTATCCAATAATACAAAATTATATCCTTTCTTTACTAATAAAGAGACTGATATGATTTTGTATATCAGGTTCGGTATCTAATAGCATTTGTTCAGAATCAATGTATTTGGAAATACAGGGTGACAGTGACCAACAGACTTGGCTGCAACACTTGCACCGTTTTCTGCCTTATGAAACTTATCACCCGTTCTCAGTTCTCTACCTTTCTGTATCCCATGTAATATATTACATATGTGGGATCCTGATCCGGTATCATATACCCAGGACGTAAAGGACAATTGAGAAACAGTTCTTTGTAATGAACACACCCGAAAATGATGCATCAACAAGCACTCTCTTCGTTTGGGCGGCACGGGAATTCTGGTATTCCCCTATTTCCTGCTCTGTCTTATAACAATTATAAGTTGGAGCGGGACCAACGTTCCCCAGCTCAGTGTAACAAGCGGGTTCGGTCAATACATCCGTTTTATTATCTTGATTAAGGCGTTACATGGTCGCTACCTGGAGAGAGAGAGAAGAAAACACTCTGCGTACGCTCTTGCAAGATCAGATTGGTTATGTATTTTATCTAATCAGGATGGCTCCTACTATATTTATCAAATCTTCCTTCAAACCCTAAAAGGAAAGACTAGCCGGGATTAATTACACGCTACAAGTTCGCCAATCTTTCAGCCAGGCCAGTGTCGGTACTTTGAGGGAGGTCCCCCGTGCTTTCGCACGAACCTAATTAATGTAAACCTCGTTTTCCCAGAGGCGTAACCCCGTTGACACCTTTCTAGACACCTACTTGATCGGCTAATTTTAATGTGTAAAACTCTCCCAGGAGTAACAATTACTCGCAGCGGGTATCGGGATCCAACTATCTCATAGAAAGTATGCAATCTCATTGCAAATTTCAACACTTGAAATTCCCGATAATTTTTCCCCTAGCGTCCTATGACCTTGACGGAGGCCAAACTACCCATAGTCCGCTAGTCAAGTTCAACCCGTCATTTCCTGATTGAATTAAACCCACCCGCATGACCCTTGACGGAGGCCAAACAACGCCGTACGAATACTCTAATCCAATCGCATCGTATGCTAGCAGATAAGCATTAGTTAGCTACCGTACACTACGCCTTGACGGAGGCCAAACTACCGCAGCACGAATACTAACTAGTACTTACTGAAATGACGGAGGGCTACGACAGGTTTTTATGAAAACCCATTGCGTAATGAACTTGATATCGTTGTAGAATCAAATGATTTTAAAATGGAGTGTTTTTGAGGCTTTTCTAGTTTTGCTAAAGGAGTCACTCCCGGTGAAGGGATCGTCGGCCCTTTCCTCGTCGAATGAGGTGCGGGATATATCATATATATCACTGTGCAAAGTAGAAACTATAGAAGCAATCAAAAGACAAACCGAGGGTTGTAGCATCTGCCAGTTATTGCTAAAGGAGTCACTCCCGGTGAAGGGATCTCGGTCCTTTCCTTATCCAATAAGGTGCAGGATGTTCTATAAGGAACACCTCGATGCAAAGCAAGAACTGTAGCTACCTGTTTTTGAAAATTCGATTCCACAACATCTTTAGGTTTCTTTTTCTTTCATTAATCACATTAATGAAGTCCCATCATTTAAGTTACCTAAACATCACAGATAAATACGACGTACACTTATGCCATCCGCATTCGCCTCGATGTCCCCTCGTGCACCGTTAGGTTAGGTAACTAACGGCAGAGAAGGGCAGGGCTAGTGCGAGTGTAAAGCATAAGTAACGTCTATATAATATATCTTATATACTATATACAGTATTTATCACAGAACATCAAATGATCACATCACAGATATCGCAACAGAAGAATCATATGAAATATTGGATATACTAGGACGTCCGTGTTTTCAATACGAGCCAGTATAAAACACGGATTCCACGGTCGTGATGAATAGCCAAACCCACACCCCTAGACCCCTACAAGAGAGGCAAGCAACCCTACCAATTCTAGAGTTAGGAGACCCGGACTCGACTCCTCGAGTTGGTCTCCCACTGGACTCCAGAACCCGGTTACTTGTGCCCTCCTCCTTGGGTCTATCCTAGTGCGGAAAAATAAATAATATACAAATGGTGACATCTTCCGCAACCTGGAAGTACCCCAATAAAAGAATATTACATACTAGTTTTTACATGAATGAAAATGAAAAAACACTCATCTCACATAAAACCCCCCGGCTATTCAAACACGACGATCCAATATAACATATCCAGCAACACATAACATCACATGTCATCAACGTATGTAAACATGCGTATCCCAATTGTTATTGACATATAGCAACGCAACCGGTGATATCACATATTACACTTACGGTCACATAAAAGAAAGTGTAAAACTACAACAGTTGGAATCCGCAACCTGCATAGACATCACATGCCTAATCAAATGAATTCCTTAGACATCGCATGCCTAACAATTATAAACCCCGCATTTTAGTCTCATTATCTAAAACACTTTTCAATATAAAGTCGGGCAATTCAACAAGATTCCCGATATCCTGATCGAATGCTCGTCGCAAACTTTTGTAGGCAGCCGCACCCCCGACGCCGTCGACGAAGTGCACCAAGGCGGAACACGGCTGCCGCGAGCACCCGGACGGATGCTTTCGGCGATGGGGTTCTCCTACAGTCACTTGGTCGGGGCTATGGGGTGAGGCTGTATATTAAGTTTACCCGGCGAGTATCCGCGTACGCTACGTGATTGCGACGGACTTTTGATCACATCAAAATTCCGTGGCAACCGATCAAATGAGACTAAAGTGCTATGTTTATAACATTCAAATCAGTTATCTCATAACTCCTTGTGGATTCCAAATATTGTATCACATTCCAGATAAACAGAAAATGTTAAACTTTCCGATCGAACAGTCAAACACCCAAGTTTTCCCGAAACAGCTCAACACATGAAATAAGTTTAAAAACATTCACTTCATACCTCAGTACCAACGGTCCAGCCGTAGAAGGGTCAAGCCAACGCCTCACATGTGGCACGCCGTACTGCCCCAAACCCTAAGGTTCAAAGGGCAGTTCAAGACGGTCACATAATCGAGTTAAGGTTTGTTGTCTTCTAGAGGGACCATCGCGTTACTTGCACTACTTAGAACGTCATTAAACTACGGAAAAATCCAACAATTGGAAATTTCCCAACAGGGGAAAAATTGGGTATTTATATCCGGTCGAACTTTTCAACATATTCTAAAATTATCCGGAAAAACACATAGACGAAATTAAATAAACCGATCGAATAATCGAATCCCCAAAACAACCCCAGAAAACTCAACTCTTGAGTAAAGATTAAAATTACCCAGAAAATTCAGGAGTGAAATAGAAACATTACTGTGCAAATTTTTGTCAACGATGCTACAGAATGGCCGCGGAACCGCCGCGCCACGTGGGGTAAGGCCGCGGTTCTGCGGCGGTTTGATGGAATTAGGAACTCGTTTTGCACAGTAATTCTTATAAAACCCTGCTTATTTTTCTGAATATTTTTAATCATGAAAAATCCACAGTTTCAAAAATTGTACAGAGAAGGGGTCGGATTAGGGTTTCGGGTTCGTTCGGGTTTCTAACTTCGTCTACTCATCGCCTAAGGCTCTAGCTAGGCTCTGATACCACTGTGGGGTTCCTAGGCACACTCAAGTTGTTCCACAAGGCATCAACCATGCCAAATTCAAAAATTCCGGTGCCGAGAAACCCTAATGATTCGGGACTGTACCCAAAAGCCACCGTTTTGCACGCCCTCTTGGACGTGGTAAGGTGGAAATCAAAGCACAGTGGGAATCACACAAGAATCTATGACGGTCTCGGGTCTACAGACTAACCTGTACCAGTGTCACCAGAGAACTGCCATCTGACGTAAGGTATAATAGCATCTGGGAGTTCTCGGCGAGTCCGTCCAGTGTACCCAGTCTCCACTGAGCACCGGTATATCATCTCTGATGTCAAACACCAATGGATATGGGATCATCCATCGCCCATCTGTATGGGTCGAGATGGTATACGCTAGTCTACTCTGTTATATCGATGCCCCGTCTCGATACACCCACGACTAGGGACCTTGAAGGATGTACTTATGGACTACCATGTCCCCACTAGTATGATCCGCATCATAGTCCAGGTAGTCAAGTACACATCCTAAGGGCTTTACCAACATGTAACAGAGAGACATACAGTATACACGTTAAGGCAAAGAGTAACCAGATAGCATACTATCATGTCGAGAAAGAAAGTCCTCCCTATATATGTCCCAGCATCCACGACAATATACATCCTATGTACAGTAATGGCCTCTGGGGCATACATATAACAAACAACAGCGACCTTGTGACCATGACTAAGTTACATCTAGATAACAAGTTGACTGAATCTAACTTATATGACTGGCAAAGGTCTGTCCAGATGTCCATTGCCTATGACAAGCTGGACCACCATATTACTACTCAAGATCCCGCCTGTCACGACCCAAAGTTTTGCCCGTGACCGGCACTTAACCACGTAACGTATACAGGCGTAACGCGGCTAAGTGAACCGAAAACCCAGAAATCAAACCAGTGAAAGTATAGAGTGTTATAAGTTTTAAATGAAAGCACTTACTAACATGATAAGAAATCTAAGTAATCAATCACCAAGATAGCAATATACGACGCCGTAGCGAAGATCAAGATCCATAAGTGGGAACATCACAGATAGGATAAACTGCAAGTACAGTCGGCTCACAACGAGCTCGACACCAGAATACAAATAAATACATCATCGTCCTCACACTGATTCTAAGTCAAATACATACATGGTAGATGGAGAATACTAGATACAACAATGTACATAACTGAAAGATAAACAGATATCGCACAAAACCCACCTATCAGCAAAAGAGCTAGTACACCAACTATGGGGGTATCTGTGTCAAAAGATGCAAGCGCAGCCTGCCGCGACTACTCCGAAGGGCAACCTGCAAACACTGTGGCACAACGGGGGTGAGTTGCCAACTCGTGAACAGAGATAACATATAAAGGTAATCGCAAGCATGCACGTACTGCGCTACTCTATCATATGCCAGCAGATGATATCAATATGTGATAAGAAGTATGTGAAAAAATCATGCAAGTGCTCTATCAGGTAATGTAACTACAGGATGAGGTACAATAATAAATGCTGAGCAAAGGCAATATAATATCTACACGGAATGTCAATGTGGAATATATAATCGGTGTCCATCAATGCACCCAGATCCCCCCAAATAGCTCAGGCGCCGGAACTCTCATCGGCCCTCAAATCCTGTACATCTCTGAGAATCCCGAGTGCCCAACATCGGCACCCAAATATCATAAATGCTCGTGTCCAGCATCGACACGCAAATCCTCATCCATCGGGCCCCGTCAGTCCGGGTCAGCCCACGGGCTCCGTCTGCGGTATCGGCCCTCGGCCCCGGCAGTACGGATTACCCCGCATCCATCTATCGACTCTGATCAGTACCCTCCGGATAACTGTCAGGTCCAACCAATCACCGGTAGGTAGTAGTCCCTCTGCCAGGCTCACCGTCTACCATACAGCGAAACCGTTCTCGCCCCAGGGTACCATACCGGGTCCACCATGTACCCGTAATCGGCCTCAACCAGCTCCTCGATTCGGGTTCACATATATCACTCTACCACCGAGGAAACACATGGTGGACGCACCGAAATATCATATCAAGGGAACCGGGTTTTTAAATGATTACATATTTGAAATAGCCACGGTTCCCAAATCCAGAAATCACATATAATCCAAACCAATATGCAAGTCAGTGATCCGATATGATATGTGCATCAAGTATGAATAACATGTCAAGTCACATAAAGAGAAGCTACAACATAATGATCCGATGTGATATATGCATCAAGTATGAATATCGTGTCAAGTCACATAAAGATAAGCTACAACATAATGATCCGATGTGATATATGCATCAAGTATGAATAGCATGTCAAGTCACATATAGACGAGCTACAATATAGTGATCCGATGTAAATTCTACAGTGTGAGTGTCATGGCAATTACTAACGGTGTGTGTGTAACATGCAGGATAGTGCTCGTGCAACATAGACCGTTAGTAATGGTGTGGTGTTCTATCAATTCTAGTTTATATCCATATAGCAGGGAATGCAGCATGCACTAAATAGTGGCCATGAATAGTCAATGTATACAAATGAAACTATAAGGTCCTATCAGCCCTGACGTAGAACGCCATGCGGGCGATATCCCCGTAGATATGAAATCTACTCACCGTAGTCTCTCGCTAGGTATAGCCAACAACCTACTTCCCCTTCTGCTCGGCGTCCACCGTACTCGCCTGCGAACCTAGAATTTCACCATACATCATACATAAGCTTGACATCACACCAACACGACATTAAAGACGAACTAGTAACTCGTGTCGCGAACCAAGCGCACGTGTGCGCGATACGCTAAAACGTGTGGTTGCGCGCCTGAAACCACTCCGACGCGTCACGATACGCAGAATTCCAAAACCCACAAACACGTATCACGCGCGTCGCGAAGACTAAAAATACGGGAAAAATAGGTAATCACCTCCAGATTTTGATACAGAAAAGATATTGTAAAACTATATATACCAAAATAACCCACAAAGCAGCAGACACCCACACCCCAAACCCCAACCCAAAACACCCCCATCTGGCCGCAATTTGCAGCCAGAATGCATATTTCGGCGGCCTGGGTAGGGAATTGGGCTCCCAGGTTTTGTGTGTGCACTCTATACCCCCCATACATGCTACAGTAACCTCTAGTTTCACTCTGAAATAGCTCGGGTAGCAGCAGATCCTACAGGGCCATATTTCTAGTTAAAATCCACACTTTTACCCTAAAATGGAACTTTAGGGTATTTTTGTGCAAACTGAAACAAAACTTGGCCTAAGATAGCTCTAATAACACATAATAGAGCTAACACAACTAACAAAACCCTAATCTAACATGTGAATCACAAATATCCTTTAATATCACCAAAAATGCACAAAAATGAGATTTTTACTAAAGAATACTACAAGTTTAAGGAAAAGGAGTGCTAATATGAGTTAATACCTTCTAAGAACCTTGTAAAACACCAAAAGTCTCAGCTTTTCCCACTAGTGTGTAGATTTGCCTTTGAACACCTCAAAAACCTCACTTTTCCATGATTTCATGAAGAAAATGAGTTGATATGTATAGGGTTTTGTGTAAGGATCAAAGGGAAATGAAAAAGAAGAAGAAAAGATGGAGGAAGAGGGGGTTTCTCTGCTGGAATTCCTGCAGAATTCTCAAGTGGGAAAAAGAGAGAGAGAGAAGGGAAGAAAATGGGGTCAAAAGTCAACATTTCACCTAACCACCATGCTTCATTGTTTAATTGGATTTTGAATTAGCAAATGGGGTTTTGTTTTGGATAAAAGGGTGGGGAAAAATATAACAACCATGCAACACAAGAATTTGGCTAACACTTAAACCTATGTCTCAAAAATGGCTAAGTGTGCAAGTGTGCCCTAACACAAGAAAATTCCCAATATGCAAACACTACTAAATATAACTAATAATCCTAGGAACTCATATATATAATAACACCTACGATCACTAATTATCACGAAAGACACTCAACGGAAAAATCAAAGTGTTATAATCTACCCCCCTTAAAGAAATTCGGTCCCCGAATTTAAAAATCTAACTATACGCACCTTCAAAAAGATAGGGATACCTCTTCCTCATCTCGCTCTCGGTCTCCCAAGTGACCTCCTCGCCGCTCTGGCCATGCCAAAGTACCTTGACGGACGGTATCTCTTTCGACCTCAATTTCTTCACTTGTCGATCCTAGATCATCACCGGATGCTCTGCATAGGAAAGGTCGCGCTCTAGCTGGATCGTCGGGTGCTGAATCACATGCGAAGGATCATGAAGATATCTGCGGAGCATCGAAACGTGAAATACGGGGTGCACGTCTGGAAAACTGGGCGGAAGGGCTAATCGATACGCAACCGCACCAATACGCTCAAGGATCTCGAAGGGGCCCACGTATCTGGGACTAAGCTTCCCCTTCTTCCCAAACCTCATCACACCTTTCATTGGGGAGACCCTCAAGAAAACATGATCACCAACAGAAAACTCAAGTCTGCGCCGACGACGGTCCGCATAAGACCTTTGCCTACTCTGGGCTGCCCTCATCCTATCGCGAATCAACTGGATCTTAACGGTCGTCTCCTCCACAATCTGCGGTCCTAAGATACTGCTCTCACTGAGCTCCGTCCAACAGGTGGGCGATCTGCATCTCCTCCCATAAAGAGCCTCAAACGGTGCCATCTGAATGGTCTCATGGTAGTTTTTGTTGTAGGAGAACTCTACTAAGGGCAAATGATGATCCCAGCTACCTCCGAAGTCTAAAACGCATTCTCTGAGCATGTCCTCGAGAGTCTGAATAGTCCGCTCTGACTGCCCGTCGGTCTGCGGATGGAATGCTGTGCTGAAACTCAAGCGAGTGCCCAAAGCCTCCTGAAGCCTCTGCCATAACCGGCTGGTAAACTGGGTGCCTCTATCGGACACGATACAAGTCGGAACTCCGTGTAGTCGTACAATCTCATCAATGTAAATCTGGGCATACTGAGCAAATCCGAAAGTCGTCTTCACCGGTAGGAAGTGAGCCGCTTTCGTCAAACGATCCACGATCACCCAGATGGAGTCATACCCTCGACTAGTCCTGGGTAGACTCACAATGAAATCCATAGAGATCTGTTCCCATTTCCACTCAGGAATTGGTAACGGCTGTAGCTCTCCCGCAGGCCTCTGGTGCTCAGCCTTGACTTGCTGACAAGTCAGGCATCTCGACACAAAATCTGCAATGTCCCTCTGTCACGACCCGTAGGGTACGGAACGTGACTGGAACTTAAGTTTACAAAACGTCTCAAGACGTCCGTAAAATAAGTAAGCCAAAGCCCAGAAGACCAAAACCACAAAGCAGAAGAGTGAAGAAACCCCAATCAATTGAAAGCGAGTTTATCAAATAAGTCATATAAAACCCTTTTTAAAAACAATATCAATTTTTCCGAAAATTTCGGCAGAGTCTCCTTTGTAAATACTGGCCCCCAAAATGGGTACAACAAGAATATAAATGAATCCACAAATATGGCATCCCCAAGCGGGAGCTGGCTCTTCGCCACAAGGCGGTCACAAATCCCACGCAATGTAAAGCAACAACATGCGAAATAATCATAAAGAAGCATAAGAAAAATAGCATGTCGACTCAAGTGAGCTCGACCCCAAAATACAGCATAAAAGTCCACAAACCTCACAGTCTCATCTCTAGGTCAATATACAATAATACTGGTAGATACAGTAGATGGAGTACACTAGATACAAAGAATATACAAGGTGGTGCAAAAATAATCATATAACCCACCTAAGAGCAAAACCTCGAGTCCAGGCAAAAGAGGCAAAAGAAGCACGCGCACCCGCCGCTACTGTACTGACGGAGCGGACCTGCAAAAGGCTATGGCACAACGGGGGTGAGTTGCCAACTCGTGAGTAATAAATAACATCTACACAGGCTATCGAATGCATGCACACAAGCATCCTAGCATCTAAATACAGGTAAGGCAGGACATAATGGCAAGTATGTATGCAATATGGATATACTAGCAGGTATGAATGCAATGCGAATCAACTCGTGATCTGAATGTGTAAGTATAAGAAATCATGTTTTTCCCTTTAAGAATGTCTTTTGAAATACCAGCACAATACCAATAGAATCAACAAGAACCTGTGTCCAGCAACGACACCTCAAAACTATCTCAAATCTCATATATCCATGTCATAGTATCTCTGGCCTCAGCCATCCGGCTGACCCATCTCAATATCAATATCTCATCCTCTCACGGCCCCGGTCGGTATCCTCTGGATATCCGCCGTGCCCAATGAAATCCCCGGTAGGTAATCCGTCCCCTGCCAGGCTCAACGTTAACACCACATTCATCTTGCCCCGGGGTACCATACCGGGCCCACCATGTACCCGTGACGGTTCCTCCACTCCTCGACACGGATCTCCAAAACCATAGCAAACTCATGGTGGACGACACTTACATCACTAGAAAACCGCAATTTACATATTTTAAAAATATAATAAGTTTAGAAATTTTGCGGCTTTCCCCCGAAATCCAGAAATCTCATAAAATCTCAAGAAATCCTCATAAGTGCATATGTCAATGATAATGAATGCATATGGTATCAATAATCAAGTTGCGATGTGTGATTAATAGATTAGGCATGAACAAATAATATGATGAAGCACATGCACATGAATAGCAATCCTACGATTTCATTTTAAGGAATTAAAGGTAATAACACAAGTTTAAGTATCATTTATTGTAAAAGGTTTCAATTTAAAGGTTATCTAGTGTGGTGGCATGGCAATTACCAGGGCGTGGGTGTAAGCATGAATAGTGCTCGTGCTGCATATAAAAACCCTGGCAATGGTGCGGTGTCCTATAAAATGGTTTCGTATAGGTATGTCAATATAGGGCAAGAATGTAGCAAATAATCATACAAGTATTACACCCCTAATTACTAACATTACTAAGAATCTCTTTTAAGGTACTAAAACTGTCGGGCGGCTTGCGCCATCCAACGATAGTCCCCCATAGATGTTACATCTACTCACCGGAATCCCTAGCTAGCTGTGTCCAATCACCGCTTTCCCCTTTCGTGCCGCGTCTGACGTCTCCGCGACCGAACCTGGAATTTACATCAATACCAAACATAAGGTTACATATCAAGACTGACGCAAAACCCAAACGAAAATACTAATGTTCACTAGCTAGGTACAACGTGCACAAGGTGCGCGGAACATACGCGAAAATCGCAAAAACTGCCAAAAAGTCGATTTGGCCGCCCGGCAAAACTGAAACCCGATTACTCAAAAATCCGCACTCACGCATCCTAAACGTCATAGGATAACTCAAAAAATATCATCAAGATCTCGCAAATAGCTCATCACGATATTTTAGTAAAAACTAGTAAGCTAGAAAAGCAATTTGGCGCAAACAACGACAATAGCGGCAAAGTTATCACGGTCCAACACAACCATCCAATCCACACAACTAGTTAGCCACCAAAAACACACTTTTAACTTATGTACCATGCTACAAAACCCACATTCCATACACAAACCTCTTCTTGATTTTGGTAATTAGCAAACTTAATGGAAATTTCACACAAGTTTAACATAGATTAGCTTAATATGAAACCACTTAAGCAAGGTAACCATATAGATTGGTTAAGTAACAACTATATTAAATATCAAAAATTTAATTAACTAGAACATGGCGTCAAGAAACCCTAGTTTAATTTTCAACCATAACCTAAAAAAAACTAGATTAGAACTACACTAAATTAACACTACAACAATTTAACTTAAGAAACTTAATGAAAAGAATTTAATTAGCAAGAAATTATACCTCACCTAGAGATCTAGCAAGACTAAATTTGCTTCAATTGATGGCCTCAAAGCATCAAGATCCAAGCTAGGAAGGTGAAGGAAAAAAAAAGATGAAGGATGGGTTTATTTTGTAAGCTTTAAATTGCAATTTTTTTTGAAGTAAACTTGAAGAATTTTGAAGAAGATGAAAAGAAAAGAGATGAAGGGGAGGGGGAGCAGGTCTCGGCCAGAAAGAGGGAACGGGAGGGTGTGGGTTGTGTGGGAAAAGTCACTAGTCAACTCCCCCAAAGTCAAAGCACCATACTTTCAACAAACTATATTTTAAATAAATTCTCAAAACAACCATTTCAACACATGAGAAAAAATCAAGGTGAGGCCAGAAATTTCTGGACCTGATCAAGGTGGGGCTGTCCTAGGGCTGAGGGAAGAGAGAGAGAGGGGTTTTACAAAAGAAATTTTATGCAAAAAGACCCCCTACAAGTCAAAAATTGCAAGTTTAGGCTTAAATTCAATAAATTTCGTTTCCTATAATAAAAATTAGTTAAAAATCAAAATAAAATACTAAAAATTTATGTTACAACTAGATTTTAATTAACATGATTTTAAAGCTAAATTTTAGCCCATTTAAATTTGTATTTATCGCTAATTTAATGTATTTTCTTACCGGCTTAAAATAATATAAAAAAATTGAAAAATTAGGGAAAATTTTTAAACGACCAGAATTTCATAAGTAACTCATTATCTACTAAAAACAAGCAATTACCTATCCATTTTAGGTATAATAAGCCCTAAACCGCAAAATAACAAAAAAGACGGTTTTCGGAAAAATACCGAATTTTCACCGATTTTCAGGAAAACATCAAAACGACATTTCAAGGCGTTACCATCTTCCCCCCTTAAAGAAATTCGGTCCCCGAATTTAAAAATATGGCTACGCGTACCTTCAAAGAGATGGGGATATTTCTTCCTCATCTCGCTCTCGGTCTCCCAGGTAACCTCCTCGCTGCTCGGGCTACGCCAAAGGACCTTGACGGTCGGTATAACTCTCGATCTCAACTTCCTCACCTGCCGTTCCAGGATGGCCACCAGCTGCTCTGCAAAAGAAAGGTCGCGCTCAAGCTGGACTGTCGGGTGCTGAATCGCATGCGAAGGGTCGTGAAGTTACTTGCGGAGCATCGAAACATGGAAGACGGGGTGAACATCGGGAAAGCTGGGTGGAAGAGCCAAACGATATGCAACAGCGCCGACACGCTCGAGGATCTCGAAGGGACCTATGAATCTAGGGCTAAGCTTCCCCTTTCGCCCAAAACGCATCACGTCCTTCATCGGAGAGACTCTCAGAAAAACATGGTCGCCAACTGCGAACTCTAATCTGCGACGGCGCCTGTCTGCATACGATTTCTGCCCGCTCTGAGCCGCTCTCATCCGGTCTCGAATCAACTGTATCTTCGCTGTCGTCTCCTCAACAAGCTGCGGCCCCAAAATGCTGCTCTCGCTGAGCTCTGTCCAACAGACGGGCGATCTGCATCTCCTCCTATACAATGCCTCGAAAGGTGCCACCTGAATAGTATCCTGGAAGCTGTTGTTGTAGGAGAACTCCACTAGAGGTAAATGACGATCCCAGCTACCGCCGAAGTCTAAAACGCACGCTCTGAGCATGTCCTCGAGAGTCTGAATGGTCCGCTCTGACTGTCTGTCGGTCTGCGGATGAAACGTTGTGCTGAAGCTCAAACGAGTACCCAAAGCCTCCTGAAGTCTCTGCCATAGTCGGCTGGTAAACTGAGTGCCTCGATCTGACATGATACAAGTCGGTACGCCGTGTAGTCGCACGATCTTGTCAATATAGAGCTGAGCATACTGAGCGAAGCTGAAAGTGCTCTTCACTGGTAGGAAGTGAGCCGCTTTCGTCAATCTATCCACGATTACCCAGATGGAGTCGTACCCTCGACTGGTCCTGGGTAGAACCACAACGAAGTCCATCGAAATCTGCTCCCATTTCCACTCTGGAATGGGTAACGGCTGTAGCTCTCCTGCGGGCCTCTGGTGCTCGGCCTTGACTTGCTGACAAGTCAGGCATCTCGATACAAACTCCGCAATATTCCTCTTCATCCCGTCCCACCAGTAGGTCTCTCTCATATCATGGTACATCTTGGTGGAACCGGGGTGGACACTATACTGTAAGTCTACGCTAGCGCCCCGGCCGTCTACAGACGCCAAAATGCGGAACAAAAACTTTTAACTGACGCTATTGTATACTTTAACCCGGATCTGCCATTATTGCTAAACTAACAAACTGTAAAGAGTGTAGAAAGGTTATACCGAACGATCCGAGTTCTTCATTCTTTAACCATCATCCCATGCTCCGTTGCGGCTGCTCCGATCTCGTCGATCTCCGATATCCTCGTCGAGGTGGCACCACGTCGACGATTCTTTAAACGGGCTCCCGCCTCTGACTTAAGGCAACTCGATCGTCAAGTTTGCTAAAAGAGACGACCAAGAATGATGTAGAGAATGAGTAGATAACTTTGTCTCACTTCGTCCAAATCCGTGGACGATCGGTTAATGAAGTTGCCGAGGGAATTGGGTGATGGAACGAAATGAACTGTAAAATTCCATGCACCCCAAATACTATCATATCTTTTCAAGTGAAACAACAAGTGAGATTGATCAAGAGAGGAGGGGTAAGGGCCGGCCATATATATAGAATGAGGAGGGTGAGTGTAGGAGCAAAGGTGGTGACCATAAGACATGAAGCTTCTCACAAAATATCTTAAGCTTAACAAAACTCTTTAATGAAAACAATGACTCACATAAACACCTCATCAAGTCATTAATGCAACCATTAATGTCAAGATGACTCATTAGCCACTTCATCACTTCTAGAACCTTCTAGAATGATGACTCACTCTTATCTGAAGAAAAGATAAATCCGTCTTTAACCGAATGTTAAAAGACGGCTGATAGAAAACTGGAAACTGGCAACTTCCAAAAGTGATCCCGAAACGACTTTCAGGATAATCCCGAAACTGTATAAATATACCCGCATTTGTATTACGACCGAATACAAATGCAACTAGGACAAAGATATTATACCTACTCAATATGATACTCGGATCCGGCTTAAACAAAAGCCGACCACTATCATCTGCCCGAAAAATAACACGTGTGTAAACGCACGTGCATTTTCCGAACCCTGCCATAAAACCATACGGCCTCTACAACGTTTCGCCCGAACTTGGGAAACTGTCTGTGGGGGACTCTAATGACTCGTCAGTACCCTGGCAGTGGGTTTAACCACAAACCGTCAGCGGCACTAGCAATGCGTAACGGCTGCCCATGGACTGACCTCAAGGGATGCCGATGAGCGAACTCATCCGGAAAACCCTACTGAGCCTAACAGTGACAATGTATATACAGTCCGGTCTGTTCGTCTATGAGTATCGCATATCTGCCTAGAGGGCTAGTAACGTCAGACCCCCAATAGCAGTATAAGTCATGTCGGAGTGAAGCCCAATAACACCCTGAGATACTACTGGAGTACCTACCAGTAAATCTCCTGCCATGGCCATGGACTTTGTGTAATGGCTCTCCTAGACACAGCACGACCTCGCCCCCAATACCGGGAGAGACGAATCCCCTGCCGATCCGCTCACGTGCCTCCATATGGCTCGGGACTGTACCCAAAAGCTACCTGTTTGCACGACTCCTGTGAGCCGTGGTAGGGTAGAAATCAAAGCACAGTGGGAACTCACACGAGATAAATGACGACCTCAGGTCGATGAACTAACTTGTACACATGTCACCAGGGAACTGCTATCTGACGGTAGATATAATACTAACTAGCAGATTCCCGGCGAGTCCTGTCCGGTGTACTCATAACCCAATGAGCACCTGTATACATCTTAGGTGATCCAACTGACACCAGTGGCTTGTGAGACCGGCCACCGCCCCTCGTCGGGGTCTCGACTGTATACACTAGTCTACTCCGGAGTATCGATGCCCTGTCTCGAAACTCCCACGACTAGGGATCACAATTAAGGATATGCGTATAAACCACCCAACTCTCACGTATATGATCGCCATCATACTGTTGGTGGTAAAGCAAGATCCTAAGGGCTCTATCAAAGTGTAACATGTAATCAGTCACCTGATCATGTACACGACTGATAAAGGCAAACCAGATAGCATACTATCATCTTGAGTAAGACTGTCCTACCGGTATAGGTCCTCCGCAATCATTGCAATCACGTACCTGCGATCCAATAATTGACTATGAGGGCACTATCTCCAACAATCTCCCACTTGCACTCAAGGCTAATTATTGCGATGTTGACTACTCACAGCCCGTGTGAAACCGAACATCCAACTCCTCTACTAATCAGTTTCACAATGCCCGTTTGTAAAACTATTGTGTTCGAGAAATAGCCTTAGTGAGTGGATCCGCCTAGAAGTTTCTTTCTATATCTCTCTTTATCTCAAGTTCGCGGAGAAAGCCATCTCCCGAATCGAGTAATACCTGTCTTAGAATATGTCTGGATATCTGATGGGACCTAGTTCATGAATGAACTCCAAATCAAACTTCTTAGACTGTATCGATCAATGAACCTAATCAGTATCCGGCACCATGCCACCCACAGTATCCTCTTGGACCACCTGTCCATAATACTGTCCCTCTTCGTCAGAGGGAAAAACTATAACTCTGACAATCACTCTGTCAACCATGTCACCTTTGAAGCCTGGAATGATAATCGTCTCCCGAAGGAGGCTGCCGTCATCAAATCCGTAGAACATGTACTTATGTTCTAAAACTGCTTCCTTATGTTTCTACAGGATTGGATTAATACAAACTTATTGCATCTAGTGCAAAACCAACATTTGGTGTGGTACTTGACATCTCATGATTGACTCAATTGCCTAAGCAAGTGATCAGCCAATCATGCACATCCCTCTCCCCTTTAGTCTATACGACACCTTTAGAGAGGGTGACTCCATCACCTGCAGGTACACCACTATGCTAGGAGTCAACTATTCCAAAAACCATTAGAATATCTGTCAAAGTACCCACATTGGGAAACTACCCAAATCCAGATCTAAAACCATAGATCTAGAAACCAGAATGTCAAATATTATATCCATATCCTGTTTGGAGAAACAACTGTGTGACGACCACAGTTCAACCGATCGTAGTACAGGAATTTTACTTCCTACTCTGTGTATGTCATCCAGATACCATGACATCACACCCTACTACCTCCTTAACTGATCCATCCCCTATTCTGATTGAAGTCAAACCCATGACTGTCATATCAAAATTAGATGATCTATCTCCGCTATAATTGCTCAAGTCTATAAATAGATATAAGCTACTTGCCCACTATGCTTCTGCTGCTCCCACTGACTACGACAACCCTCCTACCGGGTCTCATAGCCTGGAACAACAGTAGTGTCAAGTCTTGGTAGATAAGAACCTCCCTGTCACCGTCTCTGAGGCTACCGAAGTACCTCTCGGGCGTCTGAGGTTACCCACCATATCTGCGGAGTGGCTATTGGAATGTCAACCTGATTGAATATATAGGTCCTATTAAATTTTCCGTAATCGTTTGCGGTTCTGGAATCACTTCCAGTTCTACCATACTCCCACTACTGTTTTCTGAAAAAGATCCATTTTACTAAAACTGTGGCGAGTCAAGAACAATATCACTATTGATCTTCCAAATGGTAGAATATCAACCCTCGTCATAGCCAGGGTCAACCCACAAAACAGCCATTACAGAAACGTGCCCTGAGTTATCCAGAGTCTGGTTTTAAGCATAAGCTGGACAACTCCCAGTACCTTAACATCTTTTAAGGTACGATCTATTCTATATCCAATACAGAAATTTTGGCACTAATTTAATTGGAACCATATTCAAATCAAGCAGCTGTCTCCAGTGCATATCAACTTAATGGAAAAAGGCTAATCAACATTACTCAACTTAGGAATCCATCCATTTATGAGTAACCTGAAAGAGAAACACGTTTCTCAAAACCATCACTATCATCTGAATACCAATCACAAGAATCTACATCTTCGATCTCTTTGAAGAATCCCGATACTTGTGACACCTGGTTCTCTACTTTATTCTTATACCCACAACTTCTCAAAACTTAGACCTTGTATTTCTACAAAACATTTGTCTAAATACTAGAGAAGTTATAAGTAAACAGAACATAGTACGAGGACCTACCCCTTTGTCCTGATGGACACTGGACAACATACAATACTCTGTATAAGTCCGCTGAGTTAAACAACTCAAAGCCTGTGCGTCGTAGGTTGAAAACTGTACCCTGGCGATTTCCTCAAATATCACCAATTACAATTAATTCCGATATAATGAGGATGATCACCTAATTCCAAATATCTTACTCCCACTCATCATCTGTAAAACCATACAGATATGAGAATGAAACCTGGTAAATACATACCCTTGGAGTAAGTGTCTAATCGGGAAAACAGTTTTTCTTTTAACAATGCACTGAAACATGAAAATGTTTCATAGAAGTATCCTGGTATTCATAGCAATGCCTCTTCCATAATCCAATTCATGACTTCAACCGTATATCTCTTTGCCATCTCTCCAAATCCCCTTTATTTGTCTTTAGTCGTTACCTTCTGTACACCATCGATAGGCTAAATGGTTTTCTTCCTTCCCTACCGTTCGGCACCAGCCTATGGTTTGGAAGAAGACTATCCAATAAGCATAATAGGTGTACCCTCCTAAACCAAGGAGTACTCGCATCTCGAGAGAAGGTGATGATAAAACACAACTGAATAATAACTTATTCTTTTAAAGGTGAAATAGGAGTGGCGATGAAGTACGCGGTTTTGGTCGTGAATGATATCAGTCGCAATTTACTTTGCCCTCTTTCTAATCCCTTTATTTTGTCTTTACATATTACCTTCTGTACACCCTACTTAGGCTAATTGGTTTTCTTCATTCCCTACCTTTCGGCACCAGCCTATGGTTTGGAATAAGACTATCCAATAAGCGTAATAGGTGTACTCTCCTAAACCAAGGAGCTCTCGCAACCTGAGAGAAGGTGATAATAAAAGACAACTGAATAATACCTTATTCCTTTAAAGGTGAATTAAGAGTGGCGATGAAGTACGCGGTTTGGTCGTGAATGATATCAGTCGCAAATTACTCTGCCCTCTTTCTAATCCCTTTATTTTGTCTTTACATATTACCTTCTGCACACCCTACTTAGGCTAATTGGTTTTCTTCATTCCCTACCTTTCGGCACCAGCCTATGGTTTGGAATAAGACTATCCAATAAGCGTAATAGGTGTACTCTCCTAAACCAAGGAGCTCTCGCAACCTGAGAGAAGGTGATAACAAAAGACAACTGAATAAACTAATTCTATTTCTCCTGAACCTGGATCCATCCTCGAAGAAGTCCCTTCGAGTTCGTATATAACCATACGATGGATCTATCCAATGGAAGTGGATATCCGTAGTAATACGGGTGTTCTGAGAGATGCAAAGGGTAAAAGAAGGAGTGGCAATGACTTATGCAACATAGACAATCCAAAAGCCAGTATTTTAAGAAGGTTCGGTCAACCTGGTCACTGAGTCATAGTCTAGGGTCGGTCAAAGGTCGCTGCCAAAGAGAGAGAGAAAAGAAACACTCTGCGTGCACTCTAACCTAGATCAGAATGGTTATCACTTTATCTAATCCGGAAATCTCCCACTGTCCTGTCAAATTCTCCTCCAAACCTAAAGAAGAATCAATCGGGATCACCCGAAGAGTAAACCAACTCATCAGTGGGAATCGGGATCCAACTCTCATCGCATGATAACGTGATGGAATGCATCCACGTTACTCATACTCCAGAAGGTATGCGCATACTTGGCAAGTTTCAGTTTCTTTAGAAACTCCCGATATAGTTTTTGCCCCATGCTCTTATGATCGTGACTAAGGGCCAGCCCATCATAAGTCACATGTCAAGTTCTTCCCATCATTATCTTGTTAATTTGAACCCATCCGTACTCGCCCTTGACTAAGGGCCAACAAGGTTGTACGACTGTCCCAAACCAACGCATCTATCTATGCAACATGTGAACACCCCAGCAGCTACCAATCACTATGTCCTAACTAAGGGCTAGACCAACATAGCTTGAATACTACTGACCATTCATATGAAATGATGGAGGGCTACGGCTGGTTTTTGGCGAAAAACCTTTAACGTAGTGAACTTGATATCGCTGGAGGAACCTGATAGCTTTTTTAAAATATAGTGGCGAAAACCTTTTGCTAAAGAGGTCACTCCCGGTAAAGGGATCTCGGCTCTTTCCTCGTGGAATGAGGTGCAGGATATTCTTCTGAATACCGCTATGCAAAGCAACTTGTAATTGACTATAGTGAAGTTATTACTCTGACGCAAACTTCTGCCCAAGGGGTCAGTCCCGGTGAAGGGATATCGGCCCTTGCCCCGTCGAATGAGGTGCAGGATATTCCACTGAATACCACTATGCATAACAAAAGGAAACGTCTTTGCAATAACACTTTTTTAATTTGTTGCAACAACTGCAAATAGGTTTGTTTTACTTTGCGTTGATCAGAATCAACGCAGTCCCATCATTTAATCACACCAGAAAAGAACGAAAATAAAATGTACGTATATGCCATCCGCATTCGTCACCGCGTCCCGTCATCACCCGTTAGGTTACTTAACTAACGACAGAGCGGGGACTGGACTAGCGCGGGTGTAAAACATATACAACATCTAATAGTATATAAACCAATATACAATAATCACTCCAGGAGTGATAGTATGCAACATTACAGAAAAGTAATAAGCATCACAGAACAATACAGATAGTCCGGGATCCCCGGGTTTCACAGAGCCGCTGCTGAAACCCGACGTTCCCATGTCGTGTGGATAGCCTGTGCAATGAAACCTAGACCCCTACGGGTGCGGCAAGTTACCCGCCAAAACCTGAAGCGAGGCAGCCCCCTACAGCATAGTGAATGGACCACCCAGCACTCCACGGAATCCGGTAAGCTTGGGCACCCCTCCTTGGGTCAACCTGTACCCCCTACGAGTGCGGCGAATAGTCTGCCAATTCTAGAGTGGGACCCCTCTGCCTCTCAAAGCCATGAGATGCGGACCCGTTGCCCTCCAGAACCCGGCTATCCGTGCACTCCGTCGCGAGGCAAAACCTAGTACAGTAATGAAAAATAGTACAACAGGTACATCGACCGCAACCTGGTCGTGCCCCAAAAGAATATTATACAACAGGCAGTGACGGCAGTCCACAAGTTGGACGCTCGCCCCGCAATATCAAATGTACAAATAAACTCAAACTGTACTACCATTGCACACTGCTATCCACCACGACAAATCCGCAACATCACAGCACAACACAGAACATCAACGCGAATGTCACGTTCGCAAACCCGTCTAAAAGAACTATAGCAATCAGACGCGGTTTACCGATCAAATGACATTCCCGGTCGGAGATATAATGTAAGCACTATAAACTAACATGTTTAAATTTCGATCAACAAAATATCAAAAAGTGGGCCCCACGACTTACTGGTGAACAGTAACAAAATCTGGGCCAAAACGATATTTACTAAAAACCCCAAAATCCAACAGAGAACCCACTGTACAAATTTGGGAGCACGAGCTCACCAAGTGGCCGCGGATGCGCGGTCAAACCATGGGTTTGACCGCGTTTCCGCGACGGTTTGGTAGAGTCACGTGCCCAAATTTGGTGGGGGTTCTTAGAAAAGCCTACACACATTTCTGAGACATGTAGAATAATTTTACGAGATCATTTGAAATCGACAGAAACTGTGAGCATGGAATTTTGTAGTTTTCGATTTCCGGTTCGATCGATGTTTTAAACGCGTTAGCACAAGTTAGTATAGCAAAATGGTTAGGCTCTGATACCACTGTAAGTCTACGCTAGCGCCCCGGCCGTCTACAGACGCCAAAATGCGGAACAAAAACTTTTAACTGGCGCTATCGTATACTTTAACCCGGATCTGCCATTATTGCTAAACTAACAAACTGTAAAGAGTGTAGAAAGGTTATACCGAACGATCCGAGTCCTTCGTTCTTTAACCATCATCCCACGCTCCGTTGCGGCTGCTCCGATCTCGTCGATCTCCGATATCCTCGTCGAGGTGGCACCACGTCGACGATTCTTTAAACGGGCTCCCGCCTCTGACTTGAGGCAACTCGATCGTCAAGTTTGCTAAAAGAGACGACCAAGAATGATGTAGAGAATGAGTAGATAACTTTGTCTCACTTCGTCCAAATCCGTGGACGATCGGTTAATGAAGTTGCCGAGGGAATTGGGTGATGGAATGAAATGAACTGTAAAATTCCATGCACCCCAAATACTATCATATCTTTTCAAGTGAAACAACAAGTGAGATTGATCAAGAGAGGAGGGGGAAGGGGCCGGCCATATATATAGAATGAGGAGGGTGAGTGTAGGAGCAAAGGTGGTGACCATAAGACATGAAGCTTCTCACAAAATATCTTAAGCTTAACAAAACTCTTTAATGAAAACAATGACTCACATAAACACCTCATCAAGTCATTAATGCAACCATTAATGTCAAGATGACTCATTAGCCACTTCATCACTTCTAGAACCTTCTAGAATGATGACTCACTCTTATCTGAAGAAAAGATAAATCCGTCTTTAACCGAATGTTAAAAGACGGCTGATAGAAAACTGGAAACTGGCAACTTCCAAAAGTGATCCCGAAACGACTTTCAGGATAACCCCGAAACTGTATAAATATACCCGCATTTGTATTACGACCGAATACAAATGCAACTGAGACAAAGATATTATACCTACTCAATATGATACTCGGATCCGGCTTAAACCAAAGCAGACCAGTATCATCTGCCCGAAAAATAACACGTGCGTAAACGCACGTGCATTTTCCGAACCCTGCCATAAAACCATACGGCCTCTACAACGTTTCGCCCGAACTTGGGAAACTGTCTGTGGGGGACTCTAATGACTCGTCAGTACCCTGGCAGTGGGTTTAACCACAAACCGTCAGCGGCACTAGCAATGCGTAACGGCTGCCCATGGACTGACCTCAAGGGATGCCGATGAGCGAACTCATCCGGAAAACCCTACTGAGCCTAACAGTGACAATGTATATACAGTCCGGTCTGTTCGTCTATGAGTATCGCATATCTGCCTAGGGGGCTAGTAACGTCAGATCCCCAATATCAGTATAAGTCATGTCGGAGTGAAGCCCAATAACACCCTGAGATACTACTGGAGTACCTACCAGTAAATCTCCTGCCATGGCCATGGACTTTGTGTAATGGCTCTCCTAGACACAGCACGACCTCGCCCCCAATACCGGGAGAGACGAATCCCCTGCCGATCCGCTCACGTGCCTCCATATGGCTCGGGACTGTACCCAAAAGCTACCTGTTTGCACGACTCCTTTGAGCCGTGGTAGGGTAGAAATCAAAGCACAGTGGGAACTCACACGAGACAAATGACGACCTCAGGTCGATGAACTAACCTGTACACATGTCACCAGGGAACTGCTATCTGACGGTAGATATAATACTAACTAGCAGATTCCCAGCGAGTCCTGTCCGGTGTACTCATAACCCAATGAGCACCTGTATACATCTTAGGTGATCCAACTGACACCAGTGGCTTGTGAGACCGGCCACCGCCCCTCGTCGGGGTCTCGACTGTATACACTAGTCTACTCCGGAGTATCGATGCCCTGTCTCGAAACTCCCACGACTAGGGACCACAATTAAGGATATGCGTATAAACCACCCAACTCTCACGTATATGATCGCCATCATACTGTTGGTGGTAAAGCAAGATCCTAAGGGCTCTATCAAAGTGTAACATGTAATCAGTCACCTGATCATGTACACGACTGATAAAGGCAAACCAGATAGCATACTATCATCTTGAGTAAGACTGTCCTACCGGTATAGGTCCTCCACAATCATTGCAATCACGTACCTGCGATCCAATAATTGACTATGAGGGCACTATCTCCAACACACTATACACTGATCGGTGTGCCTCCTCAAGAATGTCACGCCGCAATCCATCAGCATTTGGTACGCATAGTCTAGATCCATATCGTAAAATCCCCTGATCGTCAATCACGAACTCGGAAAATCTGCCCTGTCCCATCTGTGCCATGATCTCTGAGCAACGGTCGTCACTGCGCTGTGCCTCATATATACGGTCAAGCAACTGTGGGCGTGCACGAACATGCGCGAGCTGTCCCCCTGTCTGAGTGAACTCGAACTCAACTCGGCTGTCGCAAAACATCTGCCAATCTGCTGACGACTGCCTCTGCACTGCGCGCAAAAAGGATAGACTACCCCCGGGTCTCCTACTCAACGCATCTGCCACTACATTCGCCTTGCCTGGGTGATATAGGATCTCGCAGTCGTAGTCTTTCACCAACTCCATCCAACGACGCTGTCTGAGGTTCAGGTCTCGCTGCTGAAATGTGTACTTTAAGCTCTTGTGATCGGTGAATATCTGACACGACTCGCCGTATAGGTAATGTCGCCAAATCTTCAGTGCAAAGACCACTGCAGCCATCTCTAAATCGTGAGTGGGGTAGTTCTGTTCATGCTTCTTCAGCTGCCGAGAAGCATATGCGATCACCCGGCCATGCTGCATCAACACGCATCCTAATCCCACTCGCGAAGCATCACAGTAGACCACAAATCCGCCTGATCCGGAAGGCAAAGATAATATCGGCGCCGTAGTCAAACATGTCCGCAGCTGCTGAAAACTGCGCTCGCACTCCTCTGTCCAAACGAAAGGAACTCCCTTCCGGGTCAAACCGGTCAAAGGTGCAGCTATACGGGAGAAGTCCTGAACAAAATGCCTGTAGTAGCCTGCCAGGCCTAGAAAACTACGGATCTCAGTAACCGATGTAGGTCGGGGCCATTGCTGAACAGCCTCAATCTTCTTCGGGTCCACACAAATGCCGTCTCTCGTAACCACGTGACCCAAGAATCCGACGCTGTCCAGCCAGAAAGCACACTTGGAGAACTTTGCGAACAGCTGGTGCTCCCTCAGAGGCTGTAACGTAATCTGCAAGTGCTGCTCGTGCTCCTCTCTGCTACGGGAGTACACCAAGATATCGTCGATAAACACGATGATGAACAAGTCAAGATACAGCCTGAATGTAGGGTTCATCAAATCCATGAATGCTGCTGGGGCGTTGGTGAGTCCGAACGACATCACCAAAAACTCGTAGTGGCCATAGCGTGTACGGAAGGCTGTCCTCGGTATATCCTCCTGTCGAACCCGCAGCTGATGGTATCCTGATCGCAAGTCGATCCTCGAAAAATATCCCGCACCCTGAAGCTGGTCGAACAAATCATCAATGCGTGGCAACGGATATCTGTTCCGAACGGTAACTTTGTTCAGCTGGCGGTAGTCGATACATAAGCGCAAACATCTATCCTTCTTCTTGACAAACAGGACCGGAGCACCCCATGGAGAAACACTAGGTCGAATAAGCCCCTTATCTAACAAATCCTGCAACTGATCCTTCAGCTCTCGAAGCTCTGCCGGGGCCATCTGATAAGGCGGTATAGAAATAGGCCCCGAGCCGGGAATCAAATCGATGCAGAACTCAACGTCGCGCTCAGGTGGTGGCCCAGGTAGCTCATCAGGGAAAACATCAGGGAACTCACAAACAACCGGGACCCAGTCCAACGGAACCTCTGCAGCTTGAGTATCATAAATAAACGCTAAGAATCCCTGACATCCCTTCCGCAAGAGCTGACCAGCGCGAAGAGACGAAATCAAGCTGGGAAGGGTGACGCTGCGGTCTCCCTGAATAACAAGGACTGGCTCTCCCGGAAAGCTAAATACGACTGCCTTCTCACGGCAGTCCACCAAAGCATAACAAGTGGCTAGCCAATCCATGCCCAGAAGCACATCAAAGTCCAACATATCGAGGAGAATCAAATCAACCGATGAATCCCTCTCCCCGATACGAATGGAACACAAACGAAATACAAAACGAGCGACAAACGACTCGCCTACCGGAGTAACAACAACAAGCGGATGATCTAACGACGACGACTCACGGCCCAACATCGGTGCAAAGTGTGTAGAGACGTACGAATGTGTGGAACCTGGGTCAAATAATACCCGTGCGTCGAAAGAACAAACTGGCAAGGTACCTGTCACAACGGCATTGGATGCCTGCGCATCCTGCGGTGTCAAAGCAAAAACTCGGGCCTGTCCTCCACCGATAGCGGGCTGACCTCGACCTCGGCCTCTGCCTCCTCGTCCTCTCTGAACAGGTCCGCCGCGTCCACGGCCTCTGGGTGCACCTAACTGGCGTGGAGCATCGCCGGTGGTAGGAAGTAGGGCTCTCTGAGGAGGGGGTGGTGATGGTGGTAGGGTCACATGCGGAACTGTCGCTGCTCCCTGTCGTCTCGCCAGACAGTCTCTGACAAGATGGTGCAAACTCCCACACCCAAAACACCCTGACGACGGCTGCTGTCCCTGGGGATAAGAACCATATAACTGTCCCCGTCCAAATCCTCTGCCAGGCCTATCTCTCGGAAAGAATCTGGCGCGCTGCCTCTGAGACGGTACATCGGTGTGAATCCCCTTCGGCCCAAAAATGGCCGAAGTCTGTGATATGCGTGCCTCCATCCGCAATGCCGTATCCATAGCAGCTGAATAAGTGTCGTAGTGCTGGGCGCCAATGGCAAGATATAGCTGGGCATCAAGTCCCTGTACGAACCTCTTCACCATCTTCTCCTCGGTATCCACCAAATACTGAGCATATCGGGATAACTGTGTAAACTTGATGTCATACTCAGACACCGTCATCCCAAGTGTCTTGACTAAGGCCTCGAAGCTACGAGCTCTGGCGTCACGAACGCTCTCTGGAAGGAAACGGGCTAGAAAGACCGCTGTAAACTCGACCCAAGTCATAGACGGTAGACCTGCAGCTCGACCTCTCAAGACTGACTCCCACCATGTCTGCGCGAGACCCTCTAGTCGGAAACTTGCAAGCTCTACCCATCGATCATCCGAACATCTCAGCGAACGGCAGATCCTGGCTAAACTGTCAAGGAACGTCTGGGGATCCTCCGCTGCCTCGGTGCCGGTGAATACTGGAGGTCTCAGCCTCATGAAATCCTGTAGTGAAACCGGAATGGCCACGGTGGTAGTAGTAGGAGCAGGTATCATGGTCGTCTGTGAGGTAGTAGGTACGTCATCCGGCCTCGGTGTACGACTGGCTGCAACTAGGGATCCTACCATCTGACGTAGCTCCTGCATGCCTCCCATCATCTGTCGCAACTCCTCCATACCAGTCTCGAGCCTATCCATACGGCCTGGGGAAGGTGGATCGGTCTGTCCATGCGGTGTAGGCATACCACCCTGCTCAGTCCTAGTCTCGGGCGAGCCAGCTCGAATCTCGTCTCTGGCGGCAGCCCTCTGTGCCCTCGTAGCCTTCGGCGGCATAGTGGCTGGTACAGAAAAAGGATAATAAGAACAGTGCAAAAGAATCATAGGATACACGGAATAAGAATCGTAGGGTACGGAACGTGACTGGCACTTAAGTATACGAAACGTCTCAAGACGTCCGTAAAATAAGTAAGCCAAAGCCCAGAAGACCAAAACCACAAAGCGGAAGAGTGAAGAAAACCCAATCAATTGAAAACGAGTTTATCAAATAAGTCATATAAAACCCTTTTTAAAAACAATATCAATTTTTCCGAAAATTTCGGCAGAGTCTCCTTTGTAAATACTGGCCCCCAAAATGGGTACAGCAAGAATATAAATGAATCCAACAAATATGGCATCCCCAAGCGGGAGCTAGCTCTTCGCCACAAGGCGGTCACAAATCCCACGCAATGTAAAGCAACAACATGCGAAATAATCATAATGAAGCATAAGAAAAACAGCATGTCGACTCAAGTGAGCTCGACCCCAAAATACAGCATAAAAGTCCACAAACCTCACAGTCTCATCTCTAGGTCAATATACAATAATACTGGTAGATACAGTAGATGCAGTACACTAGATACAAAGAATATACAAGGTGGTGCAAAAATAATCATATAACCCACCTAAGAGCAAAACCTCGAGTCCAGGCAAAAGAGGCAAAAGAAGCAAGCGCACCCGCCGCTACTGTACTGACGGAGCGGACCTGCAAAAGGCTATGGCACAACGGGGGTGAGTTGCCAACTCGTGAGTAATAAATAACATCTACACAGGCTATCGAATGCATGCAAACAAGCATCCTAGCATCTAAATACAGATAAGGCAGGACATAATGGCAAATATGTATGCAATATGGATATACTAGCAGGTATGAATGCAATGCGAATCAACTCATGATCTGAATGTGTAAGTATAAGAAATCATGTTTTTCCCTTTAAGAATGTCTTTTGAAATACCAGCACAATACCAATAGAATCAACAAGAACCTGTGTCCAGCAACGACACCTCAAAACTATCTCAAATCTCATATATCCATGTCATAGTATCTCTGGCCTCAGCCATCCGGCTGACCCATCTCAATATCAATATCTCATCCTCTCGCGGCCCCGGTCGGTATCCTCTGGATATCCGCCGTGCCCAATGAAGTCACCGGTAGGTAATCCGTCCCCTGCCAGGCTCAACGTCAACACCACATTCATCTTGCCCCGGGGTACCATACCGGGCCCACCATGTACCCATGACGGTTCCTCCACTCCTCGACACGGATCTCCAAAACCACAGCAAACTCATGGTGGACGACACTTACATTACTAGAAAACCGCAATTTACATATTTTAAAAATATAATAAGTTTAGAAATTTTGCGGCTTTCCCCCGAAATCCAGAAATCTCATAAAATCTCAAGAAATCCTCA
This sequence comes from Agapanthus africanus, assembly GCA_030015575.1. Lineage (NCBI taxonomy): Eukaryota > Viridiplantae > Streptophyta > Magnoliopsida > Asparagales > Amaryllidaceae > Agapanthus > Agapanthus africanus. Next base: position 137,002,321 of record JASDDO010000016.1, read on the forward strand.
TAAGTGCATATGTCAATGATAATGAATGCATATGGTATCAATAATCAAGTTGCGATGTGTGATTAATAGATTAGGCATGAACAAATAATATGATGAAGCACATGCACATGAATAGCAATCCTACGATTTCATTTTAAGGAATTAAAGGCAAGAACACAAGTTTAAGTATCATTTATTGTAAAAGGTTTCAATTTAAAGGTTATCTAGTGTGGTGGCATGGCAATTACCAGGGCGTGGGTGTAAGCATGAATAGTGCTCGTGCTGCATATAAAAACCCTGGCAATGGTGCGGTGTCCTATAAAATGGTTTCGTATAGGTATGTCAATATAGGGCAAGAATGTAGCAAATAATCATATAAGTATTACACCCCTAATTACTAACATTACTAAGAATCTCTTTTAAGGTACTAAAACTATCGGGCGGCTTGCGCCATCCAACGATAGTCCCCCATATATGTTACATCTACTCACCGGAATCCCTAGCTAGCTGTGTCCAATCACCGCTTTCCCCTTTCGTGCCGCGTCTGACGTCTCCGCGACCGAACCTGGAATTTACATCAATACCAAACATAAGGTTACATATCAAGACTGACGCAAAACCCAAACGAAAATACTAATGTTCACTAGCTAGGTACAACGTGCACAAGGTGCGCGGAACATACGCGAAAATCGCAAAAACTGCCAAAAAGTCGATTTGGCCGCCCGGCAAAACTAAAACCCGATTACTCAAAAATCCGCACTCACGCATCCTAAACATCATAGGATAACTCAAAAAATATCATCAAGATCTCGCAAATAGCTCATCACGATATTTTAGTAAAAACTAGTAAGCTAGAAAAGCAATTTGGTGCAAACATCGACAATAGCGGCAAAGTTATCACGGTCCAACACAACCATCCAATCCACACAACTAGTTAGCCACCAAAAACACACTTTTAACTTATGTACCATACTACAAAACCCACATTCCATACACAAACCTCTTCTTGATTTTGGTAATTAGCAAACTTAATGGAAATTTCACACAAGTTTAACATAGATTAGCTTAATATGAAACCACTTAAGCAAGGTAACCATATAGATTGGTTAAGTAACAACTAGATTAAATATCAAAAATTTAATTAACTAAAACATGGCGTCAAGAAACCCTAGTTTAATTTTCAACCATAACCTAAAAAAAAACTAGATTAGAACTACACTAAATTAACACTACAACAATTTAACTTAAGAAACTTAATCAAAAGAATTTAATTAGCAAGAAATTATACCTCAACTAGAGATCTAGTAAGACTAAATTTGCTTCAATTGATGGCCTCAAAGCATCAAGATCCAAGCTAGGAAGGTGAAGGAAAAAAAAAGATGAAGGATGGGTTTATTTTATAAGCTTTAAATTGCAATTTTTTTTGAAGTAAACTTGAAGAATTTTGAAGAAGATGAAAAGAAAAGAGATGAAGGGGAGGGGGAGCAGGTCTCGGCCAGAAAGAGGGAAGGGGAGGGTGTGGGGTGTGTGGGAAAAGTCACTAGTCAACTCCCCCAAAGTCAAAGCACCATACTTTCAACAAACTATATTTTAAATAAATTCTCAAAACAACCATTTCAACACATGAGAAAAAATCAAGGTGAGGCCAGAAATTTCTGGACCTGATCAAGGTGGGGCTGTCCTAGGGCTGAGGGAAGAGAGAGAGGGGTTTTACAAAAGAAATTTTATGCAAAAAGACCCCCTACAAGTCAAAAATTGCAAGTTTAGGCTTAAATTCAATAAATTTCGTTTCCTATAATAAAAATTAGTTAAAAATCAAAATAAAATACTAAAAATTTATGTTACAACTAGATTTTAATTAACATGATTTTAAAGCTAAATTTTAGTCCATTTAAATTTGTATTTATCGCTAATTTAATGTATTTTCTTACCGGCTTAAAATAATATAAAAAAATTTGAAAAATTACGGAAAATTTTTAAACGACCAGAATTTCATAAGTATCTCATTAGCTACTAAAAAAAAGCAATTACCTATCCATTTTAGGTATAATAAGCCCTAAACTGCAAAATAACAAAAAAGACGGTTTTCGGAAAAATACCGAATTTTCACCGATTTTCAGGAAAACATCAAAACGATATTTCAAGGCGTTACACCCTCTTCATACCGTCCCACCAGTAAACATCTCTCATATCGTGGTACATCTTGGTGGAACCGGGATGAACACTATATACTGACCGATGTGCCTCCTCAAGAATCTCGCGCCGCAAACCCTCAGCATCTGGTACGCACAGTCTAGCTCCAAATCTTAGTATCCCTTGATCATCGATCGCGAACTCGAAAAATCTGTCCTGTCCCATCTGTGTCCTGATCTTTGAACAGCGGTCATCACTGTTGGAGATAGTGCCCTCAGAGTCAATTATTGGATCACAGGCACGTGATTGCAATGATTGAGGGAGGACATATCCCGGTAGGACAGTCTTACTCAAGATGATAGTATGCTATCTGGTTTACCTTTATCATCGTGTACTGCTTCAGGTGACCTTACAGGTCACTATTACACGCTGATAGAGCCCCTAGGATTCTTGCTTGACTGCCGGCAGTATGATGGTGATCATATACATCTCCTTTTTCATGCTTGCAAAATTCTCAAGAAACCTCTCCAAAGTTCATGATTCTCTTCTCCCTCCATGGCAACTTCACCACCCCAAAAGAGACTATGATTCTACACTACATTCTACAGCAAATCTTGGGCACGTCGACTTGCCAGCTTCGTGCCCGAGTTGCCTCGGTATTGAGGTGGGAGCCCGTAAAAGATGCAGACGATGTGGTGCCCTTCCGGCAAGGATGTGACGACCGGAGTTTCCGCGGGAGATCGGGACGATGACGAGAAGACCGGAGGACTCGGATCACTCGGTATATCTCTCACCCTTTCTCTTGATTGCTAGTATCGGTTAATGGTTACGATCCTGGTTTATTGTCCACGGTAGCGCTAGTTTAAAAGTTAAAAAAAATTTTGATTCCGCATTTTGGCCTCGGATAGACGGCCGGGGCGCTGCCGTGGCGCAACATGGTATCAGAGCCATGCCATTAACCTAGTCTAGCTTTTTTCTTATGTGTTTTACTTATCCGATCGACCAAAATTCCAAAAACCACGTTTTGCTTGCATCAGTTTTCTGTCGATTTTTTCCGGGCTCTAAAAATTTTTCACGTTGTAGAAAACTGATGTACATGAAATTATAAGACATCTGTGAAAATTTGGACGAGTGTTACTGTAGAACCGCCGCGGAACCGCGGCCAAACCCCCCTTGGCGCCGCGGTTCCGCCGCAGTTCAGTGTGTTCACTGGACCAATTTTTCACAGTGATCTTTTTACAGGGAAATAGGGGTTTTGGAACATTAAACTTGGGCCCAGAATTTCTGTGAGTGCTACAGTATTACTTGGGGGCCCACTTGTTAATTTTTGATCGATTGGATATTTTAAACACATTATTTCATAGTATTTACATTATATCTGCGACCGTGAATATCACTTGATCGGTAAATCCTGTCTAACTGCTATAGCCCGGTTAGACGGATTTGCGAACGTGATTTTCACGTTGATGTTCTGTGTTTATGCTGTGATGTTGCGGATCGGTCGTGGGGGATAGCCTGGATGCAATGCTAGTACAGTTTTGTTTTATATGTACATTTGATATTGCGGGGCGAGCGTCCGACATGTGGACTGCCGTCACTGCCTGATTGTATTATACTTTTGGGGCACGACCTGGTTGCGGTCGATGTACCCGTTGTATGTATATTTTACTTTCTGTACTAGGATTACCCCGCGGAGGGGTGCACGGATAGCCGGGATCTGGATGGCAACGGGCCCGCATCTCATGGCATTGAGACGGAGGGGGCTTCACTCTAGGATTGGCGGGCTATTCGCCGCACTCGTAGGGGGCACAGGTTGACTCAGGAGGGGTGCCCAAGTTACCGGATTCCGTGAAGTGCTGGGTGGTCCATTCACGGTGCTGAAGGGGGCTGCCTCCCTTCAGGTTTTGGCGGGTGACTTGCCACGCCCGTAAGGGTCTAAGATTTCATTGCACAGGCTATCCACACGACCAGGGGAACGTCGGGTTTCAGCAGCGGCTCTGTGAAACCCCCGGATCCCAGATATCTGTATTGTTCTGTGATGCTGTACATTTCTGTGATGTTGCATTTTATCACGCCTTGAGCGAATATAATATATTGGTATATATTAGTAGATGTTGTATATGTTTTACATCCGCGCTAGTCCAGTCCCCGCTCTGTCGTTAGTTAGCTAACCTAACGGGTAATGACGGGACCCAGTGGCGAATGCGGATGGCATATACGTACATCAGTATATTTTCGTTCTTTGTGGTGTGATCAATTGATGGGACTGCGTTGATTCGGATCAATGCAAGCTAAACAAACCTCTTCTGATGTTGTTGGAACACTATTTCAAAAAGCTGTTATTGCAAGGACGTTCACTTTTGTTTTGCATCGTGGTATTCATTTGGAATATCCTGCTCCTCAGTCGACGAGGCAGAGGCCGAGATCCTTTCACCGGGAGTGACCCCTTGGACAAAAGTTTGCCTCAGGGCATTAACTTCACTATAGCCGATTACTTTTGCTTTGCATCGTGGTATTCAGTTGGAATATCCTGCACCTCATTCTACGGGGAAAGAGCCGAGATTCCTTCATAGGGAGTGACCTCTTTAGTAAAGGTTTTCGTTACTATATTTTTTATAAAAGGCTATGCAGTTCCTTCAACGATATCAAGTTCATTACGTTAAAGGTTTTTCGCCAAAAACCAGTCGTAGCCCTCCGTCATTTCCTATGGGTATTATTTAGTATTCGTGCTGCGATTGTTGACTCCGTCAAGGCGTAGTGTACGGTAGCTAAGTGGTGCTTGTTTGTTGCATAAATGGGATTGGTTAGGACAGTCGTGCGGCCTTGTTGACTCCGTCAAGGGCACGTACGAGTGGGTTTAATGCAATCCAGATAATGACGGGTTGAACTTGACTAGGACTCTTTGATTTGTTGACTCCGTCAAGGTCACTTGAGTCCTAGGGGTAAAAACAAACATCGGGAGTTTCAAAAGAACTGAAACTTGCCAGGCATGCGCATACCTTTTGGAGTGTGGTGACTTGAGTGGATTCCGTCAAGTTATCATGCGATGATAGTTGGATCCTGATTCCCACTGATGAGTTAGTTTACTCCTCGGGTGACCCCGACTAATTCTTCTTTCAGGTTTGGAGAAGAATTTGAGGTACAGTGGGAGGTTTCCAGATTAGACAAAGTGATAACCATTCTGATCTAGGTTAGAGTGCACGCTGAGTGTTTCTTTTCTCTCTCTCTCTTTGACAGCGACCATTGACCCGACCCTAGACTATGACTCAGTGACCAAGTTGACCGAACCTTCTTAACACTGGCTTTTGGATTGTCAGAGTCGCTAACCTCATTGCCACTCCTACTTTTACCCTTTTCTCCGGGACACCCCGTATTATTACGAACGTCCACTTCCATTGGACAAAACCATCGTATGGTTATATACGAACTCGAAGGACTTCGAGGATGGTTTCTGGTTCTGGAGAAAACGGATAGGACTATTCAGTTGTCTTTTCTTTTCACCTTCTCTCAGGTTGCGAGTACTCCTAGGTTTAGGAGTAGTACACCTATTACGCAAATTGGATAGTCTTCTTCCAAACCATAGGCTGGTGCCGACCGGTAGGGAATGAAGAAAACCAGTTAGCCTAAACGATGTACAGAAGGTATTAAGTTAAGACAAAGTAAGGGATTAGTAAGAGGGCAAAGTAAAGTGCGACTACTATTCACGAACAAACCAAGTATTTCTTCGCCAATCCGAAATCACCTTTGTATTTCTCCAGGACACTCCGTATTACTACGAAGATCCCAGTTTATTGGATAATCCATCGTATGGTTATATACGAACTCGAAAGGAACTTGTTCCAGTTCGGGGATGGATCCTGGTTCAGGAGAAATAGGAATAAAGTACATTCTGTTGTCTTTTATCTTCACCTTCTCTCGCGTTGCGAGTGCTCCTAGGATTAGGACAGTACACCTTTTATGCTTTTTGGATAGTCTTCTTCCAAACCATAGGCTGGTGCCGAACGGTAGGGAAAGAAGAAAACCATTTGGCTTAAAGGGGTTTACAGAAGGTAATGACTAAAGACATAGAAAGGGATTTAGAGAGATGGCAAAGAATTACAAGGTTACAGTTGTGAATCTGGATAATGGAAGAGGCATTACTAGGAATACCAGGATACCCCATCGAGACATTTCAATGTTTCAGTTTCACTGTGTAATGTTAAAAGAAAACTGATTTCCCGATTAGATACTTACTCCAGGGTATGTATTTACCAGGTATGATTCTCACATCTGTATGGTTTTACAGATGATGAGTGGGAGTAAGTTATTTGGAATTGGGTGATCATCCTCATTATATCGGGATTCGTTGTAATCGGTGATATTTGAGGAAGTCACCTGGGTTGTTTGCCGGACGGCAATTATTTGGTTTTGAATATCCTCTATTATGCACCAATTTCAAATTAATATATCTGTACGTCTATTTTTATAGAGTGAGATATACCTTTTTGAAATTATGTCTATGACATTTACCTATATCAGTGGATGGTTAGGTAAGGAGCATTAAACAGCGGTGTAATTCTTCTTAACCATAAGTACAGTTTTCAACCTTCGACACACAGTGAATGAGTTATCAGGCTCAAGGGACTTATACAGAGTATTGTATGTTGTCCAGGGTCCATCAGGACAGAGGGGTAGGTCCTCGTACTATATTCGGTTTACTTAGGACTTCTCTAGTTTTTAGACAGGTGTTTCGTGGAAACACAGGGTCCGAATTTTGAGAAGTTATAGGTATTTGAATAAAGTAGAGAACCAGGTATTGCAAGTATCGGGATTCTTCAAAGTGATCGAAGATATAGATACTTGTATATGGTATTCAGTTGATAGTAATGATTAAGAGAACTAGCTTCTCTTTCAGGTTACTCATAATTGGAAGCACTCCTAAGTTGAGTAACGCTGATCGGCCTCCTTCCATTTAGTTGACATGCACTGGAGACAGCTGCATGATTTGAATCTGGTTAAATTAAATCAGTGCCTCTGTTTCTATATTGGATATAGAACAGTTCATATCTTGACAATGTTAAGGTACGGGGAGTTGTCCGGCTTATGCTTAAAACCAGACTCCGGATAACTCAAGGTACGTTTCTGTAATGGCTGTTTGTGGGTTGACCCAGGCTATGACGAGGGTTGACTTTCTACCATCTGGAAGATCAATAGTGATATTGTTCTTGACTCGCCATAGTTTTAATAAAAATGGATTTTTTTTCTTCAGAAAACAGTAGTGGGAGTATGGTAGAACTGGAAGTGATTCCAGAACCGCAAACGATTACTGAAGATTTCATAAGAACCTAAAGATTCAATCTGGCTTGACATTCCATTAGCCATTCCGCAGACAAGGTGGGTAACTTCAGGCACTCGAGAGGTACTCCGGTAGCCTCAAGGACGGTGATAGGGAAGTTCTTGTTTACCCACACTTGCCATTGCTGTTGTTCCAGGCTGCGAGACCCGGCAGGAGGATGAGTATAGCGTCGTTCTGAACTAGCTTCGGAAGTGTACGTGTATATGACTCTGCCAGAGGGTTGTCGTAGTCAGTGGGAGCAACGGAAGCATTGGTGGACAGGTAGCTTATGTCTACTTATAGACTAAAGCGGATGTAGCGGAGATGGATCATCTATTTCTGACGTGACAGTCATAGGTTTGACTTCATCAGAATAGGGGATGGATCTTTTGAGAAGGTAGTAGGAAGTGATATTTATATACTACGATCGGTTATACTTTGGTTGTCATACAGTGGTTTCTCCACATAGGACTTGGATATTATATCAGACATTCTGGTTACTAGATCTATGGTTTTAGATCTAGATTTGGGTGGTTTCCCAATCTGGGTACTTAGACAGCATTCTATGAGTATTTAGAATGGACGACTCCTGGCACGGTAGTGTACCTGCAGGTAATGGAGTCACCCTCTCTAAAGGTGTCTTACAGACTAAAGGGGAGAGGATGTGCATGATTGGCAGATCACTTGCTCAGGCAATTGAGTCAATCATGAGATGTCAAGTACCACACCAGATGTTGTTCTTGCAGTAGATGCAATAAGTTGATATTCATCCAATCCTGGAGAAACAATCGGGAGCAGTTTTAGAACATAAGTTGATGTTCTAGGGATATGATAACAGCGGCCTCCTTTAGGAGACGATTATCATTCCAGGCTTCCAAGGTGACTTGGATGACAGAGAGGTTGTCAGAGTTATAGTTTTCCCTCTAACGAGGGGCAGTATATTGGACATGTGGTCCAGGTGGATACTGAGGGAAGGCATGGTGCAGGATACTGATTAAGTTCAGTTGTCGATACAGTCTAAGAAGTTTGGATTTGGAGTTCATTTATGAGCTAGGTCCCATCAGACATCCAGACGTTCCAAGACAGGTATTGCTCATTTCGGGAGATGGCTTTCTCCGCGAACTTGAGATATAGAGAGACATAAAAAGAAACATCCTGCTGATCCACTCACTGAGGCTATTCCTCGAACGCGATAGTTTCGCAAACGAGCTTTGTAAAACTGACTAGTAGAGGAGTTGTGTGTTCGGTATTACACGGGCTGTGAGTATGCGACATCGCAAAAATTAGCCGTGAGTGCAAGTGGGAGATTGTTGGAGATAGTGCCCTCAGAGTCAATTATTGGATCACAGGCATGTGATTGCAATGATTGAGGGAGGACCTATCCCGGTAGGACAGTCTTACTCAAGATGATAGTATGCTATCTGGTTTACCTTTATCATCGTGTACTGCTTCAGGTGACCTTACAGGTCACTATTACACGCTGATAGAGCCCCTAGGATTCTTGCTTGACTGCCGGCAGTATGATGGTGATCATATACATCTCCTTTTTCATGCTTGCAAAATTCTCAAGAAACCTCTCCAAAGTTCATGATTCTCTTCTCCCTCCATGGCAACTTCACCACCCTAAAAGAGACTATGATTCTACACTACATTCTACAGCAAATCTTGGGCATGTCGACTTGCCAGCTTCGTGCCCGAGTTGCCTCAGTATTGAGGTGGGAGCCTGTAAAAGATGCAGACGATGTGGTGCCCTTCCGGAAAGGATGCGACGACCAGAGTTTCCGCGGGAGATCGGGACGATGACGAGAAGACCGGAGGACTCGGATCACTCTGTATATCTCTCACCCTTTCTCTTGATTGCTAGTATCGGTTAATGGTTACAATCCGGGTTTATTGTCCGCGGTAGCGCCAGTTTAAAAGTTAAGAAAAATTTTGATTCCGCATTTTGGCCTCGGATAGACGGCCGGGGCGCTGCCGTGGCACAACAATCACTGTGCTGTGCCTCATGTATACGGTCAAGCAACTGTGGGCATGCACGAACATGCGCAATCTGTCCTCCGATCGGCGTAAACTCGAACTGTACCCGGCTGTCGCATAAGATCTGCCAATCCGCCGACGACTGCCTCTGCACTGCGCTCAAACAGGATAGACTACCCCCGGGCCTCCTGCTCAAAGCATCCGCCACTACATTCGCCCTGCCCGGGTGATACAAGATCTCACAATCGTAGTCCTTCACTAACTCCATCCATCGGCGCTATCTAAGGTTCAGGTCTCGCTGCTGAAATATGTACTTTAAGCTCTTGTGGTCAGTGAATATCTGGCACGACTCTCCATACAGATAATGTCGCCAGATCTTGAGTGCAAAGACCACTGCTGCCATCTCCAGATCATGAGTGGGGTAATTCTGTTCATGTTTCTTTAATTGCCGCGAAGCATACGCGATCACCCTGTCATGCTGCATCAAAACGCACCCTAGCCCCACTCGTGAAGCATCGCAGTAGACCACAAATCCGCCTGATCCTGAAGGCAATGATAGCACTGGTGTCGTAGTCAGTAGAGCCCATAGCCGCTGGAAACTGTGCTCACACTCCTCCGTCCAATCGAAGCGGACTCCCTTCCGGGTCAACCCGGTCAAAGGTGTAGCAATGCGAGAGAAGTCCTGCACAAATCGCCTGTAATAGCCTGCCAGCCCTAGAAAGCTGTGAACCTCCGTCACTAACGTGGGTCTAGGCCAACTCCGAACTGCCTCGATCTTCCTCGGGTCGACACATATACCATCTCGTGTAATCACGTGCCCCAAGAAGTCTACGCTGTCTAGCCAGAAAGCACACTTTGAAAATTTAGCGAAAAGCTGATGCTCCCTCAAGGTCTGCAGTGTAATCCGTAGGTGCTGCTCGTGCTCTTCTCTACTCCGAGAATACACCAAGATATCGTCAACAAACACTATGATGAACAGATCAAGATACGGCTGGAAAATACGGTTCATCAAGTCCATAAATGCTGCTGGCGCGTTGGTGAGTCCGAACGACATCACCAAAAACTCATAATGGTCGTAACGTGTGCGGAAGGCTGTCCTAGGAATGTCCTCCTGTCGAACCCGCAGCTGATGGTAGCCCGATCGCAAATAGATCCTCGAAAAGTATCCTGCCCCCTGAAGCTGGTCGAACAAATCGTCGATGCGTGGCAAAGGATATCTGTTCCGCACTGTCACCCTGTTCAGCTGGCGGTAGTCGATACACAAACGCATACTGCCGTCCTTCTTCTTGACAAACAGGACTGGAGCACCCCGAGGAGAAACACTGGGTCGAATAAGTCCCTTATCCAGCAAGTCCTGCAGCTAGCCCTTCAATTCTCTAAGTTCCGCCGGGGCCATCCAACAAGGCGGTACAGAAATAGGCCCCGTGCCAGGAACCAAGTCAATACAGAAAGAAATATCACGCTCGGGCGGTAGCCCAGGAAGCTCGTCAGGGAACACATCAGGGAACTCGCTAACAACCGGAACTTGATCCAGAGGAACCTCTGTAGCTCTAGTATCGCAAACATATGCGAGAAATCCCTGACATCCCTTCCGCAAAAGCTGTCCAGCGCGAAAAGAAGAAATCACACTGTGAGGGGTGGCACCACGGTCCCCCAACACAACAACAACCGACTCGCCGGGAAAACAAAATTGAACTGTCTTCTCGCGGCAGTCAACAGAAGCATAGCACGTGGCTAACCAATCCATGCCTAAAAGAACGTCGAAGTCCAACATCTCAAGAAGGATCAAATCGACCGGCAACTCTCTCTCTCCAATACGGACGTTATAGGATCGGAACACGTGCCTAGCAACAAACGACTCCCCCACAGGAGTAGCCATAACAAGCGGCTGGTCAAGTAAACCGGACTCTCTACCCAAACTCGGCACAAAGTGTGTGGATACGTACGAGTGCGTGGATCCGGGATCGAATAACACGTATGCATCAACCGAACATACAGGAAGGATACCTGAGACCACCGCATTGGATGCCTGTGCGTCCTGATGCGTCAAAGCAAAAACTCGCGCCTGTCCTCCACCTGCAACTATCTGTCCCCTGCCGGCCGCTGGCTGCCCTCTGCCTCGGTCGCCTCGTCCTCTATGAACAAATCCTCAGCGACCACGACCTCTCTGTGCATGCGTCTGACGCGGAGTAACAGTAGGTAATATCGGCAATGCCGTCTGGGGGTGGTGAAGGTGGTAATGTAACATGCGGTGCTGCCGCCTCACTCCGGGGTACCTCCAGACAATCTCGCACACAATGATAAGAACTCCTGCAACGGTAACATCCCGATGACGGTCGCTGACCCTCCTGCAGATAGGAGCTAAACAATCGGCCTCGTCTCGAATCTCTGCCACCTGCAAGGTGCCTGTCACGACGCCGGAAAGGCCGTCTCTGCACTGACGTATCTGCACGAACTCTCTTCGGCTCTGGAACTGCCGAAGTCTCAGCAAGGCGCTCCTCAACTAATAATGCTGCATCTACTGCTGCTGCGTTTGTCTCGTAATGCTGCGCGCTGATAGCGAGGAATAGTAGTGTAAGTAAGCCTCGGACAAATCTCTTCACTCGCAACTCCTCAGTAGCCACTAGATACAGAGCATAAATTGATAGCTCGGTGAACATCACATCGTACTCTGCCACTGACATCTCTGGCGTCTGGCGTAAGGACTCGAACCTGTGTGCTCTAGCATCTTTAACACTCAGGGGAAGAAAGCGGGCAAGGAATAGCGCCACGAACTCTGTCCAGGTCATAGGAGGAAGACCTGCTGCTCTACCCTTCTCGACTGATTCGCACCATTTCTGCGCAAGACCTTCCAGGCGAAAGCTCGCGAACTCAACCCATCTCGCATCTGCGCATCTAAGTGAACGACATATCCGCGCCATCCTATCAATGAAAGACTGCGGGTCCTCGGCCACATCGGTGCCTGTGAAGACCGGAGGCTTCAGCCTCATAAACTCTGACAGCGATACTGTAATAACCTCTGTAGTCGCAGGTGCAACTGCCTGAACTGTGGGTACCACCGCGGTCTCTGCAACGGGTGGAACTACCTCTGTTCGCTGCGCTCGAAGTGTCTCAACTAGAGATCCCATCATCTGGCGCATCTCCTGCATACTGGATCCCATCGTCTGGCGTATCTCCTGCACACCAGCCCCTAACATAGCAATCTGATCTGTCATGGCAGGAACAGCCTGCTCGGGCACAACCGGTATACTACCCGGATCAGTCCTCGTCGCGGACGAGTCAACTCGAATCCCAGCCCTCGCGGCCGCTCTATGCGCCCTCGTAGTCTTTGGCGGCATATTGGCTGGAAGGAACAATAGGATTCGATAAGGATACGGAAATCGAATCGCAAGAATGCATAGACTCAAGAAGGAATTTAAGTCAACAAGTCCAAAGGTCGCGTAGGCGGAGTACCGTGTCGTGAGTATGCCGCGGAACATACACACACTACGCTACCCTGCTGCAGCTACCTACTCCATCATACCAGGGTCATCCTACACTCCGAAAGGTAAAACCTACGCTTTGATACCAACTTTGTCACGACCCAAAGTTTGGCCCATGACCGGCACTTAACCACGTAACGTCTATAGGCGTAACGCGGCTAAGTGAATCGAAAACCCAGAAATCAAACCCGTGAAAGTATAGAGTGTTATAAGTTTTAAATGAAAGCACTTACTAACATGATAAGAAATCTAAGTAATCAATCACCAAGATAGCAATATACGACGCCGTAGCGAAGATCAAGATCCATAAGTGGGAACATCACAGATAGGATAAACTGCAAGTACAGTCGGCTCACAACGAGCTCCACACCAGAATACAAATAAATACATCATCGTCCTCACACTGTCTCTAAGTCAAATACATACATGGTAGATGGAGAATACTAGATACAACAATGTACATAACTGAAAGATAAACAGATACCGCACAAAACCCACCTATCAGCAAAAGAGCTAGTACACCAACTATGGGGGTATCTTTATCAAAAGATGCAAGCGCAGCCTGCCGCGACTACTCCGAAGGGCAACCTGCAAACACTGTGGCACAACGGGGGTGAGTTGCCAACTCGTGAATAGATATAACATATAAAGGTAATCGCGAGCATGCACGTACTGCGCTACTTTATCATATGCCAGCAGATGATATCAATATGTGATAAGCAGTATGTGCAAAAATCATGCAAGTGCTCTATCAGGTAATGTAACTACAGGATGAGGTACAATAATAAATGCTGAGCATGGGCAATATAATATCTACACGGAATGTCAACGTGGAATATATAATCGATGTCCATCAATGCACCCAGATCCCCCAAATAGCTCAGGCGCCGGCACTCTCATCGGCCCTCAAATCCTGTACATCTCTGAGAATCCCGAGTGCCCAACATTGGCACCCAAATATCATAAATGCTCGTGTCCAGCATCGACACGCAAATCCTCATCCATCGGACCACGTCAGTCCGGGTCAGCCGACGGGCTCCGTCTGCGGTATCGGCCTTCGGCCCCGGCAGTACGGATCACCCCGCATCCATCTATCGACTCTGATCAGTACCCTCCGGATAACTGTCAGGTCCAACCAATCACCGGTAGGTAGTAGTCCCTCTGCCAGGCTCACCGTCTACTACACAACGAAACCGTTCTTGCCCCGGGGTACCATACCGGGTCCACCATGTACCCGTAATCGGCCTCAACCAGCTCCTCGATTCGGGTTCACATATATCACTCTAGCACCGAGGAAACACATGGTGGACGCACCGAAATATCATATCAAGGGAACCGGGTTTTTAAATGATTACATATTTGAAATAGCCACGGTTCCCAAATCCAGAAATCACATATAATCCAAACCAATATGCATGTCAGTGATCCGATATGATATGTGCATCAAGTATGAATAGCATGTCAAGTCACAAAAAGAGAAGCTACAACATAATGATCCGATGTGATATATGCATCAAGTATGAATATCGTGTCAAGTCACATAAAGATAAGCTACAACATAATGATCCGATGTGATATATGCATCAAGTATGAATAGCATGTCAAGTCACATATAGATGAGCTACAATATAGTGATCCGATGTAAATTCTACAGTGTGAGTGTCATGGCAATTACTAACGGTGTGTGTGTAACATGCAGGATAGTGCTCGTGCAACATGGATCGTTAGTAATGGTGTGGTGTTCTATCAATTCTAGTTTATATCCAAATAGCAGGGAATGCAGCATGCACTAAATAGTGGCCATGAATAGTCAATGTATACAAATGAAACTATAAGGTCCTATCAGCCCTGACGTAGAACGCCATGCGGGCGATATCCCCGTAGATGTGAAATCTACTCACCGTAGTCTCTCGCTAGGTATAGCCAACAACCTGCTTCCCCTTCTGCGCGGCGTCCACCGTACTCGCCTGTGAACCTAGAATTTCACCATACATCATACATAAGCTTGACATCACACCAACACGACATTAAAGCCGAACTAGTAACTCGTGTCGCGAACCAAGCGCGCGTGTGCGCGATACGCTAAAACGTGTGGTTGCGCGCCTGAAACCACTCCGACGCGTCACGATACGTAGAAACCCAAAACCCACAAACACGTATCACGCGTGTCGCAAAGACTAAAAATACGGGAAAAATAGGTAATCACCTCCAGATTTTAATACAGAAAAGATATTCTAAAACTATATATACCAAAATAACCCACAAAGCAGCAGACACCCACACCCCAAACCCCAACCCAAAACACCCCCATCTGGCCGCAATTTGCGGCCAGAATGCATATTTCGGCGGCCTGGGTAGGGAATTGGGCTCCCAGGTTTTGTGTGTGCACTCTATACCCCCCATACATGCTACAGTAACCTCTAGTTTCACTCTGAAATAGCTCGAGTAGCAGCAGACCCTACAGGGCCTTATTTCTAGTTAAAATCCACACTTTTACACTAAAATGGAACTTTAGGGTATTTTTGTGCAAACTGAATCAAAACTTGGCCTCAGATAGCTCTAATAACACATAATAGAGCTAACACAACTAACAAAACCCTAATCTAACATGTGAATCACAAATATCCTTTAATATCACCAAAAATGCACAAAAATGAGATTTTTACTAAAGAATACTACAAGTTTAAGGAAAAGGAGTGCTAATATGAGTTAATACCTTCTAAGAACCTTGTAAAACACCAAAAGTCTCAGTTTTTCCCTCTAGTGTGCAGATTTGCCTTTGAACACCTCAAAAACCTCACTTTTCCATGATTTCGTGAAGAAAATGAGTTGATATGTATAGGGTTTTGTGTAAAGATCAAAGGGAAATGAAAAAGAAGAAGAAAAGATGGAGGAAGAGGGGGTTTCTCTGCTGGAATTCCTGCAGAATTCTCAAGTGGGGAAAAGAGAGAGAGAGAAGGGAAGAAAATGGGGTCAAAAGTCAACATTTCACCTAACCACCATGCTTCATTGTTTAATTGGATTTTGAATTAACAAATGGGGTTTTGTTTTGGATAAAAGGGTGGGGAAAAATATAACAACCATGCAACACAAGAATTTGGCTAACACTTAAACCTATGTTTCAAAAATGGCTAAGTGTGCAAGTGTGCCCTAACACAAGAAAATTCCCAATATGCAAACACTACTAAATATAACTAATAATCCTAGGAACTCATATATATAATAACACGTACGATCACTAATTATCACGAAAGACACTCAACGGAAAAATCAAAGTGTTACACCGCCGTCCCAGGTCCAGTTTCCACCGTCGCAGATATGGATTTACGTCAGACAAGGGAAAAGGATAAAGCGAAAGCTAAGTGGCTCGTGTTAGCTTCAATTGATGGTGTATACCAGAAGCAGCACGTGAAGATGAACTTATTTTCCATCTTTCTCCATAACAAAGATTTATATGGAGAGCAATCTCATATCGCAAGATATGAGACCTCGAACGATTTAATTCAAGCGAGGTTGGCTGTCGGGTCATCTGTAGGGGACAACGTCCTTACAATAACTAGCTATATTGATGAGCTCAAGGACCTGGGGACCACGTTGGGAAACAGGTCATACGCTGACTTATTCCCACAATCCCTACCCTCTACTTACACCCTGAAGGAAACCAGGGAGACACAAGCTCTGCTTAATGGGGGACCTTCTTCTTCTACATCCAGGGCGAAAGCAAAGGGTGAAAAGAAGAAGACCTCTACAAAGCCGATATACGGTGTCAATAAAGTAGAAGGAAAGGGAAGAGCAAAAGTTTCGGGACTTGGTATAGCTAAGGAGGGATGTTCCTATTGTTATGGGAACGGGTATTGGCAGAAGGATTGCAGGGCTTTGGAAGCCAGTAGCCAGGATACGAAGCATGTTGTGGCTTCTGCCTCAAGTGTGTTTGTAATTGAGAACTGTTTGTCAATTAACTCTACTTTCTGGGTACTTGATACCGGAGCAGGATCTCATATCTGTAATTCATTACATGCTTTGAGAAACCGTAGAGTTATAAGGGTAGGTGATATGTCTCTCAGA
Source organism: Agapanthus africanus (assembly GCA_030015575.1). Lineage (NCBI taxonomy): Eukaryota > Viridiplantae > Streptophyta > Magnoliopsida > Asparagales > Amaryllidaceae > Agapanthus > Agapanthus africanus. The sequence goes on from JASDDO010000016.1 coordinate 137,019,271, forward strand.
GTTGCAAACGGAATGAGCGTGGACGCTGAATCCGTGGGAGAATATCGCCTAGGTTTGACAAGTGGGCAGATATTGATTCTACGTAACTGTTTGTATGTACCTAGTTTGACTTGTAATATCATATCAGTGTCCTCACTTTCAAGAGAGGGATATGATCTTACATTCGTAAGCGATGTAGTTCGCATCCACCTAAATCAAGTTCTGATTGGGTCCGGTACATTAGATGACGGTATATACGTATTGAGTCAAGCTCAGGTTTTCAATGTCCAGAACACACTTAAAAGAAAGTCTCCAGAAATGAATCAGACTTTCTTATGGCATTGTAGACTAGGTCACATCAATGAAACATGATTAACGAAGTTACATAGAGAAGGATATTTGAATCCGTTCGTATATCAATCTTATGCCACTTGTGAATCTTGTCTCATGGGAAAGATGACAAAGACTCAGTTTACTGGGCACGGAGTAAGAGCGAGCGAGCTCTTAGGACTCGTACACAGTGACGTGTGCGGTCCAATGTCTATACATGCGCGAGGTGGTTATTCCTACTTCTTTACTTTTACGGATGATTTCTCTAGGTATGGACATATCTTCTTATTGAAGCACAAATCCGAGGTCTTTGAGAAATTCCAGGAATACAAGAATGAAGTGGAAAACCAAACAGGAAAAAGTATTAAGACTGTCACGACCCGAAAGAGCAGGTGACTGGCCCTTGAACCATATGAAGTCTATAGGACCCCATCTGATCCAAGTAAGCCAAAAGCCCAGAAATCTAAAACCATTTAAAGAGTAAATAAGGAAAACTGGTTTTAAGAAGTAAGGAAATCACGTTTCGAAAATCAAGTTTTTAAATAACTAAGCCGAATGTGTATTTTTAAAATGTGTAACCTTTCCTGAAAATTTCGGCAGAGTTTCCTTTGTAAAAACTGGCCCCGAACGGGGTACAACAAGAATAATATAAGAAATGATAAAAGGCATCCCCAAGCGGGAGCTAGCTCTTCGTCAATCGACGGTCACAACCACGCAAGCAATAATAATATACAACGCCAAAGGGCGAGGATCAAAACCCAAAAAGAAACTCAAAACAGCCAGAAAACCGTAATACTACAAGCGCGACTCTAAGATCGAAATAATACAACACTGTTTTCTAAGTCTGAAACAATATACAAGTTTTGGTTGATGGAATGACTAGATACAATGAATAATACAGGAGCAATGGCGGTTCTGATACAAAAGAACCCACCTACCAATGCAAGTCACCCATAGGGAAGCAGTGTGCCAGAAATGCCGCTAGGGAATCTGTACGGCAAAAACCTGCAAGGACTGTGGCACAACGGGGGTGAGTTGCCAACTCGTGAATAGAAAATATCTACAAGCAGAGATCAAATGTATGACCCATCCTAGGTCAAACGATAAGATATATATAAACCTCAATATGAATAAATCTGAAACATGCTAAACTGGCAATGTAATCTCTATACATGAGTGTAGTGCCAAGTACTCGTGCCAGTGCCTCAGGTAATAGCATAACATAAATGTGAGGTACAATCAATGAAATCAATCTGCATGTACATGGATCCCGTCCACTCGTCACCCAATGACAATAACCATCATGCATGTAAATATCATCAGCATATGCATGGAAATATGAGGATATAAACCACCTGTGTCCCTATCGACACGTCAAAATCATGGAACCGGAGTGCCCAGCATCGGCACTCGAAAACATCATGAAAACTGTGCCCAGCATCGGCACGTAAATCCTCATATATCGGGCTCCGTCAGTCCGGATCGGCCCACAGGCTCTGTCTGCGGTATCGGCCCTCGGCCCCGGCAGTACGCCTATATCCATCTATCGACTCCGTTAAGTATCCTCCGGATAACCGCCCGGTCCAACAAAATCACTGGTAGGTACTTGCCACCCTGCCAGGCTCATCGTCTACTCCACGAAAAACATTTCTTTCCCCGGGGAACCATACCGGGTCCACCATGTACCCGCAATCGGCCTCATCCGCCTCCTCGAATCGGGTTTCACATGTCGCTCTCAGCACAGAGAAAACACATGGTGGACGCACTGAAATATCATATCAGGGGTAACCGGGTTTTCAAAACAATTACATATCCTCTTTGAAACACCCACGGTTCCCAAAACCAGAAATATCATGGAAACAGCATATCTCAATGCGTATAATCAGAAAGCAGCATGTATACGACATATAGCAGAAAGGTAAGCATATCAATATGTCATGCAAGGGTCATATCCTGAAGTCAACAGTACTACAGTGTAGTGACATGGCAATTATCGATGATGAAGTGTGTAAGCCGGCAACAGTGTACGTGGAACATACGCATCATCGATAATGGTGCTGGTGTCCTAGCAGCATGACTGAATATATCAACAATACAAGCGATGCGATACAAATAGCATGAATATGCGGAATCGAATAATCAACGCAACAGTAGAGAACCTGCCTCAATAGATATATCATGCAACCTTGCCTTTTGAAATAAGACGAATCAGGGCTTTTGGTAAAATAAGGGCTACGGTGTTTTAAGAAAAGTTGCGCCTTTTGAAAATATCCGTATAAACCCTTTTTCCTATCTTTAAAATATCCCTGATTCGTTTATTTTGAAATAGGTATGACTCGAATCTAGTCTAACGCCTACTATTCAAACTACGAACCCACAATCAAGTTAATAGAGAGGGGTATGGAAACCACCTAAATCTGAGTCGATATCACACTATCTCATCACATGAAAGGTATCACTACCATCATACCACATCTCCAATATGAACTCTGTCATGTCGCCAAATCTCACGGCCTCAATCGAATCTCATCGACTCATCTCAATCCCACGTATCATCCTCAAATCTCGTATATAAACACATAGTCCCATACCCATGTGTAGATATACACACCATCATATGCGCACAGATATATGAAAGAATGTATGCAAGTATGTGTGTATGTGTGAGTGTGGGTGCAACCATTACTCTAGGGTTTCGCACTATACTCAACTAATACATCCTTATCACCAATAATCCATTATTACCATCAGTAATCCTAAACAACACATAATAAATATATGTGTGTATACGTATTCGTATACATCACCACGGACTGGGGGGGTGCTATACGCCATCCACCCGACTTCTCCCCGTAGATATAAATCTACTCACCTTGCTCCTCATGTATCGGTTCCGATGTCGCCATCTTCATCTTCTTTGCCTCAACATCTCATAGGGTACCTACAAGTATATCACAACGCTAAAGCACATGAAAATCACATCGGAAACCAAAATAGCACACGCTACCCGCATAGGTAAAAACCTATCGACTCGCATGTAAACACGATCAATATCCACTTGTCGTTGACGTCCAAACGCCACCCGACAGGAATGAATCACCAAACACCAAAATCCATACTAAAACAAGTCGTAAATCATACACCAACTCAAGCAAATCAACCCAGATTTCACCCTAGATGGAATCAGTCAAAACTAGACATACCCAGGGTCAAGAATAGAGGAAATAGGGCCATGCACGAAAATCGAGGCAATTCCCTCCTGCTCTGGCCGCAATTTGCGGCCAAAAGGAATTAATTGGTGGCCTCACTTTGGAGTTGGCGGCTAGGGTTTGGTGTGGTGGTTCTATGGTGCCTGCACATCTCACTGTCAACTCAGTTTTATTTTTGGGGTCTCGGGGTTATAGCAGATTCCACAAAACACTTCCAGATTTACAGTTTTCCCCGATATCGATTCCGTAATTCCGTATTCTGGTTTCAAGTTCAGGTTTGTGTCCAAATTAGCATCACACAAGGGATTCTAAGGTCACCACAATCCTCAATTCCATCTTTGATTTCAGTTTTACCCTAAACCCTAGCTCGAAATCTCTAAAGTCCGCAAATAACACATTATCGATATGAAACTAGAATTGATGCACAAGAAATGAGATACTACTCTAATAGGTGCAAAAATTACCTCCTTTTCCAACTCAAGAAAATTCTTGAGTTGCTCAAAGTCCTCTAAATCCAATCTTGCTAGGTTCAATGTGTAGCTAGTGAGCTTGGGAGTAAGTTTTGTGAAGTGGGAATGGGGTTTTGGCTTTGTTTTCATGGTGGATCTAGGGTTTTTGTGAAGAGGGTGAGAGAGGGATGGCAGCAGCAGCAGCAACAAGGGGAGGGAGAGGAGAGAGAATGAGAAGGGGAAAATGATGGGGAATGGTTCATAAAGGTGAAGGTTGACTTGGTCCCTTTCTCTCTCTCATCATACTACTTTTTCCTTTTTCTTTTCTTTTCCTTCTCACTCCAATAGTGAACCCAAAAGAACAACCATGGCAATGGAAATGTAACACAAGTGTAACAAGTGTGAAAAATGATATGTGCACATTTTTGCACAAAAAAGCTAAAAATCCAATTAGCGATTCTTAATCGCGATTAGCACTGAATTAGCATATAACTAATCTTAAAAACTTTAAAATGGCATAATTCCATAAAATACCTTATTTTAGAATTTTCCATAATTTTTCCCCATTTATTTGTATTTAATTATACCAGAATATTAAAATATTCATTCAAATAATATTAAATTATAAAATTTCCCAAAAATCATATTTTATTATTTTGAAAACGTTACAATCTACCCCCCTTAAAGAAATTCGGTCCCCGAATTTAAATTTAAACCCCCAAATACGAAAATATTGCAATACAAATTCCAAGTCATCGGGGCTCCGAAATCATCTATACCTAAAACATCATAGCGCAATGCATGCGCATGAGTACTGAGCAGATAACTCAAAAGCAACACTCCATAAAGCGTCCGCAATCATCGGAGTCATGGTAAAGACACAAATGTCAAATCCAATACAAAATCAATATGATATAAATTAGGACTATACATGTAGACATCCAATCTATACATGTGAATAGCTGATGTAAATGCATGCCAAATCTTTTAAGTCGCTGTGCGATGCGTGTAACACTGCACAGTGGCGGACGTTTTTCACAAGAAAATAAATATATACGTATATATATATCCTTTGTTTAATAGGTGTGCACCGCCGTTTTGAAAACAATTTAGAAGGGTTTCCTTGTTTTTAAACGTTTCGTGTCATATCGGACACGTAGGTATATATATATCGAGACCATAGCTCGCTCTTGGAAATCCCTTCGAACTATCAATGCATACAAAATATATCCAGGTACTGTCCTCTGACTAGTCCTGCTCAGTATGAAAACAAATATCCAATATCATAAAAATGTACTGCTCCAAAAGGAATAAATCCCAAAAATGCACATAACACCACCCTGTGCGTCTGGTGCGCACGGAAATCAAAATCCATATATGTGACATACAGGTGCACAAAACAACATCTAGGTGCAACGGGTGTGCACGAAGCATCTGTCATAGGCAACGTGTGTGCCTGACAGCCAAAACAGGTGCATCTGACATGCACGAAGAATTTCGATTTAGTGCATCTGGTGTGCCCCAAAATCGTATCTAAAAACATGCGCCCAACATGTGCGAAAATCCAAATCGGTGCATCCATCGTGCACGAATGAAAATCTAAACCCTGTGCACTCCATATGCACGGAATCACAAAATCCAATAGCAACGCCGAACATGCGTAAGTCCAGTCAAAAGCACGGAGTGCAAGAATCCACATCAATATCACAATCAAAATCGACATACCGAAAGGCATCAAATCGAAGTCAGGTGCAATCGTAATGCACAAAATATAAATCCGGTGCAACAAAGGCACGAAATATAAATCTGATGCGATAAACGCAAGAAACATAAAACTGGTGCAACAAACGCACGAAGTATAGAACTGGTGCATCCCATGCACAAATACCAGCAATAACTCAAATGCGTAAGCAGCAACACTAAGTGTACCCAGATATAAAGAAAATCATAAACGTGTGCAACTGCGTGCACAAAATACATATCAATGCACTACAAGCACATATAAGCTATACCGAGTGCAAAAATCAAATCGTGTGCATAACATATGCACAACATCAAATCAACCATATGAAATCCATAAAGTCATAGGCAGGTGCAGCCAAGACACGAAACGATATACAACGCGGCTTAATCAAAATCAGGTGTACCGCGATGGAAAAACTCACAACCGCGTGCATCAGCGTGCACAAATCAAAACACTAAAAGTACATGAAACTATGCTGGAAGCGTAAATCAAATCGCCGGCATAAAATAGGCATGAAATCGCAATCAACATCTCAAGAGTAGTAACTATGTGCAAGGTATAAATACCCAGTAAGTGCAACCATGGTGCACAAAATCAAATATCATGGAACTCAGTCATCAAGACTAAATCATGCGAATAGATCGCCCAAAATACCGAAATCCAAAGCGACGGATACGTGATAATCAAATCACAAAATCACAAATCATAAATACCGTCGTCGGTATATCCTTTTTCAGGGTCGAGAAGGTGCCGGAACATCCGATTCTAGCGGCGCAAGATATCTACTTGCCTCTTGCTCGCGGCTGGCGTCCTCTGCCTCTGGTTCCTTATCTTTCCTGTGGATTACCAATCTCGCAATCCATCGGCTCATCGGCCCGGTCAGGTGTGCTGACAGGAACGATTCCGTTCTGGCACTTTTCAGGTCATCTCTCGGTAAATCCTCACGACCGCTCGTAAAGCAGCATATCTCTGGCGCCGACCTCGGGTCCTCTGAATGCACATCACGCATCTACTCCTGGTGCAAATCATTTTGCAGCAGTGTACTGGAAGGAATCCTACTCAAGGTCTCTTCTGATCTTGCCTAAGCCAAACTGTAAGGAGGCTGGTACTCTGGCGTAATCTTTCCTCGCTTTCTGAACATCTGCACCCTTAGTACAACATTTCCTCGGAAGCTGGTCGCATCCCTGCGCCTCTGCATGCATATTCGTCCTTTAATCTCAACGGGGTGTAGTGACAGCTCATCTGCATCTCGCACGAACTTCTTGTCCCGCTTGTCTGTATCATCGACCATTCGACGTCGCGTCTTTATCTGCGCATTGCAATGTCTTCGGCTATGGTCCATCCGAAGTCCCTCACACGGACTCGAAATCACGAACTCGGTATCTTCATCACTCAGTAGAAGATATCTAGCCGAATACGTCCTCAGCGTGCATATCACATCTCTGATGTCAGCAGAGTGGAACGCCATCTCGTCGAAATCTCGTGCGAACTCTTTACTCCACTCTGCTTAAATATCGACTGATTCGGACTCACCTCATCGTGGCTACACGGACTGCGCTCCGACGGCTATGCTCGTATCTGGAGTCTCCCAAGCAGTGTCCCATCACATGATATCCGAATGATGTCGAATCGTCCGATCGACTCGTCAGAACCTCACAATCCCCCAAGATCTCAACATCTCGGGTACAGTTTAATAGTATCGAATACATACCACAGCATCGGTGGTCCTGCCGTAGAAGGGCAAACCCAAGCCTCACTAATGGCGCCGAGAACTGCCACAAACCCTAAGGTTCAAAGGTTTTCACACGGTCACTATGTCGAGTTAGGGTTTCATTCTTCTAGAGGGTCCATAGAATCGCTTGCATGTCTTTCCGAATACTTTAAACTTGGAAAATGGGTTCCTGACATTCGATCGTCTCAATCGACTCTCAACGAACCTGCGTGAAGTCGCCTCTAGCTGGAATCAATCTATCTGATGACCTTGCATCGGGGTAAGCGAACGAACTACATGTCCTAGTCATTAATCCTCGGTGACTAGCGACTCACTATCATATCTCTAAGAATATGCTCATGCTGCAGTAGCTCCAATCATCTGGGCGATATCTCATCATTCGCAGCAACAACTGGCTCATTCGTCGGTACGCTATGCAGCGCCTCAATCGTCCTGAATAAGAGATATATCAAAGGTCATCACATCCTGGCTGGCCTCTATCAGTGGCTCAATCCTCTGGTTCCGACCGGTACATCCGAGAAATCTCGCAAAAGCGATCAATCCAACGCTCATGGCGCGAAACACAAAAAACGAAGCCTCAATGCAACCGTATGTCTATGGAATCACGCCCCGGTCAGCCCTCGTCCCCGACGAGCTCATGCTGACACAACTAGAGTCGTAGCTCACTCTGCCCATGCAATCGCGGCAGCAAAACCATAACCAGTATCGATGAAGGTAGATCATAGGAAGGAATATAATACTGTGCAAGGGAATGTACATCCTAAGGTTTCTTAAGAGGAGTGGCGTGTCGTAAGTATGCCGCGGAACATACCCACGGTACGTCACTCTACTTTAGTCACCTATTCCATCAACCAAGGGTCATCCTACACGACGAAAGTTCGGGTCTAATACCCCCTCGACTAAGTCTAAGTTCCGTAAGGTCAAGCCGAAGTTCCGTATATAAATAACGCCCTAGGCTCCACATAGTCAAACTCAGACTCGAACCAAGGTCAACCTAGCGTTCTGATACCAACTTTGTCACGACCCGAAAGAGCACGTGACTGGCCCTTGAACCATATGAAGTCTATAGGACCCCATCTGATCCAAGTAAGCCAAAAGCCCAGAAATCTAAAACCATTTAAAGAGTAAATAAGGAAAACTAGTTTTAAGAAGTAAGGAAATCACGTTTCGAAAATCAAGTTTTTAAATAACTAAGCCGAATGCGTATTTTTAAAATGTGTAACCTTTCCTGAAAATTTCGGCAGAGTTTCCTTTGTAAAAACTGGCCCCGAACGGGGTACAACAAGAATAATATAAGAAATGATAAAAGGCATCCCCAAGCGGGAGCTAGCTCTTCGTCAATCGACGGTCACAACCACGCAAGCAATAATAATATACAACGCCAAAGGGCGAGGATCAAAACCCAAAAAGAAACTCAAAACAGCCAGAAAACCGTAATACTACAAGCGCGACTCTAAGGTCGAAATAATACAACACTGTTTTCTAAGTCTGAAACGATATACAAGTTTTGGTTGATGGAATGACTAGATATAATGAATAATACAGGAGGAATGGCGGTTCTGATACAAAAAAACCCACCTACCAACGCAAGTCACCCATAGGGAAGCAGTGTGCCAGAAATGCCGCTAGGGAATCTGTACGGCAAAAACCTGCAAGGACTGTGGCACAACGGGGGTGAGTTGCCAACTCGTGAATAGAAAATATCTACAAGCAGAGATCGAATGTATGACCCATCCTAGGTCAAACGATCAGATATATATAAACCTCAATCTGAATAAGTCTGAAACATGCTAAACTGGCAATGTTATCTCTATACATGAGTGTAGTGCCAAGTACTCGTGCCAGTGCCTCAGGTAATAGCATAACATAAATGTGAGGTACAATCAATGAAATCAATCTGCATGTACGTGGATCCCGTCCACTCGTCACCCAATGACAATAACCATCATGCATGTAAATATCATCAGCATATGCATGGAAATATGTGGATATAAACCACCTGTGTCCCTCTCGACACGTCAAAATCATGGAACCGGAGTGCCCAGCATCGGCACTCGAAAACATCATGAAAACTGTGCCCAGCATCGGCACGTAAATCCTCATATATCGGGCTCCGTCAGTCCGGATCGGCCCACAGGCTCTGTCTGCGGTATCGGCCCTCGGCCCCGGCAGTACGCCCATATCCATCTATCGACTCCGGTCAGTATCCTCCGGATAACCGCCAGGTCCAACAAAATCACCGGTAGGTACTCGCCACCCTGCCAGTCTCATCGTCTACTCCACGAAAAACATTTCTTGCCCCGGGGAACCATACCGGGTCCACCATATACCCGCAATCGGCCTCATCCGCCTCCTCGAATCGGGTTTCACATGTCGCTCTCAGCACCGAGAAAACACATAGTGGACGCACTGAAATATCATATCAGGGGTAACCGGGTTTTCAAAACAATTACATATCCTCTTTGAAACACCCACGGTTCCTAAAACCAGGAATATCATGGAAACAGCATATCTCAATGCGTATAATCAGAAAGCAGCATGTATACGACATATAGCAGAAAGGTAAGCATATCAATATGTCATGCAAGGGTCATATCCTGAATGCAACAGTACTATAGTGTAGTGACATGACAATTATCGATGATGAAGTGTGTGAGCCGGCAACAGTGTATGTGGAACATACGCATCATCGATAAAGGTGCTGGTGTCCTAGCAGCATGACTGAATATATCAACAATACAAGCGATGCGATACAAATAGCATGAATATGCGGAATCGAATAATCAACGCAACAGTAGAGAACCTGCCTCAATAGATATATCATGCAACCTTGCCTTTTGAAATAAGACGAATCAGGGCTTTTGGTAAAATAAGGGCTACGGTGTTTTAAGAAAAGATGCGCCTTTTGAAAATATCCGTATAAACCATTTTTCCTATCTTTAAAATATCCCTGATTCGTTAGTTTTGAAATAGGTATGACTCGGGTCTAGTCTAACGCCTACTATGCGAACTACGAACCCACAATCAAGTCAATAGAGAGGGGTATGGAAACCACCAAAATCTGTGTCGATATCACACTATCTCATCACATGACAGGTATCACTACCATCATACCACATCTCCAATATGAACTCTGTCGTGTCGCCAAATATCACGGCCTCAATCGAATCTCATCGACTCATCTCAATCCCACGTATCATCCTCAAATCTCGTATATGAACACATAGTCCCATACCCATGTGTAGATATACACACCATCATATGCGCACAGATATATGAAAGAATGTATGCAAGTATGTGTGTATGTGTGAGTGTGGGTGCAACCAATACTCTAGGGTTTCGCACTATACTCAACCAATACATCCTTATCACCAAAAATCCATTATTACCATCAGTAATCCTAAACAACACATAATAAATATATGTGTGTATACGTATTCGTATACATCACCACGGACTGCGGGGGTGCTATACGCCATCCACCCGACTTCTCCCCGTAGATATAAATCTACTCACCTTGCTCCTCATGTATCGGTGCCGATGTCGCCATCTTCATCTTCTTTGCCTCAACATCTCGTAGGGTACCTACAAGTATATCACAACGCTAAAGCACATGAAAATCACATCGGAAACCAAAATAGCACACGCTACCCGCATAGGTAAAAACCCATCGACTCGCATGTAAACACGATCAATATCCACTTGTCATTGACGTCCAAACGCCACCCGACAGGAATGAATCACCAAACACAAAAATCCATACTAAAACAAGTCGTAAATCATACACCAACTCAAGTAAATCAACCCAGATTTCACCCTAGATGGAATCAGTCAAAACTAGACATACCCAGGGTCAAGAATAAAGGAAATAGGGCCATGCACGAAAATCGAGGCAATTCCCTCCTGCTCTGGCCGCAATTTGCGGCCAGAAGGAATTAATTGGCGGCCTCACTTTAGAGTTGGGGGCTAGGGTTTGGTGTGGTGGTTCTATGGTGCCTGCACATCTCACTGTCAACTCAGTTTTATTTTTGGGGTCTCGGGGTGATAGCAGATTGCACAAAACACTTCCAGATTTACAGTTTTCCCCGATATCGATTCCGTAATTCCGTATTCTGGTTTCAAGTTCAGGTTTGGGTCCAAATTAGCATCACACAAGGGATTCTAAGGTCACCACAATCCTCAATTCCATCTTTGATTTCAGTTTTACCCTAAACCCTAACTAGAAATCTCTAAAGTCCGCAAATAACACATTATCAATATGAAACTAGAATTGATGCACAAGAAATGAGATACTACTCTAATAGGTGCAGAAATTACCTCCTTTGCCAACTCAAGAAAATTCTTGAGTTGCTCAAAGTCCTCCAAATCCAATCTTGCTAGGTTCAATGTGTAGCTAGTGAGCTTGGGAGTAAGTTTTGTGAAGTGGGAATGGGGTTTTGGCTTTGTTTTCATGGTGGATCTAGGGTTTTTGTGAAGAGGGTGAGAGAGGGATGGCAGCAGCAGCAACAACAAGGGGAGGGAGAGGAGAGAGAATGAGAAGGGGAAAATGATGGGGAATGGTTCATAAAGGTGAAGGTTGACTTGGTCCCTTTCTCTCTCTCATCATACTACTTTTTCCCTTTTCTTTTCTTTTCTTTTCCTTCTCACTCCAATAGTGAACCCAAAAGAACAACCATGGCAATGGAAATGTAACACAAGTGTAACAAGTGTGGAAAATGATATGTGCACATTTTTGCACAAAAAAGCTAAAAATCCAATTAGCGATTCTTAATCGCGATTAGCACTAAATTAGCATATAACTAATCTTAAAAACTTTAAAATGGCATAATTCCATAAAATACCTTATTTTAGAATTTTCCATAATTCTTCCCCATTTATTTGTATTTAATTATACCAGAATATTAAAATATTCATTAAAATAAAATTAAATTATAAAATTTCCCAAAAATCATATTTTATTATTTTGAAAACGTTACAAAGACACTGAGATCTGATCGAGGTGGTGAATACTTAAGTGCCGAGTTCCTGGGTTACTTAAAAGAGAATGGAATTCTCTCTCAGCTTACTCCTCCATACACACCACAACACAACGGTGTATTGGAAAGGAGGAATCGAACCCTATTGGATATGGTTCGTTCCATGATGAGTAAGGCTGAGTTACCGCGATCATTCTGGGGTTATGCGCTAGAATCAGCGGCATATCTTTTGAACAAGGTTCCAACCAAGACTGTGCCTACCACACCATATCAGATATGGAGTGGGAAGAAACCCTATCTTCAGTACCTGAAGACATGGGGATGTCCAGCTTTTGTAAAAAAGCAGCTTCCGGACAAGCTCGAGGCACGCTCAATAGAGTGTAAGTTTGTGGGATATCCAAAGAACTCCATGGGATATTGCTTCTATTACGTAGAGGAACAAAAGGTTTTTGTTTCTCGTCATGCCCGCTTCTTAGAAACTGAATTTTTAGAAAATCAGAAGAGTAGGAGCGCAGTAGAACTGGAAGAAATTCCAGAACCACAAGCTGTTACTGAAAGTTTGGTAGAACAAGAAGTTTCAGAAGAACGGGACATACCAGCGCCTATCCGCAGAAGTAGTAGGCAGTCTCATCTGCCCGAGAGATACTACGGTTTTCTCATAGACGGGGATCGAGAAGATTGCGTCATTGATAATGACGACCCTACTTGCTTCCAGCAAGCCATTCAGAGCGGCGACTCGGTAAAATGGCTAGATGCAATGCGGACCGAAATGGAGTCCATGTACACTAACAAAGTATGGACTTTGGAAATTGCTCCAGATGGGGTAATACCCGTAGGATTCAAGTGGATCTTCAGAAAGAAGATTGGTGTAGATGGACAGGTTGAAACCTATAAGGCTAGAATTGTTGCAAAGGGTTTCCGTCAATGACTTGGTTTGTACTATGACGAAACCTTTTCTACAGTGGCTATGCTCAAATCCATTCGGGTCCTTCTTGCTTTTGCTACCTTCCACGATTATGAGATCTGGCAGATGGACGTAAAGACGGCCTTTCTAAATGGTAATTTGGAAGAGAGCGTCTATATGGATCAGCCAGAGGGATTCATTCAGAGTGGGAGCAGCAGTAAAGTATGCAAGCTGCTTAAATCCATTTATGGACTAAAGCAGGCATCGCGGAGTTGGAACATCTGTTTTGATGATACTGTCAAAGAATTCGACTTTATCAAAAATCCATATGAACCATGCATATACAGTAAGATTGTAGGGAGAGTTGTTGTATTCCTCGTCTTGTACGTGGATGACATTCTCCTAATAGGAAATGATATTCCTATGCTACAATCAGTCAAAAGATTCTTGTCACAGAAGTTCTCCATGAATGACCAGGGTGATGCCACCTACATTCTGCGGATCCAGATCTATCGTGATAGATCAAAGAGGATGTTGGGACTTTCACAGTCCAGGTACATAGACACCATATTGAAAAGATTCAGTATGGATGATTCTAAGCGCGGTAACTTACCGGCTTGTCACGGAATCACCGTCTCCAAAGAGATGTCTCCTAAGACTGATTTGGAAAGGGATCACATGTCGATTATACCCTACGCTTCTGCGGTAGGCTCTAAAATGTATGCGATGTTATGTACCAGACCAGATGTAGCATACGCATTGAGCGTTGTAAGCCGGTATCAGGCAAACCCAGGGGAGAAGCACTGGATAGCAGTAAAGAACATTCTCAAGTACCTGAGGAGGACTAAGGAGATGTTCTTGGTGTATGGCGGAAAAGACCTCCAGATCGAGGCCTTTGCTGACTCTAGCTTCTAGAGTGACAAGGATGACTCCAAGTCCATGTCGGATTATGTATTTACCCTCAATGGAGGGGCGGTCTGTTGGAAGAGTTCCAAGCAGGACACCGTTGCTGACTCAACGATGGAAGCGGAGTACATAGCTGCTTGCGATGACGCAAAAGAAGCTGTCTGGATGAAGAAGTTCCTCATAGAACTTCAGGTGGTTCCTACCAGTGTTGGTCCAATACCTCTGTATTGCGACAACAACGGCGCTATAGCTTTAGCGAAGGAACCCAGGTCCCATCAGAAGTCCAGACACATCTTAAGGCGGTATCACCTGATCAGGAAGATCGTCGATCGCCGGGAGATCGAGGTAAAGAGAGTAGATACAGAGAATAACACTGTCGATCCATTCACAAAGGCTATTCCTCATACGCAGTTCGAGAGGCTATTCGAGATGATAGGTCTGCGATATGCCAGTACATGGCCCTAGTGCAAGTGGGAGATTGTTAGTGTTTATGCCCTAAAAGGCCATTACTGTATCATACTAGTTTGTATATTACTTAATGGAAGCTTGGGATATTCACATTTATATAACAGTCTTGATAAACATGGTAGTATGCTACTTGGTTTTATCTATCTTAATATGTGAGTATACGTATTGATAGAGCTCCTAGGATCTTGCTTGACTACCAGCGTTGTGATGGCAGTCACACTAGTGGGGGCTGGGTAGTCTACAAGCACATCCTTTTTCAGGTCCCTAGTCGTTGGATTGTCGAGACAGGGCATCGATACTCCGGAGTAGACTAGTGTGTACGCTTCTCATCCCAGTTGGGGAGATGGTCTGTCCCACAGCCATCAGTACGTCGTACTGGAGATAGTATACAGGTGCTCGTTAGGTTACGGGTATACCGGACAGGACTCACGGGGAACTGTTGGTTGGGATTATACACGTCGTGAGTTAACAGTTCCCAGGTGACATGAGTACAGCATAGTCCGCAGACTTGACACTACTACTTCGCCTCGAGTGTATCCCACTGTTCTTAGATTGCTACCCTACCACGGCTCAAAAGAGTCGTGCAAACAGGTAGCAGTTGGGTGCAATCCCGAGCACTTGGAGGCAGTGGCAGTTAGACAGGATTCGTCTCTCCCGGTATTGGGAGTTGATATCGCGCTGTGTCAGAGAGCCATTACACAAAGTCCCTGGCCAGGGAAAGCGAGATTTACTGGTAGGTTTTCCAGTAGTTTCTCAAGGTGTAATGGGCTATGCTTCGACACGACTTATACCGCTTTTAGGGGACTGACGCTTGCCGCCCCTAGGCCCGATATGCGATAGTCTTAGACGAACATACCAGACTGTACGGAGATTGTCACAGCAGGCTCACTAGGAGTTAAGATGGGTTTCCTCATCGGCCTTCTTATCGACATCTACCTGGGGACCGTTACGTACAGCTAGTGCCTCTTGCGGTCTGTGGTTAAACCCACTGCCAGCGTAGTGTCGAGTCTTTAGAGTCCCACACAGAGAGTTTCCCAGCTTCGGGCGAAACGATATAGAGGTCGTATTGTTTTACGACAGGGTTCGGACGCATACGTGTTTTTACGCACGTACGATGTTCGGACAGTTTTTATTAGTCGGCTTTTGTTTAAGCCAGATTCTAGTATCAGATTATTGGATTTATACAGTCTAAAGTTTTTCCATGTTTTTACGGATAGGAGGGGCGTTCTCGTAATTTATCAGGAAGCTTCTTGAAGCATGGTGACTTGGGGGTTAAGATGGCATTTGCATTAATTGGATTAATGAGTCATGAGAGTGAATCATCCATGGAGTTAATGTTGCATTAATGTTTTAGATGACTCATGAGATGAATCACTCTATGAATTAATGAAGCATGATGACACATATTTATTTGTTATTCATTTTAATAAAATCATATGCTTCATATATTCAAATGATATCATTCATCCAAAAGCATTCTTTTTCTCACCTTCTCTCTCCTCAAGCTCTCTCTCTTCAAACCCTAACCCTAACCTCTCATGTGTTGAGATCAAGGGTTAGCTAGACTAATACTTCCATAATCCAACTCTATATCACCTAGGTTGCTTAGATTAGCACTTTGAGTAACCTAGTTACCTCAAGTTAGAGGTTAAGCTTGGAGTAGGAGCTCTCGGGTGGATCGTCTTTGACTCGAGGAGGCCGTTGAGGTGCCGACGTTCCAAAGAGCCTACAAGGAGTGGAGGACAGTGATGAAGACCCGAAGGACTAGTAATGTGAGGTATAACTTCGAATCAGAGTAGTTAATCCTTTCGTAGTTTGCTAGTAACGGTTTACATACGATTCATGCGCTCAAGTCCGTGTTACGAAGCTTTGTTAATCGTTTTTCATATATTCCGCCTCCCCGCAAGTTCGTGGGGTGCGTGACTTGGACTTACACAATATATGTGTGCACTGGTATGAATATACAGTGTGCATGTGCGCAAATATGTAGATATCAATATATGTAGACGTATGATGTTCATGTGCACAAGTATGGATATGTGATGTATACATGCCCAAGTATGAATATATAATATATGTGGCACAAGTATGAATATGTGATGTATGTGTGCCCAAGTTTGAATATATGTGATGTATATGGCACAAGTATAGATATATGATGTATGCGTGCCCAAGCATGAATATATGTGATGTATATGGCACAAGTATAGATATGTGATGTATGTGTGCCCAAGCATGAATATATGTGATGTATACGACACAAGTATAGATATGTGATGTATGTGTGCCTAAGTATGAATATATGATGTATAGGGGCACAAGGGTAAACATATCAAGATAAATATATAAGCACTAAGACGGAATATAAAGGGTACATGTGCACATGTAGTGATATATCAACGAAGGTACGCACAAAAGTGCATACACAGTGTGCATGGTATGAATATAACATATGCTAATAGGCGGCAAATCATAACAACGTCAATAAAGCGGAGTAAATATGATATATGATTTATAGCAATCCTATAATGTGAGTGTCATGGCAATCACTAACGGTGTGAGTGTAGCATATAAATCGTTCTCGTGCAACTTGAACCGTTAGTGATAGTGCAGTGTTCTATACTACCAGTTCTATAGATAACAGGAGGGTATGCTACTAATATATCTATATGAACACGACTGACTAAATATCATATTACGACCTGACGCTTAACGCCATACGGGCTATTTCCCCGTAGATGTTAAATCTACTCACCTGGTCGCGTGCTAAGTATAGCCGACCACCTGCTTCCCTTTCCTGGCGGCGTCTGACGTCCCCGCCTGCGAACCTGGAATTTACGAATGTCGCATAAATAAGGCAAATCCTGCAAAAACACGATATATCACTAAAAAGGATAACGCGTGCATGAAACTAAACGCGCGTGCACTCGATACGTCGCGACATGCGTACTCACCAGAACCTACTCCGACGCACTGTGTCGCGCAGCGCGCCACAGAACCACGTGGATCACGCGCGTGTCGCACAAGATCTAAAAACGTCGATAACTCGTTTTACGCTCCAGATTTTGACTCTGGTCCAAACTCAAAATGTTACAGATACCAACACCCTAAGCTACCCAGCATAAACCTACAGGAAAAATCCCAAAACCCACCCCAGCCCCTACTCTGGCAGCAATTTGCAGCCAGATTGAATAAATCAGTGGCCGAAAGGGGGAGGTGGGTCCCCGTGCTTTGTGTGTGTGTGTCTTCTAAGGTCACTGTGCTACGGTCTCCTCAATTTTTACCTGAGAGCCCCGGGTCAAAAGCAGATTTCAAGAGGCTAAAAATTCGCTAAAATCGCTAAATTACACCAAGTCGGATAAATCGGGTATTTTTATGAAATCTGGAACCAAACTTGGGTGATCTAGTCTCAACAGCACCCTATAAGGCTATTCTAACCATCACAACCAATACCTTGCCAAAACTCCCCTAAATTACCCAAAATTACTACTAAAACATATAGTAAACACTAACTAAGCTAGATAACCGTAACTTTAGCAATTAGGAGTCGGGTTAAGGGGTTATACCTCTAGAGATCCTAGGTGAAGGAGAAGAGAGGAAGGAGGAAGTGTGTGGTGCTGTTGTAGCTCTTGGTGCTGCAAATTTGACCTGAAATGAGCTGATCTTCTTCACTGTTTCAGGTTCTGTCACAGGCTGAAGCTTGTTGTTGCTGTTGCCATTGTTCTGTTGTTTATTTTGTGTTGCAGGTGTTGCAGTAGCAGCAGCAGTGGTTGCATTTGTGGCTGTTGGGGTGGTGAAGTGTTGTGTTGGTGTAGTGTTGCTGGGGTTGTGTTGGTGTAGCTGCTGCTGATAAACTACTGTTGTTTTTCTTCTTTTTTTTTTGTGCTGAAGCTAGCAGCTGCAGCAGATGAAGGGGAGGGGTGTGGTACTTGTGGTGTTGGGTGAGTGTGAGAGATGTGAGTGATGAGAGTTGAAAGATGTGTAAAAGTTTTGAAGTGAAAAGGGTGTTGACACAACCATAGCCACCTTTCTCTCTCTCTCAATGAATGGTTGCATGACAACCATCAAATCTTTTCTCACCTCAAACTGTTAGTTGTATGTATGCCCTAGAGGCCAGTATTGTACAGATGATGTATATTTATATTGGTTGCTTGGACATATATAGAGAGGACTTTCTTTCTCGACATGATAGTATGCTATCTGGTTGCACTTTACTTTAATATGTATACTTGTCTCTTTATACTGTCTTATCATTACATGTTGGTAAAGCCCTTAGGATGTGTACTTGACTACCTAGACTATGAAGTAGATCATACTAGTGGGGACATGATAGTCCATAAGTACATCCATCAAGGTCCCTAGTCGTGGGTGTATCGAGACGGGGCATCGATATACCAGTGTAGACTAGCGTATACGCATCTCGACCCATTAGATGGGTGATGGATGATCCCATATCCATTGGTGTTTGACATCAGAGATGGTATACGGGTGCTCAGTGGAGACTGGGTACACTGGACGGACTCGCCAAGAACTCCCATATGGTATTATACCTTACGTCAGATGGCAGTTCTCTGGTGACACTTGTGCAGGTTAGTCTGTAGACCCGAGATCGTCATAGAGTCTAGTGTGATTCCCACTGTGATTTGATTTCCACCTTACCACGTCCATGAGGGCGTGCAAAACGGTGGTTTTTGGGTACAGTCCCGAGTCACATGGAGGCAATGAGCGATAGGAGGGGTTTCGTCTCTCCCGGTATTGGGGGTTGATGTTGCACTATGCTCGATTGGCTATAATAGGGAAGTCCCTGGCCAGGGCTGATTTAGAGATTTGCTGGTAAGTGTTACCAGTGGTTTCTCGACCCGTTATGAGCCTCATATCGGCACGATTTATCGGTTATTGGGGTCTGAAGTTTACCACCCCTAGACTTGATATGCGACATATCAGACGTGGAGACCGGACTGTACAGGATGTGTTACCGGCTGGCTTTTACAAGAGTTGGAGTGGGCTTGCTTGCTGATCATCTGATCGCTCAATACCCGGGTAGCCGTTACGTCCAGCTAGTACCGCTGATGGCTTGTGGGTGCGTGATGTGATCATCACCTACTGCCGGCGTATTGACGAGTCTTTTGAGTCCAACATAGAGGTTTTTCTGGCTCAGGCAAAACAAAATAGGAGCACGTATGTGATATGTGCGAGACCAAGAATAATGCGTGTATGTGATACCATATTCTATTCTCGTGACTTTTTGTATCGGTCGGTTATATATATGATATGACCGGGTTATCGAATCAAGTGTTGATTTGATAAGTCGATACAATGGATGTTAGCCGGTTATATGAGATATGACCGGATTATTAAGTCAAGTGTTAATTTAATAATTAAGTGTATAATTGTATATTAGATATACTAATTTACACTTGCTAACACTTGTTCACTTAGGGTTTTTTTCTCTCACATGTACACTACTTTAACATATATATGATATATGTTAAAATGTGTTATCATATTGTATCATGGTTGATGATACAACATTCATGTGTGTATGAGACATACACCATCCTATTTGTTATGATTGGGTTTAATGTTTAAAAGTAATTACAAAATTGGTGGAAAATTAGAAAATGCATGAAGCTTGTGGAAGCTTGTGGATGCATTGACTAAAGTCCACTAGATTTGTTTTTACTTTGGACTTTAACCTAACCATCACACACTTAGCTATGGTTATGGCTCTACAAGAGTTAGTATATGATACTCACTCACCATGGTTAGCCTACTCACTTAATCATTATCCTCATTTTCTTTTCTTTAGTTCATCATCTTCTTCTTCATTGAGCAAGAGAAAAAGCTTGCTAGGGTTTTGAAAAAAGTGAGATAGATTGTGAGAAACAAAAATCCAAAGAGAACCCACTTCCTATTACTCCATCCTCTACTAGATTAGCACTTTAGTATAGGGTGTTTGCTTCACTAATTCTCTAGTTAGTGAAGTAGGAGCTTGAGTCGGAATTCCCTCGACGTAGATCATCTTCGGCCTCGGAGACTTCAAGCAAGGTCGCACCTTTCGCCTCGTGAAGCCATGCAAGGGTCCGGGAGAACCACGATCGCAGCGAAGGGACTTCATCAAGGAGCTAAAGAAGTGAAGGACCGATCTACAAAGGTTGTATATCGCATCCTCTTAGAGTAAAGTTGTTTACATGCTAATTTATTCGCCTAATCTCTAGTATACGATCTAGCTTAAGGTTGTTCGGCACATAAAAATTTAATTTTAGCATGGTCGATACCTTGTAGAGCCTTGTTAATGTGCCTAGTAACCCTACAGTGGTATCAGAGACTAGCTAGAGCATTAGGCGATGTGTTAACGAAGTTAAAACCCCGATCGAACCCGAAAACGTCAAAACGAACCCCTCTCTGGACTTTTTTCAAAATCTGGGTTTTTTCAGAATTAAAAATACCTAAAAAATACGGCAGGGATTTCTAAGCATTACGGTGCAAAATTGGTGACGTCATCCGTACGGACCGCCGCGGTTCCGCGGCAATACCCTGCTTGTGCCGCGGAACCACGGCCGTACAGTGAGTGTTTGACATGGGGTTTGCACAGTAATACTTGTATCTGATAGTACTATTTTATGGGTATTTTTAAACTGACTCAAGTGTTGAGTATTCTGGGGATCCTTTTGTATTCGTCGATTCGATCGGAAGATTTAATATCGTATTGTTATTTCGGATAATTTAGAAAGTACTAAAATGTTCGAACGGATATCATTAACTCAATTTTTTCCCGGCACGAAAAACATTCAAGTGTTGAATTTTTCTTGGGTTTAAATCTTTCGGAAATACGTGCATGTGATGCGATGGACCCTCTAGAAGATAACAAACCTTAACTCGATTATGTGACCGTCTTGAACTGCCCTTTGAACCTTAGGGTTTGGGGCATTACGGCGTGCCACATGTGAGGTGTTGGCTTGACCCTTCTACGGCTTGACCGTTGCTACTGTGACGTATTCTGGAATTTTTGAACTCCGCTCAAGTGTTGAGCTATTATGGAAATCTTGGGTATTTGATTATTCGATCGGAAAGTTTAATACTGTCTATTTATCTGGAATGTGATACAATATGTGGAATTCATACGATTAGGCAGGAAATGCGAAATATGTGATATTTCGGATTTACGATGTCTAAAGGGATTGTGGATTCCAAATGTTGTAGTTTTACACTTTCTTTTCTGTGACCGTAAGTGTAATATGTGATATCGCCGGTTTCGTTGCTATATGTCAACGACAATTGGGATGCGCATATTTATTTACGTTGATGACATGTGATGTTATGTGTTGCTGGATATGTTATATTGGATCATCGCGTTTTGAATAGCTGGGGTTTTTTATGTGAGATGAGAGTTTTTATTTTCATTCATGTAAAATAAAATATATGTAATATTCTTTTATTGGGGCACTTCCGGGATGAGGTTGATGTCACCTTTTGTATATTATTTACTTTTCCGCACTAGGATAGACCCAAGGAGGAGAGCACAAGTAACCGGGTTCTGGAGTCCAGTGGGAGACCAACTCGAGGAGTCGAGTCCGGGTCTTCTAACTCTAGAATTGGTAGGATTACTTTCCTCTCTCGTAGGGGTCTAGGGGTGTGGGTTTGGCTATTCATCGCGACCGTGGAATCCGTGTTTTATAGAGGCTCAAAATAAAACACGGACGTCCAGTATATCCAATGTTTCATATGTTTCTTCTGCTGCGATATCTGTGATGTGATCATTTGATGTTCTGTGATAAATACTGTATATAGTATATATGATATATTATATAGGCGTTGCTTATGTTTTACACCCGCGCTAGCCCTGCCGTGCTCTGCCGTTAGTTACCTAACCTAACGGTGCACGAGGGGACATCGAGGCGAATACGGATGGCATAAGTGTACGTCGTATTTATCTGTGATGTTTAGGTGACTTAAATGATGGGACTTCATTAATGTGATTAATGAAAGAAAAGAAACCTAAAAGATGTTGTAGAATCAAATTTTCAAATAAAAGGGTAGCTACAGTTTTGCTTTGCATAGTGGTATATATGATATACCCTGCACCTTATTCGATGAGGAAAGAGCCGAGATCCCTTCACCGGGAGTGACCTCTTTAGCAAAACTGGCAGATGCTACAACACTCGGTTTGCTTTTGACTGCTTTTGGAGTTTTGCTTTGCATAGTGATGTATATGATATATCCTGCACCTTATTCAATAAGGAAAGAGCCGAGATCCCTTCACCGGGAGTGACCTCTTTAGCAAAACCAATAAAACTCTCAAAATCACTCCATTTCAAAATTCATTCGATTCTACAACGATATCAAGTTCATTATGCAATAAGTTTTCAGAAAAACCTGTCGTAGCCCTCCGTCATTTCAGATAAGTCCTACTTTGTATTCGTGCTACGTTTGTTGACCTCCGTCAAGGCGTAGTGTGCGGTAGCTAACTAGTATTTATCTGCTTATGCATATGATGCAGATTGGATTAGGGTAGTCGTACGACCTTGTTGACCTCCGTCAAGGGTCGTGCGGGTGGGTTTGATTCAATCAAGAAATGACGGGTTGAACTTGACTTGCACCCTATGGTTTGTTGACCTCCGTCAAGGTCATGGGATGCTTGGGGCAAAATATTATCGGGAATTTCAAGTGTTGAGATTTGCAATGAGATTGCATACCTTCTATGAGATAGTTGGATCCCGATACCCACTGCGAGTAATTGTTACTCCCGGGAGAGTTTTACACAGGACAATTAGCCGGTCAAGTAGGTGTCTAGAAAGGTGTCAATAGGGTTACCCCTCTGGAAAAATGAGGTTTACTTTAATTAGGTTCGTGCGAAAGCACGGGGAACCTCCCTCAAAGTACCGACACTGGCCTGCCTGAAAGATTGCTGAAGTTGTAGGGTGCAATTAATCCCGGTTAGTCTTTCCTTTTAGGGTTTGAAGGAAGATTTGATAAAAACAGTGGGAGCCATCTTGATTAGATAAAATAATAACCAATCTGATCTTGCAAGAGCATACGCTAAAGTGTTTTCTTCTCTCTCTCTCCAGGTAGCGACCATATCAAGCCTTAATCAAGATAATAATATGGATGTATTGACCGAACCCGCATGTTATACTGTGCTGGGGAATGTTGGTTCCGTTCTTTCTTATAAGAGTTATAAGACTGATCAGGATATAGGGGAATACCAGGATTCCCATGCCACCCGTATGAAGAAAGTACATGTTGATGCATTTTCTTCGGGTGTGTTCGTTACAGAGAACTGTTTCTCCATTTGCTCTACGTCCTGGGTATTAGATACCGGATCTGGATCCCATATATGTAATCAGTTACATGGGCTTAGGAAAGGTAGAGAACTTGGAGAAGGTGATAAAGACATAAGGGTTGGAAATAGTGCAATTGTTGCAGCTAAAACCGTCGGGGAATATCACCTTGTATTGCCAAATAGTAATACATTGATTCTGAACGAATGTTATTTCTTGCCGAACCTGATATGCAATATTATATCGGTTTCTTTGTTGAGTAAAGAGGGATGTAATTTTGTATTACAGGATAATGTTATGAACATTTTCCTTAACCAAAAGTTGGTTGGATCAGGCACGTTGTGCAATGGCATTTATGTTCTAAATCAATCAACAGTTCTGAGCATAAAAAACACACACAAGAGGAAGAGTTCAGAAATGAACGAATCCTTCTTGTGGCATTGTAGACTGGGTCACATCAATGCGACACGACTAGCTAAGTTGCATAAGGATGGATATTTAAATCCGTTTGAATTTTTATCTTATGACACTTGCCAGTCATGTCTCAAAGGCAAGATGACCAAAACTCCGTTTACGGGACACGGAGAGAGAGTTACTGAACTCTTGGGACTGATACATAGTGATGTATGCGGTCCCATGTCTACACATGCCAGGGATGGTCCTTCGTACTTCAGTACATTCACTGACGATCTCTCTAGATTCGGATATGTGTTCCTGATGAAACACAAATCAGAAGCTTTTGAGAAATTTAGAGAATATAAACAAGAAGTCGAGAACCAAACCGGGAAAAGTATTAAAATCCTTCGATCTGATCGAGGAGGTGAATACTTGAGAAATGAATTCCTAGACTTCGTAAAAGAGAATGGGATTCTCTCTCAGCTAACTCCTCCATATACACCACAGCACAACGGTGTATCGGAATGGAGAAACCGCACCCTATTAGATATGGTGCGCTCTATGATGAGTATAGCTGAGTTACCTATTTCCTTCTAGGATATGCACTGGAGACAGCAGCATACCTACTGAATAGGGTTCCTACCAAATCTGTGCCTACCACCCCATATGAGATATGGGAGGGGAAGAGACCATATCTAAATTTTATAAAGATATGGGGTTGCCCGGCCTATGTCAAAAGACAAAAACCGGACAAACTCGAGGCAAGGTCTATTTTGTATAAGTTTGTTGGATATCCCAATCATTCGCTGTTGGGTTAGCCTAGCACCTCATGAACGGTTTGGAAGCATCACATGTACAAAAGATGGAATTTTTAGGGTGCTAAGTTAACAAGAATCAGATCGTTTCTAGAAAAATTAGGGTTTCTAAAACTTGCATATCATCTCATGAAAGAAAAACTAGGGTTTTGAGAGCACAACCTTTGTAGCTCCCTACGCTAGACTCCTCGGCTACTTGGGATTCGGAAAAGCTCCGCTTGAACTCCTCTAGGTCACCGATGATCCACCCGGAGTCCGCTTTGTCCAATCTTGGAACTTCACTCGATCAAAAGAATGAAATGAAGCTAACACTCCAAACAAGTGGGCTAGACTTGTGTAGAATGGTGTTGTGGTTCTCTTTCTCACTTCAAAATCCTATCTTGATGAATAATTTGCTCACTTGAAAATTCTAGAGAGCATGAGATCAAGGTTGAAGAAGATGATGGTTATTTTTGAAGAAGAGAAGAATAACTCATGTGAAGAAAAAGAAAATATATCTATATATATTTTCTTATCCTCATCTCAAACCATGGTTAGATGATAAAGATATTATTTAACTTGAGTTTAAAACACAAAGAGAAGGTTAACTCATGGTTAGGAGTAGGTGAGCATGGTTAGGTTTAAGAAGGATGTAGAAACTAGCCATGAATTATCCTTTCTTTTCCCATTTTGTTTTTAACACAAATTAAATAATTATCCATATATTTAATCCATGGTGTGAGTCTTATATTGCCACCATTTTCCATGTGTAATCAAACATGATAGATGATGTATGTATGTATGTATGTATGCACATCCATATGTGCATGAAACTAAAAGAAAGAAAGCATACATGCATGCATACATCCATCATGTACGAGAAAAGATTTTAAGTGAGAAAACTAATGGACAAATGATAAATCAACACTTGATTTATCAATCCGGCCATATCACATATGACCCCACCAAAAGCAAGCCGCCCGATCAATATACGGTATCCTATACGCGCATTTTAATCGGGTCCATGCGCATATCGCATACACGCACCACAACGTTTCGCCTGGACTAGTTAACTCCTTTGTGGGACTCTAAGAATCGTCAATACGCCGGCAGTGGGTGATGATCATATCAAGCACCCCCAAGCCGCAAGCGGTCAGCTAAACGTAACGGCCACCCGGGTATTGAGCGATCAGAAGAAAACAAGCGAACCTGCTACAACTCCCGTCGAGCCAACCGGCAAAACTACCCGTGCAGTCCGGTCTCCTCGTCTGATATGTCGCATATCAAGTCTAGGGGTGGTAAAGGTCAGACCCCAATAACCGATAAGTCATGCCGATGTGAGGCTCATAACGGGTCGAGAAACTACTAGTAACACTTACCAGCAAATCTCCGAATCAGCCCTGGCCAGGGACTTCCCTGTTACGGCCAATCGAGCACAGTGCAACATCAACCCCCAATACCAGGAGAGAAGAAACCCCTCCTATCGCTCATTGCCTCCATGTGACTCGGGACTGTACCCAAAAACCACCGTTTTGCATGCCCTCATGGACGTGGTAAGGTGGAAATCAAAGCACAGTGGGAATCACACAAGACTCTATAACGATCTCGGGTCTACAGACTAACCTGCACCAGTGTCACCTGAGAACTGCCATCTGACGTGAGGTATAATACCACCTGGGAGTTCTCGGCGAGTCCGTCCAGTGTACCCAGCTTCCACTGAGCACCCGTATACCAGCTCTGATGTCAAACACCAATGGATATGGGACCATCCATCGCCCATCTCATTGGTCGAGAAGCATATACGCTAGTTTACACTGGTATATCGATGCCCCGTCTCGATACACCCACGACTAGGGACCTTGAAGGATGTACTTATGGACTATCATGTCCCCACTAGTATGTTCCTCATCATAGTCCAGGTAGTCAAGTACACATCCTAAGGTCTTTACCAACATGTAACTATAAGACAGTATAAAGAGACTAGTATACATGTTAAGATAAAGAGCAACCAGATAGCATACTATCATATCGAGCAAGAAAGTCATCTCTATATATGTCCAAGCATCCAATATAATATACATCATCTGTACAATACTGGCCTCTAGGGCATACATACAACTAACAATCTCCCACTTGCACTAGGGCCAGCTGCTGTAGTATCGCATACCGAGCATCCCGAAGAGTCTCTCAAATTGTATCTGGGGAATGGCCTTCATGAGTGGATACGCTGTGTTATTCTTCGTGTCAACCCTCCTGACCTCGATCTCCCGGCGATCAACTATCTCCCGGATCAGGTGATACCGCCTCAGAATATGCATGGATCGCTGATGGGACCTGGGTTCCTAGGCCAAAGCCACCGCTCCATTGTTATCGCAATACAAAGGTATTGGATGCTCAATGGATGGAACCACTCGAAGTTCAGTAATGAACTTTTTGATCCAGACAGCCTCTTTGGCAGCATCGTTGGCAGCGATGTATTCAGCCTCCATCATCGAGTCTGCCACGGTTTCCTGCTTGGAACTCTTCCAGCTAACCGCCCCTCCGTAAAGGGTAAAGACAAATCCCGACTGCGACTTAGAGTCGTCCTTATCACTCTGGAAGCTCGAATCGGTAAAGGACTCCACTTGGAGTTCTCCGTTACCATACACCAAGAGCATCTCTTTAGTCCTTCGTAAGTACTTGAGAATGCTCTTCACAGCTGTCCAGTGACTCTCTCCAGGATCAGCTTGATACCTGCTCACTACACTTAGTGAGTATGCTACATCGGGTCTGGTACATAGCATCGCGTACATGATAGAGCCTACAGCCGAAGCATAGGGTATCCCTTGCATGCGAGCCCAAATCAGTTTTGGGAGACATCTCTTTGGAGAGAGTGACTCCAGAGATCGTGGGTAAGTTCCCACGCTTGGATTCTTCTATACGAAACCTCTTTAGTATGGTGTCAATGTACCTGGATTGTGACAATCCCAATATCCGTTTGGATCTATCTCTATAGATCCTTATCCCCAATATGCAGGAGGCATCACCAAGATCTTTCATTGAGAATCTTTGTGATAAGAAGAGCTTGACCGATTGCAGCATAGGAATGTCATTGTTGGGGTAAAAATTTACACCCCCGTTGACCGAGTCAAAGTCAAGGTCAACCCCAAGCCAGGTGGCCCCAAGCCCAGGTCAAGCGGGCCCATGCCCAAGTCGAGCCCGCGGCCAGCCTCCTCCATGCTAAAATATAGATCATGTAATAAATAATTTTTATGTAATTTTTTTTATACATGAATGTATGCAAAATGGGCATAAAGCCAATATTTTGTAAGCCCATGGCTTATGTGCAAAAAATGAAATGGCACATGAGCCATGGGATGGCTAAAATGCCATTTTTATGAAGCCCAAGGGGCTATATGAAAATATGTAAGCCTATAAAAGGCAACATGATGAATAAAAAAATGAATACCTTTCATTCTCTCCAAAAATTAGATCTGAGATCTTTCTCCTTCTTCAAGGTTCCAAAACCTTCCTCTTTCTCTTGAATTAAATCAAGAGTTTTACTCTTCCTTTTTTAAAAAAAACTAAATAGTTTTCCACCACAAAACCCACATAGGGGAACTTGGATCTGTCATCAGATCTTAAAAAGGAGAGATTTTGAGATTTCACATCTCTTGATCTTCAAGATCCAGCAAGCAACAGGAGGAAGAAGAAGAACATCTTTCACTAAACCCCCCCCCAAAAAAAAAGAGAAGAAAAACACATTCAGGAGTCCAACTCCTCTCTGAGAAATTTTTTAGGCTAAAAGCCTGTTGTGCCTCACCTGCGCGCTTGCGCAAGTGCGCAAGGCGCCCGCGTGCCGACACGTGGCACGCGCGCTTGCGCAAGTGCGCAAGTGCGCAAGTCGCCCGCGTGCCGACACGTGGCGCGCGCTTGCGCAACTGCGCAAGTCGCCCGCGTGCCGACACGTGGCGCGCGCTTGTGCAACTGCGCAAGTGCGCAAGTCGCCCGCGTGCCGACACGTGGCGCGCGCGCTTGCGCACCTGCGCAAGTGCGCAAGTCGCCCGCGTGCCGACACGTGGCGCGCGCGCTTGCGCAACTGCGCAAGTGCGCAAGTCGCCCGCCTGCCGACACGTGGCGCGCGCGCTTGCGCACCTGCGCAAGTGCGCAAGGCGCCCGCGTGCCGACACGTGGCGCGCGCGCTTGCGCACCTGCGCATCCCTTGGATGTCTTTTCCCCCTCTTTTTGTGTACATATATACATATATACATATGTATACAAATTTATACATACACGTACTCCACGACACTGTCCCTGTTAGAAAAAAATTTCTAACGGGGCGCTGCCCCGCACCCCGCAAGGGGGCTGCTAGCCCCCTTGACCCCCAGCCCGCTATCCGGGTAGCGGGACCCCCGTAAAAAACTCTGCGTGGCTCCCGATATATCCAAAACCCCCTTTCAAAACACACGTATACTGCACATTGAGTTCGCATGACCAGTTTAACCCGTTAATCGGAGGTTCCCTCGCCCCAAAGGCGATGGGTAATTAACGGCAGCTTAGTCCGCGGCTGCCGGAGATTCGGATCCCCACAATCATTAAACCCCGGCCTACCCTAGGCCGGGGGAATCTGTAGTACGCCTGACAAGCGTGCGCGTATTCCCATCTCACTGGGGTGACGAAAAACACCCTACAGATTCTGGCACGCCCGGTGGGACCAATCTCTCCTCCCATATCTCGGGTTAAACGTTCATGCGAACTCAATCAATTTACATGTCTATATTTATACTAAAATAATGCTTTTTCGTGCAGATTTTCAAGCAATCACCTTCCGACGATGTCTTCGATGAGGAACTCAGCTCCCGTCTCCTACACGATGAGGATAGACTCTAGGACGGTCCTTCCGGCCAGTCTCGGGCGACAATGGGAGGAGCCGCTGCTACCATTTGGCTCTATTATGTTCATGCCGGTTGGCGTCATCCCAGCTCCTCAAGCCCCGGTGGCAGACAGACCGGTCTCGAAAGGAAAGAGACCAAATGTGGTGATCTCAAGGACGCCCCAACCCAAACGCAAGTCGGTGTCTGGACGACTTTCCTTGGCCCCAGCTGGGGGCAAGGCCATCAACACCAACAAAGCTATAACGCGTACCGAGCAAGCTCCAGTGGTGCCCCTGACAAATGCTCGATCGGGTGCCTTCTCTAAGCTCCCCGCTGATCAACTCACAATGGCTCCCCGGGCAGTGGATGCCCGCCAAGCCTTCAAAATCGAGAAGCTGAGGGAGAAAAGGCTCAGATATAGAGCCAACAAAAGGGCTAGGGCTCCTGCCAGGCTAAACCTCATGAGGTTCGAAGAACAGGGTTACCCCGCCAAAGATGAGGGGATGGCTGAATGTGTTATCCATACTGTCTACGTGGTGGGCACGCGCAGCAAGAGCAAGGACGGGGCCGCCACATCTCAAACCCAATCTGGCTTGAATGTGGTGGCCGCTTCCCAAGAACAGCCGCATCCGCTGGATGATGAAAACCCTCTCGATGAGGCTGATAGGCAAAGAGAGCCCTCAATTCATGAGGAGTCAGGCTCGGAAAGCGAAGATGAGCCAACTTTCCGTCCTAAGACCGCAGAGCAACAACTTCTCCAAGAGCTCCGAAAACAGCTCAGAAGCAAAGATAAGGAGATGGCCAAGCTCTACTCAAAGATCGACGACTTGACAAATGTCGTCTTACGGCTTACGGCCCAACTTGCCTCTCAGCCGCCTAATCAAGCACAGGGTTCAGCTCATGAACCGGGAAACGGTGTCCCGAGACAGCCGACGCCCGTTCCCTCAAATCCAAAAGTGGGCGGACCGCATGAAAATCAGTCGCATCCTATCTCAGCAAATGTCTTGGCTACCGATGACAGTAGCCCGCTAACTCAAGATCAAATCATGGATTTGGTTACCGACAAAGTCAAAACCTTGGTAGCCGAAGCCGAAGCGCAAAAAGATGTCAGCAGTAGTGGGAGACCATATCCTGCTCAGTATGATCTGGTAGAATTTCCTAGCGGCTATGTCATCCCCAAATTCGGAAGATTCGATGGGACGGGAAATGCGAATCAGCATATCGCCCACTTCAAAGCCTCATGCGGAAATACTGGGGGCAATGATGCGCTTCTCCTTCGCCAGTTCGTTAATAGCTTGACCGATGTTGCTTTCGACTGGTACGCGAGCATACCGGATGGCTCCGTCATAACTTTTGTCCAAATGGAGTCTCTGTTTCGGCAGAGGTTCATGAGCGTCAGCGATAAGATTACCATTGCCGAGCTCGTAAGGACCAAGCCCAAGAGCGACGAAAGCAGCACGGATTTTATAACCCGATGGCGCAATCTCTCCGTCAAATGTGAACCGCCGATAGAGCAGG
The DNA here is from genome assembly GCA_030015575.1 of Agapanthus africanus. Classification (NCBI taxonomy): domain Eukaryota; kingdom Viridiplantae; phylum Streptophyta; class Magnoliopsida; order Asparagales; family Amaryllidaceae; genus Agapanthus; species Agapanthus africanus. The sequence goes on from JASDDO010000016.1 coordinate 137,050,810, forward strand.
ACCAATCTGTCAGTCTCCTCGTCGGAAATCTCAACAATTGGATGGCCCCGTTTCTATGCACCGCGGGTCTCAAAACATTCCAAGAGCTCACCAGGAAAGTCCAGATGCTGGAGCGCTCAAAACAGGAGTCCTCCTCGGATTCTCAAAATAACAATAAGTCCTGGAGAAACCGGAAGGACGATAATCGCAAAGGCGGAAACTCCGATGATTCTGAATCTTTCAACACTTCGGCTAACCGAAATAAGCAAAGGATGAGCGGGCCTAGCGCCAACCAGCCTCGGAAGCCAATGTTCGGAGAGGGAGGAGAATCTCCACTGAAAGAGAAGCTGGATAAGGTCTATTCCTTCAGAAGGGACAAAATCCGTAAAATATTCAAAGACGCTCTGAGGAACGGTCTACAACTGCCAGAGTCAAAAAGACCGCAGGAAGCGAATATGACCGACGACCCCAAATACTGCCCCTATCACAGAGTGATAGGTCATGCCATTGAGGACTGCTTCATCTTCAAAGATTGGGTCGAAAAACAATACAAGGCAGGAGAGATAGAACTGTCCAAAGGCGTGTTAACAAACAGTCAAGCTGCAACCGCCAATTTCATACAAACGGAGACCGAAGTTCTTCGTGAGACCGATTCTCTCAGGCATCTGCCTTTCTCTGAAAACAATCGACCACCACGTCATTAAACTGGGAACCATCGACCTCTAAGTCGTTAAACTGGAAATGTAAAAAAAAATGTAAATAAACAAAAAATGTGTAAATAAAAGAAAAATAAAGAAAAGCCGAAATGATGGGGCAACTCGCAATAAAAATCAGCGAGTAAAAATGAAAATGAAAATAAAGCCGAAATGATGGGGCAACAGCGAATAAAAGCCGAAATGATGGGGCAATCGCGACCTTCGCGATAAGAAAAGCTGAAATGATAGAGCAATCGCGGTAAAACAAAAACATGCAAAAAAAAAAAAAAAAAAAAAACGGCGAATGATGAGTCGCTCCTGGTACCATATTCCAGTGCAGCGATGCAGACGCCAACCGCCCTACGGCCAGTCCCCAATTTGACTACCGTATACAATCCACGTGCTCAAATAATTCTCAGCATACCTATGCCTTACCGCAACCACCAGTTACGCGGCTGGTCTCTACCTTTGGAATTATGCTTCATTAGAAAGACCCACTCATGTGTCCTCACGATACATGAGGAGAACAAACCTTTGTGGGATCCTTACGACTCACGAAGGAAAAACACACTTAGGAGTCCTCACGACTCCTAAGGAGAAAATACACCTGCGAGATCCTTACGACTCGCAGGGAGAAAATGCTTTTATGGGACCCTCACGGCCCATAAAATTGAGAAGTCTTAGGTGATAGGGATCTAAACCTGTCTCCTAAGCCATCGCTCCCCATACCCCAACGGCGAATGATGAGTCGCTCCTGGTACCATATTCCAGTGCAGCGATGCAGACGCCAACCAATTTCCAAATCCTATACCCCAAAATGGCGAATGATGAGTCGCTCCTGGTACCATATTCCAGTGCAGCGATGCAGACGCTAACCAAATTCCAAACTCAAATCCCAAATGGCGAATGATGAGTCGCTCCTGGTACCATATTCCAGTGCAGCGATGCAGACGCCAACCAAATTCCAAATCCCATACCCCAAAATGGCGAATGATGAGTCGCTCCTGGTACCATATTCCAGTGCAGCGATGCAGACGCCAACCAAATTCCAAACTCAAATCCCAAATGGCGAATGATGAGTCGCTCCTGGTACCATATTCCAGTGCAGCGATGCAGACGCCAACCAAATTCCAAATCTCATACCAACGGCGAATGATGAGTCGCTCCTGGTACCATATTCCAGTGCAGCGATGCAGACGCCAACAAAGTCCTGAAATGTTTCTGGCCCTACGGTCTGGATCATACATCCTGCAAAACCGTATACAATCCACGGGCGTAAAACTATCCCAATCTCTCCCAAGTCCTCCCGGGGCAAATGATGAGTTGCTCCTGGCATTATACCAGTGCAGCAATGCAGATGCCAAACAAAAAAAAAACCAAATCCAAATCCTCTTGGGGCACATGATGAGTTGCTCCTGGCATTATTCCAGTGCAGCAATGCAGATGCCAAAAAAAAAAAAAAAAAAAAAAAACCAAAACCAAATCCAAATCCTCTTGGGGCACATGATGAGTTGCTCCTGGCATTATTCCAGTGCAGCAATGCAGATGCAAAAAAAAAAAAAAAAAAAAAAAACCAAAACCAAATCCAAATCCTCTTGGGGCACATGATGAGTTGCTCCTGGCATTATTCCAGTGCAGCAATGCAGATGCCAAACAAGCCAAATCCAAATCCTCTTGGGGCACATGATGAGTTGCTCCTGGCATTATTCCAGTGCAGCAATGCAGATGCCAAACAAGCCAATTCCCAAATCCTCTCATGACAAATGATGATTCTCTCCTGGTACCATATTCCAGCGTAGCGATACTGATGTCAACCCAAATCAGATCAAACCAACAACCTCTACGGCGGAATCATGCTCTGTCCCAGAATTTACCCTGTGTCGAAATCATGCTTCGCCTCGGGATATCTACCTTCTCTGCATCGAAATTATGCTTCGCCTCGGAATCAAATCAACCAGCAAGCTCTGCGTCGGAATTATGCTTCGCCTCAGAATGCACCCCGTGTCGAAATGATGCTTCGCCTCGGTGTACCTGCCTTCCCTGTCGAAATTATGCTTCGTCTCGGAATCAAGTCAGCCAACAAGCTCTGCGCCGGAATCATGCTCCGTCTCAGAATATACCCCATGTCGAAATCATGCTTCGCCTCGGAATATTTTCCTCCCTTGTCGGAATTATACTTCGCCTAGGAATCTACCTCTGCATCGAAATCATGCTTCGGCCAGAATGTCTGCCGCTCTTCGGAAAGATGCTCCGAACTCTGGAATCATGCTCCGCTCCTCGGAAAGATGCTCCGAACCCTGGAATTATGCTCCGCCCTTCGGAACGATGCTCCGAATCCTGGAATCAAGCTCCGCGCTTCGGAAAGATGTTCCGAACTCTGGAATCATGCTCCGCTCTTTGGAACGATGTTCCGATCCCTGGAATCATGCTCCGCTCTTCGGAATGATGCTCCGATCCTTGGAACCATGCTCCGCTCTTCGGAATGATGCTCCGATCCTTGGAACCATGCTCCGCTATGCTCCGCTCTTCGGAATGATGCTCCGATCCTTGGAACCATGCTCCGCTCTTCGGAAAGATGCTCCGAACTCTGGAATCATGCTCCGCCCTTCGGAATAATGCTCCGAATCCTGGAATTATGCTCCGCCCTTCGGAATGATGCTCCGAACCCTGGAATTATGTTCCGCTCTTCGGAAAGATGCTCCGAACTCTGGAATTATGCTCCGCAAATCGGAATGATGCTCCGACCCTGGACTTATGCTCCGCGCTTCAGAATGATGCTCTGACATTGGAATTATGCTCCGTGAATCGGAATGATGCTCCGATCCTCGGGAATCATGCTCCCCGGGATGATGCTTCGCCTCCGGAATGATGTTCCACCTCGAAGTTCAGCTTCAAGATCCATCAATTTCATGCACACAACTCAAATGTGCGGTGTGCATTTATTGATGGGGGGCACTTTGTTGGGGTAAAAATTTACACCCCCGTTGACCGAGTCAAAGTCAAGGTCAACCCCAAGCCAGGTGGCCCCAAGCCCAGGTCAAGCGGGCCCATGCCCAAGTCGAGCCCGCGGCCAGCCTCCTCCATGCTAAAATATAGATCATGTAATAAATAATTTTTATGTAATTTTTTTTATACATGAATGTATGCAAAATGGGCATAAAGCCAATATTTTGTAAGCCCATGGCTTATGTGCAAAAAATGAAATGGCACATGAGCCATGGGATGGCTAAAATGCCATTTTTATGAAGCCCAAGGGGCTATATGAAAATATGTAAGCCTATAAAAGGCAACATGATGAATAAAAAAATGAATACCTTTCATTCTCTCCAAAAATTAGATCTGAGATCTTTCTCCTTCTTCAAGGTTCCAAAACCTTCCTCTTTCTCTTGAATTAAATCAAGAGTTTTACTCTTCCTTTTTTAAAAAAAACTAAATAGTTTTCCACCACAAAACCCACATAGGGGAACTTGGATCTGTCATCAGATCTTAAAAAGGAGAGATTTTGAGATTTCACATCTCTTGATCTTCAAGATCCAGCAAGCAACAGGAGGAAGAAGAAGAACATCTTTCACTAAACCCCCCCCAAAAAAAAAAGAGAAGAAAAACACATTCAGGAGTCCAACTCCTCTCTGAGAAATTTTTTAGGCTAAAAGCCTGTTGTGCCTCACCTGCGCGCTTGCGCAAGTGCGCAAGGCGCCCGCGTGCCGACACGTGGCACGCGCGCTTGCGCAAGTGCGCAAGTCGCCCGCGTGCCGACACGTAGCGCGCGCTTGCGCAACTGCGCAAGTCGCCCGCGTGCCGACACGTGGCGCGCGCTTGCGCAACTGCGCAAGTGCGCAAGTCGCCCGCGTGCCGACACGTGGCGCGCGCGCTTGCGCACCTGCGCAAGTGCGCAAGTCGCCCGCGTGCCGACACGTGGCGCGCGCGCTTGCGCAACTGCGCAAGTGCGCAAGTCGCCCGCCTGCCGACACGTGGCACGCGCGCTTGCGCACCTGCGCAAGTGCGCAAGGCGCCCGCGTGCCGACACGTGGCGCGCACGCTTGCGCACCTGCGCATCCCTTGGATGTCTTTTCCCCCTCTTTTTGTGTACATATATACATATATACATATGTATACAAATTTATACATACACGTACTCCACGACACTGTCCCTGTTAGAAAAAAATTTCTAACGGGGCGCTGCCCCGCACCCCGCAAGGGGGCTGCTAGCCCCCTTGACCCCCAGCCCGCTATCCGGGTAGCGGGACCCCCGTAAAAAACTCTGCGTGGCTTCCGATATATCCAAAACCCCCTTTCAAAACACACGTATACTGCACATTGAGTTCGCATGACCAGTTTAACCCGTTAATCGGAGGTTCCCTCGCCCCAAAGGCGATGGGTAATTAACGGCAGCTTAGTCCGCGGCTGCCGGAGATTCGGATCCCCACAATCATTAAACCCCGGCCTACCCTAGGCCGGGGGAATCTGTAGTACGCCTGACAAGCGTGCGTGTATTCCCATCTCACTGGGGTGACGAAAAACACCCTACAGTCATTTCCTATCAAGAGTATGTCGTCTACGTATAATACGAGGAAGACAACCTTACTCTCTGCCACCTTCTTGTAGATACAAGGTTCATCTACGTTTTTGACGAAATCAAACTCTTTGATAATGACGTCAAAGCAGATGTTCCAACTCCGCGATACTTGCTTTAATCCATAAATGGATTTAAGCAGCTTGCACACCTTCCCGCTGCTCCCACTATCTACGAAGCCCTCTGGCTGAGTCATGTACACGCACTCTTCTAAATCACCGTTTAGAAAGGCGGTCTTAACATCCATTTGCCAGATTTCGTAATCATGATATGTAGCGATGGAAAGCATGATCCGGATGGATTTAAGCATAGCTACTGGAGAAAAGGTCTCGTCATAGTCCACACCTGGTCTTTGACGAAAACCCTTTGCTACAAGTCTAGCTTTGAAAGTCTCCACTTTCCCATCTACACCAAGTTTTTTCTTGAAGATCCACTTGCTCACAATGGGTTTTACCCCTTCAGGAGCAACTTCCAAAGTCCATACTTTGTTGGTGTACATGGATTCCATCTCGGACCGCATTGCATCCAGCCATTTCACTGAGTCCCCACTCGTGATGGCCTGCTCGAAGCTAGTTGGGTCATCATCCATCATGATGCAATCCTCGCTCCTACCGTCCATGAGAAAACCGTAGTACATCTCAGATTTTCGAAGAACCCTACTAGATCGGCGGAGAGGCTGAGGTTCATTGGGAACTACCAAATCCTCTGGTTCCACTAAATCTTCAGTTGCAGTTTGTGTATCTGGAACCTCTTCCAGCTCCACCACTTTGCCACTAATTTCTCTTGCAAGAAATTCCTTTTCCAAAAAGGTGGCATATTGAGAAACAAACACTTTTTGTTCTTCAGCGTGGTAGAAAAAATATCCTTGGGAATTCTTAGGATATCCCACAAACTTGCAAAGAACTGACCGTGCCTCGAGTTTGTCTGGATTTTTCCTTTTGACATAGGCCGGACAACCCCATATCTTAAATCGTTTAAAATATGGTCTCTTCCCACTCCATATCTCATATGGTGTGGTAGGTACAGATTTAGACGGAACTTGATTCAATAGGTATGCTGCTGTCCCAAGTGCATAACCCCAGAAGGAAATAGGTAACTCAGCTGTACTCATCATCGAGCACACCATATCTAATACGGTGCGATTCCTCCTTTCCGATACACCGTTGTGTTGTGGTGTATATGGAGGAGTCAGCTGAGAGAGAATCCCATTCTCTTTTAGGAAGTCCAGGAATTCATTGCTCAAGTATTCACCTCCTCGATCAGATCGTAGGATTTTAATACTTTTTCCGGTTTGGTTCTCGACTTCTTGTTTATATTCTCTAAATTTCTCAAAAGCTTCTGATTTGTGTTTCATCAGGAACACATATCCGAATCTAGAGAGATCGTCAGTGAATTTAATGAAGTACGAAGAACCATCCCTGGCATGTATAGACATAGGACCGCATACATCACTATGTATCAGTCCCAAGTGTTCAGTAACTCTTTCTCCGTGTCCCGTAAACGGAGTTTTGGTTATCTTGCCTTTGAGACATGACTGGCAAGTGTCATAAGATGAAAATTCAAATGGATTCAAATATCCATCCATATGCAACTTAGCTAGTCATGTCGCATTGATGTGACCCAGTCTACAATGCCACAAGAAGGATTCGTTCAGTTCTGAACTCTTCCTCTTGTGTGTGTTTGTTATACTCAGAACTGTTGATTGATTTAGAACAAAAATGCCATTGAACAACGTGCCTGATCCAACCAACTTTTGGTTACGGAAAATGTTCATAATATTATCATGTAATACAAAATTATATCCCTCTTTACTCAACAAAGAAACCGATATAATGTTGCATATCAGGTTCGGCATGTAATAGCATTCGTTCAGAATCAATGTATTACCAGTTGGTAATGCAAGGTGATATTCCCCGACAGTCTTAGCTGCAACAATTGCACCATTTCCAACTCTTATGTCTTTATCACCTTCTCCAAGTTCTCTACCTTTCCTAAGCCCATGTAACTGATTACATATATGGGATCCTGACCCGGTATCTAATACCCAGGACGTAGGGCAAATGGAGAAACAGTTCTCTGTAACGAACACACCCGAAGAAAATGCATCATCATGTACTTTCTTCATTCGGGTGGCATGGGAATCCTGGTATTCCCCTATGTCCTGTTCAGTCTTATAACTCTTATTAGATATAACGGAACCAATGTTCCCCAGCACAGTATAACATGCGGGTTCGGTCAATACATCCATATTATTATCTTTATTAAGGCATGACATGGTCGCTATCTGGAGAGAGAAAAAAGAAAACACTTTAGCGTATGCTCTTGCAAGATCAGATTGGTTATTATCTTATCTAATCAGGATGGCTCCCACTGTTTTTATCAAATCGTCCTTCAAACCTTAAAAGGAAAGACTAGCCGGGATTAATTACACCCTACAACTTCGCCAATCTTTCAGCCAGGCCAGTGTCGGTACTTTGAGGGAGGTTCCCCGTGCTTTTGCACGGACCTAATTATAGTAAACCTCGTTTTCCCAGAGGCGTAACCCCGTTGACACCTTTCTAGACACCTACTTGATCGGCTAATTGTCCTGTGTAAAACTCTCCCGGTAGTAACAATTACTCGCAGTGGGTATCGGGATCCAACTATCTCATAGAAGGTATGCAAATCTCAACACTTGAAATTCCCGATAATATTTTGCCCCTAGCAATTTATGACCTTAACACAGTCAACAAATCATAATTGCTAGTCAAGTTCAACCCGTCATTTCCCGATTGAATTAAACCCACCTGCACGACCCTTAACATAGTCAACAAAGTCGTACAACTACCCTAATCCAATCACATCTCATGTTTCAGCAGATAAGTACTAATTAGCTACCGCACACTACGCCTTAACATAGTCAACAAACGTAGCACGAATACTAATTAGTCCTTATCTGAAATGACGGAGGGCTACGACATGTTTTTCTGAAAACCTATTGCGTAATGAACTTGATATCGTCGTAGAATCATGTGAATTTTGAAATGGAGTGATTTTGAGGCTTTTATTAGTTTTGCTAAATAGGTCACTCCCGGTGAAGGGATCTCGGCTCTTTCCTCATCGAATAAGGTGCAGGGTATATCATATATACCTCTATGCAAAGCAAAACTGTAGCTACCCTTTTTATTTAAAATTTGATTCTACAACATCTTTTAGGTTTCTTTTCTTTCATTAATCACATTAATGAAGTCCCATCATTTAACTCACCTAAACATCACAGATAAATACGACGTACACTTATGCCATCCGTATTCGCCTCGATGTCCCCTCGTGCACCGTTAGGTTAGGTGACTAACGGCAGAGCAGGGCAGGGCTAGCGCGGGTGTAAAACATAAGTAACGCCTATATAATATATCATATATACTATATACTGTATCCATCACAGAACATATCAAACGATCACATCACAGATATCACAGCAGAAACATAGATATAATGTGGGATATAATAGGACGTCCGTATTTAGTATTTAGCCAACAATAGAAAATACGGATTCCACAGTCGCGATGAATAGCCAAGCCCACACCATGGACCCCTACGAGAGCGGCAAGCGACCCTACCAATTCTGGAGTTTAGGAGACCCGGTCTCGACTCCTCAAGATGGCCTCCCACTGAACCCCAGAACCCGGTCACCTGTGCTCTCCTCCTTGGGTCCATCCTAATGCGGAAAAGTAAATAATATACAACACTGGTGGCATCAACCTCAACCCGGAAGTGCCCCAAATAAAAGAATATTACATTACATTTAATCTCACATAAAACCCCCCGGCTATTCAATTGCGACAATCCTGCACATCATATCTCAGCAATACATAATATCATATATCATCAACGTAAGTAAGTATGCGTACCCCAATTTTCGTTGATGTATAGCAACGAAACCGGCGATATAGACATACTACACTTACGGTGACAGAAAAGAAAGTGTAAAACTGTAATATCTGGAATCCACATTCTCTTTAGACATCGTAAATGCGAAATATCACATACTTCGTATTTCATGTCTAGTAATATGAATTCCACACATTGCATCACATTCCAGATAATTAGACAGTATTAAAGTTTTTCGAACGAACGATCAAATACACAAGATTCGCTAAAGCTCAACTCTTGAGCGGAGTTCAAAAACCCGGAGTGTGACACAGTAGTAGCGGTCCAGCCGTAGAAGGGTCAAGCCAACGCCTCACATGTGGCACGCCGTACTGCCCCAAACCCTAAGGTTCAAAGGGCAGTTCAAGACGGTCACATAATCGAGTTAAGGTTTTTTGTCTTCTAGAGGGTCCACCACAAAACTTGCACGTATCTCCGAAAGATTTAAACCCCGTGAAAAGTGAGCAAATGACACTCGTTCGAACAATTCGATACTTTCTAATTTACCCGGAAAAGCAAAACAAAATTAAATTCTCCGATCGAATCGACGATCACAAAATGAACCCCTGAATATAGTCAAAATAAAAATACCCAGAAAATATCAATCACAGAATAAAGAATTACTGTGCAAACAGAGAAGCCAAAAGACACCATACTGTCGCGGTTCGGCGGCACAAGCAAGGATTTGCCGCGGAACCGCGGTCGAAATTTCGATTCAGGTCCTCTTTTTGCACGATAATTCTTATAAAACCCTGCTGATTTTTTTAGATATTATTATTTCCCAAAAATCCCAGATTTTAAAATTTGTCCAGAGAGGGGTTGATTTTGTCGATATCGGGTTCGATCGGGGTTTTAACTTCATTAAAGTGTCGCCTAATGTTCTAGGTTGGCTCAGATACCAATGGTAGGTTAGCCTAGCACCTCATGAAGGGTTTGGAAGCATCATATGTACCAAAAATAGAATTTTTAGGGTGCTAAGTTAACAAGCATCGGATCGTTTCTAGAAAAATTAGGGTTTCTAAAACTTGCATATCATCTCATGAAAGAAAAACTAGGGTTTTGAGAGTACAACCTTTGTAGCTCCCTACGCTAGACTCCTCGGCTACTTGGGGTTCGGAAAAGCTCCGCTTGAACTCCTCTAGATCACCGATGATCCACCCGGAGTCCGCTTTGTCCAAGCTTGCAACTTCACCAGATCAAGAGAATGAAATGAAGCTAACACTCCAAACAAGTGGGCTAGACTTGTGTAGAATGGTGTTGTGGTTCTCTTTCTCACTTCAAAATCCTATCTTGATGAATAATTTGCTCACTTGAAAATTCTAGAGAGCATGAGATCAAGGTTGAAGAAGATGATGGCTATTTTTGAAGAAGAGAAGAATAACTCAAGTGAAGAAAAAGAAAATATATCTATATATATTTTCTTATCCTCATCTCAAACCATGGTTAGATGATAAAGATAGTATTTAACTTGAGTTTAAAACACAAAGAGAAGGTTAACTCATGGTTAGGAGTAGGTGAGCATGGTTAGGTTTAAGAAGGATGTAGAAACTAGCCATGAATTATCCTTTCTTTTCTCATTTTGTTTTTAACACAAATTAAATAATTATCCATATATTTAATCCATGGTGTGAGTCTTATATTGCCACCATTTTCCATGTGTAATCAACCATGATAGATGATGTATGTATGTATGTATGTATGTATGCACATCCATATGTGCATGAAACTAAAAGAAAGAAAGCATACATGCATGCATACATCCATCATGTACAAGAAAAGATTTTAAGTGAGAAAACTAATGGTTAAATGATAAATCAACACTTGATTTATCAATCCGGCCATATCACATATGACCCCACCAAAAGCAAGCCGCCCGATCAATATACGGTATCCTATACGCGTATTTTAATCGGTTCCATGCGCATATCGCATACACGCACCACAACGTTTCTCCTGGACTAGGTAACTCCTTTGTGGGACTCTAAGACTCGTCAATACGCCGGCAGTGGGTGATGATCATATCAAGCACCCCCAAGCCGCAAGCGGTCAGCTAAACGTAACGGCCACCCGGTTATTGAGCGATCAGAAGAAAACAAGCGAACCTGCTACAACTCCCGTCGAGCCAACCGGCAACACTACCCGTGCAGTCCGGTCTCCTCGTCTGATATGTCGCATATCAAGTCTAGGGGTGGTAAACGTCAGACCCTAATAACCGATAAGTCGTGCCGATGTGAGGCTCATAACGGGTCGAGAAACTACTGGTAACACTTACCAGCAAATCTCTGAATCAGCCCTGGCCAGGGACTTCCCTGTTACGGCCAATCGAGCACAGTGCAACATCAACCCCCAATACCGGGAGAGATGAAACCCCTCCTATCGCTCATTGCCTCCATGTGACTCGGGACTGTACCCAAAAACCACCGTTTTGCACGCCCTCATGGACGTGGTAAGGTGGAAATCAAAGCACAGTGGGAATCACACAAGACTCTATGACGATCTCGGGTCTACAGACTAACATGCACCAGTGTCACCTGAGAACTGCCATCTGACGTGAGGTATAATACCACCTGGGAGTTCTCGGCGAGTCCGTCCAGTGTACCCAGTCTCCACTGAGCACCCGTATACCATCTCTGATGTCAAACACCAATGGATATGGGATCTTCCATCTCCCATCTCATGGGTCGAGAAGCGTATACGCTATTCTATACTGGTATATCGATGCCCCGTCTCGATACACCCACGAATAGAGACCTTGAAGGATGTACTTATGGACTACCATGTCCCCACTAGTATGATCCTCATCATAGTCTGGGTAGTCAAGTACACATCCTAAGGGCTTTACCAACATGTAACTATAAGACAGTATAAAGAGACTAGTATACATGTTAAGATAAAGAGCAACCAGATAGCATACTATCATATCGAGCAAGAAAGTCATCTCTATATATGTCCAAGCATCCAATATAATATACATCATCTGTACAATACTGGCCTCTAGGGCATACATACATCTAACATTCGCGAGGGTATATCTTCTACCACAGTGAGGAACAAAGGGTGTTTGTTGCTCAACACTCCACCTTTTTAGAAAAGGAATTTCTTGCAAAAGAGATTAGTGCCTCTGAGGTAGAACTGGAAGAGTTTCCAGCTGTACAAACCACAACAGAAGATTTGGTAGAACCAGAAGATTCGGTAGTTCCCGATGAACCCCAGCCACTCCGCCGATCTAGTAGGGTTCCCCACCCACCTGAGAGATACTACGGTTTTCTCATGGATGGTGGAAGCGAGGATTGCATCATGGTTGATGATGACCCAACTACCTTCGAGCAGGCCATCACGAGTGGGGACTCAGTGAAATGGCTGGATGCAATGCGATCCGAGATGGAATCCATGTACACCAACAAAGTATGGACTTTGAAAGTTGCTCCTGAAGGGGTAAAACCCATTGGGAGCAAGTGGATCTTCAAGAAAAAACTTGGTGTAGATGGGAAAGTGGAGACTTTCAAAGCTAGACTTGTTGTAAAAGGTTTTCGTCAAAGACCAGGTGTGGACTATGACGAAACCTTTTCTCCAGTGGCTATGCTTAAATCCATCCGGATCATGCTTGCCATCGCTGCATATCATGACTACGAAATCTGGCAAATGGATGTTAAGACCGTCTTTCTAAACGATGATTTAGAAGAGTGTGTGTACATGACTCAGCCAGAGGGCTTCGTAGATAGTGGGAGCAGCGGGAAGGTGTGCAAGCTGCTTAAATCCATTCATGGATTAAACCAAGCATCGCGGAGTTGGAACATCTGCTTTGACGTTTTTATCAAAGAGTTTGATTTCGTCAAAAACGTAGATGAACCTTGTATCTACAAGAAGGTGGCAGAAAGTAAGGTTATCTTCCTCGTATTGTACGTGGACGATATACTCTTGATAGGAAATGACATTCCTATGCTGCAATCGGTCAAGCTCTTCTTATCACAAAGATTCTCAATGAAAGATCTTGGTGATGCCTCCTACATTTTGGGAATTATGATCTGTAGAGATAGATCTAAACGGATATTGGGATTGTCCCAATCCAGGTACATTGACACCATACTAAAAAGGTTTAGTATGGAAGAGTCCAAACGTGGGTTTTTACCCACGATCTCACGGCTCACTCTCTCCAAAGAGATGTCTCCCAAGACTGATTTGGAGAGAGCTCGCATGCAAGGGATACCCTATGCTTCGGCAGTAGGCTCTATCATGTACGCGATGCTATGTACCAGACCCGATGTAGCATACTCACTAAATGTAGTGAGTAGGTATCAAGCTGATCCTGGAGAGAGTCACTGGACAGCTGTGAAGAGCATTCTCAAGTACTTACGAAAGACTAAAGAGATTCTCTTGGTGTATGGTAACGGAGAACTCCAAGTGGAGTCCTTTACCGATTCAAGCTTCCAGAGTGATAAGGACGACTCTAAGTCGCATTCGGGATTTGTCTTTACCCTTTACGGAGGGGTGGTTAGCTGGAAGAGTTCCAAGCAGGAAACCGTGGCAGACTCGACGATGGAGGATGAATACATCGCTGCCAACGATGCTGCCAAAGAGGCTGTCTGGATCAAGAAGTTCATTACTGAACTTGGAGTGGTTCCATCCATTGAGCATCCAATACCTTTGTATTGCGATAACAATGGAGCGGTGGCTTTGGCCAAGGAACCAAGGTCCCATCAGCGATCCAGGCATATTCTGAGGCGGTATCACCTGATCCGGGAGATAGTTGATCGTCGGGAGATCGAGGTCAGGAGGGTTGACACGAAGAATAACACAGCAGATCCACTCACGAAGGCCATTCCCCAGATATAGTTTGAGAGACTCTTCGGGATGCTCGGTATGCGATACTACAGCAGCTGGCCCTAGTGCAAGTGGGAGATTATTAGTTGTATGTATGCCCTATTGGCCAGTATTGTACAGATGATGTAGATTTATATTGGATGCTTGGACATATATAGAGAGGACTTTCTTGCTCGACATGATAGTATGCTATCTAGTTGCACTTTACTTTAATATGTATACTTGTCTCTTTATACTGTCTTATCATTACATGTTGGTAAAGCCCTTAGGATGTGTACTTGACTACCTGGACTATGATGCGGATCATACTAGTGGGGACATGGTAGTCCATAAGTACATCCTTCAAGGTCCCTAGTCGTGGGTGTATCGAAACGGGGCATCGATATACCAGTGTAGACTAGCGTATACGCATCTCGACCCATGAGATGGGCGATGGATGATCCCATATCCATTGGTGTTTGACATCAGAGATGGTTTACGGGTGCTCAGTGGAGACTGGGTAGAATGGAAGGACTCGCCGAGAACTCCTAGATGGTATTACACCTTACGTCAGATGGCAGTTCTCTGGTGACACTTGTGCAGGTTAGTCTGTAGACCCGAGATCGTCATAGAGTCTTATGTGATTCCCACTGTGCTTTGATTTCCACCTTACCACATCCATGAGGGCGTGCAAAATGGTGGTTTTTGGGTACAGTCCCGAGTCACATGGAGGCAATGAGCGATAGGAGGGGTTTCGTCTCTCCCGGTATTGGGGGTTAATGTTGCGCTGTGCTCGATTGGCTATAACAGAGAAGTCCCTGGCCAGGGCTGATTTAGAGATTTGCTGGTAAGTGTTACGAGTGGTTTCTCGACCCGTGAGGAGCCTCATATCGGCACGATTTATCGGTTATTGGGGTTTGACGTTTACCACCCCTAGACTTGATATGCGACATATCAGACGAGGAGACCGGACTGTACGGGAAGTGTTACCGGCAGGCTTTTACAGGAGTTGGAGCGGGCTTGCTTGCTGATCTTCTGATCGCTCAATACCCGGGTACCCGTTACGTCCAGCTAGTACCGCTGACGGCTTGTGGGTGCGTGATGTGATCATCACCTACTGCCGGCGTATTGACGAGTCTTTAAAGTCCTACATAGAGGTTTTTCTGGCTCAGGCAAAACGAAATAGGAGCACGTATGTGATATGTGCGAAACCGAGAATAACGCGTGTATGTGATACCGTATTCTATTCTCGCGACTTTTTGTATCGGTCAGTTATATATATGATATGACCGGGTTATCGAATCAAGTGTTGATTCGATAAGTCGATACAATGGATGTTAGCCGGTTATATGAGATATGACTGGATTATTAAGTCAAGTGTTGATTTAATAATTAAGTGTATAATTGTATATTAGATATACTAATTTACACTTGCTAACACTTGTTCACTTAGGGTTTTTTCTCACATGTACACTACTTTAACATATATATGATATATGTTAAAATGTGTTATCATATTGTATCATGGTTGATGATACAACATTCATGTGTGTATGAGATATACACCATCCTATTTGTTATGATTGGGTTTAATGTTTAAAAGTAATTACAAAATTAGTGGAAAATTAGAAAATGCATGAAGCTTGTGGAAGCTTGTGGATGCATTGACTAAAGTCCACTAGATTTGTTTTTACTTTGGACTTTAACCTAACCATCACACACTTAGCTATGGTTATGGCTCTACAAGAGTTAGTATATGATACTCACTCGCCATGGTTAGCCGACTCACTTAATCATTATCCTCATTTTCTTTTCTTTAGTTCATCATCTTCTTCTTCATTGAGCAAGAGAAAAAGCTTGCTAGGATTTTGAAAAAAGTGAGATAGATTGTGAGAAACAAAAATCCAAAGAGAACCCACTTCATATTACTCTATCCTCTACTAGATTAGCACTTTAGTATAGGGTGTTTGCTTCACTAATTCTCTAGTTAGTGAAGTAGGAGCTTGAGTCGGAATTCCCTCGACGTAGATCATCTTCGGCCTCGGAGACTTCAAGCAAGGTCGCACCTTTCGCCTCGTGAAGCCATGCAAGGGTCCGGGAGAACCACGATCGCAGTGAAGGGACTTCATCAAGGAGCTAAAGAAGTGAAGGACCGATCTACAAAGGTTGTATATCGCATCCCCTTAGAGTAAAGTTGTTTACTTGCTAATTTATTCATCTAATCTCTAGTATACGATCTAGCTTAAGGTTGTTCGGCACATAAAAATTTAATTTTGGCATGGTCGATGCCTTGTAGGGCCTTGTTAATGTGCCTAGTAACCCTACACAAACAAGTCAACCCTAATCCCTTATCTCCTTTAACCAAAACTATAACCCTTAACTAAAACTAATTATCTTAACAAAGAGGGTTAGACCACCATGGTTGTCTAAACATGGTTAACCCACATGCACATCTAACTTGGTAACCCTAGACTTACCCCACATTAACGTACATAAATGTGTGCAGTCGAGATAAAATTCCAGTAAAATATCTATAAAACCAGATAAATTATTAGAAACTCGTTTTGGTAAACTTTTTACCGAAAATCCCACATTAACACACAATTACCACAAAACGCAAACTCAGGTGTTATAGTTTCCCCCCCTTAAAGAAATTCGTCCCCGAATTTAAAAATAAAACAAAGCTACACATACCTTCAGAGAGATGAGAAAACTTCTTCCGCATCTCGCCCTTGGCCTCTCAAGTGATCTCTTCACCATTTGGGCTGCACCAAGGCTCCCTTACTGATGGCAAGACCTTCGATCGAAGTTCTTCACCTGCCGGTCCAATATTATGACGGGCTGCTTGGTGAACGAAAGATCGCGCTCGAACTAAATGGTCTGGCACAGAATCGAATGAGAAAGGTCATGAAGGTAATTGCAAAGTATCAACATAGGGAATACGGGGTGAATAGTCAATAATCTGGGTGAAAATGCCAAATTAAAGACAACGAACTAACTCGCCTTAAGGATCTTAAAAAGGCTTACTATCCTGGGATGAGCTTCCCAAAACTCAACACGTCATTTGTCGGAAAATTTCGTAGGAATACATGACCTTCCACTGCGATCATCTTGGTCAGCATATAACCTCTGTCCGAAATGGCAATCTTCATCCTGACCTAAACAACTGTGTTATCTCCGACGTCTCTAGACAAGCGGAGGTCCAAAAATCCTACCACGCGGAGTTAGAAAAACAGAGTGGTGATCGACACGACCTAACCTCTAAACCTAAAGGTTACCAATTGGAGTGTCTCCTGGTAACTGCTATCAAAGGAGAACCCTATCGATGGCGAGTGACGATCTCCAACTGCCGACACAATTACTATGTACGCACAAATTTAGCAAAGAACAACTGAGCAAACTGAGTATTACCGGACAACAAGAATCCGAATGGGGTCACATCCTGACCCAACCTGGGTATACACCATAGAGAAATTCATGGAGACCTGCTCTCATTCTCTCTTCGGAACGATTAAAGGTTGCAACTCTCCAGCCGGTCTCAGTTGCTCAACCCAAGCACACAACAAGACTGACACTTTGAAACGAATCCCGAGACTTCTCGTTGCGTCCCTGCCTACCCGTAACTATCTCACGAGTCACGTTAAATGCTGGTGGGACCTGGATGAGTACAGAGAGTTTACCGATGTGCCTGCTCTAGGATTTCACGTCTCTACCCAATAATATCAGGTACATAAACACGTCCCTAAACTTAGCACACCCTTGTCACAAATCAAGGATTCCGAATCATTACCCAGCCGAGTAGGCTCCAGTATCTCTGAGCGTCGGCGGGTAGTGTCTTACGAAATTGATTAAAGAAGAGTGATCGGGCGCGGACATGAGCAAGCTGTCCCCTCTGTAGAGACGAACTTAAGCTGTACTCAACGATCACATAATAACTGTAAATCTGCAGAGGACTATCACAACAATCAAAATCCGCCGCAGGAAGATGTACATTAAGCTCGGGTGGCCCGTGAAAATCTGGCACGACTCTCGAACAAGTAGTGTCTCCAATCTCCAACGCAAAACTACCGCGGCCATCTCCAGATCATGAGTAGGATATCCTTCTTGTACTTCCTCTAAATGTAGGAAAGCAAAAGCGATAACTCCATAGTGTCACCTCAGTACATACTCGAGCCCTACTCACGAAACATCACAGTTAAACCACAAAGTCGCCCGAACCAAAAAGCAAAGAAAGAACTGATGCAGTTGCTAACCAAATCTTCAACAGTCGAAACTCCGTACACAAGCCTTACTCCAAAGAAAAGAAACCTCCATTCCAGTCCATTCAGTCAACGGGCAGTACTACACTAGCAATCCTGCATGAAGCGGCGGTAAAATCCTGCTAAGCCAAAATCTGCGGACCTCCGTCCTGCTCACAAGTTTGGGCCTGAGCTGTAGGGTTACGATCTTCCTCGAAACCATATAAAACCGTCTCTGTAACTACAAGACCTAGGAGTCAACACAACAAGCATGAAGGAACACTCCGAGAATCTAGCAAGTCGCTGGGGCTCTCCCAGTATCTGCAAAAGAGATCCTCAAGTGCTACTCCTATCCTTCAAGACACATTAACTAGACCAGGGCATCGTAAATAACACAACAATAATTGGTCGAGGAACAGCCTGAAGAAATCCGGTTCATCACCCCTACGAATGCTGCTAGGGCATTGGTGAGTCCAATGACACACCCAAAACCCACAAAGCCCGTAGCCTGCATAAGGCTGTTTTCGGAATGTCATCACTCCGAACCCGCTACAATGATGACCTGATCCCAAAAAACTTAGACAAAGTCTTGCACTCTTACGCTGATCGAAGAAATTGCGAATACGAGGTACAGGATACCTATCTGCACCGTAAGCCGGTTCAATTGACGATCCATCAATACACAACCTCAATCCGTCGTCTTTCTTCTTGATGAACAGAAATAGGAACTTCCTAATGCGAAACACTCAGACGCACAAAACTCCCCCAACAAACAACTCTGCAGCAGGTCCTTAAGCTCCTTAAGCTTCGCCGGCTCATTTGGAACAACGTCGGAAAACTCTCGCACTAAGGAAAACCGGCCTAACAAACCAACTGTGGCTACGGTATCACGAATAAGCACCAAGAATCCACGACATCTCCTCAAAAGCCGACGAGTGAAAAAGGCTAAATTCGAGCTGTGAGAGGCGGCACAACTATCCACCTGCACAACAAAAACTGACTTGCCGGGGAAAACAAAACCTAATTGTTTCCTCACGGTAGTTCACAACGCCTAGCATGTAACTAACCAGTCCGTGCCCAGGGGAATGCCAAGTCCAACATCTCTAGGGGGATCAAAATGACAGACGAATCTCTATCTCCTATTCGATTGGCACACGGTCGGATTACGCGTCGCGCAACAGAAGGTCCGCTAACAGAAGTTAACACAACAAACGGCTGATCTACCTAGCATGACTCTCGTCCTAAACTCGGCACGAAGTGTGGAAACATACGAGTGCAACAAAAGGACATACTGAAAGAGTACCTGAAAACTCTGCGTTGGACGCCTCGTATCCTGATGAGTCGAAGCGAAAACTTGGGCCTGACCTTCATCTGCGACTGACCGAACTCCTCCTCTACTAGCCTGACCCCTCTGCGCGAACCTTCCGCGTCCACGACGTCTCAGACTACGACCCTGACGTGGTGTTAAGGAACACTGCCTGATGAAGTGTTGATGGCTTCCGCATCGAAGACATCTACGCGCAGACTACTGACTTCCCTGGGGATGAGAGCCAAACGACTGTCCTCGTCCTAAGCCTCTGCTCTGGGCTGGTATACCAGTACGATTCCTCAACTGTTCTGGAACTCCCACGGTCACTGGAAGACGTGTTTCGTAAACTGGGGCTGCCTCTACCGGTGCTATGTAGGTGACGGAATACTGCATGATGATCGCAAAGAACCACTGGGTGATAGGGGTGACAACCACCTGCTGCTGCGCTCGAAAGACCTCCACCAATGAGCTCATCGTCTGGCGCAAGCCCTGCATCTCTGCCACTAGTCTAGCGATCTGATCTGTCGTAGGAAGAACAATCTGCTTTGGTACAGCAGGGGTACTACCCGGATCAGTCCTCGTCTCAGATGAATCGACTCGAATCTCGGCTCTCGCGGCTGCTCTCTGCGCCCTCGTAATCCTTGGCGGCATAATGGCTGAAAGAAAGTAGGATTCGATGAGGATACGGAAATCGAATCACAAGGATGCATGCAAACATGAAGGAATTCAATCAATAAGTCCTAAGGTCGCTTAGGCGGAGTGCCGTGTCGTGAGTATGCCGCGGAACATACGCACGCTACGCCACTCTGCTGCAACTACCTACTCTATCATACCAGGGTCATCCTACACTCCGAAGGTAAAACCTACACTCTGATACCAACTTTGTCACGACCCAAAGTTTGGCCCGTGACCGGCATTTAACCACGTAACGTCTACAGGCGTAACGCGGCTAAGTAAGCCGAAACCCAGAAATCAAACCCAGTAAAATTATAGTGTTTTAAGCATTGAATAGAAGCATTTACAAAAATGTTAAGAAACCCTTAAGTATACAATCCCATGATAACAATATACGACGCCGTAGCGAAGAAAGGGCAACCAGTGGAAAATAAATAGCATGAAAGATAGAGCTTCATAAATAAAGTCGGCTCCCACGAGCTCGACACCAGAGTACAAAATAATATAAATCGTCCGCACAACTGGTCTCTAAGTCAATACATAAGTGGTAGATGGAGAGTACTAGATACAATAATGTACATAACTGAAAGATAAACAGATACCGCACCAAACCCCACCTATAAGCAAAAGGGCTAGTATGCCAACTGCAGTGCTATCTGTGTCAAAAGATGCAAGAGCGCAGCCTGCCGCGACTACTCCGAAGGGAAACCTGCAAACACTGTGGCACAACGGGGGTGAGTTGCCAACTCGTGAGTAGTAGATAACATGTAAAGGTAATCACGAGTATGCACGTGCTGCGATACTCTAACCTATGCCAATAGGTATCATCTATATGATGAACTATATGAGCAGTAATCATGCATCAAGTACGATCTAACAACATCTCTAAATGATAAGCAAGGTATGCAATAATCGTGCATAGCATGTGAAAGCTAATGACATCTATATAGGATCATGGGTAAGCAATAATCGAGCATAGCATGTGAAATCTAATGACGTCTATATAGGATCATGGGTAAGCAATAATCGAGCATAGCATGTGAAATCTAATGACGTCTATATAGGATCATGGGTAAGCAATAATCGTTCATAGCATGTGAAATCTAATGACATCTATATAGGATCATGGGTAAGCAATAATCGAGCATAGTAAATGCAATCAGATGACAACAGATACAGGATATGATGTAAAATACTGAATGTTGAGCATGAGGATAATAATATCTACACGGAATATCAATGTGGAAAAATAATTGGTGTCCATCCGTATGCCCAAATCCTGTAACTCTCCTAACATCGTGAGTGCCCAACATCGGCACTCAAAATATCGAGAAATACTCATGTCCAGCATCGACACGTAAATCCTCATACATCGGGCATCCATCAGTCCGGGTCAGCCCACGGGCTCTGTCTGCGGTATCGGCCCTCGGCCCCGGCAGTACGAGTCGTCCCGTATCCATCTATCGACTCTGGTCAGTATCCTCCGGATAACCGCCAGGTCCAACCAATCACCGGTAGGTAGTAGTCCCTCTGCTAGGCTCACCGTCTCTGCACAGCGATCCGTTCTCGCCCCGGGGTACCATTCCGGGTCCACCATGTACCCGAAATCGGCCTCGTCCACTCCTCGAATCGGGTTTCATATATCACTCTAGCACCGAGAAAACACATGGTAGACGCACTGAAATATCATATCAAGGGAAACCGGGTTTTTAAATAATTAACTATTCTCTTTTGAAATATCCACGGTTCCCAAATCCAGAAATAACATGGAAACAACATATCTCAATGCGTAAATCTAAGCAAGTATGAAGATATCAATATATGTGTGCACTGGTATGAGTATATAGTGTGCATGTGCGCAGATATGAAGATATCAATATATGTGTGCACTGGTATGAGTATATAGTGTGCATGTGCGCAGGTATGAAGATATCAATATATGTGTGCACTGGTATGAATATACAGTGTGCATGTACGCAGGTATGAAGATATCAATATATGTATGCACTGGTATGAATATACAGTATGCATGTGCGCAGGTATGAAGATATTAATATATGTGTGCACTAATGTGGACGTATGATGTTCATGTGCCCAAGTATGGATATGTGATGTATACATGCCCAAGTATGCATATATGATATATGTGGCACAAGTATGAATATGTGATGTATGTGTGCCCAAGCATGAATATATGTGATGTATATGGCACAAGTATAGATATGTGATGTATGTGTGCCCAAGCATGAATATATGTGATGTATATGGCACAAGTATAGATATGTGATGTATGTGTGCCCAAGCATGAATATATGTGATGTATATAGCACAAGTATAGATATGTGATGTATGTGTGCCCAAGTATGAATATATGATGTATAGGGGCACAAGGGTAAACATATCAAGATATATATATAAATAAGCACTAAGACGGAATATAAAGGGTACATGTGCACAGGTAGTGATATATCAATGAAGGTAGGCACAAAAGTGCATACACAGTGTGCATGGTATGAATATAACATATGCTAATAGGCGGCAAATCATAACAACGTCAATAAAGCGGAGTCAATATGATATATGATTTCTAGCAATGCTATAATGTGAGTGTCATGGCAATCACTAACGGTGTGACTGTAGCATATAAATCGTGCTTGTGCAACTTGAACCGTTAGTGACAATGCAGTGTTCTATACTACCAGTTCTATACATAACAGGAGAGTATGCTACTAGTATATCTATATGAACACGCCTGACTAAATATCCTATTACGCCCTGACGCTTAACGCCATATGGGCGATTTCCCCGTAGATATTAAATCTACTCACCTGGTCGCGTGCTAAGTATAGCCGACCACCTGCTTCCCTTTCCTGGCGGCGTCTGACGTCCCCGCCTGCGAACCTGGAATTTACGAAAGTCGCATACATAAGGCAAATCCTACAAAAACACGATATATCGCTAAAAAGGATAACGCGTGCATGAAACTAAACGCGCGTGCACTCGATGCGTCGCGACAAGCGTACTCACCAGAACCTACTCCGACGCGCTGTATCGCGCAGCGCGCCACAGAACCACGTGGATCACGCGCGTGTCGCACAAGATCTAAAAACGTCGATAACTCGTTTTACGCTCCAGATTTTGACTCTGGTCCAAACTCAAAAAGTTGCAGATACCAACACCCTAAGCTACCCAGCATAAACGTACAGGCCAAATCCCAGAACCCCAGCCCCTACTCTGGCCGCAATTTGCGGCCAGATTGAATAAATCGGCGGCCGAAATGGGGAAGTGGGTCCCCATGCTTTGTGTTTGTGTCTTCTAAGGTCACTTAGCTACGGTCTCCTTAATTTTTACCTGAGAGCCCCGGGTCAAAAGCAGATTTCAAAGAGGCTAAAAAATCGTTAAATTACACCAAGTCGGATAAATCGGGTATTTTTGTGAAATCTGGAACCAAACTTGGGTGATCTAGTCTCAACAGCACCCTATAAGGCTATTCTAACCATCACAACCAATACCTTGCCAAAACTCCCTTAAATTACCCAAAATTACTACTAAAACATATAATAAACACTAACTAAGCTAGATAACCGTAACTTTAGCAATTAGGAGTCGGGTTAAGGGGTTATACCTATAGAGATCCTAGGTGAAGGAGAAGAGAGGAAAGAGGAAGTGTGTGCCGCTGCTATAGCTCCTGGTGCTGCAAATTTAACCTGAAATGAGCTGATCTTCTTCACTGTTTCAGGTTCTGTCACAGGCTGAAGCTTGTTGTTGTTGTTGCCATTGTTCTGTTGTTTATTTTGTGTTATAGGTGTTGCAGTAGCAGCAGCAGTGGTTGCATTTGTGGCTGTTGGGGTGGTGAAGTGTTGTGTTGGTGTAGTGTTGCTGGGGTTGTGTTGGTGTAGCTGCTGCTGCTGATAAACTGCTGTTGTTTTTCTTCTTTTTTTTGTGCTGAAGCTAGCAGCTGCAGCAGATGAAGGGGAGGGGTGTAGTACTTGTGGTGTTGGGTGAGTGTGAGAGATGTGAGTGATGAGAGTTGAAATATGTGTAAAAGTTTTGAAGTGAAAAGGGTGTTGACACAACCATAGCCACCTTTCTCTCTCTCTCAATGAATGGTTGCATGACAACCATCAAATCCTTTCTCACCTCAAACAAGTCAACGCTAATCCCTTATCTCCTTTAACCAAAACTATAACCCTTAACTAAAACTAATTATCTTAACAAAGAGGGTTAGACCACCATGGTTGTCTAAACATGGTTAACCCACATGCACATCTAACTTGGTAACCCTAGACTTACCCCACATTAACGTGCACAAGTGTGTGCAGTCGAGATAAAATTCCAGTAAAATATCCATAAAACCAGATAAATTATTAGAAACTCGTTTTGGTAAATTTTTTACCGAAAATCCCACATTAACACACAATTACCACAAAACGCAAACTCAGGTGTTACACCTGGGTTTCCTTTAAGCCGCAAGTGAAACCCGACATTCCCATGGTCTTGTGGATAGCCTGTGCAATGAAAACCTAGACCCCTATGAGCGCGGCAAGTTACCCGCCAAAACCAAAAGCGAGGCAGCCCCCTTCATCAAAGTGAATGGGCCACCCGGCACTTCACGGAATCCGGTAACTTGAGTACCCCTCCTTGGGTCAACCTGTACCCCCTACGAGTGCGGCGAATAGCCCGCCTATTCTAGAGTAAGACCCCCTCCTTCTCAATGCCATGAGATGCGGACCCGTTTCCTTCCAGAACTCGGCTATCCGTGCACTCCATCGCAGGGTAATCCTAGCACAGAAAAGAAAATATGTACAATGGTGACATCAACCTCAACCCGATCGTGCCCCAAACAAATAATATACAAGCAGGCAGTGACGACAGTCTATATGTAGGACGCTCGCCCCGTGATATGAAATGTACAAATAAAACAAAACTGTACTAACATTGCACCCAAGCTATCCACCACGACGAATCCATAACAAACACAGCACAACACAGAACATCAACGCGAATGTCACATTCGCAAATCCGTATAAAAGAACTATAGCAATTAGACAAGTTGTACCGATCGAATGATATTCACGGTCGCAGATAGTAATGTAAGTACTGTAAACTTTAAACAATGTTGGAAATATCGACTTCAAAATAACCCCGAATAGCCCCAAACAACTAGATAAAACCATATCAAAACTGGGCTAAACAAGCAATACCACTGAACCAATATTCCAGCGACCAGACAACACACAAAATACGAAACCCAAACTCAAATATCTGGCCGGCCAGCTCGGATATTATAGCAATGTGCTCGGTTCATTTCAGGTGGAATTGGCTTGTATTTAGGGTGAAGTCTAGTGGTCACCTATGTAGTCTTCTGCAGTTGCTAAAATAATTTTTGAAGACTCGGAAAAAAATGACAGAAACTAGAATATATCGGGTATTGTTTGGAGTTGTTTCGGTTTCGATACTTTAGCATCGTCTAAACCAACTAGTATGTGGTTATTAGGCTGTCTCTGATACTATGTAAAGCAACGGCAGCGCCCCGTCCATCAATCTGTGGCCAAACGCGGAACAAAAACTTTTTAAAAAACGGCGCTAACGGAACCCTAATCGACGGATCGTACCATTAACCCTATACTAGTTCTATAAAAAGAGTTTGGAGAGGTTATACTGATCTATCCGTGTCCTTCGGTCTTCATCCTTTGCCCTAGCTCCTCGCAGCTGCCTCGATGAAGTTCGGTCTCCGGTCTCCCTCGTCGAAGATGATCCACGTCGAGGATTAGTAATACGGGCTCCCGCTTCAAAAACCGTAGCAACTCGAGCATCCAGTTTGCCAGCCTAGATGCACAAGATGAAGTAGAGATTATGTGTGAATACTTTGTCTCAAAACACCCAAGGATTCTCAACTCATGAGATGGAATGGGTGGAGGTGAAGAAGAAGCCATAGGAGGAAAGTTGTGAGCTCAAGACTTGGCACAAAAGAAAAACCAAGTGAAGAAATAATAAGTCCCTCTGTTGTTTTCTTTAGTTGTGAGGTATTTGTGATAGGAAAGCAACGAAAAATCCCAGCACAAAATAATGAATTGTCCCCACACAAATACCTCACCTCATGAATCACACAAGGCCCAACACCATGAGTCACCATGCCACAATCAATGCACCATGCCAAGACTTGCACTCACAGTTTCCATCACAGCAATATTAAACATTTAAACAAAACCCTAAATGTTTAATACTAGAAAAAGAAACACCATCTTCAAAAGTAATCTTGTAATGGATTACAAGAATTCTCCTCATCCATATATACATACCTGCATCCGTATTTCGACTGAATACGAATACAACGAGATGAAAATAATCCAACAATATAATACTAGGATCCGGCTTAAACCAAAGCCCACTAGTATTATCCGTCCGATCATAATCCGTGCACAAGTGCACGAATATGATCGAACCCTGCCATAAAACCAACGGCCTCTACAATGTTTCTCCCGAACCAGGGAAACCCTATGTGTGGGACTATAAAGAATCGTCAATACGCTGGCAGTGGGTTTAACCATAAGCACGTCAGTGGCACTAGCTGTACGTAACGGCTACCCAGGTATTGAGCGAAAGGGAGGCCAACGAGCAAACTCATCCTGAAACCCTACTGAGCCTGACAGTGACAATATCCGTACAGTCCGGTCCATTCTTCTATGAGTATTGCATATCGAGTCTGGGGGGTGGATAAAGTCAGACCCCAAATAACTTTACATTTAGTGTCGGTATGAAGCCTATCACCAACTGAGAAACTACTGATCCGAATCAGTAATTCTTGTCTACCCCAGCCGAGGATTTCTGATGATGGCCATCCGTGCACACTGCGACATCAACCCCCAATACCGGGAGAGACGAATCCCCTGACGATCCGCTCACTGCCTCCATATGGCTCAGGACTGTACCCAACTAAAACCTATTTGCATGACTCCTTTGAGCATTGGTAGGGTAGTAATCAAAGCACAGTGGGAACTCACACGAGACAAATGACCATCTCAGATTGATAGACTAACTTGTACACATGTCACCAGGGAACTGCTATCTGACAATAGGTATAATACTAACTAGCATGTTCCCGGCGTGTCCGTCGGGTGAACTCATAACCCAATGAGCACCTGTATACATCTTAGGTGAACCAACTGACACCAATGGCTTGTGAGCACCTGTATACATCTTAGGTATAAAGATTTCTCTTTTTATCCTTTAATAGATTTAAAACTAGATAGACAGTGATGCATATAGATTAGGGTTTCTGGAAGGAATAGGGTTCCCACTCTTAACCCCTATCTTGACATGGATCTCCGTTCATGTCTAGCCTTTACCAAAGCAATTGTTAATCCAATCTCTAATCGTGGTCATGACTATCAATGAATTGATAGCGCGCCCGTTAGGATATTAACTATTCTTTTGATAAAGTTTATAAATTTATTGGATGTAAAAAGCGTTTAAGGATCTTCATCATCCATTAATCTACCCTTATCCTACGAACCCTAACAAGCGGAGAATTACTCGCGCATGATGGAAAAAGAAAAGATAGAAATCATGAAAAAAATAAAATACAATAGAATAAAACTACCTTTATTAATCAACTTGATCAAGTACACTTTGTTCCTTTAGAAAATGATTATAAAAACCTTGTTTTCTTCTCGATCTCTTCTGAGGAGGTAGATGAACAGTTGATGATCAGCCTGGATGCGTGAGCCGTCTTGGTTTTCGTGATCTCATCGGCTTGATGATTTTTCCAAGAGCCTCTCGGTCCTTATTTAAAGTCACAGAGCCAGAACCCTAGTTTCCTAATATGGTAACTACTTGTTAGGATCCCAACCAAAAAAATCCAGAATCCTAACACTTCAGATATGCGGCGGAACTGTGGCCAATAGGTGGGTTTGGCCACGGATCCGCCTCCTTATGGTGGGATCATGGGCTCTAATTTCTGTGGCTTCATATCTGTAGCACTTGTTGATCTTTTGAATATCTATACTTTGAAAATCTTTTCTACGTTTCTGCCAGAATTGGTTTCTTCAATTTACTTGAATATCTTCGGCAGATTTGATATCGCTAACTCGGATTTCCTTGATTTCAGTCATGATATAATTCCTGCACAATTATCTCAATAAATGATATTAGTAGAATTTGTTTTTATTGAGATATTATCTTAACCATTTGTCATGATATTTTAGTTTTAAGAGAATTGGTCAAAAATATTTAATAAAGTAAGCATATTAAAATAGTCCAAACATTATATGAATATTATATGCTTACATTTTTCCTTCATAATGTTAATTATAATATATAAACACATGAAAATAGTATTTTTACGGATAAACCCTTATATGTGTTTTATTTATAATAAACATCTTTTATTATATATAAATAGTAAGCAAAATGACATATTAAAAGTGCAGTTTTATCAACTGAACAAATACCCCCAAATTTAACTTTGCTCGTCCCGAGTAAACTAGTTATTCCAGATAAGGAGAAAAGGAAAAAAGAAAAACCTAAACAACACACTTTCGTAGGTAACACGATGGCACTGAGCACGTGCAACAAGCTGTTAAACCCCTAGGTGTCCCTAGTAGGAGGAATGTTGTCTCCCGAGGGTTTTCAGCGGATTACACCTACAAAATCCTATAGTAAAAGAAAGATAGTGAAAGTTACATATAAAGATGAGAACTATAAAAGAAAGAACTTGAAAATAAGAGTTTCCAACTATACCAGCAGTTGCTATGAGCCCTATCTTAATGGTCGTGAAAAGATATTAGAAATCACACCATCTCTCAATAAAACATCGCCTTCAGTCTTCCTCCCTATCTTTCTTCCAAACATTGATCATATACCCCTACGTGTATGTAAAATGTAGGGCTCCTAGGCACTCTCAAGAGGTCTCACAAGGCATCAACCATGCCAATTTCAAAAAAAATCTAGGTGCCGAGAAACCCGACTACGGATCGTTGGCTAGAAATCTAGGCGAAACATTAAACTAGTTAACACTTAACTATAAGAATACGGAAATACAACCTTTGTAGATCCGGTTCTCCACCTCCATAGCTCCGCAACGAAGTATCCTCACCGTCCAAATCGAAATCCGGGCTCTTGCGTCGGCTTCATCGGAGAAGAAACGGGCTAGGTCATCGACGACGTGCCGAACATGATCTACATCGAAGCATCACTAGATCAAGCTCCACCTTCACCAAGCCATGAAAACTTGTGAAGGAAACACACTCTACTACTTGGCAAGAGGTAGAGGATGAAGAAATAGGAAGTGGGTAGACTTTAGAATTGGATTTCTCACTTGTTTCATCAATCCACCATTGATGAAGTCAAGCTTCTTCATGGAAGAAGAAGATGAAGACGAAGAAAGAATTATTATGATAAGTTAATTAAAAAGAAAAGAAAAAGGATACTTATCATAATAATAACCATGATTAGGTGTAGAGAATAGACCATGGTTAATTGCAAGGGTTAGGGTTAAGCATGAGACAAAATGGTCACAAAGTCAAAGCTTCATGAAGCTTCAAAGAAAGAGACAAAACTTGCAACCATTTCATTTCTAATCTTTTCCAAATAAATAAATAAATAAATGATTAAGAAAAAGAAAACCCTAATCATCAATTTAACCATGGTTTAATCTTTACACTTAACCAAGTTAACATGTATCATCAAAAATGATACAAACATTTGCACAAAAAGTATATCACATATACAACTTGTACATTCAAGTGAGAAAATCCATATAAAGTGAACCAATACTAGTTAATGCAAAGTAATATATCAAATATATAATTATACATTAAATCATTAAATCAACACTTGATTTAACGATCCGGTCATATCGCATATAACCGACTAGTATCCAATGTATCGGCTTATCGAATCAATGCTTGATTCGATAACTAGGTTATATCGCATACAACCATTCGATACATTCATCACGAGAATAGAATACGGTATCACATACACGCATTATTCTCGGTCCCGCACATATCTCATATGCGCTCCTATTTCGTTTCGCTTGAGCCAGGAAACCTCTGTGTAGGACTCTAAAGACTCGTCAATACGCCGGCAGCAGGTGATGATCATATCAAACACCCACAAGCCGCAAGCGGTCTGCTAAATGTAACGGCCACCCGGGTATTGAGCGATCAGAAGATCGACGAGCAAGCCCGCTCAAACTCCAGTGAATCCAACCAGTAACACTACCGTACAGTCCGGTCTGTCCGTCTGATATGTCGCATATCTTGCCTAGGGGTGGTAAACGTCAGACCCCAATAGCTCGATAAGTCGTGTCGATATGAGGTCTATAACAATTCGAGAAACTACTGGTAACACTTACCAGTAAATCTCAGCAACCCTGGCCAGGGATTTCCTGTTATAGCCAATCGAACACAGCGCAACATCAACTCCCTATACTGGGAGAGACGAATCCCCTCCTATCGCTCATTGCCTCCATGTGATTCGGGACTGTACCCAAAAACCACCGTTTTGCATGCCCTCTTGGACGTGGTAAGATGGAAATCAAAGCACAGTGGGAACCACACAAGACTCTATGACGATCTCGGGTCAACAGACTACTCTGTACCAGTGTCACCAGAGAACTGCCATATGACGTGAGGTATAATACCATCTGGTAGTTCTCGGCGAGTCCGTCCAGTGTACCCAGTCTCCACTGAGCACCCGTATATCATCTCCGATGTCAAACACCAATGGATATGGGATCATCCATCGCCCAACTGTATGGGTCGAGAAGGTATACGCTAGTCTACTCTGGTATATCGATGCCCCGTCTCGATACACCCACGACTAGGGACTTTGAAGGATGTACTTATGGACTACCATGTCCCCACTAGTATGATCCGCATCATAGTCCAGGTAGTCAAGTACACATCCTAAGGGCTTTACCAACATGTAACAGAGAGACAATCAGCATACACGTTAAGGTAAAGTGTAACCAGATAGCATACTATCGTGTCGAGCAAGAATGTCCTCCCTATATATGTCCCAGCATCCATTACAATATACATCCTATGTACAGTAATGGCCTCTAGGGCATACATATAACTAACAATCTCCCACTTGCACTAGGGCCATCTGTAGCAGTGGTCGAAGTATCTCATACTCAACCATCCCATAAAAGTCTCTCTCTGGGAATAGGCCTTCGTGAGTGGATCGGCTGCGTTATCCTCTAAGTCTGCTCTCCATGCCTCGATCACCCTGGAGATCAACCATCTCCATGATCAGGTGATACTGCCTTAGAATAAGTCTGGATCACTGATGGGACCGTCGTTCCTTGGCATAAGCCACAACTCCATTGTCTCACAATGGTAGGAACGTAGTTCATCTCATGAACTAATATACACCTAAACATCCTCTTTGGTAGCATCTTAAGTAGCGATGTATCCAGCCTTTATTGTCTAGTATGTCACGGTATCTAGCTTGGAACTCTTCCAACATATCGTCCCTTTATTGGGGGTAAAGACAATGCCTGCGACTGACATTCAGTCGTCTTTATCACTCTGGAACACTTTCAGTGATTCTCCCCAGGATCGATTGATACCATTTCACTACTACTAGTGAGTATCCTAACATCCAATTAGATCTATCTCATAGATCCAAAAACCAGGATATAGGAGGTATCACATTGATCCTATATGGAGAATCATTGTGATAAGCGGAGATTGACCGAGCGTAGCATAGGAAACTCCTTTCTTATCAAGAGTATGTCATCCACGTACTTTATGAGGATCACCACCATACTCCCTACTACCTTTTTGTTTAGACAAGGTTCATCTACCATTTTGATGATGTCAAACTCTTTGACTAATCCATCAAAACAGATGTTCCAACTCCGCGATGCCTGCTTTAATCCTATAAAGCATCTTGCACACGTTTCCGCTGCTCCCACTGTCTATGAAGCCCTCTGGCTGTGTACTTATAGACGCACTCTTCTAAAACATCATTTAGAAAAGCAGTCATGACACCCAACCACCAGATATCGTAGTCATGGTATGTAGCCGTGGCAAGTAGGATCTGGATGGACTTAAGCATAGGTACTGGAAAAGGTTTCATTATTATCCACGCCTGGTCAATGACGAAAACCTTTAACAAGTCTAGCTTTGAAAGTCTCAACTTTTCCATGTACACCAAGTAACCTTCTCAAGATATACTTGCTCCTGATGGGGATTTAACCCTTCAGATATAGCAACCAAAGTCCATACTTTGTTGGTGTATAAGGATTCCATCTCAGATCACTAAGCATCCAGCCATTCTTACAGAGTCTTACTCCTGATGGCCTGCACGAAACTAGTTGGGTCATCATCTCATGATGCAATCCTCGCTCCCACTGTCATAGAGAAACCGAAGTAACTCTCAGGTGGGTGAGGAACCCTACTAGATCGGCGGAGAGGCTGAGGTTCGTAGGAAACTATTGAATCCTTTGGTCCTGTCAAATCATCAGCTGCAGTTTGTATAGCTGGAACATTTCCAGTTCTACATAACAGTATTTGCCTCGAGCTTGTCCGGATTATGCTTTTAGAGATAGGTCGGTCAACCCCAAATCTTAACTAACTTAAGACATGGGCTCTTCCCATTCCATATCACGTATGAAGCGGTAAGCAACTGATTTGATTGGAACCCTATTCAATAGGTATGCATCTTCTCAAGTGCAAAACACCCCAAAAGGAAACAGGTAACTCAGTAGTACTCATCATAGAGCGCACCTTATCATATAGGGTGTGATTGCTCCGTCCCGATATACCATCGTGATATGGTGTATACGGAGGAGTAATGCTGAGAGAGAATCCCATTCTTCTTTAAAATAGTCCTGGATTTCCGTGCTCAAGTATTCTCCTCCTTGATCACATCAAAGGACATAATACTTATACCCGTATTTTGGTTCTCTACTTCTAACTTATATTCTGTAAATATCTCAAAAGGTTCTGACTTGTGTTTCAACAGGAACATATGTCTGAATCTTGAGAGATTATCAGAGAATGTAATGAAGTACAAAGAACCAGTCCTGGCATGTGTAGACAGGAGACCTTACATACATCATCATGTATCAGTCCCAAGAGTTCATTAACTCTTTCTCTGTTTCCAATAAACAGAGCTATGGTCATCTTATCTTTGTGACATGACTGGCGAGTTTCACAAGATGTAAATTCAAACTGATTTAAATATGCATCTATATGTAACTCTAGCTAGTCGGGTCGCATTGATATGACCTAGTCTACAATACCTCAAGAATGATCCGTTCATTTCTGAACTCTTCCTCTTGTGTGTGTTCTGTATACTAAGAACTGTAGTTTGATTTAGAACATTAATGCTTTTAGATAACGTGCCTGAACCGATCAACTTTTGATATAGGAAATGTCCAAAACATTATCCAACAATACAAAATTTTATCATTTCTTTACTAATAAAGAGAGTGATATGATTTTGTATATCAGCTTCGGTATCTAATAACATACGTTCAGAATCAATGTATTCTGGTAATACAGGGTGACAGTGACCAACAGACTTGGCTGCAACTCTTGCCCCGTTTTCTGTCTCATGAAACTTATCACCCGTTCTCAGTTTTTCTACCTTTTCGTAGCCCTATGTAACAGATTACATATCTGGGATCCTGATCCGGTATCATATACCAGGGATGCGGAGGATACTGAGAAACAGTTCTGTATAATGAACATACCCGAAGATGATGCATCAGCATGCACTCTCTTCATTTGGGCGGCAGGGGAAATCTGGTATTCCCCAATTTCCTGCTCTGTCTTATAACATTTATAAGTGAGAGCGGGACCAACGTTCCCCAGCTCAGTATAACAAGCGGGTTCGGTCAATAATCCGTATTATTATCTTGATTAAGGCGTGATATGGTCGCTACCAGGAGAGAGAGAGAAGAAAACAATCAGCGTGCGCTCTAGCAAGATCAGATTCGTTATTATTTTATCTAATCAGGATGGCTCCCGCTGCTTTTTATCAAATCTTCCTTCAAACCCTAAAAGGAAAAGACTAGCCGGGATTAATTACACACAACAAGTTCGCCAATCTTTCAGCCAGGCCAGTGTCGGTACTTTGAGGGAGGTGCCCCATGCTTTCGCACGGACCTAATTAATGTAAACCTCGTTTTCCCAGAGGCGTAACCCCGTTGACACCTTTCTAGACACCTACTTGATCGGCTAATTGTAATGTGTAAAACTCTCCCAGGAGTAACAATTACTCGCAGCGGGTATCGGGATCCAACTATCTCATAGAAGGTATGCAATCTCATTGCAAATTTCAACACTTGAAATTCCCGATAATATTTTGCCCCTAGCAACTATATGACCTTAACATAGTCAACAAATCATAAGTGCTGGTCAAGTTCAACCCGTCATTTCCCGATTGAATTAAACCCACCCGCACGACCCTTAATATAGTCAACAAAGTCGCACGACTACCCTAATCCAATCGCATCATATGCTTATACAGATAAGCACTAATTAGCTATCGCACACTACGCCTTAACATAGTCAACAAACGTAGCACGAATACTAACTAGTACTTATCTGAAATTACGGAGGGCTACGACAGGTTTTTCTGAAAACCTATTGCGTAATGAACTTGATATCGTTGTAGAATCAAATGATTTTGAAATGGAGTGTTTTTGAGGCTTTTCTAGTTTTGCTAAAGGAGTCACTCCCGGTGAAGGGATCGTCGGTCCTTTCCTCGTCGAATGAGGTGCGGGATATATCATATATATCACTGTGCAAAGCAAAAACACTTAAAAGCAATCATAAGACAAACCGAATGTGTAGCATCTGCCAGTCATTGCTAAAGGAGTCACTCCCGGTGAAGGGATCTCGGTCCTTTCCTCATCGAATAAGGTGCAGGATATATCACATTTACCGCTGTGCAAAGCAAGAACTGTAGCTACCTGTTTTATTTTGAAATTCGATTCTACAACATCTTTAGGTTTCTTTTATTTCATTAATCACATTAATGAAGTCCCATCATTTAAGTACCTAAACATCACAGATAAATACGACGTACACTTATGCCATCCGCATTCGCCTCGATGTCCCCTCGTGCACCGTTAGGTTAGGTAACTAACGACAGAGCGGGGCAGGGCTAGCGCGGGTGTAAAACATAAGTAACGTCTATATAATATATCATATATACTATATACTGTATCTATCATAGAACATCACATGATCACATCACAGATATCGCAGCAGAAGAAACATATGAAATATTGGATATACTAGGACGTCCGTGTTTTTAATACGAGCCAGTATAAAACACGGATTCCACGGTCGCGATGAATAGCCAAACCCACACCCCAAGACTCCTACGAGAGCGGAAAGCAACCCTACCAATTCTAGAGTTAGGAGACCTGGACTCGACTCCTCGAGTTGGTCTCCCACTGGACTCCAGAACCCGGTTACTTGTGCCCTCCTCATTGGGTCTATCCTAGTGCGGAAAAGTAAATAATATACAAAAGGTGACAACTTCCGCAACCTGGAAGTGCCCCAATAAAAGAATATTACATACAAGTTTTTACATGAATGAAAATGAAAAACTCTCATCTCACATAAAAAACCCCGGCTATTCAAACACGACGATCCAATATAACATATCCAGCAACACATAACATCACATGTCATCAACGTAAGTAAATATGTCCATCCCAATTGTCGTTGACATATAGCAACGAAACCGGCGATATCACATATTACACTTACGGTCACAGAAAAGAAAGTGTAAAAATACAACAGTTGGAATCCGCAATCTCTTTAGACATCGCATGCCTAATCAAATGAATTACTTAAACATCGCATGCCTAACAATTATAAACCCCGCATTTTAGTCTCAAAATCGAAAACACTTTTCAATATCAAGTCGGGCAATTCAACAAGATTCCCGACATCCTGATCGAATGCTCGTCGCAAACTTTAGTAGACGGCCGCACCCCCGATGTCGTCGATGAAGTGCACCAAGGCGGAACACCGCTGCCGCGAGCACCCGAATGGATGCTTTCGGCGACGGGGTTCTCCTACAGTCACTTGGTCGGGGCAATGGAGCGAGGCTGTCTATTAAGTTTACCCGGCGAGTATCCGCGTACGCTACGTGATCGCGACGGACTTTTGATCACATCAAAATTCCGTGGTAACCGATCAAGTGAGACTAAACTGCTACGTTTATAACATTCATTCAGTTATCTCATAACTTCTTGTGAATTCCAATATTGTATCCCATTCCGGATAAATAGAAAATGTCAAACTTTCCGATCGAACAATCGAACACCCAAGTTTTTCCGATACAGATCAACACATGAAACAAGTCTAAAAACATTCAGTTCGTGCCTCAGTACCAACGGTCCAGCCGTAGAAGGGTCAAGCCAACGCCTCACATGTGGCACGCCGTACTGCCCCAAACCCGAAGGTTCAAAGGGTAGTTCAAGACGGTCACATAATCGAGTTAAGGTTTGTTGTCTTCTAGAGGGACCATCGTGTTACTTGCACTACTTAGAACGTGATTAAACTACAGAAATATCCAACACTTGGAAATTTCCCGACAGGCTAAAATTGGGTATTTATATCCGGTCGAACTTTTTAACATATTCAAAAAAAATTATCCGGAACGACACATAGACAAAGTTTGACAATCCGATCGAATGTATGAACTCCCAATACAACCCAAAATACTCAACTCTTGATTTCAGATTAAAAATTCCTAGGAAAACCAGCACTGAAAAATAGGAGTTACTGTGCAAAATTCAATGGCAGATAAGACAAAAGGGCCGCGGAAGGGCCGCATTAGCATGCTAATACCGCGGTTCCGCCGCACTTTAGAAAGATCATTAGGTAATTTTTGCATCGCAATTCTTAGATTTACCTGCTGATTTTTCTTCATATTTTTAATTTTCAAAAATCCACATTTTACAAAAATGTCCAGAGAGCATTTTAAAGTCGGGGTTTCGGGTCGATCGGACTTCTAACTCCGTCTACGCATCGCCTAAGGCTCTAGCTAGGCTCTGAAACCACTGTAGGGCTCCTAGGCACTCTCAAGAGGTCTCACAAGGCACCAACCATGCCAATTTCAAAAAAAATCTAGGTGCCGAGAAACCCGACTACGGATCGTTGGCTAGAAATCTAGGCGAAACATTAAACTAGTTAACACTTAACTATAAGAATACGGAAATACAACCTTTGTAGATCCGGTTCTCCACCTCCATAGCTCCGCAACGAAGTATCCTCGCTGTCCAAATCAAAATCCGGGCTCTTGCGTCGGCTTCATCGGAGAAGAAGCGGGCTAGGTCATCGACGACGTGCCGAAGATGATCTACGTCGAAGCATCACTAGATCAAGCTCCACCTTCACCAAGCCATGAAAACTTGTGAAGGAAACACACTCTACTACTTGGCAAGAGGTAGAGGATGAAGAAATAGGAAGTGGGTAGACTTTAGAATTGGATTTCTCACTTGTTTCATCAATCCACCATTGATGAAGTCAAGCTTCTTCATGGAAGAAGAAGATGAAGACGAAGAAAGAATTATTATGATAAGTTAATTAAAAAGAAAAGAAAAAGGATACTTATCATAATAATAACCATGATTAGGTGTAGAGAATAGACCATGGTTAATTGCAAGGGTTAGGGTTAAGCATGAGACAAAATGGTCACAAAGTCAAAGCTTCATGAAGCTTCAAAGAAAGAGACAAAACTTGCAACCATTTCATTTCTAATCTTTTCCAAATAAATAAATAAATAAATGATTAAGAAAAAGAAAACCCTAATCATCAATTTAACCATGGTTTAATCTTTACACTTAACCAAGTTAACATGTATCATCAAACATGATACAAACATTTGCACAAAAAGTATATCACATATACAACTTGTACATTCAAGTGAGAAAATCCATATAAAGTGAACCAATACTAGTTAATGCAAAGTAATATATCAAATATATAATTATACATTAAATCATTAAATCAACACTTGATTTAACGATCCGGTCATATCGCATATAACCGACTAGTATCCAATGTATCGGCTTATCGAATCAATCCTTGATTCGATAACTAGGTTATATCGCATACAACCATTGGATACATTCATCGCGAGAATAGAATACGGTATCACATACACGCATTATTCTCGGTCCCGCACATATCTCATATGCGCTCCTATTTCGTTTCGCTTGAGCCAGGAAACCTCTGTGTAGGACTCTAAAGACTCGTCAATACGCCGGCAGCAGGTGATAATCATATCAAACACCCACAAGCCGCAAGCGGTCTGCTAAACGTAACGGCCACCCGGGTATTGAGCGATCAGAAGATCGACGAGCAAGCCCGCTCAAACTCCAGTGAATCCAACCAGTAACACTACCGTACAGTCCGGTCTGTCCGTCTGATATGTCGCATATCTTGCCTAAGGGTGGTAAACGTCAGACCCCAATAGCTCGATAAGTCGTGTCGATATGAGGTCTATAACAATTCGAGAAACTACTGGTAACACTTACCAGTAAATCTCAGCAACCCTGGCCAGGGATTTCCTGTTATAGCCAATCGAACACAGCGCAACACCAACTCCCTATACCGGGAGAGACGAATCCCCTCCTATCGCTCATTGCCTCCATGTGATTCGGGACTGTACCCAAAAACCACCGTTTTGCACGCCCTCTTTGACGTGGTAAGATGGAAATCAAAGCACAGTGGGAACCACACAAGACTCTATGACGATCTCGGGTCAACAGACTACTCTGTACCAGTGTCACCAGAGAACTGCCATCTGACGTAAGGTATAATACCATCTGGGAGTTCTCGGTGAGTCCGTCCAGTGTACCCAGTCTCCACTGAGCACCCGTATATCATCTCCGATGTCAAACACCAATGGATATGGGATCATCCATCGCCCATCTGTATGGGTCGAGAAGGTATACGCTAGTCTACTCTGGTATATCGATGCCCCGTCTCAATACACCCACGACTAAGGACTTTGAAGGATGTACTTATGGACTACCATGTCCCCACTAGTATGATCCGCATCATAGTCCAGGTAGTCAAGTACACATCCTAAGGGCTTTACCAACATGTAACAGAGAGACAATCAGCATACACGTTAAGGTAAAGTGTAACCAGATAGCATACTATCGTGTCGAGCAAGAAAGTCCTCCCTATATATGTCCCAGCATCCCCTACAATATATATCCTATGTACAGTAATGGCCTCTATGGCATACATATAACTAACATAAAATACATCTCTACACTTAGAGAATTCAATTCAAGCTACATACTCTTGTCCATCTTCCAAAGTGCTTTATTGATGGTGAATATTATCGATAAAATTGCTCACACATTCTTCATGCGACCATTAATACTTCTTGAGGTACTAACCGACCGATTACAAAACATGCTTGCGTATTTAGGCGTAATTCCTCATTTCACAACACCTAAAGCTTAGCTGTGGCTCCCAAACCAGTTGGTCTAAGGCACTAGGTGATAAAGCAACCTCGCTATATTTTTTTTATGCTGCCTTGATAATTACAAAACCAGTGTTCATTTTTTCCTTCACCCTTGCTATATTTTTTTTTATTTTCCTTCATACTAAGGCTTTTAGACAAGAGCATTTCAAGGTATCCTCTACTATCCCAAGTTTCAAGATGTGTGGCAGTGCATATAGTAGGGTATCAACGTTTAAATGTTTGGCCTCAAAAATAGAGATATTTTTCAGACTTATTTTTAAACTCAGATTAGCAATTTCCTTCATCTTACTAACACTTGGGACAACAGCTCATAACTACTTATTACTAGTTTTGTTTAAGAAAACATCTAATTTTCTTATTTTTCTTAAACTATCCCTATCTTTCAAATGTAATTTGTCACTTTCTAACTTCCATTATCAAAATTTTTTGTGCTTATATATAGTATAATGCAAAGTAACGCGTAAATAAGCACAAACCTCCCCCAAACCTGTTTGCAGCAGTGTCCTCACTGTTGTCTCTTTTAAATCTCAAAAACCTGTAGACTTGGAAGGAAAGGTTATTAACGGGGGCAACAAAAATTGAAAGTGAAAATCCTCCCCCAAACTTATTTTTGGCTCACAATTTTGAAGACAAATTTTATTTTCAAGAGCCAAAAATATAACCCCCCAAACTTGAGTTAAACAATATTAAGCATTTTAAGGGGGATGAAATTATTTGGTCAATATAAGACTTTACAAAGACCAAAAGTTAATACCAACCATTCAAATATTTTATCAATGCAATGTATAGGTCGGTGGAAGAACATGTTATATAGAGCCAAGAAGAAGTGGGGAATAGATATGTGGAGGTATGGAAAGGGTTTGCGTGAACGTGAATGTGAGGAGATAAGAGGTGATGATAAATAAAAACGAGAATGTGAATGACCAGAAATGAGTGGAATATTGGCATTCTCGTATTTTATTAGAAGAAAGGGTGGTGGTTCAACTTCTATAGGTAGAGGTTGATTAATCACAAAATCCGTGTTGTTTAAGAATGAAAGTTCGTCAGCAAAAAGTTCTTCAAAACTTTTATCGCTGGTGTAATTGAACATTTTGCTGTCAGTAAGTTTTGTGCCAGAATTTATCATACTTGATTTGTCAAAAATTATGGAGGTAGGAGACTTGAAAAACTCATCTACCTTATTTTCAAAAGTATCCAAATCAAGTTGGCTTTCTGGAATTATCAAACTTGAATTATCGGATTGTGATTCATCAATACTCACTGAAATTATAGAAAGAATAAAAGAAGAACCTGAGAAAGTAAAAGGTGAAATGGGTAAACAAATTGGTGTGTCGAGTATCGCTGAACCAGATGTGGGAGATGAAGGCTGAATTTCGGTCTGCTGTTCGGTTATACAATTATCATCAACTTCAAGACACATTTGGGGTTCGGAAAGAATAATTAATGGCTCGAGATGATGACCACAAGGAAGTGAAAGGACCTAATGAATTGATGGGACAAACTCATCCAAATTTTTGGGTTCATCATTCAATATATCCCCAACGTCAATCTCCCCATTCATGTGAAGGTTAGAATTCTCAAACAGCTCATTAAAATTATGGTTTTCAATCAATTTTGGTTCAAGAGTGGAGGTGTAGAGATCACAAGGGTTGGGTATGGTTTCACTTGAAATGGACCCTTCACAATCGGGTAAATCAAACACTACAAAATCATACAACTTATCAGACGTTCTATCTTCAATTGATGAATCATTTGGTGTACTCGATGAATCTATGAAACTGGAGTTATGGATTTTAGTTTGGAATGGGGAGGTTTTATTA
This sequence comes from Agapanthus africanus, assembly GCA_030015575.1. Classification (NCBI taxonomy): domain Eukaryota; kingdom Viridiplantae; phylum Streptophyta; class Magnoliopsida; order Asparagales; family Amaryllidaceae; genus Agapanthus; species Agapanthus africanus. Next base: position 137,092,299 of record JASDDO010000016.1, read on the forward strand.
GGAAGGGTGTACAGTTCTCTCTCACTACCCAAATTCTCATTTTGTCCCATGGCCGTATTGTATACTGAAAAATTTTGGGCTGATTTGAAATTATTAGCTTGCATCCACTCTGTTGTTTCCTTTCTAATTTGGTGCGACATTTCCACATTTTTTTCTAACGTCCGCTCAAGACTAGACTTAGGTTGATAAGGGATTTCAGTATAAGATTGAAATTCTTGTGGATAATTAAAACTCCCAAATGACTGTCTAGAGAAGGTGTAAAGGTCAGATAGGATTGATAGGGATAGAGTGGTTGCGAACATTGGGCAGGAGTAGGATCAACATTATGATAAGAAGAATACTGATATTGCTTGGTTGGTTGGCTATTCTCAATAGCCATCATATATGCCACAAACCGATTATGAAATTCTTCTTTAGAAAGTGGTGGTGATGGTTGATATTGGTCCGGATTGAAACTTTGGCCGTTAGCCCTTGCTATATGCTCAGCAATGGACATGCGTCTAGGGAATTCCTCACTCGGAGTATTAACTGAAACAGATGTAGAATTACGATACGTTTTATAAGACCTGGACTGAGGTGGCCAACTGTTTCTATCCGCTTGTTCTATCTGATCTCTTAAAGAAATGGGAGAGTCGGATGGTATACCGAAGCGATTACGAAGACAAGAAATATCTGGTTATGGATAGCAAAGCTCGGCAAGAGTTCGTCTGATTGGGTTACCCATTATAAGAAGGTGAAAAGAAAAGAGGGCAAAAAGATTTAAGCTCTATTTTGATTGTTTTGCTTTGAAAGCGGACTTGGGGGTTTACTCACAAAAATCACAAAATGTACAAGCAAACCCTAGAACTAAGGTCACCTAGGTCAAGCACTAGACCGTTCCTAGAATTCCAAAGGACAAATCGCAGGATAAATACTCTACTGAATCTTTATCTCTCCTGTGGCCAGGTAAGTGCCAGGTAAGTGGGAGTTATCCGCTATACGAATCACTGAAAATAGCGGGCCTAATTAAGTAACCACTTGCCTTAGACACACTTGCATAGACACCACAAAAGAAATGCAGATAAGCGATAGATTACCCACGACCTTCCTCTGTCCTACTTAAGCGCGACGGTCCTTAAGGTCTTGATCTAGATATTTTTTTAATTAATATAGGGTTATGTAGATGCTCGTTTTGTGATTAGTGGGGCCTAGGAAGGGTGATAAAATCCCTACCTAATCTGAATTTTGGTCTTGCCCCTTAAAATCCATATTAAAATATGAATAAACAAACGAAGTACAAAACTTTGCAAAAAGTTTTTTTGAGTGGCTAAATTTTGCAAAGAATCCTGTAGAAAAGATATTTTATTGGATTTCAGAGGAGAGAGAAAGAGTTGAGAATTTTATCAGAGAAGTTTGGAACCCTAATCCCTCTCTTGTGCCGCGCTTTCGCCGCTATTTAGCTTATTTGCCATGGTTCCGCCGCTAAGTGGAGAGATCTCGTGATGGTTTTTGCTACGTGGCCTCCTGTGCTCCTCTGGATCTTGATGGATGTCTCTATCTCTCTATTTCCTCAATTCTGTGACTCCAGATCCCCTTACAAAATTCACACAATAAACGTTAAATATACAATTTGCAGTTTTGTTTTGTTTATGATATGGATTGAATAAGAATTCTAAACAAATAGTAAGAATAAAAAATTACGCACGTATCCCCGGCAACGGCGCCATTTGATTCATCTGATTTATGTGTGTGTAGTTAACCGCAATCAATAACGGTGTCGCGTGTAGTTAGACCAAGATGAGTACGGGTCGTCCTTTGGGAAACGTTGAATCTTTTAATCTTACTTTAGGCGTGTTGAGAAAGAAAGGAGGAAGAATAAATAATGGTGAAGAATGGTTGTAGGTTCTAAATCTACGTCAAATATGGATGCAGAATATAGATCTAGATTAACTACGAATGTAAGTTTTATAATAGAAGGGGGCTTGTAGGGTTCTTTAAGATTTAATAGTCATGGATGATTACATAAAGATTACACTTTTTATCCTTTAATAGATTTAAAGCTAGATCGACAGTGATGCATGTAGATTAGGGTTTCTGGAGGGAATAGGGTTCCCACCCTTAACCCCTATCTTGACATGGATCTCCGTTCATGTCTAGCCTTTACCAAAGCAATTGTTAATCTAATCTCTAATCGTGGTCGTGACTATCAATGAATTGATAGCGCGCCCGATTAGGATGTTAACTATTCTTTTGATAAAGTTTATAAACTTTATATGACGTAAAAAAAGTTTAAGGATCTTCATCATACATTAATCTACCCTAATCCTACGAACCCTAACAAGCGGAGAATTACTCGCGCATGATGGAAAAAGAAAAGATAGAAATCATGAAGAAAATAAAATACAATAGAATAAAACTACCTTTATTAATTAACTTGATCAAGTACACTTTGTTCCTTTAGAAAATGATTACAAAAACCTAGTTTGCTTCTCGATCTCTTCTAAGGAGATAGATGAACAGTTGATGATCAACCTAGATGCGTGAGCCATCTTGGACTTCGTGATCTTGTCGGCTTGATGATTTTTCCAAGAGTCTCTCGGTCCTTATTTATAGTCACAGAGCCAGAACCCTAGTTTCCTAATATGGTAACTACTTGTTAGGATCCCAACCAAAAAAATCCAGAATCCTAACACTTCAGATGTGTGGCGGAACTGCAACCAACAGGTAGGTTTGGCCGCGGATCCGCCGCCTTATGGTGGGATCATGGGCACTAATTTCTGTGGCTTCATATCTGTAGTACTTGTTGATCTTTTGAATATCTAGACTTTGAAAATCTTTTCTACGTTTCTGCCAGAATTGGTTTCTTCCATTTACTTGAATATCTTCGGCAGATTTGATCTCGCTAACTCGGATTTCTTTGATTTCAGTCATGATATAATTCCTGCATAATTATCTCAATAAATGATATTAGTAGAATTTATTTTTATTGAGATATTATCTTAACCATTTGTCATGATATTTTAGTTTTAAGAGAATTGGTCAAAGATATTTAATAAAGTAAGCATATTAAAATAGTCCAAATATTATATGAATATCATATGCTTACATTTTTCCTTCATAATATTAATTATAATATATAAACACAAGAAAATAGTATTTTTACGGATCAACCCTTATATGTGTTATATTTATAATAAACAACTTTTATTATATATAAATAGTAAGCAAAATGTCATATTAAAAGTGAAGTTTTATCAACTGAACAGTGTCCCTGACGTGCTTGTGGTTAAACCCACTGCCAGCGTATAGACGAGTCTTTAGAGTCCACACAGAGGGTTTCCCTGATTCGGGCGAAACGTTGTAGAGGCCGTATTGTTTTATGGCAGGGTTCGATCATATACGTGCACTTGTGCACGGATCATGATCAGACAGATAATACTAGTGGGCTTTGGTTTAAGCCGGATCCTAGTATTATATTGTTGGATTATTTTCATCTCGTTGTATTCGTATTCAGTCGGAATACGAATGCAGGTTTATATGTACAGATGAAGGGTATTCTAGTAATTGCTTACGAGTTTACTTTTGTAGATGCCATTTCTTTTCTTTGTTTTGATTAAACATTTAGTTTAATGTTTAATTTGGTGGAAATTATGACTATGAGTTTTGGCCTAGGGCATTCATGGTGCATGTGCTCACTTGGTGACTCATGGTGTTGGGTCTAGTGTGCATTGAATGTGGCAGATGTGCACTTGGTGACTCATGGAGTTGTTTTTGGTGAGATATTTGTGCTGTAGACTTTCTTTAGTTTCATGGCTCACAAATACTTCACACAACAACTCAAGAAAAAACAACAGACACTTTTTCTTTAGTTGTTTTTCTTAAGGCCAAAACTAGAGCTCACAACTTCCACCACTTGGCTTCTTCTTCACCTCCATCCATTCCATATCATGTGTTGAGAATCATTAGGTGTTTTGAGACACTATCTCTACTTCATCTTGTGCATCTAGGCTGGCAAACTGGATGCCCGAGTTGCTTCGGTTTTGAAGTGGGAGCCCGTATTACTAATTCTCGACGTGGATCGTCTTTGACGAGGGAGACCGGAGAGTGAACTTGTTTGAGGCAGCCGTGACGAACCTAGGACAGAGGTCGAAGACCGAAGGACACGGATCGATCGGTATAACCTCTTTAAACACTTTACAGTTAACTAGTATAGGGTTAATGGTATGATCCGTCATTTAGGGTTCCGTTAGCGCCAGGTTTTAAAAGTTTTTGTTCCGCGTTGGGCTACGGATTGATGGCCGGGGCGCTAGCGTAGCCTTACATGGTATCAGAGCCAACCCATTAACCGCATACTAGTTGGTTTAGACGATTTAAAGTATCGAAACTGAAACAACTCCATATCAATACCCTGCACATTCCAGTTTTTGTCAAATTTTATATGGTCTTCTAAAAATATTCTAGCAACTGCAGAAGACTACGTAGGCGACCACTAGACTGCACCGCAAACACGAGCTAATTCCAACTGTTTTTGGCCGAGCACAATGCTTCTAAAAACGAGCCGGCCGGCCCTGTATGGGATTTTTGGTTTCGTATTTTGGGTCTGGTCTGGTCTCTGGAATATTGGTTCAATGGTATTGCTAGTTTAGCCCAGTTTTGATATGGTTTTATCTAGAAGTTTGGGGTTATTCGGGGTTATTTTTAAGTCGGTATTTCTAACACTGTTTAAAGTTACAGTACATGCATTACTATCTACGACCGTGAATGTCATTAGAGCAGTACAACCTGTCTAATTGCTATAGTTCTTTTAGACGGGTTTGCGAACGTGACATTCACGTTGATATTCTGTGTTGTGCTGTGTTTGTTGCGGATTCATCATGGTGGATAGCTTGGGTGCAATGTTAGTACAGTTTGGATTTATTTGTACATTTGATATCACAGGGCGAGCGTCCGACATGTGTACTGCCGTCACTGCTTGTTTGTATATTATTTGTTTGGGGCACTACCGAATTGAGTTCGATGTCACCGTTGTATATATTTTCTTTTCTGTAATAGGATTACCCCGCGATGGAGTGCACGGATAGTCGGATTCTGGAGGGCAATGGGTTCGCATCTCATGGTGTTGAGAAGGAGGGGGCCTCACTCTAGAATTGGCGGGCTATTCGCCGCACTCGTAAGGGGTACAGGTTGACCCAAGGAGGAGTGCTCAAGTTAAATGATTCCGTGAAGTGCCGGGTGGCCCATTCACTTTGATGAAGGGGGCTACCTCGCTTCTGGTTTTGGCGGGTAACTTGCCGTGCTCGTAGGGGCTAGGTTTTTAATGCACAGGCTATCCACACGATAGGGGAATGTCGGGTTTCACTTGTGGCTCAAAGGAAACCCGGGGCTTCCAGATTATCTGTATTGTTTTGTGATGCTTATCGCTTTTCTGTGATGTTTCATTTATCATACCTGGAGCGATTATTATATATTGTTATATATATACTAGTAGATTTTGTATATGTTTTACACCCACGCTAGTCCAGTCCCCGCTCTGTCGTTAGTTAAGTAACCTAACGGGTGATGGCGGGACCCGGTGGCGAATGCGGATGGCAGATAGATACATCATATTTTCATTCTTTTGTGGTATGATTAATTGATGGGACTGCGTTGATTCAGATCAATGAAATGAAAACAGACCTATTTGATGTTGTTGGAACAAATTTTCAAAAGTTGTTATTACAAGGACGTTTTCTTTTGTTTTGCACAACAGTATTCGGTTATGAATATCCAGCACCTTATTCGAAAAGGCAAGGGCCGAGATCCCTTCATCGGGAGTGACCCCTTGGGCAGAAGTTTGCATCAGGGTAATAACTTCACTATAGTCGATTACTTTTTGCTTTGCATCACGGTATTCGGTGAGAATATCCTGCACTTCATCGAGGAAAGAGCCGAGATCCCTTCATCGGGAGTGACCTCTTAAGCAAAAGTTTTCGCCACTATATATTTGTAAAAAGCTATCCGGTTCCTTCAACGATATCAAGTTCATTACGTTAAAGGTTTTTCGCCAAAAACCATTCGTAGCCCCCCGTCATTTCGGATGGGTAGCACTTAGTATTCATGCTATGTTTGTTGGCCTTCGTCAAGGCATAGTGTATGGTAGCTGCTTGTTATCTTTCTGTTCCATAGATAGATGCGTTGGTTTGGGACAGTCGTACAACCTTGTTGGCCTTCGTCAAGGGCGAGTACGGGTGGGTTCAAATTAACCTGGACAATGACGGGTAGAACTTGGCATGTGACTTATGATTTGTTGGCCTTCATCAAGGTCATAAGAGCATGGGGTAAAAATCACATCGGGAGTTTCAAACATATAGGAAACTTGTCAGGCATGAGCCTACATTGTGGAGTGTGATAATGTGAGTTAATTCCATCAGGTTATCATGCGATGATAGTTGGATCCCGATACCCACTGATGAGTTGGTTTACTCTTCGGGTGATTTTAGATGATCCCGACTAATTCTTCTTTCAGGTTTGGAGGAGAATTTGAAGATACAGTAGGGACATCCTGGTTAGATAAAGTGATTAACCATTCCGATCTATATTAGAGTGCACGCAAAGTGTTTCTTTTCTCTCTCTTTGGCAGCGACTATGTCCCGGCCCTAGACTATAACTCAGTAACCAAGTTAACCGAACTTTCTTAAAACACTGGCTTTTGGATTGTCAGAGTTGCATACATCATTGCCACTCCTACTTTTACCCTTTGCTTTTCTCCGGAACATTCCGTATCACTACGAAGATCCACAGTTATTGGATATGACCATCGTATAGTTGCATACGAACTCGAAGAAACTTGTTTCAGATTCGAGGATGGTTTCTGGTTCTAGAGAAAATGAATAGGACTATTCAGTTGTCTTTTCCTTTTACCTTCTCTCAGGTTGTGAGGGCTCCTAGGATTAGGATAGGGTACTGTAGGGTTAGCTTATCACCTTAGCAAGATTTTGGCAAGCATCAATCATGCTACTTTAAAATTTTTAGGGTGCTAAACAAACCAACCAAGTAATCGAACTAGAGAATTAGGGTTAAATATGATATGTAAACTCTTTACATCTAAGTGAACAAGGAATAAAACCTTTATAGACCGGTCCTTCACTTCAACAGCTCCGTGCAGTAGTCCCTTCACTGCGATCATGAACTCCCGGACTCTAGAGAGGCTCCACAAGATGTACGGAACAAGTTTGCTTCGAAATCTTCGAGGCCGAAGATGATCTACGTCGAGGAGACACTAGCTCATGCTATCTCTTCACTAATGGTGAGATTAGTGAAGCAAACACCCTAACCTAAATGGCAAGTAGTAAAGGATGATGAAGTAGGAAGCGGGCTCTCTTTAGTTTTATTTTTCTCACAAGATTTGATCACTTAGAAAAAACTAGCAAGCTTTTTCTCTTGAAGAGGAAGATGAAGTGATGAAGCAAATGAATGAGAGAGTGAGGTTAGAATTGCAACCATGGGTGAGTTAGTGTCATGCCTAACTAATGTAGAGAATAAACCATAGTTATGAGTTAAGGGTTGGGTTAAGAAATATCTTAAGCAAGACAAACAAGTGGACTTAGTCAATGGTTATCAGGTCTCCACAAATATCAACCATGACAAATTCTAAATGTTTGAATTACTTAAAATAAATAAAAACCCTAACTAAACCTTAGCATGGTATGAGTCTCATACATGCATGTTGCAAGTGTAACCTAGCATGACACAACAATATATATCACATATATATTTTGTGCCAAAAAGAAAACAATACATATATCACATATATGTAAAGTATATCAAATGTGAGAAAAAGAATTACTTAAGTGAGCTAATATTAGTTAATGTAATGTAATATATTAAATTATTAAATCAACTCTTGATTTAATAATCCGGCTATATTACATACAACCGACTAATATCAAATGTAACAACTTATTGAATCAACACTTGATTCGATAACTTGGTTATATCACAAATAACCTACAATGTTACTGATCGCGAGAATAGAATGCGGTATCACATACACGCATTAATCGCGGTCCCTCACATATCACATATGTGCTCCTACTCCGTTTCGCATGAACCAGGAAACCTCTGTGTAGGACTCTAAAGACTCGTCAATATGCTGGCAGTAGGTGATGATCATATCAAACACCCACAAGCCGCAAGCGGTCTGCTAAACGTAACGGCCACCCGGGTATTGAGCGATCAGAAGATCAACAAGCAAGCCTGCTCGTACTCCTGCGAATCCAATCAGTAACACTACCGTACAGTCCGGTCTCTTCGTCTGATATGTCGCATATCACAGCCTGAGGGTGGTATAACGTCAGACCCCAATAGCCTGATAAATCATGCCGATGAAAGGTCCATAACGGTTCGAGAAACTAATGATAACACTTACCAGTAAATCTCAGCAACCCTGGCCAAGGATTTCCTGTTATGGCCAATCGAGCATAGCGCAACATCAACTCCCAATACCGGGAGAGACGAAACCCCTCCAATCGCTTATTGCCTCCATGTGACTCGGGACTGTACCCAAAAACCATCTTTTTCCCCGATCTCTTGACCATGGTATGGTGGAAATCAAAGCACAGTGGGAATCACACAAGACTCTATGACGATCTCGGGTCTACATGTCACGACCCGAAGGTACGGAACGTGACCGACACTTAAATTACGAAACGTCTAAAGGCGTAACGTAATCTAAGTAAGCTGAAGCCCAGAAATTTAAACCATTTAAAAGAAGAAGTAAAGGAAAATATGTTTAAAACCAACACCAAATTTCTCAAAAAATTTCGGCAGAGTCTCCTTTGTAAAAACTGGCCCCAAACGGGTACAAATAAGAATATATACATAAGCAATAATAAAAAGGCATCCCCAAATGGGAGCTAGCTCTTCGCCAATTGGCGGTCACAACCACGCAAGCAATATAATATACAACGCCGAAGGGCGAGGAACAAAACTCAAAGAAAACCATCAAAACCACTAGAAAACCATAATAGTAAAAGCGCGACTCTAAGGTCGAAAGAATAAACAACTGGTCTTCTAAATCTATCAAGTAATACAAGTCTGGTTGATGGAGCTTACTAGATACAAATGAAATAATAAAAGTACAACGGCGGTCCCGATACAATAAACCAACCTACTAAGCAAATCGCCCTGAATGAAATGTTGTGCCAGCAAGCTGCCAAGGAAACATGTACATCCAAACCTGTAAGAAAATTTAGCACAACGGGGGTGAGTTGCCAACTCGTGAGTAGAAGACATCTGCGAGTAGAAATCGCATGTACGACGCACTCCTAGGTCATAATAATATACTTACATAACACTAGTCATCTAGTAGTGACGGGGTAATAATCTATGTATAAGTGCAATACTCAGTGTATCGTGTCAGTGTCACTAAACAGTAATATTCACATATCTGATGTATGAATGCATCATGAACGAGAAAATCAACCATGAAATCTGAATAATCTGATATAAGAATAATATCAATGCATCTTGTATAATAAAACTGAAACCTCATCAGTGAAATCGACAGAAATCCATGTCAAGTATCGACACAAAATAGGTATATCTCTGTATCTCAATATCACATATCTCTGTATCTCAAATCTCAATATCTCTGTATCTCGAATCTCAAGATCTCTGTAACTCGGGCTCCGGCAGTCCGGATTGGCCCATATCATCAAATCTCACGACAACGGTCGGTATCCTCCGGATATCCGCTGCACCAGACATCACCGGTAGATAGTCCGTGCCCCTGCCAGGCTCAGCGCCATCATCTGCGATCTTCTTGCCTCGGGGTACCTACCGGGCCCACCATGTACCCGAGACGGTTCATCCACTCCTCAAATCGGATCTCGAAATCCAGCAGAAAACATGAAATCTCTTGGTGGACGACACATACATAACGAGAAAACCGCAACTTGCATTTTTAAAAATTATGATACTAAGCTTTTATTAAATTCTTGCGGTTTTCCCCCAAAATCCAGAAATCTCATAGAAATCCAAAATCCCAAAATCATGAGTAAGTAAATAATGAGTATCGGCATAAGCCCCACAATACTGCATGATAATATGAATATGTGAATGCATGAAGTGTCTAAATAATAAATGCAATGTCTAACTAGCACATGAGAGTAATCACACAATATTATATTAGACTAGCATTTAGCTGATTATATCAATAAAAAGATAATATGTTCTAAAGTTTACGTGACATGGCAATTACCGATGATGATGTGTGTGAGCCGGCAAATAAGTGTACGTGGAACATGCGCATCATCGGTAATGGTGCTGGTGTCCTAACAGGCAGAGTTTCATATTAGCTAAAGAAACATATGTATGAACATGCAATGCAATGAATACACATGAATAAAACGGTGAATGTGTAGTAAACGCACAACTAGAGAATACATACTAATTACGAGTCATAAAGTTTGTTGTTTGAAAAAAAGCATGAATCGTGGTTTTTAGAAAATTAGGGGCTATGGGGTTTTTAAGAAAAGATATGTCCTTTGAAAAATCCGTAATACCCTCAGGTTGTCTTTAAAAATGTGCACGATTCGTTAGTTTTTAAAATAAATATGACTCAAGCCTAAACTAAGATCTACCTAACCAACTAAGAAACTAACTAAAGACACTAGTCGAAAGGTAAGAAGAATCCTCCTAAAGTCTGAATCAATATCTCTAGTAGTCGGCGATCCAACCTCAATAGCGTCACGTAAGTAGTACGATTTCCTCGAGTCAAGAGTGCGGATCATTCATCACATCTATGCCTCGTACGGTAAAATCCATCGTACGGCATCCTAAAATCGGGGTGCGGGTCAATTATCACATATATATATATCATCATTCGTATAGTATCATCATCAAACAATATCATGATCAAGGGTACTGTACTATAATCACATACATTCCAATATCATCAAACATATATCATCGTCTGTGTAAATATACATCGTCAATGATCCACTAAAATATCATGTCATATATCATATCATGATTAAGTCACATATTACAATCCGGGTTCTATTCTAGAGTCTCGTACATTTCAATATCACCATCACCTATTATCGTTTATGTATAAATATACACTTTCTCATTTACCAACGATCCTCTAATATCATAATACATCTCATATCATAATTCGATCGTATATCTAATATCTCACGGCATCAAGCCCAGTAAGACGGACTCATCCCCAGGTATCATATAATATCCTCATACCACGTGTTTATGTTATATATATATATATATATATATATATATATATATATATATATACACACACATATAGAAACCTACACACATTCATACACACACACACACACACACATAAACACCAAGTCAAGTGAATGTGTGTGTGCGTGTGTATGTGTCTACATGAAACCTACGAATTCTCCCTAAGGCAATCATCCTCTGTTTAAGTCTTTCTAAATCAGTCTAATCTAACTTAAAGTCTTCAATAATACCCTACTCGTCAAGAATCTAAGGTCACGTCCGACTTCCTAATAATAGTATATAATATCCTTATTCTACGTTTGCGGGGGTGCTATACGCCATCCACCCGACTTCCCCCGTAGATATACATCTACTCACCTGGTCTTTGTCTGGCGAAATCGATGCCGCCATCCTCTTCTTCATCGTCCGAAGTCCACGTGAGGGGTACCTATACGCAAACATATATAATATCGTAAACCAAAATCGCGGACAAAATCAAAACGGCGCACGAAACGCGCATAAGTTAAAACCTATGACCCGCTCATGCAAAAGAACCATATAACCCTCGACATCGGCGTACAAACGCCGATTGATCAAGATAAAACACAAACGTACAAATCGTAGTTCCAAAACTCACTAATTATAATATAAATAGTGTTTAAATCATCAAAACCTTAAAAGTAATCAAATCGTTTTATTTCACAAAAACTCAGAAAGCACTTAATTACCGTTTTAATTCGAAACTTGATGTTTTAACAAAACTAATGGCCATAATATTCACTAAATATCATAACTAAGTCATATAAACCATTTCTATAATTTAATCTCATCAATTTGTATTAAATCTAAAATCCTAGTTTGCAAAAATATCCAATTTTAACACTTTTAAAGCAAAATTCACAATTCAACAACTAAGCATGGTTTTGCTTGATCTAAAATATTAAACTACAATTTATAACGTTAATAATAACATGAAAACCCTAATCAGATTTTAATCTCAATTATTTTATTAATTTCCAAAAACCTAGTTAGCAAAATTAGCATAATTAGCACAATTTTAAAGTAAAAATTAGCAACTAGTAACTAGATTAGATTTTGTATTCCATTAACATGTTAATCTACTCACTAAAACCATAATCTAATGATAAAAACTCTCACTAGAATTTTATCTCACACACACACACACGCACACGCATATATATATATATATATATATATATATATATATATATATATATATATATATATATATATATATATATTACAAAAAACCTAGTTTGCAACAATTAAGCAATTTGGACAAATTAATTGTAACAATTTACAATTTAGCTTCAAGATTAGGTTTAGCATTACCTAACATGTTAAACTACACATTAAGATCAATATCCAATGATAAAAACCCTAATTTGATTTAAAAAACCCTTTCTTGAATTTTTAATTTAGCAACTAGAACCCTAATTAAATACCGAAATCCATTCAATTTAAGTAATTAACTTACAATTAACACTAAGGTTAGAATTATACATCACTAAACATGAGATCAAACATGAAAATCATAGCCTCCAAAGTGCTAACTTTGCTTCAAGATCCATGCTAGATAGGCCAAAGAATAATGGGTAGTGATTGGATTTGGATTTTGAGGTTTTATTTTGGATTTTTTTGATGGATTTTTGAAGACTTTTGATGCAAAGTGAAATGGAGAAAAGGGGGGAGGCTGCCCAATGTGAGGCTCGGCCAAAATAGAGGAGAGGGAGAGAGAGTGAGGTTGTGTAGAAATGAGTAGAAACTTCCTTAGTTATTACATCATTTAAGTCTTTTCAATAATTGTTTTATTTATTTATTTATTTACTAATTGTTTCATACTAGAATCTACTAGGATATTGGAGACATATTAAGAAAAGAGTGAGCATGTTACAAACTTGCTTTAATTTGTCATGGTTCACATTTGTCAAATTAACCTATTGTAATTTGAAATTCGCACCAATTTAATGTATAATTAAAAGCTTATATTAATATTTGAAATAATTAATTAAGGAAAAATATTTAGGTACACTAATAATTTATAAGTGACTAAATAAATACCAAATACTTGCAATTACATAGTTAAAATAGGCGTATTTAAATCTATATTGAAAAATAATTATAGTTGAGTTTTACCGAAAATACGGTTTATTTTACCGATTATCAGAAAATTCACCTAAAGGGTTTTATTTATTTATTTATTTATTTTTAAAACGTTACAATCTTCCTCCCTTAAAGAAATTCAGTCTCCGAATTTAAATTAAAACTTCCCCCAAATACTAAAACATTTTGCAAAACACTCAAATCGTCAGGGCTCCGAAATCATCAATACATAACTAAAAATCAACTCCGTGAAGCATAACGCAATCATCGGAGTTATGGTGAAAATACAATGTCAAAATCCAATACGAAAACCAACATGAAATACATCAAAACTATAACTTGTATATAGTGCGCATTGTAGTAAAATCGTCCAAACATCTGAATAGAGAAGCATGCAAAAACACCTAGGTACTGGTCTCAGGACAGTCCTGCTCGATTATTAAACCAAATAGTAAATATCATAAAAACGTACTGCTCAAAATGAAATCAATCTCAAATACAGTATACGAGGTACCACGTGCATCCGGTGCGCACGTAAATCGAAATCAAATACAGCTGCCACGAATACGCACGGAAACAAAATTGAGTGCAACGGGTGTGCACCAAAAACATCCGTCAAGTGCAACGGGCGTGCACGACAATAATATCAGGTGCATCTAATCTGCACAAATCCCGATTTAGTGCATCTGGTATGCACAAAATCGCATCAAGTGCGCCAAGTGTGCGCAAGAATCTCAATCAAGTGCACACGGTGCACGAAAACATATACCGAATATCAAAATCGAAATCACTGTACGAAAAGTGCATGAAAACTATACTGAAAGCAGAAATCCAAAATCATGTGCAACCCATATATACGAAATCAAATCAATTAAATCCAGGTATATGAAATCAAAATCAAACATCTCATAATATATATAAGAATCAAATCAGGTGCAATGGGTATGCACAAAACGAAGATAAAAAACAACCGATACATGGAACACTAATCGAGTGCAATGAATGTGCACGTAGGAAATACCAATCAGAAAACGAAATCCTCAAAATACCAGAATGCAAACAGCGGAAATGTGATATTCGAATAACCAGATCGCAAATCGTAACACCGACGTCAATGTGCTCCTCTTCCCTCTGGTGTCGACTGATTCGAACTCGTCTCTTCGTAGCTATATGAACTGTGCTACAAACGGATATACTCATATCTAGAGTCTCCCAAGTAGTGTATACCATCACATGATATCCAGACTACGTTGAACTTTTCAATCGATTCATCAAAGTCCCAAAATCCCCCCAGAGCTCAACACTCGAGTATAGTTTAAAAATATCCAGTACATGCCCCAACATCTGTGGACCAGCCGTAGAAGGGCAAACCCAAGCCTCACTAATGGCACCGCGGAACTGCCGCAAACCCTAAGGTTCACCAGCATTCTCATGGTCATTATGTCGAGTTAGGGTTTCATTCTTCTAGAGGGTGCATAGAAATACCTGCATGTTCTTCTGAATACCTTAAACTTGGGAAAATAGGTTTCTGACATTCATTCGAACCTTTTAACTTCATCGAGATGACATGTGAGTACCCTTCGTCCGCACGCTAAATAATTCTTCAATCCTCAAGAATAGACGATACCCTAACAGTCATCGCATTCGAGCCGCAGCTCTCTCTGCCCGTGCGACCATGGTAACAGAAACCACCATCCGACATTGACGAAGATAGATCATAGGAACGAATAGAATACGATGCAAAGAAATCTACATCCTAACGTTTCTTAAGCAGAGTAGCGTATCGTAAGTATGCCACGGATCATACACACGGTACGTCACTCTACCTAAGTCACCTACTCCATCAACCAAGGTCAACCTAGACTCGGACAAAGGTTAAACCTAGCGCTCTGATACCAACTTTGTCATGACCCGAAGGTACGGAAAGTGACCGGCACTTAAATTACGAAACGTCTAAAGGCGTAACGTAATGTAAGTAAGCCGAAGCCCAGAAATCTAAGCCATTTAAAAGAAGAAGCAAAGGAAAATATGTTTAAAAGCAACACCGAATTTCAAAAAAAATTTTGGTAGAGTCTCCTTTGTAAAAACTGGCCCCAAACGGGTACAAATAAGAATACATACATAAGCAATAATATAAAGGCATCCCTAAGCGGGATCTAGCTCTTTGCCAATTGGCGGTCACAACCATGCAAGCAATATAATATACAACGCCGAAGGGCGACGAACAAAACTCAAAGAAAACCATCAAAACCACCAGAAAACCATAATAGTACAAGCGCGACTCTAAGGTTGAAAGAATAAACAACTTTTCTTCTAAATCTATCAAGTAATACAAGTCTGGTTGATGGAGCTTACTAGATACAAATGAAATAATAAAAGTACAATGGCGGTCCCGATACAATGAACCAACCTACCAAGCAAATTACCCTGAATGAAATGATGTGCCAGCAAGCTGCCAAGGAAACCTGTAAATCGAAACCTGTAAGAAAATTTGGCACAACGGGGGTGAGTTGCCAACTCGTGAGTAGAAGACATCTGCGAGTAGAAATCGCATACACGACGCTCTCCTAGGTCATAATAATATACTTACATAACACTAGTCATCTAGTAGTGACAGGGTAATAATCTATGCATAAGTGCAATGCTCAGCGCATCGTGTCAGTGTCACTAAACAGTAATATGTCACATATCTGATGTATGAATGCATCATGAATGAGAAAATCAACCATGAAATCTGAATAATCTGATATAAGAAAAACATCAATGCATCTTATATAACAAAACTGAAACCTCATCAGTGAAATCGACAGAAATCCGTGTCAAGCATCGACACAAAATAGGTATATCTCTGTATCTCAATATCCTATATCTCTGTATCTCGAATCTCAATATCTCTGTATCTCGAATATCAAGATCTCTGTAACTCGGGCTCCGGCAGTCCGGATCGGCCCATATCATCAAATCTCACGACAACGGTCGGTATCCTCCGGATATCCGCCGCACCAGACATCACCAGTAGATAGTCCGTGCCCCTGCCAGGCTCAACGCCATCATCTACGATCTTCTTGCCTTGGGGTACCTACCGGGCCCACCATGTACCCGAGACAGTTCATCAACTCCTCGAATCGGGTCTCGAAATCCAGCAGAAAACATGAAATCTCATAGTGGACGACACATACATCACGAGAAAACCGCAACTTGCATTTTTAAAAATGATGATACTAAACTTTTATTAAATTCTTGCGGTTTTCCCCCAAAATCCAGAAATCTCATAGAAATCCAAAATCCCAAAATCATGAGTAAGTAAATAATGAGTATCGGAATAAGCCCCACAATACTACATGATAATATGAATATGTGAATGCATGAAGTGTCTAAGTAATAAATGCAATGTCTAAACTAGCACATGAGAGTAATCACACAATATTATATTAGACTAGCATTTAGCTGATTATATCAATAAAAAGATAATATGTTCTAAAGTGTACATGACATGGTAATTACCGATGATGATGTGTGTGAGCCGGCAAATAAGTGTACGTGGAACATGCGCATCATCGGTAATGGTGCTGGTGTCCTCGCAGGCAGAGTTTCATATTAGCTAAAGAAACTTATGTATGAACATGCAATGCGATGAATACACATGAATATAACGGTGAATGTGTAGTAAACCCACAACTAGAGAATACTTACTAATTACGAGTCATAAAGTTTGTTGGCTGAAAAAAAGCACGAATCCTGGTTTTTAGGAAATTAGAGGGCTATGGGGTTTTTAAGAAAAGATATGCCCTTTGAAAAATCCGTAGTACCCTTAGGCTGTCTTTAAAAATGCGCACGATTCGTTAGTTTTTAAAATAAATATGACTCGAGCCTAACTAAATACACTAGTCGAAAGGTAAGAAGAATCCTCCTAAAGTCTGAGTCGATATCTCTAGTAGTCGGCGATCCAGCCTCAATAGTGTCACGTATGTAGTATAATTTCCTCGAGTCAAGAGTCCGGATTAATCATCACATCTATGCCTCGTACGGTAAAATCCATCGTACGACATCCTAAAATCGGGGTACGGGTCAACTATCACATATATATACATCATCGTACGTATAGTATCATCATCAAACAATATCATGATTAAGGGTATTGTACTATAATCGCATACATTCCAATATCATCAAACATATATCATCGTCTGTGTAAATATACATCGTCAAGGATCCACTAAAATATCATGTCATATATCATATCGTGATTAAGTCACATATTACAATCCGGGTTCTATTCTAGAGTCTCGTACATATCAATATCATCATCACCTATTATCGTTTATGTATAAAATATACACTTTTTCATGTCCCAACGACCCGCTAATATCATAATACATCTCATATCATAATTCGATCGTATATCTAATATCTCACGGCATCAAGCCCTGTCAGACGGACTCATCTCCAGGTATCATATAACATCCTCATACCACGTGTTTATGTTATACACACACACACACACATACATACACACACACACAGAAACCTACACACATTCATACACACACATATACACCAAGTTAAGTGTATGTGTGTGTGCGTGTTTATGTGTCTACATGAAACCTACGAATTCCCTCTAAGGCAATCATCCTCTGTTTAAGTCTTTTTAAATCAGTCTAATCCAACTTAAAGTCTTCAATAATACCCTACTTGTCAAGAATCTAAGGTCACGTCCGACTTCCTAATAATAGTACATAATATCCTTATTCTTCATTTGCGGGGGTGCTATACGCCATCCACCCGATTTTCCCCATAGATATACATCTACTCACCTGGTCCTTTTCTGCCGAAATCGATGCCGACATCCTCTTCTTCATCTTCCGAAGTCTACGTGAGGGGTACCTATACGCAAACATATATAATATAGTAAACCGAAATCGCGGACAAAACCAAAACGGCGCACGAAACACGCATAGGTTAAAACCTATGACCCGCTCATGCAAAAGAACCAAATAACCCTCGACATCGGCATACAAATGCCAATTGTTCGAGATAAAACACAAACGTACAAATCTTAGTTCCAAAACTCACTAATTATAATATAAATAGAGTTTAAATCATCAAAACCTTAAAAGTGATCAAATCGTTTTATTTCTCAAAAACCTAGAAAGCACTTAATTACCGTTTTAATTCGAAACTTGATATTTTAACAAAACTAATGGCCATAATATTCACTAAATATCATAACTAAGTCATATAAACCATTTCTATAATTTAATCTCATCAATTTATATTAAATCTAAAATTCTAGTTTGCAAAAATATCCAATTTTAACACTTTTAAAGCAAAATTCACCATTCAACAACTAAGCTTGGTTTTGCATGATCTAAAGTATTAAACTACAATTTATAATGTTAATAATGACATGAAAACTCTAATTAGATTTTAATCTCAATTATTTTATTAATTTCCAAAAACCTAGTTAGCAAAATTAGCAACTAGTAACTAGATTAGGTTTTGCATTCCATTAATATGTTAATCTACTCACTAAAACCATAATCTAATGATAAAAACTCTACTAGAATTTTATATCACACACACACACATATATATATATATCACATACACCTATATATATATACACACACATATATATATATATATATATACATATATATATATATATATATATATATATATTACAAAAAACCTAGTTTGCAACATTTAAGCAATTTGGACAAATTAATTGTAATAATTTACAATTTAGCTTCTAGATTAGGTTTCGCATCACCTAACATGTTAAACTACATATTAAGGTCAATATCCAATGAAAAAAACCCTAATTTGATTTAAAAACCCTTTCTTGAATTTTTAATTTAGCATCTAGAACCCTAATTAAATACCGAAATCCATTCAATTTAAGTAATTAACTTACAATTAACACTAAGGTTAGAATTATACCTTACTTAACATGAGATCAAACATGAGAATCATAGCTTCCAAAGTCCTAACTTTGCTCCAAGATCCATGCTAGATAGGCCAAAGAATAATGGGTAGAGATTGGATTTGGATTTTGGAATTTTTTTGTTGGATTTTTGAAGAATTTTGATGCAAAGTGAAATGGAGAAATAGGGGGGGGGGGTTGCCCAATGTGAGGCTCGACCAAAATAGAGGAGAGGGAGAGAGAGTGAGGTTGTGTAGAAATGAGTAGAAACTTCCTTAGTTATTACATCATTTAAGTCTTTTCAATAATTTTTTTATTTATTTACTAATTTTTTCATGCTAGAATCTACTAGGATATTGGAGACATATTAAGAAAAGAGTGAGCATATTACAAACTTGTTTTAATTTGTCATGGTTCACATTTGTCAAATTAACCCATTGCAATTTGAAATTTGCACCAATTTAATGTATAATTAAAAGCTTATATTAATATTTGAATTAATTAATTAAGGAAAAATATTTAGGTAAACTAATAATTTATAAGTGACTAAATAAATACCAAATACTAGAAATTACATAGTTAAAATAGGCGTATTTAAATCTATATTGGAAAATAATTATAGTTGAGTTTTACGGAAAATACGGTTTATTTTACCGATTATTAGAAAATTCACCTAAAGGGTTTTATTTATTTATTTTTAAAACGTTACACTAAAGACTAACATGTACCAGTGTCACCAGAGAACTGCTATCCGACGATAGGTATAATACCATCTAAGAGTTCTCGGTGAGTCCGTCCAGTGTACCCAGTCTCCACTGAGCACCCGTATACCTTCTCTGATGTCAAACACCAATGGATATAGGATCATCCATCGCCCATCTCATAGGTCGAGAAGCGTATACGCTAGTCTACTCTGGAGTATCGATGCCCTGTCTCGATACTCCCTCGACTAGGAACATTTGAAGGATGTACTTATCGACTACTCTGTCCCCACTAGTATGATCTGCATCATAATCCTGGTAGTCAAGTACTCATCCTAAGGGCTTTATCAACATGTAATAGAGAGACAATAAGTGTACATGTTAAGATAAGGAGCAACAGGATAGCATATTATCATGTCGAGCAAGAAAGTCATCCCTATATATGTCCAAGCATCCACTACAATATACATCGCATGTACAGTAATGGCCTCTAGGGCATACATATAACTAACAGGTACACCTATTGCGCTTATTGGATAGTCTTCTTCCAAACCATAGGCAGGTGCCGAAAGGTAGGGAAGGTAGAAAACCAATTAGCTTAAATGTGGTGTACAGAAGGTAATGAGTAAAGACAGATAAAGGGATTAGAAAGAGGGCAAAGTAAATTGCGACAGCTATCATTTACGACCAAACTGCGTATTTCATCTCCACTCCTACTTCACCTTTGCATTTCTCCGGTTCAGGAGAAATAGAATAAGTTTATTCAGTTGACTTTTATCTTTACATTCTCTCAAGTTGCGAGTACTCCTATGATTAGGAGAGTACACCTATTACGCTTATTGGATAGTCTTCTTCCAAACCATAGGCTGGTGCCGAACAGTAGGCAAGGAAGAAAATCATTTATCCTAAAGGTGGTTTATGTTAGATATGTATGCCCTAGAGTCCATTATTGTATAGTACTAGTTTGTATAATACATTTTGGAAGCTTGGGATATATATACGGATTTACAACAGTCTTGCTGGATATAGTAGTATGCTACTTAGTTTGTATCTATCTTAATATGTGTATATGTTTCTTTTAACATAACGTTAATACATATTGATGGAGCCCTTAGGATGTTTGCTTGACTACCAGCGTCGTGATGGAAATCACACTGGTGGGGGTTTGGTAGTCTATAAGCACATCCTTATACAGGTACCTAGTCGTAGGATTATTGAGACAGAGCATCGATACTCCAGAGTAGACTAGTGTATACGCTTCTTATCCCAGCAGGGGAGATGGTCTATCCCACAGCCATTAGTACGTCGTACTGGAGATAGTATGCTGATGCTCATTGGGTTATGAGTTTCACTGGACGGACTCGTCAGGAACTGTTGGTTGGTATTATACCTATCGTCAGTTAGCAGTTCCCAAGTGACATGAGTACAGCTTAGTCCGTTAACTTGACACTGCTACTTCACCTCAAGTTTGTTCCCACTGTTCTTTGATTGCTACCCTATCACGGCTCTATTGAGTCGTGCAAACAGGTAGTAGTTGGATACAGTCCCGAAGCACTTGGAGGAAGTGGCGGTTAGACAGGATTCGTCTCTCCTGGTATTAGAGGTTGATATCGCGCTGTGTCTAGGAGAGCCATTACACAAAGTCCCTGGCCAAGGAAAGTGAGATTTACTGGTAGGTGTTCCAGTAGTTTCTCAGGGTGTTCTGGGCTACACTCCGACACGACTTATACCGCTATTAGGGGTTTGACGTTAACTACCCCTAGGCCTGTTATGCAATACTCTTAGACAAACAGACCGGACTGTACAGAGATTGTCACAGATAGGCTCAGTAGGAGTTCGGATGGGTTTTACTCATCGGCCTTCTTATCGACAGATACCTGGGTAGCCGTTACGCATAGCTAGTGCCGCTGACTTGCTTGTGGTTAAACCCACTGTCAGAGTACTGTCGAGTCTTTAGAGTCCCACACAGAGGGTTGTTCACCTTTGGGCGAAACGATGTAGAGGTCGTATGGTTTTATGACATGGTTCGTTCACATACACGTACTTGTGCATGTTTGGTGTTCGGGCAGTTGATACTAGTGGGCTTTGGTTTAAGTCAGATCCTAGTATTTGATTTTGGGTTGGTTCAGTCTCATTGTATTCGTGTTCTTCGGAACACGGATGCGGGTATATGTATACAGTTGACAGAGACACTGAAGGAGACACCTCATTAGGGTTTTGACCATTGACTTGATTAAAACCATAATGAGATGAAGGAAATTGATTACTAATTTTATTAGAGATAATTGTGTCATGGTTATTTAGTTTGACCATTTGACTTGTTGACCATTGTTGACTTAGATATTTTTGTTAAGCAAAAGATATTTTGCTTAGCATTAATGGTGACATGATAATGGTCAAATCAAATGAACCATCGCAATTTTGGTAATTAAAATTATTATTCTTTTATCCTAAAATGAGAGCTATCTCTTCATTATTCGCATACACATTCTCTCTAATAGCTCTCTCTCCTTCATCCTCTCTCTCAAGCCCCCATCTCTCATGTGTTGAGAACCAAGGGCCATTGAGACCAAACCACTAAAATCCCTCTCTACTCACTCTAGGGTTCTTAGTCTAGCACACCAAGAACCCTAGTTACTTCATTGTTGAGGTTGGAGCTCAAGGTAGAGGCCTTCGGGTGGATCTTCTTTGACGTGGAGAAGCCGGTGAGGATGAGCCATCTACAACCACTCCAAGGAGCTCACAACAAGGAGAAGCACCACAAGAAGAGAAGGAGTTCAAGCTTGAGGTATAACTTTCTATCATAGTAGATAGAACTCTTTTGTGCTAACTAGGTTTATGGTAAAGATTCGGTTTAGGGTTTATTCTTGCGCCAAGTTTTGTATCGTAGTAAAAATTTTGTTCCGCATTTGGCCATGGAAGTTGGCCGGGGCGCTAGTGTAACCTTTCAGTTTACAGAAGGTAATGAGGAAAGACAAATAAAGGGATTTGGAGAGATGGCAAAGAAATATACGGTTACAGTCATGAATCTGGATAGTGGAAGTGGCATTACTAGGAATACCCGACTACCCCTTCGAAACATTTTATGTTTCAGTTTCATTATGCGTTGTTAATTGAAAACTGATTTCCCAATTAGATCCTTGCTCTAGGGTATGTATTTGCCATGATTTATTCTCACAGCTGTATGGTTTTACAGATGATGAGTGGGAGTAAGTTATTGGGAATCAGGTGATTATATCCTCATTATATCGGAATTCATTGTAATTGGTGATATTTGAGGAAATCATCTGGGGTATTGCTTGATGGCAAATTTTAGTTTTGAATATCCGTTGTTATGCACCAATTTCAAATTGATATACCTGTACGTTTTTTTTATAAAGTGAGATATAATTTTTTGAAATTATGTCCCTGACATTTACCTATATCAGTTGATGATTGGGTAAGAAGCATTAAACAGCGGTGTAATTCTTCTTAACCATAGTACAGTTTTCAACCTACGACGCACAGGGTTTGAGTTATTCAATTCAGGGGACTTATACAAAGTATTGTATGTTGTCCAGTGTCCATTAGGACAGAGGGGTTGGTACTCGTACTATATTCTATTTACTTGGACTTCTCATGTTTTAGACAAGTATTTCGTTGAAATACAAGGTCCAAATTTTGAGAAATTATAGGTACAAGATTAAAGTAGAGAACCAGGTGTTGCAAGTATCAGGATTCTTCAAGGTGATCGAAGATGTAGATACTTGTATTTGGTATTCAGTTGATAGTAATGGTTTTGAGAACTTGTTTCTCTTTCAGGTTACTCATATATGGATACACTCCTAAGCTGAGTAAAGCTGATCGGCCTCTCTCCATTTAGTTGACATGCACTGGAGACAGATGCATGATTTGAATCTGGTTCCAATTAAATCAGTGCCTCTATTCTATATTGTATATAGAATGGTTCATATCTTAACTATGTTAAGGTATATGGAGTTGTCCGGCTTATGCTTAAAACAAGACTCTGGATAACTCAAGTCATGTTTCAGCAATGGCAGTTTATGGGTTAACCCGGGCTATGACGAGGGTTAACTTTCTACCATCTGGAAGATCAATAGTGATATTGTTCTTGACTCGCGACAGTTTTAGTAAAATGGACCTTTTCATAAAACAGTAGTGGGAGTATGGTAGAACTGGAAGTGATTCCAGAACCACAAACGAATACTGAAAATTTAAAAGAACCTAAAAATTCAATCGGGTTTGACATTCCATTAGCCACTCCGAAGATATGGTGGGTAACCTCAGGTGCCCGAGAGGTACTTCGGTATCGTCAAATACGGTGACAGGGAGGTTCTTGTTTACCTAGACTTGCCATTACTGTTGTTCTAGACTGTGAGACCCGGCAGGAGGATGAGTATAGCGTCGTTCTAAACTAGCTTTTGTATACGTGTATATGACTCTGCCAGAGGGTTGTCGTAGTCAGTGGGAGCAGCGGAAGCATAGTGGACAAGTAGCTTATGTCTATTTGTAGACTAAAGCAGATATAGCAGAGATAGATCATCTATTTTCGATGTGACAAGCATAGTCTTTGACTTCATCAGAATAGCAGATGGATCTGTTAAGAAGATAGTAGGGTGTGATGTTCTAGTATTTGGATGACATACACTTTGTAGGAAGTGAAATTCCTACACTACAATCGGTTATACTGTAGTTGTCACACAGTGGATTCTCCACATAGGATTTGGATATTATATCAGGCATTCTGGTTACTGAATCTATAGTTTTAGATCTAGATTTGGATAGGTTCCCAATCTGGGTACTTAGACAGTAATTTAAAGGTGTTTTAGAATGGTCGACTCCTGGCATGGTGGTGTACCTGCAGGTGATGGAGTCACCCTCTCTGGAAGTGTCTTACATACTGAAGGAGAGAGGGATGTGCATGATTGCCATATCACTTGCTTAGGCAATTGAGTCAATCATGAGATGTCAAGTACCACACCAGATGTTGTTTTTGTACTAGATGCAATAAGTTGATATATTAATCCAATCCCGGAGAAACGTTTGGAAGCAGCTTATGAACATAAGTGAATGTTCTAGGGATTTGGTAACAACAGCCTTCTTTGGGAGACGGTTATCGTTTCAGGCTTCCAAGGTGACCTGGATGATAGAGTGACTGTCAGAGTTTTAGTGTCCCTCTTGACGAGAGGCAGTAGTTTGGACAGGTGGTCCAAGCGGATACTAAGGGAGGCATGGCGCAGGATACTGATAAAATTCAGTTGACGATACGGTCTAAGAAGTTTACTGGATTTGGAGTTCATTTGTGAACTGGGTCCCATCAGATATCCAGACATATTCTAAGAAAGGTATTGCTCATTTCGGGGGATGGCTTTCTCCGCGAACTTGAAATAGAGAGAGACATAGAAAGAAACATTGGAGCGGATCCACTCACTGAGGCTATTTCTCGAACGCAATAGTTTTACAAACGAGCTTTGTGAAACTGATTAGTAGAGAAGTTGGGTGTTCGGTATCACACGGGCTGTGAGTATGCGACACCGCAATAATTAGCCTTAAATACAAGTGGGAGATTGTAGGCTATAGTGCCATCAAGTCAATTATTGGATCGCCGGCACATGATTGCAATGATTGAGGGAGGACCTATACCAGTAGAACAGTCTTACTCGAGATGATAGTATGCTATCTGGTTTGACTTTATCATCGTGTACATACTTCAGGTGACATTACAGATCACTATTACATGTTGATAGAGCCTATAGAATTATTGCTTGACTACCAGTAGTATGATGGTGATCATATACGTGAGAGTTGGGTGGTCTATAAGCACATCCTTAAAGTGTCCCTAGTCGTGGGAGTTTCGAGACTGGGCATTGATACTTCGAGAGTAGACTAGTGTATATGGATCGAGACCCCGACAAGGGGCGGTGGCCGGTCTCACAAGCCATTGGTGTCAGTTGGTTCACCTAAGATGTATACAAGTGCTCATTGGGTTATGAGTACACCGGACGGACACGCCGGGAACATGGTAGTTGGTATTATACCTATTGTCAGATAGCAGTTCCCTGGTGAAATGTGTACAGGTTAGTCTATCGACCTGAGATCGTCATTTGTCTCGGGTGAGTTCCCACTGTTCTTTGATTACTACCCTACCATGGCTCAAAGGAGTCGTGCAAACAGGTTTTAGTTGGGTACAGTCCCGAGCCACATGGAGGCAGCGAGCGGATCGTCAGGGGATTCGTTTCTCCCGGTATTGGGGGATGATATCGCGGTGTGCATGGGTGGCCATCACCAGAAATCCTTGGCCAAGATAGTCGAGAATTACTGATTCGGATCAGTAGTTTCTCAGGTGGTTATGGGCTTCATACCGACACTAAATATCGTGTTATTAGGGGTCTGACTTTATCCACCCCCTAAACCCGATATGCGATACTCATAGACGAACGGACCGGACTGTATGGATATTGTCGTTGTCAGGCTCAGTAGGGTTTCAGGATGTATTTGCTCGTCGTCCTTCCTTTCGCTCAATACCTGGGTAGCCTTTATGTATAGCTAGTGCCACTGACGTGCTTGTGGTTAAACACACTGCCAGCATATTGACGAGTCTTTAGAGTCCCACACAGAGGGTTTCCCTGATTCGGGCGAAATGTTGTAGAGGCCGTATGGTTTTATGGCAGGGTTCGATCATATACGTGCACATGTGCGCGGATCATGATCGGACGGATAATACTAGTGGCCTTTGGTTTAAGCTGGATCCTAGTATTATATTGTTGGATTATTTTCGTCTCATTGTATTCGTATTCAGTCGGAATACGGATGCAGGTATGTATATATAGATGAGGGATATTCTTCTAATTCGTTACGAGTTTACTTTTGAAGATGTCATTTCTTTTCTATGTTTTGATTAACCATTTAGTTTAATGTTTAATTTGGTACAAATTGTGAGTATAAGTTTTGGCCTAGGGCATTCATGGTGCATGTGCTCACTTGGTGACTCATGGTGTTGGGTCTAGTGTGTATTGATGGTGGCACATGTGCACTTGGTGACTCATGGAGTTGTTTTTGGTGAGATATTTGTGCAGTAGACTTTCTTGAGTTTCTTGGCTCACAAATACTTCACACAACAACTCAAGAAAAAACAACAGACACTTTTTCTTTAGTTGTTTTTCTTAAGATCAAAACTATAGCTCACAACTTCCACCACTTGGCTTCTTCTTCACCTCCACCCATTCTATCTCATGTGTTGAAAATCATTGGGTGTTTTGAGACAAAGTATTCACACGCTATCTCTACTTCATCTTGTGCATCTAGGCTGGCAAACTGGATGCCCGAGTTGCTTCGGTTTTGAAGCGGGAGCCCGTATTACTAATCCTCGATGTGGATCATCTTCGACGAGGGAGACCGGAGGGAGAAATTGTTTGAGGTAGCCGCTATGAGCCTAGGACAAAGGTTGAAGACCGAAGGACATGGATCAATCGGTATAACCTCTCTAAACACTTTACAGTTAACTAGTATAGGGTTAATGGTACGATCCATCATTTAGGGTTCCGTTAGCGCTGGGTTTTAAAATTTTTTGTTCCGCGTTTGGCCATAGATTGATGGCCGGGGCGCTGGCGTAGCCTTACAGTTTTTACGTCAACGACGAGGGTTATTTGGTTGTTTTTGCATGCGTAGGCTATAGGTTCTAACCTATGACCATATCGTGTGCCGTATCAGTTTTTCGGACTTGGTTTTAATAGTATTACAATGTGTTTTGATTGTAGGTACCTTTATGTGGGCTTCCGAGACAACAAAACACATCGACTTCGGATAAGCAAGGAGTTTAGCAGGTGAGTAGATATATATCTACGGGGGAAGTCGGGTGGATGGCGTATAGCACCCCCGCAACCGTAGTGCGATGGATATCTGTATCTCTCTCTCTCTCTCTCTATATATATATATATATATATATAGGGTTATTAGAATACTATATGCGATAGTAGTAGACATGGTAGAAAGATATATCTCTAGTTCTATTTTCTTCACCTTTGAACTATATATACACATATATGGGAAAAGGAAAATTTATGTTATGATGATACGAGTCGTTATGATATGACATAATGATAAAAGGCGATGTGATATGATATGAATACGAGATGACATGAGATGAAATGATGTACGTGACTATAGATCCGTACTATTGATTTGATGATATCGTACGATGGATATTCCATACGTGATATAATAAGGATGAATCGTCGATATTTATTTCGACTTAAGAACATTTTATTGTATATCACGAAGTAGATATTGTGATATGTTTGGAATCATACCTATTTCAAAACTAACGAATCGTTATGCATTTTAAAGGATGATTTCAAAGAGACGCTACAAACTTTTCAATGGTATCTTTTCCAAACAATATCATAGACCCTTATTTTCTAAAATAACGATTCGCACTATTTTAAACTATAATTGTATGACTCATACGTAGTTGCATATTTTTATATTGTTCACGCTTACGATTCCTTTATTCTTTTTACGCTTGCATTACAATTTCTTATTTCTTTATATGCTCGCATTTCTTTCATTACGATATATATACGACGTTTCATACCTTTTTGTTTACATGACTTCGTCTGCTAGTACACCTGCACTATTACCGATGATGCACATGTTACACTTACACAGATTTTCCGGCTCACACATTTATTATTGGTAATTGCTATGCCACTTACACAGTAGAATTGCTATATCATGATATTATTCTTAATTGTAAAGTACATTCATTGTTTAATACTATCATATGACACATTTGCATGATATACTTGATATGCTCATATTACTGTTCTATGTTTGCATATATCGTACTTTATGGTTATATGCATTGAGATGCTGTTTTCATGAGATCTTGAGATGCTGTTTTCATGAGATCTTTGGATTTGAGAACTGTGGCTATATTTCAAAGGAAATTATAAATTATTTTAAAACACGGTTTCTCGTGATGTGATTTCGAGGCGTCCATTATGATTTTTCTCGGTTCTGAGGTTGTTTTCGAGACCCGATTCGATGAGTGAGGAGGAACCGTCTACGGGTACATGGTGGACCCGGTAAGGTACCCTGGGGCAAGAAGATCGTGGAGTAGACGATGAGCCTGGAAGGAGGGAGCACTACCTACCGGTTATAGGTTGGACCAGGTGGTAATCCGAAGGATACCGGCCGTAGTCGTGAGATTGATATGAGGGCCGATCTGAGCATGCGGCGCCTGAGATATGAGGATTTACATGTCGATTCTTGACACGGGTTTTCATGATGTTTCGAGTGTTGATGTTGGAAACTCAGGTTCTGTCACGCCCCGCTTCCCAGAGTACGCAAGATTTGGGCACGTGACATAGCCAACCATGCTACCTGTGGGTAGGAAGTATCCATCCACAGTCACATTACGGTTGTAAAGATATCAAGAACAGTAAAATAAACTAAACTAATACATGTCCAAACCCATAATAACAAGAATCAATAAACAATAAGTGCGGAAGCTAATGATCCAATACAATGAATAAACAGTACGTCCCATAATGCGGGCTCACATCTGGAATGAAATGAAATAATTAAACTAAACTCTAAAGAACTCACAGTTCAGCCTGCTGGCTGAAGTACTCCTGCTCGGTCGGCGGCAAAGGTACGGAATCTGGGCCATGCAAAACCCAGACGTCAGCGCGTCATGATATCAAGTATGTAGCATAAACATGGTAATAAACAGTGCAAGCATGAACATGAATAAGCAGTAATAAGAAGTAATAAACAGGGTAACGTGCAGTAGTGACTAAACTGTCCTATCAGGTTTTCTACTCTATAGTCTTTGAAACCAATTGATGAATCGTCGATGTAACTCAATAGTATCCCGTGCGTGCCCGGGACCACGGTCATAATTCCCGGGGCTGAATCCGAGACGTGCCGCTAAGCAGTAAAAGGTAGTAGGATAGATGAGTGATGTCAGCATCAACACTCCGGAGCTGGCCAAGCCCGTAAGACTGATCAGAACAATGTATCGAACTGTTGAGTTACAAGTCGGTTTCACCTTTGATTTCCCCATACCCCCAAACTATGTATGTCAGTCAGGTATTCAGTAGTCAAGAACTAATGCCAACACAAGTCAAGTAAAGGTAGGTCTGTCTGGATCGACAGCAGGAATGGTTAGGTTTGTCGGCATTAGGCATAAGATCAGGTAACAGGTCAGGTTACTTTCAACAGGTAGAGTCGATATGTACAGGGTGTTGTGTCCGGTGTATCAGTACATGTGTCAGGTGTATCAAGATCGGTCAATATGTAATGCAATCAGGTATATGGTGAGAACAGGTATAGTAACAAATAATGAACAGTAGCAGGAAACAGTAAATAACAATTATTATTCTATGTGAACACAGTGCTGTTTGTATTTTCATATTAATCCGGTTCACGCACCTTTGGGGTGCAAAAGCCACAAGGTGAAGCGATATCGATAACCTACGTAATGGAGTTGCATGAATTTAAACTAAGCATAATAATTGTCTCATGAGTGATTTTAACAAATGAATTGGGGATGATCTACTTGGTTTGATTAGTTAAGTATGACTTAATAGCAGACCGGTTAAAGCGAGCAATGATTTCATTGATTTAAAGTTACGGATAATCGTGGCTAGCAATTCTAGGTTATAACAGGTATCGATATTATATTAGTGGTGTGATTATAATATGATTGTTAAGTTGTAGCATGTTAAGCAAGTATTCAGATACTTGCCTCGGCGGTTCCGCAAACCGAAACACGGATGCGATGTCGGTAGAAACCACGATACGGAAGCACGGACCACGGATCGAGTCCCAACAGAGGCCAATGGGATCACACGGACCAGGGGGCTTCGCTGGAGCGTCGGGTTCGTCAAACGGCACGGTCGGGTTCCGGCAACAACCAAGTAGCAAAGTTAGCAACCGAGATATGATATACGCCAAACTAACGACCAGCGGGGGTCGTACCAAAAGGAAGGAGAAGGAACTTACAGGGAGACACCAGGGGGTGACCACGGCGGGTTCGACGGCACCGGAACGCCGGCGAGGCCGCGACGGTGGCAGCGAAGGCTGGAACAGCCGCTGGGCTTGCTGGAGAGGGGTGCGACGAGTGGAGGAGAGAGGGGGTCGGCTCTGGTGGTCGAGGGAACAGGGAAGTGGTCGGAGGTGGCGTCGACGAGGTCGCCGGCGCGCTTCTCCGGCGAACAGGGGAGGTGCAGGCGAAGGGTTTGGGCTCGGGTTTACTGTTCCGGCGAGGGGAGGAAGGAAACGACGACGAGGTCTCGACGAGGAGGGTGAAAGGGGGTCGTGGGGGGCTTCGACGGTCGGAGGCGACGTCGACGGCGAGGTCGCGAGGGGATGGAGGCGTCGGGGAGATGGGTTGCAGGCGCTGGATCGTCGGGAGAACGGGGAAAAGAAGGTAGGTGGGTGCGGTGGAGGTCGTGGTGGTGAGGGCGGCGACGGCGAGGTCGCGAGGAGGCCGGCGACGGGATCGCGAGGGCTAGGGTTAGGGTTTGCGTCGGTTTCACGTGGTCGATGGGGAAAAAATATGAGGCGGCTGTGCATGGTGAAAAATATAGGGGAGAGAGAGAGAGGCTGATGGGATAGAGAGAGAGAGAGATTTGAGAGAGATTGAGGGAGGAGAGAGAGAGACTGAGGGAAATAGAGGTGGGGCCCACGAGCTCAATAAGAGCTCGTGATTGGCCACGAGATTAAATTGAGAAGGAATTTGCGTAGGATTTGAGGGATACTGTTAGGAAAATATACGTATATATATATATATATTAGTTTTATATGTTAAATTGAAACGGGCCCTTTTTGGCGCGAAATGAAACATTTCCAAATCGCGCCCGGGTCGCGCCCAAATGTTCCAAATTCAAATTATAGGATTTTAAGCGGGTTCCAAATTTTGAAAATAGGTGTTTAGTGATTAAAATGCATGCCCCCAAGTCGGACACTTGCACGCGCTCGTAGTCGCCCAAACTTGCCCGTTTAGCCAAACGGAACGGAATCTCGACACGCGGACGCTACCACGCGACTAGTGGCGACGAGTAGGCTAACATGGACATCTTAAATTTCATTTTCGGAGTTAAAATTTGTTATGTGCCAAAATGACTTAACCGGGTAAAATTTAGCAATAAACACCAGAAAATCAGGAAAATTGAAAATGAGCAAACCACAACCCTCAACTAGTAATATAAATAGTATTATTGGGCTCGGGTGTTACATCATACCCAACTACAAGAGAATTTCGTCCTCGAAATTCCAAGGATACAAGATAGCTAACTAATGGAAAAGGTGAGGGAAATTTTGTCGGATCTCGTCTTCTCGCTCCCAAGTGGATTCTCCATGCAATCGGTTACCCCAAGAAACTAGCACAAGAGGGATAACCTTGTTCTTAAGAACCTTTCTCTTCGATCCTTGATTTCAACTGGTCGCTCCTCAAAAGTCAGGTCCTCCCGAACGGTCAACTCCGAATGATCCAAGACATGAGTCTCATCACGAACATACCTCCGTAGTTGAGACACATGAAACACATCGTGAACTCCTGCTAATGATGATGGTACGCCAACCGGTACGATACCTCTCCAACACGCTCCAATATATCGAAGGGTCCAACGAATCGGGGACTAAGCTTTCCCCGACTTCCAAAGCGAATCACCCCTCTAGTCGGTGATATCTTCAGGAATACCAAATCGCCCACGGCGAACTCTAGAGGTCTTCTTGACGTGTCGGCCCAACTCTTCTGTCTGTCTTGAGCTGCCTTCATGTGCTTTCTGATTGTATTCACCTTCTCGACTGTCTGCACCACCAAATCTGGTCCTAGTAACCTTCGTTCACCAACATCATCCCAACAAACCGGTGAACGGCACTTACGACCATACAGCGCCTCAAACGGAGCCATCTGAATTGTCGCTTGGAAGCTATTGTTGTACGAAAACTCCACCAGGTGTAGATGATCCTCCCAAGAACCTTTGAAGTCTAACATGCAAGCCCTCAACATATCTTCAAGGGTCTAGATCGTTCTCTCTGATTGTCCGTCAGTCTGAGGATGATAAGCTGTGCTAAACTTCAATCGAGTCCCCAAACTTTCTTGTAAACTCCTCCAAAAGTGTGACAAGAACCGAGTGTCCCGATCGGACACGATGCTTACCGGCACTCCATGCAATCTGACAATCTCCTGCATGTATCGCTCTGCCAAAGTCTCCGTCGATTGACCAACCCGAAAAGGAATAAAGTGAGCTGCCTTGGTCAAACGATCGACAATCACCCATACAGCATTGTTGCCCTTTGGACTCCGCGGTAAAGCCGTCACGAAATCCATGGTTATATGTTCCCACTTCCATTGAGGAATCGGAGGTGGTTGCAACAAACCGGCAACCCTTTGGTGTTCAGCCTTGACTTGCTGACACACCAAGCACTTAGCCACGAAGCGAGCGATTTCCCGTTTCATACCTTCCCACCAGAAATGCTGTCGAATATCTCGGTACATCTTTGTCCCTCCTGGATGTACAGAGTAAGCTGAACTGTGTGCCTCCTTCATAAGCTCGTCACGCACATCTCCTTTTGGCACACACACACGGCTACTATATCTCAACGAACCATCTTCATGGATCAGTAGATCGGTTCGTAGTCCGGCTCCAATCTGTTCTCGAAACTTTTGCAGTCTAGGATCCTGCGATTGCGCCGCTTTAATCTTTTCAACTAAGGACGATTGTACTTGTAACTGCATCAACTGTCCTGTAGCACGCGGTAGCACAACCTCCAAGTCAAATCTCCGAAACTCCTCAATGATCTCTCTCTGTGCAGTCAATAACTGAATTGCTGGTAACCGACTTAGCGCATCTGGCACGACGTTAACCTTTCCCGGATGGTACTTAAGATCAAGGTCGTAGTCGGCCATCAGCTCCAACCATCTGCGTTGCCTCATGTTCAACTCCTTCTGAGTGAACACATATTTCAAACTCTTGTGATCCGTAAAGACTTCAACTCTCTCGCCCAGAAGGTAGTGTCTCCAAATCTTCAGGGCGAAGATCACGGCTGCAAGCTCCAAGTCGTGAGTCGGATAGTTCTGCTCATGAGTCTTCAGCTGTCTCGATGCGTAAGCGATGACTTTCCCATTCTGCATCAAAACACATCCCAATCCTTTTCCAGATGCGTCGCTGTGAATCACCAGTCCTCCTGAATCATCCGGTACGGTTAGGATAGGGGCGGTTATCAACTTCTGCTTCAACGTCTCGAAGGCCAATGCACATCCATCTGTCTAAACAAACGGTACCTCCTTACGCGTAAGCTTGGTTAACGGCTCAGCTAAACGAGCGAAGTTCTCCACAAATCTTCTGTAGTAACCGGCGAGTCCAAGAAAACTTCTTATCCCTGCAACATTCTTTGGAACAGGCCAATCTCGAACTGCTGCTATCTTCTCGGGATCAACGGCGATTCCATCGCCTGACACGACATGCCCTAGAAACCTCACTTCTTCCAACCAGAATTCGCACTTACTCACTTTCGCAAATAACTTCTCTTGTCTCAGCGTCGGCAGTGCGATCCTTCTTCTTCACTAAGAGAACTGGAGTTCCCCACGGCGAGTTGCTGCTTCGAATCCATCCCTTCTCGAGTAATTCACTCACTTGTTTCTTAACTTCTTCCAATTCCACCGGTGCCATTGGATAGTCAGTTTTTGATACTGGCGTTGCACCAGGAGTAAGGTCGAACGCAAACTCCACATCTCGCTTCGGTGGTAAGCCCGAAATGTCTTCAAACACATCCATAATGTCGCGGACGACTGCCGGCTCTTCATCACTCTCCACTACCATAGCCGCAAGAACACTGTTCGTCGGCCTAGCCCTAAACTCGACTGGCCCGACAGAATTTCTTTCTCCAATGAAAGTAAACTTAGGATGTCCGGGAATCTGGAAATTACCTTCCTTGCCCTACAGCCAATGTGGGCGTGGGAAGTGCCAAGAAAATCCATCCCAAGGACAACCTCATAACTGCTCGTATCTATCACCAAGAAGTCTGCAAAAAAACTCCCGTCCGCAAACAACAACTGTACGACCTCTACTATCCTTACTAGCTATAATTTTCCCATTCCCAGTGTGTATGTCCCATAAACTAGACAGGGTCGTGCAGTTGATCGAGTGTGTAGTTATAAATTTGGATGACATAAACAATGGGATGCTCCGAAATTAAGTAATGCCAAAGCGGGAAAACCATGAACGAGTAAATTACCTGAAACCACTTCTCCCGATGCCTTAGCTTCTTCAGCTGTCAACGTGAACGCTCGAGCCTGCTGTGGTCCTTGAGTAAGCGGTTCCTGTCCTTGGAACGGTCCTTGCGGAGGCTTCTGTGTATCATCCTTCGTGCGAGGCTTCGACGGACAAGCATCAACGGTGTGATCTGCCGCTCCACATCTAAAACAAAGTCCCAGCCTCAAACGACACTCCCTTCGCACGTGTCCGAGTTTATGGCAGTAACTACAGATCACGCTCCCCTTCCGATCACCCATACTGGTTTTCTTCATTGGTGCTACGTTGCGCCTGTTCACTGGAATACGTCTACGTACGGACGTGGGGTCCATTGTAAATGCTGGTTCCAGCTCGAGTTGTTCCTTTAGTTTCTCCATCAATCCCCTTATCACTCTTTGCCTGGCGGCTAAGACCGCATGCCCTGGGTCCGTCTCCAAATTCTGATCGGCCATATTCCTGGAAATCAAAGTACCCAACATTAGCATGATGATAGATTCTGAGTATAGATCAAGGCTAGAACTCCAAGATACTTAAATAGAGTGCCGCATTGTAGCTATGCCGCGGTATCATAGCCGCAATTACTTAACTCCACCCAAGTCGCGTAAGTCCTAGAGATAACAAGAAGTTAGGTTTTTGAGTTGACAAATGCAAAGTAAGTTTGCACGTCGACATGATCCGGAAGAATGATTCAAGGATAGTAAAACGGTCACAGTGGCAGGACATGTTTCCTAATCACGGGCATCCTGATTCGTGTATCGGGTGCAATACCCAACTATAAAGAATCAACCCAATTAACCTGGCTCTGATACCATAAAACCATGTCACGCCCCGCTTCCCAGAGTACGCAAGATTTGGGCACGTGACATAGCCAACCATGCTACCTGTGGGTAGGAAGTATCCATCCACAGTCACATTACGGTTGTAAAGATATCAAGAACAGTAAAATAAACTAAACTAATACATGTCCAAACCCATAATAACAAGAATCAATAAACAATAAGTGCGGAAGCTAATGATCCAATACAATGAATAAACAGTACGTCCCATAATGCGGGCTCACATCTGGAATGAAATGAAATAATTAAACTAAACTCTAAAGAACTCACAGTTCAGCCTGCTGGCTGAAGTACTCCTGCTCGGTCGGCGGCAAAGGTACGGAATCTGGGCCATGCAAAACCCAGACGTCCGCGCGTCATGATATCAAGTATGTAGCATAAACATGGTAATAAACAGTGCAAGCATGAACATGAATAAGCGGTAATAAGAAGTAATAAACAGGGTAACGTGCAGTAGTGACTAAACTGTCCTATCAGGTTTTCTACTCTATAGTCTTTGAAACCAATTGATGAATCGTCGATGTAACTCAATAGTATCCCGTGCGTGCCCGGGACCACGGTCATAATTCCCGGGGCTGAATCCGAGACGTGCCGCTAAGCAGTAAAAGGTAGTAGGATAGATGAGTGATGTCAGCATCAACACTCCGGAGCTGGCCAAGCCCGTAAGACTGATCAGAACAATGTATCGAACTGTTGAGTTACAAGTCGGTTTCACCTTTGATTTCCCCATACCCCCAAACTATGTATGTCAGTCAGGTATTCAGTAGTCAAGAACTAATGCCAACACAAGTCAAGTAAAGGTAGGTCTGTCTGGATCGACAGCAGGAATGGTTAGGTTTGTCGGCATTAGGCATAAGATCAGGTAACAGGTCAGGTTACTTTCAACAGGTAGAGTCGATATGTACAGGGTGTTGTGTCCGGTGTATCAGTACATGTGTCAGGTGTATCAAGATCGGTCAATATGTAATGCAATCAGGTATATGGTGAGAACAGGTATAGTAACAAATAATGAACAGTAGCAGGAAACAGTAAATAACAATTATTATTCTATGTGAACACAGTGCTGTTTGTATTTTCATATTAATCCGGTTCACGCACCTTTGGGGTGCAAAAGCCACAAGGTGAAGCGATATCGATAACCTACGTAATGGAGTTGCATGAATTTAAACTAAGCATAATAATTGTCTCATGAGTGATTTTAACAAATGAATTGGGGATGATCTACTTGGTTTGATTAGTTAAGTATGACTTAATAGCAGACCGGTTAAAGCGAGCAATGATTTCATTGATTTAAAGTTACGGATAATCGTGGCTAGCAATTCTAGGTTATAACAGGTATCGATATTATATTAGTGGTGTGATTATAATATGATTGTTAAGTTGTAGCATGTTAAGCAAGTATTCAGATACTTGCCTCGGCGGTTCCGCAAACCGAAACACGGATGCGATGTCGGTAGAAACCACGATACGGAAGCACGGACCACGGATCGAGTCCCAACAGAGGCCAATGGGATCACACGGACCAGGGGGCTTCGCTGGAGCGTCGGGTTCGTCAAACGGCACGGTCGGGTTCCGGCAACAACCAAGTAGCAAAGTTAGCAACCGAGATATGATATACGCCAAACTAACGACCAGCGGGGGTCGTACCAAAAGGAAGGAGAAGGAACTTACAGGGAGACACCAGGGGGTGACCACGGCGGGTTCGACGGCACCGGAACGCCGGCGAGGCCGCGACGGTGGCAGCGAAGGCTGGAACAGCCGCTGGGCTTGCTGGAGAGGGGTGCGACGAGTGGAGGAGAGAGGGGGTCGGCTCTGGTGGTCGAGGGAACAGGGAAGTGGTCGGAGGTGGCGTCGACGAGGTCGCCGGCGCGCTTCTCCGGCGAACAGGGGAGGTGCAGGCGAAGGGTTTGGGCTCGGGTTTACTGTTCCGGCGAGGGGAGGAAGGAAACGACGACGAGGTCTCGACGAGGAGGGTGAAAGGGGGTCGTGGGGGGCTTCGACGGTCGGAGGCGACGTCGACGGCGAGGTCGCGAGGGGATGGAGGCGTCGGGGAGATGGGTTGCAGGCGCTGGATCGTCGGGAGAACGGGGAAAAGAAGGTAGGTGGGTGCGGTGGAGGTCGTGGTGGTGAGGGCGGCGACGGCGAGGTCGCGAGGAGGCCGGCGACGGGATCGCGAGGGCTAGGGTTAGGGTTTGCGTCGGTTTCACGTGGTCGATGGGGAAAAAATATGAGGCGGCTGTGCATGGTGAAAAATATAGGGGAGAGAGAGAGAGGCTGATGGGATAGAGAGAGAGAGAGATTTGAGAGAGATTGAGGGAGGAGAGAGAGAGACTGAGGGAAATAGAGGTGGGGCCCACGAGCTCAATAAGAGCTCGTGATTGGCCACGAGATTAAATTGAGAAGGAATTTGCGTAGGATTTGAGGGATACTGTTAGGAAAATATACGTATATATATATATATTAGTTTTATATGTTAAATTGAAACGGGCCCTTTTTGGCGCGAAATGAAACATTTCCAAATCGCGCCCGGGTCGCGCCCAAATGTTCCAAATTCAAATTATAGGATTTTAAGCGGGTTCCAAATTTTGAAAATAGGTGTTTAGTGA
The DNA here is from genome assembly GCA_030015575.1 of Agapanthus africanus. Taxonomy (NCBI): domain Eukaryota; kingdom Viridiplantae; phylum Streptophyta; class Magnoliopsida; order Asparagales; family Amaryllidaceae; genus Agapanthus; species Agapanthus africanus. The sequence continues at coordinate 137,130,969 of JASDDO010000016.1, forward strand.
TTAAAATGCATGCCCCCAAGTCGGACACTTGCACGCGCTCGTAGTCGCCCAAACTTGCCCGTTTAGCCAAACGGAACGGAATCTCGACACGCGGACGCTACCACGCGACTAGTGGCGACGAGTAGGCTAACATGGACATCTTAAATTTCATTTTCGGAGTTAAAATTTGTTATGTGCCAAAATGACTTAACCGGGTAAAATTTAGCAATAAACACCAGAAAATCAGGAAAATTGAAAATGAGCAAACCACAACCCTCAACTAGTAATATAAATAGTATTATTGGGCTCGGGTGTTACATGTTCCATGATATTGATGTGTCGTTGATGGACACACGTTGATGTTAGTTGTATGTATGCCCTAGAGGCCATTATTGTACATGATTGTATATTATTGTGGATGCTTGGACATATATAGAGTACTTTCTTGCTCACGTATGCTATCTGGTTGCTCTTTATCTTAACATGTATACTTGTATTATCTCTCTATTACATGTTGATAAAGCCCTTAGGATGTGTACTTGACTACCAGGACTATGATGTAGATCATACTAGTGGGACCAGGGTAGTCCATAAGTACATCCTTTAATTGTTCCTAGTCGAGGCTGTATCGAGACGGGGCATCGATATTCCAAAGTAGACTATCGTATACGTTTCTTGACCCATGAGATGGGCGATGGATGATCCCACATCCATTGGTGTTTGTCATCAAATATTGTATACGGGTGCTCAGTGGAGACATGGTACACTGAACAGGACTCGCCGAGAACTCTTAGATGGTATTATACCTATGGTCAGATAGCAGTTCTCTGGTGACACTGGTACAGGTTAGTCTGTAGATCCGAGATCGTCATAGAGTCTTGTGTGATTCCCACCGTGCTTTGATTTCCACCTTACCACGTTAAAGAGAACGTGCAAAACGGTGGATTTTAGGTACAGTCCCGAGTCACATGGAGGCAATGAGCGATAAGAGGGGTTTCTTCTCTCCCGGTATTGGGGGTTGATGTTGCGTTGTGCTCGATTGTCTATAACAGGAAGTCCCTGGCCAGGGCTGATACTGAGATTTACTGGTAAGTGTTATCAGTAGTTTCTCGACCCTTTATGAGCCTCACATCGGCATAACTTATCAAGTTATTGGGGTCTGACGTTTACCACCCCTAGAATAGATACACGATATATCAGACGAAGAGACCGGACTGCACGGTAGTGTTACTTATTGGATTCACGGGAGTATGAACAAGCTTGCTTGTTGATCTTCTGATCGCTCAATACCCGGGTAGCCGTTACATCCATCTAGTACCGCGACGGCTTGTGGGTAACTGATATGTTCATTACCTACTGCCGGCGTATTAACGAGTCTTTAGAGTCCTACACAGAGGTTTCCTGGCTCAAGCGAAACGAATTAGGGCACATATGTGATATGTGCGGGACCGAGATTAATACGTGTATATGATGCCGTATTCTAATCTCGTAATACAGGTTATATTTGATATAACCGGATTGTTGAATCATGTGTTGATTCAATGTTATGTTATATGTATATGTGATATACATGATATTAGTCGGTTGTATGCGATACAGCCGGGTTATTAAATCATGTGTTGATTTAATAATTTAATGTATGATTATATATTTGATATATTAATATACATTAACTAATATTATCTCACTTAAGAATTTCTTTTCTCTAAATACATACAAATATATATGTGATATATATTAATGTATATATTGGACTTGGGTGTATGAGACTCGTACCATACTTAAGATAATGTGGGGATTTAATTATTAAGGGAAAAACAAAATTAGGTGGAAATTATCATGATTGAAGATGCTTGTAGAATCATGTGGAAACCTTGACTTAGTCCACTAATTTTGTTTTACTCTAGATATATATTAACGAACCATTATCTTAAGCCATGGTTTAGTCTCTACATGAGTTTATATGAGATATTTTCTCACCCATGGTTCACACTTGATCATTCATCTTCTCTTCATCTCCATTTTTGCTTTCTAGCTTTCTTGTGAGAAGAAAAAGAAATAGAGAAAAATAATTCTAAAGTGAGCAAAATTCCTACTTCACCAATCTATACAAAACTAGCCATTTAGTATAGGTTGTTTCTTCACTAGTTCATCAATTAGTGAAGAGGTAGTTTGAGTTAGCGATTCTTCGACGTAGATCATATTCGGCCTCGAAGATCTTTAAGCGAGCTTGTTCCTTTCGCCTAGTGGAGCTTAACGAGAGTCCGGGAGACCACTAATTGGAGCTAAGGGACTACTACACAGAGCTTTAGAAGTGAAGGACTGGTCTACAAAGGTTGTATTCTTTGTTCACTTAAACCCTAATTCTCTAGTTAGATCCTTGGTTCGGGCTCGCTCGGCACCCTAAAATTTTAAAATAGCATACTTGATGCTTGCCGAAACCGTGTTGGGGTGCTAAGCGAACCCAGCAGTGGTATCGGAGCCATGCTAGAGCATTAGGAGTGGCCTAGACAACGTTAAAGTGTTCGATCGAACTCCGAAAACCATATTTCCCATGCTCTCTGGAAAATTTTCCAAATGTTAGATTTTTTCAAGTTAAAAATATTCAAAAAATCATGCAGGTTTTCTATGGACCCACAAGAAAAACAACGGCCTAACTCGACCAAACGGCCGTCGAAGCGCGGCCAAACCATGCCTTTGGTGGCGGTTCCGCGGCGCCGTTGGTGAGGCAGGGAGTGTGCTTTCTTGTGATGGTCCGTAAGTGCTTGTGGCATGTTCTCGGTATTTTTAAAACTGTCTCAAGTGATGAGGTCTCTGGGAAATGTGGTTGTTTGTTGATTCGATCGAAATGTTTAACATCGTCTAGCTATCTGTGATATGTGATACAATATTTGGAACCCACTATAATTAGTTTTTTGAAAACTGGTTTGAATTTTGTAAATCTAGCAATTTAGTCTCATTTGATCGCTTGCCACGGGGTTTTGATATGAATCAAAACTCCGTCGCAATCACTTAGTGTACGCGGATACTCTCCGGGTAACATTACTAGATAGCTATGCCTCATAGCCCCGACCAAGTGACGGTAGGAGAACCCTGTTGCCTAAAGCATCCGTTCGGTTGCTCGCGGCCGTGGTGTTCCGCCTAAGTGCACTTTGTCGACGGCATCGGGGGTGCGGCCGTCTACTAAAGTTTCCGACGAGCATTCGATCAGATTGTCGGGAATCTTGTTGAATTACCCGACTAGTTATTGAAAAGTGTTTTCAATATCGAGACTAAAATGCGGGGTTTATAATGTTAGCCATGAAATTTGGAATATGATTATTCCGTGTTTATGATGTCTAAGGAATTTATACGGTTAGGCATGAAATCCGAAGTATGTGATATTTCGGGTTTATGATGTCTAAGGATGTTGCGGATTCCAATTATTGTAATTTTCACTTTCTTTTCTGTGACCGTAAGTGTAATATGTTGTTTATCGCTGGTTTCGTTGTTATACGTCAACGATAATTGGGATATGCATATTTACTTACGTTGATGACATGTGATGTTATGTGTTGCTATGATATGTTATATTGGATCGTCGTGTTTGAATAGCCGGGGGTTTTTGCGTGAGATGAGATTTTTTTGTTCATTTTCATTCATATAAAAACTTGTATGTAATATTCTTTTATTGGGACACTTCCGGGTTGAGGATAATATCACCATTGATGTATATTATTTACTTTTCCGCATTATGATAGACCCCAGGCGGGGAGCACAAGTAATCGGGTTCTAGAGTCCAGTGGGAGACTGTAACATTCTGAAAAATCGTTTAGGTGAAATTTCCAATAATCTGTAAAATAACCGGTGTTTTCCGTAAAAAAACAAGGTATAATTATTTTTCAACATAGACTTAAATATACCTATTCTAGCTATATAATTGCTAGTATTTGATATTTAAATGGTCACTTGTAAATTTCTTTTACTCAAATATTTTCCTTAATTAATTATTTTTAATATTATTTTAAGCTTTCACTAATACATTTAATTAGATAATTACAAATTAGCATGGGTTAATACAAATTTTGTGCTTCATGACACGTTAAACCAAAGTGTAACATGTTCTTTTTATAACTTGTCTCCAAATTCTAGTGGGTTCTAGGGTAAAAAGGAAATGGAAATAAAATAAAATGAAAATTTAAAATGATGTGAAATGCATTAATGAGCTTTGATGGGTTTTTCTTGACTTGAAATTTTCACACACTCTCCTTCTCACATTGGCCGAGCCTAGTGTGGCAGCCCAATCCCCCACTTCTCCACTTCTTTCTCACTTTAAAGAAGGAAAAAAAAAATAAATTAAAAAGGGAAAGTATTAAACAATGAGGTATGGGCATTTGACTTGAGGTGTGGGATTTTCTTGACTTGGCCACAACCTCAAACCTTACTCTCTCTCCCTCTTTTCCTCATGGCCGAGCCCTCCTCATGGTAGCCCCCCCAATTCTTGATCTCATTTTCCACTTCAAAATCCACAAAAATTCATACAAAAACCTCGCAAATCCCTAATCAAACCTTTACCCATTATTCCTTGGCCAATTCTAGCTTAAATCTTGGAGCAAGAGGCCATTTTGGGAGGCAAGTTTTCAAGTTTGACCTCAAATTTTAGAGGTATAAATCTTAACCCTATGATTTAATTGTTGGTTATTACTTCAATTTAACTTAATTAGATGTTTAAATATGGAATTAATTTCAAGATTACACTTTCAAGAGAAGGGTTGAAATCAAGTTAGGGTTGTGATCATTTGATTATGGTTGTGAGATGTATTTTAACAATTTAAGGCATGCAAAACTTAATCTTGTTGCTATATTGCTAATCGTTACATTTAATTTATCCTAATTAAGCCTTTTTGCAAACTAGGTTTTTAGGATTAATATAAATTGGTGAGATAAAATTTTAGTAAAGGTTTCTGTGGTTTAATTAAGCTATTAAGTGATCTTTGTGGCCACTAAAATTGTTAAAACATTTAGATTTGTGCTAAAAAGGTAATGGGTCGCTTACTAGGTTTTTGGATTTAATTATTTGAACTAAGTTTGAGATTTCGATGATTTACAGCCTATTCTATATAGTATTTTGTGTGTTGTGAAATCACGATTGGTACGTTTGGGTTTTAGGTTTGAGGATTTTCACGTATAGTGACCCTAGTTGTAGTTTGTGGCGTTGTCGTGGCGTGTTTCGTGCACCAAGTGTGTGCGTGTCTAGTTAGTGCGCGTGGTTATCTTGTTCGTTTGTTTCCACGACTATCATTTATTTATCCTTTTAATTGATTGTGTGTGATTCTAGGATCGGGTGCAGAGGCGTCGGATGTGGCGCGGAAAAATACAAGGCGGAGATCGGATCGGATTTGCCGAGGCATCCAGGTGAGTAGATATATATCTACGGGGGAAGTCGGGTGGATGGCGTATAAAACCCCCGCAATTTCATAGGGTATGATGTGTTTATGATATATATATATATATATATATATATATATATATATATATATATACACCTATGTATTATTATGAGATGTGAATACTTAGCAAGAAAGGCTTTAGGAGACCATGGGTTGGATTTAGTGTAATTGGAGGAAAGTACTTTCAGTTTAGTTTCTTAGTTGCGAAACCTTAGAGTAAAGGTTCACACACACATGCACACACGTGATATGTTTGGGTGTATGTGTGTGTGTGTATGCGTTGCTATATATATATATACATATACGTATACACGGATGATGAGCCCAGTATATGATACTTAGAGATGAGCCGATATGATCGGGTATGATGCCGTGAGTTGTGATATGTGATTGGGTCGTGATATGATACGACATGATATTATAGCGGATCGTTGGGCGATATGTTTTCATACACACGAGGATATATGTTTGATGATATTTGGATGTTCTAGATTTTAGAAAGGTACCCTAATTCATAATTTTACGATGATGATACCATATGAATAATGAGGTATATGTGATATTTGATCCGTACCTAGATTTTGGGATGTCGTACGATGGATTTTACCGTACGAGTTATAGATATGATGATTGATCCGCACTCTTGACTCGAGGATGTCATACTATGTATTTTACCGTACGTGACGCTATTGAGGCGGGATCGCCGACTACTAGATATATCGACTCGGAATTTTGGTGGATTTCCTTACCCTTTCCACTGGGCTCGAGTTATACTTATTTTCAAAACTAACGAATCATGAGTATTTTTAAAGACAGGCCGAGGAATACTATGGATTTTTCGAAAGACGTATTTTTTCTCAAAGACCCCGTAGCCCCTATTTTTCTAAAACCACGATTCGTGCTATTTCAAACACCAAAAACTGTATGACTCATATATAGAAATGTATATTCTTCAATGTTGCGGTTACTACATCTTTTCCCGTATATTCATGTTGTTCTCATCGCATTGCTTGCTTATACATGTGTTTTCTTTAGTTATTATGAACCCCTGTGGTCAGGATATCAGCACCATTACCGATGATGCGTATCCTCCACGTACACATGCTCGCCGGCTCACACACATCATCATCGGTATTTGCCATGTCACGTACACTTTAGAGAAAATTAATTCATTGCTATAACTTGCTAGCTGATAGTTCCAATATATGATTACTATGCTAGTTTAGATATTGCATTCTTTACTTAGATACCCATGCATGTGTATATTGTTGTCATGCAATATTATGGGGCTTTATGCCGGTAATTCATTGTTTACATACTCTGAGATTTTTGGGATATCGGATTTTCCATGAGATTTTGGATTTGGAGAAACCCTAAGGATTTTATAAACTCATTATCATTTCTAAAAGTAGAAATTTGCGGTATTCTCGTGATACGATGTATGTGTCTGTCACGTCTCAAAAGTACAGAACATGACCGGCACTTAAACTGCGAAACGTCTCAAGGCGTACGTAATCTAAGTAAGCCGAAAACCAAGAAATCCAAACCAAGAAAAGTGGTAGAGTGAAGGAAAACCAATTTAAATCATGTAGTTTTAATAGCATAAGCCGAATTATGCGTTTTTAAAAACATCAAATATTTCATGAAAATTTCGGCAGAGTCTCCTTTGTAAATACTGGCCCCTAAACGGGATACAACATGAATAGTATACGAAATCAATAAAAGGAATCCCCAAGCGGGAGCTAGCTCTTCGTCAATCGACGGTCACAACCACACAAGCAATATAATATACAACGCCAAGGGCGAGGATCAAAACTCAAAAGAAAACTCAAAACAACAAGGAATCCACAGAAATATAATGCGTGACTCTAAGGTCGAAAGAATAACATCCCTGGTCTCTATCTCAAAAATAAATACATGTTTGGTTGATGGAATTTACTAGATACAACTGAATAATATTATACAAAATAATATGATGGGTACGATACCAATAAACCAACCTACTAGCAAGTCACCCGAAAGATGCAGTGCCAGCAAAGCCGTAATGAAACCTGTACGGCAAAACCTGCAAGAAACTGTGGCACAATGGGGGTGAGTTGACAACTCGTCAGTAGAAAAACATCTACGAACAGAAACCGCATGAACAACGCAATCCTAGGTCAACGATCATAATATATCCTCAAATATATATAACATGCAGCCTATAACAATAGCTAGGGTAAATATCTAACCCGAGTGTAATCCCATGTGCCCGTGTCAGTGCCTCAGGTAGCAATATATCATATGGATGATGTATGAATGCATGAAACAGAATGCATGTACTGAATAAAACTGCTTTCATAAATTAGTGAGATTTCTGTATCTTTTTAAAAACGAGGTATCATAAATGCAATCAGCATAAACAGTGCCTATTATCGACACAAAACAAATATCCAAATATCTCGATATATCTGTGTCGCAATCTCTGTACCTCAATATCTCAAATATCTCTGATTGTCTCAATCTCACTATCTAGGGCGCCGTCAGTCCAGACCGGCCCCCACCATCAATCTCAAGACCACGACGGTATCCTCCGGATATCCGACGCGTTGGGAAATATCACCGGAAGATAGTGCTCCCCTGCCAGGCTAAACGTCAGCAACACGACCTTCTTGCCCCGGGGTACCTTACCGGGTCCACCATATACCCGAAACGGTTCATCCAACTCCTTGAATCGGGTCTCGAAATCCATCAGCAAACTCATGGTGGACGACTCATACATCATGGGAAAACAACACTTTTCTAAAAAAAAAAAAAAGAGAAATAATTTTATAAGTGTTTTTTTTGCGGTTTCCCCCAAATCCAGGAAATCTCATGAAAATCCGAATCCAAATCCTCAATAGCGTGTAAACAGTGGATATAGACATAAAAGTCCATGAATGCGGCAAATCAATGAATAATAACATGCATAAAGTAGCAAGTAATAACTACAATGTCTAAACTAGCATATAAGGCAAGTACACTAATATCATGTCTAAACTATTAGCTAACAACCTATGTCAAATGTAATAGTATTTTCTAAAGTGTTCGTGACATGGCAATTACCGATGAAGATGTGTGTGAGCCGGCAAGTAAGTGTACGTGGTACATACGCGTCATCGGTAATGGTGCTGGTGTCCTAACAGCATGATATCAACAATAGAATATCAATCATAATGTAAGCAGGCGATGCGGAGAGAACAACAATAATGAGTGGGAGCTGAATACTAGACACAACGACAATTAATATGGGCTAACAACTACACTAAACTATAGGGCTAAGCTGTCAAGCTAAACTAAAGGTATGGAAACCGCCTAACATCTGAGTCTATATATATATATATTAGTCGGCGATCCCGCCTCGATAATATCACATCCGATACCATATCTATAATCAAATATTCCCAAGTCAAGAGTGCGGATCAAACATCAATATATAGCTCGTACATAAATCCGTCGTACGACATCCCAAATATGGGTACGGGTCAATATCGCATTATTCATATGGTATCCTCTTTATCTAAGATCATAATCTGGTTACTAATCTACGTCTGGTACGATACTAATATCATCAATATAGTCATGATCTGACTGCTGATCTATAGCCTCATACAAACCGATATCATCATCATATATCGTCATAAAGAGGTATACATCGCCTAATGCGACCTATTATGAATATCTTAACATATCTTATCTCATGTCACGATCACATGTCAACCATTCAATGTATAACGCTATTCACATGTATCGTCGTCCCAAGATCCGCTATAATATAGGATGTACCTCAAGTACGAATCCTGCCATATCACCGTTCTCGCGGTCTCAATCAAATCTTATCGACTCATCTCAAATCCCAAATACTATCCTCAAATCTAGTATGTGAACACATAGTCACATACCCATGTGAACAAATAACAATATAACCCCATATAAGCACAAATGAAAGAAGAATGTATGCAGGTATGGGTGTGTGTGTGTAAATGTGGTGCAACCTCTACTCTAGGGTCTCGCAACACTAAACCTATCCAATCACACCTAAAATCTATCCTTATCATCAATAAACTCAACAATATATAATCAATATATATGTGTGTATATGTATTCGTATACATCACCACGAACTGCGGGGGTGCTATACGCCATCCACCTGACTTCTCCCCGTAGATGTAAATCTACTCACCTGGTCCTCGCTCGCCGGTGCCGACGTCGCAACTCGCTTGCTTGTTGTCTCGAAGTCCACATGGGATACCTACATATCATAACGCACCGTATCGCATTAAAACCAAATTCGAAATCGAAACGGCATATGAAAATCAAATCGGCACGCGTATCACGCATAGATCAAAACTTATCGCCTACGCATGCAAGAATAGCCAAACCAACCCTCGATGTCGATGTACAAATGTCAAACCATCGAGAAAAACCCAAACACACTCATTTGCGCATTCACGAACACTAATTATAATATAAAATAGGTTAAAATTCACAAAAACCCCAAATTCACTTTAAAAGCCTTTTTTCCGAAAATCTAGCAAGCAAAATTTACCCGTTTTAGTACAAAACTCGACGTTTAAAAAAATCTAGCGGCTATAATACTTATTAAACATCTTAAATAAGTAATACAACCCATTTCAAAAATTTAATCTCATCAATTCTTATAAAACTAAAAATTATAGTTTTGCAATTTATCTAATTTTAATAATTTCAACTAAAAATGCACAAAACAACAACTACGCTTGGTTTAGCATGGTCCAAAGGCATTAAACCACTCATTATAATATTAATAATGACATGAAACCATAATTAAATTTTAATCTAAAGAATTTCATAATATTCCAAAAACCCTAGTTAGCAAAATAACTTAATTAGGACATTTTATAAGTAATGGTTTGTAATTAACAACTTTATTAGCTTTCTACAAGACTTAAGATTTTAATCCACATCACAAAACAATGCATAATTTATCACAACCCAATTCCACAACCAAACCCTAACTTGAATTTCTTAATCATGCAATTAAACTCATCTAAAACCTAATTAATCACTTAGTTAACTTAGATAAAAGCAACAAGACAACAAATTTAACAAAAGCATGAGATTATACCTCCCATGTTTGAGATCAAACTCAACATCTAGCCTCCCAAAATGCTCTCTTTTCACAAAGATCCATGCTTGAAAGGCCAAGGAATAATGGGTAAAACTTGGATTTGGAATTAGAGTTGAATTTGTATGGATTTGAAGTGATTTTTGTGGATTTTTTTGATGCAAAATGGGGTGAGATTTAGGAGGATGGGCTGCTGCTATAGGCTGAAAATTCGGCCAGAATTGGAGGGGTGAGGTAGGAGAGAGAGTGAGGTGGAGAAAGTGGGGAAAAAGTCAAAGTCCCCCCCCTCTTGACCTTCTTTCATTTTCCCTTTCTTTTCTTTTCTTTTCTTTTCAAACAAGAGGTGATTGGAGAGAGAGAGGGGGGAGGGCTGTCAAGATGGGGCCGGCCACATAGGGAGAGGGAGAGAGGGTGAGGTGTGGGTGTGTGGGTTAGGGAAAAAGATAAATGTATTACCCCAATTCCCACTAACACAACATTCACTAATTAAGCCCTTTTTTCTTCGATATTTTCTAAACCGTTTTGGAAAACCATTTCGTTTCAGAAACAATATTTTACATGTCAGATTAGTGTGTCTTGAATAATAAAATTTGTATCAACCCATTCCAATTTGTAATTTTCTCTAATTAAATATATTAGTGACGGCTTAAAATAATATTAAAATAATTAATTTCGGAAAAAAATTCAGAAAATTTGAAATTTCACCAGTGGCTCAATAAACACCAAATACTAGCAATTACATAGCTAGAATATTTATATTTAATTTTATAATAAAGATATTTGTATTTTGACTTTTTTACAGAAAACCCCCTTATTTTACCGATTTTCCGAAATTTCACCGAAACGATTTTTAAAACGTTACAATCTTCCCCTCTTAAAGAAATTTGGTCCCCGAATTTAAATTAAAACTCCCCCCAAATACTAAAACATCTAAGCAAAACCATCAAGTCGTCGGGGCTCCGAAATCGTAAATACATAAAACAAATCGTAGCGCAGCGCATGCGCATGAAAAATGAGCATGTAACTCAAAATCAAAACTCCGTCAAGCATCCCGCAATCATCGGAGTCATGGTAAAGACACAAATGTCAAATCCAATACCAAAACCAATATGATATAACTCGAAACTATACACGTAAATATCAAATCTATATATGTAAATATCTAAAGAAAATGCATGCCAAATCTCTTAAAGTCGCTGTGCAATGCGCATAACACTGCACAGTGGCGGACGTCTATCATAAGAAAATAACCATATACATATATACCTTTTGTTTAAAATGTACGTTCCGCCGTTTTGGGAAACAATTTAGAAGGGCTTCCTTGTTTTAAACGTTTCGTGTCATATCAGACACGTAGGTAAATACTGAGACTATAGCTCGGTTTTTTTTTTGGAATTCCCTTCGATAGCTATCAATGCATGCAAAATACATTCAGGTACTGTCCTCTGACTAGTACTGCTCAGTATGAAAACACATAGCAAATGTCATAAAAACGTACTGCTCTATAAGAAATCAATCCCAAAATATGCATATGAATACTACGTGCGTCTGGAGCGCACATAAATCAAAATCCATATATGTGTCATACATGCGCACAGAAACAACATCTAAGTGCATCGGGTGTGCACACAACATTTGTCATAGGAAACGTATGTGTCTGACAGCAAAGACAGGTGCATCTGACACGCACGAAGAATCTCGATTTAGTGCATCTGGTGTGCACCGAAATCGCATCTCAAAACATGCGCTCAGCATGCGCGAAAATCCAAGGCAGGTGCATCTATCATGCACGAAATCATGAAATCCAATATCAAGCGCCGAACATGCGCAAAATCTAATCAGGTGCACAAGGTGCACAAAACCAATATCGAGCATCACAATCGAAATCGAAGTCCAGTGCATCTAAGTGCACAAAATGCGTATCACTGCACTGCAAGCATATGTGAACTATACCGAGTGCAAAAACTAAATCGTATGCGTATATACGCACAAATCAACTCAACTATATGAAATCCATATAATCACAAACATGAGAAACCAAGGCACGAAAACTATCTCAAGTGCAACAACTGTGCAAAAATCGTAAATACTCAGTAGGTGCAACCATGGTGCATGAAAACGATATCAAGAACTCAATCATCAAAACCAAATCATGCGAATAGATCGCTAAAAATACCAAAATCAAGTATGGCGGAATAGTCCCGCTCAAGCACATCCTCCAAGAATCTCTGGCCAACTGTCATGGTCACTCATAGCATGTCTCGTCGACGACCCTGAACTCTGGCCTGCCGGTGTGCGTAACATGACCACTCCTGGGTCCAGGTCTTCTCGTAATTCATCCCATAAAGGTCCTGTCGAGGTCTCTCTCAAATCATGTCTCTGCCGAACTGTCCGGAAGTCATCGTCCTTTACTATATTTGTTTCTTGTTCCGGAATGGCTGCATACTTATTGCGACTCCTTTTGGAAGGTATATCCAAGCACAATGCCTCAGCATGCGTATCGCATCTCTGATGTCAACGGAGTGGAACGTCGTCTTATCCAGATCTTGTACGGACCTTTTTACTCCACTTTTCTCTAATGTCGACTGCTTCGGACTCGTCTCGTCGTGGCTGCATGGACTGACCTCCAATGGCTATCCTCGTATCTGGAGTCTCCCAAGAAATGCATCTCACCACCTAGCATCCGAATGAAGTTGAACCATCCGATCGATTCGTCAAAACCTCATAATCCCCCAAGAGCTCAACATGTTGGGTACAGTTTAACAGTATCGAGTACGTACCACAGCATCGATGGTTCAGCCGTAGAATGGCAAACCCAAGCCTCACTAATAGCGCCGCGGAACTGCCGCAAACCCTAAGGTTCAAAGGCTTTCACACGGTCATTAAGTCGAGTTAGGGTTTCATTCTTCTAGAGGGTCCATAGAATTTCCTGCATGTCTTTCCGAATACTTTAAACTTGGAATAATAGGTTTCTAACATTCGATCGTCTCTGTCGACTCTCAACGTCTCCGTTTGAAGTCGTCTCTAGCTGGAATCAATCTATCTGATGACCTCGCATCGGGGTAGCGAACGAACCACATGTCCTAGTCATTCATCCTCGGTGACTAGCGACCTTCTATCATCTCTTAGTACAACTCGTGCTGCAATAGCTCCAACATCTGGGGCGATATCTCGTCGTTCGCAGCAGCAACTGGCTCATTCGTCTGCACGCTGAACCGTGCCTCAATCATCATGAATAAGACATACACCAACGGTCATCGAAATTTGGCTGGCCTCTATCAGTAGCTCAATCCTCTGGTACTGATCGGCACGTTCGAGAAATCTCGTAAAGGCGATCCGCTAAACGCTCGTGGCGCGAAAACACAGTAAAAAGACACATCTCCGCAATCGTGTGTCGCCAGAATTACGCCCTGGTCAGTCCTCGTTCATGACGAGCTCGTGCTGACCGCAACTCTAGCCGTAGCTCTCCCTGCCCGTAATCGTGGCAGCAAACCGTAACTGGTGCCGATGAGGCTAGATCAGGAATGAATATAATACTGAGTAAAAAAATGTATATCTTAAGGCTCCTTAAGTGGAGTAGCGTATCGTAAGTATGTCGCGGAACATACCACGGTACGTCACTCTACTTTAGTCACCTATTCCATCAACCAAGAGCCATCCTACGCTCCGAAGGTAAAACCTAACGCTCTGATACCAACTTTGTCACGTCCCGAAAGTACGGAACATGACCGGTACTTAAACTACGAAACGTCTCGAGGCGTACGTAATCTAAGTAAGCCGAAAACCCAGAAATCCAAACCAAGAAAAGTGGTAGAGTGAAGGAAAACTAATTTAAATCAAGTAGTTTTAATAGCATAAGCCGAATTATGCGTTTTTAAAAACATCAAATATTTCCAGAAAATTTCGGCAGAGTCTCCTTTGTAAATACTGGCCCCTAAACGGGATACAACATGAATAGTATACGAAATCAATAAAAGGCATCCCCAAGCGGGAGCTAGCTCTTCGTCAATCGACGGTCACAACCACACAAGCAAAATAATATACAACGCCAACGGCAAGGATCAAAACTCAAAAGGAAACTCAAAACAACAAAGAATCCACAGAAATATAACGCGCGACTCTAAGGTCGAAAGAATAACATCCTTGGTCTCTATCTTAAAAATAAATACATGTTTGGCTGATGGAATTTACTAGATACAACTGAATAATATTATACAAAGTAATATGATGGGTAAGATACCAATAAACCCACATACTAGCAAGTCACCCGAAAGAAGCAGTGCCAGCAAAGCCGTAATGAAACCTGTACGGCAAAACCTGCAAGAAACTGTGGCACAACGGGGGTGAGTTGCCAACTCGTGAGTAGAAAAACATCTACGAACAGAAACCGCTTGAACAACGTAATCCTAGGTCAACGATCATAATATATCCTCAAATATATATAACATGCAGCCTATAACAATAGCTAGGGTAAATATCTAATCCGAGTGTAATCCCATGTGCCCGTGTCAGTGCCTCATGTAGCAATATATCATATGGATGATGTATGAATGCATGAAACAGAATGCATGTACTGAATAAAACTGCTTTCATAAATTAGTGAGATTTTTGTATCTTTTTAAAAACTAGGTATCATAAATGACATCAGCATAAACAGTGCCTAGTATCGACACAAAACAAATATCCAAATATCTAGATATCTCTGTGTCGCAATCTCTGTACCTCAATATCTCAAATATCTTTGAATGTCTCAATCTCACTATCTAGGGCACCGTCAATCCAGACCGGCCCCTACCATCAACCTCAAGACCACGATGGTATCCTCCGGATATCCGACGCGTCAGGCAATATCACCGGTAGGTAGTGCTCTCCTGCCAGGCTCAACGTCAGCAACACGACCTTCTTGCCCCGGGTTATCTTACCGGGTCCACCATGTACCCGAAATGGTTCATCCAACTCCTCGAATCGGGTCTCAAAATCCATCAGCAAACTCATGGTGGACGACTCATACATCATGGGAAAACCGCACTTTTCTAAAAAAAAAAAAAGAGAAAGAAATTTATAAGTGTTTTTTTTGCGGTTTCCCCCAAATCCAGGAAATCTCATGAAAATCCGAATCCAAATACTCAATACCATGTAAACAGTGAATATAACCATAAAAATCCATGAATGCGGCATATCAATGAATAATAATATGCATGAAGTAGCAAGTAATAACTACAATGTCTAAACTAGCATATAAGGCAAGTACACTAATATCATGTCTAAACTATTAGCTAACAACCTATGTCAAATGTAATAGTATTTTCTAAAGTGTTCGTGACATGGCAATTACCGATGAAGATGTGTGTGAGCCGGCAAGTAAGTGTACGTGGAACATACGCGTCATCGGTAATGGTGCTGGTGTCCTAAAAGCATGATATCAACAATAGAATATGAATCATAATGTAAGCAGGCGATGCAGAGCGAACAACAATAATGAGCGGGAGCTGAATACTAGACACAACGACAATTAATATGGGCTAACAACTACACTAAACTATAGGGCTAAGCTGTCAAGCTAAACTAAAGGTATGGAAACCGCCTAACATCTGAGTCGATATATATATATATTTACATATATATATATATACATATATATATATATATATATATATTAGTCGGTGATCTCTCCTCGATAATATCACATCCGATACCATATCTTTAATCAAATATTCCCAAGTCAAGAGTGCGAATCAAACATCAATATATAGCTCGTACATAAATCCGTCGTACGGCATCCCAAATATGGGTACGGGTCAATATCACATTATTCATCAGGTATCCTCTTTATCCAAGATCATAATCTGGGTACTGATCTACGTCTAGTACGATACTAATATCATCAATATAGTCATGATCAGACTGCTGATCTACAACCTCATACAAACCGATATCATCATCATATATCGTCATAAAGAGGTATACATCGCCTAATGCGACCTATTATGAATATCTTAACATATCTTATCTCATGTCACGATCACATGTCAACCATTCAATGTATAACGCTATTCACATGTATCGTCGTCCCAAGATCCGCTATAATATCAGGATGTACCTCAAGTACGAATCCTGCCATATCACCGTTCTCGCGGTCTCAATCAAATCTTATCGACTCATCTCAAATCCCATATACTATCCTCAAATCTAGTATGTGAACACATAGTCCCATACCCATGTGAACACATAACAATATAACACAATATAAGCACAAATGAAAGAAGAATGTATGCAAGTATGGGTTTGTGTCTGTAAATGTGGTGCAACCTCTACTCTAGGGTCTCGCAACACTAAACCTATCCAATCACACCTAAAACCTATCCTTATCATCAATAAACTCAACAATATATAATCAATATATATATATATATATGTGTATACGTATTCGTAAACATCACCACGAACTGCGGGGGTGCTATACGCTATCCACCCGACTTCTCCCCGTAGATATAAATCTACTCACCTGGTCCTCGCTCGCCGGTGCCGACGTCGCCACGCGCTTTCTTGTCGTCTCGAAGTCCACATGGGGTACCTACATATCATAATGCACCGTATCGCATTAAAACCAAATTCGAAATCGAAACGGCATACGAAAATCAAATCGGCACGCGTATCACGTACAGGTCAAAACCTATAGCCTACGCATGCAAGAATAGCCAAACCAACCCTCGATGTCGATGTACAAACGTCAAACCATCGAGAAAAACCCAAACACACTCATTTGCGCATTCACGAACACTAATTATAATATAAAATAGGTTAAAATTCACAAAAAACCCAAATTCACTTTAAAAGCCATTTTTCCGAAAATCTAGTAAGCAAAATTTACCCGTTTAATACAAAACTCGACGTTTAAACAAATCTAGCGGCTATAATACTTATTAAATATCTTAAATAAGTCATACAACCCATTTCAAAAATTTAATCTGATCAATTCTTATAAAACTAAAAATTCTAGTTTTGCAATTTATCTAATTTTAACAATTTCAACTAAAAATGCACAAAACAACAACTACGCTTGCTTTAGCATGGTCCAAAGGCATTAATCCACTCATTATAATATTAATAATGACATGAAACCATAATTATATTTTAATCTAAAGCATTTCATAATATTCCAAAAACCCTAGTTAGCAAAATAACTTAATTAGGACATTTTATAAGTAATGGTTTGTAATTAACAACTATATTAGCTTTCTACAAGACTTAAGATGTTAATCCACATCACAAAACCTTGCACAATTTATCACAACCCAATTCCACAACAAAACCCTAACTTGAATTCCTTAATCATGTAATTAAACTCATCTAAAACCTAATTAATCACTTAGTTAACTTAGATAAAAGCAACAAGACAACAAATTTAATAAAAGCATGAGATTATACCTCCCATGTTTGAGATCAAACTCAAGATCTAGCCTCCCAAAATGCTCTCTTTTCACAAAGATCCATGCTTGAAAGGCCAAGGAATAATGGGTAAAACTTGGATTTGGAATTAGAGTTGAATTTGTATGGATTTGAAGTGATTTTTATGGATTTTTTTTGATGCAAAATGGGGTGAGATTTGGGAGGAGGGTCTGCTGCTGTAGGCTAAAAATTCGGCCAGAATTGGAGGGGTGAGGGAGGAGAGAGTGGGGGAAAAGTCAAAGTCCACCCCCCTTTTGACCTTCTTTCATTTTCCCTTTCTTTTCTTTTCTTTTCTTTTCAAACAAGAGGTGATTAGAGAGAGGGGGGGGGAGGGCTATCAAGATAGGGCCGTCCACATGTGGAGAGTGTGGGTGTATGGATTAGGAAAAAAGATAAATGTATTACCCCAATTTCCACTAACACAACATTTACTAATTAAGCCTTTTTTCTTCGATATTTTCTAAACCGTTTTGGCAAACCATTTCGTTTCAGAAACAATATTTTACATGTCAGTTTAGTGTGTCGTGAATTATAAAATTTGTATCAACCCATTCCAATTTGTAATTTTCCCTAATTAAATGTATTAGTGACGGTTTAAAATAATATTAAAATAATTAATTTCGGAAAAAATTTCAGAAAATTTGAAATTTCACCAGTGGCTCAATAAACACCAAATACTAGCAATTACAAAGCTAGAATATTTATATTTAATTTTATAATAAAGATATTTGTATTTTGACTTTTTTACAGAAAACCCCTTTATTTTTCCGATTTTCCGAAATTTCACCGAAACGATTTTTAAAATGTTACAGTGTCGTCCTCCATGAGTTTTCTCGGCTCTTGAGCGGTATTATACACCCGATTCGAGGAGGAGGATGAAGCGTCTGCGGATGCATGGTGGACCCGGTACGGTATCCCGGGGCGAGAGTGGTTTTGTGGGGATGACAATGAGCCTGGCAAGGGCAGACTACCAAACCGGTGTGTCGGGCACGGCGGATATGCGGAGGATACCGACGTTGTCGAGGGATTTGATGTGATGGGCCGATCTGGACTGACGGAGCACATGAACTGATCCGGACCGACGGAGCCTGAGATTTGAGTATTATGTATTGCTGTCGGACACGGATTTCGAGATGATTTGAGAGCCGATGCTGGGCACTCGGGTTTTATCATGTTTTGTGTGTCGTTGCTGGACACACGTTGGATGAAGCATTAGTACATGTCATGCATCGATATATTATTACTCATGACACGGACACGAGTACTTTGATATCACAGTGATGATATACTGTCACCCTTGTTGTAGTATTGTATAATTTATTGTATGACCTAGGAGAGAGTCATACATGCGATTTCTTCTCGGTGATTTTTTCTACTCAAGAGTTGGCAACTCACCCCCGTTGTGCCATAGTTTCTTGCAGGTTTTGCCGTACAGGTTTCCTTGGCGACTTTGCTGGCACATCACTTCATTCCGGATGATTGCTTAGGTAGGTGGGTTCACTTGTATTGTGACCACCGTTGTACTTGTATTTATTTCAGTTGTATCTAGTAAACTCCATCAACCAGACTTATATTATTTGATAGACTTAGAAGACCAATTGTATATTCTTTCGACCTTAGAGTCGCGCGCTTGTATATTATGGTTCTTCTCTGGTTTTCTTGAGGATGTTTGGTTTTCTTCTGAGTTTTGATCCTCGCCCTTCGGCGTTGTATATTATACTACTTGCGTGGTTGTTTCCGCCAATTGGCCAAGAGCTAGCTCCCGCTTGGGGACGGCGTTATTCATTATTTTTGTTTATGCATGTTTGTACCCGTTTAGGGCCAGTATTTACAAAGGAGACTCTGCCGAAATTTTCGGGAAAATATGATGTTGCTTTTAAATGTTTAATGCCACTTATTTTGTTAAAACCACTTGCTTTAAAACAAGTTTTCCTTCACTCTTTTCATTTAAAATGGTTTAGATTTCTGGGTTTTGGCTTACTTAGATTACGTTGCGCCTTGAGACGTTTTCTAGTTTAAGTGCCAGTAACGTTCCGTACCTTCGGGTCGTGACAAAGTTGGTATCAGAGCGCTAGGTTTAACCTTTGTTCGAGTATAGGTTTGACTATGCGGAGACTAGGGCGTATATATATATTCGAAACCTAGGCTTGACCTTACGGAACTTAGACTTGGTCGAGGGGGGTATTAGACCCAAACATTCGTCGCGTAGGTTGACCTTGGTTGATGAAGTAGGTGACTTAAGTAGAGTGACGTACCGTGTGTATGTTCCGTGGCATACTTACGATACGCTACTCCGCTTAAGAAGCCTTATGATGTACATTTCTTTGCACCGTATTCTGTCCGTTCCTTTGATCTATCTTCTTCGATGTCGGATGGTTGTTTCTGTTACCACAGTTGCACGGACATTGAGAGCCGTGGCTAGAGTTGCGGTCATCATGAGCTCGTCTTGGACGAGGACTGACCATGGCATAGTTCCAGTGACACAAGATTGCATAGATATGTCGTTTTATTGTGTTTTTCATGACATGAGCATTTGGATGGATTGTTTTTATTAAGATTTCTCGAACGTTCAGATCAGCACCAGAGGATTGGGCTACTTCTAGAGGTCGGCTAGAATGTGATGACCGTTAATGTATCGTCTATTCTTGAGGATTGAGGCATTGTTTAGCGTGTGGATGAGTGAGCTAGTTGTTGCTGTGATTGACAAGATATCGCCCCAGATGTTTGATGCTATTGCAGACGAATTTGTACTTAGGGATATGATAGAAGGTCTCTAGTCACCCATGGATGAATGACTAGGTCATGTGGTTCGTTTGCACACCCCGACCCGAGGTCATCAGATTGATTAATTTCAGCTAGAGATGACTTCACACAGGCATGTTGAGAGTCGATAGAAAACGAACGAATGAAGAGTATTCCTCCGACGATTTGGAAGAGTTTCCGAGGGCGTAGTTGGCCAGATACCTACTACTAGATGTTGAGCTGTCGAGTTCGTAGCTTCGAAAGGGAGACCCTAGATATGAGTATTGCAATTTGTAGCGCAGTCCATACAACTAAGAAGAGACGAGTCCGAATTAGTACACATTAGAGAAAAGTTGAGTAAGTGGTTCGTACGGGATTTTGACTAGATGACGTTCCACTCTGTTGACATCAGAGAAGCGATTCGCACGCAGAAGCGTTGAATATGGATATACCTTTTTGAAAAAGTCGTGATGAGTTTGAAGCTGTTCCGGAACAAGAAATGGATTTGTTAAAGTGTGATAACTTCCGAGAAGTTCGACGGAAACGAGATTTGGGAGAGACCCCGACAGAATCTTTCTGGAATACTACACGAGAAGATTTGGACCCAGGATCGGTCGTATCACGCACACCCAGTAGGCCATAGTTCGGCATCATCGACGAGACATGTTATGAGCGACCATGATAGTTGGCAGAGATCTTTAGAGGATGTGCCAGAGCGGAACTGTTTCCGTCATTATTTCTATATTGGGCCGTTGAGCCGAGGAGTTATGTAACTGACAATTCGCAGTGAGAGACGAGAGCCTAAGGGCATAAGGCGCCAGACCATGAACAGGAAGGCAAGTAGATATCTTGCTCTGCTAACTTTGGGTGCACCGACACCTTCTCGACTTTGAAGGGAGGACATATCGACGGCAGTGTTTACGATTTGTGATTTTGTGATTCGAATGTCACATATCCGTCATTTTGGATTTCGGTATTTTGGGCAATTTATTTGCATGATTGAGTTTTCGTGCACCACAGTTGCACTCGATTTTGATTTCATGTCGTTCAACATGTTTGATTTTGATTTCATACCTATGGTATGTATGTGATTTGACTTGTGCTTTCAGGTGTAGTTTTCATGCACTTCTAGTACTTTGATTCGATTTTGTGCATGTTGATGCCATGGTTGTGAGATTATATACTACGGTATATCTGATTTGGATTGATGTATGTTTTATACCATCGATTTCGATTGTGATATTCGATATGTGTTTCCGTGCACCTTGTGCACTTGATTTGGATTCTTGCGCATACTCAGCCCGCTTGATGCAATTTTGGTGCACACTAGATGCACTAAATCGGGATTCTTCATGCATATCAGATGCACCTAATATTGATATTAGGCACACCCGTTGCCCTTGACAGGTGTTTTCATACACACCCATTGCACTTAGATTTTATTTCTGTGCACATGTATGGCACATTCAGTGATTTCGATTTCCGTGCGCACCAGACGCACGTGGCATTCTAATACACATTTTGGGATTGATTCTTTTGGAGCAGTATGTTTTATGATATTTACTATGTGACATAGTAACTGAGCAGGACTAGTCCGAGGACGGTACCTGAATTTGTTTTTGCATGCATCGATAGTTACCGAAGGGATTTCAAAAAAAGAAGCTACAGCTTCAATATTTTTCCTATGTATCCGAGATGACACGAAACATTTTACAAAGGAAACCCTTCTAAATTATTTTCAAAATAGCGGGACGTGTATGTTAAACAAAGGAAATATATATATATATATATATATATATATATATAGATAGATAGTTATTTTCTTACAATAAACGTCTGCTACTTATGCCGTGAGATGCGCATCGCACAACGACTTGTAAAAGGTTTGGCATGTATTTCTTTTCGGATGTTTTGAAGAGTTTACAACGATACGTACTATGTACATGTTATAGTTTTGACTATATCATGTTGGTTTTCGTATTAGACTTTGACATTAGTATCTTCACCATGACTCCGATGATTGCGTGATACTTGATGGAGTTTTGATTTTGAGTTATATACTCGTTTTTCATGCGCATGCATTGCGCTAAGACGTGTCTTAAGTATTTAAGATTTCGGAGCCCCGCCGATTTGAGTGTTTTGCTGAAATGTTAAAGTATTTGGGAGAGTTTTCATTTAAATTCGGGGACCGAATTCCTTTTAGGGGGAAGATTGTAACGTTCTCAAAAATCATTTAGGTGAAATTTCCGATAATGGTTAAAATAACTGGTGTTTTCCATAAAAACCAAGGTATAATTATTTTTCAACATAGACTTAAATATACCTATTCTAGCTATGTAATTGCTAGTATTTGGTATTTAATTGGTCACTTGTAAATTTCTAGTTTACTCAAATATTTTCCTTAATTAATTATTTTTAATATTATTTTAAGCTTTCACTGATACATTTAATTAGTGATAATTACAAATTAGCATGGGTTAATACAAGTTTTGTGCATCATGACACATTAAACCAAAGTGTAACATGTTCTTTTTATAACTTGTCTCCAAATTCTAGTGGGTTCTAGGGTAAAAAGGAAATGGAAATAAAATAAAATGAAAATTTAAAATGATGTGAAATGCATTAATGAGCTTTGATGGGTTTTTCTTGACTTGAAATTTTCACACACTCAAACACACACTCTCCTCCTCACATTGGCCGAGCCTATTGTGGCAGCCCAATCCCCCACTTCTCCACTTCTTTCTCACTTCAAAGAAGGAAAAAAAGAGATAAATTAGAAAGGGAAAGTATTAAACAATAAGGTATGGGCATTTGACTTGAGGTGTGGGATTTTCTTGACTTGGCCACAACCTCAAACATTACTCTCTCTTCCTCTTTTCCTCATGGCCGAGCCCTCCTCATGTAGCCTCCCCAATTCTTGATCTCATTTTCCACATCAAAATCCACAAAAATTCATACAAAAACCTCGCAAATCCCTAATCAAACCTTTACCCATTATTCCTTGGCCAATTCTAGCTTAAATCTTGGAGCAAGAGGCCATTTTGGGAGGCAAGTTCTCATGTTTGATCTCAAATTTTAGAGGTATAAATCTTAACCCTATGATTTAATTGTTGGTTATTGCTTCAATTTAACTTAATTAGATGTTTAAATATGGAATTAATTTCAAGATTAAACTTTCAAGAGAAGGGTTGAAATCAAGTTAGGGTTGTGATCATTTGATTATGGTTGTGAGATGTATTTTAACATCTTAAGGTATGCAAAACTTAATCTTGTTGCTATATTGCTAATCGTTACATTTAATTTATCCTAATTAAGTCTTTTTGCAAACTAGCTTTTTAGGATTAATATAAATTGGTGAGATAAAATTTTAGTAAAAGTTTGTGTGGTTTAATTAAGCTATTAAGTGATCTTTGTGGAGACTAAAATTGTTAAAACATTTAGATTTTTGCTAAAAGAGTAATGGGTCGCTTATTAGGTTTTTGGATTTAATCGTTTGAACTAACTTTATGATTTCGGTGATTTACACCCTATTCCATATAGTATTTTTTGTGTTTTGAAACCACGATTGATACGTTTGGGTTTTAGGTTTGGGGATTTTCACGTATAGTGACCCTAGTTGTAGTTTGTGGCCTTGTCGCGGCGCGTTTCGTGCACCAAGTGTGCGCTCGTCTAGTTAGTGCGCGTGGTTATCTTGTATCGTTTGTTTCCGTGACTATCATTTATTTATCCTTTTAATTGCTTGTGTGCGATTCTAGGATCGGGTGCAGAGGCTTCGGATGTGGGCGGAAAAAGACAAGGCGGAGATCGGATCGGATTAGCCGAGGCGTCCAGGTGAGTAGATATATATATCTACGGGGAAGTCAGGTGGATTGCGTATAGCACCCCCGCAATTTCGTAGGGTATGATGTGTTTATAAAAATAGAAAGTTCGAATTACATTAAATCCAACCCATGGCCTCCTAAAACCTTTCTTGCTAAGTATTCACATCCCATAATAACACATAGGTATAAACACATACACACATGCACACACGTGTTATGTTTGGGTGTATATGTTTATATGTATATATACATATACGTCTACACAGATGATGAGCCCAGTATATGATACTTGGAGATGAACTGATATGATCGGGCATGATGCCGTAAGTTGTGATATGTGATTGGGTCGTGATATGACACGACATGATATTATAGCGGATCGTTGGGCGATGTGTTTTCATACACACGAGGATATATGTTTGATAATATTGTGCTAGATTTTAGAAAGGTATCCTAATTCATGATTTTACGATGATGATACCATATGAATAATGAGGTATATGTGATATTTGACCCGTACCCCGATTTTGGGATGTCGTGCAATGGATTTTACCGTACGAGTTATAGATATGATGATTGATCCGCACTCTTGACTCGAGGATGTCATACTATGTATTTTACCGTACGTGACGCTATTGAGGCGGGATCGCCGACTACTAGATATATCGACTCGGACTTTAGGTGGATTTCCTTACCCTTTCCACTAGGCTCGAGTCATACTTATTTTCAAAACTAATGAAACGCGAGAATTTTCAAAGACAGGCCGAGGGATACTACGGATTTTTCGAAAGACGTATCTTTTCTCAAAGACCCCGTAGCCCCTATTTTTCTAAAACTACAATTTGTGCTATTTTAAATACCAAAAACTGTATGACTCGTATATAGAAATGTATATTCTTCAATGATGCGGTTACTGCATCTTTTCCCGTATATCCATGTTGTTCTCATCGCATTGCTTGCTTATACATGTGTTTTCTTTAGTTATTATGAACCCCTGTGGTCAGGATATCAGCACCATTACCGATGATGCGTATGCTCCACGTACACTTGCTCGCCGGCTCACATCATCATCGGTAATTACCATGTCACGTACACTTTAGAGAATATTACTTCATTGCTATAACTTGCTAGCTGATAGTTCCAATATATGATTACTATGCTAGTTTAGATATTGCATTCTTTACTTAGATACCCATGCATGTGTATATTGTTGTCGTGCAATATTATGGGGCTTTATGCCGGTAATTCACTGTTTACATACTCTGAGATTTTTGGGATATCGGATTTTCCATGAGATTTTGGATTTGGAGAAACCATAAGGATTTTATAAACTCATTATCATTTCTAAAAATAGAAATTTGCGGTTTTCTCATGATATGATGTATGTATCGTCCACCATGAGTTTTCTCGGCTCTTGAGCGGTATTATACACCCGATTCGAGGAGGGGGATGAACCGTCTGTGGGTGCATGGTGGACCCGGTATGGTGCCCCGGGGCGAGAGTGGTTTTATGGGGATGACGATGAGCCTGGCAGGGGAAGACTACCATTCCGGTGTGCCGGACGCGTCGGATATCCGGCGGATATCATCGTAGTCGAGGAATTTGATGTGATGGGCCGATCCGGACTGATGGAGCCAGAGATTTGAGTATTATGTGTCGCCGTCGGCACAGATTTCGAGATGTTTTGAGTGCCGATGCTGGGCACTCGGGTTTTATCATGTTTTGTGTGTCGTTGCTGGACACACGTTGGATGATGCATTAGTACATGTCATGCATCGATATATTATTACTCATTAAACGGACACGAGTACTTTGATATCACACATATGATATACTGTCACCCTTGTTGTAGTATTGTATATTTTATTGTATGACCTAGGAGAGAGTCATACATGCGATATCTTCTCGGTTATGTTTTCTACTCACGAGTTGGCAACTCACCCCCGTTATGCTACAGTTTCTTCCAGGTTTTTCCGTATAGGTTTCCTTGGCGGCTTTGCTGGAACACCACATCATTCCGGGTGATTGCTTGGGTAGGTGGGTTCACTTTTAACGTGACCACCGTTGTACTTGTATTTATTTTCGTTGTATCTAGTAAACTCTATCAACCAGACTTGTATTATTTGATAGACTTAGAAGACCAGTTGTATATTCTTTCGACCTTAGAATCACGCGCTTCTATATTATGGTTTTTCCCTGGTTTTCTTGAGGATGTTTGGGTTTCTTATGAGTTTTGATCCTCGCCCTTCGGCATTGTATATTATACTGCTTGCGTGGTTGTTTCTACTAATTGGCGAGGAGTTAGCTCCCGCTTGGGGATGCCGTTATTCATTATTTTTGTATATGCATGTTTGTACCCGTTTGGGGCCAGTATTTACAAATGAGACTCTGCCGAAATTTTCGGGATAATATGATATTGATTTTAAATGTTTAATGCCACTTATTTTGTTAAAACCATTTGCTTTAAAACAAGTTTTCCTTCACTCTTTTCATTTAAAATGGTTTAGATTTCTGGGTTTTGGCTTACTTAGATTACGTTGCGCCTTGAGACATTTCGTAGTTTAAGTGCCAGTCACGTTCTGTACCTTTGGGTCATGACAGAGACCATCTCGAGGAGTCGAGACCGGGTCTTCTAACTCTAGAATTGGTAGGGTTGCTTTCCGCTCTCGTAGGGGTCTAGAGATGTGGGTTTAGCTATTCATCACGACCGTGGAATCCATGTTTTTTCACTAGCTTGATTAAAACACAGACCTCTTAGTATATCCAATATTTCATATGTTGACTTATGCTGCAATGTTCTGTGATGAGATCATATAACTGCGTGAGACGAATGCTTTATATTATATATATGATATATAATAAACGTTGCTTATGTTTTGCATCTGCGCTAGTCCTGCACCGCTCTGCCGTTAGTTAAGTAACCTAACGGTGCATGACGGGACTCCGTGGAGAATGCGGATGGAATAAGCGTACGTTGTATTTTCGTTTCTTTATCTATGATGCTTAGGAAGCATAAATGATGGGACTTCATTAATGAGATTAAAGAAAAGGAAAGAAACCTAAAGATGTTGTAGAATCAAATTTTCAAAAAGGGTAGCTCTAGATTTTGCTTTGCATGGTGATATTCCTCGATGAATATCCAGCACCTCATTCGATGAGGAAAGTGCCGAGATCCCTTCACCTGGAGTGACCTCTTTAGCGAAACCAGCAAATTCTACAACCAACTCGATTTTGTCTTTTGATTGCTTCTTTAGTTCTTGATTTGCATAGTGGTATTCCTTGATATCCAGCACCTCATTCGATGAGGAAAGAGCCGAGATCCTTTCACCGGGAGTGACATCTTTAGCGAAACTAGTAAAAGCCTAAAAAACACTCCTTTTCAAAATCACCCGATTCTACAACGATATCAAGTTCATTACGCAAAAGGTTTTCTTAAAAACCTGTTATAGCTCTCCGTCATTTCAGATAAGGACTATTTAGTATTCGTGCTGCGTTTGTTGACCTTGTCAAGACGTAGTGTGCGGTAGCTGATTAGTGCTTATCCGCAATGAATATGATGCGATTGGATTAGGGTAGTCGTATGGCATTGTTGACCTTGTCAAGGTTCATGCGGGTGGGTTTAATTCAATCACGAAACGAATGGGTTGAACTTGACTTGCGGTTTATGGTTTGTTGACCTTGTCAAGATCATAAATCACTTGGGGCAAAATATTATTGGGAATTTCAAGTGTTGAAATTTGCAATAAGATTGCATACCTTCTATGAGATAGTTGGATCCCGATACCCACTGCGAGCAAGAGTTACTCCTGGGAAAGTTTTGCACTTTACAATTAGCCGATCATGTAGGTGACTAGAAAGGTGTCAATGGGGTTATGCCTCTGGGAAAACATGGTTTATTTTAATTAGGTTGGTGCGAAAGCACGGGAAACTTCTCTCAAAGTACCGACACTGGCCTGGCTGAAATATTGGCGAACTTGTAGGGTGTAATTAATCCCGGCTAGTCTTACCTTTTAGGGTTTGAAGGAAGATTTGATAAAAACAGTGGGCGCCATTCTGATTAGATAAAATAACAACCAATCTAATCTTGCAAGAGCATACGCATAGTGTTTTCTTCTCTCTCTCTCTCCAAGTAGCGACCGTGTCATGCCTTAATCAAGATAATAATATGGATGTATTGACCGAACCCACTTGTTATACTGAGCCGGGGAACGTTGGTTCCGCTCTACCTTATAATTGTTATAAGTCTGAGCAGGAAATAAGGGAATATCTGGATTCTCGTGCGACCCAAATGAGGAATGATCATGTTGATGCATCTTCTTCGCGTGTGTTCGTTACCGAGAACTGTTTCTCAGTATACTCTACGTCCAAGGTATTATATACCGGATCGGGATACTACATATGTAATATGTTACACGGGCTAAAGAAAGATAGACAACTGAGAAAGGATGATCATTCTCTACTAGTAGGGAATTTTAACATTTCAGAAAATATAAAATATTATTTTTGGAATTTAATATTAAAATAATATATTTCCCGAAAACTGCCCAATTTGCGAAATTGGGGTTTTCGAAAAAGTGTATAAATATATACCAATAATTGTGAAATAAATGGAAATTAAAATGATTTATTCATTTAATAATATATTTAAAGGATTTGGCATTTTTAAAATTATTTATATGCAGTTTCGATAAAAACCCGATTAGTGCACTGCTAATCGCGATTAGGCCAAATCCATGTTTCTACAGTTTTCATGGTTAGTGCACCATGACATGTTACATGTTATTTCATTTGTGTTGTTTTATGTTATGGTTGGGCTTTTGGATGAGAAAAGAAAAGAAAAGAAAAGAAAAGAGGAATGATTGAGGGGAGAGAGAGAGGGGACATAATGATGAGATGAGACCATGCTAGGAGAGAGAATGATAGTGAGAAAGAGAGAGATAGAGGGAGAGTGCTGCCCCTTTCATTTTCCCCCACCATTTTTTTCTCCTTCTTCACCTCAAGCTCCCCTATTCTACCCTCATGACCCATCTGAATTCCCTCACCAAAACCCTATACCCCTTTTACAAAAAATGGTCACCTCCTCACCCTCATCCCATTGGACCAAGAAAAGTGGGATTTTGATGACTTGGGACTTCTAGGGTTTTACTTGGTGGCATCATTGAGGTATAATCTCTACCAATTAGTATAGTTTTTGGTGTGTTATATTCTAGTTTAAGTTTAGAATTGATTTAGTGAGGATATGTGAACTTTAAAAATTTCAAGTTAGGGTTTGAAGGAATCTTGAGTGGTGATGTGTAATTGAGGTTAGTAGAGACCTTATAACCCCGGTAGGGATCGCATACTGACCAAAACCTGAGAATTAACCCCAAGAATACGAAATTAGAAACCCCGACATCGGATAATTGTGTGAATTGTGAGGGTATTTTGGAATCTGCTAACACTCGAGGCACCTAAAATTTTTTTAGCAAATGTAGTGATGTGTGCAGGTGACCAGAAGACTACCCCACAAACCTAAGCCCCTATACTGCTACAGTAGCCGCAGATTTAATAGGTTGGGCCGCAATTTGCGGCCAAGCTTTAGTGGATACATGTGATTTTTGGTCTGTAGCCTTGTTATCTAATATCTAGAGCAACCCCATATGCAAAATTGTCTAGTTTGAACCCGAGTCAAAATCTGGGAAGGGTTTTTCTATTTTGCTGTTTTCGGGTTTTCCGTATTCTGAAATTGGATTTTAGTATTTGATATTTTATTTAGTTGTTGGATGTCTGTACATCAACAACTAGGGATAATTGGTTGGTTTTGTATGCATGGGCCATAGGTTCTAACCTATGAGCGCGCCGTGTGCCGTTTCGGTTTTCAGAACTTGATTTTAATAGCGTTGCGATATGTGTTATTATTGTAGGTACCTACGCACAAGCTTCGGGATGACGAGAAAGGGTGTGGCAACATCGACTTCGGCAAGCAAGATCAAAGTGAGTGGATCTATATCCACGGGGGAAGTCGGGTGGATGGCGTATAGCACCCCCGCAAAGTTTTGGTGGAAACCGATTTGTAGCTTATGGTTAAGAAAGCCTAGCTTATGGTTAAAGATTGTTTGTAAAACCATATTATAAACTAAGGATAGTTAGAAGTGATATCATACGACTAGTATGTGATGACGGGACTTGAAGATGAGATTTGATGATTTTGCCATTTAGGGTACTATAGGACTAGATGGTCGATGTAAATGAGTCATCCGAACCATACATATTTCCAAACTGAAGAATCGTATGCATCTTTTAAACTGATTCTTTGAGGGATGTTATGGATTTTCAAAATATATCTTTTCCTTAAAAACACCGTAGCCCCTATTTTCAAAACTATGATTCGCATCTTTAAAAAAAACGGTTTGTATGGTTCGCGTGTATATGTTAGATTAGATACTTATGCTTATAGTAAAGGAAGAATGCATTTATAAAATTGACTTGATGAGGGATATAAATGCGATGAAAAGAATATATGACGTGATATGATGATTTGGTGATATGTTGGTATACGGATGCGAGTCGATTGAGATGATTGATACCATGTCGGTCCCCTGATAAGAGATTGTTGCGGATAAGACCTGGGACATAGGTATATTGAGATATTTATATATGTTGTGAATCGTGAGTGATAGCTGTACGAGATGTTAGGTCCGTACCCTCCTCGTCTTATAGGATGACAGGATCCCTGATAGCTTAATGCTGCCGTACGATATTTTCTGTATGTGATGAGTTTGACTTGAGGTTTGATCTATACCCTTGACTAGAGGATGCCGTATGATGGAGTATACTGTACGGGATGTTGTGAGGCGGGATGCCGATTGATTGATTCACCGACTCGATCATATTAGATGCGTGTACCTGTCAGCATTTGCATGTGATTTACCTTATGCTGCATTCATGTTATTCGCATTGCATTACGTATACCTGTGCTAGTACACTTACACCATTATCGATGATGCGTATGTTACACGCACACAGATTGCCGGCTCACACACTTCATCATCGATAATTGCCATGTCACTACACAGTAGGATTGCTGCATCATGATATGACTCTTTGCATAATTTACTTGCTATAGTTATCTATGCACCTTTATACGATATTGCATTTGACTTTGGAGATATTGGGAACCGCATGACATATTTTCAAAAATGGAATCATTTAAAGGAGCGCTTTACCCTTGATATGATACATCACTGTTCCATGTTGCATGATATACGGATATGCTTCGCATACATCATGCTTTATGATTTTACGCATTGAGATATGCTGTTTTCATGAGATTTCTGGATTTGAGAACCGTGGTCATTTTAAAAGAAAGTATGTATTGTTTTAAAAACCCGGTTTCTCTGGATATGATATTTCAGTGCGTCCACCATACGTTTTCTCGGTTCTAAGACGTGTGATATGTGAAACCCGATTCGAGGAGCTGGATGAGGCCGATTGCGGGTACATGGCGGACCCGGTATGGTACCTCAGGGCAAGAAAGGGATGCTGTGTAGTAGACGGTGAGCCTGGCATAGGGACTTCTACCTACCGGTGATAGTATTTGGGCTCGGCGAATATCCGGAGGATACCGACCGGAGTCGAGAGATGATATGGGCCGATCCGGACTGATGGAGCCCGTGGGCCGATCCGGACTGACGGAGCCCGATATATGAGGATTTACGTGTCAATGTTGGACACGGTTTCATGATGTTTCGAGTGTCGATACTGGTGTAACACCTTAGAATGCGATTAGTGGTTAATTATGCTTTAATGTAGGGTTTTCAGTAAAAAGTTTACTGAAACGGTTTTCAAATATTTTATCAAAATTAATGAATATTTTATTAGAATTTAATTGGGTTGCACACACATGTGCATGTAAACTAGGGCTAAGTTTGGGGTTAAACCATGTTTAGGTAGCCATGGTGAACTAACCCATTTAATTAGGATTATAAAGTTAATTAAGAGTATTAGTTAATTTTTTTTAAATATAATTAGTGTTTTGGGGGTTGACTTGAGATTGAGGAGAGAGAGGGAATGATGGCATGAGAAGCATGCTTGCTAGGTAATTATGAGAGAGAGAGAGAGGGAAAATGGTTAACCTTCATTTTCGTTTTCGAACACTCAATTAACTAACACTCATTACATCTTTCTCCCTCTCATTTTCCCAACACACAGCAGCAACAACAGCACACACCCCCTTCTCTTCTTATTCTTCTCTTTTTTTCTTCTCGCATCCAAGCTCTAACTTTCTTCAAAAGTCCATTTTTCTTCAAAAATCTCTTGCAAAACACCTCCTTGATGGTTCTTGAAGCAAGGTCAACATGTTTGAACCCTCCTAGGACCAACTTGAGGTATAATGTTAAACTCAACTTCCATTTTTGCTAGACTTGTAGTTATTTAGCATAATTTAGTGTTTAAGATGAGTTTATTGCTAGTTTTGTGGTTTAAGTGAGGATTAGTCCAAGTTTAAGTTTTTATGGCTTGATTAGCTTAACTAAGTGTTATTAGTGTCATTTAACCCTAGTAATTGCTTCAGATTATACTAAAATACCTTATTGTTTTAAAATTAGTATAAAGCAAACGTTTTAGTTAAGATTTTGGGTGGTTTTGTGATCTGCTTTTGACCCGGGTGCTTTAGGCAAAAGTTGCATTTACTGGAGTTTAGTGACTGGGATAGGACCACACACACGAAGCACGGAACCCCCTCTCTCCTAAATAGCCACAGATTTAATGTGTCTGGATACAGATTTGATGTGTCTGGCCGCAATTTGCTGCTAGAGGGTGGGTGGGGGTGTCGGGGATTCTTCTGTAGGTGTCTGCTAGGTTTTGTAGGTCCTTGGTACATACAACTTTCCCTTTTTCCACTCGAGTCAAAATCTGGAATCAAATACCATGTTTTCAACACTTTTAGACTTGCGCGATACGCACGTTTTGAGTTTGGGTCTGGTGGTTTCTGTGTATCGCAGTGTGTCAGGGTGGTTCTAGGCGCTGGCACACGCACTATTTCAACACCATTATCATGAGTTATGCGGCACAAGCACTATTTAACTTGCTAAATTGAGAATGTGAAACTATTGCACCATTATCATGAGTTATGCATACGAGCTAATGAACTGCTCATCAACTCCTTAATAGGATACCAATGTACTGCCTAGGGCTTAAGGACAAAATAGGGAAGGCGCCAGTCCTTATGACCAAAACTCGAAAACCCTTTAAGGTGTAAGTACTATTTAACTTGCTGCATTGAGAATATGAAACTATTGCACCATTATCATGAGTTATGCGGCACAAGTACTATTTAACTTGCTAAATTGAGAATGTCAAACTATTACGGCACAAGTACTATTTAACTTGCTAAATTGAGAATGTGAAACTATTACACCATTATCATGAGTTATGCGGCACAAGTACTATTTAACTTGCTAAATTGAGAATGTGAAACTATTACACCATTATCATGAGTTATGCGGCACAAGTACTATTTAACTTGCTAAATTGGGAATGTGAAACTATTGTACCATTATCATGAGTATGCGGCACGAGTACAAATAACTTGCTAAATTGAGAAATTACAATCATTGTATCATCATTCATGTACAGTTTTCTAGCTACATATTGCAGTTCGTATTGTCAATACAATAGGTTCATTCTAGCTAACATGCGTGCTTATGGTGATTTTCTGAGGATTTCTGCACTTGAGATTTATGAGTTTTTGGGGGGAAACCGCAAGGATTTAATAAACCAGATATCATTTTTAAATATTGCAAGTTGCGGTTTTCTCGTAATTGATATATGTGTCGTCCACCATGGGTTTTCTGTTAGTTTTCGAGACCCGATTCGAGGAGTAGGATGAACCGTTTCGGGTACATGGTGGGCCCGGTAAGATACCCCTGGGCAAGAAGATCGAGTTGTAGACGTTGAACCTGGCAGGGCCAGACTACCTACCGGTGATTGTTGGCGCGACAGATATACAGAGGATACCGACCGTGGTCGTGAGATATTGAGATATTGATACTTTGAGATGGGCCAGTGATTGAATGAATTCTTGTTATGTATGTAGAAAATGTATAGAAATCACAACCAAAAATATTTTGACCGCAATCAATAACGGTGTCGAATGTAGCGCGTTAGTAAGTGCGGATCGTCCACAGGGAAAGTGTAATCGTTCGTGTTTCGATTTATTTGAATTGAAACTTTAAAGAAAAGAAAACAAACAATTCATGATTTGTAATTGAAGTTCAAGAATTAGAAAATCTAGATCTAATAAAAGTAAAAGATAGAATCAAGAATTGAGAGTTTGTTGATTTTTCCAACCAAATATCAAGAATCGAAATGAGGCTCGTAGGAATCGATCGGATCTATAGATGTGATGTAATCTCACGATGACGTATTCTTATCCTTCGATGAATTGATACTAGATCGATGATGATCAACGAGAATTAGGGATTTCTAGTGAAACTAGGGTTTCATCATTTATCCCTTGTTCCTTCATCGATATCATTCACATTCTAGCCTCTAGTAAATTCAAGAAACGATCGCAGATCCCTAATTTCGAGCGATAAGAATCAAGAAAGAATCGCAACGAAACTAGGTCATCGATTCTTCAATTTGCTTGGGTTTACAAAACTCGTAGGACTTAAGAATCGTATTAAGATTTGTTACATCATCAATCTATTGATCGTCTCGACTCCTTGACGAGCAGAGTTTTACTCAAACATCACAACAAAAACTACAATTACAAATTGAGATCGAATCATGATGCAAGAATTTAAAGAAAGCAAGATTAAAGAATTTCACCTTTTATTTATATCAACAATTTCATTACAATCGCTCAAGAACTACAAGAGGAAGAACTCGATCGTCGATTTGGCTTCGCTCGTCTCCGTGGGTCGCGGATCGCATTGGATCACTTGCTCGATTGAAGATCGGCTCCGCTCCTAAAAGGTTGAAGGGCTTCTCGCTTGATTGGTACTCGGGATCTTGAATTTGGATTGGAATTAGGGTTAGGGTTTCGCACAAGTCGTGTCACTCAACTTGTGGAAGAAGATGGAGAATGAGGAAGAAGTGATTTTTTTGGAAGAATTTGAACCACTAAGGATTAGAGATGAGCCATTAACCCTAGGTCTAGGCTTCTATTTATAGACTTCCCAAAACCCTAGATCTAGGATTTGAATTTTGAATTTCCCTCCAAAAGTTAGTTAGAGGGAGAAGCTTCTAGATGAAGTTTGTTCAGCCAAGCCTTCTAGATGTGCCACGTGGAGTTTCTACAGTATTCTGGAAGCTTTGGACGTTATTTTAGACATGTGGAGAAAACCTGAGGAGCTGATGACGTCATCACGCCGCGGTTCCGCGGCGCAAGCAGGCTCCCGCCGCGGAACCGTGGCGCTTTGGAGGCTTCAGGGCTTAGGTCTTCTGCTGTGGTCTTGGGCTGACATATGGGCCTTGTTATGATATGTTGAATTTTATTTGGCTTTCTGTATTGCTACCAGATCTTTAGCCTTTGAGTTGGTGTATTTTTTATCAGCTTCTTTTGGCTTTGTTCCTGCAATTTCTCGAGACAAGTGTTGCGCAATATAGGGATGATGCGATGCCATAAAATACAGTCAATTTCCCTAGAAATGCCGGTTTTAAAGTCTAACACATGCAATCCGATATTTTACAGCTGTTTTGCTAATATGTGCAATATGAATACCGAACACTTCTAGATGAGTGCAAATGATAGGGAAATTGCCGTATTAAAAATGCAGTATTTTCGACTGATCAAATTCCTCCAAACTTATTTTCGATCGTCTCGAGCGAACATTTTTATTAAAAAGAGAAGGAGAAAATAAAGAAAGAGAAAAACTAACTAGCACACTTTCGTAGGCAACACGATTGCACTGAGCACGTGCAACAAGCCTTTAAACCTCTAGGTGTCCCTAGTAGGAGGAGTGTTGTCTCCTGAGGGTTTTCAGCGGATTGCACCCACAAAATCCAATAATAAAAGGAAGATCATGAAATATACATTTAAAGAAAAGAATTTGTAAAAGAAAGGCCTTGAAAATTAGGGTTTCCAACTAAGCTAGCTTTTCGGTTGTCATGAGCCCTATCTTAATAGTCATGAAAAGATGTTAGAAATCACATAACCCCTCAATAAAACATCGTCTTATTCTTCATTCCTATCTTTCTTCCAAATATCGATCATATAACCCTGCGTGTGTGTAAAGGACATCCCTACACCCGGAGAATTCAATTCAAGCTATCATACTCTTGCCCATCAGTCTCAGTACTTTTTAATTAATGAATATTTAGATGAGATTGCTCACACACTTTCATGCGACCGTTAATACTTCTTGAGGTACTAACCGACCGATTACTCATGTGCTTGCTTACTTGGTGTATTTTCCTCGTCTTGCACCACCTAAGGCTTAGCAGTGACTCCCAGACCAGTTGGCCTTAGGGCACTAGGTGAAGAGGCACCCTCGCTATATTTTTTTATTGCTGCCTTGGCGATAACAAAACCAGTGTTCATTTTTCTCACCACTTTATATTTTCTTCATTTTTTTTATTTCCTTCATACTTTTGGCTTTAAGACAAGAGCATTTCAAGGTATCCTCTACTATCCCAGGCTTTAAGACGTGTGTAAGTGCGAATAGCAGGGTATCAAAGTTCAAAATATTTGGCTTTCCAGAATAGAAACTATTTTTCAGACTTATTTTTATCCTCAGATTAGTGACGTCCTACATCTTACTAACCCTTGGGACAACGGCTCATAACTACTTATTACTAGTTCCTATAAGAAAACTGTTAATTTTCTCGGTTTTCTTAAATTTTTCTAATCTCATGGATGTAA
This sequence comes from Agapanthus africanus, assembly GCA_030015575.1. Classification (NCBI taxonomy): domain Eukaryota; kingdom Viridiplantae; phylum Streptophyta; class Magnoliopsida; order Asparagales; family Amaryllidaceae; genus Agapanthus; species Agapanthus africanus. Next base: position 137,168,361 of record JASDDO010000016.1, read on the forward strand.
TTTTTCACTATCTAATCTTTTATTATCTTATTTATGTACAAAAAAAATATTTTTATTTTTGAAATTTTTTAAATTTTTATAGGTTTTCAAAATGTTTTGTGCTTATGCAAAGTATGATGCAAATGATGCGAAAATAAGCACAAACCTCCCCGAAACTTGTTTTCAACAGTGTCCTCATTGTTGCCTTCTGCTAAATCTCGAAAAACCTGTAAGCTTGGGAGGAATTTATTAGTGGGGGCAAAATATTTAAGTGAAGATCCTCCCCCAAACTTATTTTTGGCTCATCATTATGTAAAAATTTTCTTTTCAGGAGCCAGAAAATATACCCCCCCCCCAAACTTGAGTTATGCAATGTTAATCTTTTGAAAATCACATGAGGGGGTCAAAAATCATTGGTCGATGCCAATCTTTGCAAAGACCAAAGGTTAACACCAACCATTCAAAAAATTTATCAATGCAGTGCTCTGGTTGGTGGAAGAAAAAGTGGGGAAAGGTTAAGTGGTGGAATAGAATGTGTGTGCGTCTCGTTTTGGAGAGACGATGCAGTGTATGTGATGGATTACTCGCATTCTTTTTATAATTCAGAAGAAGGGGTGGAGGTTAAATTTCATTGATTGGGACATGATTCATCTCAACACCCGTGTCATTCAAAAATGCGAGTTCATCAGCGAAGATTTCCTCAAAAGTTCCATCAATACCCCGATGAATAATGTCATCACAAAGTACGGGGTGATCTTCAGACTCTAAAAACAGTTCATAATCGGTGTTAATTGTTGACCCGGACAACTCGGTGGAAAAGTCCGTATGTGTATGATACATAGTTGGGTCAAACAATAACGTATGAAAAGAGTCTAGATCAATATCAGGAGGATCATCAAATTCACTGCTGTCGACATCCATTAAGTCGACAGAACAGACCTGAGCAGTAGGATCGGAGGGTACACTTCCCAACTTGTAAATATTCAGCTCAATTGACCTATTCTCGAAGGATAGGGTCATAGAACCGTTACGACAGTTAATAATAGCATTGGAAGTGGCCAAAAAGGGGCGACCTAAAATCACCGGAATTTGGTTCCGTGGGTTCGCTACAGGCTGTGTATCAATTACAATAAAGTCCACAGGGAAGATGAATTCCCCGATTTTTATTAACACATCCTCCAGTTCACCCCTATGTTTGGTGATTGATCGGTCAGCCATCTGGAGAGTGCAATGGGCTGGTTTCAACTCTCTGATTCCTAGTTGCTCATAAACCGAGTATGGAAGCAAGTTAACACTAGCGCCAAGATCTAGTAGAGCACGGTTAATGTGTTTATCCCCAATAGAAATGGAAATAGTAGGACAGCCAGGGTCCTTACGTTTCCTCGGTACTTATTGGGGGAAAGCCGTGTCTACAGTCTTTGCCATGAATATCTTCTTGGGCACTTGAGTCTTCCTCTTCCTAGTGCACAAGTTCTTAAGAGTTTTCGCATAGGACGGAACTTGTTGGATGGAATCTAGGAGAGGGATGTTGATGTTAACTTGCTTAAACATGTCCATAATCTTCTCCATATGTGGACTCAATGTGTTAGCCCTTAACCGATTAGGATAAGGTGCTTTAGCAATAAGTGCTGGGTCCATCATAGGAGAAGGAAGTGTGTGTGGACCCGATCCCAGAATAGAAGTAGGGATCGTCGGTGGTAGACTAGAAGAGATGGGCTGAGGTGGCGGGCCTTGTGGGAAACGAAGAATAGGCTCGCAAGAAGGTGGTGGGGTAGAAGAACTGGGGTCAGAATTAGAAGTAGAAATGGAAGGAAAGGTCTCAGCCGGGGTGTTATTGATAGATTTTTCAGTATCATCAAACTCTTCCCCAACGTGAGTGTCAAGCACTCTTCCAGCTCTCAACGTGATTGCACTCACATGATGTGAATAGCCAGGATTGGGTAAGGGTTGAGATGGAAGTTTCCGTTTTTCTCTTGCACTCATTTCGGCTTTTAGTTGTGCAATTTGTGCTTCCATCGATTTGATATTCTCATTTTGAGAAACAATGATCTTCATCACATTCTCGACGGAAGATTGCAAACTTGCCGTCCCTTGGATGGATTGTTTCATGAAGGTATCTAAGGTTTGTGCTAGTGCAGAGGTATTATCAGTACCGGTCAATTGCAAAGAGTTTTCATGTGGTGCAAAAGTGTTGGCCGGATTTTGGAAGTTTTGTGATTGGAAGGGGTGTTGAATCAATTGAAGTGGTTGCTGTTGTGGTGGAGGGACCCTTTGGAAATTGTTTTGGGTTGGAACCGTGTTTTGAGATTGTGATTGGTTCCAAGCAAAGTTAGGGTGATTCCTCCAACCCTGATTATATGTGGAAGAAAATGGATCGTTCCTAGGTCTTTGTTGGTAAGCAGAATTGATATGCTCATGACCTTGAAACAGAGAATTTCGTGGACATTCTTCCGTCAAATGAGAAGGATCAGAACAACATCCACATACAGTTTTGGAGAGTGATATTTGACTTAGGGCGGCTAAAAATTTGTTTTCCATAGTCTCAAGTTTCTTTTGCATAGCTGAAATGTCAGCTCTAACTCCTATGGAAATATTATTGCCATCCCTAGATGATTGACTCACACCCTCCCACTGTAAAGATTTTTCAGCGAAATCTTCTAGAAATTTCCAGGCTTCCCCATCATCTTTGGTCATGAAGTTGCCTTGACACATGGATTCCAGGGTCTGTCTTGTGTTAGGATTAATGCCCTCATAAATTATTCGGCACAGTTCCCATCCCGGGATGCCGTGATGAGGACATTGGACTAACAGATCCTTGAACCGTTCAAGACATTTTGAAAATGGTTCATATGGAAGCTGGGTGAATTGATTGATTTCGCTACGGACTCGAGCTGTTTTATGATGTGGGTAGAATTTCTTAAGGAATGCTTTGAAGAATTCTTCCCAATATGAAATGGAATGTGCGGTTGTGTTGTAAAGCCACTTCTCGGCTATATCGCACAAGGTGAATGGGAGAAGATGTAGACGCATAGCATCCATAGAAAGCTGTGAGGTACCTATCATTGCGCATACATTTTCGAATTTGGTGATAAAGGCATATGCGTCTTCAGACTCGAGACCGTGAAATTTTGGTAGAAGGTTGATGTATTGGGGTTTTATTTGAAAATTTTCCCCGTTGGCTGGTGGAATGGAAAGACAGGTGGAAAGAGGACCTCGTGTAGGATAGCATCTCTCTTGGAGAGAGATGCGAGGTGGATTCTGCGCACCAACGGATGGAAAAAGATTAGTGGAAAAGAAGTTCGATGGAGATGGATCCATCGATGTGGGTGTGGTGGTGGGTAAAAGAAAGGGTAAATGTAGAAATACCGACTTTTGGGTCGATGAGGGAAACGCGGACTTAACGGGCACTAGAATCCCGTGTCCAGACTATCTTGCACTAAAAAGGGTTAGTACAAGTGGCAGCGTGGCTTTATAATTAGGGGAATGATATGAATGCGGTGTTTGTTTTGAAAATTGATACGGATTTTTGAAAAAATGATGCAAGCACAACAAATGCAACACACAAAACCTTAATTCTAGGGGTCACCTAGGTCAAATCTCTAGACCGCTCCTAACTACCAAAAGACAAGTCGCAGGATAAATCCTCCACTACCTCTTTGTCTCTCCTGTGGCCAGGTAAGTGCTAGGTAAGTGGGAGGTTCTCCACTACGTAAGTAGTGGGCCTAATTAAGTAACCACTAGCCTTCGACACACTTTCCTTAGACACCACAAGAGAAACGCGGATAAGCAATGAATTACCCACGGCCTTCTTCTGTCCTAAGTGAGCACGACGGTCCTTAGAGTCATCTCTAGATATTTTTTAGTTAATTAGGGTAAATGCAGATGCAAATTTTGCGATTTTTGGGGCTTAGGAAGGGTAATGAACTCCCCACGTAATCGGGATTTGGTCATTGCCCCTTAATGTTCGTATTAATTATGCAAACAACCACAAGAATTAAAACAAGCACACTTTAATTTTGCTTTTTGCGCGGCGCTGCGATTTTTGCAAAGAAACCTGCACAAAATGTTATTTGGAGCAGATTTAGGAGAAGATAAGAAAGTTAGAAAGTTACAGAGGAATTTTGGTGGAGTGATGACGTCATCACGCGGCGAAACAGCGATGGGAGTCGCCTATTGCCGCGGAATCGCGGTCCTCTGGTGGGATCACTGCATGAAATTTTCACAGAATGTCCCTGTTCACTCCCTAAGCTCTCTGGATTTTTCATAAAAAAATTTCCACAGCTCCAATGATTCCAGATTTCCTCGCACAAATCACAACAACTCGTATTAGTGTTTGCGCGAATTTTGATCTAAAAATTGTAATGGAATAAATCTTTCAATTCAAATTTCAAATAAAGAACGAATTAGCGCGCGATCCCCGGCAACGGCGCCATTTGATTGAATGAATTCTTGTTGTGTATGTAGAAAATGTATAGAAATCACAACAAAAAATAGTTTGACCGCAATCAATAACGGTGTCGAATGTAGCGCGTTAGTAAGTGCGGATCGCCCACAGGGAAAGTGTAATCGTTCGTGTTTCGATTTATTTGAATTGAAACTTTAAAGAAAAGAAAACAAACAATTCATGATTTGTAATTGAAGTTCAAGAATTAGAAAATCTAGATCTAATAAAAGTAAAAGATAGAATCAAGAATTGAGAGTTTGTTGATTTTTCCAACCAAATATCAAGAATCGAAATGAGGCTCGTAAGAATCGATCGGATCTATAGATGTGATGTAATCTCACGATGACGTATGCTTATCCTTCGATGAATTGATACTAGATCGATGATGATCAACGAGAATTAGGGATTTCTAGTGAAACTAGGGTTTCATCATTTATCCCTTGTTCCTTCATCGATATCATTCACATTCTAGCCTCTAGTAAATTCAAAAAATGATTGTAGATCCCTAATTTCGAGTGATAACAATCAAGAAAGCTTCGCAACGAAACTAGGTCATCGATTCTTCAATTTGCTAGGGTTTACAAAACTCGTAGGACTTATGAATCGTATTAAGATTTGTTACATCATCATTCTATTGATCGTCTCGACTCCTTGACGAGCGGAGTTTTACTCAAACATCACAACAAGAACTACAATTACAAATTGAGATCGAATCATGATGCAAGAATTTAAAGAAAGCAAGATAAAGAATTTCACCTTTTATTTATATCAACAATTTCATTACAATCGCTCAAGAACTATAAGAGGAAGAACTCGATCGTCGATTTGGCTTCGCTCGTCTCCGTGAGTCGCGGATCGGCTTGGATCACTTGCTCGATTGAAGATCGGCTACGCTCCTAAAAGGTTGAAGGGCTTCTCGCTTGATTGGTACTCGGGATCTTGAATTTGGATTGGAATTAGGGTTAGGGTTTCGCACAAGTCGTGTCACTCAACTTGTGGAAGAAGATGGAGAATGAGGAAGAACTGATTTTTTTGGAAGAATTTGAACCACTAAGGATTAGTGATTAGCCATTAACCCTAGGTCTAGGCTTCTATTTATAGACTTCCTAAAACCTTAGATCTAGGATTTGAATTTTGAATTTCCCTCCAAAAGTTAGTTAGAGGGAGAAGCTTCTAGATGAAGTTTGTTAAGCCGAGCCTTCTAGATGTGCGACGTGGAGTTTCTACAGTATTCTGGAAGCTTTGGCCGTTATTTTAGACATGTGGAGAAAACCTGAGGAGCTGATGACGTCATCACGCCGCGGTTCCACAGCGCAAGCAGGCTCCCGCCGCGGAACCGCGGCGCTTTGGAGGCTTCAGGGCTTGAGTCTTCTGCTGTGGTCTTGGGCTGACATATGGGCCTTGTTATGATATGTTGAATTTTATTTGGCCTTCTGTATTGCTACCAGATCTTTAGCCTTTGAGTTGGCGTATTTTTGATCAGCTTCTTTTTGGTTTGTTCCTGCAATTTCTCGAGACAAGTGTTGCGCAATATAGGGATGATGCGATGCCATAAAATACAGTAAATTTCCCTAGAAATGCCGGTTTTAAAGTCTAACACATGCAATCCGATATTTTACAGCTGTTTTGCTAATATGTGCAATATGAATACCGAACACTTCTAGATGAGTGCAAATGATAGGGAAATTGCCGTATTAAAAATGCAGTATTTTCGACTGATCAGCCAGCCGGACGGCTGGGGCCCGAGATATTGTGATACCGATACTTGAGATTTTGAGATAGTCGTTTGAGGTGTCGATGCTGGACACGGATTTCTTTTGATTCCATTGATATTACTTCAGATACTTTACAGGAGCTTTTCTAAGATGAAAATGATGTTTTTCTCATATAAATATATTCAGATCTCGGGTTAAATTGATTAATGTTGCATACCTGCCAGTACATCATGCTATACTAGTATTGTAGAATTGATTCATGTTGCATACCTGCTAGTAAATCATGCTAGACTAGTATTGTTAAATTGATTCATGTTGCATACCTGCTAGTACATCATGCTATATCAGTATTGTTAAGTTGTGACACTTTGCATACATGTTTATGATAGCCTTTATAGATGTTACTTATTACTCACGAGTTGGCAACTCACCCCCATTGTGCCACAGCCTTTTTGTAGGTCCGATCTGTCAGCACTGTAGCGGCGGAAGTACTGCATCCTTTCGCTCCTTTTGCGTGGATCTGAGATTTTGCTCGTAGGTGGGTTGTGATATTATTTTATTTCCACCTTGTATATTCATTGTATCTATTGTACTCCATCTACTCTACCTGCTACGTATACTGATGTATATTGACCTAGAGACGAGACAGTGAGATTTGTGGACTTATATGTTGTTTCTCTAGGTCGAGCTCACTTGAGCCGACGTGATGCTTGTTACATGCTTATTTTTGCACAGTAATGATTTTTATTGCGTGTGATGTTGAGACAGCTTTTGGGAAAGAGCTAGCTCCCGCTTGGGGGTGCCTTATTCATGTTTTATGTATATCCTTGTCTTGTACCCGTTTGGGGCCAGTTTTTACAAAGGAGTCTCTGCCGAAAATTTTGGAAAAAGTGAAGTTGTTTTTAAAGATTTGATGTGACTTATTTGGTTTTCCTTCACTCTATTTCTTAATTGGGTTTTGATTTCTGGTCTTTGGCTCACTTAGATTACGTACGCCTCGAGACGTTTCGTAATTTAAGTGCCAGTCACGTTCCGTAACTTTTCGGGTCGTGACAGCTGGACACTCAGGTTCCATGATTTTGTTGTGTCGCGAGGGACACCCGCTGATTTATATCCTCATACTTTCATGCACACTCTTTTATGATATTTACGTGCATACAGACAATGATTATATGGTTGGACAAGATCCACATGCATACATACATTGTTTATATTGTTGGACGATATCCACATTCAGATAGACCATGATTACATTGTTGGCACATTTGATGACCCAGTCACCCTAGATATCATAGTATTACCTTTATGATAGAATTGACCTATGAGTCGTTGTTTATTCGATTTCTATCTGTTGATATTTTTATACTCACGAGTTGGCAACTCACCCCCGTTGTGCCACAGTTCTTGCAGGTTGCCCGCTTGGATCAGTAGCGGCATCGCTGGCACACGGTTGCATTCGAGTGTTTTACTTTGGTAGGTGGGACATTTGTATCATACCCACTCTTGTATTTATATTTCATATTGTATCTAGTCAATTCCATCAATCAAATTTAGTATTTTTATAAGTAATAAGACTTAGTGAGATTTGTGGTTGCGAGACTTAGAGCGAAGGTATTTCCGCTACTTGTGGTTTTAATGTCTTGCTAATTTCTTTACCTTTTGTAGTGAACTTCGTCGTTGAGCATCGTATACTTATTTCTATGCTTTGTATGGTTGTGATCCGCCAGTTGGCGAAGAGCTTGCTCCTGCTTGGGAATGCCATTATTCTTGTTATGTATTTATGGTTTTGGATCAAAATATACAAAGGAGGTGCTGCCCAAATTTTTAAAAAGACGAAACACGTTTTCAAACTAATAAATTTTACTTGCATCATTCATGTTCCTTTTCTATGAATTAAGAAAACTTGATTTCATTATACCTTTATTTCAAAACTTCACCTCCTTTATTTTCTTAAAAATGTTTAGATTTCTGGGTTTCAGCTTACTTGAGTTACGTTACACCTTTAGACGTTGCGTGATTTAAGTGCTGGTCACGAGCTAATATTTCGGGTCATGACAAAGTTGGTATCAGAGCGCTAGGTTTAACTTTTGTTCGAGTCTATGTTTGACTATGCGGAGTCTAGGACGGGTATGTATTTCGGAACCTAGGCTTGACCTTACGGAACTTAGACTTGAACGGGGGGGAGGGTATTAGACCCGAACTTTCGTTAGCTGACCCTGATTGATGGAGTAGGTAGCTTGAGTAGAGTGACGTACAGTATGTATGTTCCTCGGTATATTTACGATACGATACTAGGATGTACATATTTTGAGATCTGTGATTCTCTTCGTATTCTTAATTATACATCCATTTAAGATCCTTGATTCTATTTGTTTCCATGATCATACTCTCGTTGATGTTGTTCCTTCTTATGATCATGTATCCATTCTGGATCTGTCGTTTCCTTTCTTGCCGTTGATCTGCTCTCTTCGATACTCGATTGAGGTTCTTGTCACCATGATTTGAGGACAGTTTGAGCTGCTGCAAGTGTTGCGGTCAGGGTGAGCTCGTCTGGTACGAGGGCTGACTATTGTGGTTTCTGGTGACACGGGAACGTCTCGAGTTAGTATTTATGTTGTGACCTCTCGGGTGAGGCGAGTGTTTGGTTTTACATCGGATGATCGGGCCATTGATAGAGCTGCCAGTTGCGAGAGGACGGTTGATGTACAGCCTACCTCAGAGATTGTGATGTCATCTACCATGCAGAAAGATGACCCAGCTGTTTCTGAGATTGATAGGATGTCGCTTCCAGAGGTTACGAGCTGAGATCGCTGGAACTTCCAAGCAGAAATGCGATAGATAATAGCTAGTCTATCCTGAATTGAGAGACGTAAGTAATTCGTCAGATTTGATGCGCCGACGCAGGCCCAGTTGAGTTGAAGATTTTCAGTGTGGAGAGTCTTACTCAAATCTAGAGCAGGCCGATCCAGAGATGACCGTTGATGTATCGTCTTTCCTGGAGGATTGAGGCATTGTTTAGCGTGCGGATGGAGGGTATTCGCATGTCGCCTAGATGAAGTTAAAAAGTTCGAACGAATGTCAAGAACCCATTTTTCCCAGTTTAAGTATTCGGAATAACATGCAGGTAATTCTGTGGACCCTCTAGAAGAATGAAACCCTAACTCGACATGATGACCATAGAACCTCTTTTGAACCTGTAACATTTCAGAAAAATAAAATATTATTTTTGAGAATTTTTATAATTAAACAATAAATATATTGAATATTTTAATAATGCGGTATAATTAAATACCAATAAATAGGGGAAATTTGGAAAATTATAGAAATTACTAAAAAGAGGGTGCTTTATGTGATTTATGCAAATTATGAAATTTTATGATTTATTATACACAATTTTTATGCTAATCGCGATTTATTATCGCTAATCGTGCATTAAGCTAGTTTTGTGCATGTGGTATGCACCAAGTCATTTTTCAGACTTGTTACATTTTCCACCATGATCTTTCCTTATTTTCATTTGCATGGTTTGGTTTTTTTTAAATGAAAAGAGAACAGAAAAGAAAACAAACAAAAGAAAACAGAAAGAATAGAATATTGAGGGATGGGCATGAGAGATAGAGGGTGAGGGGTCAAACTTGACCATGGCTTGTCTTCCTTCATCATTTTTCTTCATCTCTTTCCTCTCTCCCTCTTCATGGCTGCTGCCCCATCTCCACCTCCACTTCACACCTCAAAACACCACCCAAAATCAACTCAAAACGCCATCTCCATTTCATTAAAAGCATGCACAAGCTCACAAGCTACACTTTGGACCAAGAAAGTTTGTATTTGGGCTCTTGGGCAACTCAAGAAAATTCTTGAGTTGCCAAATGAGGTAATTCCTTCATCATTTGCATTGTAATTGATTCACTTTAGATTTCATGGAAGTCTAGAAGTGTTTTAGTGTTGTGTTGTGAACTTCAAGAATTTCTAGAAGAGGTTAGGGTTTGAATTGAATCTTAAAGTGTAATTGAGGTTTGTAGAGATCACACAACCCCTGTAGTGATCGTATTTTGGATTAAAATCAGAGAATAAAACCCCAAACCCAAACTTACAAACCCCGACATCGGCATATTTTATGGAAATTGTGATGTGTTTTGGTATCTGCTATCACCCGGGTGACCTGAAAAATATTTAGCGAAGACTGAGAGATGTGCAGGCAACCTAGAACCTATACCCAAAACCTGAGACCCCCACTCCAAGTTCTGGCCGCAAATTTACTCATTTTGGCCGCAAATTGTGGCCTGGGTAGAGTGGAAATGATCCGTGTTTGGTCCAGGGCTTTATCTCCATTAAAGTAGACTCTCCATATGTGCAAAATTGGCTAATTTCACTTAGGGTAAAATCTGGGACCATTTTCTTGAGTTGCGGCATTGTTTTGCGACTTTGTTTTAATTTGGGATTTTGTATTTGATTTTGTGTTCCGTCGTCTGGTGCTTGTACGTCAGCGACGGGGGTTGTTTGGTGGTTTTGCAGGCGTAGGCTATAGGTTTTAACCTATGAGCGAAACGTGTGCCGTTTTGGTTTTCCGACTTGATTTTAATACGCATTTTGCGATTGTGTATTGGTTGTAGGTACCCCCACGTGGATATCAAGACAACGAGGATGTGCATGGCATCATCGACTCCAGCAAGCGAGGATCAAGGTGAGTAGATACATATCTACGGTGGAAGTCGGGTGGATGGCATATAGCACCCCCGCAGTTCGTAGTGTAGAGTATGGTACATATTATAGGGATATATTATATGAGATTATGATTATCTAGATAGACTTTGGGAGTCATGGATTATTTTATTATAATTGGATGATAATGTCATTAGTTAGTTAGTCGCGGACCTTAGAATAAGGTTTACACCCACACGAACGCACATACATGCTTACTTTGTTTTACTTGTGCGTTTATGGGGATATGTATACACACACACACATATAGGTATGGGAATGTGAGTATATATATATATATATATACGTATACTTATACATGGATGATGAGGATTGTTATGGTATTTGGAGATGAGTCGATGAGATTGGGCATGATGCCATGAGATCGGAGATATGTTTTGATTAGTATTATGAGATACGTCATGAGATTTTAGCGGGACTTTAGGCGTGTGTTTTCATACACGCATATATATATGTAGATGGTATCAGTTTGTACTAGACTTAGATCAGTACCCCCAGTTCATGAGATATGATGATAAGGATACCGGATAATTGATGAGATATATATGATATTTGACCCGTACCCAGATTAGGATGTCGTACGATGGATTTACCGTACGATTTTTATATTGATGATAGATCCGCACTCTTGACTCGAGGATGTCATGTTATATATTGTATCGTATGTGATACTATTGAGGCGGGATCACCGACTATTATATTTATATGTATCGACTCAGATTTAGGAGGTTTCCTTACCTTTTGATTAGTCCTGTAGTTTACTTATAGATGTTAGACTAGAATCGAGTCATACCTATTTCAAAACTAATGAATCATGAGTATTTTAAAGACAGGCCAAGCGATTCTACGGATATTTTCAAATGACGCATCTTTTTTTAAAAACACCGTAGCCCTTATTTTTCTAAACACCACGATTCGTGTTATTTCAAATGGCAAAACTGTATGACATATATATATATTGATCTAGATTCTGCACTGTTGCGTTTCTTATTCAATTTCCGCATATTCTTGCTATTCGCATCGCATTGCATGTTTAAATGTGTTTATTGTTATATTAAACCCATGCTGTCAGGACATTAGCACTATTATCGATGATGCGTATGTTCCACGTACACCTACTTGCCGGCTCATACACTTCATCATCGATAATTGCGATGTCACTACAAAGTAGGATTGTTGCATCAGGATATGACTCCTTGTATGACATACTGGCACACATGCATATTGTACACTCATACTTGCGTATATACCTACTTGTACATCCATATTGGCGCACAAGCATATTGTACACTCATACTTGCGTATATACCTACTTGTACATCTATATTGGCGCACATGCATATTGTACACTCATACTTGAGATATACCTACTTGTATATCCATATTGGCACACAGACATATTGTACACTCATACTTGCGTATATACCTACTTGTACATCCATATTGGCGCACAGGTACATTGTACACTCATACTTGCGTATATAGCTACTTGTACATCCATATTGGCGCACAGGCATATTGTACACTCATACTTGCGTATATACCAACTTGTACGCACAGGCACTTTGTACACTCATACTTGCGTATATACCTACTTGTGCATCCATCTTGGCGCACATGCATATTGTACACTCATACTTGCGTATATACCTACTTGTACATCCAAATTGGCGCACAGGCATATTGTACACTCATACTTGCGTATATACCTACATGTACTTCCATATTGGCGCACAGACATATTGTACACTCATACTTGCATATATACATATTGTACACGCATACTTGCGTACACACATATTGTACACCCATACTTGCTTACATACGTATTTGCATATACATAGATGATTCTGGCTTGATTTTGGAGATTTGGGAACCGCAAGATATATTTTAAAACTGGATTCATTTAAAAGAACGGTTTTCCCTCGATGTGTGCATATTTCTGTTCCATGTTGCATGATATACGGATACGCTTACGTTTCTGTTATATGTCGCATACATCATGCTTTACGCTTTTACGCATTGAAATTTGTTGTTTTCATGAGATTTCTAGATTTGATAACCGTGGCGATTTCAAAAGAAAGCATGTACTGTTTTAAAAACCCGGTTTCTCTTGATATGATATTTTAGTGCGTCCACTGTTCATATCAGAATTTTGCATTATTATATTCCACATTCTTAATCATATTGCAAATAAATAGGTGCTTTTGATCCATGTCTGCTAAATAGTTGCTGGTTATAGGTTCTCGGAACAATACAGTGGAAATGGTGAAAAAACGCTACAAATGTGAGACTACGACCAACAAATAGATGAATCTGCAAGATGCCGCCTACAAGTTTGAGAAACAAACGAAGATCAGCAAACAGTTCAATATACAAAGTACAAGGGCAGCACAAGATTCAAGACTTCAATGCGAAGCTAACGGTAAAAGTCCACAAATTCTGCACTGGAAGAAAGTAGAAAAGATTCTGAGGAACCAAGTGAAGAAAACAGATAGAAAAATAAACTTGAAGCATCACAGAAGAAATGATCCCAAGATCCCATCAAACGGTCGCGGAACCGCAGCCAAACAAGGCTTATGGTCGTGGATCCGCTGCCGTGCAGAGCACGTGTCGGTGCGTGTCGGTGCGTGTCGGTGGGAGTCAGTGCATTGACCCGGTTTTCTTAGGGTAGTCTTATAATTTCAGATGTGGATCAGATGTAAACCCTAGGGTTTCTCCTATCTATAAATAGGAAAGCCTACAACCTCTTTTGGGGCATGCCTCTTTTTAATTCTAGATTAAATTTTAATTCCCTTGTAATCGTCAAGAGTGCATCAATAAAAGTAAGTTTTTTATTTGCAATTTAATTTCTGCAATTTTCGTATCTGTCTTTTATTATCCGCACGTTAATTAGGTAATTAAAAAGAAAATTAAAAAAATGAACTTCATTGTTAATACCCTAATGAGTGAGTAGTTCCTCACTTGTTAGGGTTAGGATTGGGTAGGTTTGAGAGATGGAAATCTCTCACTCGTTTCTTGCCCATTCAATATTTTAAATTAGGACTCTATGTAAAGCAAACACACATCGCTCACTATGGCACCCTATCCCATGAGATAGCGGCGATTCCCTAGTTAGACCGGTTGTGGTTGATTTACATAGAGGTTAGGGCTAAGAGTTAAGAAAGGACGGACAAGGATCAAAAGGAAGAAACTACGTTTTCTTGCTAGTTGTGCTAATCCCCTTTGTTAACTATTACCTTAACACCTAAGTTCTTAATTAGAGCAAAGGAAGCGGTGAGTAGAATTAACTTTCCAAACTAACCTAATCCTAATCCTAGCAAGTTTTTAATCCAAATCAAATTCAATTTCAGTTTTTATAAAAATCAAAACCTACCACAAATAGGAATTGACTCATTAGAACAATAAGAAAAGAACACGTTTTCCCTGTGGACCGACCCGTACTCAATCGGCTAGCTACCAAGCGACACCGTTATTGATTGCGGTATATTCTTAACTTTGATTTCAAAACGCACGCAAAAACTCTACCAATCAAATGGCGCCGTTGCCGGGGACAACGGTAGTTATTTTCTTTTTGTAATTTCGGGTTAATTAAAAAATTAAAAAATCATAAAAAAAACTGAAAAATATAAAAACAAAAAAAATTATCATCTTGTTATTTTTTGAAGGGTTTTTGTGCGAATTGTGCAGGAACGGAAAGACGAACATATTCAGATCTGGAGCAAACTCAGTAAACAAAATAGCAAACAGCAGATCTGAACATATAGAGGAGAACCACAACAGCTAACAAAAAGATTTTGGAGGGCTGAACCTACTTAATGTCACGACCCGAGAGTTTCGACTCGTGACCGGCACTTAACCTCGCAACGCCTACAGGCGTAACGCAGCTAAGTAAGCCGAACCCAGAAATCAAACCAATAAAAATAGAGTGATTTAAAACATTTCGTAAAAACAGTCATGCGTAACCGAAAAAAAAAACATCTTATTAATTTAGTAGAAAACCCTTTTTAAGTTCAAGAGTTAAAACCTTTATAATTTTGGTAACATTTCCTTTTTAAACATTTGCCCCGCAAATCGGGTAAAAACAAGGTGTAACAGAAAGGGCAAGTAAAATGAAATAAGCATCATAATATGATATACGACGCCGTAGCGAAGAATACACAGTACAACAAGGACATAACCACCAAAAGCAGGACTGCATAAAATAAAGTCGGCTCACATGCGAGCTCGACGCCAGAATATAAAGTCATACATATCGTCCTCACAACTGTCTCTAAGTCAATACAGAAAAGTAGATGGAGAGTACTAGATACATCAATATACAACTGAAAAGTAACAGATACCGTACAAAACCCACCTATCAGCAAAAGGCTATCTTGCCTCAAAAGGGGTATCTGTGCCAAAAGATGCGGTAACAGCCAGCCGCGACTACTCCCAATGGCAACCTGCAAATACTGTGGCACAACGGGGGTGAGTTGCCAACTCGTGAATAGAGATAACATATAAAGGTAATCGCGAGCATGCACGTACAGCGCTACTCTAACAAATGCCAGCAGATGATATCAATGCGAGGTAAGAACTATGTATAATAATCATGCAAGTCCTCTATCAGGTGATATAGCTACAGGATGAGATGCGATAATGAATGCTGAGCATGGGAATATAGTATTTACATGAAGTGTCGAGGTGGACTACATATGTATGTATGCACCGCGAATCCCAACATCCCAAACGCCGGTACTCCATCGGCCCTCAAATCCTGTATATCCCTGAGAATCCCGAGTGCCCAACATCGGCACCCAAATATTATAAATACCCGTGTCTAGCATCGACACGCAAAACAACCTGTATCGGGCATCCATCCATCTGGGTCAGCCCTCTCTCAAAGTATATATATATCGGGAATCCGTCAGTCCGGGTCATCCCTCTCTCAATACATCGGGCGTCCGTCAGTCCGGGTCAGCCCTCTATCAATCCATCGGGCATCCGTCAGTCCGGGTCAGCCCTCTATCAATCCATCGGGCATCCGTCAGTCCGGGTCAGCCCTCTATCAATCCATCGGGCATCCGTCAGTCCGGGTCAGCCCTCTATCAATACATGCCTCTAGCACCGAGAAAACACGGGGTGACGCCCCAAAATATCATATCAAGGGAACCGGGTTTTTAAATGATTACATAATTGAAAAGAGCCTCGGTTCCCAAATCCAGAAATCACATGTAATCCCATCCCATATGCAAGTAAATGTGATGTGATATGTGCATCAAGTATGAATGTCATGTCAAGTCATATAAAAGATGAGCTACAGCATAATGATCCGGTGTGATATATGCATCAAGTATATATGTCATGTCAAGATAGTGCTTGTGTAACGTGAACTGTCAATAAGGGTGCGGTGTTCTATCAGTTCGAAGCAATATATATAAATAGATGGCAGGGAATGCAATATGCGATGACAATCCATGGTATGGTATATGCAATATATAACAATAAGGTCCTATCAGCCCTGACGCATAACGCCATGCGGACGATATCCCCGTAGATGTGAAATCTACTCACCGAAATCCCGCGCTAAGCGTATCCCACAACTTGCTTGCCCTTCTTCGCAGCGTCCGTCTCACTGGACTGCGAACCTAAAGTCACATAACATATGTCACACATAAGCTTAATTCTCAAAAAACGTGACATTACGGTCCAACTAGACACTCGTGTCGCAAACCAATCGCGCGTGTGCGCGATACGCTAAAACGTGTACTCACGCGCCATGAAACTACCCCGACGCGCCGCGATACGCAGAAACCCAAACCTACTCACGTATCACGCGTGTCGCGAAGGTTTAGAAAACGGCAAAATAGGTATTTGGTCCCAGATTTTTCTACAGAACTAAACTTACAAAAATAAATATACCATGGAACCCTACACCCTAGCAGACACCTACAGGACCCAAAAATCCCCAAAACCCCACCCATCTGGCCGTAAATTGCGTCCAGAATGAAGATTTCGGCGGCCCACTGTAGCAGTATGGGGGTCGGGTTTCACCTGGGATATCAGCACATCACTACCATACTACAGTCCTCTCAAAATCATTCAGATCTCATCGGGTCAAAAGCAGATCCAGAAAAGCTCAAATTTAGCTTAAAAACGACGAATTCCATCAATTAAGGAAACATGTGGTATTTTAGTGTAACAGGGGTTGAACTAAGTTACTATGGCCTTAACAACTCACTAATGACCTACTGAAACCAAATCTCACCTCATTAGCACAAAGTTCCCTCTAAACACCCCATATCGCACTAAAACGCACTAAAATCCAATAACCGATGCAAAACTACACTAACTAGGCAAACTAGGGAAGCAAGATAGGAAGTATATCTCATACTTAACCCTAGGGAGCTGCAGGAAGGTGAAGAAGTGAAGGGAAGGGGCTGCACTAGGAGCTGGTGCTGCTGCTGCTCACTGTGCTGCTGTTGCTGTTGCTGTATGCTTGCTGCTGCTGCTTCAGTTACTGCTGCTGCTTCAGTTGCTTCTGCTGCTGCTTCAGGAGCTGGGGTTCTGGGCTGAAGGTAAGTGTGTGGGTGTGTTGTGTGAGTGTGAGAGTTTGAGAGAAAAACAAAAGAGTTGAGAGAAAGAAATCATAACCCAATGCCAACCCTCCTCTCTCTCTCTCCTCATTAATGGCAAGCATGGCTTGAGCCATGATGCCCCCCTCTCTCTCTCTTTCTCAAGTCAACACCCACAATTCAAATTAAAGAAACCTTTTAACTAGCTAAGTAATCCACTTAAAACCCAAAAGACCTTAA
The DNA here is from genome assembly GCA_030015575.1 of Agapanthus africanus. Lineage (NCBI taxonomy): Eukaryota > Viridiplantae > Streptophyta > Magnoliopsida > Asparagales > Amaryllidaceae > Agapanthus > Agapanthus africanus. The sequence continues at coordinate 137,186,018 of JASDDO010000016.1, forward strand.
CCCTCAAGATTAACCTACCATGGTTAAAAATTATGGAATTAACTTAATTTAAAAACCCTAGTTTACATGCACATGTGTGTGCAAGCCTAGGAAAATTTTGGAAAAATATTTATTAAATTAGGAAAAATATTTAAAACACAATTTGGTAAACTTTTTATTAAAACCCATTATTTAAATATAATTATTCACTAAACAAATCCTAAGGTGTTACACTTAACCACCGCGGAACTGCCGCAACTTCTGGAATTTGACCACGGATCCGCCGCGCATTGGTGACGTCAGCAGTCCAGAATTCTCTGTGAGTATTTTTGTCCTTTCTCCTACCCCCTGATCTCCTATGAAAAATTTTCCTGCAGGGTTCTTTGCGCAAAACTTCTTCCCCCTCTCCAATAAATCTATCTTATGCAAGATTCTTTGCGCCGCAAATAAAAGAAAAAAATTTGGCAAGTGTTTTGGATTTTTGTGTGTTTACTGCTTTGCATTTTTAAAATGGACTCTTAAGGGGCTATAACACTAATCCAGATTGGTTGGGGATTTCATTACCCTTCCTAGGACCCCAAAAATCATAAAAAGCATTTGCATCAACCCTCGAGTTAATTAAAAAATATTTAGACTCAGCCAATAAGGACTGTCGTGCTCATTAAGACAAAGGAAAGTTGTGGGCAATCGGTCGTTTATCTAACCCTGACTTTGTGGTGCCTAAGCTAGACAAGTGGGAAAGGTAATTTTAAAAGGCCTGTCTCACGGTGATTCGTGAGCGGATCCCTCCTTTCTTTACTTGTGCTTACCTGGCCACAATTGGCGGTGAAGAGGCGATTCGAGGGATATGTCACAACTTGTCTTTTGGACCAGTTAGGAGCAGTCTAATTGACTTAGGATACCCTAGCTCTAGGCTTGATTGTGCATATTGTGATTGCTTGAAAGTGTGTCGTAGTTCCTTATAAAAAATCTTTTGCAAAACTTCTTATAAAAAAACAAAAAAAAAACCACAAAACAAAATTTTTACAAAAACTATCCATTTTGTCGCTAGAAATCCATTGCACCCAACTTGCAACCACATTGTCTCATTGACGTTTTCTTACCCCCACCTTCTATTTTTTTTGACTACACTACACCTTATTTAGTGTATGTCCAGTTGGACTAGGGACACTAGCGCCCGTTTAGTCCGTGTCTCGTTAGTGCCTACTGACGACGCGTTCGACCCCGAAGTCGAAATTCCCTCCACTTCTTTACCTTCATCTTCAAATTCATCATCTTCTAAGGATATGTCAGGATTCAATCCTAACAACCCCTTACCTACTACGGGACTAATTCCACCTCAACTGGGTGCGAATAACCCACCACACCCTTCTGTTGAAGCGCCCCAACGAATCGCGCTCCAGGATCTTTTCTATCCAACCCGCACAACACTTCCTACTTGTCTTTCACTTCCACCGGCTAATGGGGATAACTTCAAAATTAAACCCCACTTCATCAATATGTTGCCCAAATTTCACGGGCTGGAATCCGAAGATGCCTACATCTTCATTAACAAATTCCAGAATGTTTGTGCAATGATGAAGACCACCCAACTTTCCGATGATGCTATAAGGCTACGCGTCATTCCATTCACTTTATGTGACCTATTTGAAAAGTGTTTATATAGCACAACATCACATTCTATAATAAATCGGGAGGAGTTTGTTAAGGCTTTTCTTAAAAAGTTTTACCCACACCACAAGACCGCGAGAATTCGCAATGAAATTAATCAATTTTCCCAGCTTCCTTCCGAACCTTTTTGGAAGTGTTTCGAAAGATATAAGGACCTTCTTGTTCAGTGCCCTCACCACGGTATCGAGAGATGTCAACTTTGCCAAACTTTATGCGAAGGACTGAACCCAGCAACTAAGCAGTTGTTGGAAACCATTTGTCAAGATCACTTTCTTACAAAATCGAGCGAGGAAGCTTGGCAATTTCTCAACGATCTTGCTGAACAAACACTTCAGTGGGAAAGCAATAAGACCACTTCATCTACTTCATCAGGTCAGTCTAGGGCAGTCATACATCAACTTGATATGTCGATTGCAATGAAGGCCGAAATGGCTACACTCACGAAAAAACTAGAAGCAATTGAGAGCAAATTCTCATCGCCTTCTCCTTCCCCAGCTTTACCCCTACGTACTATTTGCGCTTGTTTCTCGGATCCGTCCTATCTTACTGAAAAGTGTCCTTACAACCCGCCTGTTCAAGGACAAGATCAAGTCAATGCTGCCTTTCAGCAAAGACAAAGAAATGATCCATACTCTTCAACTTATAATCCTGGTTGGAGGAGCCACCTAAATTTCTCCTGGGATCAAATCAACAACAATTCCAAGGCAATAACAATTTTCAGAGGCATCCTCCACAACAACAATCCCCTCAACAAACTCAATATCAGCAACCTTTCCAACCCCAACCTTACCAAAACCGAATGAACAATTTTGTACCAAACAACTCTTATCCTCAAAACAATTTTGTTCAGCCAAATAACGATAAGGTTTCTTCGCTAGAACGAAGTCTGGATGCGTTTTTAAAACAATCTACGCAATCCTCAGCTAGTATTCAATCTTCCATTCAGTCTTTGGTGCAACACACTGCTTCACATGATCAGAGCATCAAAACAATTGAAGCCCAAATTGCACAACTGAATGCTGCGTTAAGCGAGCGAGAAAATGGAAAACTTCCATCTCAACCACTGCCAAATCCCGGTCACACACAAAATACATATGTTGCTCATGAACAACAAAATCATAATGTGAGTGCCGTGACTACATTGAGATCTGGAAAGGTATTGCACAACAACGTTGGCAATAATGATGACACCCCGGCCGCCGCTTCTTCTTCTTCTTCTTCTTCATCTTCTTCGTCTTCTTCAGATCCTGTTCTTCATTCTTCACAAGGCTCTACTTCTTCTAATTCGAACAGACCCACATCCCACACCACAAAAACACCAACACTAGGATCCGTTCCAACTCCGCAATCTACTCCACAAACATTGGACTCAAAAAAATTTCAAAATATTCCATTTCCAAACAGGTTGAGATCTAATAAACCTACCCCACAAATGGAAAAGATTGTGGAGTTGTTCAAACAGGTTAGCATTAACATACCTCTCTTGGATGCAATCCAACAAGTCCCTTCTTACGCTAAAATCATGAAGGACTTATGCACCAAGAAGAGGAAATCGCAGGTACCTAAAAAAGTTTTCTTGGCTGGTGCAGTAAGTGATGCTCTTACCCAACCTTTACCCCAAAAACGCAAGGACCCTGGCTGTCCTACAATTTCAATAACAATTGGGGATAAGAACATCAATCGCGCACTTTTAGATCTTGGTGCCAATGTTAATTTGCTTCCCTATTCAGTATATGAACAATTATGCGTTGGAGAGTTGAAACCCACACATTGTACTCTCCAAATGGCCGACCGATCCATCACCCATCCTAAGGGTGAGTTAGAGGATGTGTTGATTAAAGTAGGGGACTTCATTTTTCCCGTTGATTTCATTGTTATGGACACACAGCCTGTAGCTAACCCCCGGAGTCAGATTCCGGTGATACTCGGTCGACCCTTCCTTACGACTTCTAATGCGGTAATCAATTGTCGTAATGGTTCGATGAACCTATCTTTTGGAAACATGACAATTGAGCTCAACATTTTTAAGTTGGGGAATCAGCCCTCCGAGCCTAATGCTAATATACTTGATGTTTGCTCGATCCAAGAGATCACTCAGGAGGACTGTGAGCTCGAAAAATTTCTGTTCGATCACAACAGTTTTGACGCCACTAGTGCGTTCCTCCTTGAATCTGACAAATTTTTCACACTCGATAACGATTACGAGTGTTTCACCTTTTCGAACGATTTTGAAGAATCACCACCTGAGTTTGAGTCCTTTGAATTTTCGGATGAGTTAGCTGAACCATCCGACTCGGTTGCTTACACTCGCTTTGAACCTCTATTGGAATCTTTCGAGTTTGAGACGGTTTCACCAATTTTACCTTCAATTGTTTCGCCTCCAAAACTCGAACTCAAGCTATTGCCGTCTCACCTTAAATACGCCTACTTAGGTGAGAATGAGACCCTTCCTGTTATCATCTCGGCCTCTCTAGCCCCCAAGCAAGAGAAAGCCCTTTTAATGGTCTTACAAAATAATCGGCAAGCTTTTGGCTGGACTATGGAGGACATCAAGGGGATTAGTCCCCTCATAGTTGAACATCATATTCATAGGATGGATGATGCCAAGCCAGTAAGGGATCCATAGAGACGCCTCAAACCTGTAATGAAGGAGGCTGTTAAAAAGGAGATTGTAAAATGTCTTGATAGTGGTATCATTTACCCTATCTCTGATAGCCAGTGGGTTAGCCCCATTCACGTTGTCCTAAAGAAATCGGGCATAACGGTCATAACTAATGAGGCAAATGAGTTAATACCTACTCGCACCTAAACTGGGTGGCGAGTGTGCATCGATTATAGAAAACTCAACGCCGCGACACGGAAAGAGCACTTTCCATTACCTTTTATTGACCAAATGCTAAAACGATTGGCTGGGCATGAATTTTACTGCTTTTTGGATGTCTACTCCGGCTATAATCAAGTTTCCATCGCTGAAAAGGACCAAGACAAGACCACATTTACTTGTCCTTTCGGTACATTCACTTACCGTCGCATGCCCTTTGGGTTATGCAATGCACCCGCTACTTTCCAGCGGTGTATGATGGGCATTTTTTCAGACATGGTGGAAAAATTCTTGGAGATTTTTATAGATGATTTCTCCATTTTCGGCGACTCCTTTAACGAGTGTTTGCAACATTTAGACGCAGTTCTTACCCGGTGTAAGGATAAGAACCTCACTTTAAATTAGGAAAAATGCCACTTTATAGTACGAGAAGGTATTGTCTTAGGACATATTATCTCGCAAAATGGCATTGAGGTTGATAAAGCTAAGATTGAAGTCATTTCCAATCTTCCTCCTCCTAAGTGCGTCAAAGACATTCGAGCCTTCCTTGGCCATGCCGGTTTCTATAGATGGTTCATCAAGGATTTTAGCAAGATAGCTAGACCCTTAACTCTTTTGTTGGCCAGGAACACCACTTTTAATTTTGACTCAAGCTGTATGAAGGCGTTCGAGTCGTTGAAAAACTCACTTATTTCTGCTCCCATTCTTTCATCTCCTGACTGGACGCATCCATTTGAAATTATGTGTGATTCATCTGATTTCGCCATTGGTGCTGTCCTTGGACAGCATATAAATAAGATGCCACATGTAATTTATTACGCTAGCCGAACCTTAAATGAGGCCCAATTAAATTACACAACAACTGAAAATGAATTCTTAGCTGTTGTGTTTGCACTAGAAAAGTTCAGGCCCTATTTAATCGGCTCTCCAGTCATCGTTTATACAGACTTCTCAGCTCTTCGCCATCTTTTCGCGAAAAAGGATCCTATATCTAGGCTGATACGTTGGATCCTCTTACTACAAGAGTTTGACATTGTCAACAAAGACAAGAGAGGATGCGAAAACGTAGTCGCCGACCACCTTTCACGTCTTCCTTCTTCGTCTACACTTCAAATTCCTATTAAAGATGTTTTTCCAGATGAGCAGCTCTTAACTGTGTCATGCGAACCTTGGTTCGCAGATATCGTAAATTATTTGGCCACCGGACTGATACCAAACGAGTGGTCGAAATAGGACAGACTCATATTTCTATCTCAAGTAAAACATTTTTACTGGGATGAGCCGTATCTATTCAAATACTGTCCCGACCAAATTATTCGTCAGTATGTCCCCGAAAATGAGTTTAAGAGCGTGCTGTCATTCTGCCACGATCAAGCGTGTGGCGGGCATTTTGGCCCCAAAAAGACAGCAGAAAAAGTCTTGCAGTGTGGCTTCTACTGGCCAAAACTTTTTAAAGACGCATATGAGTACTGCAAGACATGCTCCCAGTGCCAACACTTGGGGCGGATATCTCGGAGAAATGAAATGCCGTTCCAACTAATTGTGGTTGTTGAAATTTTGGATGTTTGGGGGATAGACTATATGGGACCATTTCCCAACTCTTTTGGGAACATGTATATTCTACTCGCTGTTGACTATGTTTCAAAATGGGTCTAGGTTGTGCCCAGCCGAACTAATGACAATAAGGTTATCGTTAGATTTCTCAAAGAAAACATTTTTTCTCGGTTTGGGCATCTTCGCGCGATTATCAGTGATAATGGATCTCACTTATGTAATAGAACTTTCGAGTCCTTAATGCGGAAATACTCCATTACTCACAAGCTGTCAATGCCCTATCATCCCCAAACTTGTAGGCAAGCCGAGATTTCGAATCGGCAGATTAAACAGATATTGGAGAAAACGGTTTCCAAAAACCGTAAAGATTGGTCATCAAAACTTATTGATGCACTTTGGGCATTCCGAACTGCCTATAAGACCGATCTTGGCATGTCTCCATATAGGCTTGTTTATGGAAAGGCTTGCCACCTTCCAGTTGAAATAGAGCATAAGGCATTTTGGGCAATAAAAGAGTTGAATATATCTCTAGGAGATGCGGGCAGCAATAGAAAGCTGCAGCTGAATGAATTAAACGAGATTCGGGATGAAGCCTACGAGAATGCAGTAGTTGTTGAAAACCGAACGAAAGTGTTCCACGATAAACACCTTATGCGCAAGACTTTCAAACCTGGTCAACAGGTTTTACTTTATGATACTCGGTTACATTTCCATCCCGGCATGCTCAAATCTTGATGGAAAGTGCCATTTTTGACACGCACCGTATATCCGCACGGTGCGGTCGATCTAGGAAACTCGGAGGACGGTTCACTGTTTAAAGTGAACGGACATCGACTTAAACGGTTGCTCACTGCGGACCCTTCAGAGGAGCTCCTGTTTTTGCAGGAGCCGATCTACATTGACTGATCTTCTTCCATCTACCCCTAAATTTCGATTATCTAGCCAAAGCACTGTTTCAAACAAGTTTGGGGGTATGTATCATTTGTCATTATATAAAAACAAAATGATAAAATGAAAAAATGAAAAAAAAAATTGGGGGTATTTTTGTAAATTTCCAGTTTTAATATAACAAAAATAAAATATTTATTTACAAATAATTTCCTCTTTTCAGGAGGAGTTTTTTGCAAATAACCAACACATTCCCTCCTATAAATAAAACCCGACCCTTCTCTATTTTCATAACCCTAATTTTTCACCTATCTGAAAACCCTAGCCGCCGCACAAGTTTCTGCAGTACGATCCCTCCTAGCCGCCGCAGAATCGCCGCCCAACGTCGCTTCCTGCCGCGTTTCCGCCGCCGTCTTGAGTCGTCACCCTCTGATTTTTTCAGAGGAGGTTTGCATCTCTTTGTTCTCTCAATTAAAATTTTTAGAAGATCTGCACTCTCTGTAATGGTACCAAACATGCAATTAGAACGTGATTTTTCACAAATCTTTTCACACACAGTTTACGGGAGTTATTTTGGTGATGAAATCATACGGAGGGGGTGGAACATTTTAATTTATAATCATCCCAATACTTACGCTCTTCCAGATCTAGTCACTCGTTTTTACGAGTGCATGGAGGAAGGTTACCTTACACAATACGGTTTTATTAAACTACTTTGGGGCGATAGGGAAATAATCATTGACAGGGACTTCATCCATGAAGTCACTTTAATTTCCAGATTACCTGTTCACGACCAACCCCTTCAATTTGAAGACTACATGCCCTTAATGGGTAATGACTATTCGAGGGAATCTAGGAAGGGAATACAGACTAGAACCCTCTTCGCCAATGTTTTAGCCGTGTGCTGGTGGGCACAAAACAATATTTTTGGTAGTTCACATAATACCACATTTTTCACCCTGTCTCTTCATATCGTGCACACCCTAATGACTAGGAACCCTAGATTTGACATGTGCACGATTTTGCTTTATTCAATTGGTGCTGGCAATAGGGCCGCAAATTACCCATGCCCTATGTTAGTGACACAACTATGTCGCTGTTTCCTCCCTGTTGAGGAATTTGAATTCTACATACATAGAGGTATACCCATTAGACCTCTCATTGAGGGCATATCCACGTCCTATACCCGCTTAACTGACGTTTGGTCGTGAACAGAACCGGCTGAACATGTACCAGCCAGAACACTCAGCTCCAGCTCGACCGCGATCCAGGAAGAGCTCACCCCCATAGAACATGCACGTCTTCTTAGAAGATCCATTAGAGGGATTGATAATTTGGTGGGGATGGTGACCAACTTGGATCACCGGGTGACTGAGATTGAACATGGCGTATCTACGCTGCTGGCGCAAGAGGAGCGTTCCCGTTCACGTTTAAGGGGACGCCGAGGGCCTGAGCAGTGAGGGCACTGTTTTTGATAAGTTTGGCGGAGGAGGTGGTCTGTAAATAGTTATCATTGCATTGCATATTTTAAATTTTTGTATATATTTTTTTCTTTTCTTTCTTTGCATGTTTAATTCTGCATTGCATCTTTATCAAAAAAAATTATAAAAATTAAAAAAAATGAAAATAAAAAAAATATAAAAGGAAAAAAAATCAAATAAAAATTGAAAAGTCTAACAAGATAAAAAAATTCAACCTGTCCATATTTGACTTTAGTTTGACAAAACGGTTAACTAGCTAGGAAAAAACTAGATCCTAAACTTAGTAAATTAAAAACCCTAAAAATAACCTTTCTTAAAGTTTAACGGTAGAAAAAATATATGTCCTTGTAGTTTATTTTGAAATAGGCAAATTTTGAGTTCAGTTCTTGGGCTAAGTCAAGATAAGAGAAGAGTATTGAAATTTTTATTGAATTGTAAGTCTGAAAAATAATTCCGAACCTTTAGTCTAAATTCTGAAAATATATACCCTACAACTCGCACATACACGCACCTTGAAACTTGGGATAGTAGAGGATACCTTGAATTGCTCTTGTCTAAAATCCTTAGTATGAAGGAAAATTAAATAAAAGTATAAGTGTGAATAAAGAGATATAAAAAAAATGAACACTGGTTTTGTAATTACTTAAGGCGCGTAAAATAAAAAAATATATAGCGAGGGTGCTTTATCACCCAGTCCCTTAGACCAACCGGTTTGGGAGTCACTGCTAAAGCCTTAGGTATTACAAGACGAGGAATTATGCCTTAATGCGCAAACACATTTTGTAATCGTTCGTTAGTACCTCAAGAAGTATTAACGGTCGCATGAAAGATGTGTGAGCAATTTTATCTAAAATTCACCAACTAAAAGTACTTTGGACGATGGACAAGAGTATGATAGCTTGAATTGAATTTCCAAGTGTAGGGGTGATACATACACACACGTAAGGGTATATGATTGGGGTTTGGATGAAAGATAGGGATGAAAAATAGGACTTATATTTTCAGTAGATATGATAAAAATTCCTAAGTTGAGATGGAACCTTAGAAGGAAAATTCAAAAGATGCTAAAAGCTAAATAAATTTACGGAACACATACGATCTTAAGTTAAATAATAAGTGAGTGTGAAAAATACGGGTTGATGATTTCTAAGTTGAAAATAATAGAATTTCTTCCTAGAACATCGAATTAAAGAATGAAAGTCAACAGGCCAAATTGATCGGATTTTGTGGGCAGTATCCGCTGAAAACCCTCAAGAGACAACACTCCTCCTACTAGGGACACCTAGAGGTTTAACGGCTTGTTGCATGAGCTCAGTGCAATCGCGATTCCCTGTGAAAGTGAGGTTAGGTTTTTTCGAGAATAAATTGGCTTTGCTCGGGACGAGCAAAGCATAAGTTTGGGGGTATTTGTTCATATCAGAATTTTGCAGTATTATATTCCCCATTCTTAATCATATTGCAAATAAATAAGTGCTTTTGATCCATGTCTGCTAAATAGTTGCAGGTTACAGGTTCTCGGAACAATACAGTGAAAATGGTGAAAAAATGCTACAAATGTGAGACTACGACCAACAAATAGATGAATCTGCAAGATGCCGCCTAGCAGTTTGAGGAACAAACGAAGATCAGCAAACGGTCAATATACAAAGTACAAGGGCAGCATAAGATTCAAGACTTCAACGCGAAGCTAACGGTAAAAGTCCACAAATTCTGCACTGGAAGAAAGTAGAAAAGATTCTGAGGAACCAAGTGAAGAAAACAGATAGAAAAAGCAACTTGAAGTATCTCAGAAGAAATGAGCCCAAGATCCCATCAAACGGCCGCGGAACCGCGCCCAAACAAGGCTTATGGCCGTGGATCCGCGGCCGTGCAGAGCACGTGTCGGTGCGTGTCGGTGGGAGTCGTTGCATTGACCTGGTTTTCTTAGGGTAGTCTTGTAATTTCAGATGTGGATCAGATGTAAACCCTAGGGTTTCTCCTATCTATAAATAGGAAATCCTACAGCCTCTTTTGGGGCATGCCTCTTTTTAATTCTAGATTAAATTTTAATTCCCTTGTAATCATCAAGAGTGCATCAATAAAAGTAAGTTTTTTATTTTGAAGTTTTCTTATTTGCAATTTAATTTCTGCAATTTTCGTATCTGTCTTTTATTATCCGCACGTTAATTAGGTAATTAAAAAGAAAATTAAAAAAATAAACTTCATTGTTAATACCCTAATGAGTGAGTTGTTCCTTACTTGTTAGGGTTAGGAATGGGTAGGTTTGAGAGATGGAAATCTCTCACTCCTTTCTTACCCGTTCAATATTTTATTAGGACTCTATGTAAAGCAAACACACACCGCTCACTACGGCACCCTATCCCACGAGATAGCGGTGATTCCCTAGTTAGACCGGTTGTGGTTGATTTACATAGAGGTTAGGGCTAAGAGTTAAGAAAGGACGGACAAGGACCAAAAGGAAGAAACTACGTTTTCTTCCTAGTCGTGCTAATCCCTTTTGTTAACTATTACCTTAACACCAAAGTTCTTAATTTGGGCAAAGGAAGCAGTGAGTAGAATTAACTTTCCAAACTAACCTAATCCTAATCCTAGCAAGTTTTTAATCCAAATCAAATTCAATTTCAGTTTTTATAAAAATCAAAACCTACCACAAATAGGAATTGACTCGTTAGAACAATAAGAAAAGAACACGTTTTCCCTGTGGACCAACCCGTACTCAATCGGCTAGCTACCAAGCGACACCGTTATTGATTGCAGTATATTCTTAACTTTGATTTCAAATCGCATGCAAAAACTCTACCAATCATCCACCATGTGTTTTCTCGATTCGGAGAGTGACATGTGAAAGCCGATTCGAGGAGGCGGATGATTCCGTTTGCGGGTACATGGTGGACCCGGTATGGTACCCCGGGGCGAGAGGGAGATTTCTTGTGGATGACAATGAGCCTGGCAGAGGGACCACTACCTACCGGTGATAGTATTTGGGATCGGCGGATATCCGGAGGATATCTCCGGATATCTACCGGAGTCGAGAGATGATATGGGCCGATCTGGACTGGCGGAGCCCGTGGACCGACCCGGACTGACGGAGCCCGATATATGAGGATTTACGTGCCGATACTGGGCACGGGTTTCATGATGTTTTCGAGTGTCGATGCTAGACACTTAGGTTCCATGATTTTGATGTGTCGCGAGGGACACACGTTGATTTATATCCTCATACCTTCATGCGTATGCTTTATGATATTTACATGCATGATGTTTTGTGTCATTGGTTGACCCGTGGATCAGATCCACATGCATACAGGCGTTGATTACATAGTTGGATGATATCCACATACTTATAGACTTCATGATATAGTTGACACTGATTTCATGTTGATTACATTGACCATACCTCATATTTGTGATATGTTGCTACCTGAGGCACTAACACGAGCACTTGGTATTACACTTATGTATAGATGTTTACCCTTGCCACCTTATCATGCTTCAGAATTTATCATATTGGATATATATATATATATATATATATATATATATATATATTTTGATCGTATTGACCTAGGACTGAGTCATACATACGATTTCTGCTCTGTGATATTTTCTACTCACGAGTTGGCAACTCACCCCCATTGTGCCACAGTTTCTTGCTGGTTTTGCCGTATATGATTCATTGCGGTTTCTGGCACACTGTTCTCATTCCGAGTGATTGCTTTGGTAGGTGGGTTCACTCGCATCGTGACCACCATTGTATTTATTTATTTTATTTTCAGTTGTATCTAGTAACTCCATCAACCAGACTTGTATATTATTTCAGACTTAGAAAACCAGTTGTTTATTCTTTCGAACGTAGAGTCGCGCTTGTATTATTATGGTTTTCTTGTTGTTTTGAGTTTCCTTTTCAGTTTTGATCCTCGCCCTTGGCGTTGTATATTATATTACTTGCGTGGTTGTGATCGTCAATGGACGAAGAGCTAGCTCCAGCTTGGGGATGCCTTTATTCATATTATTCATGTTGTACCCCGTTCGGGGCCAGTTTTTTACAAAGGAAACTCTGCCGAAATTTTCAGAAATGACTTGATGTTTTAAAAACGCATAGTTCGGCTTATGCTATTAAAACCACTTGCTTTTAAACAAGTTTTCCTTTATTTATTATTTAAAATGGTTTTAGATTTCTGGGCTTTTGTCTTACTTGAATTAGATGGGGTCCTATAGACTTCATATGATTCAAGGGCCAGTCACGTGCCATTTCGGGTCATGACAAATTTGTTATCAGAGCGCTAGGTTAACCTTTGTTCGAGTCTAAGTTTGACTATGCGGAGCCTAGAGCGTTTGCATATATTCGGAATGTAGGCTTGACCTTACGGAACTTAGACTTAGTCGAGGGGGTATTAGACCCGAACATTCGTCACGTAGGTTGACCTTGGTTGATGGAGTAGGTGACTTAAGGAGAGTGACGTACCGTGTGTATGTTCCGCGGCATACTTACGATACGCCGCTCCTCTTAGGGAGCCTTAGGATGTTCATTACCTTACACAGTATTATATTCATTCTGTAACATTTCAGAAAAGATAAAATATTAATTTTGGAATTTAATATTAAAATAATATTTTTCCCGAAAACTGCAGATTTGCGAAATTGGGGTTTTCGAAAAAGGGTAGAAATATATACCAATAATTGTGAAATAAATGTAAATTAAAATGATTTATTCATTTTAAAATATATTTAAAAGATTTGGCATTTTTAAAATTTATTATATGCAGTTTAAATAAAACCCGATTAGTGCACTGCTAATCGCGATTAAGCCAAATCCGTGTTTCTACAGTTTTCATGGTTAGTACACCATGACATGTTTCATTTGGTTACATGTTCATTTGTGTTGTTTTCATGTTATGGTTTTATTTTAGTGAGAAAAGAAAAGGAAAAAGGAAAATGATGACTTGAGGAGAGAGGGGACACAATCATGAGACATGGCATGCTAGGAGAGAGAATGAGGGTGAGAAAGGGAGAGAGAGGGGGGGAGAGTACTGCCCCTTTCATTTCCCCCCCACCATTTGCATCTCCTTCTTCATCCTCAAACCCATCTTCTACCCTCATGACCCATATCAAAATACTTCTCAAAACCCCATACCCATTTCTTTAAAAACATGCACAAGCTCAAGGGAAGCACATTGGACCAAGAAAAATCGGATTTTGAGGACTTTGGGCAACTCAAGAAAATTCTTGAGTTGCCAATTGATGTAATATCTGCACCATTAGCATTGTATTTCCATTTCATTAGCAACCATACAAGTTTAGAAGTGTTTTGATGCGGTTTTGCGAGCTTTGAAAATTCCTAGAGAGGGTTAGGGTTTGATTTGAATTGGGATAGTGTAATTGAACCTTATTGGTGACCTTAGACCCCCCCAATGATGTTAGAAATCCGGATCAAGCATGAACTAAAACCTGAAACCCAAATTTAAAACTTGTCACGTCGGTTTTGTGAATATATAGTGGGTGCAGGGAAATCTGGAGTGATCTGGAGCATTTTTGAGAAAAGTAAACAATACCATTGACCTGGATGGACCCCCAGGTGGCCACCCTACCAATACTAACACATTATGAGCCTATAAAACCGAGGAGGCCGGATTTTTAGGGTAGGGGCCGGCCACATTGGTGAATTAGGTGCCCAGGTTGCTTCTATAGATCATTTACACCCTATACATCATCCTAGTACTGTTTGTGCACTTAGTTTTGACCTGAACTAAAATCTGGAGCATGTTTTCTTGGTTTCTGCCGTATGTTTCGTGCTGTTTATGACTTTAATTTTTGATATTTTTTTTGATATCGATAACTTGGCGTTTGTACGTCTATATCGAGGGTTATTTGGTTGAATTGCGAGATGTAGACCATAGGTTTTGACATATGGGTGATTCGTGCGACATTTTGGTTTTCGTGCGTGATTTTATTTACGATGCTATATATGATATATAGGTACACCCACGTGGACTATGAGACGATGAGGATGAGCGTGGCGTCATTGACTCCAGAGAGCGAAGATCAAGGTGAGTAGATATATATTTACGGGGGATGTCGGGTGGATGGCGTATAACACCCCCGCAAAGTTCTGAGAAATGATGTGATGTGATATAGATATACTTTTATATGTTATTGTGAGATATGAACACCTAGCAAGAGAAGGTTAAGGAGATTATGGGTTAGTGTTAGCAAGAATTAAAGAAAGGCTTTAGTTAGTTGTTTAGTCGCAAAACCCTAGAGTAAAGATTTGCATACACGCACACATACACACTCGCATACATTTACATCCTTGTGCGTATATAGGGATATGTATACACACACACACACACATAGGTATGGGACTATGTATGTATATATATATATATATATATATATATATATATATATATATATATATATATATACACACCTAAACTTGGATGATGAGGATATTATTTGGTATTTGGAGATGAGTTGATGAGATTAGGCATGGTGCCATGGGATCAGTGATATGATTGGTTCGTATTATGAGGTACGACATGATATTAGAGGATTGATGGGCGATGTGTATTCACACACACACGTACATATATGTTGATGATATTAGTATTGTACTGGACTTAGATCAGTACCCCCTGTTCACGATATGTGATGATGAGGATACCATATGAATAATGAGATAAATGTGATACTTGACCCGTACCCTGATTTGGGATGTCGTACGATGGATTTACCGTACGAGCTATTGATGATAGATCCGTACTCTTAACTCGAGAATGTCATATTAGATGTGTTAGTTATGTATATACCCTAGAGGCCATTGTTGTACATATGATGTATATTATAATGGATGCTTGGATATATATAGAGAGGACTTTCTTGCTCGTCGTGATAGTATGCTATTTGGTTTCACTTTATCTTAACATGTTGACTTATATTGATTTACTGTCTTACTCTCACATATTGATAAAGCCCTTAGGATATGTACTCGACAACTGGGACTATGATGAGATCATACTAGTGGGGCCAGGGTAGTCAACGAGTACATCCTATAACTGTTCCTAGTCGAGGGTGTGTCGAGACAGGGCATCGATACACCAGAGTAGACTAGCGTATACGCATCTTGACCCATATGATGGGCGATGGATGTGTTAGTGTATATGCCCTAAAGGCCATTACTGTATCATACTAGTTTGTATATTACTTAATGGAAGCTTGGGATATTCACCTTGTATAGACAATCTTACTCAATATAGTAGTATGCTACTTGGTTTGTTTCTGCTTTAATGTGTACATGTGTTTATTTTAGTATATCACCTATACACATTAGTGGAGCCCTTAGGATCTTTGCATGATTACCAGCGTTGTGATGGCAGTCACACTAGTAGGGGCTGGGTAATCCACAAGCACATCCTTATGCAGGTCCCTAGTCGTAGGACTATCGAGACAGGGCATCGATACTCCGGTGTAGACTAGCGTAAGCGCTTCTCATCCCAGTGTGGGAGACGGTCTGTCCCACAGCCGTCAGTACGTCGTACTTGAGATAGTATGCGGGTGCTCGTTAGGTTACGAGTACATTGGACAGGACTCGTCGGGAACAGTTGGTTGGTACTATACCTATCGTCAGTTGTCAGTTCCCAGGTGACATGAGTATAGCTTAGTCCGCTGACTTGACACTGTCACTTCGCCTCGAGTGTGTTCCCACTGTACTTAGATTACTACCCTACCACGGCTCAAAGGAGTCGTGCAAACAGGTAGTAGTTGGGTGCAGTCCCGAAGCACTTGGAGGCAGTGACGGTTAGACAGGATTCGTCTCTCTCGGTATTGGGGGTTGACATCGCGATGTGTCTAGGAGAGCCATTACACAAGTAGTCCCTAGCCAGGGCAAGCGAGATATACTGGTAGGTTTCCAGTGTTATCTCAGGGTGTTCTGGGCTACACTCCGACACGACTTGTACTGCTATTAGGGGACTGATGTTTACCGCCCCCTAGGCCCGCTGTGCGATGTTATCAGACGAACAGACCGGACTGTACGGAGATTGTCATATTTAGGATCAGTAGGAGTTCAGATGGGTTTCACCTCGTCCGTCTTCTTGTCGGCATCTACCCAGGGACCGTTACGCACTGCTAGTGCCGCTTGCGGTCTGTGGTTAAACCCACTGCCAGCGTAGTGTCGAGTCTTTAGAGTCCCATACAGAAATCTATTCGCCTTTAGGCAAAAGAGTAGAGGTCGTATGGTTTTGCGACAGGTCGCATGGTTTTGCGATAGGGTTCGGTCACATCCGTGTACTTGTGCACGTTTAGTGTCCGGACAGTTAACACTAGCGGGCTTTGGTTTAAGCCAGATCCTAGTGTACGTTTTGGGATTGGTTTTATCTCGTTTGTATTCGTGTTCCTAGAAAAGCGGATGCGGGTGTGTATGCACAGTTGACAGAGAGACAGAGGCAGAGGATTCTCATTGGGGTTGTTGACTGTTGACTGTTGACTATTGACTTTTTGCTAAACCCTAATGAGAATAAGAAATATGATTAAAAATAATATTAATTAAGTATTATAGTGATATGGTTGTTGAGGGGTTGACTTTGTTGACTTGTTGACTTTGTTGACCGGTTGACTAGGTTGGACTAGTTGACCATCATCATGATAATGCCTATCATTTCATGGCAAAGACTTTTGCTTGCTTGTTTCTTTTTGCAAAATGAGTGCATGAAATGATATAGCCATTTTGACTTGAACCATCACATAATACTTGATTACTATTATTTGTTATGATGGTTTTGGATTATGAGAGCTTGGATGGAAAAAGACTTACTCATTCTCTCATTTGCTTTCTCTCTCTTGCTTGAGCTCTCCCTCTTGCTCTTCCTCTTGCTATCTCTCTAGCTCAAGGAAACTCCCTCTCATGAGTTGAGAAACATTGCCTTAGAGATAAAAGAAAACCCAAATCACTTCTCTACTCATCCTAGTTCACAAGGTTTAGCAAACCAAGTGTTCTAGTTTCTTCAAGTTCGAAGAAGAAGCCAAAGGTAGAAGCTTTCAGGTGGATCCATCTTCGGCGCAAGGAGACGACGAGGTGAAGCCGATCCGTACACCGCAAAGAGTTGAAGACGAAGGAGTTCAAGAAAGGTATAACCCCCTAACCGAGTAGGTAAATCTCAAGTTAGGTTGTTAGGTAGTTGTTTAACAAAGATCCGTATTTTGAGTCCATGTTACCACCTCTTGAAAAATCGTTTTTCATCATTTCCGCAAGCCCGTAAGTACCGGGAGAGGTAACGTGGACTTACAGGATGATCCCATATCCATCGGTGTTTGACATCAAGGATGGTGTACGGATGCTCAGTGGAGACTGGGTACACTGGACGGACTCGCCGAGAACTCCCAGATGGTATTATACCTCACGTCAGATGGCAGTTCTCTGGTGACACTAGTACAGGGTAGTCTGTAGACCCGAGATAATCATAGAGTCTTGTGTGATTCCCACTGTGCTTTAATTTCCACCTTACCACATCCAAGAGGGCGTGGAAAACGGTGGCTTTTGGGTACAGTCCCGAATCACATGGAGGTAATGAGCAATAGGAGGGGATTCGTCTCTCCCGGTATAGGGAGTTGATGTTGTGCTGTGTTCGATTGGCTATAACTGGACATCCCTGGCCAGGGCTGATATAGAGTACTACTGGTAAGTGTTATCAGTAGTTTCTCTATCTGTCATGAGCCTCATATCGACACGACTTATTAGTTACTGGGGTCTGACGTATACCACCCCTAGACTAGATATACGACATATCAGACGAAGAGACCGAACTGTAAGGGAGTGTTACTGATTGGATTCACAGGAGAATGTACAGGCTTGCTTGTTGATCTTCTGATCGGTCAATACTTGGGTGGCTGTTACGTTTAGCTGACCGCTTGCATCTTGTGGGTGTTTGATATGATCATCACCTACTACCGGCGTATTGACAATTATTTTGAGTTATACACAGAGGTTTCTTGACTCAGGAAAAACGGAGTAGGAGCACATATGTGATATGTGCAGGACCGAGGATAATACGATATGAGATACCGTATTATATTCTCGCGATATTTTGATATGAGCCGGGTCATCGGATCAAGTGTTGATTCGATGAATCAGTACATGATATATTAGTCGGTTATATGCGATATAACCGGATTGTCGGATCAAGTGTTGATTCGATAATTTAATGTATAATTATATATATGATATATTGTATTACATTATCTAATATTGGCACGCTTTATTATTTCATTTTCCCACCGGATAATACTTTGATATATATGCGATATATGTTAATTGTTTTATTTTCTTTTGTTACAAAAATATATTATATATGTGATATATAATATTGTAACATATTATAATTACTAATGCAACATGATTAGTGGAGATTAAATATGGTTAGGGTTTGATTTGGGTTAGCTCTTTCATGATGCTTCTAGAAGGTTTTACTTTGTTTCTAGCAAAGATATTATGGTTGATATTTTGCTAGATATTTCTTTGACCCAAACCACACCCTTAACCCTAGTTAAGTCTATACATTGGTTAGCCTTGTCATCTTTGACCATGGTTGCATTTGTTATCATATATCATTTTCATTATTCATCAAAAAAAGGAGACTCATTCTTCTTCTTCTTCCTTGAGCTCACAAAAGCTTTCTAGGTTTTTATTTTGTGATGAATGAGTGGGAGAATTTGATAATAAAAGAGAACATAAATCCTACTTCATCATCCTCATCTAATCTAGCCAGTTAGATTAGGGTGTTCACCTCATTAGTGAGTGAGAGCTTGAGTTAAAGAAACTTCGAGGTAGATCATCTTCAAGAAGGAAGACTACAAGCAAGCATGGATTATTCGGGTTGTGGAGCCTCTCTTTAGTCCGGGAGATCATGGATCGCGGCGAAGGGACTTCTACTCGGAGCTTATGAACCGAAGGAGCGGACTACAAAGGTTGTAATCCCTCTCTCTTAGTTGTAAAGATGTTTACTTGCATGTGTAACCCTAATTATCTAGCAAAGATCCTCGCTTTGGGTTGTTCGGCATGTCTAAATTTTAAATCGGGCATGGTTGATGCCTTATAGACCCTTGTAAGAGTGCCTAGGAACCCTACAGTGGTATCAGAGCCAAGCTAGAGCATTAGGCGACGTGTATACGAAGTTAAAAATCCGATCGAACCCCGAAACGTCGGTTTTGACCCCCTCACGGGAAATTTTGTAAAAATGTGATTTTTTTTGCATTAAAAATACTCAAAAAAATAAGCAGGGAATTTTAAGGGTTAATGTGAAAAACGAGCCAGTAATCCGTATAAACCGCCGCGGAACCGCTGCAATAACCTTCCTTGCGCGGTGGTTCCGCGGCCGTACAGTGGGATTAGGGTTAGTTGTTGCACAGTAACATCCGTAGGTATTTGTACCTGCTTCTGAGTATTTTTAATCTTACTCAAGTGTTGAGTTCTCTGGGGATTTTTTTTAATCGTTGATTCGATCGGAAGGTTTAACTTCGTTCTATTTTCCGGATAATTTAGAAACTGTTAAAATGTCCGAACGGATATCAATAACTCATTTTTTCCCGACACGAAAAACTTTCAAGTGTTGATTTTTTCTTGAGTTTAAAACTTTCGGAAAAACATGCAAGCATATCTGTGGACCCTCTAGAAGAACGTAAGCTTAACTCGATTATGTGACCGTCAAAACTTCTACTGAACCTTTGGGTTTGTGGTAGTTTGGCGTTGCCACATGTGAGGCGTTGGTTTGACCCTTCTACGGCTGGTTCACTGGGGCTGCGACATGTTCTGGGATTTTTTGAACTCCGCTCAAGTGTTGAGCTATTTAGGAAATCTTGCGTATTTGATTATTCGATCGGAAAGTTTAACTTTGTCTATTTATCTGGAATGTGATACAATATGTGGAATTCATATAGTTAGGCATGAAATACGAAGTATGTGATAGTTCGGATTTATGATGTCTAAAGTGATTGTGGATTCCAAATGTTGTAGTTTTACATTTTCTTTTCTGTGACCGTAAGTGTAGTATGTGGTGTATCGCCGGCTTTGTTGCTATACATCAACGACAATCGGGATACGCATACTTGCTTAAGTTGATGATATGAGATATTATGTGTTGCTGTGATATGTTATATTGGATCGCCGTGTTCTGAATAGCCGGAGGTTTTATATGAGATGAGGTTTTTATTTTTATTCATGTAAAATTCATTTTTATGTAATATTCTTTTATTGGGGCACTTCCGGGATGAGGATGGTGTCACCGTTGTATATTATTTACTTTTCCGCATTAGGTAGACCCAAGTTGGGGAGCACAAGTAACCGGGTTCTAAGGTCCAGTGGGAGACCATCTCGAGGAGTCGAGACCGGGTCTCCTATCCCTAGAATTGGCAGTGTTGCTTGTCGCTCTCGTAGGGGTCTAGGGATGTGGGTTTGGCTATTCATCGCGACAGTGGAATCCGTGTTTTATACAAGCTCGATATAAAACTCGGACGTCCTAGTATATCCAATATTTCATATATTATCTTCTTCTGCAATGTTCTGTGATGAGATCATATTACTTCCTGAGACGAATGCTTATACTATATATATATATATATATATATATATATATATATTGATATATAAATATTACTACTTTCGTTTCTTCTATGATGCTTAGAAAGCATTAATTGATGGGATTTTTATTAATGAGATTAATAAAAGAAAAGAAACCTAAAAGATGTTGTAGAATCAAAACTTTATAAAAAAGGGTAGCTACAGTTTTTCTTTGCATAGCGGTATATATGATATACCCTGCACCTTATTCGATGAGGAAAGAGCCGAGATCCCTTCACCGGGAGTGACCTCTTTAGCTAAACTGGCAGATGCTACAAACTCGCGGTTTAGTTTTTGACAGCTTATATAGTTTTTTTTGCTTTGCACAGCGGTATATATGATATACCCTGCACCTTATTCGATGGGGAAAGAGCCGAGATCCCTTCACCGGGAGTGACCTCTTTAGCAAAACTAGAAAAGCCTAAAAAACACTCCTATTCAAAATCACTTGTTTCTACAACGATATCAAGTTCATTACGCTCATGGTTTTCTGAGAAACCTGCGTAGCCCTCCGTCATTTCAGATAAAGACTATTTAGTATTCGTGCTGCGTTTGTTGGCCTTTGTCAAGGCGTAATGTGCGGTAGCTGACTAGTACTTATTTGCTTATACATGTGATGCGATTGCATTAGGGTAGTCGTACGACCTTGTTGGCCTTTGTCAAGGGTCGTGCGGGTGGGTTTATTTCAATCAAGAAATGACGAGTTGAACTTGACTAGCTTCCTATGGTTTGTTGGCCTTTGTCAAGGTCATAAGGGGTTAGGGGTAAAAGTATTATCGGGAATTTCAAGTGTTGAAATTTGCAATGAGATTGCATACCTTCTATGAGATAGATGGATCCTGATACCCACTACAAGTAAGAGTTACTCCTGGGAGAGTTTTACACAGAACAATTAGCCGATCAAGTAGGTGTCTAGAAAGGTGTTAACGGGGTTATGCCTCTTGGAAGACGAGGTTTATTTTAATTAGGTCCGTGCGAAAGCATGGGGAACCTCCCTCAAGTACCAACACTGATCTGTCTGAAAGATTGACGAAATTGTAGGGTGTGATTAATCCCGGCTAATCTTACCTTTTAGGGTTTGAAGGAAGATTTGATAAAAAAAGTGGGAGATATCCTGATTAGATAAGATAATAACCAATATAATCTTGCAAGAGCATACGCTAAAGTGTTTCTTTCTCTCTCTCTCTCCAGGTAGCGACCATGTCAGGACTTAATCAAGATAATAATATGGATGTATTGACTGGACCCGCTTATTATACTGAGCAAGGGAACCTTGGTCCCGTTCTTTCTTATAAGAGTTATAAGACTGAACAAGAAACATGAGGATATCTGGATTCTCATACCGCTCAAACAAAGAACATGCATGCTGATGCATCTTCTTCGGGTGTGTTAGTTATTGAGAACTGTTACTCAGTTCACCCTACGTCCTGGGTGTTAGATACCGGATCGGGATCCCACATATGTAAATTGTTACGTGGGCTACGTAAAGGTAGAGAACTGGGAAAGGGTGATCATTCCGTACAAATAAGGAATGGTGCAAGTATTGCAGCCAAAGCAGTTGACGAATATCACCTTGTATTACCAAGTAGTAATACATTGATTCTGAACGAGTGCTATTATATACTGAAAATGATGTGCAACATTATATCAGTTTCTTTATTAAGTAAAGAAGTATATAATTTTGTAGTACAGGATAATATTATGAACATATTCCTAGATCAAAAGTTGATTGGATCAGGCTCGTTACATAATGGCATATACATTCTCAATCAAAATACAGTCCTTAATATACAAAACACAAATAAGAGGAAAAGTTCAGAAATGAACGAATCCTACTTATGGCATTGTAGACTTGGTCATATCAATGAGACACGACTAGCTAAGTTACATAAGGATGGATATTTGAATCCGTTCGAATTATCATCTTATGATACTTGCCATTCATGTCTCAAAAGAAAAATGACAAAAACTCCGTTTAGTGGACACGGAGAAAGAGTTACGGAACTCTTAGGACTGGTACATAGTGATGTATGCGGACCCATGTCTACACATGCCAGGAACGGTTCTTCTTACTTCATTACATTCACTGACGATCTCTCTAGATACAGACATGTGTTCCTAATGAAACACAAGTCTGAAGCTCTTGAGAAATTCAGAGAATATAAGCACGAAGTAGAGATCCAAACGGGCAAATGTATTAAGATCCTTCGATCTGATCGAGGAGGAGAATACTTAAGCAATGAGTTCCTAGTTTATCTAAAAGAGAATGGGATTCTCTCTCAGCTTACACCTCCCTATACACCACAACACATCGGTGTATCGGAGCGGAGGAATCACACCCTATTAGATATGGTGCGCTCTATGATGAGCACTGCTGAGTTACCTATTTCCTTCTGGGGACATGCACTAGAGACAGCTGCATACCTATTGAATCAAGTTCCATCTAAATCTGTACCTACCACACCATATGAGATATGGTGTGGGAAGAGAATATGTCTTAAACGAGTTAAGATATGGGGTTGTCCGGCCTATGTCAAAAGGCAAAATCCAGAAAAACTCGAGGCACGGTCAGTTCTATGTAAGTTTGTGGGATATCCCAAACATTCACATGGATATCTTTTCTACCATCGCGAGGAACAAATGGTGTTTGTTTCTCGACATGCCACCTTTTTGAAAAAGGAATTTCTTGCAAAAGAAATTAGTGGCGATGAGGTAGAACTGGAAGAAATTCCGTCTACATAAACTCAAACTGAAGATTTGGTGGAACCCGAGGATTCAATAGTACCCGACGAACCCC
Organism: Agapanthus africanus; assembly: GCA_030015575.1. Classification (NCBI taxonomy): domain Eukaryota; kingdom Viridiplantae; phylum Streptophyta; class Magnoliopsida; order Asparagales; family Amaryllidaceae; genus Agapanthus; species Agapanthus africanus. The sequence continues at coordinate 137,209,819 of JASDDO010000016.1, forward strand.
AGCCTCTCCGCCGATCTAGTAGGGTTTCTCATCCACCTAAGAGATACTACGGTTTTCTCATTATGGTGGAAGGGAGGATTGCATCATGGAAGATGATGACCCGACTAGTTTTGAGTAGGCCATCATGAGTGGTGACTCTGTGAAGTGGCTGGATGCAATGCGATCTGAGATGGAATCCATGTACACCAACAAAGTATGGACTTTGGAAGTTGCTCCTGAAGGGGTAAAACCCATTGGGAGCAAGTGGATCTTTAAAAAGAAAATTGGTGTAGATGGAAAAGTTGAGACTTTTAAAGCTAGACTTGTTGCAAAGGGTTTTCGTCAACGACCAGGTGCGGATTATGACGAAAGCTTTTCTCCAGTGGCTATGCTTAAGTCCATCCAGATCTTACTTTCCATTGTTGCATACCATGACAACGAAATCTAACAAATGGATGTTAAGACCACCTTTCTAAACGGTGATTTAGAAGAGTGCGTGTACATGACTCAGCCAGAGGGCTTCGTAGATAGTGGGAGCAGCGGAAAAGTGCGCAAGCTGCTTAAATCCATCTATGGGTTAAAGCAAGCATCGCGGAGTTGGAACATATGCTTTGATGTTGTAGTCAAAGAGTTTGACTTCATCAAAAACGTAGATGAACCTTGTATCTATAAGAAGGTTGCAGAGAGTAAGGTAGTCTTCCTTGTATTGTACGTCGATGACATACTCTTGATAGGAAATGGTGTTCCTATGCTGCAATCGGTCAAGCTCTTCTTATCACAAAGATTCTCAATGAAAGATCTTGGTGATGCCTCCTGCATATTAGGAATTATGATCTATAGAGATAGATCTAAACGGATATTTGGATTGTCCCAATCCAGGTACATTGACACCATACTAAAGAGGTTTAGTATGGAAGAATCCAAGCGAGTGAACCAACCCACGATCTCTGGACTCGCTCTCTCCAAAGAGATGTCTCCCAAGACTGATTTAGAAAGAGCTCGCATGCAAGGGATACCCTATGCTTCGGCGGTAGGCTCTATCATGTATGTGATGCTATGCACCAGACCCGATGTAGCATCCTCACTAAGTGTAGTGAGTAGGTATCAAGAAGATCCTGAAGAGAGTCACTGGATAGCTGTGAAGAACATTCTCAAGTACTTGAGAAGGACTAAAAAGATGTTCTTGGTGTATGGTAACGGAGAACTCCAGGTGGAGTCCTTTACCGATTACAGCTTCCAAAGTGATAAGGACGACTCTAAGTCACACTCGAGATTTGTCTTTACCCTCAATGGAGGGGCGGTGTGTTGGAAGAGTTCCAAACATGATACCGTTGCAGACTCGACGATGGAGGCTGAATACATCGCTGCCAACGATGCTGTCAAAGAGGCTGTCTAGATAAAGAAATTCATTACTGAACTTAGTGTGGTTTTGTCCATTGAGAATCCAATACCTTTGTATTGCGATAACAATGGAGCTGTGGCTTTGGCCAAGGAACCCAGGTCCCATCAGAAGTCCAGACATATTCCGAGACGGTATCACCTGATCAGGGAGATAGTTGATCGCCGGAAGATCGAGGTCAGGAGAGTAGATATGAAGGACAACACTGCGGATCCACTCACGAAGGCCATTCCCCAGATACAGTTTGAGAGATTATTCGGGATGCTAGGTATGCGATACTACAACGGCTGGCCTTAGTGCAAGTGGGAGATTGTTAGTTATGTATATACCATAGAGGCCATTGTTTTACATATGATGTATATTATAATGGATGCTTGGATATATATAGAGAGGACTTTCTTGCTCGTCATGATAGTATGCTATTTGGTTTCACTTTATCTTAACATGTTGACTTATATTGATTTACTATCTTACTCCCACATGTTGATAAAGCCCTTAGGATATGTACTCGACTACTGGGACTATGATGAGATCATACTAGTGGGGCCAGGGTATTCAACGAGTACATCCTATAACCGTTCCTAGTCGAGAGTGTGTCGAGACAGGGCATCGATACACCAGAGTAGACTAGCGTATACGCATCTTGACCCATATGATGGGCGATGGATGATCCCATATCCATCGGTGTTTGACATCAAGGATGGTGTACGTGTGCTCAGTGGAGACTGGGTACACTGGACGGACTCGCCGAGAACTCCCATATGGTATTATACCTAACGTCAGATGGCAGTTCTCTGGTGACACAAGTACAGGGTAGTCTATAGACCCGAGATCGTCATAGAGTCTTGTATGATTCCCACTGTGCTTTGATTTCCACCTTACCACGTCCAAGAGGGCGTGCAAAACGGTGGCTTTTGGGTACAGTCCGGAATCACATGGAGGCAATGAGCGATAAGAGGGGATTCGTCTCTCCCGTTATAGGGAGTTGATGTTGTGCTGTGTTCGATTGGCTATAACTGGAAGTCCCTGGCCAGGGCTGATAGAGAGTACTACTGGTAAGTGTTATCAGTAGTTTCTCGACCTGTTATGAGCCTCATATCGACATGACTTATCAGTTACAGGGGTCTGACGTATACCACCCCTAGACTAGATATGCGACATATCAGATGATGAGACCGGACTGTACGGGAGTATTACTGATTGGATTCACAGGAGAATGTACAGGCTTGCTTATTGATCTTCTGATCGGTCAATACCTGGGTGGCTGTTACGTTTAGCTGACCACTTGCAGCTTGTGGGTGTTTGATATGATCATCACCTGCTACCGGCGTATTGACGATTCTTTTGAGTCCTACACAGAGGTTTCTTGACTCAGGAAAAATGGAGTAGGAGCATATATAGGATATGTGCAGGACCGAGGATAATACGATATGAGATACCGTATTATATTCTCGCGATATTTTGATATGAGCCGGGTCATCGGATCAAGTGTTGATTCGATGAATCGGTATATATTAGTCGGTTATATGCGATATTGTAAGTCCACGTTGCTCACCCCGGTTCTTATGGAGAGGCGGAAACGGCGAAAAACAATTTTTGGCGCAAAGGCAACATGGACTAAAAGCCGGATCTTTGCTAAACTAGAAACTTACAAACTACAAGAGGCGTTAACTACTATGCCGTAGAAATTATACCTCACGAAACTGGTCCTTCGGATCTTCTTTCCGCTGTCCGGCTCACCCATCCACGCTCCGAGGGTCGATCCGGATTTTGGTCACCTCCGCGGCCTTCTTGAGTCGAAGACGATCCACCTGAGAGATGTACATCGAGCTCCACCTCGAGCCGAGGCAACTAGGGCAACAAGATCGCTAGTCTTGAATTCCTAGGTTATGTAGAGGAGGTTGATGGAAGTATTTGTCTATATGGATTCTTTTTCTCTCAACACATGAGATCAAAAGAATATTTCAAGAAGAGGAAGATGAAGGAGATCAAGCAACCATGGAGCTCTCTTTCTTTTTTCTCACTTTCAAGAGAGAGAATGAGAAAAGAACAATGAAATTATCAACTCAAGAAAAAAAGCACCATGGTTGCAATAATACTAAACAACATCATTACAAATCCTATCATGATAAAGTTGATGGCTACATTGACATGACCATTATCATAATCCAAAATAAAAAAGAAAAAACCAAAGAAGAGTGTAGACCTTTCATGAAGGTCAAGGTCAACTTTGGTCAACGGGTCAACAATGTCAAGAGTGGTCAAGGTGGTCAAATGGTCAAAGCAATTAGCCATCATAAAATTATCACTGAAAAGATTAGTAAGTAATGTCCGCGGCTCATAATGGTTTTGACCGAACAAATTTCCAAAACCCTAATGAGCCTGCCACATAGCGGTTTTGGCCGAACCATCTGCCAAAACCCTAATGAGGCACCTTCTCCTTCATCGCTCCTCAAAACTGTGCATACACACCTGCATCCGCATTCCGTAGAATGCGAATGCACAGAAGACAAAACGAATCCATCGGTGCAATGCTAGGATCCATCTTAAACTAAAGCCCACTAGTATTGCCTGCCCGAACAGCATACGCACACAAGTGTACGTAAGTGATCGCAGCCCTGCCGTAAAACCATACGGCCTCTACACGTTTCGCTCAATGCAGGGAAACTCTCTGTGTGGGACTCTAAAGACTCGACACTACGCTGGCAGTGGGTTTAACCACAGACCGCAAGCGGAACTAGCTGTACGTAACGGTCCCCAGGTAGATGTCGATAAGAAGGCCGATGAGGTAAACCCATCTGAACTCCTACTGAGCCTGTATGTGACAATCTCCGTACAGTCCGGTCTGTTAGTCTGATACATCGCATAGCGGGCCTACGGGGACGGTAAACGTCAGTCCCCTACTAGCGGTACAAGTCGTGTCGGAGTGTAGCCCAGAACACCTGAGATAACACTGGAAACCTACCAGTCTATCTCGCTTGCCCTGGCCAGTGACTTTGTGTAATGGATCTCCTAAACACAGCGCGATATCAACCCCCAATACCTGGAGAGACGAATCCTGTCTAACCGTCACTGCCTCCAAGTGCTTCGGGACTGCACCCAACTACTACCTGTTTGCACGACACCTTTGAGCCGTGGTAGGGTAGTAATCAAAGTACAGTGTGAACACACTCGAGGCGAAGTGACATTTTCAAGTCAACGGACTAAGCTGCACTCATGTCACCTGGGAACTGATAACTGACGATAGGTATAATACCAACCAACAGTTCCTGACGAGTTCGTCCAGTGTAACTCATAACCTAATGAGCACCTGCATATTATCCCCAGTACGATGTACTGATGGCTGTGGGACAGACCATCTCCCCTCCTGGGAAGAGAAGCGTATACACCAGTCTATTCCGGAGTATCGATGCCCTGTATTGATAATCCTGCGACTAGGGACCTGTATAAGGATGTGCTTGTAGATTACCCAGCCCCCACTAGTGTGACTGCCATCTCAACCCTGGTAATCAAGCAAAGATCCTAAGGGCTCTACTAATATGTATAAGCGATATGCTAAAAGAGACACATGCACATATTGAAGTAGACACAAACCAAGTAGCATACTACCATTTTGAGCAAGATTGTCTATACAACTGTGAATATCCCAAGCTTCCATTAAGTAATATACAAGCTAGTATGATACTGTAATGGCCTCTAGGGCATATACACTAATAGATATAGCCGGATTGTCGGATCAAGTGTTGATTCGATAATTTAATGTATAATTATATATATGATATATTGCATTACATTATCTAATATTGGCTCGCTTTATTATTTTATTTTCTCACCGGATAATACATCGATATATATGCGATATATGTTAATTATATTATTTTCTTTTGTTACAAAAATATATTATATATGTGATATATAATATTATAATATATTATAATTACTAATGCAACATGATTAGTGGATATTAAACATAGTTAGGGTTTGATTTGGGTTTGCTCTTTCATGATGCTTCTAGAAGGTTTTACTTTGTTTCTAGCAAAGATATTATGGTTGATATTTTGCTAGATATTTCTTTGACCCAAACCACACCCGTAACCCTAGTTAAGTCTTTGCATTGGTTAGCCTTGTCATCTTTGACCATGGTTGCATTTGTAATCATATATCATTTTCATTATTCATCAAAAAAAGGAGATTTATTCTTCTTCTTCTTCCTTGAGCTCACAAAATCTTTCTAGGTTTTTATTTTATGATGAATGAGTGTGAGAATTTGATAATAAAAGAGAACATAAATCCTACTTCATCATCCTCATCTAATATAGCCAATTAGATTAGGGTGTTCACCTCATTAGTGAGTGAGAGCTTAAGTTAAAGAAACTTCGAGAAGGAAGACTACAAGCAAGCATGGATCATTCGGGTTGTGGAGCCTCTCTTGAGTCCGGGAGATCATGGATCGCGGCGAAGGGACTTCTACTCAGAGCTTATGAAGCGAAGGAGCGGACTACAAAGGTATTAATCCCTCTCTCTTAGTTGTAAAGATGTTTACTTGCATGTGTAACCCTAATTATCTAGCAAAGATCCTCGCTTTGGGTTGTTCGGCACGTCTAAATTTTAAATCGGGCATGGTTGATGCCTTATAGACCCTTGTAAGAGTGCCTAGGAATCCTACAAGATGGTGTATCGTATGAGATACTATTGAGGCGGGATCACCGACTATTATATAGATATATATATCGACTCAGATGTAGGTGGTTTCCTTACCCTTTTCGATTAGCCTGTTAGCTCAGTCATGTAGTTTATTTCTAGATGTTAGACTAGATTCGATTCATACCTATTTTCAAAACTAACGAATCGTGTGTATTTTAAAGACAGGATGAGGGATTCTACGGATATTTCAAAGGATGTATCTTTTCTTTAAAACACCGTAGCCCTTATTTCCAAAACACCACGATTCGTATTATTTCAAATGGAAAAACAGTATGACACATGTATAGCAATGCAGATTCCTTATTGTTACGTTATCATTCATGTTCCGCGTATTATTGTTGCATTTACTATTCATTTGTCATTTATTATGTTTTTATCGTCTCATTGCATGGTTATTGTGTACTTAGTGATTATGAAACCATGCTGTCAGGACACCAGCACCATTACCGATGATGCGTATGCTCCATATACACTAGCTTGCCGGCTCACACACATCATCATCGGTAATAGCCATGTCACGTACACTTTAGAACATGTTATTTCAATGATATAATCAGCTAAATGCTAGTTACCACATAATATTTGCGTGATTGCTCTCATGTGTTATCTTAAAGATTGCATTCTTTAAATAGACACTTCATGCATTCATATATTCATTGGTTATGCAGTATTATGGAGATTTATGCCGGTTTTCATTGTTATTGACATGGTGACTTGATGATTTCGGATTCTTCTTGAGATTTTCTGGATTTGGAAACCGCATGTGAAAGTTTTATAAACTGGTTGTTTTATTTTAAAGGGAAAGATGCGGTTTTCCTTGATATGATAAGTATTGTCCACCATGATGTTTTCTCGGTTCTGAGATGGTTTTAGAGACTCGATTCGAGGAGTTGGATGAACCATCTGCGGGTACATGGTGGACCCGGTATGGTACCCCGTGGCAAGAAGCTCAAGTTGTAGACGATGAGCCCGGCAGGGGAAGACTGCCTACCGGTGATTGTCTGGCGCGGCGGATATCTGGAGGATACCGTTCGTGGTCGTGTGATTGATGATATGGGCCAATCCGGACTGACGGAGCCTGAGGTATTGGGATATTGAGATATTGAGATTTGAGACACTGAGATATTGAGATTTGATGATACAGGCAGTCCGGATAGCCAGAGCCTGAGATATTGAGATTCATGTTTTGTGTCGATGCTTGGCACTGATTTCTCTATTGATTTCATTGATGATATTCGATTTATATACATACAAGAATCTCATTAAATAAAGATAAACAGTCGTCTCACTCATGATGTATTCTGTTTCCATTCGTAATGCATTCATACATCATATATATGATATATTGCTATCTGAGGCACTGACACGAGCACGTGGTATTGCACTTATGTGTAGTTGGATTAGGATATTTATTTGAGGATATTATTTGATATGAACTAGGATAGCGCCATGCATGCGATTTCTGCTCTGTGATGTTTTCTACTCACGAGTTGGCAACTCATCCACGTTATGCCACAGTTCCTTGCAGGTTTTGCCGTACAGATTTCGTTGCGGCTTTGCTGGCACACTATTCCTCCCGGGTGATTGCTTTGGTAGGTGGGTTCTTTTGCATCAGGACCACCATTGTATATTTGTTATTTTAGTTGTATCTAGTAAAACTCCATCAACCAGACTTGTATATTTGATAGAGATAAATGACCAGTGTATATTCTTTCGACCTTAGAGTCGCGCACTGTATTATTATGGTTTTCCTCTGGTTTTCTTGATGATGTTGGATTTTTATCCTGAGTTTGATCCTCGCCTTTCGGCATTGTATATTATATTGCATCGTGTGGTTTTGTCCACCGGTTGGCGAAGAGCTAGCTCCCAATTGGGGATGCCTTTATTCATTATATATGCTTTATCAGGTATGTACACGTTTGGGGTCGGTTTTTACAAAGGAAACTCTGCCGAAATTTTTAGAAAAGACTTGAGGTTTTAAGGATGAAATACTTCGTCTTATATTGTTAAACTACTTGCTTTAAATTGGTTTTTCCTTCACTCTACTGCTTTACTTGGTTTTGATTTCTGGGTTTTGGCTTATATAGATTACGTACGCCTCGAGACGTTTCGTAATTTAAGTGCCAGTCACGCTCGGTACTTTTCGAGTCGTGACACATTCCTATTATCTATCCTCATCGATATTGGTTTATGGTTTTGCTGCCACGATTACACGAGCAGAGAGAGAGCTACGGCTAAAATTGCGTCAGCATGAGCTCGTCACGGACGAGGACTGACTATGGCGTGATTCCAGGGACATACGATTTGCATAGATGCGTCGTTTTATTGTGTTTTCGCACCATGAGCGTTTGATGGATCTCTTTTATGAGATTTCTCGGACGTGCAGATCAGCACTAGAGGATTGGGCCACTGCTAGAGGCCACCCAGAATGTGATGATCGTTGATGCACCATTATTCTTGGTGATTGAGGCACTGTTCAGCGTGCGGACGAATGATCCAGTGATTGCTGCGAATGATGAGATATCGCCCCAGATGTTTGGAGCTAATGCCGCACGAGTTAACTTAGAGATATGATAGAGTATCTCTAGTCAACCAAGGAGTAATGACTAGGACATGTGATTCGTTGCCTACCCCGATGCGAGGTCATCAGATTGATTGATCCTAGCTAGAAACGACTTCACGCAGGTACGTTGAGAGTCGATAGAGACGATCAAATGTCAAATGCCCATTTTTCAAGTTTAAAGTATTCAGAGACAAATGCAAGTAATGCTATGGACCCTCTAGAAGAATGAAACCCTACCTCGACATAATGACCATGAGAATGCTTTGAAACCTTAGGGTTTGCGGCAGTTCCACGGTGCCATTAGTGAGGCTTGGGTTTGCCCTTCTACGGTTGGTCCACAGGTACTGTGGCATGTACTAGAATACTATTAAACTGTACCCAAGATGTTGAGCTCTTGGGGGATTATGGAACCTTGACAAATCGATCGGAAGGTTCGACATTATTCGGATATCATGTGAGGGTATATATTACTTGGGAGACTCCAGATATAAGCATAGCCGTTGGAGCGCAGTCCATGCAGACACGAAGAGACGAGTCCGAAGCAGTCGACATTAGAGGAAAGTGGAGTAAGAGATTCGTACGAGATCTTGATGAGATGATGTTCCACTCCGCTGACATCAGAGATGTGATACGCATGCAGAGGCGTTGTATATGGATATATCTTCTAGGAGGAGTCGCGATGAGTATGCAGCCGTTCCAGAACAAGAAAACAGATTTGATAAAAGGTGATAACTTCCGAGCCGTTCGACAGAAACAAGACTTGGGAGAGAGCTCGACAGAACCTTTCTGGAATACTATACGAAAATACTTAGACCCAGGAGCGGTCATATTGCGCACACCCAGTAGGCCAGAGTTTGGCATCGTCGACATGACATGTTATCAGTGACCAAGACAGTTAGCCAGAGATTCTTAGAGGATGTGCTTGAGCGGGACTATTTCCTCCATATTTTGATTTCGGTATTTTGGATGATCTATTCGCATGATTGAGTTTTGATGACTGAGTTTCATGATATTTTTTTTCGTGCACCATGGTTGCACCTACCGGATATTTATATTTTGTTCATAGTTATTACACTTGAGATATGCCTTATACAACGTTGTGTTGATTTATGATTTATGCACAGTTATTGCATTTAATATCATTTTTGTGCCTTGGCTGCACATGTATATGATTTCATGGATTTCATACAGTTAGGTTGATTTTGTGAATATGATACGCACACGATTAGGTTTTTGCACTCGGTATAGTTCACATTTACTTGCAGTGCATTGATACGTATTTTATGCACTACAGTTGCACCTGACTTCGGTTTGATGTCATTCGATATGTTGATTTTGATTTCATGCTTATGTTATGCATGTGATTTGATTTATGCTTTCGGCATAGTTTTCATGCACTTTTAGTGTTTTGATTTGATTTGTGCACGCTGATGCACATGTGTAGGGTTTCTAGGCACTCAAAGGAGGTCTCACAAGGCATCAACCATGCCAATTTAAAATTTTACGGTGCCGAGAAACCCTAGACTAGATCGTTAACTAGAATTTTAGGCGAAACTAGAAACTAGTTAACAACTTAACTAAAGGGTAAACGGAAATACAACCTTTGTAGATCCGGTCCTCCACCTCCATAGCTCCGTGACGGTGTACCCTCGCTGCGATCATCGGATCCCGGGCTCTAGCGTCGGCTTCATCGGAGAAATGGGCGGGCTAGGTCGTCGACTTCGATGCCGAAGATGATCTACGTCGAGGAAACACAAGATCAAGCTCCAACTTCACCAAGCCATGAAACTTGTGAAGAAAACATCCTATACTACTTGGCAAGTGGTAGAGGATGAAGAAATAGGAAGTGGGTTCACTTTAGAATTGGATTTCTCACTCTTTTTCTCAAGTTGCCATTGATGGAGGCAATGTTTTCTTCATGTTGAAGAAGGAGAAGAAGAAGAAGATCATATGATAAGTATTATCAAAAAAAGAAAATAAAAGGAATACTTATCATATAGCAACCATGGTCAAGTGTAGAGAATGAACTAGGGTTAAGTGGAATGGTTAGGGTTAAGCATGAAAACAAAAATGGTCACTTAGCCAAAGCTTCATGAAGCTTCAATTAGCAAACAAAGAAAGCCTCCATTCATTTATTTTGCAAAAATAAATAAACAAAATAAATAAATGAATAAGTAAATCAAAAACCTTGACCATTACACAACCATGGTTTAATCATACACTTAACCAAGTATGCATGTATCATCAAACATGATACAATCAAGTGCACAAAAATATATCACATATACAATGTGCATATCAAGTGAGAAAATCCTTTTTAAGTGAACCAATACTAGTTAATGTAAAGTAATATATCAAATATATAATTATACATTAAATCATTAAATCAACACTTGATTTAACGTTTCGGTCATATCGCATATAACCGACTAATATCAATAGTAACAACTTATCGAATCAACACTTGATCCGATAACCCGGCTATATCGCATACAACCGATCAATGTCACAAATCGCGAGAATAGAATACAGTATCACATACTGGTATTATCCTCGGTCCCGCACATATCTCATATGCGCTCCTATTTCGTTTCGCTTGAGCCAGGAAACCCCTGTGTAGGGCTCTAAAGACTCGTCAATACGCCGGCAGCAGGTGATGATCATATCAAACACCCACAACCCGCAAGCGGTCTGCTAAACGTAACAGCCACCCGGGTATTGAGCAATCAGAAGATCAACGAGCAAGCCCGCTCATACTCCAGTGAATCCAACGAGTAACACTACCGTACAGTCCGGTCTGTTCGTCTGATATGTCGCATATCTCGTCTAGGGGTGGTAAACGTCAGACCCCAATAACTCGATAAGTCGTGTCGATATGAGGCTCATAACGGGTCGAGAAACTATTGGTAACACTTACCAGTAAATCCCTAAAGCTTCCTTGGCCAAGGACTTCCTGTTATAGCCAATCGAGCACTGCGCAACATCAACTCCCTATACCGGGAGAGACGAAACCCCTCCTATCGCTCATTGCCTCCATGTGATTCGGGACTGTACCCAAAAGCCACCTTTTTGCATGCCCTCTTGGATGTGGTATGATGGAAATCAAAGCACAGTGGGAATCACACAGGACTCTATGACGATCTCGGGTCTACAGACTAACCTGTACCAGTGTCACCAGAGAAGTGCCATCTGACGTAAGGTATAATACCATCTGGGAGTTCTCGGCGAGTCCGTCAAGTGTACCGAGTCTCTACTGAGCACCCGTATATCATCTCTGATGTCAAACACCAATGGATATGGGATCATCCATCGCCCATCTGTATGGGTCGAGAAGCTATACGCTAGTCTACTCTGTTATATCGATGCCCCGTCTCGATACACCCACGACTAGGGACTTTGAAGGATGTACTTATGGACTACCATGTCCCCACTAGTATGGTCCGCATCATAGTCCAGGTAGTCAAGTACACATCCTAAGGGCTTTACCAACATGTAACAGAGAGACAATCAGTGTACACGTCAAGGTAAAGAGTAACCAGATAGCATACTATCATATCAAGCAAGAAAGTCATCCCTATATATGTCCAAGCATCCACTACAATATATATCCTATGTATAGTAATGGCCTCTAGGGCATACATATAACTAGCAATCTCCCACTTGCACTAGGGCCATCTGATAGCAGTGGTTGTAGTATCTCATACTCAACCATCCCATAAAAGTCTCTCTCTTGGAAAAGGCCTTTCGTGAGTGGATCCGCCGTGTTGTCCTCTGAGTCTACTCTCCTAACCTCGATCCCCTGGAGATCAACCATCTCCACGATCAGGCGATACTGCCTAAGAATATGTCTGGATCACTGATGGGATGGACGTTCCTTGGCATAAGCCACAACTCCATTGTCACACAATGGGAGGAACGAAGTTCATCTCATGAACTAATATACACCCAGACTTCCTCTTTGGTAGTATCATTGGTAACGATGTATCTTGCCTTTAATCGTCTAGTATGTCATGGTATCTTGCTTGGAACTCTTCCAACATACCGTCCCTCCACTGAGGGTAAAGACAATGCCTGTGACTGACATTCAGTCATCTTTATCACTCTGGAACCTTTCCAGTGATTCTCCCCAGGACCGATTGATACCTTCTCACTACAACTAGTGAGTATTCTAACATCCAATTAGATCTATCTCATAGATCCAAAACCCAGGATTTAGTAGGTATCACTTTGATCCTATATGGAGAATCCTTGTGATAAGCGGAGATTGACCGAGCGTAGCATAGGAAACTCCTTCCCTATCAAGAGTATGTCATCCACGTACTATACGAGGATCACTACCATACTCTCTACTACCTTTTTGTATATACAAGGTTCATCTACCATTTTGATGATGTCAAACTCTTTGACTAACTCATCAAAACAGATGTTCCAACTCCGCGATGCCTTCTTTATCATATAAAACATCTTGCACACGTTTCCGCTGCTCCCACTGTCTACGAAGCCCTCTGACTGTGTACTTATAGACGCTTTCTTCCAAATCATCATTTAGAAAAGCAGTCAAGACACCCAACCGCCAGATATCGTAGTCATGGTATGTAGCCGTGGCAAGTAGGATCTGGATGGACTTAAGCATAGCTACTTAGAAAAGGTTTCATCATAACCCATACTTGGTCAATGATGCAAACCTTTAACAAGTCTAGCTTTGAAAGTCTCAACTTTTCCATGTACACCAAGTAATCTTCTCAAGATATACTTGCTCCTGATGGGGGTTTAACCCTTCAGATGAAGCAACTAAAGTCCATACTTTGTTGGTGCATAAGGATTCCATCTCAGATCGCTAAGCATCCAGCCATTCTTACAGAGTCTTACTCCTGATGGCCAGCCCGAAACTAGTTGGGTCATCATCTCATGATGCAATCCTCTCTCCCACTGTCATAGAGAAACCGAAGTATCTCTCAGGTGGGTGAGGAACCCTACTAGATCGGCGGAGAGGCTGAGGTTCGTTGGTTGCTATTGAATCCTTTGGTTCTACCAAATCATCTGCTTCAGTTTGTATAGCTGGAACTTTTCCAGATCTATATAACAGACCTTGCCTCGAGCTTGTCCGGATTTTGCTTTTAGACATAGGCCGGACAACCCCAAATCTTAACTGACTTAAGAGATGGGCTCTTCCCTTTCCATATCTCATATGAAATGGTAGGCATCTGATTTGATCTGAACCCTATTCAATAGGTATGCAACTTCATAAGTGCATAACTCCCTAAAAAGGAAATAGGAAGCTCAGTAGTACTCATCATAGAGCACACCATATCACATAGGGTGTTATTGCTCCGCCGCGATATACCATCGTGTTATGGTGTATGCGGAGGAGTAATGCTGAGAGAGAATCTCATTCTCCTTTAGAATAGTCCAGGAATCCCATGCTCAAGTATTCTCCTCCTTGATCTCCTCAAAGGACATAATACTTATACCCGTATTTTGGTTCTCTACTTCTAACTTATATTCTGTGAATATCTCAAAAGGTTCGGACTTGTGTTTCAACAGGAACATATGTCTGAATCTTGAGAGATTATCAGAGAATGTAATGAAGTACAAAGAACCGGTCTTGGCATGTGTAGACTGGGGACCTATATACATCAACATGTATCATCCCAAGAGTTCACTAACTCTTTCTCTGTTTCCAGTAACGGAGCTATGGTCATCTTATCTCTGTGACATGACTGGCAAGTTTCACAAGATGTAAATTCAAACTAATTTAAATATGCATCTAAATGTAACTTCAGCCAGTCGGGTCGCATTGATATGACCTAGTCTACAATGCCTCAAGAAGGATTCGTTCATTTCTGAACTCTTCCTCTTGTGTGTGTTTTGTATACTAAGGAACTGTAGTTTGATTTAGAACATCAATGCTTTTAGATAACGTGCCTGAACCGATCAACTTTTGATATAGGAAATGTTCAAAACATTATCCAACAATACAAAATTTTATCCTTCTTTATCTAAATAAAGAGACTGATATGATTTTGTATATCAGGTTCGGTATCTAATAACATTTGTTCAGAATCAATGTATTCTGGTAATACAGGGTGACAGTGACCAACAGACTTGGCTGCAACACTTGCACCGTTTTCTGCCTCATGAAACTTATCACCCGTTCTCAGTTCTTTACCTTTCTGTAGCCCATGTAACATAATACATATACGGGATCCTGATCCGGTATCACATACCCAGGACGTAAAGGACATTTGAGAAACAGTTCTCTGTAACGAACACATCCGAAGGAGATGCATCATATGCACTTTCTTCGTTTGGGCAGCACGGGAATTCTGGTAATCCCCTAATTCCTGCTCTATCTTATAACATTTATAAGTTGGAGCGGGACCAACGTTCCCCAGCTCAGTATAACAAGCGGGTTCGGTCAATTTATCCATTTTATTATCTTGATTAAGGCGTGATATGGTCGCTACCTGGAGAGAGAGAGAAGAAAATACTCTGCGTGCACTCTTGCAAGATCAGATTGGTTATTATGTTATCTAATCAGGATGGCTCCCACTGTTTTTATCAAATCTTCCTTCAAACCCTAAAAGGAAAGACTAGCCGGGATTAATTACACGCTACAAGTTCGCCAATCTTTCAGCCAGGCCAGTGTCGGTACTTTGAGGGAGGTGCCCCGTGCTTTCGCACGAACCTAATTAATGTAAACCTCGTTTTCCCAGAGGCGTAACCCCGTTGACACCTTTCTAGACACCTACTTGATCGGCTAATTGTAATGTGTAAAACTCTCCCAGGAGTAACAATTACTCGTAGTGGGTATCGAGATCCAACTATCTCATAGAAGGTATGCAATCTCATTGCAAATTTCAACACTTGAAATTCCCGATAATATTTTGCCCCAAGCGTCCTATGACCTTGACAGAGGTCAACAAACCATAGGCTGCTAGTCAAGTTCAAACCGTCATTTCTTGATTGAAGTAAACACACCCGCACGACCCTTGACAGAGGTCAACAAGGTCGCACGACTACCCTAAATCAATCACATCATATGCTTATGCAGATAAGCGCTAATCAGCTACCGCACACTACGCCTTGACAGAGGTCAACAAACGCAGCATGAATACTAACCAGTACATATCTGAAATGACGGAGGGCTACGACAGGTTTTTCTGAAAACCTTTTGCGTAATGAACTTGATATCGTTGTAGAATCAAATGATTTTAAATGGAGTGTTTTTGAGGCTTTTCTAGTTTTGCTAAAGGGGTCACTCCCGGTGAAGGGATCGTCGGCCCTTTCCTCGTCGAATGAGGTGCAGGATATATCATATACATCACTGTGCAAAACAGAAACTATAGAAGCAATCAAAAGACAAACCGAGAGTTGTAGCATCTGCCAGTTATTGCTAAAGGAGTCACTCCTGGTGAAGGGATCTCGGTCCTTTCCTTATCGAATAAGGTGCAGGATGTTCTACAAGGAACACCGCGATGCAAAGCAAGAACTGTAACTACATGTTTTTGAAAATTCGATTCCACAACATCTTTAGGTTTCTTTTCTTTCATTAATCATATTAATGAAGTCCAATCATTTAAGTACCTAATCATCACAGATAAATACGACGTACACTTATTCCATCCGCATTCGCCTCGATGTCCTCTCATGCACCGTTAGGTTAGGTAACTAACGGCAGAGCAGGGCAGGGCTAGAGCGGGTGTAAAACATAAGTAACGTCTATATAATATAGCATGTATACTATATACAGTATCCATCACAGAACATCAAATGATCACATCACAGATATCGCAGTAGAAGAATCATATGAAATATTGGATATACTAGGACGTCCGTGTTTTTAATACGAGCCAGTATAAAACACGGATTCCATGGTCGCGATGAATAGCCAAAACCCACACCCCTAGACCCCTACGAGAGCAGCAAGCAACCCTACCAATTCTAGAGTTAGGAGACCCGGACTCGACTCTTCGAGTTGGTCTCCAACTGGACTCCAGAACCCGGTTACTTGTTCCCTCCTCCTTGGGTCTATCCTAGTGCGGAAAAGTAAATAATATACAATGGGTGACATCTTCCGCTACCTGGAAGTGCCCCAATAAAAGAATATTACATACAATAAATTTTACATGAATGAAAATAAAAACTCTCATCTCACATAAAACCCTCGGCTATTCAAAACGCGACGATCCAATATAACATATCCAGCAACACATAACATCACATGTTATCAACGTAAGTAAATGTGTGCATCCCAATTGTCGTTGGCATATATCAACGAAATCGGCGATATCACATATTACACTTACGGTCACAGAAAAGAAAGTGTAAAACTACAACAGTTGGAATCCGCAACCTCCTTAGACATCGTATGCCTAAACAAATGAATTTCTTAGACATCACATGCCTAACAATTATAAACCCCGCATTTTAGTCTCTATATCGAAAACACTTTTCAATATCTAGTCGGGCAATTCAACAAGATTCCCGATAAACTGATCGAATGCTCGTCGCAAACTTTAGTAGGCGGCCGCACCCCCGATACTGTCGACGAAGTGCACCAAGGCGGAACACCGCTACCACGAGCACCCGAACGGATGCTTTCGGCAACGGGGTTCTCGTACAGTCACTCGGTCGGGGCTATGGGGTATGGTTGTCTATTAAGTTTATCCGGCGAGTATCCGCGTACGCTACCTGATTGCAACGGACTTTTGATCACATCAAAATTCCGTGGCAACCGATCAATCAAGACTAAATTTCTATGTTTATAACATTCATATTAGTTATCTCATAACTACTTGTGAATTCCAAATATTGTATCACATTCCAGATAAATAGAAAATGTTAAACTTTCCGCTCGAACAATCAAACACCCAAGTTTTCCCGAAACAGCTCAACTCTTGAAATAAGTTCAAAAACATCCATTTCATGCCACAGTACCAACGGTCCAGCCGTAGAAGGGTCAATCCAACGCCTCACATGTGGCACGCCGTACTGCCCCAAACCCGAAGGTTCAAAGGGCAGTTCAAGACGGTCACATAATCGAGTTAGGTTTGTTGTCTTCTAGAGGGTCCATCGCGGTACTTGCACTACTCAGAACGTCTTTAAACCATGGAAAGATGCAACACTTGGAAATTTCCCGACAGGGGAAAAAGTGGGTATTTATATCCGGTCGAACTTTTTAACATATTCTAAAATTATCTGGAAAAACTTATAGACAAAGCTAAACAATCCGATCGAATCATCGAGTCTCCAATACATCCCAGAAAACTCAACTGTTGAGTAGAAATAAAAATACCCAGAAAATACAGGAATCAAAGTTAGGAATTACTGTGCAAACAGATCTGAAGGAAGCGACCGTACGACCGCGGAAGCGCCGCACGAGCCATGCTCGTGCCGCGTTTCCGCGGCTCTATGAACGATTTATGGGTCCCGTTTTGTACAGTAATTCTTATAAAAGCCTGCTTATTTTTCTGCATATTTTTAATTCACAAAATTCCCAGTTTTGAAAAAATGTACAGAGAGTGGTCTCGGATTAGGGTTTCGGGTTCGATCGGATTTCTAACATCTTCTACACTTTGCCTAAGGCTCTAGCTAGGCTCTGATACCACTGTAGGGTTCCTAGGCACTCAAAGGAGGTCTCACAAGGCATCAACCATGCCAATTTAAAATTTTACGGTGCCGAGAAACCCTAGACAAGATCGTTAACTAGAATTTTAGGCGAAACTAGAAACTAGTTAACAACTTAACTAAAGGGTAAACGGAAATACAACCTTTGTAGATCCGGTCCTCCACCTCCATAGCTCCGTGACGGTGTACCCTTGCTGTGATCATCGGATCCCGGGCTCTAGCGTCGGCTTCATCGGAGAAATGGGCGGGCTAGGTCGTCGACTTCGATGCCGAAGATGATCTACGTCGAGGAAACACAAGATCAAGCTCCAACTTCACCAAGCCATGAAACTTGTGAAGAAAACACCCTATACTACTTGGCAAGTGGTAGAGGATGAAGAAATAGGAAGTGGGTTCACTTTAGAATTGGATTTCTCACTCTTTTTCTCAAGTTGCCATTGATGGAGGCAATGTTTTCTTCATGTTGAAGAAGGAGAAGAAGAAGAAGAAGATCATATGATAAGTATTATCAAAAAAAGAAAATAAAAGGAATACTTATCATATAGCAACCATGGTCAAGTGTAGAGAATGAACTAGGGTTAAGTGGAATGGTTAGGGTTAAGCATGAAAACAAAAATGGTCACTTAGTCAAAGCTTCATGAAGCTTCAACTAGCAAACAAAGAAAGACTCCATTCATTTATTTTGCAAAAATAAATAAACAAAATAAATAAATGAATAAGTAAATCAAAAACCCTAACCATTACACAACCATGGTTTAATCATACACTTAACCAAGTATGCGTGTATCATCAAACATGATACAATCAAGTGCACAAAAGTATATCACATATACAATGTGCATATCAAGTGAGAAAATCCTTTTTAAGTGAACCAATACTAGTTAATGTAAAGTAATATATCAAATATATAATTATACATTAAATCATTAAATCAACACTTGATTTAACGATTCGGTCATATCGCATATAACCGACTAATATCAATAGTAACAACTTATCGGATCAACACTTGATCCGATAACCCGGCTATATCGCATACAACCGATCAATGTCACAAATCGCGAGAATAGAATACAGTATCACATACTGGTATTATCCTCGGTCCCGCACATATCTCATATGCGCTCCTATTTCGTTTTGCTTGAGCCAGGAAACCCCTGTATAGGACTCTAAAGACTCGTCAATACGCCGGCAGTAGGTGATGATCATATCAAACACCCACAACCCGCAAGCGGTCTGCTAAACGTAACGGCCACCCGGGTATTGAGCGATCAGAAGATCAACGAGCAAGCCCGCTCACACTCCAGTGAATCCAACGAGTAACACTACCGTACAGTCCGGTCTGTTCGTCTGATATGTCGCATATCTCGTCTAGGGGTGGTAAACGTCAGACCCCAATAACTCGATAAGTCGTGTCGATATGAGGCTCATAACGGGTCGAGAAACTACTGGTAACACTTACCAGTAAATCCCTAAAGCTTCCTTGGCCAAGGACTTCCTGTTATAGCCAATCGAGCACTGCGCAACATCAACTCCCTATACCGGGAGAGACGAAACCCCTCCTATCGCTCATTGCCTCCATGTGATTCGGGACTGTACCCAAAAGCCACCTTTTTGCACGCCCTCTTGGACGTGGTATGATGGAAATCAAAGCACAGTGGGAATCACACAAAACTCTATGACGATCTCGGGTCTACAGACTAACCTGTACCAGTGTCACCAGAGAACTGCCATCTGACGTAAGGTATAATACCATCTGGGAGTTCTCGGCGAGTCCGTCCAGTGTACCTAGTCTCTACTGAGCACCCGTATATCATCTCTGATGTCAAACACCAATGGATATGGGATCATCCATCGCCCATCTGTATGGGTCGAGATGCTACACGGTAGTCTACTCTGTTATATCGATGCTCGATACACCCATGACTTGGGACTTTGAAGGATGTACTTATGGACTACCATGTCCCCACTAGTATGATCCGCATCATAGTCCAGGTAGTCAAGTACACATCCTAAGGGCTTTACCAACATGTAATAGAGAGACAATCAGTGTACACGTCAAGGTAAAGAGTAACCAGATAGCATACTATCATATCGAGCAAGAAAGTCATCCCTATATATGTCCAAGCATCCACTGCAATATACATCCTATGTATAGTAATGGCCTCTAGGGCATACATATAACTAACAACATGGTTGTGAGATTATATACCGCGGTATACCTGATTTGGATTGAGGTTTATTGTATACCGTCGATTTCGATTATGATATTGATGTTGATTTCGTGCACTCTGTGCATTTGATTTGGATTTTTGCGCATATTTGGTGCGCTTGGATTAGATTTTGCGCATGTTCGGCGCTTGATATTGAATTTCGTGATTTCGTGCATGTTGGATGCATCTGATTTAGATTTTATTCGTGCATGATGGATGCACCTGATTTGGATTTTCGCGCATGTTGGACGCATGTTATGAGATGCGATTTTGGTGCACACCAGATGCACTAAATCGGGATTCTTTGTGCATATCAGATGCACCTGATATTGCTGTCAGGCACACCGTTGCCTCTTACAGGTGTTTCGTGCACATCCGTTGCACTTAGATGTTGTTCTGTGCACATGTATGGCACATTCATGGATTTTGATTCTCGTGCGCACCAGACGCACGCGGCATTCTTATGCACATTTTAGGATTGATTTCTTATAGAGCAGTACGTTTTTATTGTATTTACTATTTGTTTTCGTACTTAGCAGGACTAGTCAGAGGAAAGTACCTGGATTACTTTGCATGCATTGATAGCTATCGAAGGGATTTCAAAAAGGGGACCTATAGTCTCAGTAGGTACCTACGTGTCTGAGATGACACAAAACGTTTAAAAACAAGGAAACCCTTCTAAATTATTTTCAAAACGGCGGGACGTGCATATTAAACAAAAGATATACACATATATGGTTATTTTATTACAATAGACGTCCGCTACTGTGTAGTGTTATGCGCATCGCACAGCAACATGAAAGGTTTGGCATGCATTTCCTTCAGATGTTTACGTGTATAGATTTGATGTTTACATGTATAGTTTTAATGTATATCATATTGGTTTCGTTTTGGATTTGACATTTGTGTCTTCACCATGACTCCGATGATTGTGGGATGCTTGATGGAGTTTTGATTTGTAGTAATCTGCTCATTTTTCATGCGCATGCATTGCTCTATGATGCGTTTTATGTATTGATGATTTCGGAGCCCCGACGACTTGGACTTTTACTGAAATGTTTTAGTATTTGAGGGGTTTAAATTTAAATTCGGGGATCGAATTTCTTTAAAGGGGAAGATTGTAACATTTTAGAAAAATAAAATATTAATTTTGGGAATTTTTATAATTAAATAATAAATATATTGAATATTTTAATAATGCGGTATAATTAAATACCAATAAATCGGAAAAAATTTGGAAAATTATAGAAATTACTAAAAAGAGAGTGTTTTATGTGATTTATGCAAATTATGAAATTTTTTGATTTATTATACACAATTTTTATGCTAATCGCGATTTATTATCGCTAATCGTGCATTAAGCTAGTTTTGTGCATGTGGCATGCACCAAGTCAACACTTGTTACATTTTCCACCATGATCTTTTCTTATTTTCATTTGCATGGTTTGGTTTTTTAAAATGAAAAGAGAAGAGAAAAGAAAACAAACAAAAGAAAACAAAAAGAATAGAATATTGAGGGATGGGCATGAGAGAGAGGGGGTGAGGGGTCAAACTTGACCATGGCTTGTCTTCCTTCATCATTTTTCTTCATCTCTTTCCTCTCTCCCACTTCATGGCTGCTGCCCCATCTCCACCTCCACTTCACACCTCAAGACACCACCTAAAATCAACTCAAAACCCCATCTCCATTTCATTAAAAGCATGCACAAGCTCACAAGCTACACTTTGGACCAAGAAAGTTTGCATTTTGGGCCCTTGGGCAACTCAAGAAAATTCTTGAGTTGCCAAATGAGATAATTCCTTCATCATTTGCATTGTAATTGATTCACTTTAGCTTTCATGCAAGTTTAGAAGTGTTTTAGTGTTGTGTTGTGAACTTTGAGAATTTCTAGAAGAGGTTAGGGTTTGAATTGAATCTTAAAGTGTAATTGAGCTTTGTAGAGACCACACAACCCCTGTAGTGATCGTATTTTAGATTAAAACCAGAGAATGAAACCCCCAAACCCAAACTTAAAAACCCCGACATCGGCAGATTTTATGGAAATTGTGATGTGTTTTGGTATCTGCTATCACCCGGGTGACCTAACAAATATTTAGCGAAGACTGAGAGATGTGCAAGCAACCTAGAACCTATACCCAAAACATGAGACCCCCACTCCAAGTTCCGTCCGCAAATTTACTCATTTTGGCAGCAAATTGCGGCCTGGATATAGTGGAAATGATCCGTGTTTGGTCCAGGGCTTTATCTACAGTAAATTAGACCCTCCATATGTGCAAAATCGGCTAATTTCACTTAGGGTAAAATCTGGGACCATTTTCTTGAGTTGCTGGATTGTTTTGCGACTTCTTTTTAATTTGGGATTTGGTATTTGATTTTTTGTTACGTCGTCTAGTGTTTGTATGTCAGCGACGGGGGTTGTTTAGTGGTTTTTCAGGTGTAGGCTATAGGTTTTAACTTATGAGCGAAACGTTTGCCATTTTGGTTTTCCGACTTGATTTTAATACGCATTTTGCGATTGTGTATTGGTTGTAGGTACCCCCACGTGGATTTCAAGACAACGAGGATGAGCATGGCATCATCGACTCCAGCAAGCGAGAATCAAGATGAGTAGATACATATCTACGGGGGGAGTCGGGTGGATGGCGTATAGCACCCCCGCAGTTCGTAGTGTAGTGTATGGTACATATTATATAGATATATTATATGAGATTATGATTATCTAGATAGAATTTGGGAGTCATGAATTATTTTAGTCTAATTGGATGATAGCGTCATTAGTTAGTTAGCCGCGGACCTTAGAATAAGGTTTACACCCACACACACGCACACACATGCTTACTTTGTTTTACTTGTGCGTTTATAGGGATATATATATATATATATATACACACACACACACACATAGGTATGGGACTATTTATATATATACGTATACTTATACATGGATGATGAGGATTGTTATGGTATTTGGAGATGAGTCGATGAGATTGGACATGATGCCATAAGATCGGTGATATATTTTGATTCGTATTATGAGATACGACATGAGATTTTAGCGGGCTTTTAGGCGTGTGTTTTCATACATGCATATATATATATATATATGCAGATGGTATCAGTTTGTACTAGACTTAGATCTGTACCCCTAGTTCATGAGATATGATGATAAGGATACCGGATAATTGATGAGATATATATGATATTCTACCCGTACACAGATTGGGATGCCGTACAATGGATTTACCGTACGAGCTTTATATTGATGATAGATCTGCACTCTTGACTCGAGGATGTCATGTTATATATTGTATCGTATGTGATACTATTGAGGCGGGATCACCGACTATTATATTTATATGCATCGACTCAGATTTATGTGGTTTCTTTACCTTTCGATTAGTCCTGTAGTTTACTTATAGATGTTAGACTAGACTCGAGTCATACCTATTTCAAAACTAATGAATCATGAGTATTTTAAAGACAGGCCAAGGGATTCTACGGATATTTTCAAAAGACGCATCTTTTTTTAAAAACACCGTAGCCTTTATTTTTCTAAACACCACGATTCGTGTTATTTCAAATGGTAAAACTGTATGACATATATATATATTTATGTAAATTCTTCACTGTTGCGTTTATTATTCAATTTCCGCATATTCTTGCTATTCGCATATCATTGCATGTTTAAATATGTTTATTGTTATATTAAGCCCATGCTGTCAGGACACCAGCACCATTATCGATGATGCGTATGTTCCACATACACCTGCTTGCCGGCTCACACACTTCATCATCGATAATTGAGATGTCACTACACAGTAGGATTGTTGCATCAGGATATGATTCCTTGTATGACATACTGGCATACATGCATATTGTACACTCATACTTGCGTATATACCTACTTGTACATCCATATTGGCGCACAGGCATATTGTACACTCATACTTTCCTATATACCTACTTGTACATCCATATTGGCGCACAAGCACATTATACGCTCATACTTGCGTATATACCTACTTGTACATCCATATTGGCGCACAGGCACATTGTACGCTCATACTTGCGTATATACCTACTTGTACATCCATATTAGCGCACAGGAAAATTGTACGCTCATACTTGCGTATATACCTACTTGTACATCCATATTGCCGCACAGGCACATTGTACGCTCATACTTGCGTATATACCTACTTGTACATCCATATTTGGGCATAGGCACATTGTACGCTCATACTTGCGTATATACCTACTTGTACATCCATATTGGCGCACAGGAATATTGTACGCTCATACTTGCGTATATACCTACTTGTACATCCATATTGGCGCACAGGCATATTGTACGCTCATACTTGCGTATATACCTACTTGTACATCCATATTGGCGCACAGGCATATTGTACGCTCATACTTGCGTATATACCTACTTGTACATCCATATTGGCGTACAGGCATATTGTACACTCATACTTGCGTATATACCTACTTGTACATCGATGTTGGCATACAGGCATATTGTACACTCATACTTGTGTATATACCTACTTGTACATCCAAATTGGCGCACAGCTATATTGTACACTCATACTTGCGATTATACCTACTTGTACATCCATATTGGCGCACAAACATATTGTACACTCATACTTGCGTACATACATATTGTACACTCATAGTTGCGTGCACTCATATTGTACACCCATACTTGCATACATACGTATTTGCACATAAATAGATGATTCTGGCTTGATTTGGGAGATTTGGGAACCGCAAGATATATTTTAAAACTGGATTCATTTAAAAGAGCGGTTTTCCCTCGATGTGTGCATATTACTGTTCCATGTTGCATGATATATGGATATGCTTACGTTTCTGTTATATGTCGCATACATCATGCTTTACGCTTTTACGCATTGAGTTATGTTGTTTTCATGAGATTTCTGGATTTGATAACCGTGGCAATTTCAAAAGAAAGCATGTACTGTTTTAAAAACCCGGTTTCTCTTGATATGATATTTCAGTACGTCCACCATGTGTTTTCTCGGTTCGGAGAGTGACATATGAAACCCGATTCGAGGAGGCGGATGATTCCGTTTACGGGTACATGGTGGACCCGGTATGGTACCTCGGGGCGAGAGAGAGATTTCGTGTGGATGACGATGAGCCTGGTAGAGAGACCACTACCTACCAGTGATAGTATTTGGGCTCAGCGGATATCCGGAGGATACCGATCGAAGTCGAGAGATGATATGGGCCGATCCGGACAGACGGAGCCCGTGGGCCGATCCGAACTGACGGAGCCTGATATATGAGGATTTACATGCCGATGCTGGGCACGGGTTTCATGATGTTTTCGAGTGTCGATACTAGACACTCAGGTTCCATGATTTTGATGTGTCGCGAGGGACACACGTTGATTTATATCCTCATACCTTCATGCTTATGCTTTATGATATTTACATGCATGATGTTTTTGTTTCATTGGTTGACCCGTGGATGAGATCCACACGTATACATGCATTGATTACATAGTTGGATGATATCCACATACTTATAGAGTTCATGATATAGTTGACACTGATTTCATGTTGATTACATTGACCATACCTCATATTTGTGATATGTTGCTACCTGAGGCACTGACACGAGCACTTGGTATTACACTTATGTAAAGATGTTTACCCTTGCCACCTTATCATGACTTTATCATATTGAGGAGATATATATATATATATATATATATATATATTGATCATATTGACCTAGGATTGAGTCATACATACGATTTCTGCTTTGTGATATTTTCTACTCACGAGTTGGCAACTCACCCCCGTTGTGCCACAGGTTCTTGCAGGTTTTGCCGTAAAGGTTTCATTGCGGTTTCTGGCATACTGTTCCCATTCCGAGTGATTGCTTTGGTAGGTGGGTTCACTCGCATCGTGACCACCATTGTATTTATTTATTTTATTTTTAGTTGTATCTAGTAACTCCATCAACCAGACTTGTATATTATTTCAGACTTAGAAAACCAGTTGTTCATTCTTTCGACCGTAGAGTCGTGCTTGTATTATGTCATGACCCGAAATGGCACGTGACTGGCCCTTGAATCATATGACGTCTATAAGACCCCATCTAATTCAAGTAAGCCAAAAGCCCAGAAATCTAAAACCATTTTAAATAATAAATAAAGGAAAACTTGTTTAAAAGCAAGTGGTTTTAATAACATAAG
The DNA here is from genome assembly GCA_030015575.1 of Agapanthus africanus. Taxonomy (NCBI): domain Eukaryota; kingdom Viridiplantae; phylum Streptophyta; class Magnoliopsida; order Asparagales; family Amaryllidaceae; genus Agapanthus; species Agapanthus africanus. The sequence goes on from JASDDO010000016.1 coordinate 137,236,546, forward strand.
CCGAAATATGCATTTTTAAAATCCCAAGTCTTTTCTGAAAATTTCGGCAGAGTTTCCTTTGTAAATACTGGCCCAAAACGGGGTACAACATGAATAATATGAATAAAGGCATCCCCAAGCGGGAGCTAGCTCTTCGTCAATCGACGGTCACAACCACGCAAGAATATAATATACAACGCCGAAGGGCGAGAATCAAAACTCAAAAGGAAACTCATAATATCGAGAAAACTATAATAATACAACGCGCGACTCTAAGGTCGAAAGAATAAAAAACTGGTCTTCTAAGTCTAATAAATATACATGTATGGTTGATGGAATTTTACTAGATACAACTGAAAATAAATAAGTACAATGGTGGTCACGATGCGAGTGAACCCACCTACCAAAGCAATCACCCGGAAAAGGACGGTGTGCCAGCAAAGCCGCAACGAACCTGTATGGCAAAACCTGCAAGAATCTGTGGCACAACGGGGGTGAGTTGCCAACTCGTGAGTAGAAAAAATCACAGAGCAGAAATCGTATGTATGACTCAATCCTAGGTCAATACGATCAAAATATATATATATATATATATATATATATATATCCTCAATATGATAAAGTCTGAAGCATGATAAGGTGACAAAGGTAAACATCTATACATAAGTGTAATACCAAGTTATTGTGTCAGTGCCTCAGGTAGCTACATATCACAAATATGAGGTATGGTCAATGTAATCAACATGAAATCAGTGTCAACTATATCATGAAGTCTATAAGTATGTGGATATCATCCAACTATGTAATCAATGGATGTATGCGTGTGGATCTCGTCCACGGGTCAACCAATGACACAAAACATCATGCATGTAAATATCATAAAGCATATGCATGAAGGTATGAGGATATAAATCAACGTGTATCATTCGCGACACATCAAAATCATAGAACCTGAGTGTCTAGCATCGACACTCGCAAACATCATGAATCCCGTGCCCAGCATCGGCACGTAAATCCTCATATATCGGGCTCCGTCAGTCCGGATCGGCCCATATCATCTCTCGACTCCGGTCGGTATCCTCCGGATATCCGCCGAGCCCAAATACTATCACCGGTAGGTTGTTGTCTCTCTGCCAGGCTCATCGTCATCCACACGAAATCTCTCTCTCGCCCCGGGGTACCATACCGGGTCCACATGTACCCGCAAACGGAATCATCCGCCTCCTCGAATCGGGTTTCACATATCATACGTCTCAGAACCGAGAAAACGCATAGTGGACGCACTGAAAAATATCATATCAAGAGAAACCGGGTTTTTAAAATAGTACATACATTCTTTTGAAATACCCACGGTTCTCAAATCCAGAAATATCATGGAAACAACATATCTCAATGCGTATAATAAAAAAGCATGGTGTATGCGACATATAATAGAAATGTAAGCATATTGGTATATCATGCAACATAAACAGTAATATGCACATATCGAGGGAAAACCGCTCCTTTAAATGAATCAGTTTTAAAGTATAACTTGCGGTTCCCAAATCTCTAAAATCAAGCCAGAATTATCTATGTATGTGCAGACATGTATGTATGCAAGTATGAGTGTACAATATGTATGTACGCAAGTATGAGTGTACAATATGTATGCACGCAAATATTAGTGTACAATATGTATGTTCGCAAGTATGTGATGCAAGGAGTCATATCCTGATGCAACAGTCCTACTGTGTAGTGACATGGCAATTATCGATGATGAAGTGTGTGAGCCGGCAAGCAGGTGTACATGGAACATACGCATCATCGATAATGGTGCTGGTGTCCTGACAGCATGGGTTTAATATAACAATAAACACATTTAAACAGGCAATGCGATGCGAATAGCAAGAATATGCGGAAATTGAATAATAAACGCAACAGTGAAGAATTTATATCAATATATATGTGTCATACAGTTTTGCCATTTGAAATAACACGAATCGTGGTGTTTAGAAAAATAAGGGCTACGGTGTTTTAAAGAAAAGATGTGTCTTTTGAAAATATCCATAGAATCCCTTGGCCTGTCTTTAAAATACTCACGATTCGTTAGTTTTGAAATAGGTATGACTCGAGTCTAGTCTAACATCTATAAGTAAACTACAGGACTAATCGAAAGGTAAGGAAACCACCTAAATCTGAGTCGATACATATAAATATAATAGTCGGTGATCCCGCCTCAATAGTATCACATACGATACGATATATAACATGACATTCCCGAGTCAAGAGTGCGGATCTATCATCAATATAAAGCTCGTACGGTAAATCTATCGTACGACATCCCAATCTGGGTACGGGTCGAATATCATATATATCTCATCAATTATCCGGTATCCTTATCATCATATCTCATGAACTGGGGGTACCGATCTAAGTCTAGTACAAACTGATACCATCTGCATATATATATATATATATATATATATATATATATATATATATATATATGCGTGCGTGTATCAAAACACACGCCTAAAGGCCCGCTAAAATCTCATGTCGTATCTCATAATACGAATCAAAACATATCACCGATCTCATGGGATCATGCCCAATCTTATCGACTCATCTCCAAATACCATAACAATCCTCATCATCCATGTATAAGTATACGTATATATATATATATATATATATATATATATATATATATATATATATATACCTAGTCCCATAACTATGTGTGTGTGTATATATACATATCCCCATAAACGCACAAGTAAAACAAAGTAAGCATGTGTGTGCGTGCGTGTGGGTGTAAACCTTATTCTAAAGTCCGCGACGAACTAACTAATGACGCTATCATCCATTTATACTAAAATAATCCATGACTCCTAAAGTCTATCTAGATAATCATAATCTCATATAATATATCCATATAATATGTACCATACACTACACTACGAACTGCGGGGGTGCTATACGCCATCCACCCGACTTCCCCCGGAGATATGTATCTACTCACATTGATCCTCGCTTGCTGGAGTCGATGACGCCACGCTCATCCTTGTTGTCTTGAAATCCACGTGGGGGTACCTACAACCAATATACAATCGCAAAATGCGTATTAAAATCAAGTCGGAAAACCAAAACGGCACACATTTCGCTCATAGGTTAAAACCTATAGCTTACGCCTGCAAAACCACCAAACAACCCCCGTCGCTGACGTACAAACACCAGACAACGGAACACAAAATCAAATACCAAATCCCAAATTAAAACGAAGTCGGAAAACAACGCAACAACTCAAGAAAATGGTCCCGGATTTTACCCTAAGTGAAATTAGCCAATTTTGCACATATGGAGGGTCTAATTTACTGGAGATAAAGCCCTGGACCAAACACGGATCATTTCTACTCTACCCAGGCAGTAATTTGCGGCCAAAATGAGTAAATTTGCGGCCAAAACTTGGAGTAGGGGTCTCAGGTTTTGGGTATAGGTTCTAGGTTGCCTGCACATCTCTTAGTTTTCGCTAAATATTTTTCATGTCACCCGGGTGATAGCAGATACCAAAACAGATCACAATTTCCATAAAATCTGCCGATGTCGGGGTTTCTAAGTTTGGGTTTGGGGTTTTATTCTCAGGTTTTAATCCAAAATACGATCACTACAGGGGTTGTGTGGTCTCTACAAATCTCAATTATACTTTAAGATTCAATTCAAACCCTAACCTCTTCTAGAAATTCTCAAAGTTCACAACACAACACTAAAACACTTCTAAGCTTGCATGAAAGCTAAAGTGAATCAATTACAACACTAATGGTTCAGAAATTACCTCATTTGGCACTCATGAATCCCTTAGAGTACCAAAATGCAAACTTTCTTGGTCCAAAGTGTAGCTAGAGGGCTTGTGCACATTTTTAATGAAGTGGGGATGGAGTTTTGAGGTGTTTTGGTGATGAAGTGGGGTGTTTGAGGAGGGAGGAGGTGGAGGGCAGCAACAACAGCCATGGAGGGGATGAGGGGAGGAAAATGATAAAGGAATGAAGAAGGAATGGGAGCCTTGGTCCAAGGTTTGACCCCTCACCCTCTCTCTCTCTCTCTCTTGCCCATGCTTCTATATTCTATTCTTTTCATTTCTTTTCTTTTCTTTATCTTCTCATTTCATTTTTAAAACCAAAAACAAAAATCTCTAATGAAACCATGGTTATAAGATTACACAAGTGTAAAATGATATGGTGCATGTTTTGCACAAAACAAGCTTAATGCGCGATTAACGATATTTAACCGCGATTAGCATTAAAATAGTGTATAATAAATCATAAAATTTGATAATTTGCTTAAATCTCATAAAACACCTTCATTTTAGTAATTTTTATAATTTTCCAAATTTTTCCCAATTTATCGGTATTTAATTATACCGCAATATTAAAATATTCAATATAATATTATTTAATTATAAAAATTCCCAAAAATAATATTTTATTTTTCTTAAATGTTACATATTATTATAGTTTTCTTGTTGTTTTGAGTTTCCTTTTGAGTTTTGATCCTCGCCCTTGGCCTTGTATAATATATTGCTTGCGTGGTTGTGACCGTCAATGGAAGAAGAGCTAGCTTCCGCTTAGGGATGCCTTTATTCATATTATTCATGTTGTACCCCGTTCGGGGCCAGTTTTATTACAAAGGAAACTCTGCTGAAATTTTCAGAAATGACTTAATGTTTTAAAAACGCATAATTCGGCTTATGCTATTAAAACCACTTGCTTTTAAACAAGTTTTCTTTTATTTATTATTTAAAATGGTTTTATATTTATGGGCTTTTGGCTTACTTGAATTAGATGGGGTCCTATAGACTTCATATGATTCAAGGGCCAGTCGCGTGCCATTTCGGGTCGTGACAAAACCTTAGGGTTTGCGGCAGTTTAGCGGTGTCATCAGTGAGGCTTGGGTTTGCCCTTCTACGAATAGTCCAGAGGTACTGTGGTATGTACCGGATATTTTAGACTGTGCTCAGGTGTTGAGCTTTCGAGAAATTTTTGGACTTTTATGACTCGATCGAAAGGTTTGACGTCGTCCGTATATCATGTGATAAGAGACCAGTAAGCTGACTAGCTTCGGATAGAGGACCTCACCCAGATGCGTTGTGAGCTGATCTAAGACGGACAGGGATTGAGTATTCTTCCGATGGTTGGGACGAGTTCCCGAGGATGTGTTCGGCCAGATATCTTCTACAGAGTGATGAAGATACTGAGTTCGTGATTTCGAGTCCGTGTGAGAGACTTCGGACTGACCATGGCCGAGAACAGTAGCAGTACGCAGACAGCAAGACGCGACGTCGAAGAGGGCGATGATAAAGACGAGTGGAGCCAGAGGTTCATTCGAGATGCTGATGAGCTGTTACTACTCCCCGTCGAGATTAGAGATCTGATATGCATACAGAGGCGTTGGGATACGTCCAATTCCCGAGGAAATGTGTGCGGAATATAGAGATGTCCAGAAAATGAGAAAAGATTATGTAAGAGTACCGGCCTCCGTACAGTTCGGCATAGGCGAGATCGGAAGAGACCTTGAGCAGGATTCCTTCCAGGACACCGCTGCAATGAGGCTTGCACCCAGGATCAGTTGTGTCGCGTGTATTCAGAGGGCCAGAGACCGACGCCAGTGACGTGCTGCTTTACGAGTGGTCGTGATGATTTACAGAGAGATGACCAGAGAAGTGCCAGGACGGAATCGTCCCCGTTAGCCTGACTGGGACGATGAGCCGATGGATTGCGAGATTGGTAAATCTACAGAGAAGATAAGGACCCAGAGACTGAGGACGCCAGACCGTGAGCAAGAGGCAAGCGGATATTCTTGTTCTGCCGGTTTTAGGCACATCGATTTATTTTTCGACATTGTAGGAGGTGTACCTCAATGTCATTTGTTGCGATTTACGGTTGTGATCCGAGTATCACGCTTATATCGCTTGGATTTGAGTTTTGATGATGAGTTTCCTAATATTGTTGTCGTGCAAACCCGTTGCACTGGACAGATGCTTTCGTGCACACCTGTTGCACTTAGTTTTTCTTTTGTGCATATTATGGCACCTGTATTTGGATTTGATTTCTGTGCGCACCAGACGCACGCGATTATTGGATACGCCTTTTGAGACTAATTTTGCTTTTGAGCACCTTGTTTCCATGATAGGCACTATATTATAAAGTAGCCAAACAGCACTGATCCGAGGACAGTACCTGAGAACTTTGCATGCATTAAAAGATTACCAAGAGGTTTTTAAAAGGAGTTATATAGTATCGCTATTTCCTACATGTCCGTGAGCGAAACGAACGTTTATAAAGGAAAACCTTTTGGGATATTTTGAAAAATGACAGAACGTATATTTGAGCAAAACATATATGAAACTATATTTACTATTTTACAAATGAGCGTCCGTCACTTATGCCGTGAGTTACGCATCACACGGCGATTCAGAAAGGATTTTGCATGTATTTTATTCAAATTTTGGGGTTTTTCAAGGATGCGTACTATATACATGTTATAGTATTTGACTAGTGTATATTGAATTTCAGTAGTGGATTTCGAGATCTGTATCTCTATTGTAACTCCGAGGATATGCGTGCTAATAAGATTATTTGCGTGACGCTTGACGGAGTTCGATTTTGAGTTTTGTACTCGTTTTCATGCGCACTTGACGCAATGTGCTGTGTTATTTCTGTATTTTCCGCGATTTCGGCGCCCCGTTGATTTGAGCTGATTATTGAAATGTTTTAGATTTTAGGTGTTTAAATTTAAATTCGGTGACCGAATTTATTTAAGGGGGGAAGATTGTAACATTTCAGAAAATATAAAATATTATTTTTTGAATTTAATATTAAAATAATATATTTCCCGAAAACTGCCCGATTTGCGAAATTGGGGTTTTCGAAAAAGGGTATAAATATATACCAATAATTGTGAAATAAATGGAAATTAAAATGATTTATTCATTTAATAATATATTTAAAATATTTGGCATTTTAAAAATTATTTATATGCATTTTCGATAAAAACCCGGTTAGTGCACTGCTAATCGCGATTAGGCCAAATCCGTGTTTTTACAGTTTTCATGATTAGTGCACCATGACATGTTACATGTTATTTCATTTGTGTTGTTTTACGTTATGGTTGGGCTTTTGGGTGATAAAAGAAAAGAAAAGAAAAGAAAAGAGGAATGATTGAGGGGAGAGAGAGGGGGACATAATGATGAGATGAGACCATGCTAGGAGAGAGAATGAGAGTGAGAAAGAGAGAGAGAGGGAGAGTGATGCCCCTTTCATTTTCCCCCACCATTTTCTTCTCCTTCTTCACCTCAAACTCCCCCATTCTACCCTCATGACCCATCTCAATTCCCTCACCAAAACCCTAAACCCTTTTTACAAAAAATGGTCATCTCCTCACCTTTATCCCATTGGACCAAGAAAAGTGGGATTTTGATGACTTGGGATTTCTAGGATTTTACTTGGTGGCATCATTGAGGTATAATCTCTACCAATTAGTTTAGTTTTTTGTTTGTTATATTCTAGTTTAAGTTTAGAATCGATTTAGTGAGGATATGTGAACTTTGAAAATTTCAAGTTAGGATTTGAGGGAATCTTGAGTGGTGATGTGTAATTGAGATTAGTAGAGACCTTATAACCCCGGTAGGGATCGTATACTGACCAAAACCTGAGACTTAACCCCGAGAATACGAAATTAGAAACCCGACATCGGATAATTGTGTGAATTGTGAGGGTATTTTGGAATCTGCTAACACCCGGGGTACCTGAATTTTTTTTAGCAAATGTAGTGATGTGTGCAGGTGACCAGAAGAATACCCCACAAACGAGGTTTATTTTAATTAGGTCCGTGCGAAAGCGCGGGGAACCTCCCTCAAAGTACCGGCACTGGCCTGGCTGAAAGATTGGCGAACTTGTAGAGTGTAATTAATCCCGGCTAGTCTTTCCTTTTAGGGTTTAAAGGAAGATTTGACTAAAACAGTGGGAGACATCCTGATTAGATATATTAATAACCAATCTAATCTTGCAAGAGCATACGCTGAGTGTTTTCTTCTATCTCTCTCCAGGTAGCGACCATGTCACGCCTTAATCAAGATAATAATACGAATGTATTTGATACCAGATCAGGATCCCATATATGTAATTTGTTACATAGGCTACAGATAGGTAGAGAACTGAGAACGGGTGATAAGTTTCAAGAGTTGGAAACGATGCAAGTGTTGCAGCCAAGTTTGTTGGCAGTTATCACCCTGTATTATAAGAATACATTGATTATGAATGAATGTTATTAGATACCGAACCTGATATACAACATCATATCAGTCTCTTTATTAGTAAAGAAAGGATATAATTTTGTATTGTTGGATAATGTTTTGAACATTTCCTATATCAAGAGTTGATCGGTTCAGGCACGTTATCTAAAAGCATAGACGTTCTAAATCAAACCACGGTTCTTAACATACAGAACACACACAAAAGGAAGAGTTCAGAAATGAACGAATCCTTCTTGAGGCATTGTAGACTAAGTCATATCAATGCGACCCGACTAGCTGAAGTTACATAATGATGCATATTTAAATTAGTTTGGATTTACATCTTGTAAAACTTGCCAGTCATGTCACAAAGATAAGATGACCATAGCTCCGTTTATTAGAAACAGAGAAAGAGTTAGTGAACTCTTGGGATTGATACATAATAATGTATGATAGTCCCATGTCTACATATGCCAGGACAGGTTCTTTGTACTTCATTACATTCACTGATGATCTCTCAAGATTCAGACATATGTTCCCGTTGAAACACAAGTCCGAAGCTTTTGAGATAATCACAGAATATAAGTTAGAAGTAGATAACCAAAAATGGGTATAAGTATTATGTCCTTTGATGTGATCAAGGAGGAGAATACTTGAGCACGGAATTTCTGGACCATTCTAAAGGAAAATGAGATTTTCTCTCAGCATTACTCCTCCGAATACACCACAACACGTCGGTGTATTGGGGTGGAGCAATCGCATCCTATGAGATATGGTGTGCTCTATGATGAGGACTACTGAGTTGCCTATTTTCTTTTAGATTTATGCACTTGAGAAGTTGCATACCTATTTAATAAGGTTCCAACCAAATCAGATGTCTTCCACTCCATATGTGATATGGTATGGGAAGAGCCCATCTCTTAAAGATGTTAAGATTTGGGGTTGTCCGGCCTATGTCAAAAGCAAAATCTGGACAAGCTCGAGGCAAGGTCGGTTCTGTGGAAGTATGTTGGATATCCCAAGCATTAGCAAGGGAATATCTTCTACCACACAGAGGAACAAAAGATGTTTTATTTCTCGGCATACCACTTTTTGAGGAAAAGAGAATTTCTTGTGAAGAAATTAGTGGTCATGATATAGAACTGGAAGGAGTTCCAGCTATACAAACTGCAGCTGATGATTTGGTAAACCCGGAGGATTCAATAGTTTCCAACGAACCTCCGCCTCTCCGCCGATCTGGTAGGGTTCCTCATCCACCTGAGAGATACTTCGGTTTCTCTATGATAGTGGGAGCGAGGATTGCATCTTGAGATGATGACCCAACTGTTTTCGTGCAGGCCATCAGGATTGGGGACTCAGTGAGAATGGCTAGATGCTTAGCGATCTGAGATGGAATCCTTATACACCAACAAAGTATGGACATTGGTTGCTTTATCTGAAGGGTTAAATCCCCATCAGGAGCAAGTATATCTTGAGAAGATTACTTGGTGTACATGGAAAAGTTGAGATTTTTAAAGCGATGCTTAAGTCCATCCTGATCCTTCATGCCACTGCTACATACCATGACTACGATATCTGGTGGTTGGGTGTCAGACTGCTTTTCTAAATAGTGATTTGGAAGAGAGCGTCTATAAGTACACAGCCAGAGGGCTTCGTAGATAGTGGGAGCAGCGGAAGCATGTGCAAGATGTTTTATGGGATAAATCAGGCATCACGGAGTTGGAACGTCTGTTTTGATGTAGTAGTCAATGAGTTTGACTTCATCAAAATGGTAAATGAATCTTGTATATACAAAAAGGTAGTAGAGAGTATGGTGGTGATCCTCGTATAGTACGTAGATGACATACTCTTGATAGGGAAGGAGTTTCCTATGCTACACTCTGTCAATCTCCTCTTATCACAAAGATTCTCCATATAGGATCAAGGTGATACCTCCTAAATCCTGGGTTATGGATCTATGAGATAGATCTAATTGGATGTTAGGATTCTCACTAGTTGTAGTAAGATGGTATCAATCGATCCTGGGGAGAATCACTGGAAAGATTCCACGGTGATAAGGACGACTGAATGTCAGTCATAGGAATTGTCTTTACCCTCAGTGGAGGGACGGTATGTTGGAAGAGTTACAAGCCAGATACCGTGACATACTAGACGATTAAAGGCAAGATACATCGTTACCAAGGATGCTACCAAATAGGCAGTCTGGATATATATGAGTTCATGAGATGAATTTCGTTCCTACCATTGTATGACAATGGAGTTGTGGCTTAAGCCTAGGAACCACCATCCCATCTATGATCCAGACATTTTCTTAGGCAGTATCACCTCATCATGGAGATGGTTGATCTCCAGGGAGATCGAGATTAGGAAAGTAGACATAGAGGACAACAACGCGGATCCACTCACAAAGGCCTATTTCCCAGTAAAGACTTTTATGGGATGGTTGAGTATGAGATACTTCAACCACAGCTGATTGTTGGGTATGCGATACCACAACAGATGGCCCTAGTGCAAGTACGAGATTGTTAGTGATATGTATGCCCTAGAGGCTATTACTGTACTGATTGTTTCGAAAAAGTGTGTTTGTAGTTAACCGCAATCAATAACGGTGTCGCGCGTAGCTAGACCGAGATGAGTACGCGTCGTCCTCTGGGAAACGTGGAACCTTTTATTTTTACTTTAGATGTGTTGAGAAAGAGAGGAGGAATAAAGAATTTTGTGAAAAGTTTCTAGATCTACTTTAAACAAGAATGTTAAATATAGATCTAGATTATTTTAGAGATTTAAATAATATAATAATAGGGCTTGTAGGGTTCGTTAGGATTTAGTAGTTATGGAAGATTAATTAAAAGTTACCCTTTTTATCCATTAATAGATTTAGAACTAGAACGACGGTGATGCGTGTAGATTAGGGTTTCTGGAGGGAAAAGGAATCCCACTCGTAACCCTTATCTCGACACGGAACTCCGTTCATATCTAGCCTTTACCAAAACAATCATTAATCTAATCTCTAATCGCGGTCGGAACTAGCAAGGAATTGCTAGCGCGCCCGATTAGGATGTTAATGATTATTTTGATAAAGTTCCTAAACTTTATAGGACTTAAAAAGGGTTTAATTATTTTCATCGTCCATTAAACTACCCTAATCCTACGAACCCTAACAAGCGGAGAATTACTCGCGCATGTTGGGAGAAGAAAATGAAAAGAAAGAGATGGAAAACATAATGTGAAAGAAAACAAACAATTAAAAAAACTACCTTTATTAATCAACTCCTTCAACTACACTTTTAATCCATAGAAAATGATTACAAAACTTGATTTGCTTCTCGATCTTTCCTGGGGAGGTAGTCGAACAGTCGATGATCAGCCTGGATGCGTGAGCGTCGGGAGCTTCGTGATCTCTTCGGCTTGATGATTTTTCCAAGAGGCTCTCGGTCCTTTTTATAGTGCAAAGCCAGAATCTTATTGTTGAAAACTTGGTAAAATATAGCTTGGATTCACACCAGAAAATCTTGCCTTCCAATTCCACAAAAGTGCGGCGGATCCGCGGCCCAAGGGTGGGTTTGGCCGCGGATCCGCTCTCAATGGATGAGATCTTTTGATCAATTTTCTTTGGTTCTCTGATTTTGACATTTGGCAATCCTAGGCATCTTTATAATTCAGAAATCTTCTCTCGGTTGCTTCCAGACTTGGTCTCCAAGTTTTGCTTCTTAATTTGGCAAGTTTTCTTCAACAAATTGATTTGTTTGTTAAATCCTTCATTACAACTTGGAAATATTCTGCACAACAACTCAAATAAGATTTTAGCAGACTTTGTTCTACTAGGATTACATCAATAATATTATTTGCATACATTTTCCTACCAAATGATAATTAACATATATTAACACATGGAAAATAATGTTTTTACACATAAACCCTCATATGTATAATATATTATAATATAGTCATGTTTTAATATGAAAATGGTAGGAAAAATGTAATACAAGTGTGCAGTTTTATCAACTGAACAAATACCCCCAAACTTATCTTTGATCGTCCCGAGCAAACTAGTTTATTCAAGAGGAGAAAAAGAAAAGAGAAAACTAAGCACACTTTCGTAGGCAGACACGATTGCACTGAGCACGTGCAACAAGCCGTTAAACCTCTAGGTGTCCCTAGTAGGAGGAGTGTTGTCTCCTGAGGGTTTTCAGCGGATTACACCCACAAAATCCAATAACAAAAGAAAGATGGTGAAATTTACATATAAAGATAAGAACCATAAAAGAAAGGCTTTGAAAATAAGAGTTTCCAACTATACTAGCTTTTCAGTTGTCATGAGCCCTATCTTAATAGTCATGAAAAGATGTTAGAAATCATATCATCCCTCACTAAAACATCGTCTTTATTCTTCATTCCTACCTTTCATCCAAACATTGATCATATACCCCTACGTGTGTGTAAAGAACATCCCTACACTCGGAGAATTCAATTCAAGCTATCATACTCTTGTCCATCTACCTTAGTACTTTTTAATTTTGATGAATACTTAGATTTGCTCACACCTTTTCATGCCACCGTTAATACTTCTTGAGTTACTAACCGACCAATTACTCATGTGCTTGCTGATTCGGTGATAATATTTTTCTCGTCTTGCACCACCTAAGGCTTAGCAGTGACTCCCAGACCAGTTGGCCTTAGGGCACTAGGTGAAGAGGCACCCTCGCTATATTTTTTTATTGCTGCCTTGGCGAAAACAAAACCAGTGTTCATTTTTTTTTCTTTTCACCATTTTATATTTTCTTCATTTTTTTTTCATATCCTTCATACTTTGGCTTTTAGACAAGATCATTTCAAGGTATCCTCTACTATCCCGAGTTTCAAGACATGTGTAAGTGCATATAGTAGGGTATCAACATTCAAATGTTCGGCTTCCAGAATAGAAACTATTTTTCAGACTTATTTTTATCCTCAGATTAGTGACTTCCTTCATCTTACTAACCCTTGGGACAACAGCTCATAACTACTTATTACTAGTTCGTTTAAGAAAACTTCTAATTTTCTTGGTTTTCCTAAACTATTCCTATCTTTTGGATGTAATTTTTCACTTTCTACTGTTTTGTTATAAAAGAAATTTTTTTTTAAAATTTTTGAAATGTTGTGCTTATGCAAAATATGATGCAACTTGATGTGTAAATAAGCACAAACCTCCCCTAAACCTGTTTACAGCAGTGTCCTCACTGATGTCATCCGTTAAGCTCAAAAAACCTGTAGACTTGGGAGGAAATTATTAATGGGGGCAAGAATATATGAAAGTGAAAATCCTCCCCCAAACTTATTTTAGGCTCACAATTTTGTAAAAATCATTTTCTTTCAAGAGCCAAAATATACCACCCCTCCCCCAAACTTGAGTTAAAAAATTTTAATCTTTTAAAATCACATGAGGGGGTCAAGGTTATTGGTCAATGCCAAGCTTTGCAAAGACCGAAGGTCAACACCAACCATTCAAAAATTTTATCAATGAAGAACCAAGGTTGGTGGAAGAACATGTCACCTATTGACGTGAAGAAGTGGGGAGATGACAAGAGGTGTATTGGAAAAGGATTGCGTCTCAATTTGGAGAGACGACACAGTGATAGTAATGATGGATTACTCGCATTGTCTTGATTGTCAAAAAGAGGGGGTGGAGGTCCAATTTCCTCATCTTGGAGTTGATTCATCTCAACACCCGTGTCTTGTAAAAATGCGAGTTCATTAGCGAAAATTTCCTCAAAGCTTTCATTGATACCCCGAAAAATAATGTCATCAGAAAAAATGGGGTGATCGTCAGACTCAATATAAAGTTCCTCATTAAATGTTGACCCGGACAACTCGGTGGAAGAGTAAATGGTTGGGTCAAACAACAACATATGAAAAGAGTCTGTATCATGAGGTTGATCAAATTCGCTGCTGTCGACATCCATTAATTCGACAGAATACACATGAGCATAGGGTTCGGAGGGTTCACTTCCCAACTTGTAAATGTGAGGCTCAATTGACTTCTTCCCAAAGGATAGGGTCATAGAGTCGTTTCTACAATTGATTACCGCGTTGGAAGTGGCCAAAAAGGGTCGACCGAGTATCACCGGGATTTGATTGCGTGGGTTTGCCACAGGCTGTGTATCAATAACGATAAAGTCCACAGGAAATATGAATTCTCCGACTTTGATTAACACATCCTCTAGCTCACCCCTAGGTTGGGTGATAGATCGATCGGCCATCTGAAGAGTGCAATACGCCGGCTTTAACTCTCCGATCCCTAATTGCTCATAAACAGAATACGGAAGCAAGTTAACACTAGCATCTAGATCGAGTAGAGCACGATTAATATTTTTACCCCCAATAGAAATTGAAATTGTAGGACTTCCAGGGTCCTTTCGTTTCTTGGGTAGTGTAACACCCGAGCCCAATAATACTATTTATATTACTAGTTGAGGGTTATATATTGCTCATTCCAATTATCCTGATTATCTGGTGTTTAATGCTAAATTTTAACCGGTTAAGTCATTTTGGCACATAACAAATTTTAACTCCTAAAATGAAATTAAAAACATCCATGATGGCCTAATCGTCGCCACTAGTCGCGTGGTAGCGTCCGCGTGTCGAGATTTCTTCCCGTTCGGCTAAACGGGCAAGTTTGGACGGCTACGCGAGCGTGCAAGTGTCCGACTTGGGGGCATGCATTTTGATCATTAAACACCTCTTTTCAAAATTTGGAACTCGCTTAAAATCCTATAATTTGAATTTGGAACATTTGGACGCAACCCGGGCGCGATTTGGAAATGTTTCATTTCGCGCCAAAATTCCCATTTAATTTAATAAACTAAAACTATATATTATATATTTCTGTAACGTTTAATCTCTCAAAATCCTTTTAAATCCCAATCTAAATCTTTTGCGCAGCCAATCACGAGGGATTTAAATCCCTCGTGGGCCCGCCTCCTCTCTCTCTATCTCTCCAAAAATCTTCCCTATCTCTTTCTCTCTCTAAAACCTCTCTCTTTCTCCCTTCATCAAATCTTTCTCTCTCTCTCTAACAACTTCTCTCTCTCTCTCCTTATATATAATTATCATGCAGCCGCCTCCCCTTCCTCTCGATCACGAGAAAACCCACTACGAGAACCCCTAACCCTAACCCTAACCTCGTCGTGACCTCGCCGCCGACCTCCCCGCGACCTCGCCGTCGCCGTCATCGCCTCCTCAGCCTAGCCGCACCCTCCTACCTCCTTCCTCCGCCTCTTCCCGCGCCTGCACCCAACCCCGACGCCATCACCCGGCCGCAGATCTCACCGTCGACGCCGCCTCCCGTCACCGACGACGCCTGCGACTCCCTCTCTTCCTCCTCGTCCCGACCTCGTCGTCGCCTTCCTCCTCCCCTCGCCGGACCACCACCAGACCCGAGCCCGACCCTAGCACCAATCCCCGGGTCGCCGGGAAACGCACCGTCGATCATCACCGTCATTGCCAGAGCCACCGCCGACACCTCCTCTCTCTCCTGCCATCCAGACCAGACCACTACATCCCTCGTCGCGGCTGCAACAGAATCAGAAACCTTTTAGCCAAGGCTGCCGCCCTCGCCGCATCTCCTGTTCACCGCCGGCGCGCCCATCGCCGTCGGGCCCGTCGTGGTTGCCCCTGGTTCTTCTCTCGAAGTACCCTGGTCCGTGAGGTCCCGCTGTTCGCTGTTGGGACTCGATCCGTGGCCCGTGCACCCGTCTCGTGTTTTCTGCCGACTTTGCATCCGTGCTTTCCGGTCTGCGAAACCGTCGAGGCAAGATTTCTTGCTACATGCTACGTTAAACTAATAAAATGTTGGACTCACAAACTTTCTATATTAACTAGTATTGCTACTTATCTCATTGGACGAAATGTGATGTACATTAATACTGGCACTTAAATCGTATTTTGTCACCGTAACCTTAATAACAACTACCTGCTACTCATTTACTATTTAGAGGATAATAGTCACACACTTATTTCATTATTGCCTGCTGTCAGTAATATTGCGCTACACTGTGATTATTGCACCCCAAGGGTGCGTGAACCTGTTAATAAGAGCATACAAAGCATCACTGTGTTTACATGGAATAATATTGTTATTTACTGTTCCTGCTGTTGTTCCTTATCCGTTACTATACCTGTTATAAGCGTACATTCGATTGCATTACATATTGACCCGATCTGATACACCTGACACATGTACTGATACCCGGACATGACACCCTATACATACTGACTCAACCTATTGGACTAAACCTGACTTGGGGTCCTCATGGACCATTCCTGCTGTCTAACCAAACATACCTGCTTTTACCTGATTCCGTGTTGACATTAATCCCTGATTATTGAATACCGGACCTGACATATATAACTTGGGGGTATGGGGAAATCAAAGGTGAAACCGACTTGTAACTCAACAGTTCGATACTTATTCTGATCAGTCTTACGGGCTTGGCCAGTCCGGGAGTGATGATGCTGACATCACTCGTCCATCCTACTACCTACTTTACTACCTAGCGGCACGTCTCGGATTCAGCCCTAAGAACCTTGACCGTGGTCCCGGGCACGCACGGGATACTATTGAGTTACATCGACGATTCATCAATTGATTTCAAAGACTATAGAGTAGAAACCTGATAGGACAGTTTAGTCATCACTGCACACTACCCTGCTCTGTTATTTCTTAGTACTGTTTTATTCATGTTCATACCTGCATTGCTTATTACCATGTTTATATTATACTATTTGGTTGACATGACGCGCTGACGTCTGGGTTTTGCATGGCCCAGATTCCTTACCACTTTCGACGACCGAGCAGGAGTACTTCAGCCAGCAGGCTGAACTGTGAGTTCCTTAGGGTTTAGTTTATTTGTTTTCATTTCATTTCCAGATGTGAGCCCGCATTATGGGACGTACTGTTTATTTATTGTATTGGATTATTTGCTTCCGTACTCATTGTTTATTGATTCTTGTTATTATGGATTTGGACATGTATTAGATTAGTTTATTATTTTGTTCTTGATATCTCTACAACCGTAATGTGACTGTGGATGGATATTTCCTACCCACAGGTAGCATGGTTGGCTATGTCACGTGCCCAATCATGCGTACTCTGGGAAGCGGGGCGTGACATGGTTTTTTTGGTATCAGAGCCTAGGTTAGTTGGGTTGATTCTTTTGTAGTTGGGTATTGCACCCGATACACGAATCATAATACCCGTGATTAGGAAACATGTCCTGCCACCTTGACTGTTTTACCATCCTTGAATCATTCTTCCGGATCATGTCGACATGCAAACTTACTTTGCATTGTCAACTTGAAAACCTAAATTCTTGCCATCTCTAGGACTTAGGCGACTTGGGTGGAGTTAAGTAATTGCGGCTATGATACCGCGGCATAGCTACAATGCAATACTCTATTTAAGTATCTTAGAGTTCTAGCCTTGATTTATATATTGAATCTATCATCATGCTAATGTCGTTTGTTTGATTTCAGGACCATGGCAGATAAGAATTTCAAGACGTATCAGAGGCGTGTGGATGAAGCCGCCATGTTGGGAGTGATACGTGGGATGTTGGAAAATCAGAAGAGGCAAACTGAGCTGATCCAGCAGCAGGCAGATTCATTTCAGGAGGGTTTGCAGGCCATTCAGCAGTCTGTAAACACCGCTGTAGCGAAGCCAGTTGACCGAATAGGGACCGTGGCAGACTTCAGATGGTTGGGTCCTACTAGTTTCACTGGTTTGGAGGAGCCGTTGCCAGCCGAGCAGTGGCTAGTGGACACGGAGAATTTACTGATTGCGGCACAGATCCCAGAAGACAAGAGAGTTGATGTGGTGCGCATTCAGCTGGTGGATTACGCCCGTGAGTGGTGGCTTGTGGAGGAGACCCGCTTGTCCAAGCCAATCAGTTGGGCGGATTTCTCTAAAAGTTTCTTGGAGAAGTTCTTCCCGCGGACTGCACGGGTGGAAATGGAAGAGAAATTTATCGGGCTGAGACAAAATGGAGCAGCTGTGGATGTACATGCAGCGGAATGGACGAGACTCAGCCTCTTCGCTGGACCCTTAGTCGCCAAGGAGGCAGACAGGGCGCGAAGGTTCTTGCGCAGTTTGGATATGGAAATCCAGAGGCAGATTGTCTCCCTGGGTTTGACCACTTTCTCACAGGTTCTTACGGCAGCCAGAGAGCAGTAGAGTTTATCAGGATCGAAAGGGAACCTTCACCAGACAGCAGTTGCGGCCAGGAAGCCTGCATTTGTACCTAACCGAGATCATGGGCGCAGAGGTATTCCAGTGGACCGTCGAGGCGTAGCACCCATGAAGAAGCCTGTGATCGTTGACCGAAGGAAGAGCGTGACCTGTGCCTACTGCCACTTACCTGGGCACGTGTATAAGGATTGTAGAAGAAGACTGGGACTTTGTCTGGTTTATGGGGCAGCCGATCACGCAGTTGGTGCCTGTCCGTCGAAGCTTCGCACGAGAGATGATATGCAGAAGCCTCCGCAGAGACCGTTCCAAGGGCAGAAACAGCTGACTCAAGGACCAAACCAGGCTCGAGCTTTCACGTTGACAGCTGAGGAAGCTAGGGCATCAGGAGAAGTGGTTTCAGGTACCTTGCTCGTTCATGGTTTTCCCGCATTGGCATTATTTGATTCCGGAGCGTCCCACTGTTTTATGTCATCCAAATTTATAACTACACACTCGATTACCTGCACGACCCTGTCTAGTTTTTGGGACATACACACTGGGAATGGGAAAATCATAGCTAGTAAGGAATGTAGAGAGTGTACAGTTGTTGTTGGCGGACGGGAGCTTTTTGCAGATTTCTTGGTGATTGATACGGGCAGTTATGAAGTAGTCTTAGGAATGGATTTTCTTGGCACTTTCCACGCACACATTGATTGTAGGGCAAGGAAAGTAATTTTCCAGATTCCCGGACACCCTGAGTTTACTTTCATTGGAGGAAGCAGCTCTGTCGGGCCAGTCGAGTTTAGGGCTAGGCCGACAACCAGTGTTCTTGCGACAATGGAAGCGGATAGTAATGAAGAACCGGCAGTTGTTCGCGACTTTATGGATGTGTTTGAAGATATATCAGGCTTACCTCCAAAGCGAGATGTGGAGTTTGCGATTGACCTTATTCCTGGTGCAGCGCCAGTATCAAAGTCTTATTATCCGATGGCACCGGTGGAATTGGAGGAAGTTAAGAAACAAGTTGGTGAATTACTCGAGAAAGGTTGGATTCGAAGCAGCAACTCGCCTTGGGGAGCTCCAGTTCTTTTAGTAAAGAAGAAGGATGGCACGAGAAGGATGTGCATTGATTATCGAGAATTGAACCGGGTGACTATTAAGAATAAGTACCCGATCCCTCGCATTGGAGAACTTTTTGAGCAGCTTAGTGGCGCGAGGGTATTCTCGAAACTGGATTTGCGATCAGGATATCACCAGGTCCGAGTGAAAGCAGAAGACATTTGCAAGACGGCATTTCGAACTCGATATGGACATTTCGAGTATTTGGTGATGCCCTTCGGAGTGACTAATGCGTCGGCAATATTCATGGATTTGATGAACAGGGTCTTTTCACCATTCTTGGACTAGTTTATTGTGGTATTCATTGACGATATTCTGGTGTACTCGAAGAGTCCGGAGGAGCATGCTGAGCACTTAAGGATCGCACTGCAGACGCTGAGACAAGATAAGTTATTTGCGAAGATGAGTAAGTGTGAATTCTGGCTGGAAGAAGTGAAGTTTCTGGGGCATGTCGTGTCGGGCGATGGAATCGCCGTCGATCCCGAGAAGATTGCAGCAGTTCGAGATTGGCCAACTCCAAAGAATGTTGCGGAGATAAGAAGTTTTCTTGGACTCGCCGGATACTACAGAAGATTTATGGAGAACTTCGCTCGTTTAGCTGAGCCGTTAACCAAGCTTACGCGCAAGGAGGTACCGTTTGTTTGGACGGAGGGATGTGCATTGGCCTTCGAGACGTTGAAGCAGAAGTTGATAACCGCCCCTATCCTAACCGTACCGGATGATTCAGGAGGACTGGTGATTCATAGCGACGCATCCGGAAAGGGATTGGGATGTGTTTTGATGCAGAATGGGAAATTCGTCGCTTACGCATCGAGACAACTGAAGACTCATGAGAAGAATTATCCGACTCATGACTTAGAGCTTGCGGCCGTGATCTTCGCCTTGAAAATTTGGAGACACTACCTTTTAGGCGAGAGAGTCGAAGTCTTTACAGATCACAAGAGTTTAAAGTATGTGTTCACTCAGAAGGAGTTGAACATGAAGCAACGCAGATGGTTGGAGCTGATGGCCGACTATGACCTTGATCTTAAGTACCATCCGGGAAAAGTCAACGTCGTGCCGGATGCGCTGAGTCGGTTACCAGCAATTCAGGTTTTGACCGCACAAAGGGAGATCATTGCGGATTTTCAGAGATTTGACTTGGAGGTTGTGCTACCACGTGCTACGGGACAGTTGATGCAGTTGCAAGTACAGTCGTCCTTAGTTGAGAAGATTAAAGCGGCACAATCGCAGGATCCTAGACTGCAAAAGTTTCGAGAGCAGGTTAGAGCCGGACTACGAACCGATTTACTAATCCATGAAGACGGTTCGTTGAGATATGGTAGCCGTGTGTGTGTGACAAAAGAAGATGTGCGTGAAGAGCTTATGAGGGAGGCACACAGTTCAGCTTACTCTGTACATCCAGGAGGGACAAAGATGTACCGAGATATTCGACAGCATTTCTGGTGGGAAGGTATGAAACGGGAAATTGCTCGCTTCGTGGCTAAGTGCTTGGTGTGTCAGCAAGTCAAGGCTGAACACCAAAGGGTTGCTGGTTTGTTGCAACCACTTCCGATTCCTCAGTGGAAGTGGGAACATATAACCATGGATTTCGTGACGGCTTTACCGCGGAGTCCAAAGGGCAACAATGCCGTATGGGTGATTGTCGATCGTTTGACCAAGGCAGCTCACTTTATTCCTTTTCGGGTTGGTCAATCGACGGAGACTTTGGCAGAGCGATACATGCAGGAGATTGTCAGACTGCAAGGAGTGCCGGTAAGCATCGTGTCCGATCGGGACACTCGATTCTTGTTGCACTTTTGGAGGAGTTTACAAGAAAGTTTGGGGACTCGATTGAAGCTTAGCACAGCTTATCATCCTCAGACTGATGGACAATCGGAGAGAACAATCCAGACCCTTGAAGATATGTTGAGGGCTTGCATGTTGGACTTCAAAGGTTCTTGGGAGGATCATCTACACCTGGTGGAGTTTTCGTACAACAATAGCTTCCAAGCAACTATTCAGATGGCTCCGTTTGAAGCACTGTATGGTCATAAGTGCCGTTCACCTGTTTGTTGGGATGATGTTGGTGAACGAAGGTTACTAGGACCGGATTTGGTGGTACAGACAGTCGAGAAGGTGAATACAATCAGGAAGCATATGAAAGAAGCTCAGGACAAACAGAAAAGTTGGGCCGACACGTCAAGAAGACCTCTAGAGTTCGCCGTGGGTGATTTGGTATTCCTGAAAATATCACCGACTAGAGGGGTGATTCGCTTTGGAAGTCGGGAAAGCTTAGTCCTCGATTCGTTGGACCCTTCGAGATATTGGAGCGTGTTGGAGAGGTAGAGTACCGTTTGGCGTTACCACAGTCATTGGCAGGAGTGCACGATGTGTTTCATGTGTCTCAACTACGGAGGTATGTTCGTGATTAGACTCATGTCTTGGATCATTCGGAGTTGACTGTACGGGAGGACCTAACCTTTGAGGAGCGACCAGTTGAAATCAAGGATCGAAGAGAAAAGGTTCTTAAGAACAAGGTTATCCCTCTTGTGCTAGTTTCTTGGGGTAATCGATCGCATGGAGAATCCACTTGGGAGCGAGAAGAAGAGATCTGGAAGAAATTCCCTCACCTTTTCCAGTAGTTAGCTATCTTGTATTCTTGGAATTTCGAGGACGAAATTCTTTTTGTAGTTGGGTATGATGTAACACCCGAGCCCAATAATACTATTTATATTACTAGTTGAGGGTTATATATTGCTCATTCCAATTATCCTGATTATCTGGTGTTTATTGCTAAATTTTAACCGGTTAAGTCATTTTGGCACATAACAAATTTTAACTCCTAAGATGAAATTAAAAACATCCATGATGGCCTACTCGTCGCCACTAGTCGCGTGGTAGCGTCCGCGTGTCGAGATTTCTTCCCGTTCGGCTAAACGGGCAAGTTTGGACGGCTACGCGCGCGTGCAAGTGTCCGACTTGGGGGCATGCATTTTGATCATTAAACACCTATTTTCAAAATTTGGAACTCGCTTAAAATCCTATAATTTGAATTTGGAACATTTGGACGCAACCCGGGCGCGATTTGGAAATGTTTCATTTCGCGCCAAAATTCCCATTTAATTTAATAAACTAAAACTATATATTATATATTTCTGTAACGTTTAATCTCTCAAAATCCTTTTAAATCCCCATCTAAAACTTTTGCGCAGCCAATCACGAGGGATTTAAATCCCTCGTGGGCCCGCCTACTCTCTCTCTATCTCTCCAAAAATCTTCCCTATCTCTTTCTCTCTCTAAAACCTCTCTCTTTCTCCCTTCATCAAATCTTTCTCTCTCTCTCTCTCTAACAACTTCTCTCTCTCTCTCCTCATATATAATTATCATGCAGCCGCCTCCCCTTCCTCTCGGTCACGAGAGAACCCACCACGAGAACCCCTAACCCTAACCCTAACCTCGTCGTGACCTCGCCGCCGACCTCCCCGCGACCTCGCCGTCGCCGTCATCGCCTCCTCAGCCTAGCCGCACCCTCCTACCTCCTTCCTCCGTCTCTTCCCGCGCCTGCACCCAACCCCGACGCCATCACCCGGCCGCAGATCTCGCCGTCGACGCCGCCTCCTGTCACCGACGACGCCTGCGACTCCCTCTCTTCCTCCTCGTCCCGACCTCGTCGTCGCCTTCCTCCTCCCCTCGCCGGACCACCACCGGACCCGAGCCCGACCCTAGCACCAATCCCCGGGTCGCCGGGAAACGCACCGTCGATCATCGCCGTCATTGCCAGAGCCACCGCCGACACCTCCTCTCTCTCCTGCCACCCAGACCAGACCACTACATCCCTCGTCGCGGCTGCAACAGAATCAGAAACCTTTCAGCCAAGGCTGCCGCCCTCGCCGCATCTCCTGTTCACCGCCGGCGCGCCCATCGCCGTCGGGCCCGTTGTGGTTGCCCCTGGTTCTTCTCTCGAAGTACCCTGGTCCGTGTGGTCCCGCTATTCGCTGTTGGGACTCGATCCGTGGCCCGTGCACCCGTCTCGTGTTTTCTGCCGACTTTGCATCCGTGCTTTCCTGTCTGCGAAACCGTCGAGGCAAGATTTCTTGCTACATGCTACGTTAAACTAATAAAATGTTGGACTCACAAACTTGCTATATTAGCTAGTATTGCTACTTATCTCATTGGACGAAATATGATGTACATTAATACTGCCACTTAAATCGTATTTTGTCACCGTAACCTTAATAACAACTACCTGCTACTCATTTACTATTTAGAGGATAATAGTCGCACACTTATATCTTTATTGCCTGCTGTCAGTAATATTGCGCTACACTGTGATTATTGCACCCCAAGGGTGTGTGAACCTGGTAATAAGAGCATACAAAGCATCACTGTGTTTACATGGAATAATATTGTTATTTACTGCTCCTGCTGTTGTTCCTTATCCGTTACTATACCTGTTATAAGCGTACATTCGATTGCATTACATATTGACCCGATCTGATACACCTGACACATGTACTGATACCCGGACATGACACCCTATACATACTGACTCAACCTATTGGACTAAACCTGACTTGGGGTCCTCATGGACCATTCCTGCTGTTTAACCAGACATACCTGCTTTTACCTGATTCCGTGTTGACATTAATCCCTGATTATTGAATACCTGACCTGACATATATAACTTAGGGGTATGGGGAAATCAAAGGTGAAACCGACTTGTAACTCAACAGTTCGATACTTGTTCTGATCAGTCTTACGGGCTTGGCCAGTCCGGGAGTGATGATGCTGACATCACTCGTCCATCCTACTACCTACTTTACTGCCTAGCGGCACGTCTCGGATTCAGCCCTGAGAACCTTGACCGTGGTCCCGGGCACGCACGGGATACTATTGAGTTACATCGATGATTTATCAATTGATTTCAAAGACTATAGAGTAGAAACCTGATAGGACAGTTTAGTCACCACTGCACACTACCCTGCTCTGTTATTTCTTAGTACTGTTTTATTCATGTTCATACCTGCATTGCTTATTACCATGTTTATATTATACTATTTGGTTGACATGACGCGCTGACGTCTGGGTTTTGCATGGCCCAGATTCCTTACCACTATCGACGACCGAGCAGGAGTACTTCAGCCAGCAGGCTGAACTGTGAGTTCCTTAGGGTTTAGTTTATTTGTTTTCATTTCATTTCCAGATGTGAGCACGCATAATGGGACGTACTGTTTATTTATTGTATTGGATCATTTGCTTCCGCACTCATTGTTTATTGATTCTTGTTATTATGGATTTGGACATGTATTAGATTAGTTTATTATTTTGTTCTTGATATCTCTACAACCGTAATGTGACTGTGGATGGATATTTCCTACCCACAGGTAGCATGGTTGGCTATGTCACGTGCCCAATCATGCGTACTCTGGGAAGCGGGGCGTGACAGGTAGTTGTTGTGTAAAAGCAGTGCTCACATTACTCGCAAGGAAAACTTTTTTAGGTACTTGAACTTTTCACTTCCTAGTGCACAAGTCCTTTAGGATTTTCGCATATGACGGAACTTGCTGAATAGCATCTAGGAGAGGAATGTTTATGTTAACTTGCTTAAAAATTTCCACGATCTTCTCCATTTGTGGACTTGTTCTGATGCCCCTTAACCTGTTTGGATAAGGTGCTTGATCAATAAGTTTTGGGTCCAACGTTTGTGGAGAAGACTGTGGGGATGGATTCGATCCCAAAATTGGAGTGGGAATCGACTTAGATAGATTTGGCGAAATGTTCGAGCCTTGGGGAAAACGGAGAATAGGCTCGGATGAAGGTGGAAGACTAGACGAATTAGGGGAAGAAGAAGAAGAAGGGGTATCAAATGTGTCACTATCATCAAACTGCTCACCCACTTGGTTATTCAGCACTCTCCCCGATCTCAACGTAGTAATGGAATTCACATTATGACTTTGTGAATGGCCAGGATTCGGTAGGGGTTGAGATGGGAGTTTCCTTTTCTCTCTTGCACTCATTGTGGCGTTTAACTGTGCGATTTGGTTTTCTATTGATTTAATACTCTCACCATGGGAGGAGGAGTTTTTCGTTAGGGTATCAATAGAAGACCTTATCTCAGCCGAATTTTGCATGGATTGTTTCATGAACATATCCAAAGTTTGTGCAAGTGAGTTGTCAGTACCGGCCGCTTGTGGTGTAGAAATGTTGGCCGGATTTTGGAAATTCTGTGACTGAAAGGGGGGCTGATTCTGTGGTTGTGGTTGCTGTGGAGGAGGTCTTTGATAATTACTTTGTTGGTTTTGATTCCAAGCAAAGTTAGGATGATTCCTCCATCCTTGATTGTACGTGGAAGAATAAGGGTCGTTTCTAGGTCGCTGCTGAAAAGCAGCATTAGCTTGAAACGATGCATTCATAGGACATTCTTCCGTTAAGTGTGAAGGATCCGAACAGCAACCACAGACGGTCTTAGGAAGCGTAACCTGATTTAGGGAGACCGATGAGAATCTGCTCTCAATAGCATCAAGTTTCTTCTGCATCGCTGCCATTTCGGCTTTCACTGCGATGGAAACATCAAGCTGGTGAACTCCTCCCCTAGATGAAGGTGGTCTTACGCTTTCCCACTGCAAAGTGTGTTCAGCGAGGTCTTCCAAATACTTCCAAGCTTCACCGTCATCTTTAGACATGAAATTGCATTGACACATTGTTTCAATCATCTGCTTTGTCGCTGGATTAATGCCCTCATATATAATCCGACATAAATCCCATCTTTGTATTCCGTGATGGGGGTATTGGACAAGCAGATCTTTGAAACGTTCAAAGCACTTCCAAAATGGTTCATTGGGAAGCTGGGTGAACTGGTTGATCTCGCTCCTAACATGTGCAGTCTTATGATTTGGGTAAAACTTCTTAAGAAATGCTACGACGAATTCATCCCAATTAGCGATAGAGTGTGCGGCAGTATTATAAAGCCATTTTTCTGCCAAGTCGCACAGTGTGAATGGGAGAAGACGTAAGCGCATAGCATCTAGAGTCAATTGTGAAGTACCCATCATTGCGCATACGTTTTCGAATTTGGTGATGAAAACGTACGCGTCTTCCGATTCAAGCCCGTGAAATTTGGGCAGCAGATTGATGTAGTGGGGTTTAATCTCGAAATTATCCCCGTTAGGTGGTGGAAGAGATAGACAAGTAGGAAGAGGACCACGAATAGGATAGCATCTCTCTTGGAGAGAGATGCGCGGTGGATTCTGCTCACCTGCGGGCGGTGGCAGCGTGGTGTTATAATTAGATGGAGTGCCGTCCATCACGGTGGATGTGGTGTGTGGTGGGGGAAAAGAAGATGAAGAAGTACCGACTTCGGTGTCGATAGCAGGAACGCGGACAAGACGGGCACAAGGATCCCATGTCCAGCCGAGCATGCACTAAGCGGGTTTAGTGCAAGTGGCAGTGTGTGTGTGATTTTAAAATTGGCTTGTTTTGAAAAAGTGGGACTCAAGAAAAATCACCCCTAAGATGCACAAGCAACCCTAGAACTAAGGTTACCTAGGTCAGTCTCTAGACCGCTCCTAGACTTCCAAAGGACAAGCCGCAGGATCAATCCTCTACCGCCTCCGTACTACCCTCGTAGCCAGATAAGTGCCAGGTAAGTGGGAAGGAACCACGTCGTGTGCCTAATTAAAAACCACTAGCCTTTGTCACACTTGCCTAGGCACTACAAAAGTAATGCGGATAAATGATAGATTACCCACGACCTTCCTCTGTCCTTATTGAGCGCGACAGTCCTTAGAGTCTGGTCTAGATATTTTTTAAATTAATGAAGGGTAGATCTATATGCTCGGTTTGTGATTTGTGGGGCTTAGGAAGGATGATGAAATCCCCACCTAATCTTGATTTGGTCTTTGTCCCTTAGAAATCCGTATTAAATATGCAAAACAAAACCAATCACAAAACTTTTGCAAAAAGATTTTTGAGCGGCGCAATTTTGCAAAGAATCCTGCAGAAAATAGATTTTATTGGATTTGAGGAGAGAGAGAAGGAGTTGAGAAAGATACCAGAGAATTCTGTGGCCATAACTCTTCTTTCCTGCCGCGATTCCGCCGCACAAAGTGCCTTTATGCCGCGGTTCCGCCGCGTGGAAGAGGGATCATTTGATGAAAATTTTTGTATAGCCTTCTGTGCTTCTCTGGATCTCTAAAAATGTCTCTGTTTCCTGTTCTCCTTAATTCTGTGTCTCCATATTTCCACGCAAAATTCACGCACAAATCGTTAAATATGCAATTTGCAGTTTTGTGTTAATGATATGACTCGTCTAAGAATTCAACACAAATAGTAAAAATAAAAAATTACGCACGTATCCCCGGCAACGGCGCCATTTGATTGTTTCGAAAAAGTGTGTTTGTAGTTAACCACAATCAATAACGGTGTCGCGCGTAGCTAGACCGAGATGAATACGGGTCGTCCTCTGGGAAACGTGGAACCTTTTATTTTTACTTTAGATGTGTTGAGAAAGAGAGGAGGAATAAAGAATTTTGTGAAAAGTTTCTAGATCTACTTTAAACAAGAATGTTAAATATAGATCTAGATTATTTTAGAGATTTAAATAATATAATAATAGGGCTTGTAGGGTTCGTTAGGATTTAGTAGGTATGGAAGATTAATTAAAATTTACCCTTTTTATCCATTAATAGATTTAGAACTAGAACGACGGTGATGCGTGTAGATTAGGGTTTCTGGAGGGAAAAGGAATCCCACTCGTAACCCTTATCTCGACACGGAACTCCGTTCATATCTAGCCTTTACCAAAACAATCATTAATCTAATCTCTAATCGCGGTCGGAACTAGCAAGGAATTGCTAGCGCGCCCGATTAGGATGTTAATGATTATTTTGATAAAGTTCCTAAACTTTATAGGACTTAAAAAGGGTTTAATTATTTTCATCGTCCATTAACCTACCCTAATCCTACGAACCCTAACAAGCGGAGAATTACTCGCGCATGTTGGGAGAAGAAAATGAAAAGAAAGAGATGGAAAACATAATGTAAAAGAAAACAAACAATTAAAAAAACTACCTTTATTAATCAACTCCTTCAACTACACTTTTAATCCATAGAAAATGATTACAAAACTTGATTTGCTTCTCGATCTTTCCTAGGGAGGTAGTCGAATAGTCGATGATCAGCCTGGATGCGTGAGCGTCGGGAGCTTCGTGATCTCTTCGGCTTGATGATTTTTCCAAGAGGCTCTCGGTCCTTTTTATAGTGCAAAGCCAGAATCTTATTGTTGAAAACTTGGTAAAATATAGCTTGGATTCACACCAGAAAATCTTGCCTTCCAATTCCACAAAAGTGCGGCGGATCCGCGGCCCAAGGGTGGGTTTGGCCGCGGATCCGCGCTCAATGGATAAGATCTTTTGATCAATTTTCTTTGGCTCTCTGATTTTGACATTTGGCAATCCTAGGCATCTTTATAATTCAGAAATCTTCTCTCGGTTGCTTCCAGACTTGGTCTCCAAGTTTTGCTTCTTAATTTGGCAAGTTTTCTTCAACAAATTGATTTGTTTGTTAAATCCTTCATAACAACTTGGAAATATTCTGCACAACAACTCAAATAAGATTTTAGTAGACTTTGTTCTACTAGGATTACATCAATAATATTATTTGCATACATTTTCCTACCAAATGATAATTAACATATATTAACACATGGAAAATAATGTTTTTACACATAAACCCTCATATGTATAATATATTATAATATAGTCCTGTTTTAATATGAAAATGGTAGGAAAAATGTAATGGAAGTGTGCAGTTTTATCTACTGAACATGTACATACGATGTATATTGTAGTGGATGCTTGGACATATATTGGGAGGACTTTCTTGCTCAACATGATAGTATGCTATATGGTTTCCCTTTATATTAACTTGTATTATGATAGTCTCTATGTCACATGTTGATAAATTCCTTAGGATGAGTACTTGACTACCAGAACTATGATGCATATCATACTAGTGGGGATAGTGTAGTCGCCAAGTACATCCTTCAAATGTTCCTAGTCGTGGGAGTACCGAGACAGGGCATCGATACTCCAGTGTAGACTAGCGTATGCTCTTCTTGACCCATATGATGGGCGATGGAAGATCCTATATCCATTGGTGTTTGACATCAGAGAAGGTATACGGGTGCTCAGAGGAGACTGGTACACTGGACGGACTCGCCGAGAACTCCCAGATGGTATTATACCTCACGTTAGATGGCAGTTCTCTGGTGACACTGGTACAGGTTAGTCTGTAGACCCGAGATCGTCATAGAGTCTTGTGTGATTCCCACTGTGCTTTGATTTCCATCATACCACGTCTAAGAGGGCGTGCAAAACGGTGGCTTTTGGGTACAGTCCCGAATCACATGGAGGCAATGAGCGATAGGAGGGGTTTCGTCTCTCCCGGTATAGGGAGTTGATGTTGCGCTGTGTTAGATTGGCTATAACTGGAAATCCCTGGCCAGGGTTGCTGAGATTTACTAGTAAGTGTTATCAGTAGTTTCTCGAACTGTTATGGACCTCATATCGACACGACTTATCAAGCTACTGGGGTCTGACGTTTACCACCCCTAGGCGAGATATGCGACATATCAGACGAAGAGACCGGACTGTACGGAAGTGTTACTGCTTGGATTCGTAGGAGAATGTACTGGCTTGCTTGGGGATCTTCTGATCGATCAATCCCAGGGTGGCTGTTACGTTTAGCTGACCGCTTACAGCTTGTGGGTGTTTGATATGATCATCACCTACTGCCGGCGTATTGACGATTCTTTAGAGTCCTACACAGAGGTTTCCTGGCTCAGGTAAAACGGAGTAGAGGCACATATATGATATGTGCGGGACTGGGAATAATACGTGTATGCGATACCGTATTAGATTCTCGCAATATGAGATATCGGCTGGGTATATGTGATATAGCCGGGTCATCGGATCAAGTGTTGATTCGATGAACTGATACAGATTATATTAGTCGGTTATTTGAGAAATAGCCGGATTGTCGGATCAAGTGTTGATTCGATAATTTAATGTATAATTATATATATGATATATTACATTACATTAACTGATATAATCTCTCTTTATTGATTCATTTTCTCACCGGATAATACCTTGATATATATGATATATGTTATTTGTATTATTTTCTTTTGTTCCAAAAATATATTTTATATGTGATATATAATATTGTAACAAGTTATGATTACAAATGCAACATGATTTGTAGAGATTAAACATAGTTAGGGTTTGATTTGGGTTAGCATTTTCATGAAGCTTCTAGAAGCTTTATTTTTGCTTTATGCTTAGATATTTTGGATTGATATTTTGAGTTGATATTTCTTAACCCAACCCAAACCCTTTACCCTAGTTAATTCTCTACAAGGGTTAAGCCTTCATACTTAACCCAAGGTTGGATTTGTAACCATGCATAAGAAATTCATTATTCATCACAAAAGGATTTGCTTCTTCTTCTTCCTTCTTCTTGCATGAAAAAGCTTACTAGCTTTTTGGTATGTGATGATTTTGAGTGAGAAATTGAAAAAAAATGTGAGCAAAATTCCTACTTCATCATCCTCATCTATTATAGCCACTTAGATTAGGGTGTTTGCTTTGCTAATACTTGATTAGTGAAGCAAGATTTTGGGCTTGAGTTTCTTCAAGGTAGATCATCTTTGTTGTTGAAGATTGGAAGCAAGCTTGCAACTTTCTCTTCATGGAGCCTCTTTTGAGTCCGGGTACTCAATGATCGCAGCGAAGGGACCTCAACACGGAGCTTTAGAAGTGAAGGAACGGACTACAAAGGTAGTAATCCCTAACAGTTAGATGTAAAGTTGTTTACATGCTTGTTTATCCTAATACTCTAGTTAAGATCTTGGTTAGGGTTTGTTTAGCACCCCAAAATTTTTAAAGTAGCATGATTGATGCTTGCCAAAACCTTGCTAAGGTGCTAAGCTTACCCTACAGTGGTATTAGTGCCAAGCTAGAGCTTTAGGCGTTGTCTAGACGAAGTTAGAAGTCCGATAGAACCCCAAAACCCCGAAACTGTTAGTTATATGTATGCCCTAGAGGCCATTACTATACATAGTGATGTATATTGTAATGGATGCTTGGACATATATAGGGAGGACTTTCTTGCTCGACATGATAGTATGCTATCTGGTTGTACTTTATCTTAACATGTACTCTGATTGTCTCTATGTCACATGTTGATAAAGCCTTTAGGATGAGTACTTGACTACCAGGACTATGATGCGGATCATACTAGTGGGGACAGTGTAGTCTCCAAGTACATCCTTCAAATGTTCCTAGTCATGGGAGTACCGAGACAGGGCATCGATACTCAAGAGTAGACTAGCGTATGCGCTTCTTGACCCATATGACGGGCAATGGATGATCCCATATCTATTAGTGTTTGACATCAGAGAAGGTATACGGGTGCTCAGTGGAGACTGGGTACACTGGACGGACTCGCCGAGAACACCCAGATGGTATTATACACCACGTCAGATGGCAGTTCTCTGGTGACACTGGTAAAGGTTAGTCTGTAGACCCGAGATCGTCATAGAGTCTTGTGTGACTCCCACTGTGCTTTGATTTCCATCATACCATGTCTAAGAGGGCGTGCAAAAAGGTGGCTTTTGGGTACACTCCCGAATCACATGGAGGCAATGAGAGATAGGAGGGGATTCGTCTCTCCCGGTATAGGGAGTTGATGTTGTGCTGTGTCGATTGGCTATAACTAGAAATCCATGGCCAGGGTGGCTGAGATTTACTGGTATGTGTTATCAGTAGTTTCTTGAACTGTTATAGACCTCATATCGACACGACTTATCAAGCTACTGGGGTCTGACATTTACCACCCCTAGGCGAGATATGCGATATATCAGACAGAGAGACCGGACTGTACGGGAGTGTTACTGATTGGATTCGCAGGAGAATGTACAGGCTTATTTGTTGATCTTCTGATCGCTCAATACCAGGGTGGCTGTTACGTTTAGCTGACCGCTTGCAGCTTGTAGGTGTTCGATATGATCAACACCTATTGCCGGCGCATTGACGATTCTTTAGAGTCCTACACAGAGGTTTCTTGACTCAGGCAAAACGGAGTAGGGGCACATATGTGATATGTGCGGGACCGAGAACAATACGTGTATGTGATACCATAATTGAAGGGTTCCCAGGCACTCTTGTGAAGGTTCATAATGCATCAAACATGCCCGAATAAAATTTTAGACGTGCCGAACATCCCAAAGCCGGGATCTTTGCTAGATTATTAGGGTTTAACATGCAAGTAAACATCTTTACTACTAAGGTTGAGGGATTACAACCTTTGTAGTCCACTCCTTCGCTTCATAAGCTCCGAGTAGAAGTCCCTTCGCCGCGATCCACGATCTCCCGGACTCAAGAGAGGCTCCACGACTCGAACGATCCATGCTAGCTTGTAGTGTTCCGCTTCTCCGATGATCTACGTCGAAGTTGCTATGACTCAAGCTCTCTCACTCTAATGAGGTGAACACCCTAATCTAATGGGCTAGATTAGATGGGGATGATGGAGTAGTATTTATTATTTCTTTTTATATCATTTTCTCACAAGAAATCATCACAAAAGAAATAACTAGTGAGCTCTTTCCAAAACTCAAGAGAGAAGAAGATGAAGAAAATGATAGTAATCCTTTTGTGATGAATAGTAGATTAGAATATATGATTTATTATGGAACCATGGTCAAGGATGAGAGGCTTAACCTTTGTAGAGAATAAACTAGAGCTAGGGTTTGGTTAGGTTAAGAATGAGTCATGGATAAGTATCAAACATAATATCTTAACCAAGACAAAAGGAAATCCTTCTAGAATGAGCAAGAAGGAGCTAACCCTAATCTCTTTTTATCATCCCTAAACATGTTTCATAATAAATCATATCATGTCACAATAATATATATCATATATATATATTATATATTTGCAACAAAAGAAAATAATACAATTAACATATATCGCATATATATCAATGTATTAATCCGGTGAGAAAATGAAATAATAAAGCGAGCCAATATTAGATAATGTAATACAATATATCATATATATCATTATACATTAAATCATCGAATCAACACTTGATCCGACGATCCGGCTATATCGAATATAACCGACTAATATCTCATGTACCGATTCATCGAATCAACACTTGATCCGATGGCCCGGTTCATATCTAAATATCGCGAGAATATAGTACGGTATCACATATCGCATTATCTTCGGTCCTGCACATATCACATATATGGCTCTACTCCGTTTTCCCTGAGCCAAGAAACCTCTATGTAGGACTCTAAAGAATCGTCAATACGCCGGTAGCAGGTGATGATCATATCAAACACCCACAAGCTGCAAGCGGTCAGCTAAACGTAATAGCCACCCAGGTATTGAGCGATCAGAAGATCAACAAGCTAGCCTGTACATTCTCCTGTGAATCCAATCAGTAACACTCCCGTACAGTCCGGTCTGTTCGTCTGATATGTCGCATATCAAGTCTAGGGGTGGTATACGTCAGACCCCAGTAACCGATAAGTCGTGTCGATGTGAGGCTCATAATAGGTCGAGAAACTACTAGTAACACTTACCATTATATCTCTATATCAGCCCTGGCCAGGGACTTCCAGTTATAGCCAATCGAACACAGCACAACATCTACTCCCTATACCGGGAGAGACGAATCCCCTCCTATCGCTCATTGCCTCCATGTGATTCGGGACTGTACACAAAAGCCACCGTTTTGCATGCCCTCTTGGACGTGGTAAGGTGGAAATCAAAGCACAGTGGGAATCACACAAGACTCTATGACGATCTCAGGTCTACAGACTACGCTGTACCAGTGTCACCGGAGAACTGCCATCTGACGTGTGGTATATCACCATCTGGGAGTTCTCGGCAAGTCCGTCCAGTGTACCCAGTCTCCACTGAGCACCCGTACACCATCCTTGATGTCAAACACCGATGGATATGGGATCATCCATCGCCCATCATATGGGTCAAGATGCGTATACGCTAGTCTACTCTGGTGTATCGATGCCCTGTCTCGATACACTCTCGACTAAGAACAGTTATAGGATGTACTCATCGACTACCGTGGCCCCACTAGTATGATTTCATCATAGTCCCATTAGTCGAGTACAGATCCTAAGGGCTTTATCAACATGTGAGAGAAAGACAGTAAACCAGTACAAGTCAACATGTTAAGATAAAGTGAAATCAAATAGCATACTTTCATGAGGAGCAAGAAAGTCCTCTCTGTATACATCCAAGCATCCATCATAATATACATCATATGTACAACAATGGCCTCTAGGGCATATAAATAACTAACAATCTCCCACTTGCACTAAGGCCAGCTGCTGTAGTATCTCATACCTAGCATCCTGAATAATCTCTCAAACTGTATCTGGAGAATGGCCTTCGTGAGTAGATCCGCAGTGTTTTCCTTCTTATCTATTCTCATGACCTCGATCTCCCGGCGATCAACTATCTCCCTGATCAGGTGATACCGCCTCAGAATATGTCTGGACTTCTGATGGGACCTGGGTTCCTTGGCCAAAGCCACAGATCCATTGTTATCGCAATACAGAGGTATTGGATGCTCAATGGATGGAACCACTCCAAGTTCACTAATGAACTTCTTAATCCAGACAGCCTCTTTGGCAGCATCGTTGGCAGCGATGTATTCAGCCTCCATCGTCGAGTCTGCAACGGTATCCTGTTTGGAACTCTTCCAACATACCGCCCCTCCATTGATGGTAAAGACAAATCCCTAGTGCGACTTAGAGTCGTCCTTATCACTTTGGAAGCTGTAATCGGTAAAGGACTCCACCCGGAGTTCTCCGTTACCATACACCAAGAACATGTCTCTAGTCCTCCGCAAGTACTTGAGAATGTTCTTCACAGCTGTCCAGTGACTCTTTCCAGGATCTGCTTGGTACCGACTCACTACACTTAGTGAGTATGCTACATCGGGTCTGGTACATATCATCGCATACATGATAGAGTCTACTGCCGAAGCATAGGGTATCCCTTGCATGCGAGCTCTCTCCAAATCAGTCTTGGGAGACATCTCTTTGGAGAGAGTGAGTCCAGAGATCGTGGGTTGGTTCCCACGCTTGGATTCTTCCATACTAAACCTCTTTAGTATGGTGTCAATGTACCTGGATTGGAACAATCCCAGTATCCGTTTAGATCTATCTCTATAGATCATGATTCCCAATATGCAGGAGGCATCACCTAGATCTTTCATTGAGAATCTTTGTGATAAGAAGAGCTTGACTGATTGCAGCATAGGAATATCATTTCCTATCAAGAGTATGTCATCCACGTACAATACGAGGAAGACAACCTTACTCTCTGCTACCTTCTTATAGATACAAGGTTCATATATATTTTTGATGAAGTCAAACTCTTTGACTACAACGTCAAAACAGATGTTCCAACTCCGCGATGCTTGCTTTAACCCATAAATGGATTTAAGCAGCTTGCACACCTTTCCGCTGCTCCTACTATCTACGAAGCCCTCTGGCTGAGTCATGTACACGCACTCTTATAAATCACCGTTTAGAAAGGCGGTCTTAACATCCATTTGCCAGATTTCATAGTCATGGTATGCAGCAATGGCAAGTAAGATCCGGATGGACTTAAGCATAGCCACTGGAGAAAAGGTTTCGTCATAATCCACACCTGGTCGTTGATGAAATCCCTTTGCTACAAGTCTAGCTTTGAAAGTTTGAACTTTTCCATCTACACCAAATTTCTTTTTAAAAATCCACTTGCTCCCAATGGGTTTTAACCCTTCAGGAGCATTTTCCAAAGTCCATACTTTATTGGTGTACATGGATTCCATCTCAGATCGCATTGCATGTGGCCATTTCACAGAGTCACCACTCGTGATG
This sequence comes from Agapanthus africanus, assembly GCA_030015575.1. Taxonomy (NCBI): domain Eukaryota; kingdom Viridiplantae; phylum Streptophyta; class Magnoliopsida; order Asparagales; family Amaryllidaceae; genus Agapanthus; species Agapanthus africanus. The sequence continues at coordinate 137,273,062 of JASDDO010000016.1, forward strand.
GCCTGCTCGAAACTAGTTGGGTCATCATCTTGCATGATGCAATCCTCGGTTCCACCATCAATGAGAAAACCGTAGTATCTCTCAGGCGGATGAGAAACCCTGCTAGATCGGCGGAGAGGCTGGGGTTCGTCGGGTACTACTGAATCCTCTGGTTCTACCAAGTCTTCTGTTATAGTTTGTGTCGTTGGAACCTCTTCCAGTTCTACCTCAATGCCATTAATCTGTTTCATAAGAAAACCTTTTTCTAAGAAAGTGGCATGTCGAGAAACAAACACCTTTTGTTCCTCGGGGTGGTAGAAGATATACCCTTGTGAATTTTTGGGATATCCTACAAACTTACATAAGACAGATCTTGCCTCGAGTTTGTCCGGATTTTGTCTTTTGACATAGGCTGGACAACCCCATATCTTAACATACTTAAGAGATGGTCTCTTCCCTTTCCATATCTCATATGGAGTGGTAGGCACTGATTTGGTAGGAACCATATTCAATAGGTGTATGGCTGTCTCAAGCGCATACCCCCAGAAGGAAATAGGTAACTCAGCTGTACTCATCATCGTGCGCACCATATCTAATAGGGTGCGATTCCTCCGTTCCGATACACCGTTGTGCTGTGGTGTGTAAGGAGGAGTAAGCTGAGAGAGAATCCCATTCTCTTTTAGATAATCTAGGAACTCATTGCTTAAGTATTCTCCTCCTCGATCAGATCGAAGAATCTTAATACTTTTGCCCGTTTGGTTCTCTACTTCGTGCTTATATTCTCTGAATTTCTCACAAGTTTCAGACTTGTGTTTCAACAGGAACACATGCCCGTATCTAGAGAGATCGTCAGTAAATGTAATGAAGTAGGAAGAACCGTTCCTGGCGTGTGTAGACATGGGACCGCATACATCACTATGTATCAGTCCTAAGAGTTCCGTAACTCTTTCTCCGTGTCCACTAAACGGAGCTTTGGTCATTTTTCCTTTGAGACATGAATGGCAAGTATCATAAGATGATAATTCGAACGGATTTAAATATCCATCTTTATGTAACTTAGCCAGTCGTGTCGCATTGATATGACCAAGTCTACAATGCCACAAGAAGGATTCGTTCATTTCTGAACTCTTCCTCTTGTGTGTGTTTTGTATATTGAGGACTGTATTTTGATTTAGAATGAATATGCCATTATGTAACGAGCCTGATGCAATCAACTTTTGATCTAGGAATATGTTCATAACATTATCCTGTACTACAAAATTATATCCTTCTTTACTTAATAAAGAAACTGATATAATGTTGCACATCATGTTCGGTATATAATAGCACTCATTCAGAATCAGTGTATCACCACTTGGTAATACTAAGTGATATTCGCCAACTGCTTTGGCTGCAACATTTGCCTCATTCCCTACTTGAACGGAATGATCACCTTTTCCCAGTTCTCTACCTTTACGTAGCCCATGTAACAATTTACATATGTGGGATCCTGATCCGGTATCTAATACCCAGGACGTAGGGTGAACTGAGAAACAGTTCTCAATAACTAACACGCCTGAAGAAGATGCATCAACATGCATGTTCTTTTGGGCGGCGTGAGAATCCAGATATTCTCCTGTTTCCTGTTCAATCTTATAACTCTTATAAGAAAGAACGGGTCCAACGTTCCCCTGCTTAGTATAATAAGCGGGTTCAGTCAATACATCCATATTATTATCTTGATTATGGCCTGACATGGTCGCTACCTGGAGAGAGAGAGAAGAAAACACTTTAGCGTATGCTCTTGCAAGATTTAGATTGGTTTTTATCTTATCTAATCAGGATGTCTCCCACCGTTTTTATCAAATCTACCTTCAAACCCTAAAAGGTAAGATTAGCCGGGATTAATTACACCCTACAATTTCGTCAATCTTTCAGCTAGATCAGTGTCGGTACTTGAGGGAGTTTCCCCGTGCTTTCGCACGGACCTAATTAAAGTAAACCTCGTTTTCCTAGAGGCGTAACCCCGTTAACACTTTTCTAGACACCTACTTGATCGGCTAATTGTCCTGTGTAAAACTCTCCCAGGAGTAACTCTTACTCGCAGTGGGTATCGGGATTCAACTATCTCATAGGAGGTATGCAATCTCATTGCAAATTTCAACACTTGAAATTCCCGATAATATTCTGCCCCTAACGTACTATGACCTTGACGAATGCCAAACAACTCATAATCCGCTAGTCAAGTTCAACCCGTACATTTCTTTATTGAATTAAACCCACCCGCACGACCCTTGACGAATGCGAAACAACGCCGTACGAATACCCTAATCCAATCGCATCGTATGCTACAGATAAATCGTAAATAGCTACCGTACACTACGTCTTGACGAATGCCAAACAACCGTAGCACGAATACTAAGTAATATCTATCTGAAATGTCGGAGGGCTACGACGGGTTTTTCTGAAAACCTATTGCGTAATGAACTTGATATCGTTGTAGAATCAAGTGAAATTTTGAAATGGAGTGATTTTGAGGCTTTCATTAGTTTTGCTAAAGAGGTCACTCCCGGTGAAGGGATCTCGGCTCTTTCCCCATCGAATAAGGTGCAGGATATATCATATATATCTCTATGCAAAGCAAAACTCTAAAAGCAATCAAAATACAAACCGAGTTTTGTAGCATCTGCCAGTTTCGCTAAAGAGGTCACTCCCGGTGAAGGGATCTCGGCTCTTTCCTCATCGAATAAGGTGCAGGGTATATCATATATACCGCTATGCAAAGAAAAACTGTAGCTACCCTTTTTATAAAGATTTGATTCTACAACATCTTTTAGGTTTCTTTTCTTTTTATTAATCTCATTAATAAAATCCCATCAGCTTATGCTTCCTAAGCATCACAGAAGAAACGAAAGCATTAATATTTATATATCAGCATATATATATATATATAGTATAAGTATTCGTCTCAGGCAGTAATATGATCTCATCACAGAACATTGCAGCAGAAGAACATATATGAAATATTGGATATACTAGGATGTCCGTGTTTTCAATACGAGACGGTATAAAACACGGATTCCACGGTCGCGATGAATAGCCAAACCCACATCCCAAAACCACTACGAGAGCGGCAAGTAACACTGCCAATTCTAGGGTTAGGAGACCCGGTCTCGACTCCTCGAGATGGTCTCCCACTGGACCCTAGAACCCGGTTACTTGTGCTCCCTCCTTGGGTCTACCTAATGCGGAAAAGTAAATAATATACAATGGTGACATCAACCTCATCCCGGAAGTGCCCCAATAAAAGAATATTACATACAAATGAATTTTACATGAATGAAAATAAAAACCCTCATCTCTATAAAACCCCCGGCTATTCAGAACACGACAATCCAATATAATATATGACAGCAACACATAATATCACATATCATCAACGTAAGTAAGTATGCATACACCGATCGTCGTTGATGTATAGCAACCAAAACCGGCAATACAACTACATACTACACTTACAGTCACAGAAAAGAAATTGCAAAACTATAATATTTGGAATCCACAATCACTTTAGACATCGTAAATCCGAAATATCACATACTTCGCATTTCATGCCTAACTCTATGAATTCCACATATTGTATCACATTCCATATAAATAGACAGTATTAAACTTTTCGAACAGATAATCAAATACCCAAAATTTCCTAAATAGCTCAACACTTGAGCGGAGTTCAAATAATCCCAGAATATGTCACAGTACCAGAGATCCAGCCGTAGAAGGGTCAAGCCAACGCCTCACATGTGGCATGCCGTACTGCCCCAAACCCTAAGGTTTAGAGGCAGTTCAAGACGGTCACATAATCGAGTTAAGGTTTGTTGTCTTCTAGAGGGTCCACCGTGTTACTTGTACAATTTTTCCGAAAGATTTAAACCCGATAAAAATTCAACACTTGAAAGTTTTTCGTGCAGGGAAAAAATGAGTTAATGATATTCGTTCGAACATTTTAACAGTTTCTAAATATCCGGAAAACATAACAAAATTAAATTATCCGATCGAATCAACGAGTCCCCAATATAACCCTAGAAAACTCAACACTTGAGTGGAATTAAAAAATTCCCAGAAAAAATTGCCAAGAAAGGACCAAAGAATAAATATATGAAATTCCAGGGACTAATTCGAAATTTTGGCTGCGGAACCGCCGCCAAACCCTTAGTTTGGCCGCGGTTCAGCGGTCAAATCAGCGAATTAAAAGTCCGTACTTCACATTAATTCTTAGATTTTCCTGCTTAATTTTCTGAGTATTTTTAATTCATAAAATATCACATTTTTGAAAAATATCCAGAAAAGGGTATTATCGGGGTTTTCCGGGTTCGATCGGGGTTTTAACTTCGTTAACACATCGCCTAATGCTCTAGCTAGGCTCTGATACCACTGAAAGGTTCCTAGGCGCTCTTGTGAAGGTTCATAAGGCATCAAACATGCCCGAATAAAATTTTAGACGTGCCGAACAACCCAAAGCCGGGATCTTTGCTAGATTATTAGGGTTTAACATGCAAGTAAACATCTTTACTACTAAGTGTGAAGGATTACAACCTTTGTAGTCCGCTCCTTCGCTTTATAAGCACCGAGTGGAAGTCCCTTCGCCGCGATCCACGATCTCCCGGACTCAAGAGAGGCTCCACGACTCGAACGATCCATGCTAGCTTGTAGTGTTCCGCTTCTCCGATGATCTACGTCGAAGTTGCTATGACTCAAGCTCTCTCACTCTAATGAGGTGAACACCCTAATCTAATGGGCTAGATTAGATGAGAATGATGGAGTAGTATTTATACTTTCTTTTTATATCATTTTCTCACAAGAAATCATCACAAAAGAAATAACTAGTGAGCTCTTTCCAAAACTCAAGAGAGAAGAAGATGAAGAAAATGAGAGTAATCCTTTTGTGATGAATAGTAGATTAGAATATATGATTTATTATGGAACCATGGTCAAGGATGAGAGGGTTAACCTTTGTAGAGAATAAACTAGAGCTAAGGTTTGGTTAGGTTAAGAATGAGTCATGGATAAGTAACAACCATAATATCTTAACCAAGACAAAAGGAAATCCTTCTAGAATGAGCAAGAAGGAGCTAACCCTAATCAAACCCTAATCTCTTTTTATCATCCCTAAACATGTTTCATAATAAATCATATCATGTCACAATAATATATATCACATATATATATTATATATTTGCAACAAAAGAAAATAATACAATTAACATATATCGCATATATATCAATGTATTAATCCGGTGAGAAAATGAAATAATAAAGCGAGCCAATATTAGATAATGTAATATAATATATCATATATATCATTATATATTAAATCATCGAATCAACACTTGATCCGACGATCCGGCTATATCGAATATAACCGACTAATATCTCATGTACCGATTCATCGAATCAACACTTGATCCGATGGCCCGGTTCATATCTAAATATCGCGAGAATATAGTACGGTATCACATATCGCATTATCCTCTGTCATGCACATATCACATACGTGGCTCTACTCCATTTTGCCTGAGCCAAGAAACCTCTGTGTAGGACTCTAAAGAATCGTCAATACGCCGGTAGCAGGTGATGATCATATCAAACACCCACAAGCTGCAAGCGGTCAGCTAAACGTAACAGCCACCGAGGTATTGAGCGATCAGAAGATCAACAAGCTAGACTGTCCGTTCTCCTGTGAATCCAATCAGTAACATTCCCGTACAGTCCGGTCTGTTCGTCTGATATGTCGCATATCAAGTCTAGGGGTGGTATACGTCACACCCCAGTAACCGATAAGTCGTGTCGATGTGAGGCTCATAACAGGTCGAGAAACTACTGGTAACACTTACCAGTATATCTCTATATCAGCCCTGGCCAGGGACTTCCAGTTATAGCCAATCGAACACAGCACAACATCAACTCCCTATACCGGGAGAGACGAATCACCTCCTATTGCTCATTGCCTCCATGTGATTCGGGACTGTACCCAAAAGCCACCGTTTTGCACGCCCTCTTGGACGTGGTAAGGTGGAAATCAAAGCACAGTGGGAATCACACAAGACTCTATGACGATCTCGGGTCTACAGACTACGCTGTACCAGTGTCACCGGAGAACTGCCATCTGACATGTGTGGTATATCACCATCTGGGAGTTCTCGGCGATTCCGTCCAGTGTACCCAGTCTCCACCGAGCACCCGTACACCATCCTTGATGTCAAACACCGATGGATATGGGATCATCCATCGCCCATCATATGGGTCAAGATGCGTATACTCTAGTCTACTCTGGTGTATCGATGCCCTGTCTCGATACACCCTCGACTAGGAACAGTTATAGGATGTACTCATCGACAGCCGTGGCCCCACTAGTATGATCTCATCATAGTCCCAGTAGTCGAGTATAGATCCTAAGGGCTTTATCAGCATGTGAGAGAAAGACAATAAACCAGTACAAGTCAACATGTTAAGATAAAGTGAAATCAAATAGCATACTATCATGACGAGCAAGAAAGTCCTCTCTGTATATATCCAAGCATCCATCATAATATACATCATATGTACAACAATGGCCTCTAGGGCATATACATAACTAACAGTAATAGATGCTCGCGATATGAGATATCGGCCGGGTATATGTGATATAGCCGGGTCATCGGATCAAGTGTTGATTCGATAAACTGATACAGATTATATTAGTCGGTTATTTGTGAAATAGCCGGATTATCGGATCAAGTGTTGATTCGATAATTTAATGTATAATTATATATTTGATATATAAAATTATATTAACTGATATAAGCTCACTAAAAGATTCTTTTTCTCACTCGGGTAATACATTGATATATATGCGATATATGTTAATTGTATTATTTTATTTTGTGACAATAAATATTGTATATGTGATATATAATATTGTAACAAGTTATGATTACTAATGCAACATGTTTAGTAGAGATTAAACATGGTTAGGGTTTGATTTGGGTTAATCTTTTCTAGAAGCTTCTAGAAGCTTTTATTTTGTTTTTTGCAAAGATATTTCATTTAGATATTTTGCAAGATATTTCCAAACCCAACCCACACCCTTTAACCCTAGTTAAGTCTCTACAATGGTTAGCCTTTCATCTTTAACCATGGTTGCATTTGTAATTATAACAACAATTCATTATTCATCACAAAAGGATTATTATTCATTCTTCTTCTTCCTCCTCCTTGCAAAGCTTTCTAGCTTTGGGTTTTGTGATGGATTAGTGTGATATTATGATAATAATTGAGAGCTAAAATCCTACTTCATCATCCTAATCTATCCTAGCCATTTAGATTAGGGTGTTCACTTCATTTGTGAGTGAGAGCTTGTGTTAAAGAAACTTCAAGGTAGATCATCTTTGTTATCGAAGATCGGAAGCAAGCTTGCATCTTTCTCTTCGTGGAGCCTCTCTAGAGTCTGGGTACTCGATGATCGCAGTGAAGGGACCTCAACAAGGAACTTTAGAAGTCAAGGACCGGACTACAAAGGTTGTAATCCCAAACTCTTAGTGTTAAAGTGCTTAACATACTTTGTTTCGCCTAATCTCTAGTTTAATGATCTTGGTTAGGGTTGTTCGGCACGTCTAAATTTTAAATCGGGCATGGTTGATGCCTTATAGACCCTTGTGAGAGTGCCAAGTAACCCTACAGTGGTATCAGAGCCAAGCTAGAGCTTTAGGCGAAGTTTAAAGTCTGATCGAACTCCGAATACCCGTAAAACCCTAGTTTCTGGAAATTTTTTCAAAAGTTGATATTTTTCATATTAAAAATACTCAAAAAAATCAGCATGGAATTATAGGGATTACAGTGAAAAACGAGAATTTAATACCATTAAACAGCCGCGGAACCGCGGCAATGACATGGCTTGCGCGGCGGTTCCGCGGCCGTACAGTGGATTTATTGTTTTCTTTTGGCACAGTTAAATCCGTATATATTTCCTGATTGTTCTGGGTATTTTTGATTTTACTCAAGTGTTGAGTTTTCTGGGTTGTATTGGGAGCTCGTTGATTCGATCGGAAAGTTTAACTTCGTTTAATTTTTTCCGGGTAATTTTAGAACGTGTTAAAAAGTTCGAACGGATATCAATAACTCACTTTTTCCCCTGTCGGAAAATTTTTCAAAAGTTGGATTCTTTTCTCGAGTTTGAAACTTCCGGAAAATCGTGCAAGTAACGCGGTGGACCCTCTAGAAGAACACAAAAATTAACTCGATTATGTGACCGTCTGAACCGCCTCTAAACTTTAGGGTTTGAGGAAGTACGGCGTTGCCACATGTGAGGCGTTGGCTTGACCCTTCTACGGCTGGACCATTGGTACTGTGGCATGTGATAGATACCTTTTAAACTCCGCTCAAGTGTTGACCTATTTGGGAAAACTTGGGTGTTTGATTATTCGATCGGAAAGTTTAACATTGTCTACTTTTCTGGAATGTGATACAATATTTGGAATCCACAAGTAGTTACGAGATAACTAATTTGAATGTTATAAATCTAGCAGTTCAGTCTCAGATGATCGGTTGCCACGGGATTTTGATGTGATCAAAAGTCCGTCGCAATCACGTAGTGTACGCGGATACTCGCCGGGTAAACTTAATAGATAGCCAGCCCCATAGCCCCGACCAAGTGACTGTAGGAGAACCCCGTCGCCAAAAGCATCCGTTCGGGTGCTCGCGGCAGCGGTGTTCCGCCTTAGTGCACTTCGTCGACGGCATCCGGGGGTGCGGCCGTCTACTAAAGTTTGCGACGAGCATTCGATCAGGTTATCGGGAATCTTGTTGAATTACCCGACTAGATATTGAAAAGTGTTTTCAATATTGAGACTAAAATGCGGGGTTTATAATTGTTAGGCATGCGATGTCTAAGGAATTCATTTTGTAAGGCATGCGATGTCTAAGGAGGTTGCGGATTCCAACTGTTGTAGTTTTACACATTCTTTTCTGTGACCGTAAGCGTAGTATATGGTGTATCGCTGGCTTCGTTTCTATACATCAACGACAATCGGGATACGCATGCTTGCTTACGTTGATGATATGAGATATTATGTGTTGCTGTGATATGTTATATTGGATCGTCGTGTTCTGAATAGCCGGGGGTTTTATGTGAGATAAGAGTTTTTCTTTTTCATTCATGTAAAATTCATTGTATGTAATATTCTTTTATTGGGGCACTTCCGGGCTGAGGATGCTGTCACCATTGTATATTATTTACTTTTCCGCATTAGGTAGACCCAAGACGGGGAGCACAAGTAACCGGGTTCTAGGGTCCAGTGGGAGACCATCTCGAGGAGTCGAGACCGGGTCTCCTAACCCTAGAATTGGCAGTGTTGCTTGCCGCTCTCATAGGGGTCTAGGGATGTGGGTTTGGCTGTTAATCGCGACCGCGGAATCCGTGTTTTATACAGGCTCGTATTTAAAACGCGGACCTCCTACTATATCCAACATTTCATATATATTCTTCTGCTGCAATGTTCTGTGATGAGATCATATTACTGACTGAGACGAATGTTTATATTATATATATGAGATATATGTTATATTGCAGATTTCGTTTCAAATGTGTTGCTTGTGAAGCATAATTAAAATAGGACTTCATTAATTAGATTAATGAAACTAAAAGAAACCTAAAGATGTTGTAGAAACTTGTTTAAAAACTGGTCGCTCTAGTTCTTGATTTGCATAGCGGTGTTCCTTGTAGAACATCCAGCACCTTATTCGATAAGGAAAGAGCCGAGATCCCTTCATCGGGAGTGACCTCTTTAGTGAAACTAGCAGATGCTACAAACACGGTTTGTCTTTTGATTGCTTCTATAGTTTTTGCTTTGCATAGTGATATTTGTGAAATATCCTGCACCTTATTCGATGAGGAAAGAGCCGACGATCCCTTCACCGGGAATGACCTCTTTAGAGAAACTAGAAAAGCCTCAAAAACACTCCATTAAAAATCACTCGATTCTACAACGATATCAAGTTCATTACGCAAAGGGTTTTCTTAAAAACTAGTCGTAGCCCTCCGTCATTTCAGATAAGTTCTGGTTAGTATTCGTGCTCCGTTTGTTGACCTTAGCCAAGGCATAGTGTGCGGTAGCTGATTAGTGCTTATCTGTATAAGCATATGATGCGATTGAGTTAGGGTAGTTGTGCGAATTTGTTGACCTTAGCCAAGGGTCGTGCGGGTGGGTTTAATTCAATCGAGAAATGACGGGTTGTACTTGGCTAGCACTTATTATTTGTTGACCTTATCCAAGGTCATAAGTTGCTAGGGGCAAATTATTATTGGGAATTTCAAGTGTTGAAATTTGCAATGAGATTGCATACCTTCTATGAGATAGTTGGATCCCGATACCCGCTGCGAGTAAGAGTTACTCCTGGGAGAGTTTTACACATTACAATTAGCCGATCAAGTAGGTGTCTAGAAAGGTGTTAACGGGGTTACGTCCCTGGGAAAACGAGGTTTATTTTAATTAGGTCTGTGCGAAAGCGCGGGGAACCTCCTTCAAAGTACCGGCACTGGCCTGGCTGAAAGATTGGCGAACTTGTAGGGTATAATTAATCCCGGCTAGTCTTTCCTTTTAGGGTTTGAAGGAAGATTTGAATAAAACAGTGGGAGACATCCTGATTAGATATATTAATAACCAATCTAATCTTGCAAAAGTGTACGCTGAGTGTTTTCTTCTCTCTCTCTCCTGGTTACGACTATGTCACGACTTAATCAAGATAATAATACGGATGTATTGACCAAACCCGCTTGTTATACCGCGCTAGGGAACGTTGGTCCCGCTCCAACTTATAATTGTTATAAGACAGAGCAGGAAATAGGGGATTACCAGAATTCCCGTGCCGCCCAAACGAAGAAAGTGCATGTTGATGCATATTCTTCGGGTGTGTTCATTACACAGAACTGTTTCTCAATATCCTTTACGTCCTGGGTATTTGATACCAGATCAGGATCCCATATATGTAATTTATTACATGGGCTACAGATAGGTAGAGAACTGAGAACGGGTGATAATTTTCAAGAGTTGGAAATGATGCAAGTGTTGCAGCCAAGTTTGTTGGTAGTTATCACCCTGTATTATAAGAATACATTGATTATGAACGAATGTTATTAGATACCGAACCTGATATACAACATCATATCAGTCTCTTTATTAGTAAAGAAAGGATATAATTTTATATTGTTGGATAATGTTTTGAACATGTAACACCTTAGATTGTGTTTTATGGTTAATTATATTTTAATATATAGTTTTTAATAAAAAGTTTACCCAAATGATTTCCAAATATTTTATCCTATTTAATGAGTATTTTATTAGATTTTTCCTAGGCTTGCACACAATTGTGCATGATAACTAGGGTTGTTTTGGGGGTTTAACCATGATTAGCAACATGGTGAACTAACCATTCTCTAATCTAGTTTAATATTGTATTAGGTGCTTTTGGGTTTTTATTTGTATATGGTTCTTTTCAAAAATAAAATGAATTTGAAAAGTTTTTATTTTAAATGGTTTGAATGTTGACCTTGGTGAGAGAGGGAGAGAGGGTGCATTATGAGGCATGATGGCTTTGCCATGCTTCATTAAATGAAGAGAGAGAGAGAGGAGGGGTTTTGACTTTGTTTCTCATTATCACTTCTCTTTTCACTCATCCTCTCATTCTCTCACAATACACACACACACTCACCTGCAGCAGCTCCAGGATCAGCTCCACCAGCATCCATCAGCAGCAGCTCCAGCATCAGCTTCACCAGCATCCATCAGCATCATCTACAGCATCAGCAGCAGCAGGAGTAGCAGGCAGCAACAGCAGTAGAAGGAGCTCCAGCGACTTGCAGCAGCTCCTTTCACTTCTTCACCTGCCTTCTAGGGTTCGTTAGGGTATATTTTCTGAACCCAATCTCATAGTTGCTTAGTTTATGTGTTAATTGGTGTCGGTTAGTGTTAATTAGCTAGTTTAGTGCTAATTATGGTGATTTGTGAGATGTTGTGGCTAATTGATGATTGTGTTAGTTAACCCTACCTATTTAAGTGTTATTAGGGTCACTTGAACTGAGTTTAACCCTGGATTACACTAAAATACCATAGGGTTTGTGTTTTGTGCAAATTGGTGATTTTAAAGCGATGTATTGGCTTTCTGAGATCTGCTTTTGACCCGGGGCCTTCAGGACAAAATTGAGGAAACTGGGGCATGCACACTAGGTCTAGAACACACCACCAGAGCTCGAGCCCCTAACTCTTACCTTGGGCCGCAGATTTATTGTGTTTGGCCACAATTTGCGGCCAAGTAGGGGGCAGGAGTGTTGGGGTCTTGGCTAGGGTTGTCTGCAGTGTTTTCTAGTGCTTTGGCATGTCTAGTTTTGTAAGATTTGGCCTGTAGGAAAATCTGGGACAATATACCGTTTTTCATGTCCGTTGTGTTTGCGCGATACGCGCGATACGTGAGTGGGTTCTGTGATCCAGCGTATCGCGGCTTGTCGCGATGGTTTTAGACGCGTATACACACGATTCAGCGTATCGTGCACACGCGCGTTTAGTTTGCGACGCGAGTTTCTCGTTTTGGTTCGATATCGCGTTTTGCGGAATATTTGGCTTATATATGATTTCCATGTCTTATTTGCAGGTTTGCAGGCAGGGACTACGGACACTGCTACAGGGGGGAGCAGATGGTAGGATCCACCTAGCGTGGAGTATAGATGAGTAGATTTAACATCTACAGGGGAATCGCCCGCATGGCGTTATGCGTCTGGGCTAGAATTCAAATACCTGTCGCATATTCTACGTCATTGTTAGAATTGTGCCTTTATCTTTTTTCCTTTATATAGTTATACTGTGACTAGCAGCCGGAGGACACTGCACATTTTATTGACGGTTCATGTTGCACGAGCACGGATAGTATGCTACACACACACCGTCAATAATTGCCATGTCACACACAACCCCTTATAGATACTATTTTGCATATCATACATGACATCTAGCTTATCGGTATACCTATAGTGTATCTTACCCTTAGTGATAGGTACATCTACACATTGCGATACAGCTACAGGTATACCTTGCACATATTTTACTTATACCCAGGGGGTATCCTTCATATTCTACTTATACCCAGGGGCTATACGACATCTTTTACTTATAGGTAGACACCTATACTTAGCTGTACCTTATTGATTTCACATACATCTGGTTTCAGCTACATATTTTCATTTATATGCTCGCATTTCAGATATATCGCATATATGTATTCCTGGATTTGCGCATTGTTATTTTGATTTCATATGATGATTTCTGGATTTCGGAACCGCGGGAGTTCATGAAATTATGCATGCATTGAAAAACCCGTTTTCCTTAATATGATATTCGTGCAGCCACCATGAGATTTATCGGTTCTGATTGTATACTCCATACGAGGTGTGGTTGCCGTATGAGAGGGCCCGGTATGGTTCCCCTCGGCAAGAAGATCGATGGACTTTGCCGATTGAGCCTGGAGGTGGGCGAGTACCTACCGGTGACAGTACCCATGACTCGGCGGGGGATCACGGAGACACCGTTGGGAGTCATGTACGTATGCATACGTCGAAAGGCGAGGGTCAGAGCTAGGGACTCGTGCTTTCGGGATAGCGTATGATACGTGATCAGGATTTCTATGTCGATGCTTGGCACATCGTTTTCATGATATTTCTTTAACACCTTTGTATATATAACAGGGGATTTAGCCGTTGTTATATATACCCTTACACCAATATTAGTGGAATGGGACGCTAATATATGTGTATTGCCCCCATCATATTTATTTCTGTATATATATACCTTTAGGATGTTAGATTCTTACTTGAGATTTGACTTGGGATATTAGGTGATTCATTGAGATTGGATATTGGACATACCTATGCGATTACTGATTTGTACATTCGGGATATAGGAGATTACTCGATATTGTACATTGAGAAGATGTGAGACTTATATGATGTGAGAGCCCAATGTGGGGGCTGGTTTGAGGAATTGGGATTTGAATGTCTTAATGGATTGTGACCCTACTACGATGTCAGGTTTCCGTGGCAATGACATATTTCACTCCATACCTCATACCTATTCACTTATGCACGGTTTCATATATTGGTAGTACCTGTTAGTGTACCCTTATGATTGCTGCATATCTACTTTCTCATATCCCTATTGCATAGTTATTGCATACTATTATCATGTCATTATTACTGTAATCGCATATCTTAGATTCATGGTGTACATACATTCCTGCGATTACCTGCATATGTTATCTACTATTCACGAGTTGGCAACTCACCCCCGTTGTGCCACAGGTGTTTCAGGTTGTTCCCCAGAGTAGTCGAGGCAGGCTATTCGGTATTCATCTATCATCTTTTGCTACAGATACCGCATCAGCTCACAGTACTATTTTGCTTAGGTGGGTTTTGGTGGTTATCTGTATTTGTATTGTACCTTCGTTGTATTTGTACTCTCCATCTACTATCATGTTGTTGACCTAGAGACTTGGTGAGGACGATATTGTATATTATTTGTGGATTTTTTGTCTTTTATATATAGCTTTCTCTCCATTGTCTTTATTTCTTCGCTACGGCGTCGAATATTTATGTTGTATTCATCTTGGCTAGTTTTTACAAAAAGGGGGTGTTGCCAAAATTTTAAAGAAAGAAAGTAGGACTTTTAAAGAATTTGGTTTGCGATTTCAAATGTTTCAAAAACTTATATTATCTTTTTCCGTATTTTCTTGGTTTAGATTTCTGGGTTTTGGCTTTTTTTTACTGCGTTACGTATTTAGGCGTTGCGTAGTATTATGGTCGTCACGGGCCAATTTCGGGTCGTGAAAAAGTTGGTATCAGAGCGCTAGGTTTTACCTTTCGGAGTGTAGGATGATCTTAGTATGATGGAGTAGGTAGCTTAAGCAGAGTAACGTAGTGTGTGTATGTCTGCAGCATACCCACGATGCGGTACTTCACCTTAAGTGACCTAAGTACAATTTGCTTGAAATTCCTTCCTTGATGATTCATATCCTTGAGATTCGATTCCTTATTCTTATCGAATCTTATATTTATTTATAGCCTTGCCACCGATGACTATGGGGACTCAGAGTAATGCAGCGAGGGTCGAGGTCAGAGTTGGCTCGGGTGAGACGAGTACTGACTAGGATGACACTTTAGTTGCATAGGTGCAGACGGATCAGCCTACGACATATACTATTGATAGGCTTTTGGCAGAGATGAAGGACTTCCGCCAGACGATGAGTTCTTTGGTTGAGGTTGTTCGGGAGCTACGACAGGAGGTTGTCACCCCTGTTACTCAGTTGTCACTTACGATCAGCATGCAGCAGTCCGTCACCTACATAGCACCAGTGGTTGCAGCTCCAGTTGACGAGGCACATATTCCAGGACAGTGGAGGACTCGTACCAGTGTACCAGCCCAGAGACAGAGGTTTGGTCATCGAGACAGATTTCGTGGCCGTCGCGGGAGTAGCAGAGGCTTAGGATGAGGACAGTCGTTCAGCTCTCATCCCCGGGATGGTCAGCAGACAGCGCGTGGATGTTTTCGATGCGGGAGCCTTCAGCACTTCATCAGGGATTGTTCCTTAGCACCTCGTCAGGATCGTCATCAGAGAGGCCGTGGACGTGGAAGATTCGCTCAGAGGGCTCAGTCTACCAGAGGAGTTCATCCAGTTGCGGGTAGCGGGCAGACACAGGAGTTTTCTTCTACTCATCGGGACGCGCAGGCGTCCAATGTGGAGTTTTCAGGTATCCTTATTTCGCATGTTCTTTTAATGTATTCGTTTGTTTTTCATGCTTTTGCCGTGGTTGGGTAGATTAGGCGTAGTTGTGTTAACTTCTGTCTGCGATTCTTTTGTTACGCGACACGTATTCAGTTGTGTGCCAATCGGATAGGAGATAGAGATTCGTCCGTCGTTTTGATCCTTCTAGAGATGTTGGATTTGACGTTCTCCTAGGCATGGACTGGTTAATTACGTGCTAGGCGTTTGTGGACTACCGTGAGGAAACAGTCAGGAATGGTTTTCCCGGCAGGTCAATTCTTGTTGTGCAGGTGGATAGTTGTGCCGCCTCTCACAGCTTGAATTCAGCCTTTTTCGCTAGTCGGCTTTTGAGGAGATGTCATGGATTCTTGGCGTTCATTCGTGATACCGGAGTCACAGTGGGATTGTTGGACCAGGTTCCTTTCGTGCGAGAGTTTTTCCGACGTTGTTCCGGATTAGCCGGCGAAGCCTAGGGAGCTTAATGATCAGCTGCAGAGTTATTTGTTGGGATGTTTTGTGCGTCTGAGTGTTTCGCTTTTGGAAGCTCCTATTTCTGTTCGTCGAGAAGGAAGACGGTAGTTTGAGGTTGTGTATCGACAGATTGTCAATTGAACCGGCTTACGGTACGGAGAGGTATCCTTCACCTCGTATTGACGATTTCTTCGATCAGCTCCAGAGTGCGAGACATTTTTTTAAGTTTTCTTGAGATCAGGTCATCATTATTGCGGTTCGGAGTGACGGCATTCCGAATACTTCCTTGTGCGTGCTACGGGCTTTGTGTGTTTTGGTGTGTCATTAGACTCACCAGTGCCCTAGTGGCATTTGTAAATGTGATGAACCAGATTTCTGCAGGCCGTTCCTCGACCAGTTTTTGTTGTGTTATTTACGACATTCTGGTCTATTTAATGTGTCTTTAGGAACAGGAGGAGCACTTGAGGATTTGTTATGCAAATACTGGGAGAGCACCAGCAGTTGCCAAATTCTCGGAGTGTTTCTTCATGCTTGTTTTGTGTTGACTCCTAGGTCTTGTAGTCATGGGAGATGGTTTCGTATGGTTCCGAGGGAGATCGTGGCCGTACAGCTTAGGCCCAGACTTGTGTGCAGGACGGAGATCCGCAGATTGTTAGGCTTAGCAGGTTTTTACCGCCGTTCATGCAGGATTGCTAGAGTAGTGCTGCACCGTCGACTGAATGGACCGGAAGGGGGGTTTCTTTTATGTGGACTGAGGCATGTGTGCGGAGTTTTCAGCAGTTGAAGATTCAGTTAACAACTGCATCAGTTCTTTCTTTGCCTTTGGTTCAGGCGACCATGTTGTTTAACTGTAATGTTTCTTGAGTGGGCTCGAGTGTGTACTGAGGTGACACTATAGAGTTATCGCTTTTGCTTCCCTACATTTGGAGGAAGTACGAGAAGGATATTCCACTCATGATCTGGAGATGGACGCGGTGGTTTTGCGTTGGAGATTTGGAGACACTACTTGTTCGAGAGTCGTGTCAGATTTTCACGGACCACCAGAGCTTAATGAACATCTTCCTGCAGCGGATTTTGATTGTTGTGATAGTCTTCTGCAGATTTACAGTTCTCGTGTGATCGCTGAGTACAGCTTAAGTTCGTCTCTACGGAGGGGACAGCTTGCTCATGTCCACGCCCGACCACTTTCCTTAAATCGTTTTCGCGAGACACTGCCCGCCGATGCTCGTTCGTCAGAGATACTTGAGCATACTCGGCTGGGTAATGATTCAGAGTCCTTGATTTGTGACAATAGTGTGCTAAGTTAGGGATGCGTTTGTGTACCTGGTATTATCAGGTAAAGACGTGAATTCCTAGAGAAGACACATCAGTCAACTCTCTGTTTCCATTCAAGTTCCACCAACATTGACGTGACTTGTGAGATAGTTACGGGTGGACAGGAATGTAAAGAGAAGTTTCAGGTTTCGTTTCAAGGTGTCTGTCTTGTTGTGTGCTTAGGTCGAGCATCTAAGGCTGGCTGGAGAGTTGCAACCTTTAACCGTTCCGAAGTAGGAGTGGGAGCAGATCTCCACGAGTTTCGTTATGGTATCTACCAAAGTTTAGTCAGGGTGTGACTCCATTCGGATTCTTGTCGTCCGGTTTTACTCAGTTTGCTCAGTTGTTCCTTGTTAATTTGTGTGTTTGTTTTGATTGTTGTCAGCGGTTGGGGATCGTCACTCGCCATCGTTAGGGTTCTCCTTCGATAGATGTTATCAGGAGACACTCCAATTGGCCACCTTTAGGTTTAAGGGTTAGGTCGTTTCGATCACCAGTTTGTTGTTTTTCTGACTCTGCGTAAGTAGGATTTTGGACCCCAGCAATGTCTAGAGACTTCGGAGATGATCCAATTGTTTCAGGTCAGGATGAAAATTGTTCATCACGGACAGAGGTCTTATGCAACCGTGTTGGTCGTAGACTTAAGTGCGCAATGGAAAACCATATATTCCTGCGGATTTTTCCGATAAAAGACGTGTTGGATTTTGGGAAGCTTATCCCAGAATTTTGGTCCTTCTGAGATCCTATAAGCGAGTTAGTTTCGTTGCCCTTAATTTGGCACTTCCGCCCAGATTATTGGATTTTCACCCCGTATTCCTTGTGATCATACTTTACAATTACCTTCTTGACCTTTCTCACATGATTTGGCACCAGAACAATTAGCTTGGACGCGATCTTTCGTTCACCAGCAGCCATGTGTGTTAATGGCTTGGCAGGTGGAGAAACATCGGTCAAGGGTCTTGCCATCTGTGAAGGGTTTTCTTGGGCGTAGCCGTATAGTGATGTAATCACTTAAGAGGCTGCGAGCGAGATTTGAGAGTTGTAATCTTCTCTTTGAAGGTACGTGTAACAGTATATTTTTAAATTCGGGGACGAATTTCTTTTAAGTGGGGGAGATTGTAACACCTTAGATTGTGTTTTGTAGTTAATTATATTTTAATATATAGTTTTTAATAAAAAGTTTACCCAAATGCTTTCAAAATATTTTATCCTATTTAATGAGTATTTTATTAGATTTTTCCTAGGCTTGCACACACTTGTGCATGATAACTAGGGTTGTTTTGGGGGTTTAACCATGATTAGCAACATGGTGAACTAACCATTCCCTAATCTAGTTTAATATTGTATTAGGTGCTTTTGGGTTTTTATTTGTATATGGTTCTTTTCAAAAATAAAATGAATTTGAAAAGGTTTTTTTTTAAATGGTTTGATTGTTGACCTTAGTGAGAGAGAGAGAGAGGGTGCATTATGAGGCATGATGGCTTTGCCATGCTTCATTAAATGAAGAGAGAGAGGAGGGGTTTTGACTTTGTTTCTCATTATCACTTCTCTTTTCACTCATCCTCTCATTTAATGAAGCATGGCAAAGCCATCATGCCTCATAATGCACCCTCTCTCTCTCTCTCACCAAGGTCAACATTCAAACCATTTAAAAAAAACCCTTTTCAAATTCATTTTATTTTTGAAAAGAACCATATACAAATAAAAACCCAAAAGCACCTAATACAATATTAAACTAGATTAGGGAATGGTTAGTTCACCATGTTGCTAATCATGATTAAACCCCCAAAACAACCCTAGTTATCATGCACAAGTGTGTGCAGGCCTAGGAAAAATCTAATAAAATACTCATTAAAAAGGATAAAATATTTGGAAATCATTTGGGTAAACTTTTTATTAAAAACTATATATTAAAATATAATTAACCACAAAACACAATCTAAGGTTTTACAATCTCCCCCCCCCCCTTTAAAGAAATTCGTCCCCGAATTTAAAAATATATTGTTACGCGTACCTTCAAAGAGAAGATTACAACTCTCAAATCTCGCTCGCAGCCTCTTAAGTGATTACCTCACTATACGGCTACGCCCAAGAAAACCCTTCACAGATGGCAAGACCCTTGACCGATGTTTCTCCACCTGCCAAGCCATTAACACACATGGCTGCTGGTGAACGTAAGATCGGTCAAGGGTCTTGCAATCTGTGAAGGGTTTTCTTGGGCGTAGCCGTATAGTGAGGTAATTACTTAAGAGGCTGCGAGCGAGATTTGAGAATTGTAATCTTCTCTTTGAAGGTACGCGTAACAGTATATTTTTAAATTCGGGGACGAATTTCTTTTAAGGGGGGGAGATTGTAACATCTTAGATTGTGTTTTGTGGTTAATTATATTTTAATATATAGTTTTTAATAAAAAGTTTACCCAAATGATTTCCAAATATTTTATCCTATTTAATGAGTATTTTATTAGATTTTTCCTAGGCTTGCACACACTTGTGCATGATAACAAGGGTTATTTTGGGGGTTTAACCATGATTAGCAACATGGTGAACTAACCATTCCCTAATCTAGATTAATATTGTATTAGGTGCTTTTGGGTTTTTATTTGTATATGGTTCTTTTCAAAAATAAAATGAATTTGAAAAGGTTTTTTTTTAAATGGTTTGAATGTTGACCTTGGTGAGAGAGAGAGAGGGTGTATTATGAGGCATGATGGCTTTGCCATGCTTCATTAAATGAAGAGAGAGAGAGGGGGGGTTTTGAATTTGTTTATCATTATCACTTCTCTTTTCATTCATCCTCTCATTCTCTCACAACACACACACACTCACCTGAGCAGAGGCAGCAGCAGCTCCAGCATCAGTTCCACCAGCATCCATCAGCAGCAGCTCCAGCATCAGCTCCACCAGCATCGATCAGCATCATCTCCAGCATCAGCAGCAGCAGGAGCAGCAGGCAGCAACAGCAGTAGCAGGAGCAGCAGGCAGGAACAGCAGTAGCAGGAGCTCCAGCGACTTGCAGCAGCTCCTTTCACTTCTTCACCTGCCTTCTAGGGTTCGGTAGGGTATATTTTCTAAACCCAATCTCCTAGTTGCTTAGTTTTTATGTTAGTTGGTGTCGGTTAGTGTTAATTAGCTAGTTTAGTGCTAATTATGGTGATTTGTGAGATGTTGTGGCTAATTGATGATTGTGTTAGTTAACCCACCTATTTAAGTGTTATTAGGGTCACTTGAACTAAGTTTAACCCTGGATTACACTAAAATACCATAG
The DNA here is from genome assembly GCA_030015575.1 of Agapanthus africanus. Classification (NCBI taxonomy): domain Eukaryota; kingdom Viridiplantae; phylum Streptophyta; class Magnoliopsida; order Asparagales; family Amaryllidaceae; genus Agapanthus; species Agapanthus africanus. Next base: position 137,293,912 of record JASDDO010000016.1, read on the forward strand.
GTTTTTGTTTTGTGCAAATTGGTGATTTTAAAGCGATGTATTGGCTTTCTTAGATCTGCTTTTGACCCGGGGCCTTCAGGACAAAATTAAGGAAACTGGGGCATGCACACTAGGTCTAGAACACACCACCAGAGCTAGAGCCCCTAACTCTTACCTTGGGCCGCAGATTTATTGTGTTTGGCCTCAATTTGCGGTCAAGTAGGGGGCAGGGGTGTTGGGGTCTTGGCTAGAGTTGTCTGCAGTGTTTTTTAGTGCTTTGGCATGTCTAGTTTTGTAAGATTTGGCCTGTAGGAAAATCTGGGACAATATACCGTTTTTCAAGTCCGTTGTGTTTGCGCGATACGCGCGATACGTGAGTGGGTTCTGTGATCCAGCGTATCGCGGCGTGTCGCGATGGTTATAGACGCGTATACACACGATTCAGCGTATCGTACACACGCACGTTTAGTTCGTGACGTGAGTTTCTCGTTTTGATTCGATATCGCGTTTTGCGGAATATTTGGCATATATATGATTTCCATGTCTTATTTGCAGGTTTGCAGGCAGAGACTATGGACACTGCTACAGGGGGGAGCAGATTGTAGGATTCACCTAGCGTGGAGTGTAGGTGAGTAGATTTAATATCTACAGGGGAATCGCCCGCATGGCGTTATGCGTCTGGGCTAATATTCAAATACCTGTCGCATATTCTACGTCATTGTTAGAATTTCGCCTTTATCTTATTTCCTTGATATAGTTGTACTGTGACTAGCAGCCGTAGGACACTTCACATATTATTGACGGTTCATGTTGCACGAGCACGGATTGTATGCCACACACACACCGTCAATAATTGCCATGTCACACACAACCCCTTATAGATACTATATTGCTTATCATACATGACATCTAGCTTATCGGTATACCTATAGTGTATCTTACCCTTAGTGATAGGTACATCTACACCTTGCGATACAGCTACAAGTATACCTTGCACATATTTTACTTATACCCAGGGGGTATCCTTCATATTCTACTTATACAAAGGGGGTATACGACATCTTTTACTTATAGGTAGACACCTATACTTAGCTGTACCTTATTGATTTCACATACATCTGGTTTCAGCTACATATTTTCATTTATATGCTCGCATTTCAGATATATCGCATATATGTATTCCTGGATTTGCGCATTATTATTTTGATTTCACATGATGATTTCTGGATTTGGGAACCGCGGGAGTTCATGAAATTATGCATGCATTGAAAAACCCGGTTTCCTTGATATGATATTCGCGCAGCCACTATGAGATTTATCGGTTATGATTGTATACTCCATACGCGGTGTGGTTGCCGTATGAGGGTACATGGTAGGGCCCGGTATGGTTCCCCTCGGCAAGAAGATCGATGGACTTTGCCGATTGAGCCTGGAGGCGGGCGAGTACCTACCGGTGACAGTACCCATGACTCGGCGGGGGATCACGGAGACACTGTTGGGAGTCATGTACGTATGCATACGTCGAAAGGAGAGGGTCAAAGCTAGGCACTCGTGCTTTCGGGATAGCGTATGATACGTGATCAGGATTTCTGTGTCGATGCTTGGCACATCGTTTTCATGATATTTCTTTAACACCTTTGTATATATAACAAGGGATTTAGCCGTTGTTATATATACCCTTACACCAATATTAGTGGAATGGGACGCTAATATATGTGTATTGCCCCCATCATATTTATTTCTGTATATATATACCTTTAGGATGTTAGATTCTTACTTGAGATTTGACTTGGGATATTAGGTGATTCATTGAGATTGGATATTGGACATACCTATGCGATTACTGATTTGTACATTCGGGATATAGGAGATTACTCAATATTGTACATTGAGAAGATGTGAGACTTATATGATGTGAGAGCCCAATGTGGGGGCTGGTTTGAGGAATTGGGATTTGAATGTCTTAATGGATTGTGACCCTACCACGATGTCAGGTTTCCGTGGCAATGACATATTTCACTCCATACCTCATACCTATTCACTTATGCACGGTTTCATATATTGGTAGTACCTGTTAGTGTACCCTTATGATTGCTGCATATCTACTTTCTCATATCCCTATTGCATAGTTATTGCATACTATTATCATGTCATTATTACTGTAATCGCATATCTTAGATTCATGGTGTACGTACATTCCTGCGATTACCTGCATATGTTATCTACTATTCACGAGTTGGCAACTCACCCCCGTTGTGCCACAGGTGTTTCAGGTTGTTCCCCAGAGTAGTCGAGGCAGGCTATTCGGTATTCATCTATCATCTTTTGCTACAGATACCGCATCAGCTCACAGTACTATTTTGCTTAGGTGGGTTTTGGTGGTTATCTGTATTTGTATTGTACCTTCGTTGTATTTGTACTCTCCATCTACTATCATGTTGTTGACCTAGAGACTTGGTGAGGACGATATTGTATATTATTTGTGGATTTGTTGTCTTTTATATACAACTTTCTCTCCATTGTCTTTATTTCTTCGCTACGGCGTCGTATATTTGTGTTGTATTCATCTTGGCTAGTTTTTACAAAAAGGGGGTGTTGCCAAAATTTTAAAGAAAGAAAGTAGGACTTTTAAAGAATTTGGGTTGCGATTTCAAATGTTTCAAAGACTTATATTATCTTTTTCCGTATTTTCTTGGTTTAGATTTCTGGGTTTTGGCTTTCTTTTACTGCGTTACGTCTTTAGGCGTTGCGTAGTATTAGGGCCGTCACGGGCCAATTTCGGGTCGTGACAGAACATTTCCTATATCAAGAGTTGATCAGTTCTGGCACGTTATCTAAAAGCATTGACATTCTAAATCAAACCACAGTTCTTAACGTACAGAACACACACAAGAGGAAGAGTTCAGAAATGAACGAATCCTTCTTGAGGTATTGTAGACTAGGTCATATCAATGCGACCCGACTAGCTGAAGTTACATAAAGATGCATATTTAAATTAGTTTGAATTTACATCTTGTGGAAACTTGCCGGTCATGTCACAGAGATAAGATGACCGCAGCTCCGTTTATTGGAAACAGAGAAAGAGTTAGTGAACTCTTGGGATTGATACATGTTGATGTATGAAAGTCCCCTGTCTACACATGCCAGGACCAGTTCTTTGTACTTCATTACATTCACTGATTATCTCTCAAGATCTGGACATATGTTCCTGTTGAAACACAAGTCTGGAACTTTTGAGAAATTCAATGAATATAAGTTAGAAGTAGAGAACCAAAAACGGGTATAAGTATTATGTCCTTTGATGAGATCAAGGAGGAGAATACTTGAGCACGGGATTCCTGGACTATTCTAAAGGAGAATGAGATTCTCTCTTAGCATTACTCCTCCGTATACACCACAGCACGTCGGTGTATCGGGGCGGAGCAATCACACCCTATGAGATATGGTGTGCTCTATGATGAGTACTACTGACTTTCCTATTTCCTTTTGGGAGTTATGCACTTGAGAAGCTGCAAACCTATTGAATAGGGTTTCAATCAAATCAGCCGTCTACCACTTCATATGTGATATGGAAAGGGAAGAGCCCATATCTTATGTATGTTAAGATTTGGGGTTGTCCAGCCTATGTCTAAAAGCATAATCCGGACAAGCTCGAGGCAAAGTCAGTTTTGTGGAAGTTTGTTGGATATCCCAAGCATTCGCAAGGAAATATCTTCTACCTAACCGAGGAACAAAAGATGTTTTGTTTCTCAGCATGCCACCTTTGTGAAAGGGAATTTCTTGTGAAGAAATTATTGGTCATGAGGTAGAACTGGAAAGAGTTCCAGCTATACAAACTGCAGCTGATGATTTGGTAAACCCGGAGGATTCAATAGTTTCCAATGAACCTCCACCTCTCTGCCGATCTGGTAGGGTTCCTCATCCACCTGAGAGATACTTCGGTTTCTTTATGACAGTGGGAGCGAGGATTGCATCATGAGATGATGACCTAACTAGTTTCGAGCTGGCCATCAGTAGTGGGACTCTGTAAGAATGGCTGGATGCTTAGTGATCTGAGATGGAATCCTTATACACCAACAAATTATGGACTTTGATTGCTTTATCTGAAGGGTTAAATCCCCATCAGGAGCAAGTATATCTTGAGAAGATTACTTGGTGTACATGGAAAAGTTGAGACTTTCAAAGCTATGCTTAAAGTCCATCCAGATCCTACTTGCCACGGCTACAAACCATGACTACGATATCAGGAAGTTGGGTGTCATGACTGCTTTTCTAAATGATGATTTGGAAGAGAGCGTCTATAAGTACACAGCCAGAAGGCTTCGTAGACAGTGGGAGTAGCGGAAACGTGTGCAAGATGTTTTATGTGATAAAACAGGCATCGTGGAGTTGGAACATCTGTTTTGATGTGGTAGTCAAAGAGTTTGACTTCATCAAAATGGTAGATGAACCTTGTATATACTAAAAGGTAGTATAGAGTATGGTGGTGATCCTCGTAGAGTACGTGGATGTCATACTCTTGATAGGGAAGGAGTTTCCTATGCTACGATCGGTCAATCTCCTCTTATCACAAAGATTCTCTATAGGATCAAGGTCATACCTTCTAAAACCTGGGTTATGGATCTATGAGATAGATCTAATTGGATGTTAGGATTTTCACTAGTTGTAGTGAGATGGTATCAATCGATCCTGGGGAGAATCAATGGAAAGGGTTCCAGGGTGATAAGGACGACTGAATGTCAGTCGCAAGCATTGTCTTTACCCTCAGTGGAGGGACGGTATGTTGGAAGAGTTCCAAGCTAGATACCGTGACTTACTAGACGATTAAAGGCAAGATACATCGTTACCAAGGATGCTACCAAAGTGGCAGTCTGGATATATTTAAGTTCATGAGATGAACTTCGTTCCTACCATTGTGTGACAATGGAGTTGTGGCTTATGCCAAGGAACCCCCGTCCCATTTGAAATACAGATATAATTCTTAGGCAGTATCACCTGATCATGGATATGGTTGATCTCCAGGGAGATCGAGGTTAGGAGTGTAGACACAAAGGACAACAATGCGGATCTACTCACAAAGGCCTTTTTCCCAGTAAAGAGTTTTTATGGGATGGTTGAGTATGAGATATTTCAACCACAGCTAATTATTGGGTATGCGATACCACTACAGATGGCCCTACTGCAAGTGGGAGATTATTAGTTATATGTATGCCCTAGATGCCATTACTGTACATAGTGATGTATATTGTAGTGGATGCTTGGACATATATAGTGAGGACTTTCTTGCTCAACATGATAGTATGCTATCTGGTTATACTTTATCTTAACATGTACTATGATTGTCTCTATGTCACATGTTGATAAAGCCCTTAGGATGAGTACTTGACTACCAGGACTATGATTCGGATCATACTAATGGGGACAGTGTTGTCGCCAAGTACATCCTTCAAATTTTCCTAGTCATGGGAGTACCGAGACAGAGCATCGATACTCCAGAGTAGACTAGCGTATGCGCTTCTTGACCCATATGATGGGCAATGGATGATCCCATATCCATTGGTGGTTGACATCAGAAAAGGTATACGGGTGCTCAGTGGAGACTGGGTACACTAGACGGACTCGCCGAGAATTCCCAGATGGTATTATACACCACGTCAGATGGCAGTTCTCTGGTGACGCTGGTACAGGTTAGTCTATAGACCCGAGATCGTCATAGAGTCTTGTGTGATTCCCACTGTGCTTTGATTTCCATCATACCATGTCTAAGAGGGCGTGCAAAAAGGTGGCTTTTGGGTACAGTCCCGAATCACATGGAGGCAATGAGCGATAGGAGGGGATTCGTCTCTCCCGGTATAAGGAGTTGATGTTGCGCTGTGTTCGATTGCCTATAACTGGAAATCCCTGGCCAGGGTTGCTGAGATTTACTGGTAAGTGTTATCAGTAGTTTCTCGAACTGTTATAGACCTCATATCGACACGACTTATCAAGCTACCGGGGTCTGACGTTTACCACCCCTAGGCGAGATATGCGACATATCAGACGGAGAGACCAGACTGTACGGGAGTGTTACCGATTGGATTCGCAGGAGAATGTACAGGCTTGCTTGTTGATCTTCTGATCGCTCAATACATGGGTGGCTGTTACGTTTAGCTGACCGCTTGCAGCTTGTGGGTGTTTGATATGATCAACACCTACTGCAGGCGTATTGACGATTCTTTAGAGTCCTACACTGAGGTTTCTTGACTCAGGAAAAACGGAGTAGGGGCACATATGTGACATGTGCGGGACCGAGAACAATACGTGTATGTGATACCGTATTAGATTCTCGCGATATGAGATATCAGCCGGGTATATGTGATATAGTCGGGTCATCGGATCAAGTGTTGATTCGATGAACTAATACAAATTTTATTAGTCGGTTATTTATGAAATAGCCGGATTATCGGATCAAGTGTTGATTCGATAATTTAATGTAAAATTATATATTTGATATATTAAATTACATTAACTGATATAAGCTCACTAAAAGATTCTTTTTCTCACCCGGGTAATACATTGATATATATTGGATATATGTTAATTGTATTATTTTATTTTGTTACAATAAATATTGTATATGTGATATATAATATTGTAATAAGTTATGATTACTAATGCAACATGTTTAGTAGAGATTAAACATGGTTAGGGTTTGATTTGGGTTAATCTTTTCTAGAAGCTTCTAGAAGCTTTTATTTTGTTTCTTGCAAAGATATTTCATTTAGATATTTTGCAAGATATTTCCAAACCCAACCCACACCCTTTTACCTAGTTAAGTCTCTACAATGGTTAGCCTTTCATCTTTAACCATGGTTGCATTTGTAATTATAACAACAATTCATTATTCATCACAAAAGGATTATTATTCATTCTTCTTCTTCTTCCTCCTTGCAAAGCTTTCTAGCTTTGTGTTTTGTGATGGATTTGAAAGGTTCCTAGGCACCCTATAGAGGTCTCACAAGGCATCAACCATGCCAATTTACAAAAATTATGGTGCCGAGAAACCCTAATACGGATCGTCGGCTAGAATTCTAGGCGAAACAAGAATCTAGTTAACACTTTAACTAAAGGAGAGAGGCTACAACCTTTGTAGATCCGGTTATCCACTTCCTTAGCTCCACGTAGACGTCCCCTCGCTGTCCATCTCGAATCTCGGACTCTCGCGACGGCTTCATCGGAGAAATGAGCGGAATAGGTCGTCGGCTTCGTGCCGAAGATGATCTACGTCGAGGTTGCACAAGTTCAAGCTCCAACTTCACCAAGTTGTGAAACTTGTGAAGAAAACACCGAAAACAACTTGGCAAGAGGTAGAGGGTGAAGAAATAGGAGGTGGGTTCACTTTAGAATTGGATTTCTCACTTTAGATCTCAAGTTGCCATTGATGGCATCAAGCTTTCTTGAAGAAGAAGATGATGAAGAAGAAGAAAGAATATGATAAGTTTTGAATTAAAAAGAAAATAAATCAATACTTATCATAAGCTAACCAAGGTTAAGTGTAGAGAATAGACCATGGTAAATGGGAATGGTTAGGGTTAAGCAAGAAGACAAATGGTCTCTTTAGTCAAAGCTTCATGAAGCTTCAACAAGCTTCATGATAAAAAAGAAACCATTTCCTTTTTCTTTTATCTAATTAAATAAAGAAAGAAAGGATAAATAAAAAGATGAATAATACAAAACCCTAACCATTATCATAACCATGGTTTAATTCTTTGCACTTAACTAAATGATCAAGTATCATCAAACATGATACAAATGTGTGCACAAAAGTATATCACATATACTTCTTGCACATCAAGTGAGAAAATCCATATAAAGTGAACCAATACTAGCTAATGCAAAATAACATATCAAATATATAATTATACATTAAATCATTAAATCAACACTTGATTTAACGATCCGGTTATATCGCATATAACCGACTAGTATCCAATGTACCGATTTATCGAATCAATGATTCGATAACTAGGTCATATCGAATATAACCAATCGAAACATTTATCGCGACAATGAAATGCGGTATCACATACACGCATTATTCTCGCTCCCACACATATCTCATATGCGCTCCTATTTCGTTTCGCTTGAGCCAGGAAACCTCTGTGTAGGACTCTAAAGACTCGTCAATACGCCGGTAGCAGATGATGATCATATCAAGCACCCACAAGCCGCAAGCGGTCTGCTAAACGTAACGGCCATCCGGGTATTGAGCGATCAGAAGATCGACGAGCTAGCCCGCTCACACTCCTGTGAATCCAACCAGTAACACTTACCGTACAGTTCGGTCTGTTCGTCTGATACGTCGCATATCAAGTCTAGGGGTTGTAAACGTCAGACCCCAAAAACCGATAAGTCGTGCCGATGTGAGGCTCATAACGGGTCGAGAAACTACCGGTAACACTTACCAGCAAATCTCTGATCAGCCCTGGCCAGGGACTTCCCTGTTACGGCCAATCGAGCACAGCGCAACATCAACCCCCAATACCGGGAGAGACGAAACCCCTCCTATCGCTCATTGCCTCCATGTGACACGGGACTGTACCCAAAGACCACCGTTTTGCATGCCCTCATGGACGTGGTAAGGTGGAGATCAAAGCACAGTGGGAATCACACAAGGCTCTATGACGATCTCAGGTCTACAGACTAACCTGCACAAGTGTCACCTGAGAACTGCCATCTGACGTGAGGTATAATACCATCTGGGAGTTCTCGGCGAGTCCGTCCAGTGTACCCAGTCTCCACTGAGCACCCGTACACCATCTATGATGTCAAACACCAATGGATATGGGATCATCCATCGCCCATCTCATTGGTTGAGAAGCGTATACGCTAGTCTACACTGGTATATCGATGCCCCGTCTCGATACACCTACGACTAAGGACCTTGAAGGATGTACTTGTGGACTACCATGTCCCCACTAGTATGATCTGCATCATAGTCCACGCAGTCAAGTACACATCCTAAGGGCTTTACCAACATGTAACCATAAGACAATTTAAAGAGACTAGTATACATGTTAAGATAAAGAGTAACCAGATAGCAAACTATCATATCGAGCAAGAAAGTCATCTCTATATATGTCCAAGCATCCAATATAATATACAACATCTGTACAATACTGGCCTCTAGGGCATACATACAACTAACAGGATTAGTGTGAGATTATGATAATAAATGAGAGCTAAAATCCTACTTCATCATCCTAATCTATCCTAGCCATTTAGATTAGGGTGTTCACTTCATTTGTGAGTGAGAGCTTGTGTTAAAGAAGCTTCAAGGTAGATCATCTTTGTTATCGAAGATCGGAAGCAAACTTGCATCTTTCTCTTCGTGGAGACTCTCTAGAGTCCGGGTACTCGATGATCGCAACGAAGGGACCTCAACACGGAGCTTTAGAAGTGAAGGACCAGACTACAAAGGTTGTAATCCCAAACTCTTAGTGTTAAAGTGTTTAACATGCTTTGTTTCGCCTAATCTCTAGTTTAAAGATCTTGGTTAGGGTTGTTCGGCACGTCTAAATTTTAAATCGGGCATGGTTGATGCCTTATAGACCCTTGTGAGAGTGCCTAGTAACCCTATAGAAACAACCCCTTCTCTGGAAATTTTTCAAAAAGTTGAAATTTTTCATATTAAAAATACTCATAAAATCATGATGGGAATTTTAAGAATTACTGTGAAGTACGAAGCCCTAACTCCCTCAAGGGGCCGCGGAACCGCGGCCAAACCATGCGTTTGGCAGCGGTTCCGCGGCCAACTTTGGGAGTTGGGGGCTAATACTTCATGGTTATACTCTTGGGTATTTTTCATGCTTCTGGGAATTTTTAGTTCTACTCAAGTGTTGAGCCTTCTGGGATATATTGGGAACTTGTTGATTCGATCCGATAATTTAACTTCGTTTAAGTTTTCCGGGTAATTTAGAACGTGTTAAAAAGTTCGAACGGATATCAATAACTCACTTTTTCCCCTGCCGGAAAATTTCCAAGTTTTGGATTTTTTCCTTAGTTAAAGAGAATTCACAGTCGTGCAAGTAATGCGGTGGACCCTCTAGAAGAACACAAACCATAACTCGATTATGTGATAATCTGAACCGCCTCTAAACCTTAGGGTTTGGGGCAGTACGGCGTTGCCACATGTAAGGCGTTGGTTTGACCCTTCTACGGCTGGACCATTGGTACTGTGGCATGTGATGGATGCCTTTAAACTAAATTCAAGTGTTGAGCAAAAAGGGAAATTTTGGGTGTTTGTTTATTCGATTGGAAAGTTTAACATTGTCTATTTATCTAGAATGTGATACAATATTTGGAATCCACAAGTAGTTATGAGATAACTAATTTGAATGTTATAAATCTAGAAGTTTAGTCTCATTTGATCGGTTGCCATGGGATTTTGATGTGATCAAAAGTCCATCGCAATCACGTAGCGTACGCGGATACTTACCGGGTAAACTTAATAGATAGCCACGCCCCATAGCCCCGACCAAGTGACTGTAAGAGAACCCCGTCGCCAAAAGCATCCGTTCGGGTGCTCGAGGCAGCGGTGTTCCGCCTTAGTGCACTTCGTCGACGGCGTCGGGGGTGCGGCCGTCTACTAAAGTTACCGACGAGCATTCGATCAGGATGTCGGGAATCTTATTGAATTGCCTGACTTGATATTGAAAAGAGTTTTCGATATTGAGACTAAGATGCAGGGTTTATAATTGTTAGGCATGCGATGACTAAGGAATTCATTTGGTTAGGCATGAGATGTCTAAAGAGGTTGCGGATTCCAACTGTTGTAGTTTTACACTTTCTTTTTTGCGACCGTAAGTGTAATATGTGGTGTATCGCCGGTTTCGTTGCTATACATCTGTAACATTTCAAAAAGATAAAATATTAATTTTGGGAATTTTTATAATTTAATATTATTTTATTGAATATTTTAATATTTTGGAATTATTAAATACAAATAATTGGGGAAAATTTTTGGAAAATTATGGAAAATTCTAAAATAGGGTAAATTAGAGAATTATGACATTTTAAAGTTTTTGTGATTAATTTGACACTAATTTAGTGCTAATCGCGATTAAAAATCGTTAATCGGTTTTTAGCTTTTTTGTGCAACACATGCACATATCACTTTTTCACACTTGTGCTTTTTCTTGCCATGGTTCACTTTGGGTTTACTATTCTTGGGAGAAGGATTTTGAGAGAATAAGAAAAGAAAAGGAAAAGAAATGGAAAAAGATTAAAGATATTGGTAGTAGGTGAGAGAGAGAGGTATGGGCACCATTGACTAAAGACTTAGCCATTCTTCTCCATTTTCAACACTCATTTCTCTCTCCCCCTTCCTTGCTTGCTGCTCCTCCTCCTCCTTCATCTCCCTCCCCTCTTCAACCCCTCTAAACACATCCAAAACAACTCCAAAACCCCAATCTCATTTCACTAAAAAGATGCACAAGCTCAAGACCTTCATGATGGACCATGAAAGCATGGATTTTGGCCACTAGTGGAAACTCAAGAAAATTCTTGAGTTGCCAAATGAGGTAATTACTGAACAATTAGCTTAGTTTTAGTATTACTTATACCCCATGTTTAGTTTTGAACTGATATTGTGTGATATTGTGGACTTGTGGATAACCTAGTTAGGGTTGTGATGATTTATGGGTTGTAATATGAAATTGAGGTCAGTAGAGGTTATACCATCACCCTAGTGTATGAATTGGAAACCCAAAACCTGAAGCTTAAACCATAATACGGATTTTAGACACCGATATCGGGGAATTTATGAAATCTGTGAAAGGTATATTGAATCTGCTATCACCCGAGACACCCTAAACTAAAATTGATTGGACAGTGACATGTGCAGGCACCCAGGAAGCTACCACCAAGACCCTACCCCCTACTTCCACTTCCAGGCCGCAAATTCCTCCATTCTGGCCGCAATTTGCGGCCAGACCATGATGGAATTGGCTCGTTTTGGTTTTGGTGTTCTCTTATCTGTAGTTTAGGCCCCTGGTATACATAGAATTGTCTAATTGGACCTAGGGTGAAATTTGGAACATATTTCCTAAGTTGCTGTTTTTGATTCGTGTTTCCGTATTCCGTATTTTTAAGTCTGAATTTTTTTCTTGTGTTTTACCTCGACTATTTGGCGTTTATACGACGATATAGAGGATTTATTGATGGTTTTGAAGGCGTGCCATAGGTTCTAACCTATAAGCCTCTTATCGTATCGTTTTGGGTTTCGTGTGCCGTTTTAGCTTTGATTTGGTTTTAATGCGCATATACGATATTTTGATGTGTAGGTACCCTATGAAGACTACGGGACGACAAGCAAACGCGTGGTGACATCGAAAGATGGAGACGCAAGGTGAGTAGATTATATCTACTGGGGGAAGTCGGGTGGATGGCGTATAGCACCCCCGCAGTCCGTGGTTGTTATTATATATGATAGTTAGGTGTATTATGGATAGTGTAGGGTTAGAAGTGACTAGTGTGGTTCATAGTCGCGAACCCTAGAATAGAATTACACCTACACGCACACCCTTGCATATTACCTATACTTACACGGTGTTAATGATGATATTGGATGACTTTGGAGATGAGTCGTTGATATTGGGCTTTGTGCCGCGAGATCGGTGATGTGGTATGATTTGTATTTGGGATACGAAATGTGATTCTTGCGGGTTTGGGATATGTGTTTACCCCCGCATTCATACTTTGTAGTTGGTATCAGTTGTACTAGACTTAGATCAGTACCCCAGATTATATGATATGATATGATGATAGTGATACCTGAAGTGTGATGAGATAGTGTGATATTGACCCGTACCCAGCTATTGGGATGCCGTACGACGATTTACCGTATGAGCTATACATTGATGATAGATCCGCACTCATGACTTGAGGATGTCATATGATATACTGTATCGTACGCGACACTATTGAGGCGGAATCACCGACTATTATATCTATATATATATCGACTCAGATGTTAGGCGGTTTCCTTACCTGTAGCTCAGCTTGTTAGTTCAGCTGTATAGTTTAGTGTAGTTGTTAGATTAGATTAGACTCCTACCTATTTCAAAACTAGCGGGTCGTGGGTATTTTAAAAGACAGGTCAAGGGATCTACGGACATTTCAAAAAGGCGTATCTTTTCATAAAAACACCGTAGCCCCTATTTTCAAAACCCCATGATTAGTGATATTTCAAAAGGCACCATTTGTAGGCCTTATTTTAGATTAATGCAGATTAGTTATAGTTGCGTCTAGATTCAGCTCCCACTCTTTTTGTGGTTCGCTTTGCATCGCATTCTTATATTATATTTCATACTCCATTATTGATATCATGCTGTTAGGACACCAGCACCATTACCGATGTTGCGTATGTACCACGTACACTTACTTGCCGGCTCACACATATCTTCATCGGTAATTGCCATGTCACGTACACCTTAGAAAATACTATTGCTTGTCATAACCTATTAGCTAATAGTTTAGACATTGTAGTTATTACCTGCTAATTCATGCATACTGTTATTCATTGTTATGCCGCATTCATGGATTCTCATGCATATATTCACTATTTTACGTGTTACTGAGGTTTTGGATTTGGATTTCCGTAAGATTTTCTGGATTTGGAGGAAAACCGCAAAACACAAATAAACATTTTCTCTCTTTTAAAATAACAAGTGCGGTTTTCCCATGATGTATGAGTCGTCCACCATGAGTTTGCTGATGGATTTGGAAGCCCGATTCGAGGAGACGGATGACTGTTTCGGGTACATGGTGGACCCGGTGCGGTACCCCGGGGCAAGATGAATGTGGTGATGACGTTGAGCCTGGCAGGGGAGCACTACCGACCGGTGATTTTACCTGACGCGTCGGATATCCGGAGGATACCGTCGTGGTCTTGAGATTGATGGTAGGGGCCGGTCTGGACTGACGGCGCCCTAGATTTTGTGATTGGGATACAGAGATATCGGGATATTTGGATTACGTTTTGTGCCGATGTTAGGCACTGTTTTATGCTGATTTCATTATGATACCTCATTTTAAAAATACAAAGGAAATCTCACTAAAGTATGAAAACAGTTTCTTCATTTACATGTATTATGTTCTCATGCATTCATACCTCATTCTTATGTTATATTGCTACCTGAGGCACTGACACAGGCACATGAGATTACACTCGGGTTAGATATTTACCCTAGCCTTGTTATAGGCTGCATGTTTTATATTGAGGATTTTGTACTGATCGTTTTGACCTAGGATTATGTCTTGCGTTCGGTTTCTGCTTGTAGTTATTCTCTATTCACGAGTTGGCAACTCACCCCCGTTGTGCCACAGTTCTTGCAGGTTTTGCCGTACAGGTTCCTTTGCGGCATTTCTGGCACATTGCTTCCTTGAGGGTGAATTGCATTTGGTAGGTGGTTTCTTTTGCATCAAGAACCACCATTGTGCTTATATTATTCTTTGTATCTAGAATTTCCATCAACCAAATTTATATATTGTTTCAGACTCAGACTTTAGTGATGTATTATTTGGCCTTAGAGTCGCGCTTAGTAGTATTGCGGTTTTCATGCTTACTATGTTTCTTTTGGATTTGATCCTCGCCTTTCGGCGTTGTATATTATATTGCATGTGTGGTTGTGACCATCAATTGACGAAGAGCTAGCTCCCGCTTGGGGATGCCTTTTATCATTGTATATATGTTATGCTTGTTGTACCCCGTTCGGGGCCAGTATTTACAAAAGAAACTCTGCCGAAATTTTTAGAAAAGACTTTACCTTTTAAAAATGCACCTTCGGCTTAGTTATTTAAAAACCTTGACTTCAAACATATTTTCCTTCACTTCTTTAAACCAGTTTTCTTTACTTACTCTTAAAATGGTTTTAGATTTCTGGGCTTTGGCTTACTTGGATCATATGGAGTCCTATAGATTTCATATGGTTCATGGGCCAGTCACGTGCTCTTTCGGGTCGTGACAACATCAATGACAATTGGGATACGCATATTTACTTACGTTGATGACATGTGATGTTATGTGTTGCTGTGATATGTTATATTGGATCGTCGTGTTTTGAATAGCCGGGGGTTTTATGTGAGATGAGGGTTTTTATTTTCATTCATGTAAAATTCATTGTATGTAATATTCTTTTATTTTGGCACTTCCGGGTTGAGGATGATGTCACCATTGTATATTATTTACTTTTCCGCATTAGGATAGACCCAAGGTGGGGAGCACAAGTAACCGGGTTCTAGGGTCCAGTGGGAGACCATCTCGAGGAGTCGAGACTGGGTGTCCTAACTCTAGAATTGGTAGGGTTGCTTGCTTCTCTCGTAGGGGTCTAGGGTTGTGGTAATGGCTATTCATCGCGACCGTGGAATCCGTGTTTTATACAGGCTCGTATTAAAACACGGACCTCCTAGTATATCCAATATTTCAAATATGTTCTTCTGTTGCAATGTTCTGTGATGAGATCATATTACTGCCTGAGACGAATGTTTATATTATATATATATGAGATATATATTATATATTGTTGATTTCGTTTCAAATGTGATGCTTGTGAAGCATAATAAAATGGGACTTCATTAATGAAATTAATGAAACTAAAAGAAACATAAAGATGTTGTAGAAACTTGTCTCAAAAACAGGTAGCTCTAGTTCTTGCTTTGCATAGCAGTATTCCTTGTAGAATATCCAACACCTTATTCGATAAGGAAAGAGCCGAGATCCCTTCACCGGGAGTGACCTCTTTAGCGAAACTAGAAGATGCTACAAACTCGGTTTGTCTTTTGATTTTTTTATAGTTTTTGCTTTGCATAGTGATATTTGTGAAATATCCTGCACCTTATTCGATGAGGAAAGAGCCGAGATCCCTTCACCGGGAGTGACCTCTTTGGCAAAACTAGAAAAGGCCTAAAAAACATTCCATTTAAAATCACTCGATTCTACAACGATATCAAGTTCATTACGCAAAGGGTTTTCTTAAAAACCTGTCGTAGCCCTCCGTCATTTCAGATAAGTACTAGTTAGTATTCGTGTTGCGTTTGTTGACTATGTTAAGGCGTAGTGTGCGGTAGCTGATTAGTGCTTATCTGTATAAGCATATAATGTGATTGGATTAGGGTAGTCGTGCGACTTTGTTGACTATGTTAAAGGTCGTGCGGGTGGGTTTAATTCAATCGGAAAATGATGGGTTGAACTTGACTAGCACTTATGATTTGTTGACTATGTTAAGGTCATATAGCTGCTAGGGGTAAAATATTATCGGGAATTTCAAGTGTTGAAATTTGCAATGAGATTGCATACCTTCTATGAGATAGTTGGATCCCGATACCCGCTGCGAGTAAGAGTTACTCCTGGGAGAGTTTTACACATTACAATTAGCCGATCAAGTAGGTGTCTAGAAAGGTGTCAACGGGGTTACGCCCCTGGGAAAACGAGGTTTATTTTAATTAGGTCTGTGCGAAAGCGCGGGGAACCTCCCTCAAAGTACCGGCACTGGCCTGACTGAAAGATTGACGAACTTGTAGAGTGTAATTAATCCCGGCTAGTCTTTCCTTTTAGGGTTTGAAGGAAGATTTGACTAAAACAGTAGGAGACATCCTGATTAGATATATTAATAACCAATCTAATCTTGCAAGAGTATACGCTGAGTGTTTTCTTCTATCTCTCTCCAGGTAGCGACCATGTCACGCCTTAATCAAGATAATAATACGGATGTATTGACCGAACCCGCTTGTTATACTGCGCTAGGGAACGTTGGTCCCGCTCCAACTTATAATTGTTATAAGACCGAGTAGGAAATTGGGGATTGCCAGAATTCCCGTGCCGCCCAAACGAAGAAAGTGCATGCTGATGCATCATCTTCGGGTATGTTCATTACCGAGAACTGTTTCTCAGTATCCTTTACGTCCTAGGTATGAGATACCGGATCAGGATCCCGCAAATGTAATTTATTACATGGGCTATATAAAGGTAGAGAACTGAGAATGGGTGATAAGTTTCAAGAGTTGGAAATGATGCAAGTGTTGCAGCCAAGTCTGTTGGCAGTTATCACCCTGTTTTACAAGAATACATTGATTCTGAACGATAATTATTAGATACCGAACCTGATATACAACATCATATCAGTCTCTTTATTAGTAAAGAAGGATATAATTTTGTATTGTTGGATAATATTTTGAACATTTCCTATATCAAGAGTTGATCGGTTCAGGCACGTTATCTAAAAGCATAGACGTTCTAAATCATATCACAGTTCTTAACATACAGAACACACACAAGAGGTAGAGTTCAGAAATGAACGAATCCTTCTTGAGGCATTGTAGACTAGTGTTAGTGATTATGCCCTAGAGGCCATTACTGTATCATACTAGTTTGTATATTACTTAATGGAAGCTTGGGATATTCACAGTTGTATTGACAATCTTGCTAAAAATGGTAGTATGCTACTTGGTTTGTTTCTACTTTAATATGTGCATGTGTTTCTTTTAACATATCGCTTATACATATTAGTAGAGCCCTTTGGATCTTTGTTTGATTACCATCGTTGTGATGGCAGTCACACTAGTGGGGGCTGGGTAGTCTACAAGCACATCCTTTTTCAGGTCCCTAGTCATAGGATTATCGAGACAAGGCATCGATACTGCGGAGTAGACTAGTGTGTACGCTTCTCATCCCAGCAAGGGAAATAGTCTGTCCCACAGCCATTAGTACGTTGTACTGGAGATAGTATACAGGTGCTCTTTGGGTTACGGGTACACCGGACAGGACTCGCAGGGAACTGTTGGTTGGTATTATACCCGTCGTTAGTTAACAGTTCCCAGGTGACATGAGTACAGCATAGTCCGCAGACTTGACACTGCTGCTTCGTCTCGAGTGTGTTCACACTATTCTTAGATTGCTACCCTACCACAGCTCAAAGGAGTCGTGCAAACAGGCAGTAGTTAGGTGCAGTCCCGAAACACTTGGAGGCAGTGGCGGTTAGATAGGATTCGTCTCTCCCGGTATTGGGAGTTGATATCGCTCTGTGTTTGGAAAGCCATTACGCAAGGTCCCTGGCCAGGGCAAACGAAATTTACTGGTAGGTTTTCCAGTAGCTTCTCAAGGTGTAATGGGCTTCACTCCGACACAACTTATACAGCTTTTAGGGGACTGACGCTTGCCGCCCCCCTAGGCCTGATATGCGATAGTCTTAGACGAACAGACCGGACTGTACGGAGATTGTCACATCAGGCTCAGTAGGAGTTCAGATGGGTTTCTTCATCGGCCTTCTTATCGACATCTACCTGGGGACCGTTACGTACAGCTAGTGCCGCTTGCGGTCTGTGGTTAATCCCACTGCCAGCGTAGTGTCGAGTATTTAGAGTCCCACACAGAGAGTTTCCCTGCTTCAGGCGAAACGATATAGAGGTCATATAGTTTTACGACAGGGTTCGGACACATACGTGTTTTTACGCACGTACGATGTTCGGACAGTTTTTACTAGCAGGATTTAGTTTAAGCCAGATTCTAGTATTGGATTATTGGATTTATACAGTCTCAGTATTTCCGTGTTTTCACGGATGGGAGGGGCATTCTCGTAATTAGTCGAGAAGCTTCTAGAAGATTGATGAGTTGGAGGCTTAGGTGGAATTTGCATTAAATGGATTAGTGACTCATGGTGTGATTCATCCAAATGAGTTAATGAAGCATTCATTGCTTAATGACTCATGAGATGATTCACCCAAAGAGAGTTAATTAAGCATGGTTGATATTATTATTATGTTATTCATTTAATAATTATCATGCTTCATATATTCACAAATGAGACATAATTCATTATCATTCTCACTCGCACCTTCTCTCTCCTCAAGCTCTCTCTCTTCAAGAACTAACCCTAATCCTCTCATGTGTTGAGATACTAGGGTTAACAAGACTAATAGATCCCTAATCCTCTTCTATATCCTCTAGGTTACCTTGATTAGCACTCATAGTCACCTAGTTACCTCAAGTGAGAGGTTAAAGCTTGGAGAAGTAGCTCTCGGGTGGATCTTCTATCACATCGAGGAGGCCGACGAGGAGGTGATCAACAAGAACAAGAAGGACTTGATTCATTAGGTATAATCATCTATCATAGTAGCTAATCACTTCTATATAATTGTTAGTTAGGGTTTAGCAAAGATCCGTAAAGTTGTCGATATTAGTTTAAACAAAATGATTGTTTTACCTATTCCGCCTCCCCGCATCATGTGGGGTTTCTAACGTCGACTTACAACTAGGTCATATCAATGCGACCCGACTAGCTGAAGTTACATAAAGATGCATATTTAAATTAGTTTGGATTTATATCTTGTAGAACTTGTCAGTCATGTCACAAAGATAAGATGACCATAGCTCCGTTTATTGGAAACAGAGAAAGAGTTAGTGAACTCTTAGGATTGATACATGATGATGTATGATAGCCCCATGTCTACATATGCCAGGACAGGTTCTTTGTACTTCATTACATTCACTGATGATCTCTCAAGATTCAGACATATGTTCCTGTTGAAATACAAGTCCGAAACTTTTAAGATAATCACAGAATATAAGTTAGAAGTAGAGAACCAAAAATGGGTATAAGTATTATGTCCTTTGATGTGATCAAGGAAGAGAATACTTGAGCACGGAATTCCTGGACTATTCTAAAGGAGAATGAGATTCTCTCTCAGCATTACTCCTCCGAATACACCACAACACGTCGGTGTATCGGGGCGGAGCAATCGCACCCTATGCGATATGGTGTGCTCTATGATGAGTACAACTGAGTTGCCTATTTTCTTTTAGAGTTATGCACTTGAGAAGTTGCATACCTATTGAATAGGGTTCCAACCAAATCAGATGCCTACCACTCCATATGTGATATGATATGGGAAGAGCCCATCTCTTAAAGATGTTAAGATTTGGGGTTGTCCAACCTATGTCAAAAGAAAAATCCGGACAAGCTCGAGGCAAGATCAGTTCTGTGGAAGTTTGTTGGATATCCCAAGCATTCGCAAGGGAATATCTTCTACCACACAGAGGAACAAAAGGTGTTTTATTTCTCGGCATAACACTTTTTGAGAAAAAGGGAATTTCTTGTGAAGAAATTAGTGGTCATGAGGTAGAACTGGAAGGAGTTCCAGCTATACAAACTGCAGCTGATGATTTGGTAAACCCGGAAGATTCAATAGTTTCCAATGAACCTCCACCTCTCTGCCGATCTGGTAGGGTTCCTCATCCACCTGAGAGATACTTCGGTTTCTTTATGACAGTGGGAGCGAGGATTGCATCATGAGATGATGACCTAACAGTTTTCTGGCAGGCCATCAGGAGTGGGGACTCAGTGAGAATGGTTAGATGCTTAGCGATCTGAGATGGAATGCTTATACACCAACAATGTATGGACTTTGGTTGCTTTATCTGAAGGGTTAAATCCCCATCAGGAGCAAGTATATCTTGAGAAGATTACTTGGTGTAAATGGAAAAGTTGAGATTTTTAAAGCTATGCTTAAGTCTATCCAGATCCTACTTGCCACTGCTACATACCATGATTACGATATCTGGCGGTTGGGTGTCAGACTGCTGTTCTAAATAGTGATTTGGAAGAGAGCGTCTATAAGTACACAGCCAGAGGGCTTCGTAGACAGTGGGAGCAGCGGAAACGTGTGCAAGATGTTTTATGGGATAAATCAGGCATCGCGGAGTTGGAACGTCTGTTTTGATGTAGTAGTCAAAGTGTTTGACTTCTTCAAAATGGTAGATGAACCTTGTATATACAAAAAGGTAGTAGAGAGTATGGTGGTGATCCTCTTATAGTACATGGATGACATACTCTTGATAGGGAAGGTGTTTCATATGCTATACTCGGTCAATCTCCTCTTATCACAAAGATTCTCCATATAGGATCAAAGTGATACCTCCTAAATCCTGGGTTATGGATCTATGAGATAGATCTAATTGGATGTTAGGATTCTCACTAGTTGTAGTAAGATGTTATCAATCGATCATGGGGAGAATCACTGGAAAGGTTCCAGGGTGATAAGGACGGCTGAATGTCAGTCACAGGCATTGTCTTTACCCTCAGTGGAGGGATAGTATGTTGGAATAGTTCCAAGCTAGATACCGTGACATACTAGATGATTAAAGGCAAGATACATCGTTACCAAGGATGCTACCAAAGAGGCAGTCTGGATATATATGAGTTCATGAGATGAATTTCGTTCCTACCATTGTGTGACAATGGAGTTGTGGCTTAAGCCTAGGAACCACCATCCCATCTGTGATCCAGAAATATTTTTAGGCAGTATCACCTCATCATGGAGATGGTTGATCTCCAGGAAGATCGAGGTTAGGAGAGTAGACACAGAGAACAACAACGCGAATCCACTCACAAAGGCCTATTTCCCAGTAGAGACTTTTATGGGATGGTTGAGTATGAGATACTTCAACCACAACAGATTGTTGGGTATGCGATACCACAACAGATGACCCTAGTGCAAGTGGGAGATTGTTAGTGATATGTATGCCCTAGAGGCCATTACTGTACATACGATGTATATTGTAGTAGATGCTTGGACATATATAGGGAGGACTTTCTTGCTCAACATGATAGTATGCTATCTAGTTGCCCTTTATCTTAACATGTACTATGATTGTCTCTATGTCACATGTTGATAAAGCCCTTAGTATGAGTACTTGATAACTAGGACTATGATGCAGATCATACTAGTGGGGATAGTATAGTCTCCAAGTACATCCTTCAAATGTTCCTAGTCGTGGGAGTACCGAGACAGGGCATCGTTACTCCAGAGTAGAATAGGTATGCGCTTCTTGACCAATATGATGGGCGATGGATGATCCCAAATCCATTGGTGTTTGACATCAGAGAAGGTATACGTGTGCTCAGTGGAGACTGGTACACTGGACGGACTCACCGAGAACTCCCAGATGGTATTATACCTCACGTCAGATGGCAGTTCTCTGGTGACACTGGTACAGGTTAGTCTGTAGACCCGAGATCGTCATAGAGTCTTGTGTGATTCCCACTGTGCTTTGATTTCTATCATACCACGTCCAAGTGGGCATGAAAAACGGTGGCTTTTGGGTACAGTCCCGAATCACATGGAGGCAATGAGCGATAGGAGGGGTTTCATCTCTCCCGGTATAGGGAGTTGATGTTGCGCTGTGTTCGATTGGCTATAACTGGAAATCCCTAGCCAGGGTTGCCGAGATTTACTGGTAAGTGTTATCAGTAGTTTCTCGAACTGTTATGGACCTCATATCGACACGACTTATCAAGCTACTGGGGTCTGACGTTTACGACCCCTAGGCGAGATATGCGACATATCAGACGAAGAGACCGGACTGTATGAGAGTGTTACTGATTAGATTCGCAGAAGAATGTACAGGCTTTCTTGTCGATCTTCTGATCAATCAATACCTGGGTGGCTGTTACGTTTAGCTGACCGCTTGCAGCTTGTGGGTGTTTGATATGATCATCACCTACTGCCGGCGTATTGACGATTCTTTAGAGTCCTACACAGAGGTTTCCTGGCTCAGGCAAAACGGAGTAGGGGCACATATGTGATATGTGCGGGACCGGGAATAATACGTGTATGCGATACCGTATTAGATTCTCACGATATGAGATATCGGCCGGGTATATGTGATATAGCCGGGTCATCGGATCAAGTGTAGATTTGATGAACTAATACAGATTATATTAGTCGGTTATTTGAGAAATAGCCGGATTGTCGGATCAAGTGTTGATTCGATAATTTAATGTATAATTATATATGTGATATATTACATTGCATTAACTGATATAAGCTCGCTTTATTGATTCATTTTCTCACCGGATAATACATTGATATATATGCGATATATGTTAATTGTATTATTTTCTTTTGTTAGAAAAATATATTATATATGTGATATATAATATTGTAACAAGTTATGATTACAAATGGAACATGATTTATGAAGATTAAACATAGTTAGTGTTTGATTTGGATTAGCATTTTCATGAAGCTTCTAGAAGCTTTATTTTTGTTTTATGCTTAGATATTTTGGATTGATATTTTGAGTTGATATTTCTTAACCCAACCCAAACCCTTTACCCTAGTCAATTCTCTAAAAGGGTTAAGCCTTCATACTTAACCCAAGGTTGGATTTGTAACCATGCACAAGAAATTCATTATTCATCAAAAAAGGATTTTCTTCTTCTTCTTCCTTCTTCTTGCATGAAAAAGCGGACTAGTTTTTTGGTATGTGATGATTTTAAGTGAGAAATTGAAAACAAATGAGAGCTAAATTTCTATTTCATCATCCTCATCTATTCTATCCACTTAGATTAGGGTGTTTACTTTGCTAATATTTGATTAGTGAAGCAAGAGCTTGGGCTTGAGTTTGTTTAAGGTAGATCATCTTTGTTGTTGAAGATTGGAAGCAAGCTTGCATCTTTCTCTTCATGGAGCCTCTCTTGAGTCCGGGTACTCGATGATCGCAGCGAAGGGAACTCAACACGGAGCTTTAGAAGTGATGGAACGGACTACAAAGGTTGTAATCCCTAACTCTTAGATGTAAAGTTGTTTACATGCTTGTTTATCCTAATACTCTAGTTAAGAACTTGGTTAGGGTTTGTTTAGCACCCCAAAAATTTTAAAGTAGCATGATTGATGCTTGCTAAAACCTTGCTAAGGTGCTAAGCTAACCCTACAACGTTAGGTCCGTACCCTCCTCGTCTTATAGGATGACAGGATCCCTGATAGCTTAATGCCGCCGTACGATGATTTTCCGTACGTGATGAGTTTGACTTGAGATTTGATCCATACTCTTGACTAGAGGATGCCGTACGATGGAGTATACCGTACGGGATGTTGTGAGGCGGAATGCCGATTGATTGATTCACCGACTCGATCATATTAGATACATGTACCTGTCAGCATTTGCATGTGATTTACCTTATGATGCATTCATGTTATTCGCATTGTATTACTTATACCTATGCTAATACACTTACACCATTATCGATGATGCGTATGTTACAGGCACACAGATTGCCGGCTCACACACTTCATCATCGATAATTGCCATGTCACTACACAGTAGGATTGCTGCATCATGATATGACTTTTTACATAATTTACTTGCTATAGTTACTAATGCACCTTTATACGATGTTGCATTTGACTTTGGAGATATTGGGAACCACAGGATATATTTTCAAAACTGGAATCATTTAAAGGAGCGGTTTTCCCTTAATATGATACATCACTGTTCCATGTTGCATGATATACGGATATGCTTACATTTCTATCATATGTCGCATACATCATGCTTTATGATTTTAGGCATTGAGATATGCTGTTTTCATGAGATTTCTGGATTTAAGAACCGTGGTCATTTTAAAAGAAAATATGTATTGTTTTAAAAACCCGGTTTCTCTTGATATGATATTTCAGTGCGTCCACTATGCGTTTTCTCGGTTCTGAGACGTGTGACATGTGAAACCCGATTCGAGGAGCTGGATGAGGCTGATTGCAGGTACATAGTGGACCCGGTATGGTACCTCTAGGAAAGAAAGGGATGCTGTGCAGTAGACGGTGAACCTGGCAGAGGGACTACTACCTACCGGTGATAGTATTTGGGCTCGACGGATATCCGGAGGATACCGACTGGAGTCGAGAGATGATATGGGCCGATCCGGACTGACGGAGCCCGTGGGCCGATCCAGACTGACGGATATGAGGATTTATGTGTCGATGTTAGACACGGTTTTCATGATGTTTCGAGTGTCGATGCTGGACACTCAGGTTCTATGATTTTGATGTGTCGCGAGGGACACCCGTTGATTTATATTCCCATACTTTCATGCACACTCTTTTATGATATTTACGTGCATACAGACATTGATTATAAGGTTGGACGAGATCCATATGCATACATACATTGTTTATATTGTTGGACGATATCCACATTCAGATAGACCATGATTACGTTGTTGGCACATATGATGATCCGGTCACCCTATATATCATAGTATTAACTTTATGATAGAGTTGACCTAGAAGTCGTTGTTTATTCGATTTCTATCTGTTGATATTTTTCTACTCACGAGTTGGCAACTCACCCCCATTGTGCCACAGTTCTTGCAGGTTGCCCGTATGGATCAGTAGCGGCATCGCTGGCACACAGTTGCATTCAGGTGTTTTGCTTTGGTAGGTGGGACATTTGTATCGTACCCACTCTTGTATTTATATTTTATATTGTATATAGTCAACTCCATCATTCAAATTTAGTATTTGTATAAGTAATGAGACTTAGTGAGATTTGTGGTTGCGAGACTTAGAGCGAGGGTATTTCCGCTACTTGTGATTTGATGTATTGCTTATTTCATTACCTTTTGTGGTGAACTTGTTGGTTGTAGTGCCCTCAAAGTCAATTATTGGATCGCAGGCACGTGATTGCAATGATTAAGGAGGACCTATACCGGTAGGACAGTCTTACTCGAGATGATAGTATGCTATCTGGTTTAACTTCATCATCGTGTACAGCTTTAGGTGACATGATCACTATTACACGTTGATAGAGCCCTTAGGATTCTTCCATGACTACCAGCAGTATGATGGCAATCATATACGTGAGAGTTCGGTAGTCCATAAGCACATCCTTAAAAGTGGTCCCTAGTCATGGAAGTTTCGAGACAAGGCATCGATACTCCAGAGTAGACTAGTGTATACAGTCGAGACCCCGACGAGGGGCAGTGGCCGGTCTCACAAACCATTGGTTTCAGTTGGTTCACCAAAGATGTATACAGGTGCTCGTTGGGTTATGAGTGCACCGGACAGGACTCGCTGGGAACATGCTAGTTGGTATTATACCTAGCGTCAGATAGCAGTTCCCTGGTGACATGTGTACAGGTTAGTTCATCGACCTGAGGTCGTCATTTGTCTCGTGTAAGTTCCCACTGTGCTTAGATTACTACCTTACCATGTCTCAAAGGAGTCGTGCAAACAGGTTTTAGTTGGGTACAGTCCCGAGCCACATAGAGGCAGTAAGCGGATCGGCAGGGGATTCGTCTCTCCCGGTATTGGGGGTGAGATCGCGCTGTGTCTAGGAGAGCCATTACACCAAGTCCTAGGCCAAGGCAGGTGAGAATTACTGGTAGGTATTCCAGTAGTTTCTCAGGGTGTTCAGGGCCACCCTCCGACATGACTTATACAGCTTTTGGGGGTCTGACGTTACTAGCCCCTAGGCCGGATATGCGATGCTCATAGACGAACGGACCAGACTGTACGGATATTGTCACTGATAGGCTCAGTAGGGTTCTAGGATGAGTTCGCTCATCGGCTTCCCTTTCGGTCAGTACATGGGCATCCGTTGCGCACAGCTAGTGCCACTGACGTGCTTGTGGTTAAACCCACTGCCAGGGTATTGACGAGTCTTTAGAGTCCCCCACAGATACTTTCCCAAGATCGGGTGAAACGTTGTAGAGGCCGTATGGTTTTATGGCAGGGTTCGAACGTGCACGTGCACTTGTGCACGTGTCATGGTTCGGACAGATA
This sequence comes from Agapanthus africanus, assembly GCA_030015575.1. Lineage (NCBI taxonomy): Eukaryota > Viridiplantae > Streptophyta > Magnoliopsida > Asparagales > Amaryllidaceae > Agapanthus > Agapanthus africanus. Next base: position 137,320,489 of record JASDDO010000016.1, read on the forward strand.
ATACTAGTGGGCTTTGGTTTAAGCCGGATTCTAGTATTATATTGTGTAGGAGTATTTTTGTCTCTTTGCATTTTGTATTTGGTCGGAATACAAATGCGGGTATGTATATACTGCAGTGGGGTTATCCTGTAATTAGTTACGGGATCGCTTTTTGAAGTTGCCAGTTTGCATCTTCGTTTTGGCCATTTTCCTTTTTATCCTTCTTGGCTGAATTTCTTTTTGTGAGGGGGTTTCTTGAAAATGCTACATTTATAAAGGGAGGGGGTTTTCTGTGGTGGCCGGGGCTCCAGCAGCACATGGGAAGGTTCTAATATTGTGTGGTGTTTTTGAGTCACCATTTGCATTAATTTCCTTTGTCAAGCTTAAGATATTTGATGAAGATCTTTTGTATGATATTTTCTTCTTAGCCTCACCTTTGTTTTCCTTGTGAGCACCCCCCCACCTCATTGGCCGGCCCCACCCAATTCAGCCCATAAAATGGCCGAGCCCCATTTTGTGAAGAGGGTGATTCATTTTGTAAAATCCAAAGCTCAATTCATCACTCCAATTGGCAACTTCAATTTACCCTCACCCAATGGCTTGGTTGCCTTGAGACAAAGTATTCTACACTATCTCTACATCAATCTTGGACATGTCGGCTAGCAAACTTCATGTCTGAGTTGCTTCAGTTTAGAGGTGGGAGCCCGTATAAAGATCCGTTGACATGGTGCCACCTTGACGAGGAAACAGGAGATCGGAGATGCAGCGAGGAGCGTGGGATGATGGCTAAAGACTGAAGGACATGGATCGATTGGTATAGCCTTTCTGCCTCTTTACAGTTTGTTAGTTTAGCGTTAATGGCAAGATCCGGGTTATAGTATGCGATAGCGCCTGCTGTAAAAGTTTTTATTCCGTGTTTGGCCTCAGATTGAAGGTCGGGGCGCTACCGTAGACTTACAGAACTTCGTCGTTGGGCGTCGTATACTTATTCTTATGCTTTGCATGGTTGTGATCCGCCGGTTGGCTAAGAGCTAGCTCCCACTTGGGGATGCCATTAGTCTTGTTATGTACTTGTGGTTTTGGATCAAAATACACAAAGGAGGTGCTGCCCTAATTTTTAAAATGACGAAACATGTTTTCAAACTAGTAAATTTTACTTGCATCATTCATGTTCCTTTTCTATGCATTAAGAAAACTTGAATTCATTATACCTTTATTTCAAAACTTCACCTCTTTTATTTTCTTAAAATGGTTTAGATTTCTAGGTTTCAGCTTACTTGAGTTACGTTACGCCTTTAGACGTTGCGTGATTTAAGTGCTGGTCACGAGCTAATATTTCAGGTCAAGACAGGAATGGTGCAAATGTTGCAGCCAAAGCTGTTGGCGAATATCACATTATATTACCAACTGGTAATACATTGATTCTGAACGAATGTTATTACATACCGAACTTGATATGCATTAATATATCAGTTTCTTTATTAACTAAAGAAGGATATAATTTTGTATTGCAGGATAATGTTATGAACATTTTCCTAAATCAAAAGTTGATTGGATTAGGCACGTTATGTAATGGCATATACGTTCTAAATCAAACTACGGTTCTTAACGTACAGAACACACACAAGAGGAAAAGTTCAGAAATGAATGAATCCGTCTTGTGGTATTGTAGACTAGGTCATATCAATGCGACACGACTAGCTAAGTTATATTTGAATCCGTTCGAATTTACATCTTATGGAACTTGTCGGTCATGTCTTAAAGGTAAAATGACCAAAACTCCATTTACTGGACACGGAGAAAGAGCTACTGAACTCATGGCACTGATACATAGTGATGTATGCGGTCCCATGTCTACACATGCCAGGAATGGTTCCTCATACTTCATTACATTCACCGATGATCTCTCAAGATTCGGATATGTGTTCCTGTTGAAACACAAATCTGATGCTTTTGAGAAATTCAAGGAATATAAGTACGAAGTAGAGAACCAAACGGGTAGAAGTATTAAATCCTTCGATCTGATTGGGGAGGAGAATACTCAAGCACGGAGTTCCTGGACTATTTAAAAGAGAATGGCATTCTCTCTCAGCTTACTCCTCCGTATGCACCACGGCATAACAGTGTATCGGGGTGGAGGAATCACACCCTATTAGATATGGTGTACTCTATGATGAGTATTGCTGAGTTGCCTATTTCCTTTTGGAGTTATGCGCTTAAGAAGCCGCATACCTATTGAATAGGGTTCCGACCAAATCAGTGCCTACCATTCCATATGCGATATGGTATGGGAAGAGACCATGCCTTAAACAAGTTAAGATACGGGGTTGTCCGGCCTACGTTGAAAGGAAAAATTCGGACAAACTCGAGGCAAGGTCAGTTCTGTGTAAGTTTGTTGGATATCCCAAACATTCGCGAGGGTATTGGAGGATTGCTTGGCACGACAACAAGGTTTCGGGAGGCATCGTCCATTCCATTTTCAAAAATTTTCCGTACAAAACAATCCTAACCCTAGAATCTTAACTAAAGATTTAGACAATACAATGTGTAAACTACTTTACAACTAAGTGAACTAGGAATACAACCTTTGTAGACCGGTCCTTCACTCCAATAGCTCCTTGTAGTAGTCCCTTCGCTCTAATTAGTGATCTTGCGGAATCTAGAGTGGCTCCACAAGAAGAAACCAACGAGCTTGCACGATGTCTTCTAAGACGAAGATGATCTACGTCAAGGAGACACCAACCTAAGCTACATCTTCACTAATTAGGGATTAGTGAAGCTAACACCCTAAACTAAATAGCTAATCTAGTAGAGCATGATGAAGTAGGATTTTTGCTCACTTTAGAATTAATTTTCTCACTAATTTTCCTCACCTCTCATAAACCTAAAGAGCTCTCTCAAGTGAAGAGGAAGAAGAAGCAAATAATAGACGAGAGAGTGAATGGCAACCATGGGTGAGAAAATATCTAATATCACTCATGTAGAGACGTAACCATGAGTTTAGATAATGGTTGGGTTAACAAATATTTAGTGTAAGACAAAACTAGTGGACTAAGTTAACGGATCTCCAAGCTTCTACAAGCTTCATGCCATGCGACCAATTTCCAACTAATAATTGATTTACTCTAAATAAATAAACCCTACATTATCATTAGCATGGTGTAAGTCTCATACACCCATGTTGCATGTGGCATAAATCATGACACATAAAGAAGACACAATTTGTCACGACCCGAAAGTACGGAACATGACCGGCACTTAAACTACGAACGTCTCGAAGAGTAAGTAATCTAAGTAAACCGAAAACCCGGAAATCCAAACCAAGAAAAGTAGTAGAGTGCAGGAAAACCAATTTAAAACAAGTAGTTTTAATAGCATAAGCCGAATTATGCGGTTTTTAAGAACATCAAAATTTACTGAAAATTTCGGCAGAGTCTCCTTTGTAAAAACTGGCTCCTAAACGGGATACAACATGAATAGTGTACGAAATCAAAAAAAAAGCATCCCCAAGCGGGAGCTAGCTCTTCGTCAATCGACGGTCACAACCACACAAGCAATATAATATACAACGCCAACGGCGAGGATCAAAACTCAAAAGGAACTCAAAACCACCAGAAATATAACGAGCAACTCTAAGGTCGAAAGAATAAACAGCACTGGTCTCTATCTCAAAATAAATACATGTTTGGTTGATGGAATTTACTAGATAAAACTGAATAATATCATACAAGGTAAATAATGGGGGTATGATACAAGTAAACCCACCTACTAGCAAATCACCCGAATGAAACTATGCCCGCAAAGCCGTAAGGAAACCTGTACGGCAAACCTGCAAGAAACTGGGGCACAACGGGGGTGAGTTGCCAACTCGTGAATAGAAAAATATCTACGCACAGAAATCGCATAAATAACGCAACCTAGGTCAATGATCATAATATATCCTCAAATATATGTATAACAGGCAGCCTATGACAATGTCTAGGGTAATATCTAACCCGAGTATAATTTCATGTGCCCGTGTCAGTGCCTCAGGTAGAAATAAATCATATGAATGAGGTATGAATGCATGAAACAGAATACATGTAAATGAAGAAACTGTTTTCATAAATTAGTGAGATTTCCTTCGTATTTTTCAACTGAGGTATCATAATGGAATCAGTATCAACAGTGTCTAGCATCGACACAAAACATAAATCTCACTGTCTCGAAATATCAATGTCTCAAGCTCAATATCTAGAGCGCCGTCAGTCCGGACCGGCCCCTACCATCCATCTCAAGACCACGACGGTATCCTCCGGATATCCGACGCGTCGGATAATATCACCGGTAGGTAGTGCTCCCCAGCCAGGCTCAACGTCAACACCACATTCCTCTTGCCCCGGGGTACCATACCGGGCCCACCATGTACCCGTGACGGTTCCTCCACTCCTCGACACGGATCTCCAAAACCACAGCAAACTCATGGTGGACGATACTTTACATCACTAGAAAACCGCAACATTTTATATTTTAAAAGATCATAAGTTGTAAATTTTGCGGCTTTCCCCGAAATCCAGAAATATCATAAATCTCAAGAAATCATCACAAGTGCATATGTCAATGATAATGAACTAGGCATGAACAACTGAATAACAGTATGCATGAAGTGGTAGGTAATAACTACAATGTCTAATATGGCATATAAGGGAAGTACACTAATATCATATCAAAACTACCAGCTAACAATCTAAGTCAAGCAATTATATTCTCTAAAGTGTACGTGACATGGCAATTACCGATGAAGATGTGTGTGAGCCGGCAAGTAGGTGTACGTGGTACATACGCATCATCGGTAATGGTGCTGGTGTCCTAACAGCATTATATCAATAATGGAATATGCAGCAAAATAAATATGCGAGGCAGAGCGAACAGCAATAATGTGCGGGAGCTGAATACTAGACACAACGATAACTAATCTGCAATAATCTAATATAAGTCCTACGAATGGTGCCTTTTGAAATAACACGAATCATGGGGTTTTGAAAATAGGGCTACGGTGTTTTTATGAAAAGATACGTCGTTTTTGAAATATCCGTAGATTCCCTTGAGCTATCTTTAAAAAAATGCCCACGATTCGTTAGTTTTTGAAATAGGTAAGAAGTCTAATCTAATCTAACAACTACACTAAACTATACGGCTGAACTAACAAGCTGAACTACAGGTAAGGAAACCGCCTATCATCTGAGTCGATACATATACATACCTGTGTATGTATAGTCGGTGATCCCGCCTCAATAATATCATATCCGATACCATATCTATAATCAGGCATCCCAAGTCAAGAGTGCGGATCAATCATCAATATAGCTCGTACGTAAATCCGTCGTACGGCATCCCAATCTGGGTACGGGTCAATATCACATTCATCATACTATTCACCTGGTATCCTCTTTATCAAATATCATGATCGGGGTACTGATCTACGTCTAGTACCATACTGATACCGCCTACGTATGCATGGACTTGTGTGAAACACTACGTCAAGGACCCGCTACAACGTCATGTCGTATCTAAGATACGAACCCTGCTATATCACCGATCTCACGGCCTCAAATCAAATCTCATCGACTCAGCTCAATCCCAAGTATCATCCTCAGTCCGTATGTGAACACATAGTCCCATACCCATGTGAACACATAACTATAAAGAATCCCATGAGCACATATCAATAGGAATGTATGCAAGTATGTATGTGTGTATGTGTAGTGCAACACTACCCTAGGGTTCGCAACACTAAAGTAATCCAACACACCAATATCCATCCTAAGCATCGTTATTAATCCTAAATAACATATAATAAATGTTGGTGTGTATACGCATCCGTATACACCACCACGGACTGCGGGGGTGCTATACGCCATCCACCCGACTTCTCCCCGTAGATATAAATCTACTCACCTGGTCCTCGCTAGCCGGTGCCGACGTCGCCACGCGCTTGCTTGTCGTCTCGAAGTCCACATGGGGGTACCTACATATCATAACGTACCATATCGCATTAAAACTAAATTCGAAATCTAAACGGCATACGAAAATCAAATCGGCACGCGTATCACGCATAGGTCCACACCTATCGCCCACGCATGCAGGAATAGTCAAACCAACCCTCGATGTCGATGTATGAACGTCAAAACATCGAGAAAATCCAATCACACTCATTTGCACATTCACGAACACTAATTTTAATATAAACTAGGTTAAAACTTACAAAAACGCCAATTTCACTTAAAAAGTCATTTTTCCGAAAATCTAGCAAGCACAATTCGCCGTTTTTGTACAAAACAGGATGTTTAAATGAATGTAGCGGCCAATATATTTATTAAATATCTTAAATAAGTCATAGAAAAAATTTCCGGAATTTAATCTCATTAAATTCCAAAAACCCTAATATTCTAGTTTACAAAATACCCCTTTTTAACAATTTTCAAAATAACAATTCACAAATCATCAACTTGACTAGGTTTTGCTTGAACTAAGGTGGTAAACTACAACTTATAAAATTAATGATATCATGAAGAACCTAATTAGATTTTTAATCTTACAATTTGATTTAATTTTAAAACCTAGTTTGCAATATAGCTTAATTATTACAATTTTAAGTTAACAATTTGCAACTTGCAACTAGATTAGGTTTTAACATGTCTTAAGTGGTTAAATACATCACACAACCATAATCCAATTACTCAAAACCCTAACTTGAAATCAACCTCATTCTTGAATTTTTCAAACATGCAATTAGAACCAATCTAAAACCTAATTAAACACTTAATAAGCTAACATAAAGCAATTAAACAACAATTTCACTAAAGGGTTAAAATTTATACCTCCCAATTGAGTTCTAGCATACAAAATCCTAGCCTCCAAAAGTAGCTTCCATGCTCCTTGATCCATGCTAGATAGGCAAGAAATAATGGGTAGGAGTTGGATTTGGAAAAAAGCTTTGAAATTGTATGGATTTTGAAGCTTTTTATGGATTTTTGAAGCAAAAATTGAGTGAGAACTTGGGGGAGGGGGGGGCTGCTGCTCTAAGGATCAGTTTTCGGCCAGATTTGAGGGGGGGTGGGTGAGTGAGGAGAGAGAGTGAGGTGGGGAAAGTTGTTTCAAGTCAAAGTCAACTCAAAATATATCATTTTCTACTCTTTTCTTTTCTTTTCTTTTCCTTTTCTTTCCTTTGCAAACCAAGTGGGGAAAAAGTGAGGGCTGCTGAATTTGGCTAAGGGGAGGAGTAAGTGGGGGTGTGTGGGTGTGGGCACGGGTGTGGGGTGATGAAAAATGATAAATACAATACCCCAAACATCCATTTACGCTAAAAAAAGCCTTTTTTCTTCAATAATTTATAAACCGTTTTGCCAAATGATTTCGTTCCAAAAATCACATGATAAATTTTTATTTAATGTTTTATGATGCACAAAATTTGTTTCAACTCATTCCAATTTGTAATTTTCCCTAATTAAATGTATTAGTGACGGCTTAAAATAGTAATAAAATAATATTTTTTTCAGAAAATTTGAAATTTCACCAGCGGCTCAATAAACACCAAATAATAGCAATTACATAGCTAGAATATGTATATTTAATTTTTATAATAAGATATTTGTATTTTGACTTTTTACAGAAAACCCCCTCATTTTACCGATTTTCCGAAATTTCACCGAAACGATTTTCAAAACGCTACAATCTTCCCCCCTTAAAGAAATTCGGTCCCCGAATTTAAATTCAAACTCTCCCAATTACTAAAACATCTAAGAAAAACCATCAAGTCGTCGGGGCTCCGAAATTGTAAATACATAAAACAAATCGTAGCGCAGCGCACGCGCATGAAAAATGAGCATATAACTCAAATCAAAACTCCGTCAAGCATCCCGCAATCATCGGAGTCATGGAGAAGACATCAATGCCAAATCCAAATCAAACCAATATGATATAACTCGAAACTATACATGTAAACATCGAATCTATATCTGTAAGTATCTGAAGGAAATGCATGCCAAATCTCTTTAAGTCGCTGTGCAACGCGTATAACACTGCACAGTGGCGGACGTCTATCATAAGAAAATAACTATATACATATATACCTTTGTTTGAAACGTACGTTCCGCCGTTTTGGAAATAATTTAAAAGGGTCTCCTTGTTTTAAACATTTCGTGTCATATCAGACACGTAGGTAAATACTGAGGCTATAGTTCGCTTTTTGGAATCCCTTCAATAACTATCAATGCATGCAAAATATATTCAGGTACTGTCCTCTGACTAGTCCTGCTCAGTACGAAAACACATAGCAATATCATAAAAACGTACTGCTCTATAAGAAATCAATCCCAAAATATGCACATGAATACTACGTGCGTCTGGTGCGCACGGAAATCAAAATCCATGAATGTGCCATGCATGCGCACAAAAACAACATCTAAGTGCATCGGGTGTGCACGAAACATCTGTCGTAGGCAACATGTGTGCCTGACAGCAAAATCAGGTGCATCTGACATGCACGAAAAATCTCGATTTAGTGCATCTGGTGTGCACCAAAATCGCATCTCAAGACATGCGCTCAACATGCGCGAAAATCTAAATCAGGTGCATCCATCGTGCACGAAATCATGAAATCCAATATCAAGCGCCGAACGTGCGCAAAATCAATCAGGTGCACAAGGTGCACAAAACAAATATCGAGTATCACAATCGAAATCGAAGTCCAGTGCATCTAAGTGCACAAAAGGCGTATCACTGCACTGCAAGCATATATAAACTATACAGAGTGCAGGAACCAAATCATGTGGGTGCATATGCACAAAATCAACTCAAATGTCTAAAACCGTAAAATCACAAATATGTGAAACTAAAGCACGAAAACGATATCAAGTGCAACACTGTGCAAAGATCATAAATCCTCAATCATCAAAATTAAATCATACGAATAAATCACCCAAAACATCGGAATCAATAATGGCGGAATAGTACTGCTCCAGCGCATCCTCTAAGAATCTCGGCCAACTGTCGCGGTCACTAGTGGGACGTCTCGTCGATGATCATGAACTCTGTCCTGCTGGGGTGCGTAACCATGACCACTCCTGGGTCAAAGTCTTCACTGTGGATTACCAATCTTTCGGTCCATCGGCTCATTGGCCCTGTCGGGTGTGCTAACAGGGATGATCCAGTTCTGGAACGTCTCTTGTCATCTCCCGGTCAACCATCGCGACCACTCGTAAGACAGCATATCACTGGCGTCAGCCTCTGGCTCTCTGAATGTACATGACACCTCTGATCCTGGGTGCAAGTATCATTGCAGCAGTGTCTGGAAGGAATCCTGCTCACGGTCTCTTCCATGTCTCGTCTCTGCCAACTGCCCGGAAGTCGTTATCCTTTCCTATATCTGCATCTTGCTCTGGAACGACTGCATACTCATCGCGACTCCTTCTGGAAGGTAAGTCCAAGTACCATGCCTCGGCATGCGCATCGCCTCTCTGATGTCGGCGGAGTGGAACATCATCTCATCTAGATCTGGTGTGAACCTTTTACTCCACTTTTCTTTAATGTCGACCGCTTCGGACTCGTCTCGTCGTGGCTGCATGGACTGAGCTCCAACGGCTATCCTCGTATCTGGAGTCTCCCAAGAATGCGTCTCACCACCTAGCATCCGATTGAAGTCGAACCATTCGATCGATTCGTCAAAACCTCATAATCCCCCAAGAGCTCAACCTCTTGGGCACAGTTTAATAGTATCGAATACATACCATAGCATCGGTGGTCCAGCCGTAGAAGGGCAAACCCAAGCCTCACTAATGGCGCCGTAGAACTGCCGTAAACCCGAAGGTTCAAAGGCTTTCACACGGTCATTAAGTCGATTTAGGGTTTCGTTCTTCTAGAGGGACCATAGAATTGCCTGCATGTCTTTCCGACTACTTTAAACTTGGATAAATAGGTTTCTGACATTCGATCGTCTCTGTCGACCCCCAACGCCTCCGCGTGAAGTCGTCTCTAGCTGGAATCAATCTATCTGATGACCTCGCATCGGGGTAAGCGAACGAACCACCTGTCCTGGTCATTCGTCATCGGGTGACTAGCGACCTTCTATCATCTATTCGTACAACTCGCCCCGCCATAGTTCCAACATATGGGGCGATATCTCGTCGCTCGCAGCAACAACTGGCTCGCTCGTCTGCACGCTGAACAGTGCCTCAATCATCAGGAGTAAGCAACACGCCAACGGTAATCAAAATCTGGCTGGCCTCTGTCAGTGGCTCAATCCTCTAGTGTCGATCAGCACATCCGAGTAACCTCATAAAGGCGATCCGCCAAACGCTCGCGGCGCGGAAACACAGTAAAAAGACACATCTCTACAATCGTGTGTCGCCGGAATTTCGCCTTGGTCAGTCCTCGTTCGTGACGAGCTTGTGCTGACCGCAACTCTAGCCGTAGCTCTCCCTGCCGGTAACCGTAGCAGCAAAACCAAACTGGTACCGATGAGGCAAGATCAGGAAGGAATATAATACTGAACAAGGAAATGTACATCATAAGGCTTCATAAGTGGAGTGGCATGTCGTAAATATGCCGCGGAACATACCAACGGTACGTCACTCTACTTTAGTCACCTATTCCATCAACCAAGGGTCATCCTACGCTCCGAAGGTTAAAACCTAACGCTCTGATACCAACTTTTTGTCACGACCCGAAAGTACGGAACATGACCGGCACTTAAACTACGAACGTCTCGAGGCGTAAGTAATCTAAGTAAACCGAAAACCCGGAAATCCAAACTAAGAAAAGTAGTAGAGTGCAGGAAAACCAATTTAAAACAAGTAGTTTTAATAGCATAAGCCGAATTATGCGGTTTTTAAGAACATCAAAATTTACTGAAAATTTCGGCAGAGTCTCCTTTGTAAAAACTGGCTCCCAAACGGGATACAACATGAATAGTGTACGAAATAAAAAAAAAGGCATCCCCAAGCGGGAGCTAGCTCTTCGTCAATCGACGGTCACAACCACACAAGCAATATAATATACAACGCCAACGGCGATGATCAAAACTCAAAAGGAACTCAAAACCACCAGAAATATAACGAGCGACTCTAAGGTCGAAAGAATAAACAGCACTGGTCTCTATCTCGAAATAAATACATGTTTGGTTGATGGAATTTACTAGATAAAACTGAATAATATCATACAAGGTAAATAATGGGGGTATGATACAAGTAAACCCACCTACTAGCAAATCACCCGAATGAAACTATGCCCGCAAAGCCGTAAGGAAACCTGTACGGCAAACCTGCAAGAAACTGGGGCACAACGGGGGTTAGTTGCCAACTCGTGAATAGAAAAATATCTACGCACAGAAATCGCATAAATAACGCAACCTAGGTCAATGATCATAATATATCCTTAAATATATGTATAAAAGGCAGCCTATGACAATGTCTAGGGTAATATCTAACCCGAGTATAATTTCATGTGCCCGTGTCAGTGCCTCAGGTAGCAATAAATCATATGAATGAGGTATGAATGCATGAAACAGAATACATGTAAATGAAGAAACTGTTTTCATAAATTAGTGAGATTTCCTTCGTATTTTTAAACTGAGGTATCATAATGAAATCAGTATCAACAGTGTCTAGCATCGACACAAAACATAAATCTCACTGTCTCGAAATATCAATGTCTCAAGCTCAATATCTAGGGCGCCGTCAGTCCGGACCGGCCCCTACCATCCATCTCAAGACCACGACGGTATCCTCCGGATATCCGACGCGTCGGATAATATCACCGGTAGGTAGTGCTCCCCAGCCAGGCTCAACGTCAACACCACATTCCTCTTGCCCCGGGGTACCATACCGGGCCCACCATGTACCCGTGACGGTTCCTCCACTCCTCGACACGGATCTCCAAAACCACAGCAAACTCATGGTGGACGACACTTTACATCACTAGAAAACCGCAACATTTTATATTTTAAAAGATCATAAGTTGTAAATTTTGCGGCTTTCCCCGAAATCCAGAAATATCATAAATCTCAAGAAATCATCACAAGTGCATATGTCAATGATAATGAACTAGGCATGAACAACTGAATAACAGTATGCATGAAGTGGAAGGTAATAACTACAATATCTAATATGGCATATAAGGGAAGTACACTAATATCATGTCAAAACTACCAGCTAACAATCTAAGTCAAGCAATTATATTCTCTAAAGTGTACGTGACATGGCAATTACCGATGAAGATGTGTGTGTGCCGGCAAGTAGGTGTACGTGGTAAATACGCATCATCGGTAATGGTGCTGGTGTCCTAACAGCATGATATCAATAATGGAATATGCAGCAAAATAAATATGCGAGGCAGAGCGAACAGCAATAATGTGCGGGAGCTGAATACTAGACACAACGATAACTAATCTGCAATAATCTAATATAAGTCCTACGAATGGTGCACGAATCATGGGGTTTTGAAAATAGGGCTACGGTGTTTTTATGAAAAGATACGTCGTTTTTGAAATATCCGTAGATTCCCTTGAGCTATCTTTAAAAAAATGCCCATGATTCGTTAGTTTTTGAAATAGGTAAGAAGTCTAATCTAATCTAACAACTACACTAAACTATACGGCTGAACTAACAAGCTGAACTACAGGTAAGGAAACCGCCTATCATCTGAGTCGATACATATACATACCTGATATGTATAGTCGGTGATCCCGCCTCAATAATATCATATCCGATACCATATCTATAATCAGGCATCCCAAGTCAAGAGTGCGGATCAATCATCAATATAGCTCGTACGTAAATCCGTCGTACGGCATCCCAATCTGGGTACGGGTCAATATCACATTCATCATACTATTCACCTGGTATCCTCTTTATCAAATATCATGATCGGGGTACCGATCTACGTCTAGTACCATACTGATACCGCCTACGTATGCATGGACTTGTGTGAAACACTACGTCAAGGACCTGCTACAACGTCATGTCGTATCTAAGATACGAACCCTGCTATATCACCGATCTCACGGCCTCAAATCAAATCTCATCGACTCAGCTCAATCCCAAGTATCATCCTCAGTCCGTATGTGAACACATAGTCCCATACCCATGTGAACACATAACTATAAAGAATCCCATGAGCACATATCAATAGGAATGTATGCAAGTATGTATGTGTGTATGTGTAGTGCAACACTACCCTAGGGTTCACAACACTAAAGTAATCCAACACACCAATATCCATCCTAAGCATCGTTATTAATCCTAAATAACATATAATAAATGTTGGTGTGTATACGCATCCGTATACACCACCATGGACTGCGGGGGTGCTATACGCCATCCACCCGACTTCTCCCCGTAGATATAAATCTACTCACCTGGTCCTCGCTAGCCGGTGCCGACGTCGCCACGCGCTTGCTTGTCGTCTCGAAGTCCACATGGGGGTACCTACATATCATAACGTACCATATCGCATTAAAACTAAATTCGAAATCGAAACGGCATACGAAAATCAAATCGGCACGCGTATCACGCATAGGTCCAAACCTATCGCCCACGCATGCAGGAATAGTCAAACCAACCCTCGATGTCGATGTACGAACGTCAAACCATCGAGAAAATCCAATCACACTCATTTGCACATTCACGAACACTAATTTTAATATAAACTAGGTTAAAACTTACAAAAACGCCAATTTCACTTAAAAAGTCATTTTTCCGAAAATCTAGCAAGCACAATTCGCCGTTTTTGTACAAAACAGGATGTTTAAATGAATGTAGCGGCCAATATATTTATTAAATATCTTAAATAAGTCATAGAAAAAATTTCCGGAATTTAATCTCATTAAATTCCAAAAACCCTAATATTCTAATTTACAAAATACCCCTTTTTAACAATTTTCAAAATAACAATTCACAAATCATCAACTTGACTAGGTTTTGCATGAACTAAGGTGGTAAACTACAACTTATAAAATTAATGATATCATGAAGAACCTAATTAGATTTTTAATCTTACAATTTGATTTAATTTTAAAACCTAGTTTGCAATATAGCTTAATTATTACAATTTTAAGTTAACAATTTGCAACTAGCAACTAGATTAGGTTTTAACATGTCTTAAGTGGTTAAATACATCACACAACCATAATCCCATTACTCAAAACCCTAACTTGAAATCAACCTCATTCTTGAATTTTTCAAACATGCAATTAGAACCAATCTAAAACCTAATTAAACACTTAATAAGCTAACATAAAGCAATTAAACAACAATTTCACTAAAGGGTTAAAATTTATACCTCCCAATTGAGTTCCAGCATGCAAAATCCTAGCCTCCAAAAATAGCTTCCATGCTCCTTGATCCATGCTATCATTTTCTACTCTTTTCTTTTCTTTTCTTTTCCTTTTCTTTCCTTTGCAAACCAAGTGGGGAAAAAGTGAGGGCTGCTGAATTTGGCTAAGGGGAGGAGTAAGTGGGGGTGTGTGGGTGTGGGCACGGGTGTGGGGTGATGAAAAATGATAAATACAATACCCCAAACATCCATTTACGCTAAAAAAAGCCTTTTTTCTTCAATAATTTCTAAACCGTTTTGGCAAATGATTTCGTTCCAAAAATCACATGATAAATTTTTATTTAATGTTTTATGATGCACAAAATTTGTTTCAACTCATTCCAATTTGTAATTTTCCCTAATTAAATGTATTAGTGACGGCTTAAAATAGTAATAAAATAATATTTTTTTCAGAAAATTTGAAATTTCACCAGCTGCTCAATAAACACCAAATAATAGCAATTACATAGCTAGAATATGTATATTTAATTTTTATAATAAGATATTTGTATTTTGACTTTTTACAGAAACCCCCTCATTTTACCGATTTTCCGAAATTTCACCGAAACGATTTTCAAAACGCTACACAATTAACATATATCACATATATATTAAGTGTGCACATGTGACAAAAAGAAATGCTTAAGTGAGCTAAAATTAGTTAATGTAAATTAATTTATCAAATCTATAATTATACATTAAATCATTAAATCAACACTTGATTTAATAATCCGGTTATATATCATATGACCGACTAATATTATTTGTATCAACTTATCGAATCAACACTTAATTCGATAACCTGGCTATATATCATATAACCGACCGATACACTATCGGCTTATCGGATCAACATTTGATTCGATAACCCGGCTATATCTCATATAACCGATCGATACCTCATCTCGCGAGAATAGAATACGGTATCACATACTCGTATTAATCTCGGTCCCGTACATATCACATATGTGCTCCTACTTCGTTTTGCCTGAGCCAGTGAAACCTCTGTAT